>OX101734.1:8360885-9793344 GCA_944452665.1 Stenoptilia bipunctidactyla | reverse complement strand
TTAATTCGTCACTGTTTGTCCTTGTTTCGTTATCAGTATCATTTCCGAGTGAAATAATTAATTTTTGATCATGAACTCTGAATATATGTATTCCAATCAATTTTCTGTATTCACGAATCGATTACAAGATACAAGATCAAGGCCGCTCATATTCATCGATTTGGTGTCGATTCAATAGCGTCAATCCCTATTGACAGACGTTCCGGTCCCTTGCATCTGACGGTTTAAAAATGTATCTATTTTTATTGCATTTACTTATTTTATTAAGAGTTAATTGTAATAATAACATGAGATAAATAGTTTACTTTATACTTTTTAAATTTACAATTTTATTTAAATACTTTTTAATTTTTGTCCCTTCACTTTATTTATTTTTATTACAAAAAGTTTGCGCAAAATGGAATATGAGAACTGTCACAAAAACCATTTAAAAAGAATTCAACTATAGTACCTACTCGGCTCCGGTCGGGTTGGCTTTAAATTGTTGTTCTCTTCAAATCTATATACTCGTATTTATATTTTCACTGATTTTGTTAACATTTGTTAACAAATTATCCAAGTTATCACGGATAACTATGGGACACGGATAGTTATGTATCGTGATGTTAAAAAGCCCATAGCGGGCCTCGAGCACTACTCTTAGGACCAGACCAAATTATAGATCGTCGATCGAGGTTACTGATCGACATGGTGAAACTATCGATCGACGTCGACTAATCCGTTCAACCATCGATCGATGCCTCGATGGACGATCAATCGATTTGTCTGATCTGATTTTTTCACTACTCTTAGGGTGGTGTTACTCTTAGGGGGATTTTTTCAGATAAAAATTCTAATTACTTACAATTTAAAAAGAGAGACACAGAAAGCCGTTCCCATTTAAAAAGTGTAGAGATAAATATTATAAGAAAAACACATACCGCAGTAGCTTAGTCATTGAAATGGCATTAGCTTTTAGATATAGGAGATATCAAATAAAACAACAATGTATGGCCCCCGTCAATAATCTCACTTTATATACAATATCATATTTTCTTTATACATAATAAATTTATTTATATAAATACACAGTATTCGATGCGATGACCTTCCTTTTTAATCTGAAACAATAAGATTTATCTTTAATACTTAGACGAGATGCGATTTGACATATCAATATTTTTAGCAAATATATCGATGGAGCTGTGGGTATTGGCAAAATATTTGCATACGTTAAATGTTTACAAATATTTTTCGCGTTTGCTGTTGATTTATTAATATGACACCGCCATCAATGTTCATTAAATGTTCCCCGTTTCGTTCATTTTGCAGTGAGCCGAATATCTTCACTAATTAGAGTTAAATGCCAAAAAATAAGAAAATTATCGTTTTGTCTCGTCTTTATTTAAGCTCATTGCTTATCAGCCTAAGTATACTAGAACGACTATGAAATTATGATACTAGAACAATCCATTTCCCAACCATTTTTAACGCAACTTTCGACGAAAATTAGTAAGTTATGTACTTATTTAGCATTCGAACACTAGTCCTAGCAGTATTTTTTTTATTTCATTTAGAGTATATCGTTCGCCTCCCCAAACATATAACTAATATATAGCTGAAGAGTTTGTTTTTTTGTTTGTTTGTTTGTTTGAACGCGCTAATCTCAGAAACTACAAGTGCGATTTGAAAAAATATTTTTGCATTTGATAGCCCAAAACTTGAGGAAGGTTATATGCTATATTTTATCCCGAAATTCCCACGGGATCAAAAGTTACGCGGGTAAAACCGCGCGCGGTGGCTAGTTACATATATAACAACAGCAAACCCGCTTTCGCTTGCGAAAAATTATCGTTAAAAAATACCTCTTATCACAAGAGACGTTCGTTTCATACTTCGCCAAGCTCGAGTCTAGAACGTCTCTTACTGGGGTGTATGCTGAACTGGGAGCGAAAGAAAAACATAGAATATACCAGCTGCTTGTCTTCCCGGGCATACTGTAAAAGTCAGGGGCCTTACTCCCGACGCGATCGAGAATCAAATCAACTCGATCTCAAGCATTTCGAAACCGATACTAGCGCCGAATCGAGCGGTGGCTCAAATTGTAACTAATCAGGATCGAATATAACTAGTGACAATTTATAGCTTTATAGCTTGTAACAAATGACCAAATCTATGGTACAATTTGAGCCACCGCTCGATTCGGCGCTAGTATCAGTTTCGGGAGTGCGAAAATCCTTGAGATCGAGTTGATTTGATTCTCGATCGCGTCGGGAGTAAGGCCCCTGATAAGAGACAGAGGTTTTCTTGACGTTTTGACCGCCTGTCACTGCAATAGTGTCTCTCCATCATTATAATACCTCAAAATTTTGTCAAACGTGAAATCAGATGGTTTTATAGCCTGTGGTGTTCTGCCTACACCTTAAAGGATACAGGCATGAAGTTCCGTATATTATTGAGAACATTTCTAATATTAATACTTTGAATTTTTTGAAAGTGTATTAATACAATCCGAATTATTTTTTTAGTTATAATTAACTTACTTACTTATCACTAAGAGCAGCTTCTTCCGTAATCTAGCTAGTCGCCGCTAGGTTTCCGCCGCGGACACAGCTAGTAGCTTTTTATACGACCCGACGAGCGACCGAGCGGCTAGCAACAGTATTTCTCTTCGTGACACACCTGTGGTAGATTCCTGCCATTGTGTATGAGGTACCTGGATAAGAGAATTAAGATTAAGTATAATATGTTTTAGCCAGATTTCTAATAGTACTTTGTAGCCGCGAATGGTCATCTTAGATTAGTTTCAACGGCGAAAAGCGTATCGTAAAAACGACTTATCAGGACCGCTAATAAAACAGTGGGCCAAGTTGCCACAATAAAGAAATTTATTATTATTATGTATGCTTACAGCTACACGCCTTTTTTGTAGTAGTTTATTGAAAAGACCCGAAAATCGGACCAGTCGGTCAGGGATCAGGGCAAGAGAGACAGAAACCAGCGAACGATTCGGGCAGTCTCGAACAAAACCGCATTTTTTTCAGGTTGGCGGCACGCCCGACATACGTCCACTGTGCCGTCCCTCATAATGTATTTCCGGTGGTTGTTCGTCTTGATAACCTGATCCTGTATCGCAAAGACAAACCCTTTGGTTTCCGATGCACGGAGGTTTTACGATCCACGTGTGGCTCGTGTAAAGCCTTTTAAAACCTTCCGTGCAGCTCTTTCTCTTATTATTATTATTAATAAGGAATCCTCCAGGTTCCGGAGTAAGTTTCTTTATATACCCATGTGCTGTCACGTTCCATCATTGTCATGTTGCAGACAAAGGTCTCATACTATTAAAATTCTTAAGCCAAAATACACTAAAGCCAATAAACAAAACCACTGTGATTTCATTAGGAAATGCGTAAGTTTTGAATTTTTTTAATACAATTAAATGGCAATACTTTTTTTAATTAATTGCCTGAATGCCGGCGAACCCGGTTTGACGGACGTATTTTTGCCGGGAGAACGACAAATAAACTAGATGGAAAGAGATCGTCTATCTTAAAGATAGATTAAGATTATCAACTCCACAATCGTTTTCCATTTACCCTGCTAATGCGCGGCCGGTGAGAAAATGAGTACGTCCCTTCCTTATGTCTACTGAATAAAGTTAATTTCTGATTGAAAGAAAAGCTATGATTTGAATAGCTGTCAGGAACGTATGGAAGTCGTCGTGGTGCAGTGGCTCCTATGTAAATATGTGACAGTGATATCATAAAAAGAGATGTGATCAATTATTTAAGTATACTTAGGAAATTAGTATAAGTATTTCCTAAGTATTTGGAAGCGCGGTCGGTGCTTGGATGGGTGACGGCCGACCGTTCATTTCTCACGACGACTTCCGTGCTTCGGAAGTCACGTTAAACTGTCGTTCCCGGGTGCTGTATACAGTACTCATTAAGTTTACTCAGGAACCATTTCGGTGCCATGAAAATATCCACCAACCAGCATTAAGCCAGCTTGGTTGTTTACGTTCTAAACCTCATCACCCAGGGGAGAGCCTCATAGCCCTACAGTGTACTGCTTACAAAGAGTGATGATGATGATCAGGAAGGCATTCTCTCACTACCTCCACTATAGCAGGACGAGTTTTATGTTAACTGACCTGTAAACTATCACCAACAATAGCCCCGACAGTGGTGCTGAACCCAGTATTCCTGTGTGGGTAGTCTGCGGGGGTGGATTCCCTCGCCGATAACACAGCGGCTGTGGGTGCTGGGGTGCCTTGAGACTGCATCTGTAGTTCGATTCCCAGCGAGGGCTGAGAGAGGACGAGGAGAGCTATGTCGTACCATCTGTAAATATATGTTTTTTATACTATGATACATAATAATATCTTAAATATATAAAACTGTGCCGTTACTATGTGACTGACAGACAACGTACATCAACGTAACCACTGGGCATAGAGAGCTGAAATTTGACACATACATTCCTTTGGAAGGCCATGAATGAACAGTTTAATAACAGATTAGTACAATATAAATAAATTAAAATCCCCAGACAATCACACCAACTACATGGCCCCAAACTAAGCAGAGCTTGTGATATGGGATACCATGTAGCGAACTAGAAGGTAACCTAGAATATACCTAAATACGTATTTAGATAAACGCCCGGACCCGGAACATTTTTTTTTCTTGTTCCGTGCGGGAAACGAACCCACGACCACTGGCGTCTGAGGCAGACAGTGTTACCCCATCGCCATAGTGGTCGTCAATAATCAAATCACGTATGTCAGATTAACAATAAATCAAACAGAAACCGTTAGTGTCAATGAATAAAGAAGAGCTGAAAATTTCATTCGATTTTATGTAAAATCGATTAACATTGAATTGATCCTGTGACACTTTATTCGATTTTTTGGATTACAAAGCTGTATAGCTTCAAAGATATCACCATATTAATATGTATCAGGTAGAATAACAACTGTTATATATTCTTAGGAGCGACGTATAGACGTCAAGCAAACACGTAAGTTAGTTGCACACTGATTTATTAAACTTCGACTGTTGATACTTTGGCAGGACACGCCGCACGCACACATACATATATAACATCCCTTCCCCTTAATGATCTTATAACTAAACTTATTCTACTTATACTAGTTAATACAATCATCGGATTTATCCGAACTTGGTGTCGAGAATATCGGCGTTATGGCATATCGTCTTCGAGCAACGGCGGCGTCGGCAGGCGGTGGTGTGGACGGCGGTGTCGCCGCCGACTGTAGCTCGCCGTGGGACGACGATGTCGCGGCGGCCGCCGTCCGCTCCGGCGCCGGCGAGCTGTCCCCCTCGCTCACAGATACTCCCTCTCCCCGCGGCTGTGAGGCCGCCGACGAAGGCGGCAGGTCAGCCACTGCATCTGCGTTCCAACGCAGGTCGTCGCCTGCGGCTGCAGTACGTCGCCTTATTTGGTCGATGTGTCTTCTAACTTCACATCCCAGCTGTGGCACGAATACTAAATACATAACCTGTCCAATTTTCTTGCTAATTGTTCCCTGAATCCAAGTAATTTTTTTTTAATTTATATTTTTTGTAATCCATACTTTATCGTTAACTTTTAAGTCCGTTCTACTTGCACCTTTATAATATTTAGCCTGTAAGGACTGATTTCGTTGGACGGTTTGAGTGAGGTCGGTGTACGGCAGAGACGGTGGTGGTGTCGGGTGCATCAAGTCGAGTCGTGAACGCAACGAGCGTCCATACACTAATTCCGCGGGAGACTTATTAGTGGTACTGTTTTTAGAGTTCCTGTAGTCGAATAAGAATTTAGCGATTTTTAAATTCATATTTTTTTTATTATAGCCCCCTAAAAATATGCCCTTTAACCCTGTCTTTACAATTTTAACAAAGCTTTCAGCCTGCCCGTTGCTTGCGGGGTGATAAGCAGGCGAGGTTACATGTATTATACCATTAAGTTTACAAAATTCATTGAATTCTAAAGAGGTAAAGGAGGTACCGTTGTCACTTACTAATGTATGGGGAATGCCAAAACGAGACATAAACTCGTAAAGTTTATTAATAATTGCATTAGAGTTGTACGTGGTAGAAACATCATAACACTCCACCCATTTGGTATACGCGTCCACAACGATTAAAAACACGAAGTCGTGAAATGGGCCCAATAAGTCGATATGGACTCGGTAAAACGGTTGTGGCGGGTGCGGCCAGACGGCGAGCCGCGTGTGTGGCGGCGCGGGGCGCAGCGCTGCGCACACGCTGCAGGCCCCCGCCAGCCGCTCGAGCGCTGCGTCCACGCCTGGGAACCACAGCCGCCTGCGCGCCTCAGCCTTCATTTTAATTACTCCGAAATGCGAACTATGTAATTCTTTACACACTATTTCCTGTAATTTGCTCGGAATGACGACCTTATGTCCCCGCATTAATAAACCATTTTCGTAAGACAACTGTGATCGACAATAAAAATATGGTTTTATTTCGACTTCCGCGACTTTCCTAGGCCAACCATTTAACACATATTGTTTTATGACAGTCAAGACGGTGTCGTGGTCCGTCTCGTGACGCAAGTCACTCAACGTAACCGGTAGGTATCCGTCTAACACGAAGTTGACGTATGCTGCGCGGTCCTCGAACCCCGTACCCGCTACGTTCGCGCCATACGCCTCCTCGCACGCCCGCGATAGATAATCCGCGCTGTTTTGTTTACTACTTATGTACTCTATAGTGTAATTATAAGCCGATAAGAATATTGCGTATCTCTGAAGGCGATTAGCGGACACCTCGGGAATGCCTTTGTGTGGCCCGAAAATAGCTAACAGGGGTTTGTGGTCCGTGCGTAGGACGAAGGGAACGGACCGACCATATAAATATTGGTGGAAACGTTTAACGCCATATATTATAGCCGTCGCTTCTTTCTGAATTTGAGCGTAGTTTTTTTCTGCCTGTGTCAGTGTTCGAGAAGCATAAGATATAGGCCGTTCTAGTCCATCGTCCCCTACTTGCGACAGTACAGCACCTAAGCCAGTAGGTGACGCGTCAACCGTTAATATTATCTTAGCGTTTGGATTAAAATGTGCTAATGTCTTATCCGATGTTAACATTTTTTTTATACACACAAACGCCTCGTCGTGCATGGGAGTCCATAACCACTTTGTATTTTTATTTAATAGGTCATATAATGGGCTTAACACAGATGACGCATTCCGTACAAAATTCCTATAATAGTTAGTAAGCCCTAAAAAAGACTGTAATTGAGTCACGTTTGTCGGCTTAGAGGCTTTTAAAATAGATTCGACTTTATCCGGTGATTTCCTAACCCCATTTTTATCTATTACATGGCCTAAATACGAAATCTCACATTTAAAGAATTCACACTTATTCATTTGAACCGTTAACTCAGCTTCATCTAGACGTTGTAATACAGTTATAAGCCTTTTTTTGTGTTGATGAGTATTAGCCCCCGTGATAAGGATATCGTCTAATAGGAAGATTATTCCTTCTATTCCCGCTAGCAAACATTCCATTGCGCGTTGGAAAATGGCGGGCGCACTCGACAACCCAAATACCAAACGAGTAAAATTAAACAGACCCCGATGAGTATTAACGCATGTTAGTTTTTGCGATTCTTCTTCTAAAATAAATTGATTGTATGCCATAGACAAATCGATCTTACTAAACTGAACACCTCCATGTAATTTCGCCAATAGGTCATTTACTGTAGGTAGCGGATACTGATCTATGACTAACTGTTTATTGATAGTAACCGAGTAATCTGCGCATAACCTAATGCTACCATTATTTTTTAATACGGGCACCACGGGAGACGCGTATTCCGAATGTTCGACTGGTTTCAAAATACCTAACGACAATAACCGATCGAGTTCCTTATCGATTTTGTCCTTTAATGCGTAAGGCACTGGCCGCGCTTTAAAAAAAATCGGTTTAGCATCCGGCTTAAGATGTAATTTAACTTTGTATTTGTTAAATGACCCTAAATTACCGGAAAAAACTTTCGGAAAAAGATTTATAAGTTCCGATACAATTTTAGATTCGCCCATGTGTAGCTTTTGTGCGTTTATTGTGTGGATCGGTGCAGGCGCAGGTGTTAGTTCAAGGTCAAATTGACTAATGAAGTCGCGGCCTAGCAAGGGCGGCCCGTTCGCGCGAACCACATATAATTTTAAGGTGTGTGTCTGCCCGCTATACGTAATAGGCAACGGTACAACCCCAATAGCTTCGATTTGTTCGCCGGTATAACTAAATAATTTTTTGTTTGTGGTTGACAAATGAATTGTTTTGAAATTAATTAAGTATGTTTTCTGAGAAATTACACTTACTGCCGAACCACTATCAATTTCGAACTCTAAAAACAGTTTCCCGATTGATACTCGTTCTTTCATCGGTTTGCCTTCTACACAACGAATGTTATAAAAACACTCACCATCGTCTCCGTCATCCACGCTACCTTCATCCACATATTTAATTTTATTTCCGTTAGGACACATCTTTCTCAAATGACCTTTGCCATTACACTTTTTGCACTTGTAATTTTTAAAACGACACTGATTAGCTCTATGGTTGGTAAACCCACACACACTGCACTTTTCTTTTTTGGAGATGTTGAACACGTTATCCGGGGATCCTGCGCCCATGATGCTTGCGCTCGGCGCTAGCGCCTGCGCCGCCAGGGACGAGGCCTGGCGCGCACAGCGCACGCTCTCCGCCAGCTCGATGGCCTTCGCGAGGGTCAGCTCCTGCTGATCCTGTGCGAACAGCTTGTCCCGCTCGTGTCCTGCCGCCATGCCCATGATGAATCTATCTAGCAAGGCCTCCTCCAGATTTTTGAAACCGCAGTGAGCTGCCAATCCTCTAATCCTCGCTGCCCATTGAGTGTGACTTTCTCCTGGCCTCTGTAGTGCTGAGTAAAAGGACGATTTTTCTGCAAACCCGAATCTTTTCGGTGTAAAGTGATCGTCAAGGAGTTTTACAATGGCATTGTAATTTAGTTCCTCCACCTTGTTGGGTAATGCCAGGTCGCTTGCTAACTTGAACGTCGTTTCGCTCAACGCGCTTAACAAAATGGCGCGTCGTTTCACGCCCGCTTTGTCCACGTCGCAGGTTATGTCGTTGGCAATAAACCATTGATTTAACCGTGACTTATAACTGTTCCACTCTTGGGACTGGTGGTCAAAGGTTGACAGTAACCCAAAATGAACTCCCGTAGACATATTTTTAAGTAGGTATTAATCCTCTTCGCCACTGTTATATATTCTTAGGAGCGACGTATAGACGTCAAGCAAACACGTAAGTTAGTTGCACACTGATTTATTAAACTTCGACTGTTGATACTTTGGCAGGACACGCCGCACGCACACATACATATATAACACAACATATTAGTAATATATTAAAACCAGAACCAACTATAATTTAATCGATTCTTCATTTAATAATCGATACATATCATTGAGCTCATGCCACTTGTTCCTGTCACGCCATCTACGACAATAATTACGAACCTAGTAATCATTTGATATGCTTTTTATCTTCATAAATAGCTCCGACTTTAAAGAAAATAAGTGAAATTATTACTGATCAAAATTATAATTCATAAATTTAATAAATAACTAGATAACTAACACTAGTCATTAAGGTTAAAATTTGTCATTACTAACACCTATGGATGTAACATCTGAAATAAATATGTTTGAATTTGAATTAAAAAATCGTAGGAAAATAATTCAAATTGTTTCGTTTTTATGAAATCTAAGGACACCAAAACAACCCAGACAAAATTTAGCCACTATTCTTTATTTCAGAATCTCCCCTGCTGCAGCTGTCTTTCTAACTGCAGGCGATTAAGCTAAAAACTACAAAACACTTTTCCTGTAAATTGACTTCAATATGAAATTATTCTTGAATATGCCAAAAATATCATACCGATTGAAAGAGTCACATAGTATACCATAACTTCAAAGAAATTCCTATGGCATGAAAATTTATGCCGATACAACAGAAAATTTTATTTATGGTTTGGTATATCGGTCACACTTAATAAACTTGTATTTTTACAAAGTAAAAAAAGGCTGGAAGAGATTTCTATGGAAATTAGCTGCATCTCTTTAATTATTTTTCGATTGCATATTGATAATTTTATATGATTGATAAGTCATTAAATAAACGACGACATCTTTACCTATCATTAACAGCTTCATGCAGAAAGCTCTCAATCGCCACAATAGGCACGTTGTTAGTCAAGTCTGCGTGCGTGGAGCGAATATGAGCTATCCGTTGTTTGGCGGCGGCGTAGGCTGACGCGTAGCCGACCGGCTGCGTAGCTGTCACGTCACTTTCTGCTGGGTAGCCACTGGAAAATAATATAAAGTTATTTTAAAACCTTGCAGGCTATTGGCAAGGCTTGAAACCGGTTTAAAAAATAGAAGTTAATACAGGTTTATTTCTGTTTTGCTCCGAGCTATTGATATGAATGCGAACGTTGTGAAAACTTTATAGAAACCTTAATAAACCGGTTTATTTGACCGCTAGCCGAGCGGACTGGGAATTTTAACCGGGATCCGAAAATGAAAATGAAAGCTCCTTATTCACAGTAGCGCGGGACCGGGCAACATAACGAATCCTGGGGGAGGCCTCCGTCTAGAAGTCTGCGTCTCTCGGCTCATGAAGATAATGATCGCCCATTATCCACCAATGTCTTGGTGTTGTTTACTACTACTTCTTCGGCTTTAAAAAAACGAAATAATAATAATAACAATAACTAGAATACTCTGTGTCTTAGGAGTCAGCGATCTCCCCCGTAGGGAACTAAAATTATAATATTTACATATCTTTATACATTGAAATATATTGTACAATAATTTAATTTAAAAACTAAAGTTATATCTATATAATAAAAAAATTAAATAAAAAATGAAAGTAGACCGAGCGGAAAAAAGCCAGCGGAAAAAACTCTCTGCACTCTTTTGTAAAAAGTGCTCATTATAGGTATAATATGGCAGAAATACAGCTCTGCTATACTACATGAACAAACAAACAGAAGACAGCTATGAGTTTTGGCACTTATTTTTTATCTACAGTCGCTCAATAAATACTATCCTATTTTAACGGTATAACTCCCTTTTGACCTCATCTTGCCTGATGGTAAGTGACCATAAGTCTGCAAACTGGACGGCAGCGACGGCGGGCGCGATTTCCGCGACTCGATAGAAAGTATTGAGTTTGTATGAATGGTTATGGACGGCAGCGACGCGGGCAGCGGGCAACGAGCGGCGAGCGCCAGTCTAGCGGCAAGTGCGCAATCAAGCGGTTAAAGTGTCGTCTGTTGCTCGCCGATATCGATAACTGGCCTCGTAAAATGTCATTGAAATATATTATTTCCGCTGTTTTAGATAGACCACCGATATAGAACAGTAAATAACTAAAAAAATAAAACAGCCAAAATGTCAACCACAAAATTCGAAGAATAAATAATAAATTATGCGAGAGAATAAAAACGATTTTTCTGCCGGACATATTATACGTTAGTTACTATAATCCAATCCTAATTTTGATTTCATATTCTCCAGGTCATAATTAAATGGTTTCACTAACATCCAGTGTTATCAAAGAATTTGATTTAATTTCGTCTTTGGTCTTCGTAATTACGATGTCTCGCCTCTTTGTTTCCTTTGTTGAAAGTACGGATTTACGTCTTCTTTTGTCCGTAGTAAATCGTATCGTATAAATAACTGTGAAAGTATTCATGACGCCGTATCGACAATTTCAGTTTTTCGGTACTTCTCTTAAACCGCGATAAATCGCTCGAGCGCCCGCTGGCGTCAAGAACGGCCTAGATTGCCCGCGTCGCTGCAGTCCAGTTTGCAACCTAAGTGAAAGATGAAAGCACAAGGGTTTAGGAATAAAACTTACATGACTGTAGCCTTGCCAAAAATACTTTGAAATGCTTCTCTGACAGGTGATACCTTGACATCTTTGTCTGAAGCCACCACGATAACAATATCACCACCTGAATCTGAAAGAAAATAGAACTGTTTTTATAGTCATACGCAGTGATTCCCTATTATTATTTTTCATTTGTTTATTTTATTTGGTTATATACATTGTTTTAAATTAAATTCGTTGTGTTAATGACATTATATAACTGTATATTAAGATAAACTATTCTGTATTTATTATATTATACTGATTCCGAGACTGTTGTACCAACTTTGGCAGCACATTTTAATACTTGCTGACTTGCTTTTATCTCCCATTTTTGTTATAATTACTAGACCCATACTCTTTTATTAGTAAATTAAGCTTAAATAGTCAACATACTTAAATATTCCTTCATTTGTGGATCTAAAGTAGTAATCATGGTGTCCACAGAGCTCTTGGCTTTCTCAGCTACCTTTTGTAATAGTCCACCGCTGGATACAGCACCCTTCATCCAGGAGAAGAGGGCACTACCTGGCATTATATCACCTGAAAGACACAGATAAATATTGTTGAAAATGTATATAATAATGCAGTATCAGTATCATGTAAAATACGAGGGCTATTCACAAAGTAGGTTACGTTTTGGAATTAAGACAAAACTATGTACAGGAAAATATTTTTATTATATACATTTGAAAGAGCAACTAAAATACTATTTTTCTACATAATCGCCAAAAAGGTTGAGACATTTATCGTAGCGATGAATGAGCTTCGAAATTCCTTCCTCATAGAAATCCGCCGCCTGAGTGTCGAGCCAGTCAGTCATTTATTTCATGTTTTATTTCCCTAATTTCCTATTACCCAACATAACAAAAGTTATCTGGAAGAGCTTATTCAAGAAACGAGGCCTCCTTTGCCCACCTTAGATTATAATGTAAACAAGTGGTATTAAACATCGATTTATACGTTAAAAGTTTCTGTTTTCATAAATTGAATTATGTTTTTATTTTTATATCAAGTTCAATAAATCTGAAAAATGTTATCAACACTGTTAAAGTCAACCATCCTTCTAGCTCCGACGGGAATCAAATCTGCAAACTTTAGCATACCGATTGACCGCTCTAATCAATTCAGCTACCGAAACAATAAATGAAGTCATGTTTTTATAATGTTTTATTTAAGTAAGCAAAGATAGGGCAGCGCGACGTTGCCAAACCGTAAATGCAACAGTTTATTGGAGCCTCCGGTTCGTGACTCGCACTCGCTAGATGAGCCGGTCTGGCAACATCTCATAAAATGTAAACCAGCAGTAACATCGCACACTAAGTATGGATGTGATTGCAATTTACAAATGACATCATTATAATAAAATGTTTACTTTTATCACAGTGAAATCACTGTTTTTTTTTATTCCATTAATTATCATTGCGAATAACTTTCTTTATATCATAGCAAACTTTCTCATTTCTATTTTTATATAAATAACATCATGTACCTTTTAACAAAAAAAAGTTGATCTTGAAAGAAAAGTATCTTTATTATTCAATTGGGTAGTAGATAAAAATGATCAATCCCGTCATACTTGGACTGGATCGAAAGAGTAAAAATCAGTACACAATACTAAGAAAGAACAGCCATTCTTATAACTAAAGAATTAGTTAAAGTCAAATTTTTATGATGAAATAATTTCCTACGAAACGAATTCATTCGTAAAATAAACAAGTTGCAACAAGTAATCCTTTTTATTCTAATCTTGGCAAAGTTTCATTTGAATGTGAACATTGATTAAGACAGCTCGTTTCAGGTGTAATCGGATGTGTTAATAAATGAGCTTCAGATTCAGTTGAGTAGCAGTTATCAATAGGTTTACTAGGTTCCATTTTTGTCGCAGACACAGCAGGTAAAGATCGAAACTCCGCCCACAAGCGACCCGAGCATTTGTTGCCTACAAAGGATTCAAGACTTTGAGGTGGGCATAAAATAATTTTGTATAAAATAACATATTTGAATTTGTGACTCTGCATGAAACATATAAGTTGGTAAATATAAAGTCATTGCTTACATAATTTGTAGCATAAGGTGTAGTTAAAGAAATCTACTTCATTAAAGAGAATTTATAGTGCGACCGGTGGGAGTTTGCGTTCCTGACAGCTGTCAAAATCATAGTTTTTTTTAACTTTCGAATAGGAAATAAACTTTATTCAGTAGCATAAGGAGCTGTCAGGTACGCATTCCCACAACGGCCGCACTCTAATGTCAAAAATAGAACTTTCAAGAAACTTTAGAGAGAAATAGCAGTACTTAGTTGTTGGTTAGTAACACAAAAGAATACTAGATATTAGAAAGATAAATGATGTCAGATTGTATTAAATACCTATTTTGTCAATTTCAGATGTAGCTTCTGGTGGAGCTTGAAATGATGATGAAGCTGGTATTTCTTCAGCAGACATCATTGTAGCCCCTGGTGGTACTTGTGCAGATAGTGGTATAACTGGGCTGTTTAATAGAAGTATGTGGGGCTTAGTTCATTTAAGAAAAACCTTTGAGTTTTATTCTACAGTACTTAAACTATTGTGTTCAACAAGGTGGAAAATAAACTATTCTTCTATCGTCTGATAGTTCTACAGTAGTAGAACTACCAAATAATGAATGGGCCATATTCGACATTGCTTTTTAATACTTTTAAGTCTCTCCAGTGTCAAATGATACGACGTGAAACGTGACAGCCTCACACGAAAACCATTTTTTTCTCTTTCTGTCACAGCATTAAGAAACACTTAAAATAAAAGAATTCAATGTCGAATCGGGCCCACTGAATATGTATCTCATGGATACCTTCACTGTAACACCTTCACATACCATTAGGTGACTTGAAAGTCTTATACATTTTGTTTTTTTTTTTTTATATAATAACTGTAGGAAATATAGGGTAAGTACGCCTAAAATCGTCAACCACCATCCAGTCTTCGACCATTTACTACTATTTACATATGCAGAAAACTTTGCGAAATATCAATAATACCACACTTACAAACATCACCAACTGACCTTTTTATACTTGAATATGAAAGCTATTGGTACATATATAAGGGTACTAGATGTTGCGCTGGTGATAATTAGAAAAAACTCAATCAGTTGATGGTCCGCCACGGGTGAGTAAAAAAATGAAGTAAAAAGACTTGCGCGCTGTCGCAACTTTCGCGGTAAGTTTTCTGCTTATGAGTTGATAAATATCAAACTGCCATAAGTCCACCTACAACAAAATTTGACTTTTTGATTTAGTTGATTTAGTTAGATTTAGTACCTTTTAAATTTATGTTTGACAGCTCACTTCAAAAGCTCATAAGTCACAGGCATTGACTTGAATAAAACGGTTAAATGTGTCAGTTTTTTTCAAATTCTAGTAAGTCCACAAAGAAATTATTTCAAATTCTCACATGTCCATTGCGACCAATCACAAAACGTCAAACTTGTCAATATGGCGTCAGTCTTCCCGAAAGTTTTGTGATTGTGGTTGCGCTTCTCGTGTATTTTTAGAAAATGGAAGGAAATTCAAATCGAAGAGTATAGCGAAGAAAGCAAGAAAAACGAAGTTAAAGTAAGTAAAATTCATTTGTTTTTATACCGGTGTCAATCACGTGGCGTCATCGTGGCGCGGTTAATACAGGGCCGGATCCGATCGTTATGAAACATATAAAATTCCAATTTCCGATTTAAAGATAAATCTTTCGTGATTGATTTTATTGTATTTTACTAGAAAGTTAGTTACTGAAGTATGTAATAGATTTTGTGTATAGTTATAGTTACTTATACTTTTCGGAAATTGTAGTACGCATTGATTTAAATCAAGATTGTTAAGAATTTATTATACAATTTTTACTGAGCCTGTTTTGAAGATATTTTTGTAAAAATAATTTTAATTATTTGGAAGTCACTGAACCTAAATTAATTTTTTATTTACCTTTTATTAAACTGTTTTGTCTGTCACAAATATTACAAGACGATTTTGAACCAGATCTCATAATTGGAATAGGATCAAATTTTATAGACCCGATGTCAGTTCACATTGAGCTGATATGATCAAAGAAACTCAGCAATGGCATATAATAAACCTTTCTAGTTTGGGCTCATTTTACTCTTCTACGAGTATTTTAGTTACAACTTACAACTCTTTCACTTTATGTATCCTATGATGACGAATAAACGATTTGATTCCATTATATTCTATTGTATGCTATTCTATTCTTACTGCTATTCTGTACGTTATTTAACACTTCAGATTTCTGATTGCAACTGTTCTTTTTTCAGGTATTCAGCTCCTGGATTACCGAAAATACCCTCCTGCGGTCACAATACAAAATCGCTCAAATGTCAAACACTTAAAAGCAACGAAATTTTTTTATTTCATCAAAACTTCTATAAATATAAAGAGAAAATAAATCAAGATAATATGATCCTACAACACGTTGATACTGAGGCTGTTAAACGGCGACGTCCAAGAACAGGCACGAAGTGTCGAAATTATACGACAAAATATTATATTTCAGACAGAAAAGGGAGAAAAGTGCCTGTTTGCAGCAAAACTTTTGCAGGTGTTTTAAGATTAAAAGCCTCGCGTATTCAAGGTGTTACAAAAAGGCACTTTCAGTCTGGCTCAGTTGCCAGAGAAAATAGAGGAGGAGATAGAAAGAGATTTATGTTTGCTTCTCGCAAAGAGGCAGTACAGAACTTCATCCGTAAATTTCAGCCTCGGGAATCTCATTATTCACGAGGTTTTATCAAACACCGTGTTTATTTACAATCCGATCTAAACATTAAAAAAATGCATCGGATGTACAACGACGAAGCTTTACCGGATTTCGAAGTTAAAATAGGGTTTTTCCGCAATGTTTTTAACTCATCCTTTAATATAGGTTTCGGATCTCCTCGAACAGACGTATGCTCTACATGCCTCGAATTACTTGAACGCCTTAAAATTACCGCTAACGAAAACCTGAAACAAAACCTTCGGACTCAATATCGAATTCACAAATTGAGGGCAAAAGCCTTTTTTACTTTTTTACGAGAAGTAGTAGTTTACCCAGAAGTTCAAATTATTTCATTTGATTGCCAAAAGAATCTACCGCTGCCCAAGATCCCGGATCAATCGGCCTATTATTCGCGGCAACTTTATATTTATAATTTTACAGTAGTGGTTGGAACTTCACACGATCCACTCACCCCAAAAAACGTACACGCATACGTATGGACTGAGGATCAATCCAGCAAAGGCTCGAACGAAATATGCACGGCTGTGTAACACTGTCTAAACTCCTTGAATCTTGAAGGAAAAAAAGTTGTTCGAATGGTTGCCGATGGCTGTGGTGGTCAGAATAAAAACTCAATGATCGTAGCAATGGCGATGAAATGGTTACAACAATCAGATCCGTCGGTATCAGAAGTACAATTAATATTTCCCGTGACAGGCCATTCATTTATACCGCCGGACCGCGTCTTTGCATTGACTGAGAAAAAAATACGGGAGAAGGAATGTATCATTCGACCAGATGAATATTGTGAAATAATATCGGAACATGCAACGATGCACTATCTCGTCAAAGATATACAAGTACTTGATTGGAAATCGGCAACCAAAGAAAACCTTAAGGGTACTCAGACTTGGCACTTTCAACTGAGCAAATGCAAGCGAATTATTATAAAACGTTCTCCCCGCAGCATTACCGTACGAGGTGAGATATCCTACAGAAATGACGTCTGTACTCACAAGGGTGTAATAAAAAAAACAAAACTATTTTATCATTACAACCAGAACCAGCAAGCAACAGAGTTCAAGTAAAGAGAGAAAAACTTAAAGACGTAGATTCATTATTAAAGAAACATTATGGTGAAAGCTGGAGAGATATGGACTCCTTAGACTACTATAAGAAAGTTTTATCAGAAGAAGGTGAAGTTATTGCCGAAGTGCAGGAAGACGAAAGTGACATTATAAATAATAATACCGAAGAATACATGATGGATGAGGTGTTAGATTTTGTGTAATTTAATTATGTATGGAATAAATATTTGTTCTATTTTATATTTATTTTGATTTATTTTATGAACATTGAGATATCCATGTACCCTACTATGCTAAATTAAATAAGCTAACTATGGTATTCCCTGAGTGCGGCCCATAGTCTACAACAGAGGTTGGTATTTTTCAAACAACTATAAGTCCATATTATTCATAACAATATTTATCAATATATCATAAGTCCTGTATGGGCATATCAATCGGCAATAAGTCCAAACTATTTTTTATCTTTTTCAAAGTATCTATGAATGTTATTGTTAAATTGTTCATTTAAATACTTAGACACAGTCCAGAGTCAACACTGTATAACACTGTTAGTACAATGTTCCATAACACTAATGTGTAACTAAAAACGTTAATTTCCCAAATTTTACATGTAGTGGACTTATGGCAGTTTGATATTTATCAACTCTTATGATAGAATGTGTTTGTTTTAAGATGTAAATGTAATGAGTCTTAAACTTATAAAAATAAATGAAAACTTTTGAATTCGCTAATTAAGTAATGAAACGAAGTTTGACCTTCTCTGATTTCATATTTTTAAATGAAACCATCTTATCTAATAGGTCAATTTGAACTTTAATCACACATGCATTGAAATGGTCAGATCTCGTTCAGTTTATTATGACTATATTAAAGGTTTCTCTATCTAAATAAGTCGTGGTCAAAAACTGGCAATGATGAAAAAAGTCGCGAGTTTTCGACCGCCTTTAAGTTTCATAAGCTGTTTGAAATCATATTTTTTCAAGAATGAGTTGTTTATTAATTATTCAATTATCTTATATTCTCCGTTTTTATTTTTTAGATGAGTTCGGCAGCCCCAAAAAAACAAAGAAAAAAACGGCTAAATACACAAACGAAACATTAAAATCAGCATTTACAAAAAGAAAAGAAGAAAAAAAACCAATAAGAAACAATTGCCAAGAATACGGGATTCCAATGACAACTTTATTGGACAGAATAAGTCGTCGCACCCCTGACGAAATCAAAAAAGCCTGGACCAGATCCGATATTAGGGATAAAAGGTGAAAGGAAAATTGTGGAGTGGTTGATCAGTATTTCTAAATGTGGATTTCCAATAAACAAACAAGAATTATTAGACACTGTTCAAAATCATTAAAGACAGTGATATCAAAAATAACTTCAAAGACCTAGTCAGAAATGGTTCCAAAATTTTTTAGCCCAAGACAAGGAAATGCCGCAGGCATTAACAAAGCCAGAGCGCACGTCACTGAAGAATCTATCAAATTGTGTTATAAAGAGCTTGAACAATACTTGATTAGTGTTAATCAGGATTTTGAATTTTTCCGCCGGCTTTTTTTGTCTCTTGGTCTACTGTAATATCTTATTTAACAACTATCAACAACTAGTTAAAGCCGAAGTATGTGATGACTGACTTCATCAAGTGTTTTGTGAAATTCCTAAGATGAATAAAACTTTTTGAATTTTGATCCATCCCGATAGGATTTTTAACGGTGACGAAAGTGGCTTTTCCCTTCGTCCAAAACACGAAAAGTGTTAGGTCCAAGAGGGTATCGCAATTTATTACAAATTAAGCAAGGCAACGAAAAAGAAAACCTAACGGTGTTACTACGTTTAATGCAAATGGAACCATGGTTCCACCCTGTGTGTTGTTTCCGTACATCAGACCTCCAAGAGCTGTTGTGGACAGTATGCCTCCAGAGTGGTGTTTGGGTTAATTCAGAATCAAAATGTATGAGAGGAAATGTCTTTTTTGAATTTATAACAAACGATTTAAGAAATAATATCCAGAAACCAGTTCTTCTAGTCGTGGACGGTCATAAATCGCACATGTCATTGATGCTCAGTACCATATGTGAAGAAATTGATATAATTCTTTATACACTTCCTCACATTTTGCAACTGGCTGACGTCAGTGTTTTTGCGCCTGTGAAAACTTATTAGAAAAATACAGTCCGAAAGTTTCTGACTAAACCAGAGAACCTTAACTCAGCAGTAACCAAAACTTTTCTATACGTTACTTAAATACATACATACATAACCTCACGCCTGTCTCCCCTTGGGGTAGGCAGAGACAAGGGAACACCAATTGCTGCGATCCAAACATACCTCTTTCGCTTCTTCCACGTTCATCAATCTTTTCATACATGATCGCCGGTTACGGGTACTTTTGACTAGGCCCTTTTTCAAAATGTTAGTTGAAGAACGTAGCACCCTACAACTAAACAGGCTGGCAAGCCATAATGGGTTCCGGGCCATTCCGGAATAGACGGCAATGAAGCCGGTGATGAACTCGCGAGGGCAGGAGCCGGTACGGTCCAGAACCATTCTGCGGCATCCCGAAGAGCCTGACGCGTTTAATACTCACCACCCAGTGCCTCTCAGAAAGCAAAAGCCTCTGGGAACTTTCACTAGGCATGAGACACTCAAGGGAACTGATAGAGGGATACTCCAAGTCATACACAGAATCGGTAGTATCTCTTAACAAACCCCAACTATGCGCAGTGGCAAGATCGCTAACGGGACACTGCAAACTAAACAAGCATATGTCCAACCTGGGTCTCACTGACACGGCGCTCTGCAGATACTGCAAAAGCGCAGAGGAAACCCCTCTACACCTACTGTGCTGCTGCCCCGCAGTTATGCACAAGCGCTCCGCTCACCTGGATAAGCACGAGCTAGATCCAAAAGAGATTAGGTGCATCGCCGTAAGGAAAATCCTAAATTTCCTGGACTCCATTGGAGTGTGCGGCGAGTTATAAATTGGGACTCACACAATAGATCTTTCAGGTCGCAGTGTGATGAGCGGACAAGACTGCTCACATAGTCCCTAAACCCCCCAATAATAATAATAATAAGTTTAATTATTATGAGAAGGATGTTTATATTCAACTAAAACAGGAGCCATAATTTGTAGTTTTTTTAGGTGTTTACAAGTTCCTATTTGGTTCCTATTGTTTCAAAATAAGGTATACTTACCTACTTATTTTACAATTACATATTTTTTTATTCAATGTTGTGTTGTCACAGTTTTAATTAAATAAGGCAGATTTTTTTGTTGTTTTCCTTATTATGTTAAAAGGATGTAAAAATTCAAAGGGTAAAAATGTTTAGTTTGGTTATGAGGAGCTGTTATATTTCTAAATGGCAATAAAAAGTTGATTACCCGTGCAATTTTTTTCAATATACTTAATTATTTTTGTTTATTTTCCAACAAATCCTTTGCTCTGAAAAGTGGCAGAAAATAGGAAACATGTGGTCGAAAACTGAATTTTTTTGGTCAAAAACTGGTAAAAACAACATGTTTAGCTTGAACTAAATTAAAAAAAAACCTTGTTTAATAGAATAGAATTTCTTTATGGGAAAAAAATTAAGAATACGTATACGAAGTATGCTGAACTCCGTTTTAGTTGGGAAGTAATGTAATTACTAATTATTTTTAATCAACAAAGATCGCAACTTTTTAAACTTAAATAAATAATTAAATATGGTGTCAAATATTATATATATGTATATACTTTTCATCCATTCTTTAAAATAATACAATATTTTAAAAGTTATATTTAGTACTTAGTAAATCTCACCTAAATACTTCTTGACCTTCAGTCTTAGTATCTTCTTTTGCCCTTGGATTTACTATAATTGGTTGGATTGGCACAGGAGATGGTGCCTAAAATAAAACACTGCCATAAATTCAAAAACCAAAGCAATAATAAGATAATATCACGATAGATAGTTCTATTACCATATACACGGTATTAAAAAGTTTTAAATTCTTGATTAGTAACGATTATATACTAAAAAGTTGATACTAACAATATCGGTACTTTGCGTTGAAGGCGTTGCAGTGATAAAGTTCGGTAGCTGCGTCGGTGGTGCAACACTGGACAAAAGATTGACTGGCACACTAGGCAGCGTTGGTGCATCCGGTATCTTAGCTTTTCTTTCCACCCCACTCATTTTCGCTGGAATGTTTACGGTATGCTAAACATAAGCAAGCAGATAAACACTCTACTGAATGATGGTAATGAATGAACTTCCACGTATTAAAATTATAGCGGTTTTAACCGAGCAAAAGTATTCAAGCAATATACCTTTAAATTAAGTTAACCTGATAAATTGTAATACAATTAATGAGAATGCAATCTGATAGGAAACACGATTACTGCAAAATCTGCAAAGTTTACAACAAATTACAAAAGTCAAAAACAAAAACAAGTCCCCCCGACAGCGAGTGAAAATAACAGCAGTTGATTTGATTGATTAACTCACAGATATAATATACTTAATTGATTGGCTGAGCTTTAATTCTAAGGCTGCAAACTGGACGCGGCAGCGACGACAGCGAGGGCGACAACGCCGACAACGACGCCGTCAGCGATGCGGGAAATCTGGGCCGTTCTCGACGCCGCCGCCGGCGGGTGCTCGAGCGATTTGTCGCGGTTTCATAAAAACTCAATACTTTCTATTGTGTCGTGAAAATCGCTGTCACTGTCGCTGCCGTCCAGTTTGCAGCCGGGATGAAAAATAGCTCCAAATGTTCTATCGATATACATATTTACCATAATTTGTTCCGTCATTTTATACATATATTGATAGAAAAAAAGAGCTAATTTTTCATTGCATTTATTAGCCCTATCGACGCGGTGGTCCTGCTAAAAACATGTTTAAAAGCAATGTTGTTATAGATTGCAATGTTGCTATGACTATATTATATTATATATTTTATTTAAGTAACCTTTATTACTTTTTATACTGTTCATAAACAAGTAACTGTTAAACGGACCAATAAGCAAAAGTCAATTTTCATCTTTCGGCTGTCGCTGTCAAATCTGTCATATGCCATGTCAATCAGTATCGTCATCGTCAAACATCATCCTTTCTTGTTCATCGTTTCATTCGAGATAATCTCTGTTATTTTAGAACAAAAAGCGGTTATTAGTACATTGTGACGTCCATTGACACCGGTATCAACATATTACAAAAAACTAATCATGTCTGAAGAGCCTGATTCTCCCCCTTTTAGCACTGTCGATATCAACAATGAAAACAGGGAGGATGAAGATCTTTTTGCCTCCGCGGTCCAGGTAACTTATTGGGATCCTGTTTTAATAACTTGTTATTGTATGCGTCCGCCCCCGATGACCGAGAGGTGTAGGGTTCACGCCCTCTTTTCTCAGTTGAATTCTTATTAAAGTATTTGATATTTACGAATTCCTATGTATAAGTGTAATAATAGCTTTGCTAATTCTAGTAATTATCATTCTTAATGACGAAATTGGTTTTTCCTTGAAATATGTAATGTATTAGTATCTAAAAAATAAATTTACATTTAAAGTATGCATTTCAGTAACTTCAATGTTAGTAATTTCATGTCTTTTTAAACAATAATTTCTATATTCATCAGGGAGTAAGCTTAGATGGTGAAGTAAATGGCACCCATGATGACATGGAGAAAATCCTTATTGAAGATCCCAGTTCTGATACAGGTCCTCTTGGAAGCCCTGTGATGGAGGAGGTAATTATAAAAAATACATCAGTTTAAGCATCAATTATTTCAATCTTTGTTTTTGAATTCAATAAATATATTGTAAATTTTTAGTGTTAACTTCTTGTAACACAAGTAAAAAATAAACACCTTGTGTTAAAGATTTTGAAATGAATTCAGAAGTTATCAATTATTAATTAATTTAGTCAATTTTAAAACCTAAGTCTAAATAAATGAAAAGAAAAAAGAAAAAATTGTATTAAAAAAAAAGTTCATCTCTTTTTTTGATGACACAATAATGCCTATTGTTTTACTGTATATCTCTTTGTCTTGTTCAAAGAATTATAATTATGCAACAAAAGAGCTTATAGGTACCCAGCTAAACCCCAAAGTAATGACTCTAAATTCTGTGATAAGACCATTTTCCTATAAAACACAATTACTGCTTTACTCATTAGCTTTCTAGATAAGAATGACATAAAAAAGCTGAATAATGAGTTAGGAGTTGTTGATTAAACAGATAAAATTTACTGAGTCTGTCATAACTTTTTTCAGAGCCTATTATTGTATATCCATTGTTACTGTGGAATCTTCTTTTATTTTGATGAATGAATCATGTGTAACCTAAACTTTCATTGTAAACAATTGGTGGCGATACATTGATGAATAAATACAAAACAAAGTCATTTCCTTAATTAAAGAGATCACTCTGATATCTTACTTACACAAAATTGGTTGTTGTTTATTTTATTAAAATTATATTTTGCATAATTGCAATTATTTGCAATGACTGTCAAAGAAATGTAATGAGAATGAAATGATTTTTTTTTTTATTCATCATACGAGGGTCATTTGAAAAGTTCTTAGCCTAACATTGTTAGACTCGTCGGTATATTTTATAACTACCCTCATTTTATAGCTACATTATTTAGCAACAAGTATGCACAGTTTAGTTTATTTGCAATAATTAATTGTTCGTTTACACGTGATACCGTAAGTCAAGTCAGAGCAATTTTTGAAAATGGATAAAATTGAACATCGTGCAGTGATAAAATACTTGTATTTGAAAGGTTTAACTCCAAAAGCTATACATGAAGACATGTCTGCCACTTTAGGAGAGTCCGCTCCTTCGTATGCGACTGTTAAAAATTCGGTGGCAGAGTTTAAACGTGGTCGTGAGTCCATTCAAGATGAGCCCCGTAGTGGCCGGCCCTCGACGGCTTCCACTGATGAAAACAAAGAAAAAATCTGTGATTTAATTTTATCTGACCGAAGATTGACAGTCGAGGAAATAGCTAAGACTGTAGGCATCTCTTCTGAGCGAACACATCATATAATTACTTCTGAACTTGGATTCTCTAAGGTGTCTGCGCGGTGGGTACCGCGGCTGCTTTCAGTGGAACAAAAACGCAACCGACTCACAACTTCCCGCGACTGTTTAGAGTTATATGAAGCTGATCCACAGGAATTTATTGAAAGATTTATAACCATGGATGAAACCTGGATTCACCACAATACACCTGAGACAAAAGAACAGTCGAAACAATGGAAAAGGGCAGGATCACCCACCCCAAAGAAGGCAAAAGTGGTTTTATCGGCTGGCAAAGTCATGGCATCAGTTTTTTGGGATGCAAAGGGTATAATTCTGGTGGATTATTTAAAAAAGGGTGAAACAATAAATTCTGATTACTACTGCAACCTGCTGCGGCTTTTGAGAGAAAAAATCAAAGAAAAACGTCCAGGTTTATTGAGGAAGAAGGTCTTGTTTCATCAGGACAATGCACGCGTTCACACTTCTGTGCAATCCATGGCAGAAATCCATCGGTGTGGCTTTGAATTGTTACCTCATCCCCCATATTCACCGGATTTAGCACCGTCAGACTTCTACCTGTTCCCAAAGCTGAAAAAATTTTTAGGTGGTAAACATTTTTTTACAAATGAAGAGGTCATAGCCGCCGTAGACGCTTATTTTGAGGAGTTAGACGAAGATTTTTTTAAAATGGGTATCGAAGCCTTACCGGGTCGATGGAAAAAGTGTATTGAGCTCGGGGGAGAGTATGTTGAAAAATAAAAATATAATCAAAATCATGTGGTTTCATTAAGTACGTTAGGCTAGGAACTTTTCAAATGACCCTCGTAAGACCATCAAATGGCCACTTAATGACATCACAATTTTGTACTTCGGCTTTACAAGGTGTTGATAGTTATTGAATAAGATATTACTATAGGCCAAGAGACAAAAAAAATTATCATGACATGAATAAAAAACAAGCACAAGACAGCCAATTGTGAGAGCCAATGTCATGCCACAACCAAATTGCTTACATAGTAGGTGCATTGAGCTATGGATGCACAACACAAACATTGCAAACTGGGACCAGAGTATTTAAACAAGAATGGAATAGCATAGTCATAGTATCATCAGCAAAACGACCTGGCACCGCTAGCAGCACCCGTTCATGAGTATAAAGCAAGCACCAACCATCACCCTCCACAACCATATTTTAGGGAAGAGGGTGATTCGATACCCGACGCTACCACTAGCCATGCCACCTGAGGAAGCATGTTGTTCTTGCTGTTGTCTGGACAAGAAAGTCGAACAGTCACCAGTATGCCATATGTCATACTGCACAGCCAAGCCGTAAACAAAATTAATAAGTCGTTGATTTTCTGTCTAATCATTTTAAAAATTAATGCTGTGTCATCAGCTAACAATGCAATCTCGTGATTATTGTCTACCAAATAGGGTAGATCATTTATATAGACTAGAAACAAAAATGGGCCCAGAATTGATCCTTGTGGCTGACCTTTTCCGGTTCACCTCAACCTTCTGAATTTTATCACTTAGATATGAATTCAAAATTTTGAGGTCAGCACCTTTGATACCATAGTGATGAAGTTTCCTGATGAGAGTGTCATGCTGAACACAGTCAAATGCCTTAGACAGGTCACAAAATACACCTAGAGCAACCTGTGCGCTCTCCCAGGCACCAGTGATTACTTCAAATAGTTCAACACCAGCATCAGTTGTTGAACTGAAAAAGCAAAATCAATCTTGGGTTGAACAGTGTTTGTTAGAAGATCCACTAGCTATGTATATGTACTCCACACATACAAGTGAAGAGGCAGACTTGGGTACACTTAAATTGGCTTAGTATTTATTTCTGCATTGCAATAGTTGTTGATATATGACATTCTGAGTACTTAAAGCTGAATCAAAATGACACTATCATATTTGTATTATCAATGTATGGTTTTTAATGGACCTATGGTGACGATTTTCCGGTGTGGTACAAATGAAAGATCTATATGAATATTATAAAGCTCAAGAGATATTGCTGTATGTTCAATCATGCTAACTTTAGAAATTATTTATTCAAAATAAAAATGTGCTTTTTGATAAAAGGAGGAATGGCTGCTTATCTTATTTTTGATGTGTGTGGGAACATGAGCTTAGGTGTATGGAATGTTTAGAGTAAGCAATTTCATGTAACACTATGTTGTAAGCGGCAGTCGTTCCACGACACCAATAAAACAGCATGTATAAATTAGTATTTATCCAACAATGTGTATTAGCTTTTTGTACCGGTTACTGGCCTGTGTAAGAATTATGTTATCCAAAAATTTATAACTATCCGATGAATAAGTACTTACTTACTACAACATTTTTTTTATACGAATCAACTTTGTTTTAATTTCAGATAGTAACCGAACGTGCCAATAGTATTATTATAGTAGTAACAGAACCACAAAAGATAGGTGAAGGAATGAGCTCATATGTGGCATATCGGATAATAACTAAAACAAATATGCCTATATTCAGCAAACAGGAATTTTTGGTGCTCAGAAGATTTAGTGACTTCTTAGGTCTTCATGAGAAACTTGTTGAAAAGTATCTGAGGTCTGGCAGAATTATCCCACCAGCTCCGGAGAAGAGTATTGTTGGTGAGTTTTTATAATATAAATAAATAATAAATAAATATTTCTGACACCCACACAACATTATATAGCCCAAATTAAGTCTCTTAAAGAACTTGTGTTATGGATACTAGTTAGCTGATATACTTAAGAAATATATAAACATATATATTGAATAAATACCTATTTTTTATTCGAAAATAAACTTAAACAAACATATAAACATCCATGACTTAACAACTAATATCTGTGTTCATCACACAAATATCCGCCGCCGCCGGGATTCGCACCCAGGACCTCTGGTGTAGAAGGCAATGTATGTTACCCCTACACCAGCCGGTCGTCAACAATGTGAATTGTTTATAGTCTTAAATAACTTATTACTTATTTTATTATACACACATACATAACTTCACGCCTGTATCCCTTATGGAGTAGGCAGAACACCAGAGGTTATAAAACCATCTAATGTCACGTTTGACAAATTTGAAGGCATTATAATGGTGGAGAGAGACTCATGCAGTGACAGGGTGTCAGCTTATCGCACAAAAAAACCTCCAATTATACCTCCGTCCCTTAACTGACTTTTACAGTATGCCCAGGGAGAGAAGCAGCTGGCACATTTTATGTTTTCCCTTTGCTCCCAGTCCAGCATGGAAGTAATTCACAGTCATCTTATATCAAAGTGTGTGAGAGTAAGTCAGGAATTGTTCAGGAAATTATAACCCTTGTGGAAATGTGCTACTATGCCTCCTCTTTTGAATTTGACCATATTTCTGAATCAATTAAATTCCAGTAGATAGTTGTCCAATATGTTATGACATCTCTAATGAACAAATCTCTTCGTCTCAAAGCTTTTAGAGAGAACGAGAGAGATATAAGTGTCGATCCTACGCGATTATAAAACTGATACAAATATAAATAAACTAGCTGACCCGGCAAACGTTGTTTTGCCATATAAATAAAAAAATAAAATAGATGTTGGCCGATTCTCATAGATACCGGATAAGCACAAAATTTTTTATCAAAATCGGTCAAGCCGTTTTGGAGGAGTATGGCAACGAAAACTGTGACACGAGAATTTTATATATTAGAAAATAAAACTAAGTCCTTATAATATTCGTATGAATTCCAGGTACAACAAAGCTGAAAATGACTTCGACGCCATCAACTGAGAACGCTAACGGAACAAATTCTCCGAACACTCAGTCACAGTTCGTGGAGCGCCGCCGCGCTGCGCTTGAACGCTTCCTGAACAGAGTCGCTCAGCACCCGGTGCTGTGTATTGATCCGGATTTTAGAGAGTTTTTAGAGTCTGGTAAGTGATCTTGCTAGCTTAGGGCCAACACTGTGTCACGCGTGTCTAAGCGCGTACCGTGAATCAATTTCGCTAGCAAAAGGCAATGATTCCAAATTGGATTATTCAACAAACACTAAAAAAAATATCTAAAAATTACAATATGCTTAATCAATGGCGCAAATGTTAAAGTTTAATGTAAATGGCACCCGCCATGCTAGGTCATCTTTGCATTTCTTCAATTTTGATACTCTTTTTATTGTCAAAACTGTCAATGTCATGTCATCTGTCTTATTACTTGGTACTAATCTGTCAATTGAAGTAAGGAGGAATAGAATGTCTATGCACGGAGAAGCGATATTTAATCAATCGTGTGCTTTTTTAATATTATTTCTATCTGAAATTGTGTGATTACTATTTGTTTGTATACCTATTCTCTTCAATATATCCTTGTGCTCACATTCTAGCCCCAGATACAAAGAAACGGAAACATATTCTTTAATAAGTGTGCTTGTACAGTCGTATCAATGAAATACTTAACCCCTTACTATTTGGATATTCTTTGATTTAAATCGAAAAACGAAGTACCTGCGTGTTGAACACGCGGGGGCTAACCACATCCAACGCGCGCGTAGTGCGTTCCGTACGTCCGTAACGTCCATATCAGTTTTGTATGAATAATGATGCTAATGATACTATGACTATTTTATTCCATTCTTGTTCAATACTCTGGTCCCAGTTTTTCATGTTCGTATTGTGCATCCATAGCTCATTGCACCTACTATGTAAGCAATTTGGTTGTGGCATGACATTGGCTCTCACAATTAGCTCTCTTGTGTTTTTTTTTCATGTCACGGTCAATGTGTACTGTACTTATTTGAATTAATTTGATTTGATTTTTGTCTCTTGGTCTACTGTAATATCTTATTTAACAACTATCAACAACTAGTTAAAGCCGAAGTATGTGAGGACTGACTTCATCAAGTGTTTTGTGAAATTCCTAAGATGAATAAAACTTTTTTGATTTTTGATTTTAATACGCGCGTAGACCCTTAGTTCATCTGCGTATATCAATTATAGCACTTTGGCGAAGGGGTAAACCTGTCTGCCGCAGACGCCAGTGGTAACAGGTTCGATTCCCGCACGGAACAAGAAAAAAAATATTCCATGTCTGGGTGTTTATCTATTTATGTATTTATATTCTAGTTTCCCCCCTAGTTTGCTACATGGTATCCCATAACACAAGCTATGCTTACTTTGGGGCCATGTAGTTGGTGATTTTATTTATTATTTATTTAGTTTCAGTCTATCCCTGGTTTAACTCTATCTGTGAGTAAGGTTTCCGGCGCAATTAACCAGTAATTTTCTGTGTGATTTTAGTGTATTTATTCATAATAGTGATTAATTATAATTATTAATTAATATTACTGTACGATCACTAAACTTACAGTTGTTTGCTTAGTAAAAGCCCTTCTAGTAAGTAATGGAATAAACTTATTTTCTATTTTTCATTTAGACACTGATCTACCTAAAGCGACGAGTACGTCAGCGCTGAGCGGCGCAGGAGTCTTGCGGCTTTTTAATAAAGTTGGCGAAACTGTCAATAAGATCACATACAGAATGGACGAGTCGGATCCCGTAAGTTTTTCCTATTTTCTTATCTAAGTTAAGACATTTAGTTAAGTTTGTTTTGACTGGTTTTTCCGTCATGACAGATAATTTTACCATGACCTACTTGTTTTATTATTTTATCCAAAACTGTACCAAATTTGAATCATTTGGCTGAATCTTGGTCAGCCATCTTCAAAGAGCTAACTTTCAACACGCCAAGTTGTTAAACGGTGAGTGTTTCGAGTTCAATCAACTATCGTTGATTCGGCCTAGGCGTCCAACTGAGTGGCTAATTCAACCACTTGCCGAAGACATATACATCTTATTACACGTCACTGTACGGCGGGATTGCTGATACTGGCGGGCATTGCAGCTGTCTTTCTCTCTGTGTAGGGTAAGACAGGGCCGGCAGTGACAGTGGGCTCGATTCGACATTAGGTTCGCTATAGTTGAATTGTTTTCGAATGATTTTCGTGACAGTTCTCATTTTCCATTACGCGCAAACTATTTACAACTAATAAAATATAAATTGGCGCGTTAAGAAAATAAAAACTATGTCAATAAAATTGTTTATTTTATAAAAAACAAAATAAAAATTTTGAAAAACCCACGACGCGACGGTTAAAAAGTAATTGAAAAAGAATAAAATAATTTAAAATCCCCCGACTGAAATGATTTATGTGACGAGAGATAATTAACGTGAAAAGCTTTTTTAAAAGTTCACTTGATCTCACAGAGAGTCGGTCATATTATGAACAACATACTATTCGTTTTCATAGCACTTCCCTATGCTTACCTATTCGGTTCTCGAAGATGTAGATGTTGCAATAACATAGGTATTCAACTCCCTATGAACTTTATAAGAAGAGCAAGAAAATCCGTCTGGGGCTGCCATTGAATGAATTCGTTTTGTAGTTTTATATTGAAATTTAAAATATTGATGGCAGCCCTCGACGGATTTTCTTGCTCTTCTTATAAAGTTCATAGGGAGTTGAATACCTATGTTATTGCGACACCTACATCTTCGAGAATCGAATAGGTAAGCATAGGGAAGTGCTATGAAAACGAATAGTATATTGTTCATAATATGACCGACTCTGTGTGAGATCAAGTGAACTTTTAAAAAAGCTTTTCACGTTAATTATCTCTCGTCACATAAATCATTTCAGTCGGGGGATTTTAAATTATTTTATTCTTTTTCAATTACTTTTTAACCGTCGCGTCGTGGGTTTTTCAAAATTTTTATTTTGTTTTTTATTTCAAACTTTTTAAAGAGCATAATATAGGAACCGCACATTACATTACACAACACCTCGTTCCTTATCCGCCCTCTAATGTACCACCGCTGGAAAACTCATGTAGTTTATTTAAATACATAGTGAAGTATTATAATGAGTGAGAAATCAAGATGCGTTGATGAGTTGTTACCGTTAAACCTATTTAAGAACATTATACCAATCAAATCCAAAGCGATAATTGAAAACGGCATTCAAATCAGACCAATCGTTTGCAAACAAATATTTACTGCAGCGCCCCCTGGTGAGTTCTTACCGCTACACCTATCTAAGAACATGCACCGATCAAATCCAAAGCGATTACTGAAAACTGCATTAAAATCGGACCAGGGGTTCTGGAGATAAATGGTAACATTGGTTTGCACAAACACCCTCTCACCCCAAACGCATATACCGTCTCCGTTCCGTCGTGGGTAAAAATTATAAATTGAACTATTAATAAAGTGTAATTGTTATTATTACCTGTAAAAAAAATAATTTACTTAAATGTCATAAAAATATTCATCTTAAATAGACAGATTCAAAGAAACGGAACGATTGACACTACTGAATCGATGAAGATCGAAGGCCATCTTGTAATCGGAAGTTTGTATAAATTTTTCACCAACTGATTCGATACGTCAAAGCCATCGAATGGAAGATCGAACAATTTCATTACCGCAACGTCACAAAGATTGCCAATTTTGAACTGTCACAAAAACCACTTGAAAAGAATTCAACTATAGAAAACTACTCGAATGTCAAATAAAGAGACGTCAAATTGAGAAGTTTCTAATAAAAGCTGATTTCGGAGGTTCTAAGTTTGACATTAGAGATGCTTAGCGCCCATATGCATTATAGATACTTAGCGTCCATACGTACAAGCGGTTGACCGCAGGGGCGGCTAACCACGCGATTAACCGCTTTTCCAGTTTAATATGCAATCGCGAGGCGACCGCGAAGAAACCGCGTTGAAACCGCGTAAGGGTATTACCACACTAATCTATCTACGGTCGACCGACGTCGATCGGTTTTTATGGCCTAGTAAAAACTATATATAGGCCATAAAAACCATAATTTCCAAACCGTCACAATTTAAAAACTATCTAAATTGTGACGTCATTAAGCGGCCATTCGATGGTCTTATGATGAATAAAAAAAATTCATTTCATTTTCATTTTATTTCATTTATCGATCGACGTCGAAATCCATTCTACCATCGATCGACGCCATCGCTTGTGGTATTGGTGTGGTCTCACTCGATTTCGATGAAAATATGGTACCACCTCTGAAATATTCTCTTTCATATTTTAAAATCTCGCGTAACAATATAAAGTTATGAAAATAAATTAAAAAAAAACAGGTAGGCACACATGAATTCAGAACTTGCTCTTTTTGGAAGTTGGTTGAAAATTAGAGATTGTAATATCCAGTGGTTCCGGAGCGGCAGGGTCGTGTAGAAGCTCTAGAACTTTGCGGCGCGGGAGAGTCGTTGGCAGGCGCAAAGAAACCATTTATTCCCACAGAGACAACACAGACATAACAATCATTAAAAACAATTTTAAACATGTTAAATATGTAGTTATACTTATTAACCAGCGCTGGCTAATAAGTATTGAAAAATAAAGCTAAAAATTCATTTAAAAGCAAGGACGCATACCGGTATGAATTTCTGTACATTTTTTTTCTGTATGACGTCATACTGTTAAATTAGGTGTATTTAAAAATAACAGTATAGGAATTCATACTGAAATAATTCGTATAAATTTTTTATTATTGTAGCATAACTGATTTTTTTTTCAGCTTTTTTTTTTTTTTTATAAGTGACTAAACCCGTGCTAACTGAAATTTTCCGGTATTGATATTAAAATTTTATTTTTAAATAACTGCAGAATGTTCGATAGTTTAGTTGCAAGCCTATAAAGCGTAGGGACATATGATGACCTATACATTTCGGTACAGAAATTAAATAGGTTAAAATATTTCTGTACTAAAAACATCTACAGAAATTAATCCGGTATACATTATTTGGGTACTGATATAATTAAGATAGATTTTAATAACTGTTTAAAAGTACAGTGGAATCTGTTTATAATGACATCGAAGGAAAATAAGAAACCAGTCATACTAAACGGACGTCATACAAAGCATAGGTACTGATAGGTAGAGATAAATCAAAGTGGATATTAATAAGTAGACTCAATAAGTAAATCTACGCTCTGAGACTCAAATCAAAAAAGCCTTTCACGCGCCGAAAGTCTTTGGGTATAACGTGACTCTCCCGAACACTGTTAAAAGATGTTAGAATGCATACGGTCGGTCACTATAAGCGATCAAAATTTGATAAGAAAGGGTCACAAAGCGATATGTCACTATAGGCGAAGTCATTATATCCGACTTAGTTATATAATTTATATGAAAACCAAACTTCACTGTGTAAACACGTCATAATAGCGGTTGGTCAATATAAGCGGAGTCGTAATAAACGGATTCTACTGTATTCAAATTACGTCAAATTCAAAAGTTGCAAACAAAAGCAACGACCACAAAACTTTGACGACCACTTTGGCGATGGGGTAAACGTGTCTGCCTCAGACGCCAGTGGTTGCGGGTTCGATTCCCGCACGGAACAAAGAAAAAAAAACCGTGTCTGGGTGTTTATCTATTTATGTATTTATATTGTAGGTTCCCCCCTAGTTCGCTACATGGTATCCCATAACACAAGCTATGCTTACTTTGGAACCATGTAGTTGGTGTGATTGTCTGGGGATTTTATTTTATTTTAGCTTGTAAGCAAATCTTTTTAGGGAATCAATATAATATATAAAACTGTTCCGTTACTGTTTGAGTGACTGAGGTACTGAGTGACTGAGTGACTGACAGACAACGTACAGCCGTAACTACTGGTTGTAGAGAGTTGAAATTTGGAACATTCATTCTTTAGGGGATGTAGGGGTGCACTAAGGAAGGAATTCCCGAAATTCCCACAGTATGAAAAATTGTATGAAAAATCTTATTCCTTGGGTGCACCAATGTGAAACTTGGTTTAAAGGTTTTTCAATGTGTGTCTGGTTGTGTTATGAAAGGAATTCCTGAAATTCCCACGGGCACGGGAAATATATGATTTTTAGTTTGTATGAAAAAAACTTATTCCTTGAGTGCATGGGTGTGATACTTGGTATAAAGGTTCTTTCAGTGGGTGTCTGGTTGTATAGTTTCTGAAATTTCCACGAGGAGGGTAGTTAAGCGCATACGAAGTTGCGGGATAAAGCTAGTGTTATATGTAACAGTGGTTCTCGGAGCGGCTGGGTCGCGTGGAGGCGCTGGAGGCGTGCCTGCGGCGGCTGTGCGGCGCGGGCGAGGCGCTGGCGGGCGAGCGGCGCGAGCTGGCGGCGCGCGCGCACGACGCCGCGCGCGCCAGCGCCGCGCTCTCCGCCGCCGACCCGCACGCGCCGCTGTCGCGCGCGCTCTCGCATCTGGCGGACTTGCATGAGAAGGTAATATGACTGGTGACTATAGTTGTAAAAAACCACGGAGGAAATATATAGAGGAGCTGCCCTATCCAGTTTTTTCTAGGGACTCAAGTGAAGCCTACGCGCGGGGTGCGGGAGGGGTAAGCGGTGGGAGCCAAACAGGCGATGGCATTAGTCACCTAGCAGCAAGTAGTAAAAACCGGTTGAAACATAAGGTTAAAACATTCACATGATCATCAAAAAAGTTCAGCTATACTTTACAAGGTGGCTCTAGTTTTTTAACGAAATTTCATACGTTCCAAATCTGTCAGAAAAAACCGCGAAATAAAAGTATTTCTACTTGACGCTCAATAGCGCGACCTTTTTTCGCGGCATAAAAATCACCTAGACAACAAATAACAATCTGGAATTTTGGACACAAATAATTGGAAAACAAACAATTTGTAAATAATTAATTATGAATGAAATTATCTTCGTGGTAAGTTAATTTTATTTGGATTGTCAATGTAATTCTTTTATAAAAGTATAGAAAACTAAATTTTACATCGAGAAACAATGAAGGATTTAATTTTTTTTTAATATCTACGCGTGTACATACTTCACAGAAGTCAGCGACGAACTGACGCCAGTGCCTCTAGCGAGGAATAACTTGAACTAAAGGCTGTGACGTCAGGACAACCCAAATTGAAGCTGTGCAACTTTGCTTACAGCAACTCTACTATGTATCTGCTTTGTGTAAAAAACCCTACCGATAAAATGCAGTTATTAACGGTTAAATATCTGACAGTGACAACGAAACAGGATTAAGTTTTTCTTTCTTTTCTTGTTAACCGACATCAAAAAAGGAGGTTATCAATGCCACTCGTATGTATGTAATATTTTTAGAATTACCGAGTTTTCGTATATGTTAGTCTATATCAACGTCTGAACAGATGTGCCAAATTTCAATAGTGTATATATGTTTTTATGTTTGTGTTCGCATATCTCCGGAACTACATGTACGATTTGACTAATTCTTTTTGTGTTATACTAGGTATCGTTCAACTTAGGGTATAATATAAGTTTATCAAAATCGGTTCAATAGTTCTTGAGGTAGGGAATTTCAACCGCCTTTTTTTTCAGTCGAAGCTGGCATCATCGCGCAATTTGCGATTCACATTTCAATCTGCTAGCGACATCTCGCGGTGGTATTTAACCGTAACAAGCATAAAATGCGGTTAATTAAACGTTAATAACGAAAAATGCATATTTAACCGCGTGGTTAAAATCGTTAATAAACAGCTTCGCATCTATACTGGTGACAAAGGCATAATTTCAGTCTTGGCTTTTAAGCCCAAACTATAAAAATAATCAAAAGATTAAATAAATACATAAATGTTAATTCATTGAATGAATATTGCGTGAGTTTTGTTGTGTTATTGGTAAATTGAAATAAATATGTCGGCGCGTTCATAGAGAAAGCCATAGATAAGGTAAATCATAGAGATAAAATAGAGTGACTGATGGTTTTGATTGGTCAGTCGCTCTGGCGGAACGTCGTGTCTATGGGAGCGGGGAGCTATCTTGTTGTTGACGAGAGTGACCAGCGCACCGTAGTTTTCGACGGATCGCTTAAATTAGAAATAATCTTAGTGGTTTCATTATATTTCTGCTTAAATTGATATTGTGAGAAGATCAAGGCCCTCCTGGCGTTACAAATAAAATATTGTATTGATTATTTAGTTATCTACTGCGACCCAAATAGAGCAAAATAAATAGTTGCGTTCGGAACCATCACCATCATGTTGATATGAAAATTAAAATAAACAAAAACGTTGTGAACAAGTAAAAATTGTGCAAATATTAAACCATAACTATAAAAAAGTAGTAAATCCAAATATTTTTAAGTGGATATATATATTTTTCTATCATTTTTAACATGACAAACTGCGTTCTTCCCATAGACAACGACACAAGTCAATGCCAACTGTCAAACTGACAAATCAACTGATTAATAGCAGCGGCCGGCTGATAGATTTTCATTTCTTTGTTACTGCTTTGTGATTACATGGTGCTCTGTTGTTACATGGTGAATAATTCCAACTTGTGTTTTCTTAACACGAAATCAATAGTGACATTACTTTTTCAGCTTATTATACTATCCAAAAATAATAAAAGAATCAACTTTATATGGTGGGCATAAAAGCCAGGCAATGTATGGACACTGAGATGAACCCTTTCAGAAACTGAAGGAGAGCACTCTGTACTCCATTCTGATCATGATTATGTAATAAATTATGCTTCTTTTTAAATTCTAAGATTAATCTTAAAGTTGCCTGGAAGAGATCACTTTGAAGTGATAAGGCCGCCTATATTGCACCATTTCATGTTGCTATATTACTGTAGGTATTTAAATATTTCACCATTCTATGCAAATGGCAATAAAAGTGTTTGAATTGAATAATAGAAGTAGGTAAGTACTTTATTTTTCACTAAAACTATAAATATATACCTATAAATAAATACTACTATGTTACTATTTACTTTACATACAACTGAGTCAATCGCGTCACGTGTCCTGGCACGCGGATCGCTGCCAACGATAGCGTAACCATGCGTTGCGTAATCAATTCTTTAACTTTCGGTTAAGTTTACTCAGTGAGTAATTAATATTTACTTTTTTCTTTTATTTTTTCTCTTCATGTATGATTTCAAACTATCACGTCCTTGAATTTCAAAAGTGACCCACCAGTAGCCCTGTATTATTTTATTATGTTAATTTTTTTGAGACCTCGTAGCGCGGTGCGTACTTCCATTCTCACCGCCCAGATATCGCTAGCAAATTTCGCCGAAGTGTGCAAGCGACAGTACTTTTAACTGTTTTATTATTTCAAAAATTATAACTATTAAAAGCGTTACCCATCGGTTAAGAGAAATCCGCTTTATGTTTTTATGTAACTTTTACATGAATCCATTATGGCATTTCGTAGCAATATCCGTTTGAAATGGTAAATTAGTGTTATGTTGTGACTTTTTTGATAAAGCCAATTTTCATAAATCATGTTTCTATCTTTACACACCGGTTGGTTATATGGTTAATTTTTGTAAATATTTTTGTACACATAACTGGGTATATTATCGTTCAAAAAAGTGTAAAAACGCTGCGACCTCGCCTTAAGAGAAAACCGCACTATGCCGAGCCGCAAAGCAACGCAAAAATGCACATGCGAGGCTCGTATACATTTTATATGAAGTATCGCGCGCTAATGACAATAAAAATGTCAAACGATGCTCGCATCGCTTACTCACGCAGTGAATTATAAAATAGTTTTTTACCGATTCTATAACATTTTAGATGACAGACATTTCATAGTACTATCGAGTTGTTAAAATAATATTGAGATAATTCAACGGCTCAATGTAATTTGAAGACGTACTTCAATATTTATCGAAGAATTAGATTCACTTCCTGTTCAATGTATAAGATATATTTTAATTCTAAAATTTAGTAGTCCCAAATAAACCAAGATACAAGCAAGACGTGTGTCATTTATCTCCCTAGTCAATCAATCAAAAATAGACCTTAACACTTCTAACATATGGTCCAAACGAGACGGATATTATTATGGAAGTTTTTGAATAGTGAAGATTGGCCGTCCGACTAGAACAAAAGGCGACCTTTTTTCGAATACAAAAGACTAGCGAGATAAGAGTTTTGATTCCCGGAAGGTTTAATTAAAACTTACGTAAACAAGTTGTTTTGATGTTATTTACGTGTTAAATTAGTGATCAGCGAACGATTGTGTTGGTTAGTGAAGCATTTAGAAATTGATATTTAGAAGAATACTTACACGAAAAATATATGAAAAAATGACTACACCTACTAAGGAGCAAGCTGCGTTGTTGAGTGCTTTGGAAGATGGAGCAAATATATTGTTGAAGACACAAACAAACTTAAAGAAATGTCCGAAGTCTCGTTTAACCGAAGGCTACATTAAAGCAAGAATACAGTGTATCGAAGAGTACTGGAATACATTTAACCGAGATCATTTAGCGTTAGGAAAATGTACGCCCCGGGAACAGCGCGGAGTTTTACCATATTTTTTGAATGAAGATTATTTCACTTACGAAGAACTTTATATTTGTTTAAAGGCGGATTTAATGGACTTGCTGAATAAAAAATCAACTTCACATAATGAAGATATGGAAACCACGACTGCAGATAAAAACAGTTCAGTATGTGTGAAGTTACCACGAATTCAGTTACCTAATTTTTCTGGTAAATATGAAGAGTTTCCTACCTACAAAGACTTGTTTACATCTTTGGTGCATAATAACTCATCTTTATCGTGTGTACAGAAATTACATTATTTAAAATCAAGTTTAGTTGGAGAAGCAGAGGCATTATTAAGACACATACATATTACTGAAAATAATTATACACAAGCATGGGCACTTTTAACAAGCAGATATGGAAATAAAAGAATAATAATAACATCCTTATTGAAAAGATTATTTTACCAGAAGAAAATTAATACTCAATCAGCCGTGTTTTTAAAATCACTTTTAGATACAACATCAGAATGTCTTAATAGTTTAACCAACATGGATATCCCGATAGACCAGTGGGATCCAATTATCGTATTCTTAGTCGTGCAAAGGTTAGATATGCAAACACATAAAGAATGGGAAGAGCACGCGTATAATGAACAAGTCGATGAGCTGCCAACATGGGACAAGCTGAAGAAGTTTCTAGAAGCTAAATTCCGAACTTTAGAATTAGTTACACCATCTACGTGGAGCGCTACAGGAGAAAGAAATAGAACACAAAGATCATTTCACGTCATAAATAGGCAAGATAATCAACATCAAAACACTATTTCTGCATCAAATACACAAGCGGTATGCGCTTTCTGTAAAGGAAACCATTTCGTTTTTAACTGCAAAGAATTTGTGAAACAACCCGTAGAAGAAAGATACAAATTTGTGCAGAAAAGTAATTTATGTTTTAACTGTTTAATACCAAATCATAGCGTTTTCCGATGTAACAGACGCACATCTTGCAGAATATGTAATAGAAAACATGATTCATTAATACATCAAGATACACAAGCTCAAAAGGGAGAAAAAGATACAGCGACAGATACAGCAACATGTTCCTACAATAATGAAGATCCTGAAACTATAGTAAAGACACACTATTCTAGAAAAAATGAAGTTAAAGGGCAGAATATGTTATTAGCAACTGCATTAGTTAATATTACGTCAAATTATGGAGAATCATTTACATGTCGCGCCCTTATCGATCAAGGTTCAGAAGCATCGTTTGTGACAAGTAAAGTAGTCGAGTTACTGAACTTAAAGAAAACTGAAATAAGAGGAAAGGTTTCTGGTGTCGGAAAGGAAGAAGTTATCATTAAATATATGGTGAATTTATCTCTTTTAACAAAATCCAAAAAGATAATTCATGTCGACGCATACCTTTTGAATAATATTTCATCTGAACTGCCAAGTAAAGAAATAAAAATCGACTTACCACAACTAAGACACTTGACGTTAGCAGACCCTACATTCGGCACTCCAGGAAAAATAGACATATTGTTGGGAGCAGCTGTCTATGCTAGAATAATAGAAGAAGGCCTTATTCGAATTCAAGATAATTTAGTAGCACAGAAAACAGACTTGGGTTGGATACTATCAGGTGAAACAATAGAGACAACAACGAAACAAATGAAGATTACAAGCTTATTTGCAACAATTAAAGAAGACAATGATTTACTAAGACAATTTTGGGAAATAGAAACAACAGCATACACAAAGAAGAAAATATATACAAAAGAAGAAGAAGAATGTGAAACAATATACAAAAACACAGTTATGAGAGAAGAAAATGGAAGATACATTGTTCAATTACCATTGAAACAATCAGTTGAAGATACAGTGAAAAGAGTAGGCAATACAAAAGATCAAGCTGTAATAAGATTCAATCAATTGGAGAAGAAATTCGAGAAAAACAATAAACTAAGAGAAGAATACACAAAAGTAGTTAATGAATACATAGAGTTAGAGCATATGGAGAAAGCAGACACCCAAATTGAGAATGAATCTATATATTTACCTCACCACGCGGTTATAAGAGAAGACAAAGATACAACTAAGGTCCGCGTGGTATTTGACGCTTCTGCTAAGGGCACCAGTGGTCAGTCACTTAACGAAAATATGATGATTGGTCCTGTGTTGCAACCTGACCTTCGTAGTCTCATAACACGTTGGAGAGCACATAAGATCTGCGTGGTAGGAGATATTATAAAGATGTATAGAATGGTGAAAATTAATTTACACCACGTGAACCTGCAGAGAATCGTATGGCGCAATAGTCCAGATGAAAAATTAGAAAGTTACCAACTTAAAACCGTCACTTTTGGAACGGCAGCAGCACCTTACCTCGCTGTTCGAACTCTTATACAATTAGCAGATGATGAAGCAGGTGACAACCCTGAAGCGGCTGCTGCAATAAAACAATCATTTTTCATGGACGATCTTATGTTAGGCCACCACGACGTTGAGCACACCAAGCAGTTATGTAAGGAAGTAAAAGCAATATTGAAAAGAGGAGGTTTTGAAATGCAGAAATGGTCGAGCAATTCGGATGATGTGTTGAATGCTTTGAAGGATAATGAAAATGATATGAAAGACAAAATTGATATTAAATTAGACAACATTATTAAGATTTTAGGACTAACATGGAATAGAAAAGATGATATCTTTAAGGTCACCGTCAACTTACCAGAACTAAAACAACCTGTAACAAAAAGATCCATACTATCTGACGTCGCTCGCCTTTTTTGATCCATTTGGTTGGCTATCGCCGGTGGTCATAAGAGCTAAAATAATGATACAAAGACTATGGCTGTGCAATCTTACATGGGACCAAGAATTACCTTCAGACTTAACCGCAGACTGGATAAACTATAGAGATTCCTTAATTGATCTAGAGATGATTCAAATTCCACGATGGCTACATATTTCACCTAAATGTAAAGGTGTTGAAATACACGGATTCTCAGATGCCTCAACTACATCATACGCGGCTGTCACTTACCTGAAGGTTATAGAAGAGGACGATACGGTATATGTAACGATGATAGCGTCTAGAACAAAGGTTGCGCCCTTAAAACAATTGACAGTACCTAGACTTGAACTATGCGGTGCGGCCTTACTGGCTGAAGTTCTTGAAGACCTGCAACAAATATTAGATGTACCTAAAAACAATATTTTTGCATACACAGATTCGATGGTAGTTTTATCATGGCTGCAGTCACACCCGAGTCGCTGGCGAACTTTTGTTGGAAATAGAGTGGCTGAAATACAAAGAGTTGTAAATAATGATCAATGGAGATACATACCGACTGGAGATAACCCCGCTGACATCGCATCTAGAGGCGTGGAAGCTGGTCAACTGAAAGGCAACGAAAAATGGTGGAGAGGCCCTAGTTGGTTAAATAGTAAAGAAGCAAAACAAGAAACTTATAATATTCCAGTGACTAATCTAGAAATAAAGAATTCTTTACATGTATACATACAAAGTGAAGAACAACCTATATGGGAAAGATTTTCTTCAATTTCTCGATTAAAAAGAGTACTAGCATACTGCAGGAGGATTTCAACTAAAAATAAAATGAGAGGAGAAACATATTTAACAAATCTTGAAATGGAAGCAGTTTTACTGAGATGTATAAAGTGGTATCAAAATATAAGTTACGGAAAGGAAATAGACGATATAAAGAAGGATGGCAAGGTACGAAAGAAAAGTACTCTTATCACACTTTATCCGTTCTTAGATAAGAATGGTGTATTAAGAGTGGGAGGACGGCTAGAGAACGCCGCAATGCCAGAGAATTTTAAACATCCAATCATCATTCCAAGGGATCAGCATATTGCCAAACTTATAATCAATGAAGCTCATATAAAAACATTTCATGGGGGCATTCAAATGATGATGACCTACATCCGCAGTAAATACTGGTTGATTGGACTAAAATCAGCAGTGAGAAAACACATACGTACCTGCAAAATATGTATAATTGACAAAGCGAAAGTGAAAAATCAGCTGATGGGTCAGTTACCTTCTGTTAGAGTACGCCCACACAGAGCTTTCCTGAATAGTGGTGTTGATTATGCTGGCCCCGTACATATACGAATATCAAAGGGCAGAGGTTGCCGCACAATAAAGGGGTACATTTGTTTATTTGTATGTATGGCAACCCGAGCTATACATTTAGAAGTTGTATCGGATCTCACAGCACAAGCCTTTATTGCGGCATTTCGACGATTTGTATCAAGAAGAGGCCCTTGCGCCCATCTATGGAGTGACAATGGTACAAATTTTGTTGGCGCTGCCAAAGAGTTAAAAGATTTATTTAAGAAGGGTAAAAACAATGTGACGCAAGAAGTAGCAGAACTATTAGCCAATGACGGTACGACTTGGCATTTTATCCCGCCTAGAATGCCCAATTACGGAGGATTATGGGAAGCTGGGGTACAGTCAGCGAAAAGACATTTAACAAGAATAAATAAAAACACTAAATTGACCTATGAAGAAATGGCCACATTATTAGCTCAAGTAGAAGCCTGCCTAAATTCCCGGCCCATCTGTCACCTTGATGACACAATTGACACGCTGGCGCCTCTCACGCCTGGTCATTTTTTGATAGGCGAGCCATTGATCACCGTACCTGATGACACCTATGAAGAGAAAAACGTAAACCTACTCACTCGATGGCATAACATACAGAAGATGACTCAAGATTTTTGGCGGCGATGGCAGTCGGAATATTTAAATACTTTGCAACAAAGGTATAAATGGCAAGTACCAGTACCATCGCCCAATATTGGAGATATTGTTGTTATTAAAGAAGAAGACTTACCTCCCACTAAATGGTTGTTAGGAAGAGTAAAGATCTTGCACCCTGGAACTGACGAACTAGTGAGAGTAGTAACTGTGCAGTGTAAAGGCAATAATGAACTGAAGAGACCTGTTTCAAAACTTATTTTGTTACCTACCAATCCAGATTTTAATTGATTATATAGAAAGTTAAATTAATGAATTATAAATATTTAAAGTTAACTAAAATCAATGAAGCATGAATATTTAATGTTAAAGTTTTTGCTTAAAGTTTTTTTTTGAAGATACAGTCCACTTTTTTGATGAGATTTTATAAGAGTTAAATAGTTAATTTTTGATAAGTATGTATTTAAAACTGTTGGTTTTGGTGGGCGGAATGTTCAATGTATAAGATATATTTTAATTCTAAAATTTAGTAGTCCCAAATAAACCAAGATACAAGCAAGACGTGTGTCATTTATCTCCCTAGTCAATCAATCAAAAATAGACCTTAACACTTCTAACACTTCCTTAGTTCACTCATGACTGAGAAGGTCATCTGATTTTGTAAATTCATCATCACGAGCCTTTTACATTAATATTTTAGATCAAGTAAGAAAAAACGTGCCAGAGGCGCTTTCATGTAAAGGTTCCCATAAATATACAACAGAAAAGGTTTGAAAATATCTAAAAACATGTCTCATGAAATATGTTAAATTACGTTTTTAATTTTAGCTATATTTTTTTGTATTTATAAAATAAATATTCGCTTATTATAAAATATTTCTGTTGAAATCTCTACAGATCGAGCACTTGCGGCACGAGCAATCGAACACAGACTTCTATCTTCTAACAGAGCACATCAAGGATGACCTCGGACTGATCAGTGCTATCAAAGATGTTTCCCACGAAAGAGTTAAGGTAATTTAAATTAGGAACCAAATAAAATTACAATATCATAAAATTACATTTGTGTGTAAAAAAACTAGGCGTGATATTTTTTTTTTAAACTGGACTTGGATTAAAAGTATTATTTACGAAAATAAATTAAGTATTTTTGTAAAAAGATGTAAAGTAAAACATTTCCTAGCAACTCTTATTCATGGCCTCACAGTGATTCAACCTTCCTTCACGCTAAAGATATGTATTTTACTGTATCCATTTAGTATAGTCTGATGTACAGTTTTACTCTCTTCACACTCGAGTTTTTTTTTCAAATTATTTCCAGGTATTCCAAAATTGGCAACATGCTCAAATGCAGCTGACCAAACGAAGGGAAAACAAAGCGAAGGCGGAGCTCGCTAACAGGCCAGACAAGATAGAAACCGCTGCCAACGAAATTATTGAGGTATGTAAAGTATTACACTTGTAGATAGCTAGATTGTCAAAATATTTAGGAACTAATAAATAATAATATACAATAAGATCCCCAGACAATCACACAAACAGCATGGCCTCAAAGTAAGCAAAGCTTGTGTTATGAGATACCATGTAGCGAACTAGGGGAACATAGAATATAAAACAGGGTTAATTTTAATTAGCGAATTACCTCTTGCAGGCCGCCACTCCATATCAATCCTAACAACATTTGTTCTACGACATACGAAAATTAACCCTGTATACAACGTGTAACAAAATGGAGACATAAAACTTAAGGCTTAGCTATACCATACGTAGAAAATACAGTAAAATAATTAACATGATTAGTGCTGGTGTAGACTTTCATACATATTTTGACAACCCTAGTCAACCTAAGAAGCTAAAACAAGACTTATGCCGCAGTCAGTGACCTTATGACCTTTCCCGCACTGGCTGAACTTTTTAGTATCTGTCTTAGTTTACCCATCACTTTATTTTTACGCCATCTGTTATCGAATAAATTTCATCAAAAGCTAACAGCTGTTTTCAGGGTTGACACTTAAATATTTCGATCTAAACTTTGAACTTGTTTTCCGGCAGAACCGTAAGGATAACAAATTTATGTTAGGTACTGTTACTTATAAACTACATCACCAAACATACAATCCCTTAAGTATTATCTTTTCATTATGTTACACGTTGTAGATAAACGCCCAGGCCTGGAACATTTTTTTTCTTGTTCCGTGCGGAAATCGTACCCTCAACCACTGGCGTCTAAGGCAGATACGTTTACCCCATCACCAAAGTGTAGGAACAAGATGTTTGTTTCGAAACCCTGGTGAGGCAGGCCACGGCCTTCTCCTTTCAAACTCCGCCTAATTTCTCCCTAAATGTAAAAAAAAACTTAAGTCATATTACCAATGCTCATAAGGTAGTATTTCACCATCACCGACAATAAGGGCGCGCGTTTTCGTTACATCGCCGGCTTTACCTAACCCCTGTGTGACGAGGAGGTTTAGGTACATCGTCAGTACCGTAAGGTTTGTGTGCGCCTTGTAGATTGTAAATGAAGAGTTTATAAGCGCAAACCAACCTTACGGCAAATGTAAGAATTCCATTTGAAAGATAAAAAAAAAAAAAAAATACGCGGGTTGTCCGTCAGAAAATATTTTCACACTACTCAATTGTTTTCCTCTGAACGCAGAAGGATCCCGGGATCCTGCTACGCCCCTCCGCTACCATTTTATATATAAGAGCTATTTGTATTAGTAAAGTGCAAAGTAATCCAATAATGTGAAAATAATAATTCGTTCTGATAATTAAAATCTTTGATTTCATTGTTAAACTACTTCATGGAATAGCCGCCTATCGGTCCCGCTCTACGGCACCTAAACCTCCTAGAGACTCATAGCATAATGAGCTATTTACAAATAGTTGTGATGAAAATTGAAAAAGTGAAAATAAAACCATTCATATCCAAATGAATCCCCATTCATATTATCATCAATTCTGTCCTCTACAGTGGGAATCGAAAGTAGAACGCGGTCAACAGGAATTCGACCAAATATCCCGCGTCATAAAGAAGGAAATTGAACGCTGGGAGGAAACCAGACTCACTGAGATGCGAGCGACGATACTCAGATATTTGGAGGAACATATGAAGCACCAGGGACAGGTATGTTTAACTAGACGTATTACTGCTATACAGTACCTTCTATATTCATAGCAGAAATAGTCATATTAATCCGACCCCGAGAAAAACGAATCTAGAAATCTCGGACCGAATTCGGATATTGCTTACGCACTAGTCCGATCTCTGATCCAAGCAATTTGTCGGATTCAGTTCGGATGCAGTGTGTGAGCGTTCATACATACAAGGTCCGCTTATAATATAAATATAGCCAATATTTTAAATTTAAAAATTTGAATTTAAATTTAAAAATTCTTCTCTGTGAGTAAAATTTAAGATTATTCTACATTTTATGACTGCATACAATTATCTAATTGAATGCAGAAGCGTTTCCATCTGGAAACGTTTTTATTATTTGCTGTGTAGTCATAAACTACAGATCAAACTTAGAAGAATTTTGAAATTTTAATTTATGAAAAATACATTTAAAAAATTTTTTTTTTTCGTAATTATGAGCCACTCATCATTCTTAATCTGCTATTAAAATATTATGGACTATTCTTAGGCGACCCTATATAATAATATGGATACTTCAGCTCGGCGATAATCTCCGTGATGGAAGTTTACAGATTTCGGAAGCCGGATCTAGTGCATAAAGATATTAAGATACATAGAAATAGTTCTACGGCAACTTTGAACCCTTTTTTTGACGACCGGCTGGTGTAATGGTAACATACATTGCCTTCTATGCCAGAGATCCTGGGTTCGAATCCCGGCGGCGGCGGATATCGGTGTGACGAACACAAATATTACCCGTCAAGTCATGGGTTTTTATATGTTTATTTAAGTTTATTCTAATAAAAAATATGTATGTTCATATATTTCTTAAGTATATCAGTTATCTAGTATCCATAACACAAGTTCTTTAAGAAACTTAATTTGGGCTAGATAATGTTGTGTGAGTGTCAGAAATTTTTATTTATTATTTATTTTTTCACGGATCTGGATCGAATGTAGTCCGGGACCTCTCTTAGCCTAATTTTAATTTATGACAAGGTAAAAATAAAAATAAAATAAATATTTCTGACACTCAAACAACATTATGTAGCGCAATTTAAGTTTCCTAAAGAACTTGTGTTATGTATACTTAATACCTGATATACATCCTTCCTATCAATATTGTAATTTTGAAATACCATGGGATACCATGTAGCGAACTAGGGGGGTACCTAGAATATAAATACATAAATAAATAAATACTTACGTGTTTATTTTGAAATTCCTCAGAACCATTTCAATGAAATTTGGTACAGACATCGATTTTATCTTGAAAACGTCCACACTACTTTTAATTGCAAAAAGGGGTTGCGGGGGTAAAACTATGGAATGATCCTCGCAACCGATTATTCTAGTTGAAAGTAGTCGTAGGCTAGCGTTTTGTTAATTTGGGTGTGTGGATGTTTGATCCTCAATCACGGCAAAACGGCTCAACGGATATGGATGAAATTTAGAATAGTGATAGAATACAACCTGGAATAGCACATAGGGCACTTTTTATCCCGAAATGCCCGCGGGATTCGAAATTGCGCGGGTAATACCGCGCGCAACAGCTAGTTAGAATATAAACTTAAATAAACATCCATGACTTGATGACTCATATCGGTGCTCATTACTCACCGAGCCCGGAGTCGAACCCAGGAGCTCTGGCAGAGAAGTCAATGTATGTTACCACTACAATAACCGGGCGTCAAAGATTGCCACAAAGCTTTTTTCTCCAAACTATATTTATGGAAATTAACTAGCGCTTGGAAGTGACCCATCGCAGATGGTGCCGTTTTTAACAATTAGTTTTCACTTTCATTGCCAATTGTATTTTTGTTCGGCTGTGGCAGCATGTGTCATAGATCAGGTCAATTTTAAGCGCCAATGATGGTATTGGTACTACACATTCATAGTCAATAAGCAACAAGCGTTGAGAATATAGCTAATCGTTATGTTCATACAGCACAACTAGCTATTAAAAGAAAACAAACGTCGACCGCTTTTCAAAGAGATTTTGTTTTACGAGACGATTCCATGATTATTGCCGTTCGCTTCCGTCAGGCCTTTAAAATTCCACCGGGCTTGATCGAGCAGAGCGAGGACGTCCAACCAAAAAAAAATTTATTATACTTGCAAACCTCTTCACTAATGGCCGATGTCGATAACTTACCCAAAAAGTAAAAGTAAACATAGAAATTCGTGTATTGTGTCAGTTGAGCTTCTATTGATAGGACGACCGGCTGGTATAGTGGTAACATACATTGCCTTCTATACCAGAGGTCCTGGGTTCGAATCCCGGCGGCGGCGGATATCGGTGTGATGAACACAGATATTAGCCGTCAAGTCATTGATGTTTATATGTTTATTTAAGTTTATTCCAATAAAAAATATGGATTTATTCAATACGTATGTTTATATATTTCTTAAGTATATCAATTATCTAGTATCCATAGCACAAGTTCTTTAAGAAACTTAATTTGGGCTGGATAATGCTGTGTGAGTGTCAGAATTATTTATTTATTTATAATTTAACAGGTGGTCAAGGACAGGTTATTGAGACCGGTCATAAGTCTACATGCAGGTCGACTTAGGTTAGACTTTCATCACCGGTTAGATGCCGCGTTGACTGAATACTACCACGACAAGTGTCTGTTCTATTTGTCGAGACCACATTGTCATGGTTGTCGTAAGCGATGGGATCATGAGAATCGCTTCAAACGTTAAGGACGTACCAATATCGAACCACTACATATGGCTTGGCTAAATGCGACTCGTTACTTAACAAACAGTGGGTTAGTCTAGACTAAACATTCAGTACTGCCAAAAATAGTAGTGACATCGATAATAAAGCAACGCCCGCTAATTAAGCCTTAGATTGCGTATTGCAAACAACATAGATACTTCTAAAATAAATATCTGCTGTAAGAAATTTCGATAGAGATAAGCTGTACCTTTGTACTTATTTTGTTCAATGTCTTTTCATATTATATCTAAACTTGTGTGGACATAAGTTGTTAAATAAATAAATAGTGTTTATAGAAATAAGTTATTAATTTTACAAACTGGTCTTTTATTATATCATTTCTATTATTTACAGGCTATTCGCTACTGGGACGCCTTTCTGCCAGAAGCTCGTGCAATCAAATGAGTATCGTACGCCTAGCTTTTCACAGCGCTCTCTTTTTACTTGCGGCCAATCAAATCAATATATTTCCACCAATCACAGCCGATTTAAATATGTTCACCTAAGAAGCTAGTCTTGTGATTGGTCATTACGTTTTTCATCATCACGTAACACTCGGTACTGACCAATTATAGATAATTGAAACGTATTTGGTTGGCTATTAGTTAGTCCTTTTATATGAACATCGTTGCATCTCACATATTTATTTGTTAAAAACATTTCATTGTTAATAACTAAAATTTTTCAAAGTTACTTGTTTATTTGGTTGGCCCTCCGTTCATTCCTATTATGTGTATTTTTTTACATTGTTAAACTAAGAAGAAGAAAAAATAATATTAATCTATGCAAATGTTTATAAAATTCCTATACGAAATTAGTTTTTACTTATAATATAATATAATAGTAGGTATTTTAATTATTTTTACTGTTAGATCATGAAATATTTGATTATATCCAGTGTAGTTATTAATCATTTAATGTTTTAAGAAAAATATACGTAAGACGTATTTAAATACTGTTTTCTTTTTTTTATAAAGCTGCCGTGACGAAGAACAATATATTTTTTCCAATCTTTTATTAAGGAGAATAGTATCAATAGTCTTTTAATTTTTTTATTCAGTTTAAAATTTCTTGCTTTGTATAGAAATCTGAATAGAAGTCTGGAATAAATGTATAAGCCATTCGATATGATTGTACGTAATATAGGCATCTAAATCATCGTCATCTATTTAAGATCTTATAGACCTACGAATTGCGATCATTTTTGTATGTGAGGTGGCAACTTTTTGCGATAGAGTTGAATTCTCCATTGGCTCTTCAAATTCTAAATATGTGATAATTCCATCTTTTAAAATTTCAAATGCATTAATGTAGTATTCTGTTTTAATTTTTGCTTTTTATTACTTAAGTTCTGAGTTATTCGAGATAACATACTCGTAAAATACAATTTTTTCGCTTTAAAATTGAATGGCGAATATTTTTATATTCTTATTTGATAGAGATGAATGCTTATTTCAGCAATGAAGGAGATTTATTTTGATATCTAGGATTCATTCAAGAATAGCGCTTATAAACATAACAGAATTATAAAATGAAATTATTTACTGTACTTTCAAATTACTTTAAATATGATAAAATTATATTTGTTGAGATTACATTGAAATTCAGATTAATTTGTTTTTAATAAATCGTCCACGATAAGATTTAGATTGTAATACCTAAAATGTTCTGTTTTCATACGACTGTCGTTAATCCAGTAATACAGGGTGCATTTTTACAGCAATACAGTAGGATAAGCACTGATTAGAACAAATGAACATACTTTATACAAATTATCATGACTCATTAAATCACTTAAATAGACGAGAAAGGTTTTTCAATATTAGATCAATCTTAATAATTTTAACTACACAATAAGCATGGAATAGAACTTCACATATATTTTTTTAATTTTTTCAAAATCTTCGGCAACAAAAATACGTGCAACAAGTATCAGCTAACATTATTTCAAGCATCTTGTTTGCTATTTTTAAATAATTTCTTCTTAATTGTTGAAAAATGACACCCTGTATATACATCAGCAGTAATCGTGTATTTTTATAGTCACTATACATTTTAATTAACATTCCTTCAGTTTAATAGATCAATCCGATGGCTAAGATAATGATCTTGTAGTGTATATTATAATTAAGATAATTAGACAATAGAAATATCCCATTTAAAATTACCCATTAAATGTAATGTCCAATTCATTCTAAAATAATGTGTAAAACTTTTATGTATAATTAGATAGTTTGAATAATGTCGAGTCTATAACGTATTCTTATTTTTTTAAATTGCCAAATATATTTTAGTTGTAATTTGGTGTAAAGAGATTATAAATATAAAATAAATGAATATATAATGTTGGTTTCGAAGTCAATTTGTTATTTTATTTCACTTGATCATAACAAAAGAATGCCCGTGTGTAGAATGGATTTATTCGAAAGTCTACCTATCTGTTGAAGTGTATATTTTTTGTAATCTCCATAGATCCTGTTTAAAATAAATAATGAACTCGAGTTTAACCTCGTTTTTATCTGATGGTAAGTGTCTTTAACCTTTAGTTCCAAAGTTTAGTTAGTGTAAAAACACTTCGGTCTCTATTGCAGATGCCGCGTCTTTTTCTCTTCAATGTGATTAGGATACAATTTGGTCTAGCTGAAGTATATATGTCGCAGTCATCTGTTGAATTAGCCACTTAATTGGACGCCTAGGCCAAATCAACGGCCTAGGCCGATAGTTGATTGAACTTGAAACACCCAACGTTTAACAACTTGGCGTGTTGAAAGATAGCCCTTTGAAGATGGCTGACCAAAATTCAGCCAAGTGATTCAAATTTGTTAAAGTTTTAGATAAAGTTATAAAACAAGTAGGTCATGGTAAAATTATCTGTCATGACGGAAAAACCAGCCAACCAAAATTTTTTTTATATTAGATCTTTTTTTTTTAATTTATTTCAATTACAAGGAAATAAAATCCATTGTGGCGCATCGCCGGGTGCTGCCGCACCACGCTCGCTTCGCTCGCTCGGCTCGCGCTTAAATATAAATGTCATAAATATAATAAAATAAGTTTTAATGTTATAATATTTTTTAAAAAAAAAATCGGTTTTTATATAAAAACTATTAAGTATCTTCTTTTATGGACGACAATCACAACACCCTAACCAAACATCATAAATTTAACAATATCCAATTTAACATGGCTAAACAACGTTAAGCCAACTGGTAAAACGTTGCGATCAACGACTTGACTAATTGTCCTTAAGCCAGTTGAAATGGCCTAGGCGTCCAATTGAGTGGCTAATTTAACCAGTTGGCTACGACATATAGATTGGAATGTGATAGTGGTGGTTTGGAAAATATAGACTGATAGGTACTGTAGAATATGTTCCCCCGGTTGTAGGACTCATTGGGCATTACAAGTGTCATGGCTTATTAAATACCTCTGAAATGATTTGTTACGACGATAATAAATTCGGAACACACGCAAGTTCATTACAACCTATGACAATCCATAATTTGACATATGGTCTAATAGACGAAGACTAAGATTATCTGTGTTTTTAAAGAAATAAACATATATTTTTTACTTTATTGATTCATTTTATTCAATTTACAATCCTTTAGATATAATCTATATCTATCTTCTATACTTATAATAAATCTGTAGAGAGGTCAATTCTGTACATGAAATATATTTTCAAAATAACTATCAGGGGGTGATTAGTGATCGATACTGATGCCAAAAATGCAATCAGTAAAATTTTTGTCTGTCTGTCTGTCTGTATGTTCCTTATAGAAACAAAAACTACTAGACGGATTTTAACGAAACTTGGTAAAATTATTCTTCATACTCCTGGACAGGTTATAGTATACTTATTATCACGCTACAATTAATAGGAGCAGAGCAGTGAAGGGAAATGTTGGGAAAATGGGAGAAATTACTTCATTTTTTAAGCTTCCGTCGCGTGTGCAGCCTTAATGGTTAAAGCTACATAGAAATCATGTATCTATATCTATCTATCTATATCTATACTTATAATAAATCTGTAGAGAGGTCAATTCTGTACATGAAATATATTTTCAAAATAACTATCAGGGGGTGATTAGTGATCGATACTGATGCCAAAAATGCAATCAGTAAAATTTTTGTCTGTCTGTCTGTCTGTATGTTCCTTATAGAAACAAAAACTACTAGACGGATTTTAACGAAACTTGGTAAAATTATTCTTAATACTCCTGGACAGGTTATAGTATACTTATTATCACGCTACAATTAATAGGAGCAGAGCAGTGAAGGGACATGTTGGGAAAACGGGAGAAATTACTTCATTTTTTAAGCTTCCGTCGCGTGTGCAGCCTTAATGGTTAAAGCTACATAGAAATCATGTATTACAGAAATATTCTTCATAAAATTATATAAAAAATATCCCACAACAGTATTTGTCTATATTTTATGGTTGACTCACAATAACACGTGTAAATCCCGATAGCTTAGCAGTTCGGAGCTTTCTGATTATATTTGTTTACTCTTACGTTTATCATACTCTCACTCATCCCTAATTAAAAAAAAATAACATTATTACCTATTCATTAAAAAAAGAATCATAGAAATCGGTAAAGAAACACCAAACTTATATATGAAATACGCTAATAACCCATCGCGCGTGAATACTAAATGATATAAGGATTATTTTTGCGTAACGGTTGCTCGACGCGGCTCGCGGCGGTACGGTATATGGCTGTTGATGAGTTCAGAGCGTTCGACTTTATTGACAGACAATAATAAATATTATAAACCGTGCTTATCAGCGCGACTTTTATTCTTGAAATAGTTTATTTGAACTTCTTTCGTTTTTATTTTATAAAATAGGTACCTATTAGTTGTTTTGGCAGTGTTTAAATATTCGGTCAAATTTCAAATTTTGGCTAATTTCTGTTCAGTTTTTTTTTGTATTTTTTAGGTAAAAGCGTAGGTACTTTTATTAATTATTGTAGTTATAGGTATTTATTTTTAAGTGAAGTAGGTATAGGTAGATAGTATTGCACAGGCGTTTCAGCTTTATTTTCATTTCTTTTTCTGTTGTAAGTTGTACATATTTCTGGGTATAATTATATTTGGATATCTCTTTTAACAGGTTGCGGTGCAGGAGAAACCGTCTTTATTCCCAGAATTCCCATAATACCAAATAATTTTCGATTCCAATTTAAAAGAACGCAATTCCCAGTATCGGTGTGTTTTGCAATGACAATTAATAAGGCTCAAGGGCAGACTTTTCGTGTTGCTGGAGTAGATCTCGGTGTCAGTTGTTTCTCGCATGGTCAGTTATACGTCGCTCTTTCCCGGGTTAGCAGTTCTAGAAATCTTCATGTTCACGTGCCGGACGGGTCAACTTTCAATACAGTTTACTCGGAAGCTTTGCGCGGATGCGTTTCCGAAAAGGCTAGGTATCGAATTCTACTACTACATGTATAAGATTCACGCACACAAGCGTGCCGTGAAAAAGACGAAAGGTTTTGAACAGTTTTGATACTTTAGTTTTAAATATTTGCAAATTCTTTTATTAAAACGATTAAATTGGGTAAGATTAATTAAAGTGCTCGGAAAGTTTGAGCTCGTTTTATTCGTAACGATAAAACCTCACCATAGAACCTGATGAGCTGGTGGTACACTCGAGGGCTTCTACTGGAATTCCTATTCCTAGGCATGTCAAGTTCGAGTTCATAAGACGAGACATTACCGTCAGTCCTGGTAGTGGGAGCTGAAGGTATGCCTTGAGGTACTACTGGAACTCCTAGACGAGTAGAGCTAGGCATGTCGAGTTTGGGTTCATTTTGATTCTTAGGACGAGACCTTACCACCAGTTCTGATAGTGGGAGCTGAAGGTATACCTCGAGGTGCTACTGGTACTCCTAGACGGGTAAAGCTAGGTATATCGAGTTTGGGTTCATTTTGATTCGTAGGACGAGACCTTACCACCAGTTCTGGTAGTGGGAGCTGAAGGTATACCTCGAGGTGCCACTGGTACTCCTAGACGGGTAAAGCTAGGTATATCGAGTTTGGCTTTGTTTTGATGCGTAGGACGAGACCTTACTACCAGTTTTGGTAGTGGGAGCTGAAGGTACCATATTTTAAAAGAACTGAACAGGACACAAGGAACTGAAATCTATAGGCGGTCAGATTTGGTGGAATCGGGTTTTCATATTTTAAAAGAAATAATAAAATTTATGGACAAAGGATAATGCAAGTGATTGGGCTCCAAAAAAAAAGTCATTGTGCAGGGATGAGATGAAAGTCAGATAATAGATTAGACACATGTCATTCATATTTGTTAGGACGCTAAAAAAATTAGCCCTGGGAAAAAAAAGATATGACCAAAAATACATTTTGCATTTAATAGAATAAAAATCGTTTTCTTTTATGATACAGAAACTGAACGCCCGTAGATTTCTACGAGTGTATTCGTATAACCTTTACAGCCATTGACTACGAAACTAGTGAATATTGTAAATAAATACGATTATTGGTAAAAAAAAGTGCTTGTGTGATCCTTATAAGTACCTAATGGGTTGGCTACACAGTTGTAAACCGCGATTAGTTCGTCTCTTTTCTTAGTATAGTGACTTCCCTCCTTATTATCGTCGACACACAAAAGAGATGTTATTATTAATCTGTCTCTTTTCTTACTATAGCGAACTTTTGTGGCACTGGTTCGGTGACATTGGAAGCACGGTTTACAACTGTGTAGCCACCCCTTTTGATTTGATTTGTCTTTTTTCTTACTTTAGCGATGTCTCTTATACGGCACTGGTTTGGCGACATTGGAAAAGCAGTTTACAAATGTGTAACCACCCCTTATGAAATAATGGTATGTATGGTTCATCTAATACTGCCGTTTAGAATAAGCTAGTATGTTGCTATAAGTGGTTAATAAAGTCTAATAATGGTTATATAATTATTACAACTAGATTTCATTAACGCTCTCTATCTCTTTCTCGGAGCACATTATTAGCGCGCATTGTCCATTTTATTCGAAACATTTCGGGGTTCGAGTCGAAAGCCGAACTTCTTTTATGATTATGATATTTAATTGTATTGTTAATATGAATCATGTGTTTAAAAGTACTATTCCTTTTATAATTTATGATGTCTGTTTAATTGTACTGAAATAATGAATAACGTCTTCAAAAATAGTACTTATTTTATGTTTAAGAACTCTTACCAATGGTAATGAATGAAATAATAAATCATGTGTTTAAAAGTCTTACTTTTTTCATTAACGATAACCACTTATACCAACACATTAGCTTATTCTAAATGGCAGTATTAGATAAACCATACATACCATTATTTCATAAGGGGTGGTTACACATTTGTAAACTCAAATCAAAAGGGGTGGCTACACAGTTGTAAACCGTGCTTCCAATGTCGCCGAACCAGTGCCGCAAAAAGTTCGCTATAGTAAGAAAAGAGACAGATTAATAACATCTCTTTTGTGACAGCGCACTGCTGTCTCGCTCGACGATAATAAGAAGGGAAGTCGCTATACTAAGAAAAGAGACGAACTAATCGCGGTTTACTACTGTGTAGCCAACCCATTAGGTACTTATAAGGATCACACAAGCACTTTTTTTTACCAATAATCGTATTTATTTACAATATTCACTCGTTTCGTAGTCAATGGCTGTAAAGGTTATACAAATACACTCGTAGAAATCTACGGGCGTTCAGTTTCTGTATCATAAAAGAAAACGATTTTTATTCTATTAAACGCAAAATGTATTTTTGGTCATATCTTTTTTTTCCCAGGGCTAATTTTTTTGGCGTCCTAACAAATATGAATGACATGTGTCTAATCTATAATCTGACTCTCATCTCATCTCTGCACAATGACTTTTTTTTTGGAGCCCAATCACTTGCATTATCCTTTGTCCATAAATTTTATTATTTCTTTTAAAATATGAAAACCCGATTCCACCAAATCTGACCGCCTATAGATTTCAGTTCCTTGTGTCCTGTTCAGTTCTTTTAAAATATGGTACCTTCAGCTCCCACTACCAGAACTGGTGGTAAGGTCTCGTCCTACGCATCAAAATGAACCCAAACTCGATATAACTAGCTTTACCCGTCTAGGAGTACCAATGGCACCTCGAGGTATACCTTCAGCTCCCACTACCAAAACTGGTGGTAAGGTCTCGTCCTACGCATCAAAATGAACCCAAACTCGATATAACTAGCTTTACCCGTCTAGGAGTACCAATGGCACCTCGAGGTATACCTTCAGCTCCCACTACCAGAACTGGTGGTAAGGTCTCGTCCTACGAAACAAAATGAACCCAAACTCGATATATCTAGCTTTACCCGTCTAGGAGTACCAGTAGCACCTCGAGGTATACCTTCAGCTCCCACTACCAGAATTGGTGGTAAGGTCTCGTCCTGCGAATCAAAATGAACCCAAACTCGACATGCCTAGCTCTATCGGTCTACGAGTACCAGTAGCACCTTGAGGTATACCTTCAGCTCCTACTACCAGAACTGGTGGTAAGGTCTCGTCCTGCGAATCAAAATGAACCCAAACTCGACATGCCTAGCTCTATCGGTCTACGAGTACCAGTAGCACCTTGAGGTATACCTTCAGCTCCTACTACCAAAACTGGTGGTAAGGTCTCGTCCTGCGAATCAAAATGAACCCAAACTTGACATGCCTAGCTATATCGGTCTACGAGTACCAGTAGCACCTTGAGGTATACCTTCAGCTCCTACTACCAAAACTGGTGGTAAGGTCTCTTCCTTCGAATCAAAATGAGCCCAAACTCGATATACCTAGCTTTACCCGTCTGGGAGTACCAGTAGCACCTCGAGGTATACCTTCAGCTCCCACTACCAGAACTGGTGGTAAGGTCTCGTCCTGCGAATCAAAATGAACCCAAACTTGACATGCCTAGCTATATCGGTCTACGAGTACCAGTAGCACCTTGAGGTATACCTTCAGCTCCTACTACCAAAACTGGTGGTAAGGTCTCTTCCTTCGAATCAAAATGAGCCCAAACTCGATATACCTAGCTTTACCCGTCTGGGAGTACCAGTAGCACCTCGAGGTATACCTTCAGCTCCCACTACCAGAACTGGTGGTAAGGTCTCGTCCTGCGAATCAAAATGAACCCAAACTTGACATGCCTAGCTATATCGGTCTACGAGTACCAGTAGCACCTTGAGGTATACCTTCAGCTCCTACTACCAAAACTGGTGGTAAGGTCTCTTCCTTCGAATCAAAATGAGCCCAAACTCGATATACCGAGCTTTACCCGTCTAGGAGTACCAGTAGCACCTCGAGGTATACCTTCAGACCCCACTACCAGAACTGGAGATAAGGTTTAGTCCTAACAAACATAATGATTCCAAGTTTCCAAATTCAATCCTAATCATAAAAGGTTTTGTAATTTTTTTTTTCAATAAAATTAAGGTGAAAGGGGCAAAGTGCGCCATACTTTTTGCATAGTTGACTTTGGTGCAGTATAACCTGTGTTTGACACACGAATGACACTTACCGTAGAACCATACGGATCTGTGATGTTTTGCAACTATAACCAATGTCGTCTCATTCGAATGTGACACTTAACATAATGACTATTAGCACAAAATTAGAAAACATGATACCAGGCGCACTTTGCCGCCGAATTGGGGAAGTGCGCCTGCTGTTAATAAAACGCAGTTATACAGCATTAGAATAAAAACAGCTACATAATATTACAAAACAACAAGCAACGAAACGCAAAACATTTCATTATTTTTCATAGCTACATTCTAGAAGAATCTATGAATAACAAATAAAATTTCGGCTAAGTGCGCCATACAATCTTAAATCAGGGGTTTAAAACTTTTTTTCTCAATATTGATAATTGAGTGTCAAGTATATTTTTTCTTTTGTATACAATGAAATACTATGGCATGGACTTAATGGCCGATAACATGATGATTGAAAAGGGACTGAAATAAAAAGTTAGTCATTAAGTGTAATATTTATTACAAATTCTTAACAAAACTAGGTAAACAAAAAGAAAGTCAATAAAAAACATCTTCTAAATATATCAAGACTTGCAACAACTTAACAACAGTGAAAGATAACGAGTGGATTAAGCATTAAGCAACAATAGGCAAATATCTTATTAACTTACGTTATGTTTTGGAAATGGCATTACAGCTTTGGTACTTTTTTGGATTATTTTTAAGTCAGATTACCTCATTTAATTAATATTAGATAAAATATTATAAACTAAGTATTAAAATGTTATAGTGTTAAAAATAAGTAACAGCAGCGCTTTAGCGCGATATATCGCAATAACTTACTGCTAAGATCACTTGAATGTTTAAACATAAATAAAAAACATATTAATTATTACTTATGGACGTAAATTCAGTCTTCATTGACTTCAGTCTCAAAGTTTCAATGGACTTATCATTTCAATAAGTTATAAATGTAATCTAAGATATGGCACTTCAACTTTGGTAAATATAAAAAATAGTGTAATAAATGAGATACTAAATGTACTAATCTAAATTAAACATTATAAAAATACTGTTCGTAAAAACAGCTAACTAAACACATTACATTACTGTATATTAAAGCCACCAAAATCAATACTGAATGAAATTTGGCCCCGACGTGAAATTATAGGCTTTGGCAAAATTGAAATAATATCTTCAACGTGCAGCACTTCACATATATCGTCAACATTGGGGTATACAAAGTGCAGTAAACCCTGTTTAGTTTGTGTTTTTCTTAAGTATTTTACGATAGGAATGTCGTTATTTATTTCGAAAATCTGCCCCACATAGTGCTTAAGACTTTTTTTTGCCGAAAATTTCACCAGAACCCAGTCCTGTTCTGTAAATTTGTGGAATTTTTCTTCATAATACTGGATGTCGGTAAACCCGAATGACATATTTTCTATATCTTCCTCTGAATCATTTTCTTTTAAGTAATGGTCAAAATACGATTTTAAGTCCTCAACTTCTGAATTATCTGAGTCATGTAGGCTAAATTCACTATCGGTAGACAAATCTTCTTCTATTTGTTTGTTCTGTTTCTTCTTTCTTGGTTTGGTTTGTTTAATTTCGCATTTAGTTTTTCTATTTGTTTCATTTATTTTTAAAGGTTTGAAAATAATTTCTCTCGGTTGAACAGGTTTTTGCTCAAAAAATATATCTTCACGAGAGACTTTTTCATTTGGTTCTAAATATGTATCTTGCAAAACAGTTACTTTCGATTTTAGGTGGGTTGCAGATTTTGTGGTTGTTGCTTTTTGTGAGTTTTGTTGAACAGTCAAAATGGACGTGCTTGGTACTGGAATGTCATATGTGCTTCTTAGTTTGGTTTGTTTAATTTCGCATTTAGTTTTTCTATCTGTTTCATTTTTTTTTAAAGGTTTGAAAATAATTTCTCTCGGTTGAACAGGTTTTTGCTCAAAAAATATATCTTCACGAGAGACTTTTTCATTTGGTTCTAAATATGTATCTTGCAAAACAGTTACTTTCGATTTTATGTGGGTTGCAGATTTTGTGGTTATTGGTTTTTGTGAGTTTTGTTGAACAGTCAAAATTGACTTGCTTGGTACTGGAATGTCATATGTGCTAGGGTCGGCTAAATTTGTATTTGTACTTTCCGTAGGTTCTTTGCGTTTGCTCTTCAAATCATTTCTCTTGCCTTTTTCTTTATTTTGCTTTTTAGTTTGTTCGTTTAATTTATGTTTTTTCTGGTTTTCTCTTATTTTTCGTTTTTCTTCCATTTCTTTTTCTTTTTTAAGTTTGTCATCTTCCTTTTTTTTCAGTCTTGCTATAACATCTTCGTGAGTTATTACTTTAGCGCTTCCAGAAATCTTCACTTGTTTTTTTTTGAGACCAGTAGTCGGAACTTGTTTAATAGTTTCTAGTAACAAATCTTCGAACGATACTTTTTCTGTGGTATTGGAGTTTATGTTGCTTGTTGATGTTTCGATTAGAATTGTGTTTATGTTCAATGAAACGTTTATTTTGTTCAGACACAATTTCGTTAATTTCATCGGAGCGTACTGAAGAGGTGTTTGTTTATTTGCCATCATCTTTTTCCATCTTTTTAAAGCATCGGGGTCTAATTTATGTTCGGGAACTGCATCCCTGTGAAATGGGTAAATACCGCTTTTTGCAAATCCATTTTTTATAATGTCAGTGTTAAGGGCTGCCCACACTTTTCCAACTAACCTTGAAAACTCGTCTTTGGGCAGTTTTTGCCCGTTGTGGGTTCTTTGCCACTTGACCATTTCCTGGTCCCAGGTATCTTTGAAAGGTTTGAAAACCGCCAAATCCAGCGGTTGCAGAATATGGCTGGTATGGGGTGGTAATTTTATGATTGTTATGTTGTGTTGTAAGGCTTTTTCGATTACATCAATATTTACATGAGTACTGTGACCATCATATATGAGAAGTGTTGGTTGAGTTGTATCACCAATCATTGGAATAAAACTTTTTTCAATATATTCCAAAAATGCTTGCGATTCTATCCAACCATTTGATGTGGCTGTATACAACGTCCTAGGATACGCTAAATCAGAGGTCCAATTACTCCATACGTGCTTTCCTTTATAAATAATGAATGGAGCACCTTTCTCTCCAGCAGCGTTGCTTGCCATCAAGACTGTCGTATTTGACTTTCCGGAGGATGATGTAGTTCGAGTCGACGGAAATCCCCTAAGACCTATGACTTTCGTTTTTTGTGGATCGTTGCAGTAACTAGTTTCATCTAAATTGTATATTCTTTCAGGCTTGTCATGAAGTTTTAACTCGTCAATCACTCTTTCTAACATGTCATAAAACTCTTGGATGACAAATGGGTCTGCGGCTTTTTTACGAGCAACCTCTACAGCCTGTGGTTTTTTAATGGACAGCTTAAAACGCTTTTTGAAGCTTGAAAACCAATCTTTGCCGGGAGTACCATCATTGAAAGGTGTTTTTAGATTGTTCTGATTGACATATTCCTTAACAATCTCTAGAAATTCTGTACGAGACAGGCCGAAACCATTTTTTTCCATTATATGCAAACAATTTGCCATCCTTTGTTCCGTCTCATATTTAAAGGCAGGTGGTCTGCCTAGACTTGATGACTTTTGGCCTCTTCGACCTGTGACGTGGTCCATAATAGTCTTTCTTGGGATAGCAAATGTTGACGCGGCTGCATACCCAGACATCCTACCTGATCGAACGGCTTCGACTGCTTCATTCAATGCATCTCTGGACCATGAAGGACCTTCAGTTTTTCTTACATAGCGCCCCATCTTAAACAGGTAAAATAATATTTAATTATTGTGACTTTTACTTACTGGTCTATTGTGTTTGTGTGTTGTGTGCATGTATGTAAGGTAGCCCTATAAAACACGACTACTTATATTTTGACAGTTAAGGTTTCTATGACATTAGGATTCGAAGGATCAAGAATTGGAAAATTACAGTGGATTATAGAAACAAAAATACATACAGGAACCAATCATGTACAAAAAACTATGTACAATACCTATAGAAGCGTAACTGACCCAAAAAAATGGTTCCAAGAAATATCTACCGCGGTGGGTGGTGCTTAAAATATCCACCTGAGGCCACTTCACGGGATGTGACCTTGGCGCGACCAATCGTATGCAAGCATGCCTTTGAGAGAGTATGCATGTTTCGTTGTCATTGCTGTTAATTTGTTTGCGTAAATGGAATCTAAATCAAAGCGGTATTGTATGAGAGTCACTCTTCTATAGGTATTCTTATTTGTAGACAAAAAATTAATAAATACTTATTTTAGATGTATTTCACTAATAAACATGTTTGCAAATTACAACGCAATCGGTTGAAGATAACTCCTTTAAAATTATTTTGCAAAATTTGCCTTAACCAAACAAATAAGCAAACAAATATTGAAAGTTCAATAAAAGCGTAGAAAAAGACACGTTTAAAAAGGTTTGCAACCTCTGAATTACGGCGAAGTGCGCCATATTATACGTCAGTATGGCGCGCTTCCCCGACTATACAAATTTGAGGTTAGAATATTTAACTTGCCAAAAATATATACATTTTACTAGATAGGATTGATATAAAGCCAGAATCATAAAGCAAAATATTTAAATTGTGCACTTACTTCACTCGTATGTCGATAAAAGCTCAAATTGTTGAGATTTATCACAATGATTACCGCATATTCATCTCTCCTCACCACTTTGAATGACAGTGAAAATAAAATGGCGCGTGTGTCAAACACACACGACTAGAGCCATCTGCGACTATCACTAAGAACTATGATTTAATTTGTAGAATCGATGTAAGATGTCACTACTAGTATCCCATCGGTAGTTTTTTAGATAGTTGTGGTAGGCGCACTTGCTCGCTAGGCGCACTTTGCCACCTTCACCTTATATTATTACCTTTTCAACTCAGTTCAGAGAGCGTCAAGTATCGAGACTTGTTTGATGTAATAAATTGTGTATGTACAGCGATGTTTCTTAGCACGAAAAATAACTCAAAAGCGATACAGGTCCACTCTCGACAGCGGCTGAGCGCAGACTGAAGATATCTAGTTTTTGTTTGGAATGATATTGACATTATTTGCTAAAGTATAATAACCCTTACCACAGTGTGTTAAGATTTACGCATTTATACAAACATGAAGAAAATTACGTGTTTGGTTTTTTTTTTTTTTAAGGGTTTTTAGTAGTAATTTCAAAGAAAAAAATGCGCATTATCAAAAATGAACATGTCAACCATCGAATAGTATTTTTTTTATTCATAAATACTTGTGTTTTCATACCAAAAGTGGTACCGTAAATTGGCTTAAAATCGTCATTTTCGTGCGACGAGGCATCGCAAAATTGGTTTTTAAGCCACAAAAACAAATTTATTTATATTATTTTTATATCATAAATGGAGATGAAAGTCTTATCTATCTATTAGTACTTGTAATTATACTAAACTTTGCGCCATTTTATCACAATATGTACCAGAAAATACCCTATTTTGAAGATTTGCGGAAACGCGTCCTTAAGCCTCATGTGAAAGTGATCTAAACAATTAATTGTCAAATATTATAAAATGTCAATCCTTATCCTTACTAATATTATAAATATGAAAGCGTGGATATTTGTTCAGCTTTCACGCAAAAACTACTCGACGAATCATGAGAGGTATTGAAGTAACATAGGATACTTTTTATCCCGAAATTATCGCGAGCGCAGCCGCGGGCACAGCTAGTTTATAATATTGTCTTAAGTTTTCACGATTTATAATTTCATCATCATCACAAGTCTTCGTAATGAGCCCACTGCAGGGCATGAGTCTCTCCTCTGGGTGAAGAGGAGGTATAGGCCATAATCCACCATGCTGGCGCAGTGCTGGGTGGTGGATGCCACAATTTTCAGGGCGCAAGATGGCTTCTGACAAACCCTAACGATTACTGTATACCATACAGCACCCGGGACCGACTGCTTATCGTGCCCTCTGAAGTAAGGAAGTCGTTGTGAGAAATAAATGGTCGGCGGTCACCCATCTAAGCGACCATCTTACCGACCCCGCCTAACGTTGCGTAACCACGGCGCCACGACGACTTCATACGACGTCTTTATAATTTAAATAAAACTAATTTTTTAACCGGATTAATCGTGTATAATTTATTTGATCTCGTGACCAAGGGGTCTGCAAAGACACCGAAACGTCGAGTTAAAATGTAAAATATAAATTATACGCGATTAATCCGGTTAAAAAGTAGTTTTATATCATTTATATTATAAAGGACATTTCTGTTATCAACAAACCATGGTCACCCTATCGACGTATTCAAGCCGTACTAAAGATTCAGTGCTACAGTTCCTTAAATATGACCCTAGGAGTTTTTTGTGCATCTTTAATCGTTTCTACAAATTTAAATCTTGGTTTTACAAAATACTTCAGACTTCTGCGATGCTTTATCAGCAAGATATCGACGGTAAAGTACTTTTCTAACGTTTCGATGGCGCGGCCATGGGTTTTTGGTCTTACAGCTCCTATTATGTATTATACCTATGATTTTTTATTCTATTTTTACTAGTAAAAAGTAAAAAAGCAAAAACAAATTCGAATCCAGGTTTTATAAAAAACTTCAGACCTCTGCTATGCTTTTCCAGCGAGATATCGACACTAACGTAATTTTATACCGGTCAATGGCGCGGCCATGGTGTTATAAGCTTACAGCTTCTAAAATGTAAATCCAGGATTTTTTTCTATATTCTTACAAATTTTTTACATATTCAATCCGTGTTTTACCTAAACTTCAGGTCTCTGCAATGTTTAGTTTTAAAGATCTACGTGGCCGCGCGGTTCGCATTGTTTCAACGGCCACGTTCAAACCCTTATAACTTTTTAACTATACCTTTTACAAATTTATGTTTTTAAGAATCGACTTTTACAAATTTTTACATACTCTTGGCATGGTTAGATGTAAGAAAAAACGCCGTGGCCACACGTAGTTTGGATATCGATTCAGCAATTGAAAAATTTTACCGAGCTGCTGTATGACTGTTTCGATTGCTCGGCCAAGTTAACCAATCCAGAAATCAATTGCAAACAAAAAAAATGTCAAAGCAAAAATAGTAAAATTAATAATCGAAACGCGGAGAATGGCGTGCTCATGGAGATCTCGATAACATACTCGGTCAAACAGAAAAAGAGTTAATGTTGATTAAAGCTACGCTTTACTTGTACTTAGTTGTTGATGACATCCTTCAAAGAAGTTCAACCAATCGCTAACGAGTGACAACGCGTTCATTTCAAGCCAGTTAACACGCGAGAGGAGCTGTGGAATAGAATTGAATTCGTGCAAAACCACATATGCTGGAGGAGCAACAGCACAAGTCGCGAGCTTGTGTGACAAACTGCGGTGGTCATATTGAGCACTTTTTATAAGATTTTTTAATAAACCTCTACTTTTTTTTTTCGTCTCCTAATCTTAAGTTTTAGATACCACTTTAATAAATAAAAAAAACTTGATTGCGTCTTGGTTTAGAACTTATCATTAATCGGAAACCTGTGAGTACACCCATGAGAAAAGGTGTATTTTTGATCAACAATAAATCTTTTTCTGTTTGACCTATAGTAGTGATTATTTTGCCAATTTTTAAGCATCTTAAACATTGTAATAAAATATGATAAAAGACTTGAGTGAACGGCATGGTATTAAGACAATTTAACCGCCCAGATGCTCGAAAATTCTGTAAAAACATAAATTTGGGCGCTCAGCAATTACAAATAAAACGATTATTCGCCAGCTACTTTTACGCTATATGTTACTTTGAACTTTTGTCTTTGGCAAAACACCATCATTAAGTTCGTACAAGCCGCAGAGCTTAAACAGCTGTCGTTTTACAAGTTAAGGCGACATATTGAAAAAATGCATTGACTTTCATCGCAAACTATGAGAATGTGACAAGACGAGTGGATCTGAAATTTTGATATGTGTAAATTCATATCTTTATCTAAACTTTGCCTGCTCAAAAACATGATTTGATGATTTTGACTCGATAGTTTTATTTTTCGAAAACACGTCTAAAAACATACTTTCGTTAAAATTACTACGTAGTTATGCAATCCATATGCTTAGAATTTACTTAAATTCAATCTTCACATTATTGTTCAGACTTTGGTTGCTCAAAATTTACATAGCATTTACCGTTATTTTTTTATCGATTTTTGAAACGATTTCAGTGTCTGAGCGGTGTCGATGGTGACGATTTCTATGCAATACGCGACCTTATGTCGGCGTGTTAAGGTGCTAAGATTTCAAGAAAAAACATTTCGATGTGTCGTCTTAAGGTAAATTTTGCAACCGCGAGCGAAAGGGTATTTTTGATCAACAATAACTCTTAAACTATTAGACCTAAAGCAGTGAATCTTACACCAATTTGTTAAACATCTCAAATATTGTAATGGAATAAGAAAAAAATATGGGTAAACGGTGAGGTTTTCACACAATTTAAGAATAAGGCGGCCAGATGCGCTAAGTTTTTGCCAAAAATAAACTTTATCCCTTTGGCAATCAACAAAAAAACTATTATTTAAAAGATTTTTTATGTTGTCATATACTCCTAATAGATACTCATGAACCTACAAGTTACAGTTTCACTTCTTACTGACTGCAAGTACTTAATGTCAAAAACTTTTACCTAATAGCAAAGTAACTTTTGATCCTGGAAGAGTTTCTTGATATCCCTAATGTACCTACTTAGCCTCCTTTCTCAGGAGTTGGGCTATCAAATGTAGATTTTCAATTCCAGAGCTGATCGTCTCTAAACATCTATTCGGCTTTAATATGTAAGTGAAGATAAGTAGGTACACGTCGATTATTTGCTTCCTATGATTCAGTTATTGTTTTCATTATTTCACTACTTTTACACGACAAGGACTTATCGTTTTAATTATGAGTAATTGTAATACTTACCATTAAGTACGTGGACGAATACGAATCTAATCGATAACATATCTAAATAAGCTGTGATAACGTCATGTACTATAAATATAATGGAATGAACCAAATCAAAGTGATTTTAATTGGACAATAAAACTGACTGGTAAGTTCATCACTTATATCTCAAGACCATAAATTTAAGGTATTTACGTCTATTGTGATTAGCGTTGTAGTTATTAGCAACAATTTAGTTCAATTTAAATATTGTTGCAATGAAGTAGGTTACTATACTACATATTTATATATTATATATACCTATTTATATACCTATCGGAAAAATATTATTTTTGTATTGTTTTGCGTCTTAAGTAGCCCGTCTATTACTTATTTGGTTATAGTGTGTCATAAACATAATTTGTTACAGATAATATGAAACTGTTCATTGCACTTGCGTTCCTGGCGGTGGCATCTGCCCTGCCCCGCCCTGCCGAAGACGTCCCAGCGATGGACCATGCCAGACTTATTGACATCAGCCCGCTTCTCATTCCAGCGGAAATCACGGAAGCACTGCGTCAGTTAGAAATTAACTCTGACGCTTTATTCGACTTGAAAGAAGTTGATGCTGTACCAGCTGTAGAAATCACTGCACCTGTTATTGTCGTTGATGTCGCTCCTTTAGCCGAGGTAGATGCTGAAACTCCCGTAGAAGCCGTCAAGGTAGTAGACTCTGCTGTCAACATCGATGCACCAGTACCTGAGGCTGCAGATGAGGAAACTCCTGTGGAAGCCGTCAAGGTCGTTGACTCTGCTGTTAATCTTGATGCCCCATTACCTGAGGCAGCTGATGAAGAAACTCCTGTGGAAGCCGTCAAGGTCGTTGACTCTGCTGTTAATCTTGATGCCCCATTACCTGAGGTAGCTGATGAAGAAACTCCTGTGGAAGCCGTCAAGATCGTCGACTCTGCTGACAACATCGAAGCTCCAGTAGCCGAGGCCGCCGAAGAAACTCCCGTACAAGCCGTAAAAATTGTTGAGTTTGCTGAAAACGTAGAAGCTCCTGCTGCCCAAGAAGCAGTTGCAGCTGACGCAGTAAAGGTCGTTAACGAGGCCCCTATCGCAGCACCAAAAGAAGAGGCCCCAGTAGATGCCGTCAAAGTTGTGGATGTTGTCGCGCCCGTCCCCGACATGGGTGAATTCAATCCAATCAAACTGTACCCTAACCCCTATTTGCGTTAAGCTATTATAATTCATTATAATAGAAAAATAAACAATATTTAAAATTTCATAGTATTTATTTCGCTAAACCTATTTAACAATAAAGACTAAAAACGAACCACTTATTATTTATTTAAGAATATAATCTTCTGGATACTCCATAACTTTGGGATAATTTTTGACTTCTTCTTCCGGGATATGATCTAGTCTGGTAGGAACATATCTAATTTGCCTGATCTGATTGCTGACATTTTGTAAAACATCTTGTGGTATATTTTCTCCTGGATAAATTAAAAGTCTTTCCATGGTGTGTCGTCTTTGGAGATTGCCTTTCATTGCTCGGTAGACAGCTTTTTTGATGATCTGTGAAAGCAATGTTACATATTACCTATTTATAAATTTATATGAAAAAATTATAACGCACATTTTAAGATCAGCATATAACTCTCTTAGGGCCGGTATTTCAATGCTACCTTATCTCAAATTGATCCAGGATTGAAGATAAGAACGACATAAGTGTATTTCAATATAGGATTAAAGTTAAGCGGCGAATAAAGTCCACCCTAACTAGCCTTAATCTAAGTGGAGGATTTTTGTCGCTTAAGTAGTTCCGATCTGAGATTGGCGCGAGGCTACCTCGAAAAAAAGTTGCTTTATGGTAGTTTATTTTTGACCCGCAAAAATCAACATGCAATGGTAGATAATGAAATAATGGCTATTTGCTAGTTTAATAATTATTTTCTTACGTAAGTACGCGAATTAATAGGAGCCAAGCCAAAATGAAATAAGAACACTTACAAGCCCTTATAGCTGAAAGTCAATCAAGACAACGCTACGATGATTTGCAAGATCAACTATTAGAATTGGGCATTTCTCTACAAAATGGAAAATCGGTGTCCCAAGCAAATTTCATCCAATAAATTGCAATAATTCTCAGTTTTTTGTATGTGTAATGATAAAGTATTAGGTGTTCTAGATCCACTTCAGCTTATTTAGTAATTAAAAAAATTGATGTTTGATTAAATCCACATCAAACAACTCAAAAACAGTTCCCTGTCCCACTTCCCAAATTACAAGCCTTGTGAGAAATATTACCTTTTTTTCCGGTGAAAGCTGTATAAAAAATATTAAAATACTTTAAAAAATAATCTATTTGTGAAAGCTGTCCTCAATTTTTTTAAACAGACCCCTGATAAAATTTAAATCCTGCGTTTAAGTCAAATTTTGTATTGGCACGAAACTTTAAAATCTTGAAACGGAAAGCAGTCAGAAGTAAGTTCGTTCAGGTGAATCGTTCAGCAGGCAACCGCCATTATGTCAGTGCTACTGCTGCATCTGCTGCTGGTGAACCACGTTAGGTAAAACTTCTTCTCAGTCGTACACTCTTGGCAGAGTGGTCGTGGTTGCTCTGATGGCGTATAAGGTTGACGGTACGCGTACATGTCTAGTCAATTATTTCGGCTTGAACAGTTTTTCTAGCAATGTCTCTCCATTTTTTCCGATTTGCTGCATTACGAGAGCATTCCATCATGGTAGTCTGAGTGGACGCTTTGATAAGGTCTGTCCATCGAGTGGGTGACCGGCCTCTAGATCTTTTTCCCTCTACATGACCCTGCACCACCAGTCTTTCGATAGAGTGCTCTTTCCTAGATATGTGGCCAAAGAATTTTAATATTCGTAAATGAACAGTCGACGAAAGACGTTCCTTGATCTTGAGTTCTTTAAGGATAGAGTTGTTCGTACGGAAATCAGTCCAAGGGATCCTCAGCATACGCCTCCAACACCACATCTCCAACGCGTCGATTTTTCGGCGATCTTGCAACCGCAGAGACCACGTTTCAGCTCCGTAGAGAAAGATTGGAAAGACAAGACATTTTATAAGCCGAACCTTGGTATTTTTGGTTATTCTCCTATCTTTCCAAATCTTGTTGAGCTTCTCCATCGCAGATCGTGTAATTGCGCATCTCCTCTTGATTTCCTGCTCACAGCCACCAGCATTGGATATATTGGAACCAAGGTATACGTAGTTCTGCACAACATTACAGTTTGCAATGCTAGTAATGCCCGTTTTATTATGTTCAGCTCGATCCACAATCATCATTTTCGTCTTGTCTCTGTTGATAGAAAGACCATATTCAAGACTGTTGACTTCTAGCCGTGACAACAAGTCCTCAATATCTCCTTTAGTCTTTGCTAGAAGTATGGTATCATCAGCGTATCTTAGGTTGTTGATCAGTTTTCCACCAATAGACACACCTTTATTCCAGTTTTCGAGGACAATCCGCATAATGTATTCAGTGTAGATGTTGAATAGCAGAGGTGATAGAATACATCCCTGTCGGACGCCAGCTTCGGTTTTGAAATTTTCGGAATCGACCTTATCTATTCGGACAGATGCGGTACTCCCTACATACAATTTATTCACGAGGCTTATCAGGTGTTGATGTACTCCCATATCTCTAAGTATTTGCCAAAGTTTGTCCCATTTAATAGTGTCGAAGGCTTTTCGAAAGTCGACAAAACAAATGTAGAGTGGGGTGTTAAATTCTCTGGCTTTCTCTATGATTTGGCGCAGTACTAAGATTTGTTCTCTCGTACCTGTTCCTTTCATGAAGCCAGCTTGCTCTTGAGATATTTGAGGAGACAAGTACGGTTGAAGTCTCGTGTTAAGGATGTGAAGCAAGACCTTACTAGCGTGTGAAATAAAGGAAATCAGTCTGTAGTTATTGCACTTCTTTGTTGATCCTTTTTTGTGTAGAGGTATGAAAAGGGAATGTGACCAATCTCTTGGCCAACACCCAGTATCCCACACTCTGCAGCAGATTTTATGAAGGATGTCAACTCCTGACTCTCCCATAGCCTTGAATAGTTCGATGGGTATTTCATCAATTCCTACGGCTTTGTTGCATTTGAGATGTTTAATAGCAGCACGCACTTCGTCTCGCAAGATAGGTGGTTCTCGCTCAATTATATCGTTTTCAACGGGCGCACTGCCATTATCATGAAAGAGTTCTTGGCAGTAGTCTTTCCAGACTTTAACGATATTATTTATTTCTGTGACTGTTACGCCAGCACTGTCCTCCACAGCCCAGGTCTTAGGTTTGAACTGTCGTGTCAGATATCGTACTTTATCATGAAGATCTTTAGTTTCATGTTTGTCCGAGTGTTCTTCCAGTTCTTTGCACACTTTGTCCAGATAACTGTTTCGATCTCTTCTACAGGCTGCTTGTATCGAAGCACTAACTGAATTCAGCTGCTGCGTTGTTGCTCCGCGGATTTTCATGCTGCGGATTTTCATGTAGGTAAAACAGTCCCCTGGTAATGAGTGATTTCTCTTGAGTCTTAACTCCTAATATTTGTTCAAATAATTTGATTGGTGCATATATTTGTTTTTTTTTCGTTTACATTCGGTAACATTTGTTTCGTTAGTATGATAAGTTATTTTTATTGTAAAATAGTAGTAGTTTTATACTAAAATAGATGCCTTTATTCATAAGAACATTCCCCTGTGCATTTACAATAGTCTCTGTCACGATTTATAATAAAATCGTCTATAACTCCAAAACCAGGACGAAAATCAATTAGCTTTTCAAAGATATATAATTAATTTAATATTGTCCTTCATTTTATGAACAAAAACTCTCATAATTTAATAAAATTTGCTTAGGGACAGTCTTGTATGTGCCATTTTCCAAATAGCAGAGAAACACCCAATTAGAATTAGCAAAGAAACAGAAAGAGGATTCACTTAAGGAAAATTAGGCTTTTACTATTATAATAGTAGTTAGCGTTTTCTTGATTCGCTTTCTTACTTGTAAAATAATTTAAATTTAATAAATATAACACAATGTAAATTCATATAATTTATTTAATTACCCCTTGCTACAAATTATTAAAATAATGAATGTATGGCACAACATGTGGCGAGATATTCTGGCTGCCTCTATCTGCCTCTACTGGCACACTGATAGTCTCCAAGATGGCCTGTTCAATCGCTGGAAAATTGACAGGCGGAACACAATTATTCATTTCTACTGCAATATAGCACAAGCTACACATATATGCTGCACTTTTGTAAGTGCTAAACGACTACCAAGTGCTAATATAGGGAACCTTCTCTTCAGAAAACCAAATGTCCTTTCAATGGGATTTCTAGTTCATTGAATTCTCCCCTTTCAAATCTCTCTTTCACCAGACTATTTTGAAATGTTCTTGAGTCATGTGCTGATCCGGGCCAACGAGCAACAATATCTTGAACGATCAAATCAGCTGTACATATGGCTTGAATATTTAATGAAAAAAATTGTTTTCGGCACCGAAAAGTCTCAACCTGTGCACCACCTACAGTGTTAATAAATATCAATTACTTTACAAAGATATTGCAAATATTTTAGACTATGGCAGGCAACTAATAACTGCAGCACAGATTCATTTTCGCAGCAGAAATGTGGTAAACTTGGTGGTAAAACTCGTAGAAATACCTACAATGTTCTACAGCAGGACGTAGGAAACAAAACATTTGGCGGACAGAAATGTCATGTCCATGTCAGTCAATTATCAATAGCAACCAATGACAGCAAAAATCATAGACAAATGACTTATTCTGTTTATTATGTTGCAATATTGCGATTTATCCTAGATTAGTTGAGGCGAGGAAGATCCGGATTGAAATATGCTTCTGTCTTTCAAAAGTGAGACTTAGCTTAAATGTATACAAATTATTTGCTATTGGCAGTCAAAGAATGTCAAGTCGATAAAAAAATATGAAAACTTAGGCCAGCCAAATATCAAATAGGTACTCGGCGGTGGCGCTTTCTAAACCAATGCTATCTACCTAGATAATCTTTGAGTTTAGTTTTTGGGCCTTTTTGCATAAATGGTCCTTAAGTCCATTGCACGGTGAGGATTGAATTGACTTTGGAATTTTATTCGAATATGTAAGGTGCATAGTGCTTGAGATACTCCGACCAACCAGAAAAAGCCAAACGACTAATTAATATTCTATAAATTGATAAGACTACTTGCTTGGATAGGTGGGCGCATTGAAGGTGGTTTGCGAGGTTGAAAACTGATGAAATTAATATTTTACTTTTAATATACCTCACACCTCACGACAAAAAAACCAACCCGTTTGTTAGCATAGATACACGCTAAGCGACTAACTGGGTGACAAGCACGCAGTGCGCGGGCCGGTTGCGAACATCCAAGAACATTTGTTTTACTAAGCTACTCGCTAGGTGACTCTCTAGGATCTAGGGCTTGCTTGGCGCCTAAGCTAGGCGCTAAGCAAGCCACCTGCCTGTGCGGATGTAGCCTAACAGCTCTTTAATGCAATACAATTTCCCAGACCTATCCTCATTAGTGGCACTAAACATCATGAGGTCAGTGAATTGGTCTTTTGGTGGAATGTATTTGTCTGGTTGATGGGGGAGTTGAAGACACTGTTCGATTAGCGGCATTCTGTGGCAATCTATAAGGTTTTGTGGACTTTACCTTGCACATAAACCTTGTGTTCTGAACCCAAAAAGCCCTGTATTTGTGCCACAGTACTAAGGGGTAACACAAAAGGTCTCAATATTCCCTTAGTAGAGTAATTTTTACGTTAACCTACTTATCTTTGAGCTCCTCTAATTTTTCCCTTCAGTAAGATACTCATTGACCTAGAAGTATAAACATGATGCAAATTGTAAGAAAAACAAATAATAATACCTTCTTCATTAGTTCATAGTTGAAGAATGTTATATAGGTAGAGTATTGGCAAATATGTCCTATCATTCCAACCATACCTACCTAATTCATTTAAGCACTTGCCCGGTCAGTAATCAGTAAAGGATATGTTTCCATTTCTCTGTATCCGAGGCTAGATTTTAGATTGACAACTAAAATTAAATGAAATTAGCTTTGGCTATAAAATGTATTAAAAGTATAGTAAATACCATTGTGGGGTCCTTGTTGTGAAGTTCCCATGCTAAAGTCCAGCTGGCGCCTCCGGGATACCCCGTATGATGGAAATATGCCCTTTGTCTCCAATCATCTCCTCTTAGGGCTATTTCACGGCTATTGATGCAAACAACTACATCTCCACAGTCATTCATAGGATGATAGATTGGTTTATGTAATCCCATAAGATACTTTTTTATTACACCAGCAGATTCATATGGGTCTTGCCATTTACAGTCAAAGATATGCCAGGTTCGAGCGAAGGTAGCCCATTGCTAAAAAGCATACATAACAGTTTTTAAAACTCATATCATCTAAGAATTTAATAAATTTGAACACGTAATTTACCTGTACTTTCTTTGCGGCCGACATTAGAAAAATACTAATGTTTTGTTTAAGATAAGTATAAAATAAACCTCAATATCTGTTTACTAAACTTATTCAATTCAATTTTTTAGAGGTTATAAATTTAATGTTGACAAGTTAAAAACATAAACATGACAGATTAGACATACGTTTAAAATTGGTAAGTAAGCAAGGTGAACTATGGTCTCTGATACAGTCGAATTGTTGAAAACTCAGTTATTTTTAGTTCAGATTATTTCATTTCTAATTTTCACATTCGCCAGTTTCAAAATAATTAAACCAGCTGTGACTTTAGAGCCAACGCTGCGTCACGCGTGTCTACGCGCTGCTACGCGCGTACTCTTACAGAAATGCTACGTCCGTACCGTACCTACACGATTACGATCCGGACGTTACCGTTATTGTTAAATCGCCACTTGAGAACTTTCACACTTGAGACATTAATTTATTGCATTAATTGCAGTACCTATAAATTGACCGGTTTAAGTAAATCGAATCTGAAACCAACCAAAAACCAGAGAGATTGCCTTATGATCTCTTTAAAAGGTTATACTTCGTTAACTATAACCTCGTTAGTTACAGCTTACAGATTTAAAATTACAGAAAGATGGACAGCGAAGTCTTAGGGCCGTATTTTAAAACGATACTTAAAACTAAAACTAGTTTTAAACAAAGTTTAAATCGTTGAGCTTATTACCAAACGTAACTTAAAACCATAGATGAATATAAGTACTAAAGTATAGATGACCGTCTCGCGGTTTTTGCACTTTAGCGCCATACAGTAGCCACTCTAGGAACCTTTTTGACCAAAACAACCATAGAATGCAGCCCGCCCGTACCGCTACTTTCAAATTTTCAGAAATTCGTAGTACCTACCAGTTATTACTATTGCGCAATTATAATTTGATTCGAGTAACGAGTCAAAGGAGGTCAATTTGCCGTCATACAAGCTGGCCCATTTTAGTACCGTGAGGTACATGGGCACCAAATTGTAGGGGAAGACTAAAGAAACTCGTAAATATGCAAATATTTGCAAAAGAGAGGATTAACTTTATGAAATAAATTATTGAAAGTTGTAACAAACTAACAACACATCACGGTGAACATGAACACAGCTTAGATAAAATGGTTTTGACACTGACGTTTTGTCCTTCTGTTGGCAAATATCAAAATGGCGGCTATCTGTTATTCAAAGACTGAATGACAATGAATGACTGAATGACTTGAATGACAAACTTTATTAACAATACCAAATACTTGATAACATTATTAGAATATATTATTAATTTAAATAACTTTCAATAATTTTATATTGACCTTTACTGAACCCTTAGTTGATAATTATAGTTTTTAAGGTTTTAACATTTAAATTGTGATTTTATTTTATTTTATCTTATATGACTTATGAAAGAAATGTAAAATTGACTTAAAAATTATCTATAGACATGTACAATAAAAAGTTGACATTTTAGTTGACATATTAAAATTCATATGCCAATATGGCGAGTCATAGCTGCGCCCATAATATTTGATACATCTCTACTATGTAACTACCTATGATTATGAATAAATTATTTGAATTTGAATTTGAAATTTTAATTTGAAAGAAATATTTATTCCGTTCGTTTCTGCGTTACGGGGTGCTCTCTTTTCGCTTGCTGTGCTGTGCTTTCCTGCTTTATTTATTAAAAAGATGAAATCTATAATCTTTTTAATATATACTTAACGAATAATTAATAATAACAAAGCAAGAACAAAAATAAACAAAGTAAATGTTGAGTCGAGTTGATTAACACGAAATTGACACTTCGACTTGACAGTTAAAGATAACATATTAGAGAGAAAATGGCTTGCGCGTGAAGGCCACAAAAATATTTTTTTCTTGACTAAAACTTCTTCTTTGACCAAAACTGTAAATGCAGTTGTACTCAGTGGTTAGTACGGTGTTATAAACCGCGGAGTGTACCTCGGTACCAAAATGGGCCACCCGTAATGACCTTCTTTAAACTGCACAATATTAATAAGTTGAAATAAACTGCACAAAACATGATGCTATGCGAGTTGGGAGTAGTAAAAAAAATATGCATCATTATTTATTTTTTCTTAATTATTTGTGTTTGATACAATAATAGCCCATAGGTTTTTTCGGGTCGTTTTCGTCAAACTCAATGCTTTTGCAACACAAATTGTTCACCTCCTTGCACCAGTCATTCTAAATCAATGCTATTCCTTTTCTTAACTCACTATCTCACTAGAAAGTCAGCATCCTATGTAAAAATATCACTTCACAAAAGTAAAATCTTCGATTTGAGATCGTAAAAACGCGAGGAAATAACACTCTACTCTACGTAATTTGTAGAAAACACTAAAAAAAGAATTCAGCTACAAAAAATACACAGAAAAATAAGCGAATGCAACGAGCGCAAAAAGATCGGATGACTATACTATAGATACGCTGCCTGGTACTATAGATATATCAATATCGAACGCAGCAAAAAATACGAAAAGTTCCAGTAGTGCCCGGCGCGTAGCGCTAGTAGTAATAGAATTTTGGTGTTTGTATGGAAGACAAACTAGCATGCTTAAAACTGCGAAAACCAAACGAATATCAGTAGAACAAATATTAGTTTAATCACAGTTTAGCTTTATTTTAAAACTTAACTTAAAACTCTATTTGCGTTTGCTTATTATTGAAAGAATATTAACTGCCAAACTATACTTAATCATAATTTTGAACACAGTTTTATACGCGTTTTGGTAGGTTTGGTCATACCCACACTTAAGTAGCGAAATTTACATACTTTTTGGCTCCTTGTAATATAATAATATTCTATTCTGTGAATTGAATTTAAGCGATTGCTCCGCTCACTATTTAGACTAGATAAAAAACACACAAGTTGCAAAAAGGTTAAAAGAAATGGACCCCCCTTTGAATCTGTTTTTTTATTTTCTACCACATGTTTAAACTTCTTTAATATTTCTTTCAGAAGATTGCGCTCTTGCATCGTAAAATTATTTTTATGAAGCATTTTGCTTTCTCTAGCTTAATTACTTAATTGTATTATAGTAAGTAAGTAAGTATTAACATACGAAAGGCAAGGCCGAACGAAAAAAAATCGAATATAACCCAATCAAACAATGGGGAGTTTTCTGACAGCTCATAAAAATTAGTTCAAAAAACCTCTATAGATGGCACTTTTAAAAAGCCGAAGGCGTTAAGTCTGTAAACTATAATGTAGGTAAGTGGTATCTACCATCTATGGTTATTTATACGTTCCATTTCTGATACAGACGTCAATTAATTTATTTTACTTTTAAAAACGCAGTGTGGAATAAATTCTTCGCTTTCGCCTTTTGTAAAGCGCCATCTATCGAAGCCTTTTGTACCAATTTTGTACAGTTTTGTTTTTTTAATGAGCTGTCAGAAAACTCCCCATTAATATAAAACGACAACGAACGAAGGTTCACGTCACGTCCGTCCGTAACGTCAAACTATTTAAACGTTCCGTTCGCGGTAACATGCATTGACTCTAATAGTTTTTATTAATTCTTATTTTAGGTAAGTAAGGTAACTTCAAGCCATTTGATAGAGTTTTAATATATTTGCTTTGAAATTCTTACAAAATACTTTACAGTTAATACTCTTCTTAGGTGAAAAAACGATTTCAAATCTAGCATACAAAAAGAAAGTATGCGTAAAACGAATCTGATTATAATTTTTATTAAATTGTAAACGAGAACAAATATTATCCATAGTAAAAACTGTTATAAGCCAAGTACGGATAAATAAGTAAGATTCAGTTAAACAGAACTTAATATTCATTCAGTAATGAGACGCGTACTTAAAACCGGATTCGTTATTTAAACTCACATCAGCTAATAACATATTAAACTTCTTTTAAGTTTTGTTCTATAATACGACCCTTAGGGCCGTATTTTAAAACGATACTTAAAACTAAAACTAGTTTTAAACATAATTTAAATCGTTGAGCTTATTATCAAACGTAACTTAAAACTGCGAAAACCAAACGAATATCAGTAGAACACATATTAGTTTAATCACAGTTTAGCTTTATTTTAAAACTTAACTTAAAACTCGATTTGCGTTTGCTTATTATTGAAAGAATATTAACTGCCAATTCATAATTTTGAACACAGTTTTATACGCGTTTTGGTAGGTTACAAAAACAAAATACTTTACAGTTAATACTCTTCTTAGGTGAAAAAACGATTTCAAATCTAGCATACAAAAAGAAAGTATGCGTAAAACGAATCTGATTATATTTTTTTTTTTAAAACTGTTATAAGCCAAGTACGGATAAGTAAGTAAGATTCAGTTAAACAGAACTTAATATTCATTCAGTAATGCGAAGGTACTTAAAACCGGAATCGTTATTTAAACTCAGATCATCTAATAACATATTAAACTGCTTTTAAGTTTTGTTCTATAATACGACCCTTATGCTCGTATTACAGAACGAGACTTAATACTCGTTTCACGTAAGCGTTGTTCACCAGCTGATTCTTGACTTGAGCTTTAGTCTTATTACAAAACAATTATCAAAACCAGATTACCTGAAACTAGTTTCAAATATCTGACTCAGTTGATACTGGGTTTTCTTTGAAAAAAATTTGTTTCCCATTACATTTAATAACAAAAACTAATGGTCTGTTACGTTATACGCAACGTTTAGATTATAATGTCTTATAAATTACGTTAAATTCTATATGATATATGACAAAATTGCCAATGTTTTGAATTATTTATCTGTTTTTCGATAGAAGCAGTACCGTTAAATTATAATTGTCGCTTCTTTTTACTATGAAAATATATTTATATTTATCACTCAAAAATAATACGAAACGTAAAAGCTAAATGTAATGTTGCCAACTACTAAGTAAAGTCACTTAAAATTATAAATTCCAACATAGTTTTTATTTACGAAAAGCAAGTTCAAACTTGTTTTAAAAAGTTCAAAGTTGTTATAAAAATATTATCGTAATGGTCAATATCACTGAAAGGATCTATTGTAGTTAATACAGATCACTATTAAAGAAGGCACGAATCGCGTACCTATCTAGTTTTTCTCTAAGCCACAGTTCACAACGTCAAAAACTTATTTTGAAGTACGCTCAAGTATGGTAGACAGCACATTCAAGTGAATACAGTTGTGAAACTAGTTTCAATCATTGGCATATGCATAAGTAAAGTTCTATAATAAGCGTGAACACAGTTCAAATCATTTAGTACTCAAGTGATATCTGGTCATTGAATCTAGTATTAGGCAACGTTTTGTAATAAAGAAAGTCGTTGATACTAGTTTCAAAACTAGTATCAATACATGAGTACTGTTTTGTAATACGACCATTAGTCTTGTTACTTGGATCACATTTCATTATACAGGGTCTGTCGTTATGAATGGACAACCCGTTATCTGGAGCTGGTCCGGATGTCAGACTGACAGAAAATCGTATCTATTTTGCGGAATACTCGGCCATATAAAAATGGTGGACGTGAAAGGAACATTATGCATCTGCCCAGTAACATTGACCAGCAATTGTCCTTTCAACGCAGGGAGTGTACTCTATTTCCGTTGTTGACCGTTTTTTACCTCGTGATCCTTTTCAATTTTGTAGTAACATTTCGCAATATGTTTTTCGCGTTTGATTAGAGTCTGACAAATTTAAATTCGTTCACTTTCATTAAATTATTATCGTGGAGTGTCGTTATTTTTATTCCATAAATCAGCCTGGTATTCTTTGAATATCCTAATTAGTGACTGAATAGTGCATAAGTAAAGTAGGTATCTTGATATAATACAACCGTTACGACGAAGTTTTTCAACAATTATAACATAACTTGAAAAATGAATATGTAATGGAATTCTAGTGAAAGTGGTACCTACTTATTTATTTTATTTTATTTATTTATTTATTTAATTACATTTTACATATATATTATACATTTCTTGACTTCCAAAAACCATGACTGGTTTGTCTGGAAGTTGCAATTCCTCTTATTTAATACTTATAACTAATTTTATCTATATCTACTAAGCACAAATTAAAGGTAAATACTTATGAACTAAAGTAGGTAGACCACTAATATGAAATAAAAATACAAAAAAATAAAAATACTTGATTTAACCTATTTTTTAAACTATAAACAGATACAAATAGAAATGCGCGGGAGCGATATTATAAAATTAAAACTTACCTAATTTTATTACATAATTATGATCAGAATCGAGTACCTACAAAGCGCTCTCCTTCAGTATCTAAAATTTGTCACCAGTCACCCTGTATACTATAGGTACTTATATTATTTTAACTATATCCCACCTCTAGGATCTAGTCAAGATACTAATAAAACCAATTTGTTTGTTCGCTTGAAACTACTACTAGTCAGGTTTTATAAACGCTTAGGTAAGTTTTATGTATGGATGCTCGCTACTCTTTCACCAAAAAACTGGTCGACGGATCTAGGTAAAATCTGGTACAGATATAGACTGTATGGAATAACATACACGACTACTTTTTAGGTATCCCGGTATTCCTGCGGGATTAAACATTACGCGGGAAAAACTGTGAGCAACAGCTACATTTTGTCAGGAATATCTATTCAAGGTTTTAAAAGCTACGCAGGAAAACAGCGCCATAGACGTTATATTTAATCACCGACCATAGCATAAAACACTTAATATAAATATTTTATGATATGTGTGGCTACGTCCATTGTAATCCCATCTTGGTATAATTCCTTTCTTGGAATTAGGTATATAGGTAAAGAGCGAGATTATACTGCTTTCTCGATATGTTCTGTCAGTGTTAAATGAAGGAATATTCCTTTCCTAAATCCGCTTGCTCAATCTAAATCCTTCCTAACTATCCCTTACATACCATGGCTGAGAAAATAAATAAAATTAGGTACGCACCTAAACGAACATACCGACCATGTGACTCCAAAGTACCTAAGCTTTTATATCAGCTTGTGTTATGGGAACCAAGTAGCGACCAAGGGCGTATTCTAGTATACATCCAGACCCAAACCAGTCCAGAAATAGTAGGTATATTAATGCAGCGGCCGGCAAGTGAGGCATTGATGGACGAACGTGTGAATGTGGCCCGAGGCACAGATCAATGCCTAGTTGCGGCCAAGGCTAGTAGGTATAGTACTTTTCTCAAATAATCCGCGGAAATTAAACTAAGTAGTACAATTATTTAAAACCAATGTTGAAGTTGACGAACGACTAATAATAGTTGTTTACGCGCCAAAGTATTTTTTTTTTCACTAAACAGCTTTCTATGTGCAAGCCAGTTCGAAATTTAAATTAAACCTTTGATAAGTAAGCTCTTTGGTTGCCCTGTTGCGGAGTATAAGATCGTTCCATTTTTAAATTATACGACCAATATGACTTCACATAGTATTTTATTTAGCCGCTAAACAAGACAAAGAGATATGGATTTTCATACGACTATTGCCGGCCGCTGCTAGACCAGTAAGTTCGATTTATCTCGAAGATGGTTGACAAAATATTGTTCCAATGTCCAAGCATGTTCGGGAAAAGATAGCTTCCTTGTCTGGGCCGGCTGGGACTCGAACCCAGGACCTCTCATGCCTCAGCCGAACACTCGACCACTGCGCCACAGAAGTCATCAATACAGAAAATAAATATGTTGATATTATATTAAAATAATATGTATTCCTAGACAATTACTAAAAAATAGTCTGTATAGAAGGTATAGGTAGTAATAATAAAAACCCTGAATTGATAATTGTGTAAATATTTTTTATTCATATACCTATTCCATAAAAAAAAACTTTTTATTACAAATGAGTATAAATACAATATGGCATTAAGTAAAAAAATTAGTAGAAAATGTATTCTGTTGACAGAGTTAATGTTACTTTTATTTTTTCTTCTCCATGAAATGAAGCTTGATAAACAAAAAAAAGGATAGAATAACTTCAAGAACAGGTACTATTAAATCTCGAAACAAAAAGACACTAAAAATATAATATTGTCGCAATTCCCATTATTTATGAATACATAAAATCACAGCATGTCTAAATAACGTACAACAAATAAATACGAGTCAATGTAAATCTTCACCTTAAATATAAAATTCACATTAATTTTCAACTTGTTTAGGTCTTAAATGCAAATCTGTTCGTAAAGTGTAGGAGACCACATGCATCATAGAAGGTTCATTTTGTAAGAAGTGATCAATAGCCTGCTTCCGCACTTCTAGCCATTCGTACAAATCCCTGTACAACGGACGCACATATTTCATTCTACCCACCTCGCTCAAGAAATCAAATACGTCTGTGAGTATATCGTAATTCTTACTTTTAATATTCAGTCGGTACCAACGAAATTTGATTTCGAAATTTGGGCTATTTTTTAAATTATACGCTTCGCCAAATTGCCTAAGTTTGGCGATCTTGAGCGCAGGTCTTTCAATCATTTTTTGGAGTAAATATACCATTTGATTGGGTTTGAATTTCGCTACATCTTTGGCATCAAATACGTAATCGCCCTGGTCGACTTTCTCAAGTATTTTGTGCACTTCGCTTGTTAATGTAGTATCATATCTGAAAAATTCAAGAAAATAATGTTATTTCTGAAACTACGAAGAGTTTTATTCATCATTGCAAAGTTTTTCGAGTAAAAGTCCATCTGATTCAAAAATAATTCTCTTAAATTCAAGTTGCCTCAACTATCTCACACACCTACGTAAAGTTTTTTCCGATTGCTATCATCAATATTTATGTTTATGAAACCTATTTTCTATTAACCATTACCGCGGTATTGCAATTGTGCAGTTGGTTATCCGATGGAATAAATAAAAAGATATAATATTATATAAGTATAATATTAAGTATAGTGAAAATTTGTTCAAGACAATCGAACATTCGAATTTTAATAGTCATGTGCTTGTTTCTTAAGGGGCTATAAACCATAGATTTATTTAAACATTAAAGTCCATAGCCAAGCACCGAATATTGTACTAAAATATGTAAAATATTCAGTTATAGCTGTTTATCTATTTTACATAATATAATTATATTATTTATTGTTGTTAATGCAATAATATATCATTTATTCCTCTCAAAGGTACACATTACATGTTAACAAAATTATGACATATTATATTGTACTAATAGAGCTGACATAATTGATGCCTGACTTAACACGTCATTTATATAAATAGACATATTATCTAACAGTACCTATATGCCATATATTGGGTTGGGGAAAAAGTTTCTTCGCATTTTTAAGAAAATTCAAAACATTTTTTAATATAGTTTATTGACATTTAACATGTATGTACCATTTTGTTCGATAACCTTTTGCCATCTTGTAGGTAGGGACATGATCCCATTGCTATAAAAATTTTGGGACCTCTCATCAAAATACCGCGACAAGTGGATTTGGCAGTCCTCTCGTGATGTTAACCTAACACTGCCTAAAGAATTCTGAAGAGACCGAAACAGGTGGAAATCTGAAAGTGCAAGATCAGGACTATACGGCGGATGCATTAACACCTCCCAGCCAAACTCTCTTAATTTTTGCTTGTTTCATCATGATAACGCTAGACCTCACACATCTATAGCCACCCAGCACTTTGTTTTTACACTTTACTATTTTGTTTTCTTAACTTTGTTTTTTTTTTCATGTCCTGATCAATATTACTATTTGTATTCATTCGTATAACCCTGGCTGAAAAAGAGTGCCAAGAGCTTTTTTCCGACGGCTTTTTTTGTCTCTTGGTCTACTTTAATATCTAATTCAATATTCATATCACATAACACCTTGTTAAAATTGTGACGTCATTAAGCGGCCATTCGATGGTCTTATGATGATTTTTTTCATTTCATTTCTTTCATGGCAATAGAGAATTTATTTTAAATATGTATTTCAATTGGTGGTCTAATGAAAGAAAAAATGTAAAAGATAAGCTCATTAGTGATTATACCAGCTTTTTCTACCAAATTTAGTTATATTTTGTACTTTTATAAAGTGTACAAAAATATAAACTAAATAATAAGAAATTTACACATACAACCTTACAATTAAGATACTTACTCGGGCATTTCAGGGGGCATGCCTACAGAATAAAACCAGGTGTCCCACTTAATACTTTCAATACTTTCATTTGATTTGAAATAATTAATGAAATAATCCTTGAAGTCATTTGAATCCAACGACATCTTGTTAAAGTTATTGAGGTATTCCCGCACAAACTTGTCGAAGACAGCTGCAACAATAAATATATCTTAATATATAAAACTGTTCCGTTACTGACTGAGTGACTACAGACAACGTACAGTAACGTGCATTAATATGTACACACTTCGCAACTTATACGGTTCAAATTCTAATGAAAATGTAAATGTCACCGGAAAATAATAAATTCCGTTTATTTATAAATTCACTAGGAAAATTATAAACTTCCGTAGGATTATAAACGGGAGGCAAATTGTATTATTTTACGCTCATATTTTCATAAATTGATAAGCTTACCGAGCTCACTCGTAAAATTATAAGGAAGCTCTGATTGGTTGAATAGGTCACGTGATCAAATTTCAAAGTACAAATGCACCGGAAGACCTTGTTGGAACGGTTAGGTGCGACGACGAGCGTAGCGAGGAGGAGCAGTTAGGTTGCATATAGGCCATAAACCATTAGTGTTGACAAGCCAAATTTTGTAATTGTTTGTCTGCTTGACCAATCAGCGAGCAGTGTATTATTTTTCGTATTTTTAAAAAGCGTAAATATAAAAGCTCTGCTGTGATTGGTCGAACCGTTTAGAATCGCTTGAATGGATATCCATAAGTTTATAAATTTACCACGGGACGTCGCAAATTGATAAATTAGCGAAAATATGAGCGTAAAATAATGCAATTCATCTCTCGTTTAGAGTCTTATGGAAGTTTATAAATTTCCTCGTAAATTTATAAAATTATAAATTATAAACTTACGGTTCTTGTTATTTTCCGGTAGCATATACATATTATTAGACGTGAGTGTGCAGCCATAACTACTGGGCGTACTGAAATTTGGAACTTACATTCCTTAGGGGGTGTAGAGGTCCACCCACTAAGGAAGGAATTTCGGAAATTCCTACGGAAACGGAAAATATAGGACTTTTTAGTTTGTATGAAAAATCTTATTCCTTGAGTGCATCGATATGAAACTTGGTAAGAAGGTTCTTCAATGGGTGTCTGGTTGCCATATGAAAGGAATTTCTGAAATGCTTAAGGGAACGGGAAATATAGGACGAAGTCGCCGGAATGCGTATATCATATTATAATTTTTTTTTAATGGTATTTAAAGAACCTGGCAAAGACATAATATGTCGGATCTTAAGATGTTTGTACGACTTGATGGTAGCGGAAGTCGCAATGTTGTAAACAGTGCTGAATGCTATAATGAACATGCATGGGCTTATACCTAAACCCACTCTGAACGAAACTGTTCAATGATTAATACTATCGTATCTCGAAACATAATTTCTTACAGTAATTTGAAAAAAGAACAAAACTAGAAGTACCAACCTGGCCCTCCAACCAAATCTTCAAGATACCTTAAGAACAAAGATCCCTTTTCATAAGGAATTCTTGAAAACGCGTCATCGGGGTGCACGCCCTCCAAATTGGGCACTAATTTAGTGTAATTTACATTTATCTTCGTCTGATCAGCTATCTGAAAAAACACTTTTCTATTTATACCAATCAATATTATAAGGTTGTGTGTATGTTAAATTATAAATTTTTAAACTCCTTTTTTTTAACATTTGGAAAAAATTACATAATTGGTTTTTTGTATGAACTTATAATTTATCAAAAAAATCATTAGGTGCGAAATAACCAAATATATTCTAGTTGCTTAGTGACAAAAAAGCAATAATAATACAAAAAAAAAACAGTTTATTGCAAATTGCTGCAACTAATAATATTTAATTATTCTTGGATATGAACTCAGACTCAAACTCAAAAATTCTTTATTTCGTAAGTATTTAAATACATTTGAAATAAGTCAAACAATTTACAAATTGAACTGAATCTACCACCACTTCGGAAAGTCGATCTGTTGAGAAGAAGTGGCAAGAAACTCAACAGCAATCATCTTTTAAAAATAAGAGAAAAAAGTACATAGTAACAATTTACAGCCAGGGAATACAAACTTCTTGCATCATATCTTAAAGTCAAACTTTTCACAAAACACTTATCCTTAGATCTATCGAAGGGTTAATCTTAAATATTTTAGGATTTTATTATAAAATGAAGCGTACACATTGACCCATGAACGAGTTGATCTTGTGGAGTCTACTATTATATTTATACAATAGATAAATGCATTATTATGAACTACTAATAACATTATTGCTCATTTGAGAATTCTCGTTCACTTCAAGCCTGAATAACCTTATAATGTGGGCAATTCCCTTTACGTTGAATTACTTTAATTTACGAACAAAGTTACGTCTTTATTACTAACTAGCTGTGCCCGCGGCTCCGCTCGCGATAATTTCGGGATAAAAAGTATCCTATGTTACTTCTAGTACCTCTCATGATTCGTCGAGTAGTTTTTGCGTGAAAGCTGAACAAATATCCACGCTTTCATATTTATAATATTAGTAAGGATAAGGATTGACATTTTATAATATTTGACAATTAATTGTTTAGATCACTTTCACATGAGGCTTAAGTATCTATGGAACGAAAATACTTCAGCGCAAAGCTTCCGAGTAAACTATATTGAAAGTTGACCCGTCCGGCACGTGAACATGAAGATTTCTAGAACTACTAACCCGGGAAAGGGCGACGTATAACTGACCATGCGAGAAACAACTGACACCGAGATCTACTCCAGCAACACGAAAAGTCTGCCCTTGAGCCTTATTAATGTCATTGCAAAACACACCGATACTGGGAATTGCGTTCTTTTAAATTGGAATGGAAAATTATTTGGTAGTATGGGAATTCAGGGAATAAAGACGGTTTCTCCTGCACCGCAACCTGTTAAAATTTGAGATATCCAAATAGAATTATACCCAGAAATATGTACAACTTACAACAGAAAAGGAAATGAAAATAAAGCTGAAACGCCTGTGCAATGCTATCTAGCTATACCTACTTCACTTAAAAATAAATACCTATAACTACAATAATTAATAAAAGTACCTACGCTTTTACCTAAAAAATACAAAAAAAAAACTGAACATAAATTAGCCAAAATTTGGAATTTGACCGAATATTTAAACACTACCAAAACAACTACATAAGTTCACGCCTGTATCCCTTATGGGGTAGGCAGAACACCAGTGGTTATAACACCATCTGATGTCACGTTTGACAAATGAGGTATAATAATGATGGAGAGAGGCTATTGCAGTGACGGGGGGTCAGCCTACCGCCCACAAAAATGCCAATAAAACCTCTGTCCCTTAACTGACTTTTACAGTATGCCCGGGAAGAGAAGCAGCTGGTACATTCTATGTTTTTCGTTCGCTCCCAGTCCAGCATGGAAGCAACTAATACCTATTTTATAAAATAACAACGAAAGAAATTCAAATAAACTATTTAAAGACTAAAAGTCGCGCTGATAAGCACGGTTTATAATAATATCAATTATTGTCTGTCAATAAAGTCGAACGCTCTGAACGCATCAACAGTCAAATATTTAATGAATTATAAAGCTTGCGCTCGCCTCCCGCCTTTTTATACCCTGCCGCGAGCCACGTCGAGTGCGGCAACCGTTACGCAAAAATAATCCTTATATCATTCAGCATTCACGCGCGATGGGTTATTAGCGTATTTCATGTATAAGTTTGGTGTTTCTATACCGATTTCTATGATTATTTTTTATTGAAAAGGTAAGTAATAATGTTATTTTTTTTTAATTAGGGATGAGTGAGAGTATTATAAACGTAAGAGTAAACAAATATAATCAGAAAGCTCCGAACTGCTAAGCTATCGGGATTTACACGTGTTATTGTGAGTCAACCATAAAATATAGACATATACTGTTGTGAGATATTTTTTATATAATTTTATGAAGAATATTTCTGTCATACATGATTTCTATGTAGCTTTAACCATTAAGGCTGCACACGCGACGGAAGCTTAAAAAATGAAGTAATTTCTCCCGTTTTCCCAACATTTCCCTTCACTGCTCTGCTCCTATTGATTGTAGCGTGATAATAAGTATACTATAACCTGCCTAGGAGTATGAAGAATAATTTTACCAAGTTTCGTTAAAATCCGTCGAGTAGTTTTTGTTTCTATAAGGAACATACAGACAGACAGACAGACAAAAATTTTACTGATTGCATTTTTTTCATCAGTATCGATCACTAATCACCCCCTGATAGTTATTTTGAAAAAATATTTCATGTACAGAATTGACCTCTCTACAGATTTATTATAAGTATAGATAGATAGATATAGATAGATAGATATAGATAAGTATAGATAACTTCATCCTTTTTAACTGGTCACTTAACTCCATCTCGGCGGCTCGTGAGTGGAAATGATGTAGAAGATGACAGTACACGGGTTTCGGATTGAACTAGTCCTTCATGACACATTTCTGGAACACATCGCCATCAGAGGGCTGATATATGGCCGCTGACTTACATGGAAAATGTTTTATAGCCACGCAGTGTAAGAACCTACTGACTGCGAATGATTGAAAATGAACGAGTCGTTGTCATTCGTTTTGCATAGGGAAACTGAGGACACTTGATACTCCTGGGAGACTTGGTACATCGAAATATTTAAAGTACCGGACGTTATTGAACTATTTTGACGGGCAGCACTGACGCTAGTAGTCGAGCCCAAATCAAGGGGGAAAAAATACAGCTATCAAACCGCAATTTTTGACGTGACGAGCATTGTTTTGTTTTTGGCCGGTACAAGATCTTTTTTTGAATTGGAAATTGACTTGTTTTGCGTAAGTAAAAGTGAAATTTATTTGTTTTTCTTAGTTAATAAGTTTAATTACTTAGTTGGCTGTATTGTTTGTTGATTATCGGCTCAAGATTGTAATGAGGTAAGATACTTTCACATACTTTTTTGATTTGTGTGGTAGTGAGGACATTTGGTACACAACAACTTGGTTACATTTGATCCCCGGATCAAGTCTCCCATATAATATAATTTGTTCAAGTTCTAAATAATATTTCTTTTTGCAGATTTTTTCAAAAATGCCTCGGGTTTACAAAACTACATGAGTATCAATATATTGCGGCGAAGCCAAAATTCAATTAGATTGGCAGTTGATATAAATGTAAACTTTTTAAAACTTTGTATTTGTTACAATTTGATTTTATTTTACAATTTGTGTTCCTTATATTTTTGTTCCTTAAAAGTTCTTTAGAGTTAAATATCAAAACTTTAAGACTTCGTATAATTTTGAGACTGATTAAATAAGTTAAGCTTATTACAAATATCTCATTTTTAATAAATGATTACTTAAGTGGATACTGTTTGAGTCTAATTTTCTTCGGAAGTTTTACCAAAACCTAAACTACCTGCATAGTTTTTCGCAGAAATATTGATTTTCCAGTTAAGATCATGTTGTCTGTCTGTAGGTATTTATGAACATGTAATTTTATTGTGACGAATCAACTGTCCCATGGCATAAGGGATACTTGATCCGCCCTGATCAAGTCTCCTTACAGGCCGAATCAAGTCTCCCATATAGTGGGGACACATGGTACTAACCCCTTTTTTTGAATAAAATTAAATATTGACTTATTTTATAACCTATATGTTTTGACTCCCACGTATATTATACCTAGATAAATTCTTCATACTTTAGTTAAAAAACATCTGAAATTCTCCAAAAATTTAAGATTTTAGGAGGCAAAATGAAAAGGGGGGATCAACTGTCCTCAGTTTCCCTACAATTTTAAAGCAATTTATAAATAATTGAATTTGAGGTGCGTCCTTTATTTAAAGTAACTTTAATGAAAATAATTAATTACCAAAAATACCTAGTGCTTTAAAACGGTTACAGTAGAAGTGACTTGATAAGTTTCTTTATTTTTAAACTCCTTTTGTCGTTAAAAATGAAATTTCAAGAATTTGCTAACAGCAACATAAAAAATAAATTATCTTGGGAGCCAGATTTTTTCCATACATTACGATACTATTATTAAAAAATGATTAATTCATTCACTTAAACCACATCACTGTTTTTTCTTTCCTAAAGTGGGCACACTGGAACTGTCATTTTACTGCATTGAATTATTTGCCAGGGATCCTACTAACCAAACAAGGGTTGTCTGCCCTAGAGCCAACCCCACGCAGCTCCGTAACTACACGTCTTTCTCCATTACATTATAAAACCGGTGAGATACTTTTAAATTTGTAAATTATGTGACTTATTCTAAGTGTGTTTGTATAAAAGTACCTATAAAATATGGAAAATGTTGACAGTAGGATTGTCAACCATACTTTTAGAAACAGTTTTCTACTGTTTATCACTACATTAAACTTTTTACTGTTGAAGAAAAATAAATTACTTATACAAAATATTGTTAGATTTAAATTAATAAGTTGTGCAAGAAGCTCTAAAATGCTTGGTGGTAGGATCCCTTCTGGGTCCGCCTGGCTAGCGACCACCCTTTATATAAAGTCTGCCGCCAAATGTTACCGCTCCGGCGGTAATGTGTTCCGGCAATATTGTATAAAGAGCCAGTTTCTTCCTAAACCCGTGTGCTTTCATCTTCGACCTCATCGTCACTTACCATCTGTGTTTAAAACATTTAAAAAATTAAATACTGTGTATTTTTCTAAAATACTGTTTGATATTCTTTTCAGACCCAAATATTGAAAAGTTTGCAACTGCAACCCTACTTGACAATGACTTTGTAACTTACAGCTTCATTCAGCTCTTGCAACCCAAGAGTGCTCTCAAAGTCCCTTATCTTCTTCCTGTCAGCCTTAGAAGCGAAGGATGCAGTGACTTTTCTCTCAAGGAACACCGTGAGGCCTTCGTTCAACCAGAAGTGTTCAAAATTCTTGTTAGTGACGAGGTTCCCGCTCCAGCTGTGCATTATTTCATGCACGATCACGTCTGCCTGGCTTTTGTCACCTGCCTAAAGAATAGGGGAGTGAATAGGAAAATATACTATTGAGATTTCAGGAAGTCTTGGATTTCAATCAATGCGGCTAGTAATATTTCGACTTGGCTAATTTTAAAACCCTTCGAACAATTACCCAAGTCTTGGAATAATGAACGTCAAACGCAGGTTCAACACGTCTTCGTATGGGAAGGACAAACTTTCACGTCATACTTAAATCTATGAAAGGATTATGGGAGTGCGAAATAATCGAAAATGGGTAATATAACAATGCAAGTTCCTTTTAAAGTTTTAAATCCCGTTTTTTCATCCCATTTTCCATCTTTTGATCGAAACCGACGAAAGTCGACGCTGTAAAATGTTATCTCGATGAGTTCTTTGATCTTTTGATCCCGTTAAATTTCTAAATAAAATAGCCTATAATCTTAATAATGTTTTTAAGTTTTTGCATTTATAATGCTCAATTAATCTTAAATAACTGAAAAACATTTTTGTTTTTACATTGTATTGCTAACGTAGCTCCATTTAATGGTATAGCTTTGCAGCTAGGACCACACCGAGACCAATTTCTTTTCAGAAATTGTGAATCCCAGTTAAAGTGAAGCATTGCAATGTTTAATAATGTTTTTAAGTTTTTAGATTTATAATGGGACTCGAACCTGGGAGCTCTCGTTTGCCGGACGAGTGCTCTTCCACTGAGCGTACCGCTAGGCCCCGGTAGCCGACATTTCTTCAGTTATTTAAGATTATAACTTATATATATTTTTTCAAGAGTCATCAAGAGCTATTATGCAAATAAATAGTCTGAATGCTAGTTTCCTACATTAACACGTCAAAATCAAACCCAAATCTTACCAACAAAGTGGGAGTAACGAAGGTCAAGCAAGGGTTCTCCATGCCCCCGTACGGGAAGGACGCCGGCAGTACCAACAAATCGTACTGCGTCCACACATACGGCCCCACCAGACTCTCTGCCGCTTGGAGGTACTTCTCTGTGTCTGCGAACTCCTGCGCCGCCCTTTCAACGACGGAGCCTTCCGCCCATACCACTGTTCTGTTAAAGTTTTGGAATTAGGGCTTTTATTGGCGGAATTTTGTTGTTGTTTAGCAATTTCCAAAAAAAATATATAAAGGGTGACTGGTGGGTCACTTTTGAAATTCAAGGAAGTGATAGTTTGAGATCATACATGAAGAGAAAAAATATAATAAAAAACAAATATTAATTATTTACTGAGTTAACCGAAACTTAAAGAATTGATTACGCAACGATCACGTGCCGCGATCGACTCAGTTGTATGTAAAATAAATGGTCACCAGTCACCCTGTGTATTAACCATGTTTTTATTTATCATCCTCTATATTTCAGCACTGTTGCAAGCGCCATGGTAACAGTACTCGTGCATGATAAAATATCCCGTTGTTGCTAAAGTTAATTTAAATGAAATGACCATATAAGTTTCAAAACTTATAATTTTGTGAATGTGAGTATTAATTTAATAATTACCTAGGGCCAATGATCTTCCACTGCAGTACTCCCGCTACTATAGCCAGCAAATACGACGGAATGGGCACAGGTTGGTTAAATTTGTGTGTACAACATTCCTGTTTCTGTAGATTCTTGCCGAACACCTGACCATCCCTCAGGGCACTCATTAGAACGGTGAAATTCTCGGGGACTGTTATTTCTGCATCGTAAGTGAATTTCACCATGGGTGTGTCTTGACAGGGCATTATGGATCGAGCGTGGATGGGCTGTGGAGGTTTAACAGTATTATTGTACATACATAACTTCACGCCTGTATCCCTTATGGGGTAGGCAGAACACCAGATGTTATTAAACCATCTGATGTTACTTTTAACCAACTTGGAGGCAATATAATGGTAAAGAGAGGCCATTGCAGTGACATGGTGTCAGCCTATCACCCACAAAAATCTCATTATTATTGTCTCGTATTTTTTTTTGTAATATTTGACGGCAGTACGGCAACACTCGGTCCATCATTTGCCGACGACCTTGACCAGCAGAGCTATTCTCCTAAACAGCAGCGTTGAGTTCGCCGATGCAACAGCGACGAGTGAAATAATTGGTATTCACTTAGGTATATCATAACACGACAACAGCGCTCGTTGGTGATTAAGGCGTGAGTAAGAACTGTTATTCGTCAAACTGTTTGACAATTTTCTTCAGGTTTTGGTATTCTGCTAAATGTGACATCTGTGAGCTCGTCGACGAGCTCATCGTCACAGCACTGTTATATTAGTTACGTGAATAGCCCTGCAGATCTTATGATCCAAATTACTATTACTACTTCATGTAGTTAGGAACATGTTTCGACGTCATTCCATCAACATAGATGTTGTTATATTCAAGTAGAAGATATTTTGATTACTGTATACGAAGGTTTTCAGGCCTGAATTAATTGTTTAATAACAAAACTTTGATTTGAAGCTCGTGTAGTGTTAACTGCATGTTTATATTAGAAACTAATATGATTTTGCAATTATAAATAACACTGACTAATATTTTATAAATGCGAATGTTTGTAAAAATGAATTGATTGTTGTTCTCTCTCACGCTACAACGGTTTCACATTAAAAAAATTGCACACATGTAGGTAAAGCGAATCACTTTGCCGGGTAGCTCTTTTATCCGAGTATTCCCACGGAATCGGTTATAAAACGGACAAAGCCGAATGAAACACCTAATCAATAACCAATGCTTTTATACAGGGTGTTCCGTAAATAGTGGACCAACGGAAAACTGGAGATACAAGGGGTTGTCTGGAATCCGAATCAACATTTTTTTCCTAGGCTATGTAGTTTTTGAGATATACCGATTTTAAATATTTTGTAAATTTTCACCTACTGCGTGCAGAAAATGTATCATAACTGTTTTTTATGCACTTTTTTTAACTTTTTATTATTGCAGATAGTTAAGAAAAGATTAATCTCTCTTATTAACTTGTAATTTGTGAGGGATTATTGGTAATCTGTGAAAATCAAAGCTAAAACATGTAATTTTGTGAAATCCTAAAATTTATAAAGTCATTTTGAAATGCTGCTGGTGTAAAAAAAAGTATGGCAATTTATACTGATTACCAAAATCTATAAAGGTATACAAAAAAACAACGATATAATATATTTTTTTTAACTATAAAACCATATCAAAACCCACTTAGTCTTAAATATCTTTCATGATTTTAATAATAATAATAATAATAATATACTCTTTATTGCCAAAAAAAATAAAATATACAATTTCATGGTACATGCTTAGGAACAGACAATTCGGCGACCTTATCGCTACAAGCGATTTCTTCCAGGTAACCTTTTGAAAAGAAATACATTAAAAAAAACACTTAAATTAACAAACAAAAACGGAACAATTAATAAAACAAGTTAAATCTATGGGCAGAGTATAAAGACAGTAAACGCTTATCAAACAAATAACAAATAATTTTATAAATAAAGTATCTATAATAAACAAATATACAAATAAATATATATTTATAAATATTAATATTCCTACATATACATACATACACATACTATACATATATATATATATATATATTCTATTTCATAAATAAATGAATGATTAATGACCTAACTACATACATTTTATACAAGAAAATGTATACCAATAAAATACTATATTGAGGGAATTTAGATATATATTTAAAAAAAAATAAATTATAATACGTAATATATTATGGACGTAGGTAAAATTCTTTTAACTTACTTTTGAATGAATGAATAGTCTTTGACGCAAGTATAGAAGGAGGCACAGAGTTCCACAAACATGCTGCACGTACGGTGAAAGATCTGTGAAATATTTCTGAAGTGTGTTGAGGCGTGGAAAGTAGCAAGTTGTTCGAAGACCGTAGGTTTCGGTCGTGGTCCTCATGTCGAAACCGAAAACATTTCTTCAAGTACTGAGGTAGGCATGGGTAGAAAAGGGTCTTATAAAGGAATGATAAAATGTGTGTATTCCTGCGAAGGCGAATCGGGAGCCACTTGAGCTTATCGCGAAATTCTGAAATGTGGTCATATTTTCGTAATGAAAATATGAACCGGATACACAAATTTTGAATGCGCTCAAGTTTATCGAGTTGCTCCGAGGATAAGTCGAGATAGCTGACATCTGCATAGTCCAGTATTGGAAGGAGAAGTGATTGTGCTAAAGCAACTTTTGTTGGTATGGGTAAAAAGTTCTGCAATCGCCTTAATGCTCCCGCTGCAGCAAACATCTTTCTGCGCACCGTGTCAACGTGGTGTTTCCATGATAACGTACTATCAAAGTAGACACCCAGGTTTTTTACTGTACTAGCATAGGGAATATGCACACCGTCAAATTCAACAGGGGGTAACAAATTTATTTTAATTTTAGCCAACATTTTAGAAGTACCAATTATTATTGTTTGCGTTTTTAATGGATTAACACTGATACCGTATCTTTTACTCCATTTTAAAATTTTATTCAAGTCATTGTTCATTTTACAAATTGCAACATGAAAGTCATCCGGATGAGCTTGAGTATATATTTGAAGATCATCTGCATATAAGTGGTAGGAAGAAGATAAGGAGTATGTGATAGAATTTATAAAAATAGAAAATAAAAGAGGAGATAGCACGCCGCCTTGAGGGACACCAGCATTTGTGGTACACCAATCAGATACACTATCCTCTAAGCGTATTCTTTGCCGGCGCCCTTGTAGATAACTACGAAACCAGTCAATTGTCGTTGGAGATACGTTAAGTGAATGTAAGACACCAAGAAGAACATCAAAATCCACCGTATTAAAAGCATTACTGAAATCGAGCAAGGTCAACAAAGTTAACTGTTTGTTTTCCATGTTCAGACGCAAATCATCAGTTATTTTTACGAGAGCAGTAGTCGTGCTATGACCAGGACGGAATCCGGATTGTAAAGGATTTAACAAGTTATTATTGTTCAGGAAAAGTTGAAGTTGGTGGTGGATTAGGCGTTCTAACACCTTCGAAAGGAACGGAAGAATTGATATCGGACGGTAGTCGGAAAAGGATTCAGGTTTACACTTTTTAGGTAAAGGAATTATGTTGGATTGTTTCCAGGATTCAGGAAAAGAGGAAGAGGAAATAGAAAAATTAAATATTTTTGTAATGACAGGAGCAAGAATGTCGAGTAAAGGAATGATCATAGCACGACTAATGCTGTCGCTTCCTACGGCATTAGAAGTAATGGATAGGATATTCTTCTTTACATCACAAACCGAAAATTGACGAAACTGAAACATAGGATATTCTGGACACGGCAAAGATGAAAGATGTTTAATGGTTCGATTTAAATCTGATCTATCCATTTGTGTATTTGAGGAAAAATGTTTATTCAAGGCATTTAAATCTGAAATAGGAGTAATATTCGCATGAGATTTGCCAATGCCCAATGTCTTTAGGAATTTCCAAACTTTTCCTGGAGTTTCATTTTGAACTGAATTGTGAATATGGCGGCGTTGTGCATCCCTATACATCTTATTGCAGAGATTTCTAATAGCTTTGTATCGCTGTTGGTTTTTATCGCTGGGGTCTAATTTATATTTGGACCGTGCTGAGTTTTTTTTCTTAATGAGTATTTTAATATCGTCAGTTAGCCAAGGGGCAGGCAAATGTTTAATTCTTACAGGTCGGATTGGAGCGTGCCGATCATAGAGGTCTATCAGAAGGCGGTTTAACAAATCCACCTGATCACTTATACTTGTCAAACGTTCTATAGATGACCAATCCATTTCGGCTGCATCCGCACAGAGTTTATCTTTATCCATACCAGCAAAATTACGTCGCAGGAGGATTTTGGGCTTGATTTTAGGAGAACGGATCTTATAAGATAAATACAAAAGGTCATGGTACGAGAAAGCATCAGCAGTGTGCTGGCCATGTTTGGCAATATGATTGAGGGAAGAAACGATTATCAAATCTAAAAGTGACGGAGCACAGTTGGGAAAGTAATGCGTAGCATTAAGAGGGGCAATTTGAAGGTTACTGGATTGTACAGTTGATCTGAGCTTAGTAGTTCGGTGATCGTTTTTTAACATGCACGTGTTAAAATCGCCCATGATGATGGTGTGGCTATACTGAGGAGTCATGTCTTCTAAGAGCTTTTCAAGCTCCACAAAATAATTTATTTGGAGCGATGGGCTGTAAATAACTCCTAATAGAAGCTTTGTATGTGAAAGAGCAATTTCAATAAAAAGATACTCCAGTCCTGAACCTGAAGATTCGTTAGACTGACAAATAACATTAAATTTCAAACCCATTCTTAAATAAATAGCCACACCACCACCTGTTTTACTAACTCTGTCGTTCCTTATCAGCTGAAATCCAGGGATAGAATACAAAGTGGAGGGAAGACAAGGTTTCAGCCAGGATTCAGACACGAGAATTGCGTGGAGGTATTTAAAGTTAAAGGTATCAAGCATATCTGTATGATGGGCAGGAATACTTTGCGCGTTTATATGAACTACATTAAAATTATGTGGAACATCCGAGTATTGATGCTGTAAGAAATCTCCAAGGGTTTCAGAAGTGCTATAAAAGCTTGAGTCACGCTCTTGTTCATCTGCACACGGTTTAAAGAAAGAAGAACTATCACTCTTACTATCATCCATGTCTGGCAAATTATGACGTAATAGAATATGAATAAAATATACTAATAATATACTTTAAAAATAATATACTATATGTATAATAAATAATAATAAAGTATAAATAAAATTACTTAATTAAAATCAAATAAATATAAAAAAAAAAGAAAATCGATGAATACTAATATTAAGATTTACGATTTACGTTACCATTCAGATACTTGCCAGCTTATAAATTTTGCACAAGAAGATAATAATGAAAAATCTACTTTCGTATGTAACAAACCTAAACTATACAAAAAAAAATATATAAACAAACTATACTTTACTTTTAAAAAAACAAAACAATACTACGGTAGGATCGGAACGTAACTAGCTGAGTGACAAATGCCTTATGTCAGTGACACTGACAATTCACCTTGACAGTGGCACTGTCATACTACTGTCATGATTACGTTATGTTTACAACGAACTTACTGTTTATCATGTATTTGAGTTTTTAGAAGAAAGAAATTAGCAATTACCTTCAGAATAAAAATATCAGACAAATTATTATCTTGCGAATACATAAATAAGAGGGTAGCATAAAAGAAGCATCGGTTGAATGAAGTAATACATAACAGAAAGAATAAGTAATGAAAAATTATTACTTCTTTAACGGCAGACGCCTTGATTTTGATGGAGCGGCTTTAGCCGGCTTGGTTGCTTGTTGGACGACCGCCGGAGATGCGCTATGTGTGACGGTCTTCAGGTCATTGACGGTTACAATTCTATGGCGCTCTCCATTGCTACCAATAGCAAAAATATCGCCATCCCTGGTCCAACACTGGCTCACACCAAACAGTTGTCTTGCCTGCATAAAAAGACTATGGCGATACTTTGTCAAGAACTCCGACACAGTTATTCCGGAACCTTTCAGACATTTCTTTGACTGCCATATACTATCACGGGCTGCTACATTACTAAATTTTATGAGGATAGGCCTTGGTTTGTCATTAATTTCTTTGGGCTTACCTAAACGATAGCAGAAACGGATGTCAGCCTTGCTCAATGAAGACAGATGTAGTTCTTCTGCAGCAACTTTTAACACTGTGGTTGTGACATCCTCCTTTTTTACTTCATCAATACCGTGTATCAGCAACATTTTGCGCCTGTCCTTCATCTCAAGGCGGTCAGACTCCTGGATCAGTGCTGTTACTTGCAGTTGCAGAATCTCCATAGTATTAAGTATGAATGATCTAAAATCCATGAACTCTGCGGTCAGTGAAGATAAAGTGTGTGATGTTGTTGTTTGTGATATAGACGTGGTTTTGACTAATTCCTGTTGGAACTTTTCCATCTTCTCAGTAAAAACAGCTGTTAAATTATGCATCGATTGTTGAAGTGAGTCCATGTTTATTGTGTCCTTTTACTTATGCTGTAAGTAGTTTATTGAAGGAAATTTTATAGCTGGCAGGTAGTTGTTACTCAACTTGATTATTACACATAAAATTTATTTAAAAAATATAATTTTAACTATTTAAAAGATTAAATATATTCAGGAGCAACTTCTTATTTTAAGATCTATGAAAAGATGCTGGCTGGATAGAAAATGGTAAACTTTATTTTAAACCTGTGGGGCTAGCATGCGACCATCGACAACGATAAATCGGGCCTTTTATCGATATTTCCTTAGAATCAATAGTAATATTTATTATTAATAATAATAATTTGGCACTTACAGTATGTACCTTTTAAAAATATGGTTCTGTGGGCTTGATTATGGTATCAAATCGAGTAATTCTATCATGGTGCGCATATAAGCTAAGGATAAAATAACAAAATAATATTTATCTTGTCGATTCGAGTATTTATCGATGGTCGCATGCTAGCCCTACTGGCACCAAAAAAAAATACAGTTCGATTAATAAATTCAAAGTAAATTGAAAAAAAAAAACATATTTTTCGTAATTGTTCATATTGTTCAGTTATCACACATAAATATTATTAGATTATTCTCAATTTCTGAAAATGGCCACTGTTTTTACTGCTCGTAAATACGCAGAAATCTATTTTATTTACGGTTTATGTGACGGTAATGCTCGGCAGGCCGCACCTAGATATCATGTGCGGTATCCAAATCGCGAACGTCTCCGTATTCCGATCATCGAGATTTTCTCCGCTTCAGTAACACGTATTTGGAGGGTCGAATCCCTGGCGTTACCAGACGTGAAGGAAGACCTAGACAGGTGGATGAAGATCGAGTAATGTTGGAAGTTAGACAAGATTCTTCTACTAGTATTCGCCGTATTTCTAGGCGCACGGGTATCGCTACAAGTACGGTACATAGAATTTGGAAAAGAAACTACATGCACCCATATCATGTCCAACGGTTCCATTGCTGCCAGCGGATTATCAACGTCGCTAAGATTTCTGTAGGGAGATGTTGCGCCAGTGCAGACAAGATCCGTGGTTTTTTGACTCAATTTTGTTGAGTGATGAATCTTGTTTTAAGAGTATGGGCATGTTTTTAACATGCACAACCTCCATGAATGGGCCGTCGAAAACCCCCGTGCAGTAAGGTAAGACAGGTTTCAGCACCAGTTTGGAGTAAATTTATGGGCTGGGATACTAAATAGACAAATCATCGGTCCATTTGAACTCCTATCACGACTTAATGGAGCTCACTATTCACGGCAACGGGTCGTACCCGAACCGATGGATAGGACGGTACAATTGCATGGCTACCACGCTCGCCGAATTTATATCCACTTGATTATTTTCTGTGGCGTTTGAAATCTGTATTGTATGAATTGTACATGTTTTTAAAATAAAGTTCCATTAGGTTGTTGTACATTTTTTTACACCAGCTTAGTTTAAATATCAAGTTTGAAATTATTGAATAACAAAAATTTACACGTTATCGCTGATATTTTTTTACAGATAAATATTGGTTATTAATACATTAAATAAAAAGAGTAATCTCTCCTTAATTATCTTATGAAATAAAAAGTAGGAAAAAAGCCAAGGAAAAAAAAAATTGGTGTTTCGGATTCCAGACAACCCCTTGTATCTCCAGTTTTCCGTTGGTCCACTATTTACGGGACACCCTTTATATAACCGACTTCCAAAAGGAGGAGGTTCTCAATTCATCTGTATCTTTTTTAAGTTTGTTTCGCCATAAGGTAAAAAGCGATGTAGGTAAAATTGTGTAAAATTGCTTATGTATAGCAAGAAGTTAATCCAAAAATATATGTCAGCCAAAATAAATCTCGGCGGATCCCGTCAGGGTCCGACTGGCTATCGCCATAAGCAAACATTTATACTTCCTATAGCAAAAAAAATGCAATGTGTAACTTAAAATCTCAAAAGAGAATATATTTTTTGGTCATCCGAGGTCAGAGGGTGATTTTTAAGAATACCAGAGTAGGTATGAGTTTATTATTTATACTCAGTGGAAACATTAGGTTATTCTTTTCAGAGCTTGCTTGGATTTTTTTGCAAGCACCTTGTCCCGGTTAGTTAAGAACTTTTGTATGTATATTTTTTTATTTATCTTACTAATCTTACTTATATTATAAATGTGAATATTTGGATGGATGGATGTTTGTTCCTCAATCACGGCAGAACGGCTCAATGGATTTAAATTAAATTTGGCATAGCGATAGAGTACAATCTGTAATAGCACTTAGATCCGGCGAAATTTGAAATTTCGCGGATAAAACCGTGCTCGACGGCTAGTTTATTTATACATACAGTAAACTACACATTTACACCACTAGATAAGTAGACTCACGTAAGATCTTACGGTTGCGAATTAAGGTGGGAATTAAGGCAACCGCAATAGACCAAGGTCTGTGATAATCGAAAAAAAGTAAGAGTAATAAGTTTTTGCGATTCATACTATGAAATGAAACACATTTTAACAGGCTTTATCGCGTATATTTACATTTTAAATTTTAACTTGACGTTTCGGTGTCTTTGCAGACGCCGTGGTCGCTCGTGGCCATACGCGAAATATACGCGATAAATCCGGTTAAAAAGTGTTTTATTTAATAGTAATAACTTTCTCGGATAAATGGCTTCTATATAAGTAGTTGTATGAAATATAATCAGTTGTCTGTACCGTTACCGCTGAGAATAATGTAATCTTTGACATGCTCTTCACTTCAAAGATAAAGTACTTAAAAGTAGGTAAATACTGATACTGATGCATTGAATTATGTATTGAATTTGCTAAGGATATGGACTTTTGAATCATAAACTGTAATATTTGAAATGGTTTTCCTTAACGTCACTTTTAAAGTTTTCATAAAACTCAATACTTTGTATAATAGGTAGGTTATTTAAAATTAGAAAACATTAAAGATGTTTTTTTACCAGCTTTAAAAAACTCCACAGAGGTTAGGTATGCTTACTTGAATGTTTCACAAATGAGTTTAACATACCTGACACTGGCTAAAAACATACGGGAATGTCTTCCCCGAGGTTTGAGCAGGGTCCAGCCATTGCAATGCCGACGCGGTAGGAGCAGTTGCATAGTTTATTCTTACTTTGAATCTAATGAGAGAGAAAGTGATAAGAAAGTTAGTAAATATGTGTATTATCCAGTATATTGTTCCAGATATGGAAAATCAGATTATTTCAACTAAGCGGAGATTTTGATGGCTGAAATAGCGTTCGGGGCTTTTAAATGAGAATGAGATTAAAGATGGAGTTCCAAAGTTGTGCAATGCTACATTAGTTCAGAAGTTGTGCAATGCCACAGTATCAGTTATATTTAAACATTCATACTGTTCAATCAAACACAACGTTCAACTCCCGAAACTCTACCAAACCACAGCACACTATTGTAATCGCATAAAATAAATGTATTATAAAAATAATATTGACCGCGTAAGAATTTCTTGATAAAATATCTTTTATCATTTGTCCGACAAACAAACGCTTTTACTGTATTATCTTAGAATAAATAATTTCTTCTCAAGAGTAGGTAGTTCGTATTTAGCGCGTAATGTGAACTGATGATAAGATCGAAGATATACAGGGTGACTGGTGACAAATTTTAGATAGGTACTGAAGGAGAGCACTCTGTGTTCGATTCTGTCTTATCATAATTATATAATAAAAGTAGGTACTTAATTTTTCACTAGAATTCCCCGTAAATAAATACTCCTATGTTACTATTTACTTTACATACAACTGGGTCAATCGCGTCACGTGACCTTGCACGCGGATCGCTGCCAACGCTAGCGTAACCATGCGTTGCGTAATCAATTCTTTAACTTTCGGTTAAGTTTACTCAGTAAATAATTAATAATTATTTTTTTCAACACACTTGCTCGTAAAGTAAGCCTTATTCTATTGAATTTAGAACTATAAACTGGGCTATAAGTCACGCGTGCATAATATATTATGCCCTAGTGCATAATATAATGAATCCTACAAAGTTGAATTGTAACTTTGTGCAAATAACATGCGAGAAAACAGAGCATATTTTATTGGTCCGGGTTATACACTAAATATTTTCAGAAACAACAAAGAGGTTTTATACCACTTCAAATCCATATACATTTTTAAATGTTTGCGCCTTATATTAGTAAAATAAATTTGTATATTAAACAAATTATTCACAATTTACAATCATTTGTCATAAAATATTAAAATATTTGCATTTACCACTCCAAATTAAACATTTTCACTTAAAATAGGCTGTATATGCTATACAGCCATTGACACATTTGGCGGAAAAAAAAACCTACGCGCATGCGCGAAGTTCGGCGCCATTTTTCAATCACAATTCACAGCTTTGTTATCAAGTGTGTTTGTTATTTTATGACCACGTATGTCTGTCTTTTACTCACAAGTGTGTTGAAAAACGTCGTATATACTATTAATACATTTTTTTCTCTTATGTATGATCTTAAACTATCACGTCCTTGAATTTCAAAAGTGACCCACCAGTCACCCTGCATGGGTATTTATTATTTGCATTAAAATCGAAATGCAAAAATTTCCGACACCCATTACATAGGAAAGTGACCATCTTATTCAACGGACATCTGCGTTCCACTGCAATCATCAATTAAAATGTTCTTTCTTAAGCATCACTGTTCACAGCATTCTCGTGGATGAACGTGGGCCTAAAGGTTCGCGTCCACTGGCCCGCGCCGGATGCTCCGCACGCAACGGATTAAACGGATTTGCCGATGCCATGCGTCCGCCGTATCCGGATTTTATATTTATTTTAGAGTGTTTTTTGTTGTGAGTTGATGTCTTCAGTTATGGGCCCCTGCCGCTGATAGCAGTAATCGGGTTTTTGTGACGTTGTCGGCACGCAACGCATTTTTTGCTCTTAAAAGCTGGTGGCGTGCGGTGCGTCCGGCGCGGATAGTGCACGCAGTTCTATATCTATATTACTAATATTTATAACTCAACAGTTTGGTTGAACGCGCTAATCTCTGGAATTACTGGTCCGATTTGAAAACCCCCAAATATTTTTACTTTTTTGTATAATGCTGAGTATCTTCAATGTTACCATTTAAATTAATGGAACTGCTACTAACTACATAATGAGTTTCAAATGAGGTGTGTTATGGGATTGGCCCACAAATTTCATAGGAAAAATACATGGTAACAAAATTAACTTCATCTTAACCATAGATAGAAAAAAATAACTAATCTATGTAAATGCAAACTACCATAATAGGTACTTTGCTAACCTAAAATCATAAAGTTCAATTTCATTTTCAGTAGGATATTTTCTATGAGTTTTATGTGGCACACCAGTCATTTTGATTTTCATTGCTTCATATCTTGCTAAAGCCATCACCACACTATTACTGTCCATGTCCAGATTCCTGTCACTGATTTTAACATCCACATGATCAATCGTATTTGTCTTCCACATAGTAGAAGAGCAGTTTGTAAATTTATTTGACGTTTCATGCTCTATATTTGTCTTACGTAAGGTATCAGCTTCTTTAAGGTTTACAGTTGGGGGATATCTAATATCCTTACTCAATGGTAGGTGGGTAGGTATGGTCGAAGTACAGGTATCAGTTCCTGGTTTATGATCTTTGGACAGCTCTTCATTCTTACATTCACATTCTTTGCGTAAAATTCTATAAATTTATTTACTTTTCAATTATAAATACTGTAATCTATATTTACAGTCATTAATCAACTTGATATTGTAGTGGACAGACTACGATTAATCAAGTTGGAGTCTAATTTTGACACCTGTTTTTTACAATATTATTCTAGATAAAGTAAATGTTTTTCAGGGGCACTTTTACTACTTACAAAGTTAACAAGTTTCAGATTTTTTTAATATGAAACTTGTGCAATGTGATGTAAAAAATTAGACATGGAATAAGCTAAACAACAAACACTATCAATAGATACATATGAGGTATCAAGTTATATAAATTTTACTAATTTGGTGACAATTAGTAAAATTAATCATTATTGCATACTCACTCTGTTCCTGAAGGTTGCTCTAAAGATATTACAAGCCGGGAACCTAAATTACCATCTCTTTGGTCAATTCTGTATTTTAATTGTGTGCCATCTTCTAAATTAATAGACTTTATATCCATATCCTTGCTAACATCAAGTACCTGTTAAAATGAGAACAAGTATATTATTAAAAAGATCCTAAAAATGGTAGTGATATTTCACTTAATCTTTAAAAAATACTTACTACTTCATTTAAAACATCCAATGAGTTAAAAGTCAGAAGTGTATTTCCTTTGAATATTTTACGGTCAAAATCAATTTCCAGTGTTAACGATGCATGTTTAATTTTTGCCAAATCTACAATCATATAAAATCACACAAAAAAATCTACAAATTAATATACTATAAAAAAGAATATATTGATTTTTTGGCATCCGCTATATTTAAATTACCTGGTCTTGAATATGAAGAGGGATCACTATCATTTGCTGTCATGGTTCCAAAGGCACTGCACAAGAATAATAAAACTAATAGAAAGTTATAGCAATGAAAACTAGAATGTCTGATATTCATTATTAGATAAATCACTGTACAATTTTATTTTATCTTAGTATATGATTGTAAACTTCTTTACTTTTGTAAATCGACTCTGAACTATGACTTACTTAACTTGAAGTTTAACTATAGAGAGCTCTGGTGCTATGGGAACCACTGTTCTCAAACAACTGACATCGTACGAAATTAACTTCGTTCTTCGAACCCGTACGCCTATCGCTGAGAGATTTCTTCTTAAAATCGGCACTTGAACAGATAACTGTAGCGGCCTTATCATTTGAACGAATTTACCTACTGTAATCATCTTGTTATGTTTACGCTAAGTAAACAAGCACCGATTGTTGTTTATTTACCCTAATTTAATAAAAAATAATAACTTAACAAATTTACTAAAAGCATAAAGTAAGAAAAATAGTATTCTACCTTCAGACCTATAATTTTGTATAAAAAAAAGGTAACGTCTTCGTGACGATCTCAACTTTCAGTTTGAGATCCAACGTAAAATCTTGTGATTAGAACGTTGTGGTGTCTATGAAACACTATGAAATGAAGGGAAATGCATCAAATGCATGGTGTTTAATTTTATTTCTGACGACTTGATAATATTGTCATTGTCAATCAGTCTGATTTCGAATCGTACAATCAAAGACAGATCTAAACTACAGATCGTTCACAGTTGGTTTACCTCCATACTTATTTTCATCTATGTTTACCTCTGAAGTTTATTATTATCTAAGTTGGCCCTACTGTCCAGTTTCCGTGTTTTCATCATAGTTTATTTTGTGTTAAAAATTTGTATCATGCCGAAAAAGTTTCAAAGTAATAAAAGAAATATTTATTAACAGTGCGAACTTTTGACGCAAAAGAAAAAGACAACAAAGAACCTATAATTGCATTAAGAAATGTTCGCCATAGAGAAAATTGGGGTTACCGGCATTAACATTTTACCGGATTTCAGGTGAATTCCACATCGCTAAAGAATTGAATAGGAAATATTTGGCTTTTGGTTTCGGCACATCTGAAAAAACTTTCAGTAAGGAAAGCGTAGACGCAGTTTCCACATCACAAAAAAAAACCACACCTAGAAAAAGACGTTTATGACGATAGACTCTTAAAATAATATGCTAAATGTTTCCCTAATGTGTAACCTAACCTATCGGTATATCCTTTCTCACGTGTCGAGTATTTTATTTCGACCTGCATACGATCAAAATCGTCTTAGACGATTTTCTTATCTTGCTTGCGTCTTTTTCTGGCTGTCAAATTTTTTTGTGATGTGGATGTTGCGATTAAGCTTTCTTTACTGAAAGCTTTTTTAGATATACCTCAACAAGAAATAAAGCTTTTGCTTTTTCAGATATCGACCTTACAACCTAAATACTTCAGACTCTATAGCATCGGCTTAAGGTTGCTTGTTTAACCGTGTACTAAGTACAGGATACATTTTGGTGAATGCGCGAGTGCTCTGTTTGAACAAATTAAACCCTCACCCTTTTACCGTCGGACTACTAGATGCAGACAGAACTTCCATCCGTATGTGGTAGATATTCCGAAAAGTAGAACTAAGCGCTTTGACAGTTCCTTTTTGATATGGGTCGCCATGGTTTGGAATGAACTGCATGCGTCTATGTTTCCTGACTATAGTCCTAGTACTTTTAAGCGTCAAGTGAGTAGGTTTCTCGTGGATGGATGTGTACCACCTTAGTCTGTCATGTTCACTTAACTTCAGGTGTCATAGAAGACAAAAGTTCCATCCATACTTTATAAAAAACAAAATAAAATATGCCTAATCAAGATATAAAGCCAAATTTTCATTAAAAAAATACTTTCAAAAAAGTGAAATAAATAAATAAAGTAGACATTTAAAGAAAAGCGGGCCCTTTGCCGATCCAGACCACATTCCGCCATTTTTGATAATTTCATTTCTGTCAAAATTGTCATTGCCGTGTCATATGTCTTGTCATTTGGTACAAATCTGTCACTTGAAGTTAGTAGGAATGGAATGGCTATGTAGGAAGAAGCTATTTCTATTAAATTTTGTGCTTTTTTAATACGATGTCTATCTGAATTTCATTGATTAATCATTGTTTGTACGTATATTCTCTTCAAAATACCGTTGTGCTCACATTCTAGCCCCAGGCACAAAGAAATGGAAGCAAATGCAAAACGAATGACAAAGACTCGTTAGTTTTCAATCATTCTCAGTCTGTACTTACACTACAAAGTTTTTAACTGGTATCTTTATTTTTGTATTTGATATTTCGAACTGTCAGTTGACTGCATTGAATTATTTGCGAGAGTTTAATTAAACTTGTATAATTTGATTTAGAGTAATTTTATAACTTCTTTCCCTTAATAACTATTGCTTAAAACGATTAGTACTAACCATTTTATTTTGCTGGCCGGCACTTTTCAATAAAGTCAATAAATGCATGGAGCCAAAATGATCTCCTTTGAAATATAGCAACAGGAATAATTCCTGTACCTATTATTGTACCAAACCAAACCAATATTTTTGTGGTTTCAAGGTATCCGTAGTGGAATTTGTATCTTAAGGTAACTTTGTTTAAAGAAACAGCCTGTGGTCACACAAAATGTCCTACTTCACTCAAAGTCACAGTTGTCAATCAACGTGAGAATAAAATTTGTTTGTAAAAGTGCCATTTTGCTATATTGCATTAATTGTGCACTGTATCTTAGAAAACCTTGATAAAACCCAATCTATTTATTTTTCGTTGCTTACAATATCTGTTTATTGAGCGATATTTTATTGATCTCATGTAAAAAGCATTGTATGTCTTAAAAATGCTGTCCAGATTTCATCACTACCATGGTTCGAATATAGTACTGTTTGAAGACAATACTGTTGCCTATAGAAAAGCAAGCTTTGCGCATGGTTTAACATTTAGCGAGAAACCGTTGCTACCTGGTGAAATATTTCTAGTAGAAATAGAGAAAACTGAGCGTGGTTGGAGTGGACATATGCGCTTAGGCTTGACTCTATTGGATCCTCAAACCGCTGCTTTAGGTGACAAAGTGTTGCCCCAATATGCACTTCCAGACTTAGCAAATACTGGCATGTCTTGGATTTTTCCTATATCGAAATCTCAGAATAATGTATTAATTGAAATGGGTAATCAAGGTGCAAGTGTCAGAAGAGACAATGAGCCTAGAGTTTCAGTGTTAGGCGATGGTCACAGCGTAAGGACACCTCGAGGTTATATTTCTAAAATGGTTTTGAGACCTCAAACTTTATCACAAAATGGGACCCCTCAAGGTATATTACCAATGGATGCTGGTAGTCGTATTGGAGTAATGTTTGTTCCTTGTCATAAATCCAGAAAGGAGGATCCAGATCTGGCTGAAATGCATTTTATAATTAATGGAGAGGATCAAGGTCCTTGTACCAAAGCTATCCCATACACTAGTCAGCCTTTGCACGCAGTTGTGGATGTTTATGGAACTACAAAACAAGTAAAAATTGTACAACTCTATGGAGGTAAGAAATATATGCATTTAAGTATATTTTGATGACAGAAAAAAAAACAAAATTCATTATGAAAATTATTTTTTTTCAGTGAAAACCCTTCAGAATGTATGCAGAGATGCTATCCTACAGTATGTCAATAATGGTTCTGTGAAATCATTGCCGCTACCCAAGTGCTTAAAAGACTTCTTGCTATCTTAATTAGATATCAAATGAAAGTGTTGACAGATTGACAATAAGGCTGTTATTATAATGTTATTTGTAATTTAAATGGTTTGTGAAATTAAGTATTGAAGATGATGTGAAAGGATTATGACAAAGTGGAATATTAAGGATGAAATCCTTGAAATGATGTGTCAAATTTGTGAGGTTTTATGCACACTGTAAATTGTTTAAAACATATTATTTTTAGGAGCTATTAAATGGCAGAATTCCATTATGAATTGACTTTTGCATTTTGAACAAAACTAGACTTGTTAATAAATAAGATTTTCAGTAAATAGGTAGCATAAGAAACTGCAGTTAATCATTTTTTTAATGAAATATTTATATGCAATAGAACTTCTGAAAGAAGACATAACCACAAATTTATTTTATAATCATACTAGCTGGTCCCAGCAGTACCACCTGCATTACTGGCCTTCCCATGGGAACTCGGGGATAAAATATAGCATATAGCCTTCCTCGATAAATGGACTAATCAAAGCAATTTTTTTTTTTTAAATTGGACCCGCAGTTCCTGATGTTTGTAAGTTCAACCAAACAAACAAAACAAATTGAGCTTTATATATTACTATAGATATAGATTGTTACTGCAAATATTTGGTACAACTTTCTCATAATTATTTTTGAGCAAAAGATATTCCAACATTTATGTTGCTTTTATGTATAAAATTGAAAAGATAATTGTAAATTGACATTCAACTCTGTAAATACATTATTTAAATCTTTGAAATAATGGAAATACTACTATTAAAAATTGTATATTGTAAATAATTGAAACATCTCTGTAGAATAAAATAGAATTAGATTATGTAAATTTTTCTTTTATAAATGTTTTATGTTAATCTTTTTAAATTTATATAAGGGAGTAAGTTGAAGTTCTCATTCCTGATTAAAGTGATATTTAAAAATTGTTTTATTTGTAAGTGGTTTGTATGAAATTCACGAATAAGTCTACGAAAATAGTCTTAAGAATATCTAAATAAGTAGTTAAAAATATCTAAGCTTTGTCAGTTACACCACAACGTATAACAATCTGGGCTTTTATCTAAATTCTTAGGAAAAATCTTAGTTTCAAAGGCGATAGCGGTCGTAAAAATCATAAAACCAAAAACAAAATGAAAGCAAACTAATTATTTCTTTTTAAGAAAAAAGTGAACCGCATTCAAAAAACCAACCCACTAAAAATGTTTAAATAATTTTTATAAACACCATCCTATTCCTGTTTCTATTCCATCCATATTACTACCCCGTATAGTAAATTTCTGCCAAAAATTAATTAATATTAATGAATGTAATAAGAACATTAACAATTTATCTGGGTAGGTATTTACATAGTTTTTGAAGTCGGTGCCAAACCAATAAAAGTAAGACTGCTGCCAAACAGAGAAAATTATAAGGTGAACGTATCAACGAAGTTACATCCACTCACGAGGACGCCACGACGACGACGTGTGGCCCTCAAGTGTGTGCCTTTCGCTATTTTTTCCGCATAAAAAAGCGTAGCACCCAAGTGAAATGTCTGGCCCCTAAATTAGAAAGTCTGTATTTTAGAGAACAGCGCCCTCCCCATTTCGATTTCCTTACAATATTAACGTTTTATTTATTTTTTAATAATAGAAAACATGTAACTATGTTAGTACTTCTGAAGCAGCATGCTTTGTTGTCCTAAAAATTTGGTTTGGCACCGACTTCAAAAACTATGTAAATACGCCTTCGTCCATGTTCGTAACTAATCTTTGGTAACCAGTTACCAAAAAAGATATTTTTTTCGCTAACTGGTTGCGAAAAAAGAATAATTTTTCCACATTCGTAGATTCGTTTTCGCCTTTAATATTTAGTATTTAACTATGTAAATACCTACCCAGATAAATTGTTAATGTTCTTATTACATTCATTAATATTAATTAATTTTTGGCAGAAATTTACTATACGGGGTAGTAATATGGATGGAATAGAAACAGGAATAGGATGGCGTTTATAAAAATTATTTAAACAGTTTTAGTGGGTTGGTTTTTTGAATGCGGTTCACTCTTTTCTTAAAAAGAAATAATTAGTTTGCTTTCATTTTGTTTTTGGTTCTATGATTTTTTTTATTTATTTTTTATTTCATACTTTTTAGTGTTAGGTTTTTGTTTTAGGCTAGTTCTGGTATCAGTAACAACCTATTTCTTCTGGTAATGTGATGTTTTGGTACTGTAAAATCATGACTTTGACCTACCTGCTATTGTTATATACGTTTTAACTGGAGGCCTAGGTAGAAAACTATGGAGAAGGACGCTTTAAGAAAGAAGAGGAATTAAATCCCAACGAAAAATAACGACGAATTGATGCAGCACGAGATGGTCTTGTCTAGGTATCGCCAGCATGCTCGTGCTGCAGAAACTGACGACAAAAAGAGATTCGCTTAAAAACAATCTTCGTGCGAACAGTCAGCTAAGAACTTATCCAAAACTTATCACTATGAAAAAACTAAAAGCTAGCCCTAAATTGAAAGTAAGTAAAAAATAAAAGGTTCTTCTAAATGGGACAAATATCCTTTTAAAAACCGCAACAACATCGGTTCAGCCAAACGCAAGATAATCTATGACAAACATACAGGTTAAACTCCTCCTCCTCCTCTTTGTAAGTTGGCTACTTTTAATCAGGAGTTATGCAGGTAAATCTGCAGGAAACTGCTAGTATTCGGTAATTATTCGGCAAACCAATCAAACATTCGGCTGAATACAAATGTTTTACGAAATACGAATGTTCGGCCGAACATTCGGCCCATCTCTGATACAAAATAAAAAGATAAATTGAGAACCTTATTTTTTAAAGTTGGTCAATATACTAAAACCTTCGCCTAAACATGACAAATCTTTTTCTGAAAACCGCATCCAAATCGGTTCAGCCAAACGTGAGAAAATCGCGGACAAACATACATACATACAGGTCAAACTGATAACCTCCTTTTTTTGAATTCGGTTAAAAATAATTACGCTTATCGACCCTTAGGCGAGGATGCAGCATATTTGCACTTTTCTGAACACTCATAAAATCTAGTAATATGGACATGATTTGCATGAAAATAATAGACACAAAACTTGAACATAGGTATGTATAACAAAACGATGTGTAAGACAAAATCATGATTTAGGAAAATTGGCAGAGCATTAAAAAATTGACTTCACGTCAAAACTTTGGCTGAGTAAGAATATCATCAACGTAAACATTTTCCGAAATCATACATAAGGTACTTGATATAAATAAAGCCTACGCTTTAATACAGCCTATACATCACAAAACAAAGAAAAATATATCTAATCGCAAAAATATTGCGCGAACCCAAACATACAAAGCCAATAAACCCCACCGATGGCGTTTGGGTGCCATGAAGGGCTCGCTGAGCCAGTGGCAGTCAGGCATCTTTCGAGTAGAGTGGTCGTTTTCACGCTGCGTTATAAAAATCTCGCTTTTTCGTGATAAGTTTTCTCCAAAATTATGCTGTTATTATTTGTATCATTTGGAAAGTTGTTTATTAGTAGTTCAAAGTAGCTATTAAAGACCTTAATTTTGTACGATTAGGTCTTGCATAATAATTATAAATTTTTCAAGTAATAATGAGTGTGACGACTAATAAGGCCCAGGCCTTTTTACAGCACGGTAGGCTAAATTCGTATACGTAGGCCTTATGGTAATCCTGAAAAAATATTGTTTTGTATTTAGTAAGAAATAAATAAATTATATATAGCTTAGTATCTGGCAAAAATATGTGTTGAGTCCTACTGCCAGTTAAATAAAATTTATCAATCTATTACTAAATATTAACCAGTTTATAGATTAATTTATAATATGTCTTCTATATATCTTTTTAGTTGAGTCTGGGTTTTTCTATCTACCACAAAGTTAAAAAACAGATCCTGCGAATGAAATTGATAAAAACGTATAGGTATTTAGCTACTGATCCGGTGAATGCAATTATGAATCAACCACAAAGTAAACCAGCAGCATAGTTTAACTAATATCTCAAATATATTTAAATCTAATTCATCATCTGAAGAAGATAACGTGCCTCTAACAAAACTAAACACTAAATCTGCCTTCCAAAAATTCATGCACACCTGATTATAGTAATATTAAAAATAAAGCACGTAGAAAAGCATTAAATTATATTGGATGAAGAGTTACAAAGGATTTATTTGATAGGAAAGATACAAACATAGAAAAGAATACTATGTAGAAGGAAGTAACAAATAATAAGAGGAAACCTAAATCTGAAAGCACTAAAGAACACAAGAAGAATCTATCTGAGGGAAGAAAAGATAAAAGCTGGTATTGAAATGCGTGTCTAGAAGATAAAATAGTATTTTTTATTTATTTATTTTCACAAATTCCACAGCTCTTAAAGTTATATACAATGAAATTAAAAGTAACACTTACAGCCAATTATGGAATTATATTTTTTATGCATAACGGTTAGCAGATATGCCTTCTTGCATATCTAAACTATGTTAAGTAAATGGTATCACGAAGATTGCGTTGGGATAACCAAAGATGAAGCCTTTTTATGCCCTAATTGTGATAAAAACTGAGATCTCTTTTAGTTTCGATTAAAGACTGACACTTTACTTTCTAAATTATTTATTTGATAAGTATTTTTCTTTAATTTTTTTTATTAAGCATAGTGTTTAAATAAGGCATGTTAAAAAACTAGATTTTTTTTAATTTCGTTATTTTTATGAGAATTCACGATTTATTTTCTTTAGTTTAATTTAATGAATATTTGATAATGTTGATTATTTCTGTGTATTTCTTATTAAAACAGATTTAAGTTTAACCAGAGATTTAAAAAAAAATGTTTTTGTTATTTGTTTTAAAATTTACTACTAATGCAAGCAAACCGACCTATTTAATGTTATGGCATCATCTCATATTTCATGCAACCAAAGTTTCAAGATATTTCTTATTTTGAATCATACAGGCCTTAATACGTGGTGTCCGTATCGACCGCGCGGCCACGGCGTTTTTTCTTACATCTGACCATGCCAAGATTATGTAAAAATTTGTAAAAGTTGATTCCTAAAAACATAAATTTGTAAAAGGTGTAGTTAAAAAGCTATAAGGGTTTGAACGTGGCCGCGCCATTGAAACAATGCGGACCGCGCGGCCACGTAGATCTTTAAAACTAAACATTGCAGAGACCTGAAGTTTAGGTAAAACACGGATTGAATATGTAAAAAATTTGTAAAAATATAGAAAAAAATCCTGGATTTACATTTTAGAAGCTGTAAGCTTATAACACCATGGCCGCGCCATTGACCGGTATAAAATTACGTTATCGTCGATATCTCGCTGGAAAAGCATAGCAGAGGTCTGAAGTTTTTTGTAAAAACTAGTAAAAATATAATAAAAATCATAGGTATACATAATAGGAGCTGTAAGACCAAAAACCCATGGCCGCGCCATCGAAACGTTAGAAAAGTACTTTTTAATACAGTTGCTCAAAAAGTGGCGTATTACAGGGACGTATAGCGTTCGGAAAGTGGGCTTTTACGCACTCGTGCTTTTTCTTTCCCAAGTGTCAAAATAATGTCTATTAAAAAGAAAAAAACCAACCACGAAGTTTTTACTAAAAAAAATTCATAGAAGTTTTAAAGATTCATGCAAATATTTCTGAAAAGAAGCTACTAATTTGTTTCAATATCAGATTTAATGATTTGATTCAATGTGTTAGGTTAGGTTTCATCACATTACATTTAATTTTCATTACATATTAATAAAAAAAAATCTACTAAAGACTTGGCTGTATGAGCATAGTTCCCTTGCCTACCCAGACAGGATGTGTGAAGAAAACAAAAAAAATCTTTGCTTATATTCTTTTACGGTTGGCGCCATTTTTTTTATTGTTGAGTTTGTTGTGTTTTTATTATTTTATTAAATTGCTTCATTTTTTCGCAACTGTATTAAAAATAGTCGTTCAGTACACGTGCGGAACCGTCATTGCAACTTGTTCCGACTGTCAACCCTCGCCTTCGGCTGCGCCTCGGCTCGTGTAGACATTTGTCGGAACTCTTTGCAATGACAGGCTTTCCGCACTCGTAATGAAATATACTATTTTAATACAGTTGCTCAAAAAGTGGCGTATTGCAGGGACGTATAGCGTTCGGAAAGTGGGCTTTTACGCACTCGTGCTTTTTCTTTCCCAAGTGTCAAAATAATGTCTATTAAAAAAAAAATCAACCACGAAGTTTTTACTAAAAAAAATTCATAGAAGTTTTAAAGATTCATGCAAATATTTCTGAAAAGAAGCTACTAATTTGTTTCAATATCAGATTTAATGATTTGATTCAATGTGTTAGGTTAGGTTTCATCTCATTACATTTAATTTTCATTACATATTAATAAAAAAAATCTACTAAAGACTTGGCTGTTTGGGCATAGTTCCCTGGCCTACCCAGACAGGATGTGCGAAGAAAACAAAAAAATCTTTGCTTATATTCTTTTACGGTTGGCGCCATTTTGTTTATTGTTGAGTTTGTTGTGTTTTTATTATTTTATTAAATTGCTTCATTTTTTCGCAACTGTATTAAAAATAGTCGTTCAGTACACGTGCGGAACCGTCATTGCAACTCGTTCCGACTGTCAACCCTCGCCTTCGGCTGCGCCTCGGCTCGTGTAGACATTTGTCGGAACTCTTTGCAATCACAGGCTTTCCGCACTCGTAATGAAATATACTATTGCCGTCGATATCTTGCTGAAAAAGCATCGCAGAAGTCTGAAGTATTTTGTAAAACCAAGATTTAAATTTGTAGAAACGATTAAAGATGCACAAAAAACTCCTAGGGTCATATTTAAGGAACTGTAGCACTGAATCTTTAGTACGGTTTGAATACGTCGATAGGGTGACCATGGCTTATTGATAATAGAAAACTTTCCACCCATTTAATAGAAATTATATCACAAATCCATATTTATTTCGCATAGGAAATTAAATTTAATTTTAGAGCTCATCTGACCTGTTACCTGTTACCATGAACAAGATACAGACATAGTTACATTCGCGCTGAAAACATAACCCTCCTTTGCGTGCAGTAGTCGGGTAAAAATAATTAGGAAACAGTTAATTTAAAAACTTTCCTTAACAATAAGTTTGCTATAGGTTACCACTTTATCTCAGCGACACTTTGATGTAATTATAAAATAATAATATACTATGGTGCGTGTTTTGGTCGATGTCATAAAACTTTTGGAACAAGTAAACAAAAGCAAGACTATATTTCTACGAATAACATTATTTGATAACTGGCCGGCAAGCCTTTGAGTGAGCGGCATGGACTTTCAAACAAAAAACACAAAGATAAGGGTTGTACACCTGGTTTTTCCTGTTTCTTTTATTCCATTAGCAGGAGGGGGTGTGTTAGAGATGGCATAGCTAATTTCAATCACTCTGCTGTTCGCTTGCGATTAGTACAGTGCTCCCGGTGTGTTATTTAAGTGCGATATTTCTTTTGACCTTAAGCTATCTACCTGGACTCCGATTGTGTGACTTGGCTTTGATACTCTGGACTTTGGTTTGCCGCTACGACTTATCAAAATAAAACAAAAAAAATATAGACTGATAGGTGCTGTAGAATATGTTCCCCCGGTTGTAGGACTCATTGGGCATTACAAGTGTCATTGCTTATTAAATACTTTTGAAATGATTTGTTACGACGATAATCAATTCGGAACACACGCAAGTTCATTACAACCTATGACAATCCATAATTTGACATATGGTCTAATAGACGAAGACTAAGATTATCTGTGTTTTTAAAGAAATAAACATATATTTTTTACTTTATCGATTCATTTTATTCAATTTACAATCCTTTAGATATAATTTATAATATTGTCTTAAGTTTTCACGATTTATAATTGAAATAAAACTAATTTTTTAACCGGATTAATTGCGTATAATTTATTTGATCTCGTGACCAAGGGGTCTGCAAAGACACCGAAACGTCGAGTTAAAATATAAATTATACGCGATTAATCCGGTTAAAAAGTAGTTTTATATCATTTATATTATAAAAGACATTTCTGTCATCAACAAACCATGGTCACCCTATCGACGTATTCAAGCCGTACTAAAGATTCAGTGCTACAGTTCCTTAAATACGACCCTAGGAGTTTTTTGTGCATCTTTAATCGTTTCTACAAATTTAAATCTTGGTTTTACAAAATACTTCAGACTTCTGCGATGCTTTTTCAGCAAGATATCGACGGTAAAGTACTTTTCTAACGTTTCGATGGCGCGGCCATGGGTTTTTGGTCTTACAGCTCCTATTATGTATACCTATGATTTTTATTATATTTTTACTAGTTTTTACAAATTCGAATCCAGGTTTTACAAAAAACTTCAGACCTCTGCTATGCTTTTCCAGCGAGATATCGACACTTACGTAATTTTATACTGATCAATGGCGCGGCCATGGTGTTGTAAGCTTACAGCTTCTAAAATGTAAATCCAGGATTTTTTTCTATATTTTTACAATTTTTTTACATATTCAATCCGTGTTTTACCTAAACTTCAGGTCTCTGCAATGTTTAGTTTTAAAGATCTACATGGCCGCGCGGTTCGCATTGTTTCAGCGGCGCGGCCACGTTCAAACCCTCATAACTTTTTAACTATACCTTTTACAAATTTATGTTTTTAGGAATCGACTTTTACAAATTTTTACATAATCTTGGCATGGTTAGATGTAAGAAAAAACGCCGTGGCCGCGCGGTCGATACGGACACTAATACTTGTCATTGATTTATTATGGCCAAAAAGTGTGTTTTAAGAAATCAATCATATTGATAAAATTTGATTAGCAATTGTTAATTTTTTTATTAATTTATTTTACTAAACAATCAATAATACTGAATATACGTGAAATTATTTTGTAACCTAAACAATTAAAATTAGGTAGCCCTTATTTGTATCAAATACCTTATTCAAATGTACTCAACCGATTTCTATGAAATTTATATAAGACCCAAAGAACTATGAAGTATCCTATATCATAAGAATTTTCAAAATCGATTCATAATTGTCCGAAATATCGTGTAACAGACACAAAAAATAACACACATATTGGGTTGGGGAAAAAGTTTCCTCGCATTTTTTAAGAAAATTCAAAACATTTTTTAATATAGTTTATTGACATTTAACTTAAGTATGTAGGTATGTACCATTTTGTTCGATAACCTTTTGCCATCTTGTAGGTTGGGACATGATCCCATTGCTATAAAAAATTTGGGACCTCTCATCAAAATACCGCGACAAGTGGATTTGGCAGTCCTCTCGTGATGTTAACCTAACACTTCCTTAAGAATTCTGAAGAGACCGAAACAGGTGGAAATCTGAAGGTGCAAGGTCAGGACTATACGGCGGATGCATTAAAACCTTCCAGCCAAACTCTCTTAATTTTTGCTGGGTGGCTATAGATGTGTGAGGTCTAGCGTTATCATGATGAAACACCACACCCCTTCTGTTGATCAATTCAGGCCGCTTTCTCTCAACTTCTGGTTTTAATCTCATAAGCTGTTCGCAGAAGAGTTCAGAATCGATAGTCCTGCCTGGTGGTAACAGCTCAAAATGAATAATGCCCTTCCAATCCTACCACACACACAACATCACCTTATTGCGAGTTAACCCAGGTTTCGCCACAGTCTGTGAAGCCTGACCGGCCTTTGACCACGACCTTTTTCGTTCTTGTCGTACGTGATCCACTTTGCATCACCAGTTATCAGCTTCTTTAAAAATGATTCGGTTTCGTTACGTCGTAATAAAGAATCACAAATGAGTACACGGTTCATTAGGTTTCTTTCAGTGAGCTCGTGAGGTACCCAAATATCGAGCTTTTTTGTGTACCCAGCTTTTTTCAAATGCGCCAAAACTGTTTTGTGGTCAATTCCCAGTTCTTCAGCTACGTCGTAACTACTGATATGTCGATCTTGCTCCACTTTTTCCAAAATGGCATCCATTTTATCCGTAGGGCGACCCAGAGCGAGGTGCATCTTTGACATCAAAATTTCCGGATTGAAAACGCTTAAACCAAATTTGTGCTACTCTCACAGACACTGACTGCACTAGGTCCATAAACATCGCGATTTTTTTTCGCGGCTTGCGTTGCATTTTTACCTTTTTTGTAGTAAAATTTTAAAATGTATCGAATTTCTTCATTAGATTCACTCATCTTGGCAGTCCCTACGAAAAACAAATGAAAATCACACATTTTCCTAATTTGAATTTGGAATTATTTTCTTTAAAATTTTAACTTTCAATGATACCAAAACCAGCCAGATACAAATACTATAGCCAAAGAGATTTTATTACAAGTTCATACATACTATAATGCGAAAAGACTTTTTCCCCAACCTATTATTAATTGAGAACCTCCTCCTTTTTTGGAAATCGGTTGAAAACAGAAAAATCAGATATCTTTAATTTGTATGAAAAATTGAGACGATAAAAACTTTAAAAAACCCTAAAAACCCCCGAATGTTCGTGTCAACGTTTGACTAAGTACATTACCTTTAAGTACACATACGCGCTTTTCGAATTGAGAACTTCCTCCTTTTTTGGAACTCGGTTGAAAATAAATAATTAGGTACTTAATATACCACCTATAAGATTCTTCATAACTTCAGTTTATTTTATTAAACCTTACCTTACAAGTCTTGCTCGTACTGAAGTGGTTTGTGTCAATAACACTTTAACTGCAATCAGATGTACCTATTGCAGAGATCCTTCAAGAACTAAACTTAAGTACTTTACAAAGGGTAAATTGGAAAAATTTGGGACGTTTTATGGGAAGAAGATATCAAAAACATCTTCCAAAGCATGCCTGATGTAGGTGGTTGTAAGGGCTAGAAGAGGAGATACTCCATTTTAAGTACAGAAAGTCAACAAAACAATGTTAGTTTTTAAATTTCAATATTCAAACTCTAATGTAAAATTTTGAGTTAATTTGTGACTAATCATTATTTTCATTTTCACTTGTGAAGTCCTAGAACTTATGAAAAAACTAATTAAAAACACATGTACGGGTTACCTAAATTACCGTACATTAACCTTAGGACTATGAACTGACCTACTAACATGTCAGCAATTTTATGCTCTTAGTTTAAGAAGTATATTAAATAAATCAGTCATTATTTTGTACTCAACTTGGTTGGTTTTATTTCTTTATACCACCAACCTACAGCTTCTAAATACCACTTCTTTTATTGTGAGCCTATAACTCTCACATTTGGTCCTTCGAGCCGGATGAATACGGGATACTTAGGGTTGGCGGTCGCCTAACCCACTCTCAGCTCAGCAGCTCAGCTAAACACGGTGTTATTTTATCTAGTAACAGCCGCTTAACAGAACTTATAATAAATAAAGCTCACAAAGAAACTTGTCACGGTGGTCCACGACTCACACTGACCTTGATTAGAGATCAATACTGGATCCTGACTGGGATGCGCACCGTTAAACGAGAATTACGGAAGTGCGTTCGGTGCAGACGTTACAAAGCCGAAACTCATCCTCAGCTTATGGCGGACTTACCTACACCACGTGTGACACCTTCCCGCCCATTTACCCATACGGGAATCGACTTTACAGGTCACTTTGAAATAAAAGCGAACTACGGACGCGGATTGCGTACTACTAAAGGCTATGTGGCAGTGTTCGTATGCCTAGCCACAAAAGCACTTCATCTTGAGCTTGTCTCTGACCTTAGCACACAAGCTTTCCTAGCAGCTTTTCGTCGATTTTGTGCACGACGGGGAAACCCAAGCCACGTGTACTCGGACAACGGCACGAACTTTGTAGGTGCCGATAAGCTTTTAAGAAAAGAGTTTAAGGAGATTTTTCAAACTTTAGATGAGACGTTCTTCGATAATATAAGCTCAATGGAGATAACGTGGATTTTTAATTCACCGGCTTGGCCTTCGGCAGGTGGTTTATGGGAAGCTGCCGTGAAAAGCGTCAAGTATCATCTAAAGCGCATACTGGGGGATCAACGTTTAACTTACGAGGAGTTTACAACTTTATTAACTCAGATCGAGGCGTGCCTTAACTCTCGCCCCTTATACGCCCTTACTGAAGATCCCGATGATGAGTATATCACTCCGGGTCACTTCCTTGTAGGAGGACAGCTTTTAGGTCGACCACAAACTGAACCTACATCGATAAGCGTATCAAAAAGATGGCAGCTTATTCAAAACATGAATAAGATGTTTTGGAAAAACTGGTCGACAGAATATCTCCAGCATTTACAATCTAGATCGAAATGGCAAAGGACACAGAAAAATCTGCAAATTGAGGATGTCGTGCTTCTAAAGGAGGACAATGTGGCACCTGGAAAATGGCTAATGGGGCGCGTCGAGGAAGTCTATCCTGGAACCGACGGCCTTGTCAGAGTGGCGTCGGTCAAAACAAAGAACAACGTCATCAAGCGCCCAGTGACTAAGCTCGCCTGGCTACCTGTAGCGGAAGTTGAACAGTTATTCCATGCTGAAACGAAGCCACAGGTTCAAGGCCCCGAAAAGAAAGCCCTGCAGAGACGTAAAATTAGAAGAAATTGTCTTACTAATCTTTTATTTACTTCACTAATAATTCTCTCACTTTATACCTCTAACATACACGCATCTGTAACTTACAATGTCACGTCACTCGAGCCAAACCAAGCTTTATTTTTCGATAAAATATCTAACTTACAGTACATCAAGGATAAATGGAACCTCGTTTTGTATTATAATATGTCCAACTACTGGCAAGGAATGCAAAACATAAAGTCTTACGTAGGACAATGGCGTAACTCATGTCCTGAAAACTATCCACAATTTACTAGCATTATTCATCAAGTCGAACATGACCTGGATGAGCTCAAACATTATAATAGGTTATTGAAAAACCAGTACAGCCGAAGATATCGACGCGGATTAATAAATGGGGTTGGAATGGTTGCAAACACGCTATTTGGAGTCTTGGATGATAGGTTTGCTCAGCAGTATAGCGAGGATATTAAGAAAATATCTGCTAACGAGAATCACTTACGAAATCTCATAAAAAATCAGACTATTATTTTAGAGGCGGAATATAACATAATTAAAAGAAATGAGTTCATCATGAATAACCAGCTTGTTTTTGTAAAAAAAACACATATCTGATATAAGCCAACGGCTTCAAAGCATGCAAGCCGACAGTATGAAAGAGATACTGTTTACATCCTCGGCCGTGGCGATAAGCTTAATTGTCAAAAACTTAAAAGAAATCCAACAAACTTTAATTGACACAGTGACCGACATTAAACACGGAAAAATAGACGTTCATTTATTAGCACCAGATCAGCTTGAAAAGCAAGTAAATATAATTTCAAACAATATACAGGATGATCTTGCAGTGCCGATAGATACAAAAAATATACAGGAATTTTATCAACTTATAGAAACAAAAGCGAGCATTACCGATGAATTTTTGATAATAGAGCTTAAAGTACCTTTAATTAGTAAAGATACCTTCGAACTTAATAAGATAATATCTATACCCCAGAAAAGTAAAAAGGGATATAACTTACTAATTCCAACTTATAATTTTCTAGCTTTTAACTATAGAAAAGATTCTATAATATTTATCTTAGAAACTGACTTGGCAACTTGTCATCAGATTAAGATGAAAACATTTTGCTATTTAAACGTACCTGTGTATGATTTCAAGAATAAAAACTCGATATGTGACATAAAAATAGTAGATGCAAAGTCACAAAATGCATGCGACATAAAAGAAGCACCCTGTGAAGTCAGATGGATCAAATTGCAACAAGCCAATGCATGGTTGTTTTCATGTTGTCAAACTTGCAAGGTGCGCATTATTTGTTCGAACGAAGTGAAGGTTGTTGTATTGAATGGAAATGGGATCTTTGGCCTAGGTCAAGGTTGCCTTTTAATGGCGAATGGATTTACGATATCAGCTCATAATAACTATCACAATGATTTACATATATCTTCGCCTGACTTATACATACCTACCTACTTTCTCCATGTTGAACCATATAACTAATACCACATTTGATGTAAGTCAAAACGAAATGATGTTAATAAATGAAAGCACTGAAAATGACGAGGTGATTAGGAAGGGTCTAAAAAGCATTAAGGAACAATCTGAGGGTGAATTGTCGTTTCATGACATTCACCAATATACTATCTCTTATATTATGCTAGCTTTAATGATGAGCGCGGCAGTTTTCTTCATCATCTACGTGGGCGGGAGGCGCAGGCGACAGCGGCGCACAGCAGAGGCAGCGCCCGAGGTGAAGGCAGCGGAGCCTGCAGAGCGCGTACCAGCGCCGCCGCCGCCGCCGCAGGCATCGAGACGCCATAGTGTCAGTGTCACGTGTAGTGAGAACCCAACAAATACGCTCTATAGACCGAAATCAGTGATCAGTGTCGGGTGTGGGCCATCGCCCCAAGTGCGGAAGTCATACGATTTCGGAGTTTAACTTTACTTACTACTGATTGAGATTTATTTCAAAATTAATGTAACCATATATCTTAGAATAATACCTACTTAAATAACTTTAATACTTAAAAATAATTGCCGAGTTAAAATAATTAAATTATCTACTTAACTCTGTATTCACCTTTTATTAGCATTCAAACCTGCTGCTATTGATTTGTATAGTTGTTTCCTTTGTTTTTATGTTCACCTTTTTGGGCGGCAGGATGTACGGGTTACCTAAATTACCGTACATTAACCTTAGGACTATGAACTGACCTACTAACATGTCAGCAATTTTATGCTCTTAGTTTAAGAAGTATATTAAATAAATCAGTCATTATTTTGTACTCAACTTGGTTGGTTTTATTTCTTTATACCACCAACCTACAGCTTCTAAATACCACTTCTTTTATTGTGAGCCTATAACTCTCACAACACAAATTGGACGATATCCAATCGGAATAACCCAAGACTTGTAAGGTTTAATAAGAAAAACTTAAGTTACCAAGAATTTTATACATATAAATTTATTTTCCTTGCTGGTGAGTGTAGTCACAGTAAAAGTAAAATCGTATTAATAACTTCTTTATTTTTAAACTGCTTTAGTCGTTACGAAGGAAATTTCAGAAAGAGTTGTCCTTTACTAACAGAATTAGGTAAGTAAGTAGGTACCTATAAAAAAAAGAAATATTTTATATTTTTTTTTTTTAGGATTGCCTCTTAATAGAGTATCTAATTTTAAGTATCTAGGTCACTGGGTCTCCGAGGACCTGAAAGACAGCCTGGACATGGAAAGGGAACGTAGGGCACTATCAGTACGGTGCAACATGCTGGCCCGCAGATTTGCACGGTGTACGAGAGAAGTAAAACTCATGCTTTTTAAAGCATATTGTCAATCACTCTACACGTGCAGTCTGTGGGTCAACTATACGCAGAGGGAATATAATGCCCTAAGAGTACAGTACAACAATGGCTTTAGGACGCTGATGGGTTTGCCGCGACGCAGTAGTGCATCTGGCATGTTTGCCATAGATGAAAATAAGTACTAAAGTATAGATGGCCGTCTCGCCGTTTTTGCACTTGGGCGCCAACTAGGCCCCGGGACCGGAACTAAAAAGCGGGGAAAGGGTGCGGGCGGGGGATGCTTCATCTAAAATATTAAAGAAAGTTTTAGAACTACTTGCAGAACTTCAGCCTAAATGGAAATAATCCTCGAATTATCCTCGAACAACAAAAATTCTAAATTGGTAAAAAGTTGAAAACGCAAACGTATTTCACTGAAAACCAACGGATTCTCAGTGATACAACGTCTTTAAATCGCATAGTGCGTAATACAACACAAAATTTGTGTTGCCAGGATTTAAAAAAATATTCCTCCCAGCTATTGATACTGATTCAGTTTAGTAGTTTTTTTTTATTTGCTCACAAAAAGTTGTTACAGGAAACATGTGAAAAAACACCAAAGTTGATAAAAAAAAATGAAAAAACACTTAGGGACAACTCAGACCATGTTGATCTGTAAAATTGTAGACATAGATATGCTTATTCAAGATTTTAGTAAACCAAATATTACCTACTCAATAATTAGGTGAGTATTAATACGTGTTTTTCATTAAGCAAGCTACAATAGGTTTATTTGAATTAAAGTGAATAGCTTAATAGTGTGTTATTAAATCTACTATTAATTGTTACTTTTTTTGAGTGGCAGCTCTATTATGAACGCTATTTGAACGCATTTTTTCTACTCGTAATAGTTCCGAGCCCAAGGGTATGGTGGCGTTAGTTTATATCAGAATTTCCCAATTGTATGGAAGACGAACTAGCATGATGTTTGCTGAAGCGCGCACTGATGGGTTTAACGCGATTATAAGAAAGCGCTGTGCCTCAATGCTCGACCGCGTGCGTGGCAGCTCTAACAGCATAATTAGTGCCATAGGAGACAGGTGGGACAGCGAGATACTGGCACACTGGCAGCGCGTGCACTGCAGTGTGACAGCCTCGCGCTGATCTAACTCTCGTGCTGTTGTATTGTTTGTTTTTTAATTTATTTGCATTTTTTCTTTTTATGTGTCACTAACCTAGCTATTAAGAATTTCTTTTGTCTACTAACACAATATGGATGTCTGTCCGAAATAAAACATTATTATTATTATTATAAGCCAAACATTACGATATTTTTTCCATACATTACAATATTATAAGAAAAAAAAATAACATTCGTTCATATAAACCTCATGACTCTTTTTTTTTTAATTCAAAAACTGATTTTATAATAGTATATTATGTAACAAGTGAGCGAAGTTGCTAATTACTGTAATTAGCAACGCTCACGAGTTACATACGACGTTTTTCAACACACTTGTGAGTAAAAGACAGACATACGTGGTCATAAAATAACAAACACACTTGATAACAAAGCTGTGAATTGTGATTGAAAAATAGCGCCGAACCTCGCGCATGCGCGTAGGTTTTTTTTTCTGCCAAATGTGTCAATGTCTGTATAGCATATACAGCCTATTTTACGTGAAAATGTTTAATTTGGAGTGGTAAATGCAAATATTTTAATATTTTATAACAAATTATTGTAAATTGTGAACAATTTGTTTGATATACATATTTGTTTTACTGATATAAGGCGCAAACATTTAAAAATGTATATGGATTTGAAGTGGTATAAAACCTCTTTGTTGTTTCTGAAAAAAATTAATGTATAACCCGGATCAATAAAATATGCTCTGTTTACTCGCATGTAATTTGCACAAAGGTACAATTCAACTTTGTAGGATTCATTATATTATGCACTAGGGTATAATATATTATGCACGCGTGACTTATAGCCCAGTTTATAGTTCTAAATTCAATAGAATAAGGCTCACTTTACGAGCAAGTGTGTTAAAAATATTTTTAGAAACAACAAAGAGGTTTTATACCACTTCAAATCCATATACATTTTTGAAATGTTTGCGCCTTATATTAGTAAAACAAATATGTATATCAAACAAATTGTTCACAATTTACAATAATTTGTTATAAAATATTAAAATATTTGCATTTACCACTCCAAATTAAACCTTTTCACGTAAAATAGGCTGTATATGCTATACAGACATTGACACATATGGCAGAAAAAAAAAACCTACGCGCATGCGCGAGGTTCGGCGCCATTTTTCAATCACAATTCACAGCTTTGTTATGAAGTGTGTTTTTTTATTTTATGACCACGTATGTCTGTCTTTTACTCATAAGTGTGTTGAAAAACGTCGTATGTAACTCGTGAGCGTTGCTAATTATAGTCGAGGCTGTGTATGAGCCCGAGCCGCAGCTTCGCTCACTTGTTACATAATATACTATAAGTTTTTGCATTTAGTAATGCTTAATTATTCTTTAATGACTGAAAATATTTTTTAGAGTTTATAATATTTATTTTTATGTAGCAAATTTTTCTGGCTTGTTACCCCCGCCAACTGCGTGTTGGGTCGCTTGTTGCTTGCTTAGGCCCGTAGTGTGGCCAGAAAGCGCGGATAGGAACGTTTGAAACTTACGCACGCTGAGTCGCTTAGGCTCACAGTATAGACGCACACGTACGATTCATTTTGACAAAGTTTTGATTTTACGAAATACTTTTTCATTGTAGATTGCTTTAAGTTTCGTCTCCTCTTCGATTTTTTTAAATCTGATTGGTTTATTAAAATGGGTTATAAGAAGAACAAAAAATCATATAAAAAAAATGACATTTTTTAGGCGGTAATAATTAATAACAATAAAAATGATGAACATACTTAATAAATAAAACTAGTTTACACACAGGATTCTTTTTAAATATATTTATTATTTTAATTCAAAAGATCTTGTTATGGTGTTGCTAAAATAACAATTTGCAACAAGCTGCGACACATTGTTTTTAAACCAAGGCAGAGTGAAAGGCCAGGACGAAATAAAAGAATCATTAAGTTTGTGTAAAAACTCATTTTAATAACGAGCTGTGCTAATTATATACAAGTAGTAATTTTCATTCGATAGCACATCTATCTCATAGTAGGTAGGTAGGTACTATCTTAAAATTAGATATAAAATAATGCCAAAGGGCGGAAAATGTTTAAAATTTCAAATATCTCAGAAACGAAAGGACTGAACATAACATTCATTGTTCTGATCCGGCATAGTGCCATGTAACCATGTATGCATTTATTACGCTACACCCTGTATATGTGTATTACATTTGTATAACGAACCGTACATTTAAAGTCGGTTCAATCTCGCTGTGAGGTCATTTTAATAATGAAATAGGTACCTATCACTTATTATATATTTTTTGAGTTCTAGATGGCACCTAGTCCAGCTGCGAAACTTGTCTTTTGGGACTGACATTGTTATAATGTTGTTCCTATCCCGTTTTTGCACAACGTAATTTACGTGATGGGAGGGTTGCAACTGCTAAGAACACTTCATGCGAAAATTAACTTTAAGTGTGTAACGGTGAATCATTAAAGAATTTTCCATTTCTTGTCATTGCATTCCTAAAAATGTCCCTTAGTTTACATCCAAATACTTATTTGTCACTTCTAGCAACATTTTATGACAGCGTCTCAAGAGGAACATCTAAAATCATTTCGCTTGGTGGTAGGATCCCTTCCGGGTCCGCCTGGCTAGCGACCACCCTTTATATAAAGTCTGCCGCCAAATGTTACCGCTCCGGCGGTAATGTGTTCCGGCAATATTGTATAAAGAGCCAGTTCCTTCCTAAACCCGTGTGCTTCCATCTTCGACCTCATCGTCACTTACCATCAGGTGAGATTGAGGCCAAACGCGGGTTTAGTCACTTATAAAAAAAAAAAAAAATCGTTGTCCCAGTTGCCCCTTGTATCAAAGACAGGTGTGGCAACTGTGATTTATTTTATTATCATGTCCCAGCCTCCCCCACTGGGGGAATTCCTAGAGGTGGCTACTGGGATATGCCGATTGTTTCAGACAATCGAAACATTTTTTAAAACAGGAGTAGAAGGAATATTTTCTAAGTGCTGATTGAACGCTATCACTAGCTCTTCAGAGTTGATAAAAGTTAAACCTCTCATCTAATCTTCGATGTTGGGGAAAATACAGAAAACACAGGGTGCTAGATCAGGGCTATGTGCAGGATGATACTTGTACTACGCACGTGTACCTATATGTAAGTAGTTACTTGCTTTTATTACTCACATAGTTGTCTTGTCATTCCCATTTTAAACGTTTAAAGTTTTTACACATCATATTCTGCTGTGTTTTATCACTATTAGATATTGAAAGTAATTTTATTTCTAACTTGTTTCAAATAATCAATCTAAATAAATAAATATGTATTTATTATTATTAGCTTTATAGTATTTATATGTAGGTATATGTGTTAATTGGTTAGGTATTTTTTAAAACTCAATAAATTGCGTTAAAATCCATATAGAAGAGCTTACTTAATTTAAATTATTTTATTTATAAATACTCTTGTAAAATGACTTACATATGACTTAAAAATTATAATATATTTTCTAACTTAATGCATTAAGCTACACTACTGTGGCGCAATGGGGAGTTTTCTGACAGCTCATAAAAATTAGTTCAAAAAACCTCTATAGATGGCACTTTTAAAAAGCCGAAGGCGTTAAGTCTGTAAACTATAATGTAGGTAAGTGGTATCTACCATCTATGGTTATTTATACGTTCGATTTCTGATACAGACGTCAATTTATATATTTTACTTTTATAAAAGCAGTGTGGAATAAATTCTTCGCCTTTTGTAAAGCGCCATCTATCGAAGCCTTTTGTACCAATTTTGTACAGTTTTGTTTTTTTAATGAGCTGTCAGAAAACTTCCCATTCCAAGACGTAAGTATGAAGCGCGCGCGAACGCCTCGATCCGCCGCGCGCCAGCAGCGTTCTAGACTCGCGCCGCGCGTCTGTATTTACGATACCAAGGCGGGAGGGCGGTAGCGTTTGAATACCTACACACCACGCTACAACGGGGCATTAATATATTTTTTGGCCCTGAAAAGTAAAATCCCACCAAAAACATAAAGGTAACAAAAGGAGAGCTAGGTTCAATACAAAAATTATGCTTGGCTGTGGGCTTCGCTGCTTAAAGAATGGAGATCTAAATGAGTGCCAAGCTCTATGCAAAATCGAATTATGTATTTATAGGAACAAAATTACACTATGAACAAGATCCATAATTAATAAGATTTTAAAGTTTTTGCATTTAAAAAAATTCAAAAAAAAAAAGAGCAGAAAGGAGGCGCTAGATGCGCGGATAATGGTGGCAAACCCCGGCGTGTGTGACTCCGCGAACAACGCGGACGCACTATCTACAATACTACAATAGCGCGGCAGCAGAAGATCGCTATATGCCCTCTGAGTGAAGTTGACCAATAGACTGCATGTATAAGTATGCTTTAAACAGCGTAACTTGAACTGAATCAGTAGGCACACCTAGCAAATCTACGAGCCAACATATTGCAGCGGACAGACGCTCCCTCTCAATATCCAAGTTGTCACTCTGGTCATCTGTAAGCTAATGACCCAGGTAGGTACTTACTTATATTTATGAACCCTATGTAGTTCAGCACCGCTAAGAGTAAAATTCGGAACTGAGGTGTAGGTAACGATTGCTGTTGGGGTTAAATATCATAAATACACTTTTATTGGTATTGTACCTGAGCCTGTGAGTCACCGCATAAAACTCGCATATAACAAGCAGTTTTTTCAGCGCACCATTCGAGGGGCCCAACAGTACTATATTGTCATCAAAAAGTCCTGCAAAAAGGTGATCAATAGAGCTCGTTTCGCCCACATAGGCTGTACCTATTGGAGACAGAATAGCCTCATACCCCTCGGGAAGTAAAGCTTTCTGGTCCCTCACCAAGTCGGTCGAAAAGGCGGATTTATTTGCCAGTATCTTTGCGGAAAATTCTCATCTAGATAGCCAAGCAAAAATCCCACCCCAATTACCTCAGGGTCCCACAATGGGTACCGTTAATACCGGTAATATTCGCCAAAAGGAGGTTCTTAAATGCTTGCTGCACCTAGACGAGAATAAGGCTAGCGGTCCAGATGGTATTCCTGCAGTGGTGTTGAAACGCTGCGCAGCTGAGTTGTCTCCTGTTTTGACGCGTCTTTATAGACTTTCTTTGGAATCTGGTAAGGTCCCCAAATCCTGGAAGCTGGCTAACGTACAACCAGTACCGAAGAAGGGAAGCCGTGCTGTTCCTGTCAATTATCAACCAATTTCAATCACTTCCATACTCTGCAAAGTCATGGAACGTGTATTGAACAATCGACTCCTGGCATACCTCGAGACCAACGAGCTCCTAAGCGATAGCCAATATGGTTTCCGGAGTGGACGCTTGACCGGCGATCTTCTCGTCTATGGCACTCACTTATGGAGTGAGGCCTTGGAGGGTCATGGTGAAGCAATAGCTGTATCCTTAGATATCTCCAAGGCCTTTGACAGGGTCTGGCATGATGGTCTCTTAAGCAAGCTTCCAGCATATGGCATACCGACCGGGCTCTGCGACTGGATATCTGATTTTCTGAGGGAACGGTCGATTCGAGTAGTCTTAGACGGCTACTCCTCTGACCTAATGGCAATTAATGCCGGGGTACCTCAGGGATCTGTTCTCTATGCAACTTTATTCTTGCTGCACATTAATGACCTCCTTACACCAGGCATCATTGATGACAGCACTGTTGTTGAGAGATATATATCCAATGCGCGAACGAGCGCCCATGAAATCCAGGTTTTGAGAAAGTCTATGATTGAGCGCGTTGATTCGACCTTACGGAATGTTTCCGATTGGGGCGAATCCGACCTGGTCAAATTCAACGCCTCCAAAACACAAGCGTGTCTATTCTCCGCAAAAAAGAGCACCTTTAGTTTTACGCCCACTTTCCAGAATGTATCTGTTCCGATCACCGACCATCTAAGGCTTTTGGGCGTCACTATAACGTCCAAATTAAAGGTCTGGCGGTACTTCAGCCCAGAACGGCTGCTCAACTTATACACAGCCCAAGTGAGGTCGTGCATGGAGTACTGCAGTCACCTTTGGGATGGTTCTGCCAAATACCAGCTCGAAGCGCTAGACTCTGTTGACCGAAGAGCCCGTAAACTCATAAATAACAACAACCTAACAAATAAAAAATTGCAGACGCTGGAGCATCGTCGTAAGGTTGCTTGTTTGACAGTATTTTATCGGCTACATTTTGGAGAGTGTGCGAGTGCCTTTCTGACCAAATCGAACCCACTCATTTTTACCACTGGACTACCAGACGCAGACAGTACTTCCATCCCTATATAGTGGATTTACCAAGAAGTCGAACAAAACGCTTCGATAGTTTCTTTTTGGTACGGATTGCCAAGATGTGGAACAATCTGCCTGCGTCTGTTTTTCCTGACCACTACAGTCCTGGAACTTTTAAGTGTCGACTGAATAGGTTTCTTGTGGATGGACTTGTAACATCATAGTCTTCATGCGCACTTTCCATCAGGTGGCATGGAAGACAAACGTCCTATCCTTACAATATAAAAAAAAAATTGTGAAGTTTTACTAATTTTTTATTTGACAATATTAACTTACTTACTTACTTCCTATATGAGCCCTGTCGTTTCACATTGACAAGGTTATAACTTACGAGATACAACCTTATTACTGTTGAAGTTATCCGAAACCTTGGGTTGTAACTGTTGCTACTCAGCTTCTAATAGGTTATTTCTAGAAATACTATATCAAAATAATCTATTTTACCATATTTAATTTATGCACAAATTCATTTTTCAATAAACAAAATACTTTTTTCATAAAAAGCATTCAAACAAAAATCTGCAACTGTTTGGCCGATTCTGGAAATAAGCAGATTTAGGTTACAACCTTTTTCGATGCGGGTGTCGAGATGAGGTCTGTCAGATATCGCGTCACATTCCTTTTAGACTTAAAACCCAGTTCTAATTGCTTTAATTACTGAGATATAAGGAAAAAACAAAGTGGCTCAGCCAGAAACGTTCGGCTGGCTGGCCACTTGTTTTTCGTGTTAACTCGAAAATTATGGCGTTTTACTTGATAAAACCACTTAAGTTGCCGTCACATACCTTTATATAGGTACCAGCTGGATCCTCAAAACCCTCTGAGGGCTGAGATCTGGGATGCTGGAAAATGCCAAATTCTGGCTGGCTGGCCAAAGTTTTTTCGATTTTTTTGAGGAAACTATAGCGTCACAAACGCTGACTTAGCCACCTAGATAAGCAGCAACTCTCTGCGAGAAAATGTCCAGACAGCCGGACGCACGCAACACAAAGTTTACAAAAATTAAAAAGTAAAAACTGAGCTTAGCTGAATAATGCGAAAATGTACCTACCTATCCCAAAACAGGGATCGGACATGTTGAACGTAAATAGTGCCTACCTAATGTGTAACGGCAATAAATTTTATTTTGTACAAAGTTACTTACCTTTTGTTTTATTTTACTTTCCGGGGTCAAAAAATTAATAAAGCTTAATAAAATTTTGCCTATGAATTTAAATAAAAGCCTAGATTGTTATATCTTGTTGGGTAGCTGACAAAACGTAGTAGATGTTATAAGCACATCTGCCATACTAACTTTATTAGATATTCTTAAAAGAAAAGTAAACTGGAAAAAGGTAGGTATAGAGTTTTTGAACTTTCAATCTTTAGTTAGTAATCTTATGTAAGATTTTGATTACTAAAATCATTTTGCATGCAAAAAATAAAAAAGCGCAGAAACTTCAATGGCAAATAATCGGAAATTTTTATAAAAATAATCAAAGTCGATTACCTCGAAAACAGTTTGGTTTGGGTTAGGGTGTTTAATAGTGAAATAAGTTAGAAAAGACGGGTACTACACGCCCTTAACGGATCTAGGTCGACTTACCCCTGGTTGTATTCTCGTTGACTTACCCAGTAACCCTGTATAGGTACCTATTAGTTTTTGTGCATTTGGCATGTGATATCAGACCTAAGGGCTTTGATTATTAGTTTAACCCGGGCGCCACACATTTGTCCAAACATTTGAAGCTAAGTCTGGCGCCGGCCTACATATGCAAAGTCCAGCGCCACACATTTGTACAAACATTTGTTCAAACATTTGAAGCTAAGTCTGGCGCCGGCCATAGAGAGTTTTCGCAGCATATTTGAAGCTTTTCATTAGAAATTGAAAGCAAGTGTCCGATTAACATCAGGTGTTGTAAACCTTTTGTAGTAAAGCCCAAAGAATTTGTTGCAAATATTCTTTTCATATGCAAGTTCCCAGGAGGGTGAGGTTCATGCATTACGAAGGAACACAAAACATAAAAAAAAAAAAACAAAATAAAATTTTTGAAAAACCCGCGACGCGACGCCGACGGTTAAAAAGTAATTGAAAAAGAATAAAATAATTTAAAATCCCCCGACTGAAATGATTTATGTGACGAGAGATAATTAACGTGAAAAGCTTTTTTAAAAGTTCACTTGATCTCACACAGAGTCGGTCATATTATGAACAACATACTATTCGTTTTCATAGCACTTTCCTACGCTTACCTATTCAGCCCTCGAAGATGTAGATGTCGCAATAACATAGGTATTCAACTCCCTATGAACTTTATAAGAAGAGCAAGAAAATCCATCTGGGGCTGCCATTGAATGAATTCGTTTTGTAGTTTTATATTGAAATTTAAAATATTGATGGCAGCCCTCGACGGATTTTCTTGCTCTTCTTAGTTCATAGGGAGTTGAATACCTATGTTATTACGACATCTACATCTTCGAGAACCGAATAGGTAAGCGTAGGGAAGTGCTATGAAAACGAATAGGTAGGTACCTAGTATGTTGTTCATTGAATAATATGACCGACTCTGTGTGAGATCAGGTGAACTTTTAAAAAAGCTTTTCACGTTAATTATCTCTCGTCACATACTTAAATCATTTCAGTCGGGGGATTTTAAATTATTTTATTCTTTTTCAATTACTTTTTAACCGTCGCGTCGTCGTAGGTTTTTCAAAATTTTTATTTTGTTTTTTATTTAAAACTTTTTAAAGAGCATAATATAGGTACCATACATTACATTACACAACACCTCGTTCCTCATCAGCCCTCTAATGTCCCCACCACCGCTGGAAAACCCATGTAGTTTATTTAAATACATAGTGAAGTATTATAATAAGTATTTACAACTCGACTTTGCTGGTGGCTCAACTTTGCTATCTAAGAACATGCACCAATCAAATCCAACTAAACCCATCACTGAAAACCGCATTAAAATCGGACCAGCGCAGCGCCGGTTGCAAAGATTAATGGTAACATGCAGCGCCCCCTGGCGAGTTGTTACAGTAACACCTATCTAAGAACATGCACCAATCAAACCCAAAGCGATCACTGAAAACAGCATTTAAATCGGACCAATGGTTTTGCAGATAAACGGTAACATTGGCTTTTACAAACAAATGTTTACTGCAGCGCCCCCTGGTGAGTTGTTACCGCTACACCTATCTAAGAACAGGCACCAATCAAATCCAAAGCGATTACTGAAAACCGCATTAAAATCGGACCAGTGGTTCTGGAGATAAATGGTAACATTGGTTTGCACAAACACCCTCTCACCCCAAACGCATATACCGTCTCCGTTCCGTCGTGGGTAAAAATATGTATTATCATTAAAAGTTCAATTAATGAAAGTGGATCAACTAGTTTAAAACGACTGAAATCTGATCAAAATATTAGTAGGAAAATATAACAGCCTTATAATAGTGAATAATATTTTAATAGCAGAATAAGAATGATGAGTGGGCCATAACTACGAAAAAAAATTGTTTTTTAAAACCGTTTTTCATAAAGATTCAAAATTCTTCTAACTGATCAAAATTTAAGTTTGATCTGTAGTTTATGACGACACAGCAAGTAATAAAAACGTTTCCCTCTAATTGTACGTAGTCATAAAGTGTAGATTAATCTTAAGTTTTACTCACAGGGAAGAATATTGAAATTCTAATTTATGAAAAATATTTATAAAAAATAATTTATATACAGGGTGTTCGGAAGAACGTTGAACATACGCAAATGGTGGATGGGTGGGGTCATGTGCTACTTACTCAGCCCAAAATATTTGACCTTAGCCCCTTGGTTTTTTTTATATTTATTTTTTTGTATATTTTTCGAATTTCACCACTTTTATGACTTTGAAGGCGAATATTTTTATTTACAATGAGTAAAACAGGCAACATTTTATTTTGTTTTTATTTTGAATGTTATCAGATTCTCATGTTATTATCGCTTAACGCTGATGTTACCCTAAAAAAAAGTTATGGGTCCTCAAAGTCACAGAAACATGTATGAAAAAACTTAAAGCTTAATTTCAACTTTCATTTAAAAAAAAAACTAAAAGAGATTGAGGACTTCCAATTCTAAGAAAACATCCCTAATGTGTGACCTTTCTAGCGATATGTAATTTGTTTTAATTAAAAAAGAACTTCAAGAGTTATTCAATTTTTTTATCAAGTAGATAAATTTTGACAAAACTCTACTTTTGTGGAAAGTGAAATGTTTTGCGAAATTTAATACTGTTGAGTTGGTAATAATTAAATGATTGATGGAAAATAAAAAAATTTTTGAACTAAGTACAAGGAAAACACGCGGAAGGAAGGCGTGGTAATGAAACAGATAACATTTTAAGGGGTGCGCATTTTCTCACATAACTTTTCTATTCCTATTATCGGAGGTCCGAAAATTTTTCTCATACCATTTAAAGTCATAATGATCATTCTTCATAATAATTTTAAAAACTAAATATTTAAAAATAATTTCATTGAAATTCATAATATCACTAATTATACACTTTGTTTTTACTAATATTTGTTGTAATATATTTGCTTATACTAATGATCGAAACTCATAATCATTCGAATAAATAACTTTAATATTCATAAATGTGTTTTATTCTAATATTTGTTTTTATAAATTTCTTAATCATAAGTGTTTTAATCCATATTATTGAAAATCATAACATTTTTCATTCTAACTATCTTTATTCCTAAATACTAAGTTCCTAATGTTCATCGTTCCGAATCACTCAAATTCATAATACTGGAAGTGATAAACATCTATTTGTTTGTTTTGTATATTTTCTTAACATAATCAATCGTCTTTATCACTATTATTAAAATTCATACACTTTTTTATTTAGATTTATTTTTATTCATAATTATAAAAATTACGCGTGTACCTGTAGATGTAGGTAACTAAACTATTTTTATCATACAACTCATACTTAGTTTCAAATTTGTTCAAAACCTTATTTGTCGACCCCTTAACCACGTAGTCTTCTTGGATCGACCCTAGAGTGTTTTTGTAAAGCCGGAGGCGCGGAGGAAGAGCAGCCCTCGCCCGCCGTGACAAAGCGCACACAGCGTGCGAGCCGGAGCGGCCGAGGCTGGTCGCCGGAGGCGACCAAAAAGCCGAGGCTGTGGAGGTGAGCATGCGTATTTGCGCTTTGTTACGCGAGGGCGTTGGGGCGGCACTTCCCGTAGCGCCGGAGAAGTTCCACATCTAAATAGCTACCGCAAAGACTGATGGTAGAAAATCTTTTCTTAGTGTTGCCTTTATTAAAATAAAAATTATGATAATTGTCTTTTATGAAATAAGAAATTCTGAACAACGACGTTATGAGTTGAAGTATTTTCTTAGTAACAAAATTATTAATAAGAGCAATATGATCATTGAATGTTATGAAGAAAAAAGATCTGAAAAATAAAATTATGATTTTAAACTGGTTCTTGGTAGTAACATTATTAATAAAAAAAATATGATCACTAACTGTTATGACAACCGTTGGTAGGAATAAAAATGTATGAATATAAAAAGTATGAAAAATAAAATTATGAAGAGTGATTATTATGAACAAAAATCGGTAGTAAGACAAAAAATATGAATTAGAATTTTATGTGAGCCGATATGGACCCCATTTTAAGACTTAATAAATCGCATTAATGCAGCTTTCGAGATTTTGAAACAGGAGATGCAGCTGCGGACAACAACGGTAGAAATTAGGCGCAGATGTCGCCTTTGTATCGAAGTAAAAGGACGGCAATTTGAACAACTGTTGTAATTTTTAATAAAAAAATTACTTAAAATGTTATCTGTTTCATTACCACGCCTAAGGTGTTTTCCTTGTACTTAGTTCAAATTTTTTTTTATTTTCCATAAATCATTTAATTATTACCAACTCAACAGTATTAAATTTCGCAAAACATTTCACTTTCCACAAAAGTAGAGTTTTGTCAAAATTTATCTACTTGATAAAAAAATTGAATAACTCTTGAAGTTCTTTTTTAATTAAAACAAATTACATATCACTAGAAAGGTCACACATTAGGGATGTTTTCTTAGAATTGGAAGTCCTCAATCTCTTTTAGTTTTTTTTTAAATGAAAGTTGAAATTAAGCTTTAAGTTTTTTCATACATGTTTCTGTGACTTTGAGGACCCATAACTTTTTTTTAGGGTAACAATCAGCGTTAAGCGATAATAACATGAGAATCTGATAACATTTAAAATAAACACAAAATAAAATGTTGCCTGTTTTACTCATTGTAAATAAAAATATTCGCCTTCAAAGTCATAAAAGTGGTGAAATTCGAAAAATATACAAAAAAATAAATATAAAAAAAACCAAGGGGCTAAGGTCAAATATTTTGGGCTGAGTAAGTAGCACATGACCCCACCCATCCACCATTTGCGTATGTTCAACGTTCTTCCGAACACCCTGTATAAGTACCTAAATAAAATATTTTTTTCGAAATTCAGACCCACTCATCATTCCTAGTCTTCTATTAAAATATACATAGTTGACTATTATAAGCGGATCCTGTATAAGTAATCCAAAATTTACTCACACTCACTTAGGATAGGTACAGTTTATATGAAAGAAAACGCTTTGATTTGCTGAATTAATTTTATTTATTACTGCTTAAAACAAGTTTCATTACTTATAAAAAAGTTTATCTAGAATATTTTCGTGACTATCAAACAATAGCAACTCGCAGAATTATTAAGGTCGCCAACCGTCAGCTGATATTCTGCACAAACATAATATGAATAAAGTTCTTAATACAAAAAAAGAACAGCGGCACATCGTCATTGAATCTCCTAGGTAGTAACTAGAACTACTATAAGTAGAGCAGATGAAAACTCCTTGGTTCAGTCATAATTCGCATTCAAGTTTTTTTTTGCGTGAGGTAGTGTAGGTAACCATATTTTAGCTGGGCACACAGTCTGCCGCCAAAAATCACCACCTTCACCTCCCAAGACCCAGGTCCTTCTTAACCCCGTATGCCGTCTCCTCACTATCAGGTAAGATTGAGGACTAACGTGGGTTTGGTCATCGTTCAAAAAAGGCATGGGTAAGATTTTACATGACAAAATACTAGTTGTGAAACCATAAATTGAGTAGCTGTGTGCAAGGACTGCATACCTACCGGTATGAATTTCTGTACATTTTTTTTCTGTATGACGTCATACCGTTAAATTAGGTGTATTTAAAAATAACAGTACAGGAATTCATACTGAAATAATTCGTGTACCTTTTTTATTATTGTAGCATAGCTGATTGTTTTTTCAGTTAACTGAAATTTTCCGGTATTAATATTTTATTTTTGCGCTAACTATTGATATATTGGCAAAAAACAAAGTGGTTCAGCCGACCGGATTATGGCCAGCTGGACACTTTGCTTTTATGATTTCTTTAAAAGTGTTGCATCAAATTGAATGAAACAACTTTGGATCCATTCACGTATCGTCACTATACTTTTAATAAGAACTGGGTTCTCAAAACCGTCTTGGGGCTGAGATCCGAGGTGCTCATAATTGCGAAAGTCTGGCTGGCTGAACACCATTTTTTTTTATTAACTACCTGGTCACAAACGATTTAATGTAGGCAGATTGCAGTCACCTACGATATGTTATCGATCTAGGTAAGAGCCAGCTTCATACGCCAAAAGGTCCAGCCATCCGGATGTACATTGAAAAACTGGCTCGCTAAGCTAAACTACTTAACTTAGTTTAGTCGGCGCTGCGGCGGGGGCGGCGGACGATCGTCCCTAGGAATATGACTGTATACTTACGGCTTCAAGTGGCAATACAACTGGAATTGGTCCGGTCGTTCAGAATTATTAATACCTTATTAACGAATACAGAACATTAAAAAACCTTTTCGATACTCAGGCTGAGGTGAAACATAATCTACGTACCTAAGTACCTACATGTATATTTTAGTTTCATTCATAGTTTTTTCGAAAATAGCAAAATTTTCAAAAAGTACCTACTTTATAGATTTTGATAAAGTTTATGGGACCACCTCAGTATCTTCTACAAACACACTAATCATCAAAATCGATTCACTGACAATCTTGTAACGATCATACAAAATAACACACTCGAATTGATAACCTCCTCCTTTTGGAAGTCGGTTGAAAAAGTAAGATGGAATAAATTCCAGTTCTATTACTGTTTCATATCCCTACTTATACAAATCTATTCCTAAAGAAACCTAGACCTAAAGAAGATATTTCCCGTCAGACACACTTTCGTTCATGTATTGAAGTCCATTTACTTACGTAACAATTGTTAGCAGACAGGGCCGGCTGGAATCAGACTAAGGAAAACCCGTAGCTGCGCCGCGCTGATAAATTGTTAAAAGAAATAGTCTCGAACAATCAAAATTAATTAGATGATTATTTGAAACATAATAATAATGGGTATCATCACAAGAACAATGAGATATCTGATCAAGCATTTTCGATCAAATAGTCACTTACCATCATACAAGTTGATTTCATCGAAGAGACAAGTTGATTAATTTCACCAGTTGAGTGGACTTTCTCAGGTATCTTTTTCTTCTACAGCGCTCACTGAATCTCCTTTACAACCTAGGTACACATTGAATGATTGCTGTGGAATTGTATAACCAAAGTGGATTTTTGTTGCTACTTATAATTGTTAGAAAAATTGTTAAAATAATGAATTAAATCTCTTTTAAAACCTAGGTACACATTGAATGCAGTAGTACTTATAAATGGAAACAGGTGTCCGGTACAGATTAATTATATTTTACTAATCAATTTTGGACCGTATGAGTGCTAACATCAGAGTGCTTTCATAAAGGAACCGGACCCGCACAGGTTTGTACGTACCGGTAATCTGTTCCACAATGAAAGCACTCTTATTGTGTAACCAAAGCGGATTTTTGTCGCTACTTATAAGTGCTATAAAAATTGAATATAAAAAGTTAAGATTTCTCTAAATTTTCTTCAAACTAAACCCACTTGGGTATCTATTGTTACTTAAAATTGAGTGCTGTGATCCACTGCAGTCGCTTTTGTTTTGTGTTAAAATATTGCAATTGCAAGAACAATTATTTCTTATTATACTTACAAAAAAAGATAAGTATTTAACATTACACTCTATAATTTTAAGTCTCTCAAATGTCAAACTTAGAGGCTTAAGGTTGCAAACTGGACGGCAGCGACAGCGAGAGCAACAGCGGCGCGGGCAGCGACGACGCGACGCGGGCGCTCGAACGAATTGTCCCGGTTTCATACAAACTCAATACTTTCTATCGTCACTGCCGTCCAGTTTGCAGCCTCAAACAGATTTTGTTTGTAACTGCTGAGGTTGAAGTGCCCTGATTTGTCATAAGAGAGATCTAAAATATAATGTACTGTTGAATTGTGCATATAAGTTATTTTCTTTTAAAAATAAACAAAAATAATTTGAACCATAGCAAACATTAAAATTTTTATGGTGCATAATGAAAGGCATGAAGCAATGTTGATGAAGTTGTTTCTAGCATAGATGACAAATTATGAAGCTTTTTTGTCACAAAAAACCTACAACTCTATAAAAGTGTCTCCAGCTTAGGCTGATACAAGTTGCACCTAGAATCAAGTCACTTCATTTGAAATTTAAATTAAATTTGATGATGGTAAGTGAGGTGATGATCAGAGATTAGTCAAGTTGTTACAAGTTGCATTATAAGATACTAATCATCTTGTTATTTTTGAAATGAGTATTTTGAAAAACTATGGACATTATTTTAATGGATGGTTGATGTAATCAATAGTGTAATATAGTGGTAATTAAAATATAAAAAGATAGAAAAAAGTTTAATGAAAATTACCTTTGTGATTAACTATAATTTAAGACCAAAATATATATGAAGAACTTAATTGTTTTAAATTATATGAACTTCTTCAGTTAAAGGAATGGCAACAGAAATTATTCTAGAGTAATATTATTTTAATCAAATGTATACCCAAATTAATTTAAAACCCATTTATTTTTAGATTGTTCAATAATCTTACTTGCAAGAATAGCTTAAACTCACTTTACACAAGAACCAACACAGTAAGACACTAAGTGATCATTTTACACTTTAGCCACAATAATACCAGTGTTTAACATTTTCACCACAAACTCACCACAATCATAACTTGGCAATATCACTGTGTGAACATTCACTCACAAGGTTAGAATAAAAAAACAACATAGAGTCAAATATTCTATTTCTTGTTCACACACTTATCACTAAGCACATCACCTATTTCATACACTGGTATGACACTTTAACTCAATTTTTACTGTGATAAATATACACTTGATACAGTTTAGTTTTAAACAATATTATTGCTTTATATTACTGATGCAATAACTGTGAGAACACAGCACTTCCACAAACAATATACAAGTTAGTTGACTTTCACATAACAAGTGACCTAGCACCTCACTAAACACTACACATCACATTACAATAATGATAAACCTGAAATATATAAGAAATATAATTAAATTATACTATGCTAAAAAAAATGTACCTGAATACAGTAAAACTAAGCAGAACCACCTCGTACCACCACAATCACTAGATGATCCTCTTTAAGACTTTCTTCAGTCAAATTATGACAGGTTCTTTTAAGAAGCTCAGATGAAAATTCACAAGGTGGGAAGGAATAAAGGACTCCAGTGGCTTCTGTCTCTTTGTTCAATAATGATATAACACCAGCTGCTTCCTTCTGTTTTAAGTAGGAAACTAAATTCCGCATGGGTCTAGTTTGAATACTAGCATCTTCATTTGCGATCTGAGTTGTTGACCCAGCTACACCTAAGAATATAGCATGGGAGCTAGATGTTGCAATTCGTTTTTGGACATCATCTAGTTTAGGTTGATCCAAACGAAGCCTTTGCGTAATTCTCAACTGGTTGCGACCATCCTCATCTTTCATGAGACTGTCAATAATCTCCGAGTCACCATCAGTAAGATGAAACTTGGTCGGGAACAAAGAATTTTTAAGGATAAGAGCACCATTCCACATAGTTGTAGCTTTACGTACAACTTCTGGTAATGTTCGGGCAGAAGAAAGGAGTGATGTAGCCCTACGTGGTGACCCATCTGAATCAGAATCTGGGGAGCGTCGTCGTGGTGAGCGTGAACGTGATCTATCAGCTCCAGGTTCACGTGATGTAGAGCGCCGCGGGTACTCGGCATCAGCAGGAGCACGACGCCACTCTTCATCACGATAGTCAGTTGTTGCTCCGTGGTAAGCACCACGGTATGAACCACGTCCACGGCCTCTATGCCCACCACGTCCACGATATGACCCATACCCATAACCTTCTTCCCACGTGCCTTCATAGCCTTCATATCCCTCAGTTGGTTTACCATCTTCACCTACAGGAGGTACATATGGTGCTTTTGGTCTATATGGACCAGCTGCTCCTCCAACATCAGCAAAGTCAATACGCAATCTTCTCTCAGGACCTCCTAAAGGAAATCCACGCATCTCTTTTACTGCAGCCTGAGCTGCATCTATTGAGTCATACAAAATATAGGCATGGGGTTCACCTTTTGAATACTCAATTTTTTTAATAGCTCCAAATCTATCAAACTCTCGTTCAAGTTGAGCCACTGAAGTCCAAGGACCAAGACCTCCAACCCATACACGTGTTGTGGGTGTAGCTTTTCCATATCCAATTTTACATTGAAATTTACCAATGTATTGACCAGATAGCTCAACTTTAGCTCTATGGGCCATATCCAAAGTTTGATAGCGGACAAATGCAAAAGCATTGCCAGTCCCAGGAGGCGGGCGTTTAATATCAATGTCTTCTACAATGCCGTATCTTCCGAAAATACGTCTAAGTTCTTCGTCTGATATATTAATTTCCAAATTACCTGCAAAAAGAGTTCGAGTAGCCAAAGGATCCTCTTCTGGCTGAACATGATGCAAGTAATTAGGAAACTTATCTTTTTTGTTTTCTGCTTTCTCAAAAGGTGGGTGATGAGGGCGGGGCATGTAAGGTCTTGGCATATAATGGGGATGGGGAGGATGATGCATAGGAGGGCGGTGGTGCATGGGGGGTCCATGCGGGCCAGCCATAGGATATTCATGCATAGGTGGACGAAAATCTCTATGATGTGGTGGTACTGTAGGTGGAATACCATAACCTCTATCGTCAGGAGGAGGACGCCTTCTTTCAGGGACAGGTGACCAAGCATATGAGTAAGGGCGTTCATAATCAGGGGGACTGATGCTTCTTGGTCTGCTCCTATACTCTGATCTAACAGGTTCATACACTGGATCTACAATTGCAACCTTGTCATACAAAATAATTCTTGGCTTAGCATGTTTAGCATCACGAGCATCTTCAGCACTGCGAAAGCAGACATAGGCTACCCTCTCATCTAACTCATGAGAAATTTTAATACTGAAGTCTCCATATTTCTTGAACTCCCGGTATAAAGTGTCTTTGACGATTTCATCAGCCGCTTTCGGATGTAGCGCGCTTACACATAAAACTTTGTAATAAGCTCGTGATGAGTCTTCGCGGTATTCTCGAGAACGAGGATAATCATCGCGATGGGGTGAAACGTAACGCGCTCGAGGGCTTGGTGACCGTACACGGCGTCGGACACGATCGGGTGTAACGCGTTCATCGGAACTATCATCGTAGCGTCCAATGCTACTGCGCGTACGTTTTGACCGAGGCATACTGTCCCTGGACGAACTTCTCTTCATATTGCGGATTTTAACAGTAATGCGATCTCTATCTCTGTCGGTTCGCGGTAATCCAATCATGAAAGCTCAGTACGATGAACCACTATCTGAAATGCACAACATTACACGTCACATCAACAAAATGTCGCTGGTTCTAAACTGCACGGCACAGGAACACTGAACATTAAACAGTTGTTTATCGTTTCATTAGTCTTACCACAAAGAAATGTCCGATGAATTGAATACTTGGCACAATAATAGCAAACATTCACACAAAATAATTATAAAACTGAACAAATCTTCGTTTTAACACTGCGTCATTGTCCCACCCAATAATGAATGAATGAGTCGGTATGACCGTATGAATGAATTAAATGAACCAAAACGAGATAAAGCCACAAAGCATAATGCAGTAGAGTAGCAAGAGTATCAATCAAAAAGGCAAGGATACAGAACTTTTTAACCTTAGTAATAGTGTGCAACGAAAATAAATTTTATTTTGCATAAATTTTCTCTTTGTTTTATTTTACTTTCCAGGGCCAAAAACCGAATGAAACTCAATAAGCGTAATTATTTTACGTCCACCATCCATTTAAAGGGTGACTAGTTTTTTTATTGGGTTTTTTATAGGTCTGCTGTAAGAGATTTCAATAAAGATAAGCAGCTGTACCTTTATACTTGTATTGTTCAATGTGACAGAGCTCAATGGAAGGGGTTGGAGGAGGCCTATGCCAACAAGAGGCACACAGAACAAAGAGGCATTCTGTAACATTATAAATTACTATGTTGTTCTTAATAAAAGGCTTTATTATTATTATTTTTATAAATTGTTAAATAAATAAATAAATAGTGATAAATTTTATCCTATCCCTATTAATATGAATTCTTAAACTATTATTTTTGGTTAAGTTTACTCAGTAAATGGTTAATTTTAATTTTTTATTTTATTTTTTCTTTTCATGAATGATTTCAACTTGCGAAACATGACTCCTTTCGGCCACAGCTCTTCCTGCAGGCACAAACAACCCAACACATTTATTCTTCACACGAAAAATTAAACAGGCCCCTAGTTTATTTTTAGCAGTTTCATAATTGACTGAAACCAATTTCTTTTATATATTGCAGAACATACCAAATGCGCACTTTAATTTTCGTTATTAAAAAATAATCAACAACATAGATGACATGTTTTCCATTTTACATGGCTCATATAAATTCAATACTACTATAATATATATTCTTATCAATTTCTTTGTAATGATAAGAAAATCCAAGCAGCACGGGGTTAAATTTACTCCTATGGAGATCGACTTTTATAGTGGCTTATTGGTGAGAAATCTACTTATTGACTGTTTAAGTTTAGGTATACACCATTTCTTCATAGACAAGGCAGCTCCTTTAGTTCTTGTCCATGGAATTAATAAGTACTACGTACAACTGGAAGGCTTACTGTGCGTCTAAGCATGCACCGAGTGAGAGGTCATAAATCTTGGTTCTTCTCTTTCTAACTAGTGTCACCATTCTTACCGGTATACATACATTGCACATTTAAAGAAAATCGCTCAATGCCTACGAATAAAAATAATAATGGTAGGTAAGGCAAATCAGCCAGTGTGATATGTGTTTTGAGTAAAAACAAACAACTGTTAGGCACACAGTTTATTTTAAGTCACAAAATTTGTATAGAGAATGAGAAAATATAAATTTACAGGGTCTAAATAGTATTGGAAATGAACTTATGAAAACAGGAGAAAGTTTTTATCACTTAAGGATCATAAGCAAGTACTCATAGGTTCACGGGTCATAATGAGCAACACAGGGTGTGAGCGCGAGCAGTACATTCCAACTGGAGAAGGACTTGAGATTCGAGGTCGAGTGCGACAGCAGCGGCCGGCGCTCGGGTATGTAATTCGGAAACAAAGGATGTGTAGGTACTACGAGAAATTGCTAAAAGTGACATTACATTATTGATCTTAACCTCTCTTCTTTTGATTTTCTGGTTTAGATTTTTCACTTCCTTGTTTGCTTCCTTGTGCTTCCTCATTTGCAGGTAATATTGATGTCTGTGCAGTAATATCAAGATTTATCTTCTGACATGGAGGAATTTTAAAGGATCCAGGTTCTTCGTTTTCTTAAGTAGTCAGGTGTATAACGATTAACACATTATTTATTTAAAAAAATCTGTAAGAAATTACATAAAAATAAGTATGTACTAATACCATTCGATGTTCAGTAAGTTTTTTAGTAGGATGCAGTGTTGTCTATTTAAGTAGGTACCTACTTTAAATTAGGGGACTACGAAACGTTGATTTAGGGTATTTTTCATGTAGATCATTTTATGTTAATTGTACCTACCCATAATGCACTGAGACTTATAAAAAGTGAATTTCAAAATTATTTAGTGATATAAAAAGCTTAAATCCAGTACATAATTTGGAAATGAAAGAGATAAATATACGTCTCTGTAGTTAAACTTATCTATGTCAAACTTACCTGTGAAAAGATAATCCACACAATCCAATATACTATTTACAGCACTTTATTTATCGCAGAAAGCAAAACAAGGCAATACGACAACAAAGAAAACATGACATGTCGTCGTGATATAAGAAATAGAATTATCTAAACCTAAAAAATATTGCATTTTATATTAGTATAATTACAAACATGCCGCACGTATTATTCATATACAAAATGTGTTTTTCTGCGAAAGAACCTTTATGGTTCATTTTGATATGTTGTCAGTGTATTTGTCAAATTGTCAATGTCATTAATAGTGACATTAGTGACTGATTAGACTGACTGACAATTTGTTCGTGTCGTGCGAGCGTGAGTGATCGTTTGATTGTTTACTTACTTTGTATATAAATTAAATGAATTGACTTATTTATAATACATATATGTGTACGATTTAACTGTTAAGAACACAAAATAAAGCAATAGGTACCTGGAACTTCAATTTCGACAGAATTTTCTGCCGTTAACCGACTCAGATTTAATAATATAGCGTAGTAGTATTGTATGTCTTACTAGTTCATTCATTCTATGATTCTAGCCATATAGCAGGTACCTAGCTACCCAAAGTTCAAAGTTCTTTTAATATCTAGCATAGAGTAACTTATTGATATCTAGATGATCTTACTTGACTGTTAACTTATTTATTTCTAAATAAATTAGTTCACACGCTTACAATTTAAATTACAGTGATAGTGCATCAAGAATGGAAACATTATTTAAAGTAAACAATCAAACGAATGGCAGGGATAAATTAGCGAGGTACTAATCAACAAGAGTTTCTATTTTACCTCCTTCATGTAGGATGTGTAGTGTTAATGAACTTTAAATGCCTTTATTATTTCAGACTTCTACAATACACAACTAAATTATTATGGCACCAACTTGAAAAAAGATATGCAGACAAATACACAGTGGAAAGATTGAAATATGTTGAGTTAACTTTTGGTTCATTTCGAAAACGTAAGTTTCTAGTGGCCTCTCATATTCATGAATAGTTCGGTAAAAAGTGTTAACTATATAGAATTAATAATAGTATTTTTATTATTTTAATCCTCTTCTTACTTATTACTTATGTTCTGGATAAATGATAGGTTTTAGTCAGTGAAAGTGTTCCTTAATAGTTTGGCTCTAACTTGTTTCCAAATCTATTCATATTATAAATACCTACATTTCTTTCATGAGTTTAAGCATCTAAAAATATTAGCTGGTATTGACTGATATACTTACTGTTGTATTTTCATGTTAATAAACTGAATATTATATTTTTCAGTTCTGCGGTTAGGCAGGTGTATAGACTTTGGATACATGGCTTTGCACAGCATGAATTTGGAGGATCCATTTCTACGAGTATCTCTGACAACCAGTAAACTTGCGCATTCACTTTTTTTATATTCAGACCACTTAGTCTGGTTAACCAGAAGTGGTCTTATTAGAGGTGATACAGATAAATGGGCAAGACGAGCAAATAAGTTTTGGCTTTTATCTATAATTGCAAACTTGCTTAGAGATTTATATGAAATTTTACATATTTTGGAATTAAACAACTCATTATATTTAAAACCATCTGTGTTACTTGATGCAAATGCAAGAAGAATTGATGTGCATTCCTCTTCAAAATATATCATTAACTTAATAACATGCCATAAGGATATATTCATAGACACACTTAAAAACTCCTGTGACTTATTTATACCATTAACTGCTTTAGGTTTTACAAAGCTGAGCCCTAGTGCAGTTGGTGTACTAGGGGCAATTTCATCTATTGCTGCACTAGTGACAATAGTAGATCCACTGACAAAAATTGCACCATCATGATTATTTATTTTGGGTGTTTCTTCATAACTCTAATGATTGAATAGAACAGTTCTATTTCTTTCCTTGAGAACAGTTCAGGCCAATTTAGAAAGACTGATGCCATGGTTGATTACTAAGTGCATTTAAAAAATTGTCAAGTTATCTGTATTAATATATAAAAAGTTTAATTGTTTGTTTATACACACTAATCTCAGAAATGTCTAGTCAATTGATAAATCATATTTGCAATCACAGCCAAGGTTTTAGGGAAGGTAAAAAAAGGCTATAAATTTGTATAGTTTGGGTAGGCCTCAAGGATTACTGAAAATTTTATGTGCTTTGATTTCCATTATTGTTGTTATCAAACAGCGTAGGTATCTTTTAAGGTATGTCTACTCTAAGTCGGGTCGCAGCACAGAAATCTGTCATTCCCAAAACGGACAATAAACTGGAGTTTACCATCAGAGCTATCCATAACCTACAGTACAGTAACACGCAACATCTAAACATACACTATGTCCATTTTGACCAGTCGGCCTAGTTTTAAAACTCGATGGAAATTTGCCAGGACTTAGTAGCTATTTGTTGCTATACACAGCCCCTTTCTTGAGTCTGTTCGGCAATTCTTTTTCTCGTAAGCTATAATAAGGTAACATTACACGTCAATTGACACTACATTCGACTTGTTACCTGCCTTTGATCTAGAAAAAAACGCCACTGTATTTTAAGAATAATTCATCCAGACGGCCAATTTTGTTTGACTCTAACTGGTTATTGATCAATTTTTAAGGGTAGTTTTAAAGCATATTGCGCTGCGCTGCGACTCGACATTGTGTGAGCGTATCTTAACATACCTAAAATGCATGCCAGTCGAATTTTTTGTACATTAGCATCTTTAGCTTTATAAATTGACGAAGACAAATTTTCTTTTGTGCTCGTTATGGGTTTAATGTATGGGAAGGCAGATTTTTTATATTTGTTATTTTTTTATTGGGAATGGTTTATATAAAATTGTGATATATTAGTATTTAAGTGTCGTTTATATACCTATAGTCTATAAGAAATAAAGATGTTATGTACCGAAAAGTTTATAGCGTTTCAATTTGAAAGATGTAGGTACCTATGTTTTATTTTATTAAGTACTCTGTAACTGTCTGAATGCCCACTCTTACAGACATACGAACATCGAGTTAAACCCGGCGTAGAGATCATGAAATGTAAAGCAAAATATTGCTTTATACTTACAAAAAATGTTAATACAATATTATATTATAATACTCCTGAGTCCTAAAAATCGCGGAAAGTATAACCTCAGCTTCCCCATTAGGTAATTTTCGCTTTTTTTGGGTACATAAGATTAGACTTAATGGTAAATTTTGCCGATGAAAAAGTGAGAAGTATCACGTTGACTTGAAATATACCTAAAATGAAACCTAAAAAAAAGTTGCACTATAGAACCAATTGAATCATGAGTCATGACCCACCATAAAGTTTTATCGCATTTGGTCCACTAAACGAAAACGTGCCTAAAATAACTGAAAAATATGCTAAATAAAAATCACCCGACCAGGACTCAAACCTGGGACCTCTCGTCTGCCGGACGAGTGCTCTTCCACTGAGCTACCGGGGCCTGGCGGTACGCCTCGAAATTATTTTTCAGGTGCTTGAGAATAAACAAGCATTTTAAATGCAAAAACTTAAAAAATATTGGAAAACGTGCCTATTTCGCATTTGTTCCACTTATCGTTAAGTCCATTTCGCACTTTGTCCTTTTCGCGTTTGATCCATTTCGCACTTAGTTATTTTTGCATTTTTCTGTCTGGTTATCATAACAGGGAGATCAAGTCCGCCATAGAAATGTAGGGAAAATTTAAAGTTTAAAATTAAATCAGTCCAAAATAATTATCGTTTCATACGACTATTTCATCACTATTTTGTAGCACAAACCTTATCTTGAAAGTCGAAGGCGTTCCGGAGAACTGCGAAGTTTTAAAATGTTAAAGCTGTAATCCTCACCCTTGCCTCGACGCAATCCGTGAATTGTCGGTTTTTTAGACATCAAAGGGACTCGGATTGCAAAATGGATAATTACGAGAGCAACTTGAAAATGTGATTTTTTGTTTGTTAAGTTATCGTAACGATTTTGATGTCAAATGAAAGCGCTAGGTATAAAACCAATTTCTCCATTTAAACCATGTAAATCAGTTTACTCGTTTAGGAGATATTTTAAGAATTATTTTTTATCGTGATAATGTAAACAATCAGTTCCCACCATCCAACAGACCCTTAAGGCCCTGTCCCTATCTCACCACAAACGCTGCGAGAGCCACCCGAACGGGCTGGTGCGGAAGACTGTCTCCTACAAACCCAATCCCAAGTCCCAAGCGCTCTATTCGCAGACCTAAGGCTGTTTTGTCTGATCCTCCCAACCAGCTCTCTCGAGATCTGGATAACCTTTTATCTGCCAGCTCCTAGCTAACATGTAGTCGATTCAGCACGAAGTGCTTCCATTATTATCCACGCGCAGCTTTTTTCCTAACTGGCTGTCGCTCAGTTCTTCGGTCGATTGTCGGTGGAAAGACAAAAGATCATACAGGGGGAGTTTAGTGAGTAAAAGTCTCACACTGTTGGGTGTTTTCTGGCCGGGCTCTAATCCCCCTGGCAAGTGCAATTTTTCATTTATTTAGGCCTACGGTTATGCTGAGGAGTAGTCTTCTGTGGCTGGAAAAAAAAAACAATCAGAACATTTACAGTTTTATTAAGCCTTCTCTCCTTCTCGCCACCGTCGCGGCCTTCGGAGTTTTTTAATGAGTACAATGATTAGCTTTTGCTCATGACTCCGTCCGCAAATAAACATTCTATCTAATATCCTAAGCGTAAGTTCTTAAGCTAACTTTATTTGGCCTAGATAATGTGGTGTGAATATTGGAAATATTTATTTATTTTTAATTTACCTACCCAGACACATTGACGAACCTTTTTAGCAAGTTTCACATTGGTGCACTCAGTGAAAAAGCTTTTCATACAAACTAAAAGTCATATGTTTTCCGTTCCCGTGGGAATTTTGGGTTACTTGCCTTGGTGCACTCCTACCCCTACATCTCCCTAGGAATCTATGTTTAAGCTTCAGCTCTCTACGCCTAGTAGTTATGGCTGTACGTTGTCTATCAGTCACTCAGGCGAATTTTAATAATGTATGATACTGATGAAGCTCTGATAAAAATTAGAGCACGAATTAATTCTTTGAACTCTATACGTTGTCTCTATCGTTGTGTACTCGTGTGATCTATTAATTTTGCGAAGTGTCGTGGAGGGAGGTAGGTAGTAAAAAATGCAAAGCATTGCAAAACCAACTTCACTAACATTTTTAAATCCTTGTCAAAACTTTGGCTGAAGTGAAATGTCACCTACGTATCCCAATATATCCTCCGCTTTCATACATATTTTTTTTAGTAGGTACTGAATCGATTTCCTTTAAATTTCTATGGGCCACCTCTGAGTTATTGTGATCTATAAAATTAAACAAGAATTATCCAAATCGATTTATAATTGACCAATTAATCAAGTAACAAACATACACACGAAGTCGGTTGAAAAGAACGTGTGCGGCGACGGACCGTGCTCGCGACGAAATACGGAAAAAATGTTACTCAGGATGCCCGTATTCAATGCTAAGTTCGTCCAAATACAGTGAGCGCAGTCACCGAGCGCTGGATATTACATTACTAGTTCCATTACACCAACGAGTATCCGCCCTAAGAGTGAAGCTCGCAGTGGGAGAACAAAACATATGGACCTTCGTTTGAACTTCTTGCGAGAATGCGCGCATGTACATTACATCGAAACGAAATTCCTGCCATCAGAGGCGATGCTGGCAGACATCCTTACAAAGGGATTACCAGTCCAAGATTGTCCAAGTTAAGACTTTATCTAGGTCTTGCTGCGTGAGGCGCGGCGTTTGTTGCTTGACACTTGCGAAGATCGTTTTATTAGTCATCTTGTCACCTGTATTATGTCTTGTTTGTTTTGTGTACCTATAAAATGTATCTTAATTATTTAAAATCATCTTATTAATTTACACGCCTCTAAGGGTGCCCACATTTTGTAAATTTTAGCGTATTTCATATCGTAATATTGAATTACTTCTTCTTCTTCTTTAAGTTTAATGAATATTGAATTAAAAAGTACAACAATAAATATGAGCGGTAAAAGTCATGAAGTGATATTTCCCAAGACGGTGGTTAGTTCCAATTTTGGCCACGCGCCAAAGATCCTTGTCGGACTATGCCTATGAAGGTCGGTTTTTGGGAACATCAAACGTTTTAATAAAAAAGAAAAACTGTACTATTCACAGTACCTATTCACTTATTAAAAATAAACTTGTATTTAGTTCGGGATCGCAACCGGAACTTTTGAAAAGTTAAACTAATACTTACCCTTTCTATTTAGATGTAGATTGTTTGGTGCTATGCAGTATGTAAAAATATAAATAAGTTTTCTCTACAACAACACCTACCAACCAAAAGTGAGTAGTGGAAACACATGATTTTATCGGATGATTATAATGAGCCAGACAGAATATTGACACCTCAAACTCGAGTTAAAAGTACTTAAAGGGAAAAATAATTTGTATCTTCGAGCAGGTGTTTCACTTCCAATATCCATTTCAAGGATAATGCTAAAATGGACTGCTAAAATGGAACGGATTTTAAAGTTAAAAGCTTTAAAAACCGTTCCATTTTAGCAGTCCAAGATTTAATAACACTCTTTATTGCCAAAAATCGGTGTGACTTTGATTGTTCTGAAGCGACGTAATGTCACTATGACATCAATAGTCAATAGCAGTGTTTTTTCACTTAGTATTATTTCCCTTTCCTTAGAATTCGCTCTTGTGGTAAAAGTATTGATGCTTTCCGATAGATGGCATTATTCTCAACACGGTAAAGATTATGTTCCATTTTAAACCAATAGATGTCACTTTTGCTCAACGGTTCCTGAAAAAATATATTGTGATTTAAGTAGTTCATACAAAATTAATATTATTTTATCCGCTATATAAGATGATATATTTACTATTTAAATTGAATCATAAATACAAAAAAATCGTAGATTTTTCTAATTGGGTGCGTTCTACGCAGTTAGAGTAACTAATTGAGTGCGTTCCAAGCATATGAAAATGTCTTTTTATGACTGCAAAAAATACCTACCCAATACATTATTTAATCCACAATGGATAGTGACATGAAATAGATTTTATGCAATGATTTAAAGTTAGGAAAATCTTGAAGTTTTTAGTAATACTACTATATAATACTAGTTGTCAAAACATTGACAGCTCTACTATGTTGATGCATAAAATGTCAAAACGAAAGTGATTGAGAGACTGCCATGAGTGAAGAATTAATTTTGTCATTCCGTTTCCTCCCGTGACTCGTGAATGTGCTCTGGATTGTGTTTTATAAATTTTCTACAACTTTGGCAAGCTCCCGGACTCTGAATTCTTCGCATAACACGTTGGACTTACGCACCTTACGAGGACACCGAAAAAGAAAACCTAATAAATCACGCAACTGCTAAATTGTTTTTTATTTATTTCAATACATAGACTTTGATTGAACTGCTGGATTCATCATACCCAAACCTGATTAACCCGTAATTTTATGAATCTAGCTATTCCAAAGTCTAAGTTATTGTTTAAAATTACCCTTCTTGAGAATACAAGCTAGAACGGAGCAGCTGGGTTTTGGTTGTCGAGGTACGGTTGTTTTCCGTTAGATGGCGCTAGTACCGACTTTGTTAGTGACGACTCTATACCAGTATATAAGTTACTCTATGGTCAATAGTTTCTTTCAAGTAAACACTTGCCTAACCTAACTAAATTCATTCTCACAATACTTTCCTTAAAAATTATATTTAATGGCTCGTAACGTTAGTGAAGCTGCAAGGAAACTATTACTTCTTGGACAGTGTGTTCCAACAGTCAAACAAAATGCAACGAAAATAAGAGTAAAACGATTAGAATTAGATGAAAATTTACTAATGGTTTGTAAACATTAAAGTTTAATTTCTAGATGACGCGTAATATTTGTGTAGGTTAAATGAAATTGCAAATAATCGTAATCAATCTTAACATTATTACATTATTTATCTCTTTACTTTCTTGTAGTACTTCAAGAAAGACGAGTTTTACTACTGCCATGATCCAGCTAAACAATGTAAAATTGGGGACATATGTCTTATTGAAGCTCTTCCACAAAAACTTACAAAACTTATTACCCATGAAATAAAAGAAGTGGTTTATCCATTTGGAGATATAACTGATCCAGTAACGGGAAAAAAGGTAGCTAAGGAGAGATATAGAGAAGACATTGAGAAAGAGGCTTCAATTTATGGAAAACTAAAATCTACATTTGATCACAGTAAAGCACCACCACGAGGCTGGCAAGATGGGAAAAAAGATTTTTCATCCAAACCTACTTATACCAAGTTCCATGTATTTGATGAAAATGATCCTTATTCTATTTAGTTACTGAGTATAGTTTTTATTGTAGTTATAGTAGATTTATGAATAAATTTTATAGAATATGAATTTTTTGTTTTTTTTTTTTAATATCAATGTTTATTACTTAGTTGGGTAGAAAACAGTGAGAATATTAGAAATATTTTAATTTGATTTGCATTATTTCAAGTCTCATTATTACGGAGGCATGAAACGGGAGTGTGGGCAAATAATTGTATAGGTATTTAAGAATAAAAAATGAATCCATAATTCTAATGCCAAATGCAAGGAGATAGGTATTTTGTTACACAGGTTAAAAGCCTCAAAAAAATTAGGCACCTGTAATTCCTATGGGAACCTTATTATAATTAAAACTAGTCTTTATAATGAGATCTTTAGTATTTGTAGGAAGCTGCTTATAATGCCATATCAGATTTCATTTATAAACTATAATTTCTAACACCATACTGTGTAAAAAACACATTGGTCTCAAAATTTTGTCTTTAGACACTGCAATATTAGGGGTGAGAAGTTTTAGTTTAATGGCAACTTACTTGGTGCTGTATGGCACAAAAGCAAAAGATAATATCACATTTTGCTGTAAAACTAATTCAGTCAAAATAAAAATTTAAGTTTGATTGAAGTTATAACACCTGATTTGACCATTTGACATTCATAAAGTGTTTCTTTTGTAAAGCTGTTATGAATAAAAATTTTTGAAAGTTGATTGAAATAAGTCTCTACATTTTCATAAAAACACATCAATAAACTAAAACTCACCAAGTAGTAAAATAAACTGTTTAACTACATATGTGCCATTTTATCTAGCTCCTTCAGTAGCGCAAACAGAAGATTAAAGGCAATAATTTACATGTTGCCCTAGAGTAGCAGTCAAAATTCTCCACTGGGGGTGCTGTATCTGCGAAATAATTGTTTTCCGTAGAAATGTTTGGTATTAATTGGTCCTACAGGCTTGGGACCCAGGTAGGCCGAAGCATAGAAAACTTTGTTAAATGGAGATTTAGCGAGAAGACCAATGCTTCTGTGATAATAATAATAATAACTCTTTATTGTACAACTATAAATATACAGAAAACAAATTTAGGGTAGAGGATATTATATGCGTCAAAGGGTGTCATTTCATACAATATAATATGTAATAAATATAAAGTAAAATTAAGTTTTTATTAAAAATATACATCACACATATATATTATCTGTATACATATACATAATATTTCAATACATAAAAAAAAGATATATATAATAATAATAAAATCCCCAGACAATCACACCAACTACATGGCCCCAAAGTAAGCATAGCTTGTGTTATGGGATACCATATAGCGAACTAGGGGGGAACCTAGAATATAATATAAATAGATAAACACCCAGACACGGAACATTTTTTTTCTAGTTCCGTGCGGGGATCGAACCCGCAACCACTGGCGTCTGAGGCAGATAGGTTTACCCCAACGCCAAAGTGGTCGTCTATATATATTTGTATAATAAAAATTAAATAATAATAATGCATAAAAGGCTTCAGTTATATCCAGGTAGCAACCCGACGAACTATGATGCACCTAATGCCCTGCCCTATGTGCCCAGAAAGCTGCAACATTGAGAACCTCACACAGGCCACCGAAAATGTGATGAAGGTGGCTTGTTTCTTGGCAGGAAAATATAATTTTAATACCTATTTGACACAATAAGATGATTGGCCTCTTTGTATGTGTGGCTAATCAATCTACCTATTTTTTTAACTTAAATTTTAGTTATAATTAAGATTGATCCAAGTCAGTTGTTTATATTCGATTTTTCCCGCCACAGATCTTTGTTTTTATTTTAAGACTAAGCCCTCGTTTGACCTCTATCTCACCTGATGGTAAGAAGTCTTTTGTCACCATACCTCAGTTACATTGTTCAATAATTTTAGCCCAACTCAAGTCTGAATCAAACATGTGGTCCGAAAGCAAGACGTGCATCTGAATTGGGTGATCTTCTTTTAGATATCAATATAACCAAAACATACATTTAATCATAAATTTAAAATATAATAACGGAAATCCAAAAAATTGTCACTCTTAAGGAATTGAAGATATTCCCAAAAGTGTGGATCACTCAATTCAGATATTTGGCAAAATGTTTACACGCTGAACCTCCGAAAATACTGAATCCGTGGATAAAAGTTTCATATCAAAAAATTGTACACAATTTGTACAAAAAAATCTAGGTGTATAGCACAAGGTAAATCTAGGAATTTATTATGCTTTTATAAGATCACTCACTCCTGACGCGCCTAGACTGACTCCTAGAAACATGGTAGTAGGTAGGTATACGACATACGTAATCGTTTTTTTCACTTAAAAGTTAAATTTCGAATATAATTGACTATAAAATATAACTCAAAACCTCGTGAATGAAGCAATGCAGAGAAATGAATTAAATGCCATATTTTAGTCACAAAGTTGTACAAATTTTCAACGTAGTTTGTGTACACAATGTGCATAGGGATGGCTACCTACAGGGGTTTATAAAGATCACTCAATTCTGCAAATTCGAATATTTTAATTGCTCATACCTTTTTGCCTATAAATAATTTTAGTGTGATTTCAATTTGTACAATTATAAATATATACCTACAGAAAATATATAAATAACTTCAGACCAATCCGATTAAATCCACTGTATGCCAACTCATTGTAAAATATATCTAGTTCATGTTATAATTAAACTAAACTGAACGCCAAAAGCTTAGTTATTTAAACTAAGCCCTTACTGATCATTGCAGTGTTGCACTCTACTTGAATTCTCAGAAAGCAACCCATTACTTAAACTTTGTTAGAGTTAAATTTTTGTATGCCGTAAACGGGTGAATGTGTCTGCACTGAAATTAATACAAAGGAACTGTATTTACCACATTCTAACAAATAAATATTTTCTTTCTTTCATTCACCGAAAACACTGACCCGTCTGGATACTGAGAGCTTTACTAAGAATCTATTGCTCAAAGCAGCGTAAACTGGGACCTTAGTGTCTTGACGGAATGTTGGTTACGTACTACCCAGTTTATTCCAACTATACAGGGATACAATTACTCAGCCACCTTAAATAAGTGCTCCCAAAACGAAGGCGTAGTAGTTTACTACAGAAATAAGCGCCTAATGCCAACTGTTTAGTCATTAAAACTAACACAAATTCCGTGGCTATTGCAATCTATCGACCTCCGGGCTACAAAAATCCCCATAACTTTATTCAATCACTTAATGATATGCTTCTTAGACATACGACATCACAAAACATAATTCCTTCAGGCGATATTAATATTGACATACGTGAAAATAATACTATCTCCAGCCCCAACCTAGACATGCTGCCATACCATGGATTACAACCCACTTACTGTATGCCAAGTCATAGTAAAACATCCTAGATCACATCACAAAACATAATTCTCATCGATATTAATATTGATATACATGAAAATAATAATGACAATTTCTCCAGCCCCTACCTAGACATGCTGGCATACCATGGATTACAACCCACTCACTGTATGCCAACTCATAGTAAAACATCCTGGATCACTTTATAATCAAAACTAAACTTAACTCCAAATGCTTAGTTATATCTATACTACCTTTACCCCTAACCCAAGGGGATCCTATGTGAGCTGGTCAGAAATTTCATCAATTTCCTTCATCACCCTCAAATCATCACCAAAATGATCCATTTTTTTTTATTTATTTACACTTCAGTTTATAAAGGTACAGTAAAAGAAAAAAGAACACTTACATTAAACATAAAAACTTGGCGGTCTTATCGCTGAGTAACGATTTCTACCAGACAACCATGACATTTCGTTAAGGTTATTTTGATATTTTCTCACAAACTTATTTCCTTCCGCGTGTAGTTGCCTAAATTTGATTACCTTTCTGTCATCTTTAAAAGGCAAAAGTTACAGTTCAAAAATTGAAATCACAAAAAAACTCAATATCAGTGCCTGTATATGCTTACACCAAGCTTTAAACATTCGCTAAACCATACACGGCCAAGGACTAAGAGATAGCACAGAATAAGTAATAGTACCGGGAGATAGCCAGAGTTTAAGGTTGATACAGCTTAATACCTCCGTATTAATAAAAAAATTCATTATGTCAAATTTAAAACGAGGCGTAACTTTATTTCGAATTTATTAATAAGAGTTTAATAAATAAGTTCAATGAAGAAAATTGGAAGTTACCAAGAATTTTGTATAATATAATATCAGTCAACATAATATGTTCTTAAGAGCGCATACAACCACATCCTGATCACACGCTATTGCTATTTGTTGTACATAACATCTAAACGTCTCAAATTGCACTTATCGAAATGCATCCGCACCTGCACATGATTTTTTTTAATTGCAACGCGCTTTAGACGCGGTTCTGGCGCATGTGTTTGGAACGAGGTCCAAGAGTGGTATGAAAATCGACTTTCGACTAATAAGTAAACAAAAGTCAGAGTAAAATCAAAGAGGCATTTATTAAAGTGTACATTAGACATCAGTCCTGCAAGAACTCTCGCTCTAAAGCGGCTCCCATGAGTCGCCAAGAGGTATCATCATCATCAGGGGGTTCATCATCCGAAGGTGGTGTCGACGGTCGTGGTCGCTTGCGTGGCCTTGGCTCTGCTCCTGTAATTAAATAAGTTTTTTATTTATTTTATTTTAAACTTTTATAAAATACAATTTTTAACTTATATATAACTTGTATTCAAGTATTTATGCAGATCACTTGCAATTTAAAAAACCACTTTCGAATTTCTTATATTGAGGTTTACAGGTTTTCAGTGTCACTGCGTGTAATTGTGTGTGAAAAGAACTATTTTTAGTAAACATTTGTGTGTCCAGCCATTGGACACACAAATGTTTACTAAAAATAGCTCGCGCTGGGACAACGTTGTCCTGGCGGAACATTTTTTAACCCGTGGACTAAGAGGGAAATTTTATGGTTTTTCATTTAGTATGAGGGGTATTCTCTTCCCGGGTATACTGTAAAAGTCAGTTAAGGGACGGAGGTTCTAATGGCATTTTTGTGGGCGATAACCTGAACCCCTGTCACTGCAATAGTCTCTCTCCATCATAATAATACCTCCAAATTTGTCAAACGTGACATCAGATGGTTTTATAGCCTCTGGTATTCTGCCTACCCCATTAGGGATACAGGCGTGAAGTTATGTATGTATGAGGGGTAATTGTGTGTCACTAAATGATATTTGTGTGTCGTAAATCTGCGAAGATATTAAAGTTTCCGCTGGGACAATGTTTGGCCATTGGCTGGATTTCATATGAAACGCTGTTCTAGAGAGCTGTAGATTTTTTTATACGTTGTTTCGAATTTGTGTGTAATGTTTTTAAAAACGGAGTTTGGAAAAAATATACAATTTAGGAGAAAAAAATATAAATGTAAAATACGATTTTTTGGTCCTAGCCTAAAAGTATGGACACCAGGGTCTATCTTAACAATCTACAACGTTTTGCCAAGTATCATTCATGTGCACTAAGTAATTAATGAGCTTTAGATTTTACTACTTTTAGTTGCCGTATAATTGCATGAAATCCTAAAGTAAATGCCGAATGCAACATAATATTCTTCTGTGTGTTAACTCAACTATTCGTATTTAAAGGGTTCATCCCAGTGCCTATACATCGCCTGTACCATATACCATATAAAGTTGAATCTTTTATTATCTTTGGATAGTATAATAATCTGAAAAAGTAATGTCACTATTGATTTCGTGCTAAGGTACACAAGTTGGAATTATCCACCATGTAACATGTACCTGATGAACCGATGAAAATGTTAAGAAAATAAAAAAAACTGTATATTTTTTTATAATTTTATTCTTCTCCATACACGAGACGATCACGGTAAAAGAAAAACGTAGAGCATCGGCAAAAGTCTCGAATGCAAAAATTGTGTATTTAATAAAATAAATATTTCATGGTAACTTTACAATTTAACTCAATTTTATCTATACAGAAACTGAAATAATGTGCACGCGTAGATTAACAGGCCTTACAGCGAGAAAGGGGTGTGTGGCACTACAGGAAGCTTGAAACTCGGTTTTACTTGATGATTGAACGAATTTTGTCCCGTGTACTACTAGGTTTTGCAAGAAAAGTATGTTGTATATTATTTTGAAAAGATTTTCAAGAACTTACCATTTTCAGAATCACTCGAGTCTGTTAGTTGTTTTTCCAAAGAATCTTGTAGCCTGCACAAAAGATAAAAAAATATTATTGTTTTCCAGTTACATTTAAATATTTTCCTTATGTAACCTTAATTAAATAAAATACAATTATAACATAATTTTATAGCGTCTTTACAGAATACAGGGTTAATTTTATATAACGCATCACCTCTTGCAGACAGCCTCTCCTCATCAATCCCAACAACATTTGCTCTACGACTTTTTAAAAATCTTGATAAATAGCACAAAAAAAAAGAAAAACAAAATGTTTTTGAAGTTCCCTCTGTTTTTTATTACTCTGTAATTTGTAAGTCACACCGCAAGCCCGCGCCCCGCTGCACGTGGCGTGACGCAAGGTGCTTGGCATCAGTGGAAATAGAGTAACGCCAGTTTAGAAACAATAAACATTTTCTATATGGAAAAATCTAAATTTTAAAAGTTATTAAATTTAAAATGTCATAGACAAATGTTGTTGGGATTGATGGGGAGAGGCTGCCTGCAAGAGGTGATGCGCTAATTAAAATTAACTCTGTACCTATATCGAAAGTTCGGGAAGAGCGTATGAAAATACAATTGTTCGTTATCGAGTTTATCTAGTTGTTACAGCAGACGCGACTTTAGTCTATAATTACATATTTTACTAATACTATTAGTAAGCTTTAATTATAATTAGGTATGTAACACTAGTGATTACACTTAGATAGATGAATTTCTATAATATATTTATTTACCTGTCTTGTGAATCTTCATTTTCCAAATTGATGAGCCTGTTTTCTGGCGGATTTTCCTCATCGTCTAAATCATCATCGCCCTTGGCTTCATCATCAGACGAGCTTTCATCCGATTCATTAAAAATGTCTTCGACCTGTGGCATCAAACAAAAAGCATAATCAATCAAATTGTTAACTTAGCAGCGGTTTTACCCGCGCAATTTCTAATCCCGCGGGAATATCGGGGTAAAAGTAGCCTATGTGCTCTAGACTGTACACTGTCACTGTGCCAAATTTCATCCAAATCCGTTAAGCGATTCTGCCGTGATTGAGGAACAAACTTCCACAAATCCTTGCATCCATCCAAACATTCACATTTCTTCGGATGATCAAGTTTATTTAAAATACTATCTGCGCCATCTAGCGTTAAAACGTGAAATGAAACTCTTCCTTGAAAAAAAATCTATCAAGTAAGCAATATTTTTTCGGAATATAAATCAGCCTATATGCCATTCTAGACTATACACTATTTCTAGGCAGAATTTCATCATAATCCTCTGTTTAGCCGTGATTGAGAAAGAATATTTTTTTTTTTATTAGCGACTAAACCCGCATTTGATCTCAATCCCATCTGATGATTAAGTGAAGATGGGGTTAGAAAAGAATCGGCTTTTTTATAAAATATTGCCGGAACACATCATCGCCGGATAAAGGGAGGTCGCTAGGTAGGCGGATCTTGAAGCAGCGTACAAAGGCAAGTCTAAACTTTCTTCGTCGAATGCTTGTTTCGCCGATAATAAACATGTTATATCTTTTCGCTCTTTTCTATCGCTTCGCAGGTGTGGCGTAAAATTAAATGTAGGTTAGGTTATGATATACTAATTACGTTTACCAAAAAATCTAAGTGAAGGCCTTGCCATATCACAGATATAACTAATATATAAAGCTGAAGAGTTTGTTTTTTTTTTTGTTTGTTTGTTTGAACGCGCACATCTCAAAAACTACAAGTGGAATTTGAAAAATTATTTTTGTATTTGATAGCCCAACTCTTGAGGAAGGTTATAGGCTATATTTTATCACGAAATTCCCACGGGATCAAAAGTTACGCGGGTAAAACCGCGCGCGGTGGCTAGTCACAGATATAAAACCAAACAAAATTTTAAGTTTCGGCGAAAAAAGTTTCGAATTCCCGTTCTACGCTCATCTTGAAGGGGTCCTACCACCAAGCGAAGGCCACTCGGATTAGCCGCCTTTCATGACAAGCTTATCCAGGGATTAATAGGGCTATTATAGGCTTCATTCATAATTTAGAATGACCATGCTGTCCTTAGTATGTTAGGGAATAATTTTAATTTCCCTGTAAAAAATACCTCCCTTTTTTGGTAAAATGGATTCTATAAATGATATGTATATTTTAGAATTATTTTAAGTTACTTTTAATATTAATTTTTAGAGATGAAACGGATATCCGGCAACTATCCGGCGTAGTAAAAAATAAAACTGGACAATTTCTTTAAGTATTTATTAGCTTTATTTAGTTAGTCTTAGTATCACTTAACAAATATAATAAGTGTACATTTTTTAAAATTTAATCAACACAATCGTGCCCCTCGATGTGGACGTATATGGGCTGATAAAGAAGAATCAACACAATAGTTAATGAATTAATGAACGTAATGTATATAGAACATGAATTATTTAATACTCAAAATGCACTAAGGGCAAATTATCTAATTTCTCTGCATTGAGAGGTAGAAAGCGGTTTCGCTTCTCTTCATAAACAAGGCCAGCTTCAGAGAATAGTCTTTCGCTGTATACACTGCTGCAAGGTTCTGAAAGATATATCTTGGCAAACTTTGTTAGATTTGGATATTGTTTAGCATTAGCTGCCCACCGAGAATAAGGGTCCGGATTGCGATCAATTCGCACTGACTTGATATAAAATAAAATTAGGAAACAATTAGGTACTTAACTTCGCTCATCAACGAAAAGACCCGAATCGAACCGAGTTCACCCGATCGTTCGCACGCTCTAACGCAGGTGTGTGTGTGTGTACGATGCACCAAACGGCTAAGTATCGCCGGATATCCGGTATCCGGCCAAACTACTATCCGTTTCATCTCTATTAATTTTACGATGATATTTCACGCAGAGTTGCACTTTTATAAGAAGTTATTTTAGAATTTTAAGAAGTTATTATTTTTTCTTTTGTAAACAACATAATTTTGTACCAAATAAACGTTTTAGTTACTTACTTACTTATTAAATAAAAAAAATTGGACGTTGACTACATATCAACACGGGGTTGATATGTATGCTCCCACATACCTCCCGGTCCATATCCGCGATGTCGTCACTGGAGAAGGTCAGCAGCGGGTTGAGCGAGTCGATGAACTCGGCGGAGCGGCGCGGCGCGGGCGGCGGCGAGCTGCAGTGCGCGGGCGGCCGGCGGGAACTGCTCTGCGGGGATATATTTAAATTAGATCGCCTATTCTGTATATTTAATAGGCATGCAACGATACCGATACGATAATCGTATATCGGCGATTATCGTAAACCTTTACGATCATTCGTTATCGTAAATATTACGATACGATATTTTTACGATACATTTATTTCAAAATTTTTAAAGGTTATGTTTCCAAATCGGAATTTTGCTGGAATAATATAAAATTATGCTGGAATCGATAAAAATATCGAAAAATTACAATAAGCTTAATTAATGGTGCACAAAAATGTAAAAGTAATAATAAAAATCTATAAGTAAAATCCCCAGACAAAAAGTTTAATTTAAGTTAAGGGACAAAACTTAAAAATGTTGTGTTTTCTGAATAAGAATTTGCCAGTAATAAATTACGACTACAATAAAATTAATTAATAGTCAGTAAATGTAGCAACTTAAAATAAAACATAAGTTAATGATGAAAATTAATAAATATATCGATTAAATAAAAATGCATAACTTTTATTAAATACTTTTACTTGACTTAGTCTTACATGCAATAACATACATGATACAACAAAGTTTCCAATAAATTCATCAAAATGGTATTAAACAAATATCGTGATGCATTCGTATCGTATTTGGCCATTACGATGTATTCGTCATTCGTATTGGTATCGTAATAGCAGTATCGTTGCATCCCTAATATTTAAGAGTGCATACTAATCAGCAGTGCGAGCACAGAACTTTATCGATTCGTGTTTTCACGAATGTTCGTATAGTATGGAGTAGGTTTGTAAGCACCAATTGAAAACTAGCCACTGCCTCAAGACAAGTTTAAATAAAGATGTGCCTTGCTAATTTAATTTTTTTTTGAACATGTTACATTGTTAAATGAATGTAAAATAGAAAAATAAAATTTTGCAACCGACTCCATACTATACGAACATTCGTGAAAACACGAATCGACAAAGTTCTGTGCTCGCACTGCAGTATACAATGTTATTTTTTGTTCATGCGAAACCTGAAAACAGTTTGTTCAGAATCGGCAGCAGAATCGATTGCAATAGTTTTTTACCATGTTATATTTTAACCCAACAATCTCTACAGATCCTTAAATAATGTACACACTCACTCACACGCGTATCATACCCACGCATCCCAGGATGCAAATAGGTAATTACGTCGCATGAAGCGGTAGCGAGCGAGTGTCGCACGATGGGTGTCCTCACTCGCGCGACGAAAGCAAGACACCACGAAAGGCTTGAAACTTGCTGAGTTTTTAAGTTAATATTACAAATTTTTGTATACTGTTTTTTTTAACGAAAATATTTGACCGGAGTGCTAGGTTTCGCATGAACGAAAATTGACGTTGTGTAGTATAATAACCAAGTGCGTACTGTGACTACCATATTCAGCAAATAAATTCTTTCGTTCTTTCTACGATTGTATACATTAAATCCAGTAAACATCAATTTAGGAGACTATTAACAGAAGTGTTGATCTCAAACTTAAAAAATAATTGATAATGCAAAACCAAACTCACCCATACTTTACACCCACACACACATAATGTTTTTTCCTAACACTCCTTATTTTTCAAAAACTTATAAAAACAAAACTTGTATGTTATATATTGATATATCAAGCTCTCCAGCTATAATTATAAAATGTAAATACGTCATTAGTCGTAAGTTTCTTGTCAATCATGTATTTTATTCAAATATATTTAAGGTCTGTGGATTTTTTTAATGATATTAAATAAATAATTCAATGATTGATTGTTACTCTCCATATCAGAAGCTTAATAAAAAAAATCCGCTGCGGACATTTAGTAGGTGTGTCAGTTTCGAGTATTTAACTTATTTAATTCTATTATTTACAGAGAAAGGATAGTTTTTTTCTGACAAATTCAACATTCAATCAATCCATCCATTATTTAAGACTGAATGAAAATTCATGTATTATAGTGTTTACACAGAAAAATAACTTAGTTAACTGTATGTACCTAAATGTTAATAATGTTTTCAAATTGAAATAATATCTCATGAAAACTTACTTGTACATGATAAATTATATTGTTGTGATAAAAGAAACAAAAATATTTACAGAATTGTGATAATATTACCTATCTCTTTTGGGCATAAAAATACCTGTGTACAATAATAGCCTTTGAGGTTTCATTAATCTGTGGGTATAGTTAGGTAAAATATTACACGCCTTGTTGCATTATCTTCCTATACTTATAGTCTTCATGCTGTAGTTCAAGCATGATTGATAATTTGATATAAAGTGAACAAGAAACTTTTTAATACTGGAGCATAGAAGTTGAGAGGATAGTTTACCTGAATTCCTTTGCTGAGTGGATACAATCGCTCATCTACTCTTTCCCAGCGTTCTGCACACGTCCACAACCAGTCTGGAGTCACTACATGCAACTTTTTTCCTTCAACGAGCCGACGACTTGCATTCACTTTTGCAGTACCTACAAATAGATATTTTTTTGTAACAATAATTGCACAAAAATAAAGGTGACTAATTATTTCCTTTTTGAATTGTACGTTCTCGCTTCTAATGTTAAGTGATGATGATTTTGAGAAACAAAAGCAGACATTTCAAATTTTCAAGACAAAACATAACATTTCTGGAACACATTGCATTAAATCCGATTTTTGCAATATATATCCAACATCCGATTATTTATTTGATATACAATCATTTTTTTGATGTATATCCCGGCTAAGAAAAAGAAGTGAATTTCATTCTGTAAGGGGATTACAAGCTTATTTTTTAAAAGGAAGTTGAAAAATGAAATAAGTATCAAATTATTACTATATTTATTAGGTACTAGCTGTTGCGCGCGGTTTTACCCGCGCAATTTCGATTCCCGCGGGATTTTCGGGATAAAAAGTAGCCTTATACGGATTCGGAAGAACCCCTCTAAGTAATAATAAAAGAAATTTTGAAATCGGTCCAGTAATTTTTGAGCCTATTCAATACAAACATACAAAAATACAAAGGTTTCCTCTTTATAATATTAGTATAGATTTAAAAAAAAATTTAAGAAGTAAAAGAATTTCTTAGTCAAATCAATTGATATATATCGGCGAACCCTGCTACTGCGTGATATAAAGTTTGCCGCCGGTGATATTTATTTGGCGGCAGACGAAAAGGCTCCACCACCAGGCAATTCAATATTTTTCACATTATTGACTTTAAACCATACAAAAGAAAAAACTGGATTCGTGTAGGGTGCATCATAGACAACATATGACATGACATTTATGCTTGGTGGTAGGATCCCTTCTGGGTCCGCCTGGCTAGCGACCACCCTTTATATAAAGTCTGCCGCCAAATGTTACCGCTCCGGCGGTAATGTGTTCCGGCAATATTGTATAAAGAGCCAGTTCCTTCCTAAACCCGTGTGCTTTCATCTTCGACCTCATCGTCACTTACCATCAGGTGAGATTGAGGTCAAACGCGGGTTTAGTCACTTATAAAAAAAAAAAAAAAAAACATAATATTCGTGCAACCAAGTCAGCAGTGCGATCACATAACTTTTACAACTCATATGTTTATGAATGTTGCAACTATACCTATGGAGTCATTTTAGTTGATTTATTTTACAATTATATAACAATACAACATGTTCACAAGGATTTAAAATTAGCAAGGAACACATTTACTTAAACTTGTCATGTGGCAGTGGATAGATTTAATTGTTGCATACAAACAGACTCCATACTATACGAACTTTCGTGAACGCACGAATCAATAAAGTACTGTGATCGCAATGCTGTGTAGATTTTTCACTGTAAAATAAGAATAATCTGTCGAATGTTAGAAGATTTGCATCGTGTGCTTTGAGTCAGTGAAAAATCAGTCACATATTTTGCGGGCCACAACGACTCGATTGTATATACATAATAATAGTGCGTCCTCTGCCCTGCACTTGAATGTATCAAATATATTTTCTAAAGAATTTCCTTACCTGACCGCACAGCCACCAAATGTGTAGTTTTATCAGTGAAGTCTTGAGTAACTTCAGCCCCTAGACTTTTCGCAACTAAGTAGGCTCTAGAGGTTTCCAATTTTTGATGTGTTGGCACCAATCCACTAAAAACTAAACTTGTTCCAGTCAACACATCGCTTTTCACTTCAGGAATCACTTTTTTTAGGTCTGGTACTTGCCCATCTTTACCCATCTTATCATAGAGTTCATAGAAATGCCTGGAACATTTAATTGTTTTGTTAAAACAAAATTGTGTCCTCTTAAACATAAGGAAATATAATAATCTATATTTGTTGCCTCCATATCTGTCAATCTTTATAAGCTCACAAAAGAAAGTCTTCAGAGAGGCTTTAATTTCTGGATTGAAAGTGAAGTAGCAGTTTAACTAGATATTGCTACTTGTATCTTAATCCAGTAATGAATTATTATAAGCTTAAGAACATCAGATGTAATAAGTATGGACCATAAACAATAAGAAAACTATATTTATACTTTTGATATCATTGAAGTAGCACTGTTGCGTTAATACTGATTATGTGGATCAAAAGTATCCAGTGAGGTATTTGAAGATAAGCTAAAACAGCATGTGAGAGTAGTAGGATGTAGAATAGAAATTTTCATTGAAAGATATAACCAAAAAACCACGAGAAACATAAACTTACGTATGTATCCTTGTAAGTATATCTTCTAGATATATTAAGTAGTCATCTGGATCTTCAACTTCAACCTGTCCATCGGTTGTTTTAACATAAATGGGTTCTAATCTAACTGCATTAAGACTATTAATGGTAGAATCACTTTCAGCTTCATTGCTTTTAGATTGTTTATCTTCTACAGTTTTTTCAATGGGTTCCTTTATGATTTTCCCGTTACCACCCTCAGTTGTTTTTTCTTTAGCTTCTGTTGGGGTTTGATCAGTGTCTTCTACATGTGATTTTGATTCTGCATCGGGCTCATCTAAAGTTGGCATTTGATTTCCAGTCAATTGCGCGCCATTTTTTCCTGATTCTACTTTAGGTTTTTCCTCAACTGTAAAAAAAGAGATGTTGTTATAATGATATATTGAAAGTATTATTTAATTTATAGATGTGATTTATTTAATTTAAGGCAAAAACTTAAGATGGAAAATTATTATTTTTTCATAAGAAAACAGAAATGTATTTTTTTGTTATTATTGAGGTCAAAATCACTAAAGCTATTCATTGTATTAGTAAACTGTAGGAATATAATTAATGAGCCCATATTGATCACTAACTGTTATTTTTTCATAAAAAAGAAACATTCTGTATTGTACCTTATTTCTTCTAAATGTATTAAAGAACCTAAATTAAGTATATGTATTGTACATGAATTCATGTGGAAATATACTGATGCTTATGCACAGGTTTCGACCTTAATTATATAATTATTATTATATAATTATGAATTCATCATTAGTTGCATATTAGTAATGAATGTGTTATATATTTTTGAATAAAGATTATTATTTTTTTCATGAAACAATTTTTTCTCTGTTTTCACTGGTTTTCTGATATCATCATCATCATCATCTCAGCCCGCGCTAATCACAGGCCTAATCCAAGTGCATATCAGTAGATGTGTTTGGATGCAGGGTATATTATTGTGATATTTTGGTGTCTCTACAGACCGTGATTATTATTATAGACAAGCGAATTAACTCAAAAACCAGATTCTTTTTTTATGGGACATTCTTTCTCCATGACACCTGGTGGTGATGATGAGAACTTAAACAAATTGCTACAGAATCAGGAGCTACGAACTCTATCTTGATCTTGTCTAAAATAGATCATGAAATCTTTAATATTCTTTACTTACTTAAAGGAGGTGGTGCATTTATATCACCACATTGAAAGAAGAGGTAAGGCCTGACATGAATCAAGTTTGAAGCATGCCTCCATACGTCTTCTCTATCATCTATAATGCAGACCATGTTGTCTCCACAAGGAAATAAAGCTCTGAAAATATGATAAAACATTAATTGAAAAATATATATTGCTTAGTAATATGGAAGAAAAAAACTAACTGTACAGCCATAAAAATACTAATGTATAAACTCAATATTAAGTGTAAATTTTAGCACAGTGTAAAATGCATTCAATGCTTCGGTGTATTTATACTGCAGACTAGACTTTATATGTATGTGTAAGTGTATGGATAATTTTTGTCTGAAATAAACATTTTCATTTTCATTATATCAGTCAAACAAGTTATGTAAGATGTAATTAAAGTCATGAGAGCTTCTATAATATGACTTACTTTAAATTAGCGGACTTGGTTCTTGCATCAAAACATTCATCTCTTGATAATATTCTATGTGAAAAATATTTCTTCTCTGGATCTATTAAATCAGCAATAGCATGTGCATATTGCCTAGCCCCAAAAGTGCAAACATGTAATTCATAATTCTTTGAGGCTGATTCTAAAAATTCTTTTGTTCGTGGCCTAAGTCTAGTGTGGCACCATCTTCCAGGGTTACCTCTAAGAAAGAAATGAAGAACTCCCTGAAAAATAAAGATAACTTATGTAAAAACTAGATGGTAAAAGTAAAAGTAATTATTACTAAGTTCTTAACCACATCATATTCAAATGTATAAACTAACCTTCAAGTTGGGTGGTACATTATCATTGGTTGTGTGAACAAGAGTCTGATCCAAGTCTACTAAAAGAACTAACTTCCTATTTTTAAGTAATCGATCAGCATCTTCACGGCCTAGCTTTTGAGCTAACTCCTCTGACACCTGAAATAATACAATTTAATTTGGTATATTTATTTATGTAGGAAGATAACAAGGCATAACTATTTTAATGGAAGCAGATTCTGGAGTGATTTGATGCGCTGTTTAATAATATTATTGTTATAAAGAACATCAAAGAGCTAACTAAGCAGTTTTAAATAAAACAAATAACAAAACAAGTATTCAGTAATTGTCACCTTTAATTCAGGAACCGAATGAACCATGGGGACAATTGCTACGTCCCGGTTTGGACCTTCGTCTACCTGAAGATCTGCTCCGCACTCGGCGCACATATCTTTCATTACTGTTGGATGTCGACATTCTTCTAAATCAGCTACAGGCTGCCTGTTATGCAAATAATTATCAATATGCTTATTGTATTCAGCATTTGAAATGTTTTATAAAGATTAAGTTTATGTCCGCATAGTAAGTTATCAAAAAAATAAGGGCGGGAAAATATTTAGAACTTGCATTATTTTGATTTTCCCGCCCAATGTTTGCACAGCGTAGTGTAAACAATATAACCTACAATTAGTTTAATATTTTCAAACACACACATTTATGAAAAATATGTTATTTAGGCGAAAGTTTTCAATGACTAATAGATAAATAATAAGTGACGTCACTCACCCTAGCTCTGCAAGATCTCCTTCCTTCACCTTGATGGACGAAATAGTACCAGCTCGTGTAGCTTTATACTTCTTTAATTCCGAACTAGAGCCTGAAGAATCATTGTATAAAAATAAAATCTGACCTTGAGACACAAAAGCACCCTGTTTTACTTTCCACTTTGCGAGTTTTATTGGCTTTTCTGATGGAACAAAAATAGGCATAGTTTTGTCAGCCATTTTGAACGGAAATAGCGCTTCGATTTATGAATTCTGCATTTTCATTGGCCTGTTATCAAAAATTTTGGCGCAATGTTCTTTTGGACCAATAGGAAAAACTCTTTAAAAACATCGATAACAGCTTCAAGAACTGCATCCGGTGTTACCTATTAATAATCGAGCGGAGCAATCACCTAAAATCAATCCACAAAATAGAATATTATTATGTATACAATGTGTTAATTTTATACTCGATCAAACGAAATGTGCGGATATAACATTAAAAATAATCGAAAAAATGCGAAAAAAAAATTTTTTTTCGTACACCATTTAGAAATTAAAGCCAATGAAAAATTGTTTTTTATTCAATTCCCATTTTTCGTTGTTAATTTTTTTCCTCACTAAGTAGACCATGGATGTTTTTTAAATTAGTGTTATTAGAAGGTAAGACCATGAACTAGTAATAAAAATTAAAAAAGATCACAATATCAAGCCTTATCAATATCAAGTTGTAAAAACATTAATTTAATTTTATATTTTCATAAAAAAAAATGTTTTTTTTAAATGTTTTACCTTTTACTTTTACTCCGAGCACGTCAAGGTAACTTTTTTAGCATGTTTTATACAATTTCATAACATACCCTACAAGTTCACCAAAATAACATAGGTGCTATCTCTCTTCGTTATTACGATAGGTACTAACTATCCAAATTAAGTAGGTAATTTTAACAAAATTAAATAAGTACTTGAATTACATCAATAGTGCAATACAAAACACAATTAAACTAAATTATTTATTTAAATCAAGTTTCCAAAGTGTCCACCATTCTCATCCATGCAAACAATGGAACGCATTGCCACACTACGTACAGTTTTTTTTAAAACATTGCGTTTTTCTCTTATTTCATAAGCTGCAGCCATTATTTTTTGCAAAAGCTCTTCGCGGTCTAGTGTCTGATTTACCTATTGAAAAATATAATGGGATTTAAAGTGCGTCAACCATACGACTGATCACATCACTGTCACTTGTCAGTTATTCGTTAATTTCATTCATTCTTTTGTATTGTTTGACTGTTACTGTTTGTGTAAAACGAAATTTTTGTCTAGGTTTTGCGAAGAATATTTGTATCTATAGAAATATTCATGTGTTAATACAATTTACACTATGACAGAAGAAAATATAACAATAAGTGATAATTCTGACATAGACGAAGGGATAACTCCTGAATTACGGGGGCATCTAAGCAAATGGACAAATTACATACACGGTTGGCAAGACAGGTTTATAGTGCTGAAAGATTCAACTTTATCATATTATAAAAGCGAATTAGAAAGTAATCTTGGATGCCGAGGTGCCTTATGTCTAAAGAAAGCTAAAGTTAAGGTAACTCATCAATTTATTCAAATACATCACAAAGAACAATCAAAATTGATTTGTCCTTGTTTTTGTTTCTCGTGATCGTTTAAATCAGTGTATAAAAACATTGTTGTGATCATTGAGGCATATAAATATCTGACATTGAACTTCTTCATCTGAGTCCTATCTATTTTATGATTTATCAATTGCAGCCACATGAATTTGATGACTGTAGATTTGATGTCTCTGTCAATGACTGTGTTTGGTACTTAAGAGCCACAAGTCCAGAAGAAAAGCAACAATGGATGGATGTACTGGAGTCTTTTAAGGTAAAAATTTTCTTATACATAGTATTTAGTCAAAAGCTCCATTTAATAAATGAAAGTTAGTATTAACAATCTAGTGACTCATAGTTTTGTTTTGATTGAGACATCATTTAGAACTAGTTATTTTCAATTTGCATACATTATCAGTAGTGGGCTGACTCACTTGTTATTATGGTTATTGTTATATGTTTTTTTTGTTAGTACCAAAAATGATGCTAAAGATTGTGTTGAAGTTCAGTTTATTAGAATTGCACTTAGTCTAATTAAATCATTAACACATTTTAATGAAATGATTTGATTTTATTAAACACATTTAATAGAATGACTTTAGTGATAATTAAGTCTTTTTACAGCTAGTCTAACAAGTTCTAGTACTGAATATTGTTAATTTTCATTTTTAGTTTTATAGAAACAAGTAAGAATTATAAATATAATATTTAAATTTTATATTTTTCCAATATTATTAAATATTGAAAAGTTGTGTTTTCTATAACATAGCATTGCAATATGATGTTTGTTATAGTTATAAATATTGTTGCAAGTACCAATATTAATAAATAAATAATAATAAATAAATAAAATCCCCAGTCACTCACACCAACACATCAACTACTAATCACACCAACTGGCCCCAAAGTAAGCGTAGCTTGTGTTATGGGATACCATGTAGCAAACTAGAGGGGAACCTAGAATATAAATACATAAATAGATAAACACCTAGGCATGGAACATTTATTTTCTTGTACCGTGCGGGAATCAAACCTGCAACCACTGGCCTCTTAGGCAGACAGGTTTACTCAATCGCCGCAGTGGTGGTCAAATATTGTTAACAACTCCCAGAAATAATTACTAGTATTATATCCATATGAGGTGTATATAGTACAGATGGCCTATGATAAGTGTTGGTGATAACAAAATAGAATGTTGAGTTGTGGATTTTTTCATACAAAATATCCTTGTTCCTATCTTGACTGTCAAATTAAAGTACAAAAGACGAAGAACTTCATTTATTTCACAACTTTGCGACATATAAAAACAAAATTAAATAAATAGGAAGAACATTTGAAAACAAGTATAATTCGAGGTTATTTAAATTACAAGTTTGCATGTTGATCTTGAATACCAGCATAAGTACTGCTCACCGTTCATATACTTTCTGATATCTGATTAAGTTATCAGATAAAAGGTTATATAGCAAGATAAAATACCATGTTTCAATAGAAATTTATAAATTTATTAAGTTTACCATCCTGCAGCTGATGATAGCTAATCTATTGCTTGGTTTAAGTAAATAACTGAATACAATTCTTTTTGAGTGATAAAAAACTTTTTTATCTATGGAGGTCCTGGATTTGAATCCTGGTTGTAGTATAAATGTGTAATGATCACAATTGTTTGCTTTCTTGGATGTTTATTTATTTATTTAAACTTTATTGTATGCCTTACAAAAAATACAAAAAATTTAAACACATAAAAAAAAAAGATATACAATCTACCAGACAACCATGGTACTACTAAATCAAAAAAATACACAATACGAAGGGGGGCAGTTTTGCTAGAGAGTGATTTCTATCAGGAAACCCAAGTACATGAAAGTGTAAATTGGAATGGGCCATTCAATTAACAAACCTCGAAAACCGAAAATATAAAATTATAAATTCTAAATAATAAGGTGTTTGCATACAGGGTTATTGGTAATTAAACTGGGATCTTTTAAGGTGATATTGGGGTGGTCATTTGCCATCAGCTATTGCTGACTATGATGTTTCTTTTCAATATACTAATACAGTATACTTCCGAAGTCATATCCATAGTAGAAGCTCTCAAATATTTCTAAATTATATTTAGATATATTTAATACTAATTTAAACGGCTTCATTAAATCTGTAAAAAAAATATTGTAACTCTCAACTAAGTAATGCGACATGATTTATTCTTTAAAGTAATTTTAATTTTGGTTCATTAATGTAAATTTTAGTTTAGTTATTTAAAATTTAGTAGAGTAAAAGATCTCCTTTATTGTCAGAGCTAAATTGAAATTGTATCAGATTAGGTACTATTAATATTATCTCATTACGACTTTTAAATTAAAATTGGAAACTATTTTGGCTAATGAAATATTTATTGTTAATTCTGTTTATAAGTAATATTTTAAGCTGTTTGTATCTTTAATAAATAAATAAATAAATATACTTTTTTGTTGTCTTATCATAGACATGAAACTTGTTATTTCATGGCTAAAAAGCGCCTATATTTAAAAACTTATTGTACTTTTTGTATTTAGATAAAAGTTCTTATATGGCCTTTGCACCAAGGTTATATCAAAATGTTTTTTCAGTACCTATTCTCTTCTTTTTATATTAATGTTATGGCAACCGCCCATTGTTGCTAGTGATGGGCTATTACTGCCAGTATTTCTGTCATTTATATACCTAAATGATAACTAGATCACTTAATATCTGTATAATTGAATTTAATATTGAATATATACCTGTAAAACATAATGCAAATGTGATGTTTGTGATTAATCCGGACATAAAATATTATCAGTCCTTTTTATGGCTTTTTCAATGCTATGTGAAATGTTGTTAGATAACACAGCATTAGGTCTTTTACTGTATACACATCTGTGCATTTTTCAATTGTTTCAATTTCGAGCTGGAAGTTTTATTTTAATAATACTATAATCTTTTGAATGCATGAAACATTTCATAAATTTCTTTGTTAAATTGTAGATTGGATAGATTTCTCTTTTAAAATCAGTAAAAAATACTATTATATTTGTACACAAAATTGTCACATATAACTATAAAACCCACCATTTTAACTAATCCATGGATCTAAATTTCAGATTTGAGAAGATCTGAAAATTGTATAAGCTCTAAATTATAAAGTGAAAATTAAAATATTCTTTATTTAATAGGTAGGTAGTTTTATATAGGTACCTACACTTTAAACAAGACACATGGAGATGTGGACAGACACTATTGATTTAAAAATAGTAAAATCTCTCCAAGTGTGGTATGGAAGAGGAGACATACCATATAATAATGGAATTTGTTTCCATTCCAACAAAGCAACATGTTATACTCAAGACTTTTTTAGTACTATGGATGGTGGCGAAATAGTATTTGATGAAACCATTGTAAAAAAATATTTCAAGTATTTATAAATAATAGCTTAGACTTTACACAAAAATAAATATTTATGAAAAATTCTTTATAATACCGACTAGACAGAGCAATTCAATAAAAAGTGAGAAAAGATTTTTCATCCTTTTATCACATATTATTATATTTTAACTTTTATTACATGCTATGAAAACACATTTGAATCTTATCCTCATTATGAGCATTTAAAATTGTACCTAATACAAGAACTAGTGCTTTGAGTGCAGCTGTCTTCAAAAATAGCTCAGATTTATATGTATGATTCAGATTTCTGAGCTCAGGCATTTTCTTTATAAAACAATGCAATTTTAAATATTGGCCTTAAGGTTTATCTCGAGTCTACTTTCACCTTTTTATTATGCATATAACAGATATAAGGGTACCTAACCATCATGATCTTAAACAATATCACAGTTCCATGCTATTTTCAAGCATTACTACCTCTGAACTGCCACAAAAAAAGAAGGTCATTGAAGCGGCGGAAAAGCTTTGAGTTATTAGGATTTATATAAATTCCTCTGCAAATACGTATTTCTCTTTAAAAGTTTTCGTCATCGAGCTATAAAGACTTGCATATACTAGTTTGGATTTACTAACAATGTAAAGGAAATTACTGAATAAAAAAACGTCAACTTTTTTAGTAGTATTAACTAACATATTTTTAAATTACTAATATTTCCAGGTGGAGTCAGGCTATGGGACCAGTTCAGACAGCAGTTCAAATGGTGGTGGTCTTCGGAGGCATGGATCTGCTACTTCTCTTCAATCATCGGGATCAAATGGTAAATACCTTATGTTTGCTCCTGTAAATGTATATTTTTTCTTAGGAAAGAAATGGCTCTTCGTAGAATATTGCCGGAACACCTCACCGCCGGAGCTGTATTATTCGGCGGCAGATTGTATATGAAGGGTGGTCGCTAGCCAGTCGGACCCTGACGGGATCCTACCACCAATTAGGGGCCGCTCGAGTTAGTCGCCTTTCACACCTACCCTACACGGACATAAATACACTGTGACTGGTGGGCCATTTTCGAAATTCCAGGACGTGATAGTTTGAGATCATACATGAAGAGAAAAAATAAATATCAATAATTTACTGAGTAAACTTAACCGTAAGTTAGAGAATTCATTACGCAACGCATGGTTACATAAACATAATGCAATAGATACTTAGCGGGTGGTGGTGTGCATGTGGCGGGAACACTGCTGTGTGCGTGTTGACTGAGGCAGCGCGTCTGGAAAAGTTTAGTAAGGTCTCTTTATTTATTCATAGGGTTTTCTGGTGAAAAACTAAATACCTAGTTTTATCAAATTATTATGATGAGAATTGAGTGCAGAGTGCTCTCCATTGGTATCTAAAATTCGTCACCAGTCACCCTGTATATGTATGTCAGATAATAAATCAATTACATTTATGACTTGCAAAACATTGTAAGTTAATGTTTTGAATGATGTGCATAATTCAAAAGTATTTTTAAAATATTTTTAGTCTTTACTGTAAGTTGTGAATCCCGTCTAAAAATATCTGATGGTTAACTGATTTTAAATAATCAACGCTAATGGACATATGTGTTACCGATCCTGGCACATTACTTCGCAAGTTCTTATGCTGTACAGCCCAAATGCTATAACAGTACCTACAGTAGCTCCCACGCGAATGCAAACGATAACACTTGCACAGAAATCATTAAAAAAACATGATAAAAATATACACATGTATAATTTTTATTAAAGTGCAAAGTTCGACTGTCGAACGACCTTTTCAATTATAAACAAGTTTAAAACTTTACAGATAAACCGGCTTTTATCGCTTCTTTAATATTTGATGGATTTGTTTTTGGACGTGGTAAAGAAAAATTTATCATGATTTCCGTAAACGCTTGGTGCGTCGACTAAGTTAAAATCTATGATAAAACTAAAAACTCTCTTAAAACCATCTTTTATTAAATATTTATAATTTTAAACTTAAAGGTTTTTCCTAATTTCCAGGCCGCTCAAACCGAAGGCTTATTGAGAAGATATCCGAACTGGACACATATGGAGAACTACTATCAAAGCAGGCGGTACAACTGCAGACGTACTTCGAAATGTGTTTGTCGTCCTACCCGCAAATTAACGACGAGGCCAGCGACGCAATCGATGCCGTGCAGCTTGCCGATGGTAATTAGTTTTAAATATAAAACTTTTTGTTTTATAGGATGGTACTCAAACCCGTGTTTGAAGTCCATCTCACCTGATGGTAAAATTAGGAGAAGATGACAGCATACTGGCTTACGAAAGAACTGGCTCTTTTAAAATATTGCCGGAACACAAATCGCTAGAGCGGATATTTAGAGGCATATATTATAACAAAATGGAGAGATGAAACTTAAGGATTAGCTTCTATACCATACATAGAATATACAGTAAAAAAATTAGCATGATCAGTAATGGTATAGACTTTCATACAAATTAATTGAATTATTTTATAACAAAATTTTTTAACAACCCTAGTCAACCTAATAGCTAAAACAAGACTTGTGCCGCAGTCCGTGACCTTATGACCTTTCCCACACCAGCTGAACTTTGTAGTATCTATCTTAGTTACCCATCACTTTATTGTAACACCATCTGTCATCGAATAGATTCCATCAAAAGCTAACAGCTGTTTTTAGGGTTGACACTTAGATATTTTGATGTAACTTTGAACTTGTTTTTCGGCCGAACCGTAAAGATAACAAATTTATGTTACTGTTACTTATAAACGACATCACCAAACATACAATACCCTTACGTATTATCTCTTCATTATGTTACATGTTAAATAAATGAAAAATGTGATAAATAAAAATTACCCGACCAGGATTTGAACCTGCGACCTCTCGTTTGCCGGACGAGTGCTCTTCCACTGAGCTACCGGGGCCTGGCGGTACGCCTCGAAATTACTTACCACATTTTTGTTTTTACGTTATATTACTAACGTAGCTCCATCTTATGGTATAGCTTTGCAGCTAAGATCACCCGAGACCAATTTCTTTACAGAAATTGTGAATCCCAGTTAAAGTGAAGCAGTGCAATGTTTTAATAATGTTTTTAAGTTTTTGCATTTAAAATGCTCCACCATCACCAAGAATAATTGAGCATTTTAAATGCAAAAACTTAAAAACATTATGTTACACGTTGTATAAAGGGTCGCTAGCTACACGAAAACTGACGGAGTCCCACTACCATCTAGCGGGTGACACTCGCATTAGTCGCCTTTTACGACACGCTTATTCAGGGGCTTCAGGGCTAGTCTAAACCGACCGCTACATGGCTAAAACCTGAACAAACTTGTATTATAATTTTGATACCAATAAAATAATCAACGAACGCAGAGCATTAAAAAAACCGACTTCACGTGGAAAACTTTTGGCTGAGGTATGAGGTTGTCAAAGGAAATATGTTCTGTACTCGTAAATATTTTTTCACAAATTCAAAACTCTTTATTAAGTACTCAATCGATTGCGATGAAATTTATATGGGACTACCTCTGAAGTATCCTGTATCGTATGAAACAAGAATATTTAAAATCGATTCATAATTGTCCAAAAAAATCGTGTAACAAAAAAAAACGTACAGAATAGTTGAGAACCTCCTCCTTTTGGAAGTCGGTTGAAAATATATTTAATTTCTCCAATAGTATTTACGCAATAATAATAATAATGAAGAAGTGTGCCCAACATATTTAGGCTCACTAATAATAGATAATAAGAAAAAATTACATAACAAACTGTAATACTGTAATACCAAATGATTATTATGACTCATAATTTTATTAGGTTTCGTGTAGATAAATAGGCTTTTTATCTACACGAAAATAATAAAGCTAGAGAACTCGTTCGATTAAGTACGTTATTCTCTAGAAGTACCGTCTAACTCTAGAGATTATGTATAAGTTTCCGGACCAAATGGTCCTCGAGGTCCCGCGAAGCTTGTATATTGTAAAAGGAAAACATTAATGATGGTACCGAAAAAGCTCAACTACTGAGATTGAGATTGTTATTTGGTATGACCATTGAACGACATATCGCCGTTGGATATTTGCTTTTTTAACTACATGCATCCAGACCCGAGCCAATCATTTTGGAATGAAAATGATGAAAACGCAATACCTATATGTATTACACTTTTTGAATTTTATTTAACTCATAGATCTTATGCGAAACACTAGCTTCGCGCGATGCCATTAATCATCGGTGTGCTAGGGACTAAAAATGCGGTGCGTCATTTCACGATAACAGCTTATCGATGCTTAGAAAGATGACGAATAATACCAGTAAAACACCATGTTCAAAATTTCATAACGTAGAGCGATTGCAAATGTCACTAGAAAATTGGCAAAAATGTGTTCTACAGGAGGCACTTCAAGTCTTACAATTGTATTGTATTGCTATTTTTAAATATACGACAGTGTCCTACCGTCAGGGCTGTAAGTGCGACAGAGAGCACAATAGCTTTCGTCCTGTTTTCAAACTTTATTCCTTCACGCACGGGTGATTACTAAATTAATTGAAATTTCAAAATCGCGGCATTATTTTCGTGCGTTATTTATCGTTCAGCAATTTCAATAACGAAGTAATTACTATCGGAATTATCATTAAATTACATTTAACCTATAAACGAAAATAAAACCAAGCAATATGACTTTTTATGGAGCTGAAATGAACTTTATACTTTCATTGGGTGTTTTTTGCTTGGTGGTAGGATCCCTTCTGGGTCCGCCTGGCTAGCGACCACCCTTTATATAAAATCTGCCGCCAAATGTTACCGCTCCGGCGGTTATGTGTTCCGGCAATATTGTATAAAGAGCCAGTTCCTTCCTAAACCCGTGTGCTTTCATCTTCGACCTCATCGTCACTTACCATCAGGTGAGATTGAGGTCAAACGCGGGTTTAGACACTTATAAAAAAGAAAAAATGTTTATTTCAATGTGTGATTTTGTACAATATAAGGTTTTATTCAACAACAATTCTTAGCTCGTTTTTCTTTTAAACAAATACTAGTCGTAGAAGGCAATAAAGTATCTAAATACCTATAGTAAAACATAAAAAGTTGTTAGACTGATAGCGTCAGAGTCAGATAGGTCTGGATCATGTCTGTATAACCAAATCTGTATGTAACAGTGGAACTATGGAGAGACAGTACGGAATATTCGTACTGTTAGCTTGCCTGTCTATATTATGACTTGGTTCATTAAAGAAAGGAATCCTAAATGTCGGCATGTACAACACATGTAACATGTAAGATAGTACAACACTCAATACTTTTTAATTCCTGAATTAAAAAGTTTTTTTGTTAAACGCGTTAATCTCTGCCAATCGACAAAAAATATTTTGTTTATATTCTCCAATGCGCTTCATCAATTACTTTGCAGTTACTGTACTAAAACAAATATTACTAAGCTTCTATAAAACCGTGAACTTAGATCCGCGTCTATCTATGTCACTTGCCAGTTTCCTATTATGAGTCAACATGATAACCGGCGCAGCTGCAGTCTATTCGATATCACTCAATCATTAATTAAATTTAGCGCGCTCTATAAAATATTTATATTCTTAGCCTCGCTATATTTCAAAAGATCAAAAGAGGCTGTTATTCTTATTTATACTGATACTCTGTGATCATACAAACACAAGAAGGAGCTGCTTGTGTTTTTGTATAATCTTGTCATCATCATCATCACACCTCTTTGTAAGCAGCCCACTGTAGGGCTATGTGCCCTTCCCATGGGAGATGACCGTAAACCGTCAAGCTGTGCTGGTTGGTGGATGTCAGAATTTTCAGGGTGCCGAAATGGCTTCTGACAAATCTTATCGACTAAAGTAATACGAGTATACCTCATGAGGGACCGAAGGCTTAACGTTCCTTTCAAAGAACGGACGTCGCCGTGAGAAATGAATTGTACGGCAGTCACTCATCCTTGTACCGACCGCGCCGAGCGTTGCTTAACCCGCAATATCGATTGTTACATTTTATCGATGTTACTCAGGAGCCACGAAGACTTCGTCAATTCTTTAATTCGTCGGCGTCGTTTCTTTAATAACATACATGCCTAGAAGAAATCGCTTAAAGCGATAAGGCCGCCTAAATTGTCGTTTATTTTTGTTTTTTAAATATTTTGTCCATAATTATTTTTAAGGTTAATGGCAATAAAGAGTATTTATTATTATTATACATACATACATACATAACTTCACGACTGTATCCCTTATGGGGTAGGCAGAACACCAGTGGTTATAAGACAGTCTGATGTCACATTTGACGAATGAGGTATTATAATAATGGAGAGAGGCTATTGCAGTGTCAGTCTATCGACCACAAAAATGCCAATATAACCTCTGTCCCATAACTGAGTTTTACAGTATGCCCAGAAAGAGAAGCAGCTGGTACATTCTATGTTTTTCTTTCGCTCCCAGTCCGGCATGGAAGCTTCTTAAGCTATTCTTTAATAACTGCTTCTTAAAAATAGAAGGATATAAATAAATCCAAAAATGGCAATTATTATTATTTGAAAATACTGATTTTCACTGTTTCTACTACCTCTGTTTGTAAAATCGTGAACTTTTTATAACCTTGTAATAAACGCAACGATCAATTCCAGGCAACGATCTCCGTACGCACTCGGACGAGGTTCGCGCGACGTCGGCGTCGTTTCGCGCGACAATCGGCGCGACGCTCGCGACTTTGCACCATTGCGCTGAACTGCTGAGGAAACGGGAACACCAGGCCAGGAAGGCTGAAGAGCTTTATATGTATGTATGGTTTGTTTTTTACGATGTCTAACACTCTTTTTATAAACGCACGAGTAACCTGTTTTGGTTGAAGTTGCTGCTAAAGTACCTATGTTCACGCTGTGTAAAGGAGCAAATGAAAACACTTTATAAGTCTCTGTGAAATTCACTTGTCATATAGAAGTTAGACTACAAGTTATTTTGTGTTGGGTGAGGATCGGCTTAAAACAGCCCTATTGTCTTTGGATAGGACGTTGTAATAATCAACGAATGCAGAGCATTAAAAAAACCGACTTCACGTCAAAACTTTGGCCGACTAATGGCGGGTTTCAATATTCAACTGACTGCTATACGTAACCGGTACAGGTATAAAACTGGTAGGAAAAAAGTAGCGTTTCACAATATCTACTAGCTACGGGCTGTAAGTTCTCAAATTTGGCATGGGCCCTCCTTGCGTGACGTTCTTCCAAGAAAATAGGTGATATGTGATTTATAGAATATCACGCATTCGCAAATTATTTGTATGATATTTGAACTAAAGAAATATATAAACTTATTCAATTTATGTTTGCTATGTTTTAGTATTCGATAAATATATTATAGTATGTTTTTAGAGCTTTTTATTAATAATTGCGTTTAACTGCTTACGTAAAACGAAACGCCAATCCTTCGACAAATTTTGCCATTGGTTGAATCACATTTTTATGACGTCAAAGTAAATATTTAAAAGAAAAATTATGTCATTCAATAATATTCGTCCTTTTTTTTTCAAAAACAGTTATAGATAAGTTAGAAAGAGAAAACAGGATTATTGATATGTTGACAGATATTTGATAGGATATTTCGTTAAATGAATACATTTTTACGTGGTTGGCTAGATAAAATGACCTATTCTTTAATTGGTCATACGTAATGAAAACATAACTCTTATTGGGCGCAGCAGACTGCCATGCTACCTTCACGTCATTGGTTTAAATTAATAACTTGTAACGTCGTCGTTGGCTAGATAAAATGACTTATTTTGTAAATGATCAAAATTAACCTAGTAACCCATTACAGTCAAACAGTTCGTAAGCAGTGGTTTAGATGTCAAGATTTTGAATATAGAAAGGCATTTTGGTAGTGATTTCTATTGTTCGTAGGCAAAACGAACAGTTTTCATTATATTGAAACCCGCCATTAGAGTGTCATCCACGTAAACGTTCTCCGAAATCATACATATTGTTTCAAAAATTGTTACCGATTTCAATCAAATTTATATGGGACCAACTATGAAGTATCCCCTATCATATGAAACAAGTATTTTCAAAATCGATTCATAATTGTCTGAAATATCGTGTAACAAAGACACACAAAAAAAAACATACAGACGAATTGAGAAGCTCCTCCTTTTTTGGAAGTCGGTTTAAAAATGATAAGATGACCCAAGCTTCAAAGTAGGACCTCTTTAAAATCAGCTTTGCTGGCGATGATGTATTATATGAAATGCCGGATCCCGCCCCTATGTTTTATTTGACCGCATCGTCACCAGTCATGAGTGAGAGTTAGTGTGCTGTTGTATGGGCTGTTTTAATAACTAAGAGTAATGGACTCAAATACCTTGTAAAAGTGGGCTTGGGTAAATAGCAAGCAGAATTTTTTTTTTTTTTATAAGTGACTAAACCCGCGTTTGACCTCAATCTCACCTGATGGTAAGTGACGATGAGGTCGAAGATGAAAGCACACGGGTTTAGGAAGAAACTGGCTCTTTATACAATATTGCCGGAACACATTACCGCCGGAGCGGTAACATTTGGCGGCAGACTTTATATAAAGGGTGGTCGCTAGCCAGGCGGACCCAGAAGGGATCCTACCACCAAGAATGGATGACTATTGGAAAAAATTTAGAATACTTTAGACAGCATTCGTTATAAATGAAAATATCAGTGTATAATATAAATCTATACTTTAATGTATGAAGCTGAAGAGTTTGTTTTTTTGTTTGTTTGTTTGAACGCGCTAATCTCAGAAACTACAAGTGGGATTTGAAATTTGATAGCCCAACTCTTGAGGAAGGTTTGGAGGAAGGTTTTGAGGAATTGGCTATATTTTATCCCGAAATTCCCACGGGATCAAAAGTTACGCGGGTAAAACCGCGCGCGGTGGCTAGTGAAATAATAAGTGTGAAACGGGATGTGCTAAATACAAGTGTATTTATAAAAAAACTATCAACTATCCAAAGACAACCTAAGCACATTCGGTCTGTTTTCAATTGTCAAAATATTATTATCATAAAGTACCTTATTGAAGAGCCCTAGGCCATAAATCGTTTATCTATCCTTGTACCGATCGAAATTGGCTTGACATTCCATATGTAGAATACACAAGTGCCACTTCGCCACTTTCACTTCCTCACTTAAAATATGATCATATACGTAAATTTAACATACAAATCATTTTATATTTTGTTTCTATTTTTAGGACACTGAAATCACAGTTGAATGAGGCCCGGCTCGCTTCAAAACCAGGTCCAGACCATGAGGTAAGTTTGAAATATTAAATTACTTTTGCAACTTTAGCAGAGGTGCGAAAGTCTAGAGGGCACTTTCTTTGGCTTTTTAGTTTACTCGATTCGTAGCTTGTAGCCCGTTTAAATATCAACAGTTATCTAAGTAGATATAAGTTTTGGATTTAATTACTTTTTATAACTGGAAAGTTAATTTTCGAGTATAATAATTATATATGTGTTCTTTATGATATAACTATCTATATTTGTACTTTAGGGCATTAATATAGGTCCAGCGAAGTATGTTTGACACTTATGTGGGTTAAGTGTTTTTACTATGTTTTATCATCTACTTGAAAAAGAATTCCGTGACATTTTGTCGAATAGAATCGTGTAATCGACTAATCCACAGCGCACGCAACAATCGAATATAAGCCTTAACCACTTGGACTTACGGGCAACTCTTGTCAACGTATGCGGACTCCAGTATTCATTCTTGTTTTGAAATAATGGCTCCTAAGTTCAACTAGGTAAAGTTTATATTAAATTCTTGAATTTGCGGTGTACAAAACGCGTAATCGCGAGACGCATGTTGCGAAATACGTTATAATTAAGTTCGATAGTCTTGTCATTAAGGTAGATTATATGTTGGATTGACTGTCCATTTAGTTGGGACGTAGAACTTATTAATTTTTTAAGTAGTGAGTCTGCGTTTTTTATTTTTTATATTATTGACTAAACCCTTTTTTGACCTTAATTTCATCTGATGGTAAAAACTCATTAAATATTGCCGGAACAAATCATCGCTGGACTGGTGATTTTTGGCAGCAGTTTTTAAATCAAGAGTGATCGATAGCTATACTCTGGCAAATAATTCAATGCATTAAACTGACTGAAATAATGATACCAGTTAAAAACTTCATAGTGTAAGTACTGAATGAGTATGATTGAAAACGAACGAGTTTTTGTAATTAGTTTTGCATATTTTAAAGATATTTATTGGTTATTGAATTTCAGGTGACACTGGATCTGTCATTTGCATTGAATTATTTGCCAGAGTCACAGAATAAGTAATAGTACCGGTACAGAAGAATTACTCCGCAAGAAGATCTAAATAAATTCGAGTCTTGCTACGACGCGATACGGTGGAATTCAGCTCGCACAGCATTACATACCTGCAAATTTATATACCTAGAAGTTTTGTCTCTTTCTATCGCATGCCTCTTATCTTTTCTTAGGCTGTTAGGGTTGCTGCCTAGTGAAGAATAATTAATCTCCTTATTTGTAATTAAGTATCTACCGATGTAGGTATTACTGTTATTCTACCTTTGTAAAAAATATTATTTCAACTTACCTAAAGTACACTAAATTTAACATAATCAAATCTAAACATAATCTAATTGAATTTGTTTCTTTTTATGTCCATTTTTAAATACTATTTGCGACCTCGATCATAGAATTACTGTGAGTTTTATTAGGTAAGTAGGTATCTAAAACGTCACGACGACGGGCGCGCGCGTGACACACGACCCATTCGAAATCCGCCGGCGGAGCGCTTCGCTGTAGGTAAATAACGAATGTACCGCGCGGAGTGAGCCAGGCCTGCCAGAGTATAGGCGTACCCTGAAAGGGTCCTATCACCAAGCGGAGACCACTCGGATAAGTCACTTTTTACTACACGCTTATTCACTTGTAAAATTTAGTTTATTCTGTGCAGAGTTATCTGTCTTAGCGAATAGTGGTTATTATGGGCCTGTCAATACAAATTAGTATTGAATAAAAGAACGACTGATTTAAAACAAGGTACGACCGCAACATCGCAATGGCTGCAAAGTATAAAAACACCAATTTTATCAAGAATTTGATAGAAAAAAAACGAGTCTATTTATCTTTGAGAATATGAAAAATACGCAATTTATTGTAAATATCTAATTATTATCGATAGGGATTTCTGGAAAGCAGAACATTTCATAAGTTTTTATTATAGTGTAGTACTGCATAATTCAATTCAAGAAATAATTCAATTTCAAATACACATTTTGGGAGAAAATAAGACATTCCGCAGAATGCTTCGCTCTATAGGGCCGCCCACACCATTTAATATAATGCGTGTAGTTGTATGGACACTAACGCCATCTTGGATCCATATGAATAACATCTTTTTCTTGTGTTAGTGTCACTTAACTGTTGTGTTCCAAACTGCCAAATTGTGTTTTTAATATTTTGTAATATATTTTGTCTTGGTTCTTAATTTTGTTCTTGAACGCCACATTTTGTAATTCTAGAATGTTGTATATGCCTATAAAAGGAGTATGTACATATCAGAATTTGTATTTTCAAACTATGTTTTTTTAATATATAATAATATGTTGTCTGTTGGCATATCATGTTGAATAAATAGTGCCTCTTTTGCTCGAAAGTGTTAAAGTTATTACACATTCCATTTCATTTTATTCGATTGCTCAATTCCTGATTGATTTTACACATTCACCTTTCTCATGAATCACTCGGTCCTTACGGGAAAACCGTATGAAAATCCATTCAGTAGTTTTTAAGTTAGTTGCATTCAGACAGACATGCTACGGGGATACTAATTTTTGTAATACATACCTAGTGCCTTTATCTCAAGGTCAGGGTTTAAGGACCTTGCTTTAATTACTTAGTTACTAGTCTCCATGACATAAGCTTATATAAGCTGACTTTGAGGCCATATAATGTGGTATGTTCTCGTGCCATATTGTTTTATGAAAAGCCAGTTGCTACCTTAACCCGTGTATTGACATATTTGACCTCATCTTATTATCAGACACTGATCAAACGCGGTATTAAACACAGATAAAAAACCAAGGCAAATATCCCGTTTCTAAGCTTTATTAAACTGTTAATTACCCTGATATATGTTTATGTTTATAAACTAATAAAATAAGCGTTTCATAATATCAGTGCCATATCAATATGAATACAAACAAATAAATACTAGTTAGGTACAGAAGGCAGCAGAGCGTGAGCGTTCCAAACCTTTAAAAAAAATGTAATTTAATCTGAACTCCTGGACACTAAGTGGACCTGATGTCCTGGACATTAAGTTAAGAATTGGTTGGGGAAATCTGACAGGTTTATAACACATTTGCGGCCTTCTGTACTTATCACTTCAGAAAACCTATGTAAATAAAGATGAATCAGTGTCATTGGTGGTCTTTGTTGTTGTATGCAGACTGATCTTATGCGCTTTGTTGAAATGTTACCTATGCCTGAAAACGCCCTGACCTGATTATTCATGTACTGGAGATATTACGGAATAGCAGTTTGTAAACATTCCAAAATGTAAACATAAGCTTTGTTCTTTATTAAAAGATTGACTAGAAGATATCTTTTAAACGATAAGTTTGGTAAGTGAAACAGTTGATTACTGTGAAAGTAATGAAAAAGAAAGTAATAAATTCCCACTAAATCCCAATTGTTTAAAATGTGATAAAAATAAAATTTGAAACTTTCCCATCTCTCCTCTGTATGGAAAAAAATATTCAAGGTCAAAAATAAATAGTCAGTGCATATTGATCGACTGGAAAGAATACAAACTGGTTTTATTCAATATCTACAATTTAAGTGCGGTAAACATGATATAAATTATGAGAGTAGACGCAGGCGGCATCATATTTTACCTCTCGAGCAACGGCGTCAAATAGCAGATATAACGTTTTTTGTAAAATCGATTCTCCTTATTTACTATCAGAAATTAGTTTGAAAATTCCGCTTAAGTCAGTGAGAAGTAACCTGTTAGGAAATATCTTGCAAATTTCAGACAACGCTCCTTCTTCATTAGATTTCCTAAGTTTATAAATAGGATGGCTGACTATCCTGATTTCGATTAATTTATTACATCTCCAAATATGATTAAAAATAAACTTGCTGATCAGTGGCTGAATGCGTTTCTATAATAATATTCCAATGTTTAATTGTGTTTAATTAAACTAATTTTATATATTTTTTATTTTATTTTTCTTTGTTATACCTGTTCTTGGTATACCTTTGTTATACCTTTCTTTTGGATTTAATTACTAACTTCTTGTATCCATACCTCGATGCAACTAACGCTTAGATTTTAAATGCGAAATTATTTAAATGGTGTTTAGTGATTGCTCTTGTTATTTGTATGTTATTGTATCACTGTTTGTTTTCGAAATAAAATAGATTTCGCGTTTTACAGAAAAACGGTAAGTTTGAAAAAAAAATACCTCATTATAGGTAGGTACCCATTTAGGTGCAGTGATGCAATTGATATTTTCTATCCGTTCATCTGAGGACATTTTTTATTTTATTTATTTACACTTTATTGTATGCCTTACAAAAAATACATTAAATATAATAATAAACGGCGGCGGTTTGGCGGCCTTATCGCTGGGAACGACATTGTGTCGTTAGTCAAAAAAGCACTATAAGTGTTTTGTGGTATGGTATGGTAGTAATTAAATTTAATATAAATTGAAAAATAAAAATATTGATTCAATTAAAATGCTTCCACGCTGGAATGGGAGCGAAGGAAAAACATAGAATGTGCCAGCTGCTTCTCTTCCTTAACTGACTTTTACAGTATGCCCGGGAAGAGAAGCAGCTGGAACATTCGATGTTTTTCTTTTGCTCCCAATCCAGCATGGAGAGATTGAATGATTGAATGATCTAGTTAAAAAAAGTGCTTCATCACAACGTCGTACCTGAAATTTTGTTACAATTGTGTTGTGTACGGATGCCACACTCTCTTATTTAACTAAAAAACCTAAAAAGTGTAAGCTTAGTTAGTTGCTGTCGTCGTGGACAGATATAATCTCGTAATTTATTTTTTATCACATTAACTTAATTCCAAACTAAGCAAAGCTTGTGATATAGGATACAATGTATAGAACTGGGCAGGGGGGGTCGGGTACCTAGATAAACTGGATAAACATCCAGATACGGAATGGTTTTTTTGCTGCGTGCGGGGATCGAACGCGTGACCTCACGAATTATTTAGTAGCGTCCTACTTACACCACTGCGCCATAGAGATCGTCGAGGTAATAATTTATAAGCCGACTAGTGTCCTTTACTATAAATAGCAACATATGTACCTACTCAGTTTCGAGATAACGGATTGGAATGCCGGTAAAAGATCTCATCCGATAATTTCCGCAGTTTCAAGTATCGTAAAACATTTTACTGATATTGCAAATGCTTTGCGCTGTAAATCTTACCTACTATAAATGTGAAAGTTTGCATGGATGTACAGATGTTTCTTCCTCATTGACGGCAGAATGGCTCAACGGATTTAGATGAAATTTGGCCAGTCTTTTTATCCCGATATAATAAATAAATAATTCTGACACAGCATTATCTAGCCCAAATTAAGTTTCTTAAAGAACTTGTGTTATGGATACTAGATAATTGATATACTAAAGAAATATATAAACATACGTATTGAATAAATACATATTTTTTATTAGAATAAACTTTAATAAACATATGACTTGACGGCTAATATCTGTGTTCATCACACCGATATCCGCCGCCGCCGGGATTCGAACCCAGGACCTCTGGTATAGAAGGCAATGTATGTTACCACTACACCAGCCGGTAATATATTCCGCTCAATATTCCCGCGAGATTCGAAATTGCGCGGGTAAAACCGCGCGAAATAGCTCTAGTAATGGCATAAATTAAAGTAGTTACTATCAAATCAACTGACTCATGACCCACAACAAGCTCATTTTGGCAAATTGTCTAAATGTTACTAGGTCGAAATTTGCTTGAAGATAGGTTTCCTTGGTGACGAACTTGTTATCATTACATTAAACACTGAAATTGAATGAATACAGAATTCGTACAGTAACTAAAAAGCCATAAGTGCATTATAAGCGATAGACCTTACAAGTTTGACAGTTTCAAACGAATTTTCAGCAAAATGGGTCATGATTCAGTTGGTTCGATGGTACCTACATTAGTTGCAAATAAGTTTATCCAAGTTAAGTTTTACGGATAATACGGATAACTTAGATTACTTCCCTCGATTGCCGTTTACATGAAGTTAGCGCTTCGCATCACTCGCGTGCTGGTTATTTGAAGCGGATTTCTATACTGAATTATTTTCATGCCAAGGATTTTTCATACAAAGTAGAAATCTGGATTTTAGTTGTTTTGACAGTGATCATGCAGCGTAATGAAGTTGTTGTGGCGCCGTGGTTACTTTGCATATCATACGATATCGCAGGTAAAGCAACGTTCGGCGCTTTGGTGACAGGGTGGGTGACCGCCGATAATTTATTTCTCACGACGACTTCCGTGCTTCGGAGGGTACGATAAGCAGTCGAAACGTGGTGGGTTTAAAGCGTGGTGGCCATTCGATTGGCCCTGCACGCCCAATCCACCTTCCTGGGAAAGTTCTGTTCAACTGTTCAAAATGATACCTTAATAAATTTTACGTTTTAACAATAATTAATGACACTGAATATTATTTTTGCTAACCTGAAGCATTTACCATCTTAGTTTAGCCCGAGGAACGATAAAAAGATTTTTCTAAATCAAATTAACTATTCAGGTATTTTCCGTCTGAGTAGCTTCAGAAGTCTGTAACAGAAAAACTAACCTCTTAAATGTAACTTTTTTATGTTATTATAAAAGACTGAGGTCCTGCCAAGTTTTTGAAATTGATTGGAAAGTATGAAATTATTATTTACTATTTTTTATTCAATGTTGAAAATTCAAGTCAGACTCGCCCGACAGAATTTTTTAAAGTTTCGATGAAAGTTATTGTATCTTCCGTGAATGTTAGGAATTTTATGCATAATAGGGCAACTCATGAAGATCATGTTACAAAGATAAAAACTTGGAAAAAATCTCAATTTTTTTTTTTTAATTTTAAGCTGTTTAGGGTGAACATTTTCAAAAAAAGGATAAAAAAATTCATAACTCGAAAACTACAAAAAATCGCTGAACATACATGGGGTATTTTTGGATACCCGTAGGTGTAAGGAATCCAAAAAAAAAATTATGACGACACTGTTTGGACCACCCTGTATACAGTTAGTCGTTAGGGGTTGTTAGAAGCCATTTCGGCACCCTGAAAATTCTGACATCTACCAACCAGTGGGTACTGGGAGAGCAGCTTGGTGGATAACGGCCTTAAACTCCTCGTCACCCAGAGGAGAGACTCATAGCCCTCATAGGGGGCTCATTACACGGAGTTGTGATGTTGATGCTTCAGTGTAATTTATTGAAGCTTAGATCGAGGATTGATATTCACTGTAGTTTTGCACACAATCCTGACATGTAGCTATGCGTTTACGGCACTGCTGCAATGATTTATTTATTTCTGATGATCTCATCACGATAGCTTATCATGACAGTACAGACTCGATACTACAATTAGTCTTGGCCCTGACATGGTGGCATCTAATCGATCGGATTTTTAGTTTATGTTACTAGCGTCCATTATTCTAGACTAAAATAGTTGGTGCGTTCAAACACAGTACAGTTTTTAACAGTAGTCGGTTTTACTCGTTATTTCGATGTGTGCAGACAGAGCTGACCTGTGAGATTTTTGACAACTCATAAAATGTACAGCCCGACAAGGCTTTTTTGGCGTTTGGATGATGACGTCAGAGGGGCGTGACTATTCAGTATAATTTCCCTCTTCTCAGGGAAAAATATGAATGCATAAACTTTTAGTTTTTTCATATTTGAAAACAGAAATTATTTCATTTAATTACTACAAAAAGGCAAGTCGCCTTAACTTTGAGAAAAACGTAAGTGGTACAAAAACACAGGGTTAAAGATATAAATAGAAAATTAAGCAAGAAAATAAAAGTATTAAAAATAGAGTTACATGAAAATAATATCATGTTTTTATGATAAATTGTTTTCCTCGTCATCCTCGTCACCACTACTTTTTTTATGATACCTACTCGTGTGTAGAAATGATCGTATTTTGAAAGGTTTGTAAAAAATCTGCTTATCTTTCTTCACTTTTCATACAGTCTTTCTAAAGAGACAATTCTAATGAAATCGTAATTATTATTGAGATTAAAAAAATGAAATAAATTATGTTCTAAAGTGTATTTCTTAAAGTATGGCAATATGTAAACATTGCAGAGGCAACTTGCTTCCTTAATCTTCAAAAAGGATTTATTGGGACGTTAAATTGTTTTTCTTTCTGAAAAAAACTTCTTCAATTTTATAACTACAATAAGTCAACCCACATTTAGTAAGATTTGGCGTATGTTATATCTTAATATTGAATTTAAAGTACATTAATTAATATGAGCGGTAAAAGTCATGAAGTGACATTTCCCAAGACGGTGGTTAGTTCCAATTTTCGCCACGCGAACTTTCAAAATTCTTGTCGGACTATATTAAAACAACAGATATTGCAAATAATAGCTCATTCCAAATCATTTACTTATATTAAAAACTGCAGCAAGGATTTTAATATTTTACCCTCTCAAGTTCCTCAATAGACTACTGGTATCATCCACTTGAAATGATAATCCCGATACCGTTTCTAAGAAATTAAATAAAGTCTGTACCAATAGTTTAGATATAAAAGGCAGCATTTCAATGACAATATCATCTTTATACATTCACATACCTAACAAAAAGTAGTTTGACTGGTCAGAGACTGTATGGACCGTGAACATTACCTACTCTTATGATCTTTGATCGCTTTAGAATGAAAAAATATTTTTTCCGACCCGACTGTCGGAGACTATTTTTTATATTTCCAAGATTTTGCGCGTGCAAATAAACAAGCGCTTTCGTTTTATTATACTTATTGCTGTACTTAGATTATACAGTTCTAATTCGCGTTCTGAGAATATTTCGAATCTCCAAATTAATGTATAAATGGTAAGTATTTATTAAATCTTAATAAGTACGTGATATTATCCGGCGGAAACTGTTTAAATAATGAATTGTGGGCACGTGATGCAAGTATTAGGATTTCCCATCATGTGGATTTACTTCACATTATTATAATTAGAATTTCAGTAAAATCACAGATTGTTTACTAAATGATGAAAGACCGTGAGCAAAGACGTAATAAGCCATTTCTAAAAATTTAACTCAGACTAAATCTTAGTCATATATTCAATTTGTCTGTGACTCTTTAGTACGATTAGTTGTCGTATGTTCGTTTCTGTCATATGGCGGGTTTCAATATCATGAAAACTGTTCGTTTTGCCTACGAACAATAGAATTCACTACCAAAATGCCTTTCTATATTCAAAATCTTGACATATAAACCACTGCTTACGAACTGTTTGACTGTAATGGGTTTCTAGGCACATTTGAAGTTACATTAGACCATTTACAAAATAAGTAATTTTATCTAGCCAACGACGACGTAACCAGTTATTAATTAAAACCAATGAGTTAAGGTGGTATGGCGGCTTGCTGAGGGCAATAGCGACTTAAATATTCATCACATATGACCAATTACAGAATAAGTCATTTTATCTAGCCAACGACGTAACAATTTATTCATTTAACGAAATATCCTATCAAATTTCTGTCAACATATCAATAATCCAGTTTTCTTTTTCTAACTTATCTATAACAGCTTTTGAAAAAAAGGACAAGTATTATTGAATGACATAATTTATCTTTATATAATAACTTTGACGTCATAAAAAACGTAAATTCACCAATGGCAAAATAAGTCAAAGGATTGGCGTTTCGTTTTACGTAACAAATTAAACGTAATTATTAACAAAAAACTCTAAAAACATACTATAATATATTTATCGAATACCAAAACATAGCAAGAATGAATTGAATTAGTTTATACATTAATTTAGTTCAAATATTATACAAATAATTTGCGAATGCGTGATATTCTATAAATCACATATCGCCTATTTTCTTGGAAGAACGTCATGTAAGGAGGGCCCATGCCAAATTTGAAAACTTACAGCTCGTAGCTTATAGATATTGTGAAACGCTATTTTTTTCTACCAGTTTAGTACTTGTATCGGTTACTCATACCAGTCAGATGAATGTTGAAACCCGCCAATAGTTGATTTGTTTATCTTCATATTCGTGCTGTGAGCATTGTTATCAAAGACTGCCAAAAGTTTGTTTGGCAGTAACATTTCCTTTCAATACGTTTTAAAAGCCGAAGATGTACATTCAAATGGCCATTCAGTGTACGTATGTCATATGCCCAAAGCCTTGCTCCATTGCAAAAGACTAAACTAAGAGAGTACGTCCTGAAACTACAGTATTCTTTTAGTGTACTCTTAGTCCATATACTTCTTAGTGTGCTCTGTGATTTTGCATCACAGTTTATACTTTATCTATTACGTTTAGATTTATCACCAAAGAAATTCTTTCGTCAAAATAATGGTGTTTATGTCATTGTGGCCACTTTGTTGCCAGTTGCCACTGTGAAGGTAATTAACTTCTATGTCACCAATAAATTTAAAAATTAGGAACATATCTGGAATTGTAGTTTAATGAATGATTTATTAATTTAACTATATAAATTGAATTCTTATTTGAAGAACCCTCTGACAACGTTTATATTTCATCTCATCATCATCGTCTCTACCCTTTTTATGAACTCACTGCTGTGCCATGCGTCTCTCCCCGGGGTGATGATGAGGTTTAGGCTGCAAACCATCAAGTTAGCCCAGTGCTGGTTGTTAAATGTGAAAAAAAAAACAAAAACCCAAGATCAAAAAAGGTTTTATTATTCGGTTTAGAGAAACAGGAAATGACTTCAATCAGTCTATTTATCTCATCCGTCCGGAACATGCGCGCTTTCGTAAACTATTACCGCCAGTTGGTTTTGGCGGCAAAAGTACGGAACGTAACATTAATTTCCTTCCACATCATAGTATTCTGAATTCTCTATTCAGTAGGGTCGCGGCTGCGGACCGAGACGAACGTCCTGAGGCTTGTTCCTTTCAGTTTTTCAGCTTCATTTCGATTTCGTTCAGTTTACGCGTCGGGTGTTCAGCTAGCGTTTAGTTACGAGTTATTTCTGTGGCTTTATCTTTGGCCTTCAAACGTAGTTGGTTTTGATGCCCTCGTGCTAGTGTTTTCGTTTGTGGCTTTGTGTTTTAAAACGCCGGTTTTCAATTATGAAGTTTAAGGTTTTCAAGAAACTCCTTCATCAAGTGAGTCATGTTTTCTTTTACAACAAATTAGTAAATTAGTTAACTTTTTATGACTTTGAAAGATTATTTTGTTTTCATCGTACTTACATGAGGGTATTTTGAAAATGAGTTTTAATTTTTATTTATGTAGAATAAGTAACCCGCAGAAAGAAATTATAGTATTTTTTATACTTTTTTCGTGTTTTGATCATTTACTCTCGAGTTTTTGTAAATTATTATTTTGAATGCTTAAAACCACTCATCATTATTATTTGTATTGCCATGTTTTATTTACAAATATATTTTTCCACAGTTTGATTTCAATCATCTAATTTAATACATAACATATAGGGTAGGTCTGCGATCTTATATTTATATCGTATTGTGTTTTACCCTATACCATTCTATACTTAAAATGTACCGTAAACTAAACTGAGATAAAAAATAATATTTTGAGTATGTACGTGTTCATTGAAGCGTATTATTCAATGCGCGCACGCATTCAGCCAGAAACACAATGTAAACAAACTGCCAATGCATCCCTCTTTCTTGTAGACATTGATTTCATATACATATACATAATTTACATTGTTCTATATGAATTTTCATTACAGAGCATTCTTTTTACCTTGAATTTCGATTCTTTAGTGTTAATAATTTTAAAGAGCCAAAGTATACTTTACTAAAAATTTAAGAAAGACTACACTTTCTAAGGTTTTCGATTATAAAAAAAGAAAAAACTAAATTTCTCCACGTAGGTATTGCGCCAGTTGAAACAAGTCTGTGTAAACACGGGAAAATCGCCCTTTTTGCGTACCTTGTTTGAAAAATCGAATGTTTTTAAATCTCGTGTTACTAAGACATTGGTTGTTTTAAAACTTTTCAACCGACTTCCAAAAGGAGGAGGTTTTCAATTCGTGTGTATGTATTTTTGTGTCTGTTCCACGATTTTTTGGTCAAATATAAATCGATTTTAAATGTTCTTGTTTCATAATATGTAGTATCCTCATTATATTAGGACGGAGGATACTTCAGAGGTGGCCCCTATAAATTCAATTGAAATCGATTGAGTATCTACTTCACGAAAAAATTAAATATTAGGCAAAATTTTGGACGTGATGTCGGATTTTTGATGCTCTGCATTCGTTGATTATCTTGTAATTAAAATTGAAAAACATAGTTAAACAAATAAAATTCCTCACATAGGATATCAATGTAGGCAAAGTATGCCATGGTTTGTTTTAAATTTATCTCATAAATTATTTACGCATCAGTTTGATACAATAATAAAGTAGGTTCTGCTGTACAATATTTGTTTAAATACCCGCGAAAGTTTTAAACAATAGTTAGAACATTTGTTTAGTCTGTGCAAACATGCAGCGATAACATTCCGAGATAAGAGGCATGTGTTTAAGCCTGCTGGTTTTACCTGTGAAATTGTTTTTTAATGGATGCCTTCGTCATTAAAACTAATTCGATAGTTTAGTTTCGTGCGAAACTCGGTTTGTATCTCAGTGATATTTATCAAAGGAGGTCATTGGATGTGTGACAAAACAAAATTTTAACAAGACTAGCTGGCTTGAGATCCTCAAGTGTACGATGTTTTCTATGATCCCTAAGGTCTCCGTGTATATTGGAATACATTACTTATAGTTATTAGTGTTTCAATGGTATTACAGTTTGGAAAAATTATTGATTTATCAACACTTAAGATATCCGAAATCACTCAAACCTAACATGATAACTTGTTTTTCATAAATTACTTTTATTTTTATTGCTTCCATGCTGGACTGGGAGCGAAAGAAAAACATAGAATGAACCAGCCGCTTCTCTTCCCGGGCATACTATAAAAGTCAGTTACGGGACGGAGGTTTTATTAAAGTTTTTTGAGCGACAGGCTGACCCCCTGTCACTGCTGTAGTCTCTCTCCATCATAACTTCCAAATTTGTCAAACGTGACATCAGGTGTTAAATAGCCTCTGGTGTTCTGCCTCTATGTATGTGCTTTTGATTTATGTCATCAATGATTGTTATTCTTCATGCATCATTTGTTGTACATCTTTTATGCTGTCTTTGTGAAATTATTACATACATACATAACCGCACGCCTGTATCCCTTATGGGGTAGGCAGAACACTATAGGTTAAAAGACCATCTGATGTTACATTTGACTTTAGAGGTATTATAAAGATGGATAGAGACTATTACAGTGACAGAGGTCAGCGTGTCGCCCACAAAAACGCCAATAAAAGTTCTGAAACCTCTGTCCTTCAACTGACTTTTACAGTATGCCCGTAAAGAGAAGCAGCTGGCACATTCTATGTTTTTCTTTCGCTCCCAGTCCAGCATGGAAGTTATTGAAGTTAGTGAAATTATTTCATCATGTATTCGCACCATGCGTATCCAAAAGCAAAACAGTTTGAACACTATTGAAGATTTTTCTAACAGCTTTGAAATTGAGTAGTTCAGCATTGGCGTTGTTGATTTTTTTAAAACACGTGAATCTAGCGTCGTAATAGCATAGCTAGTAAAAGATTAATACTAGATAAAATATTTGAGTATGTATGTGTTGCGATTCCATAACACTTATAGAAACACCCAGATCCAGATATCTGTAACACGTTTATATCGCAAAAAGACAGTTTATTTTTAAAGCATTTAATTCGGATATTTACGTACTGCACTGCGGAGGTCGTCAACTACAATTATTAAGACAACAAATATTTGTACTCTTCTTAGGTTTATTTGTTTATTTATTGTGTTTTACAAAATAAACTCTTAAATAGATGAAAAATGTCATAAACAAAAATGAACTACCGGGGCCTCAGTGGAAGAGCACTCGTCCGGCAAACGAGAGGGCCCAGGTTCGAATCCTGGTCGGGTAATTTTTATTTATCACATTTTTCATTTATTTAAGAATAATTGAGCATTTTAAATGCAAAAACTTAAAAACATTATTAAAAATAAACTCTATTCTTATGTAAATAATCGTATAAGGTACACATGTGAGTTGAAATACGGAGTTTTTACCAACCATGGACTTAATTAAGGAAACTGGCATAACGAACTTGCACCGCTGCATTTACGTCATAATTAACGTTATTCAAATTAACTGTAAATTGACTGATTTCATGAAAAAAGACTACCTATGCATTTGTAATGCATAAAGATGAATCTAGTATTTTTCTAATGAAAATAATACTATTGCCCTTTTTCTACGTGTGTCCCCAAATAAAAAAAAGTTGCATATTCAAAAATGTACTTCTCCGTTCTCATCTATGGACAAGAAGTGTATATACCTTAGAAAACATAGTAAACAACAAATGAAAAAATTATTCCACGTTTTTATATACATTTGATAATACGCTTTGTTTGTAACATTTCACCTGATTTTATTTAGTAATTCTATATAAATGAAACGTTAATAAATTCTGTGGAAAAATCAAGAAAAAAAGTTGTTCCTGTCTATACAGTCAGTGCAGAATTTTAGATAATTCTGTCAATCAGCAATGACTATCGTAATCATGGCGTTTGCAACAGTCGTCGCGCTCTAAACAAACAAAATCATATTAAATGCCTCGTTCCTATAAGGTTATTCAAATGTTAATAACTATTGTAGTTCTAAAACTTATAAATCAATCAATGTGACGGCCCGACATGATAATAGTCATCCAGACATAATAAGTATGATCAGTCTATAAAGTATTAAACAGTTTTTGCACCACATTAAAAAAAACATTAAAAAAATCTTCGAAAATTTTTGAAAAACTGAAGAAATTAAAAAAAAAAAACTATTTATACTCTTCCTCGACATATTCATTGTAGTGCACGCAATTGATTTTATTATGTTGTCTGTACCAGCTGACTGTGTATTACTTGTTTAGAAACCCTGTGCAGACGGAATGCCTATCGCCTGTTTTGCCATTGGTAAATGAGAAAGTAATTGCGGTATGTCAACGTGTGCTTTTGCTGAGGATTCCGTGGCATAGTGGGTTAATAGTGCATTCGATTCCAGCTGTGCTGTATGATAATGCGTAGAATATATATTTGTGCATGGTTATTTTGGGCATGATGATGATACTAGAAACTATTTTTAAATATTTATATAGATAATCGTTCTGTAGCTTTTACTTGAAGGAATAACAATCATCCATCGATCTAATCCTAAAATATTTCAGCTCCACCCATGCACATTCAGATTCTTTAAGTATGTTTTACTCTGGGAAATGTTTGTTTAAATATTAAACAGAACGAACGTCCTTGCAAAGACTATCACATACATAATTTATTCAGAAATTAGCTGGCGTCTATAGTCCTTTATAAAAGGCTTCCTGGCAGTTAATTGTTCCTTTTCTATACAAACCTTAAAAGCAATAATGAAATGAGTAACGATGCAACTATGCGCTCATTGTACCTATAGTTACCACCACCGGTACTAAAACCAGGTCGATCATCGATTATTTGTTTCAGCGAAACATTGCGTACGCCTAATAATTCCAAAGGTTTTGCAAATATATTTGACGTACTTGTTGTTATTACAATACGTTTAATTAGTGCTCAGGTATTGATTGATTTAGCGATATAGAAGACTATGTAGGTCACTACGCATTGTAGTGGCGATTCGCACGATTTCCAATTTGATTTAAATAGTGCAACTCTTACCAATATCAATTAGTTGAGTTGAGTTGTTAATTCATGAGTTTTTAAAAGTTTGTCATTATAGTCTACGAATTAATTAATTATTTTAATCCTTTTTCCATTACTAAACTCTTAAAGTAACTATAAGTTAAATAAAAATTTGTCCGTGTAAGTTCATGGTCTAAGAAAAGTTGAAGATTAAGGCTAAAATTATGCCAAAAATAGCGACGACGCTTTACTTAAAAAAAAAACCGCTAAACGTCTTTTCTCCGAAACTATTTAATGAAGGGACAATCCCTTCTAAAATCTTCGATTTTATTTTTAGACTTGCATAGTCCATTACAGTCAAATGAGATCAAGTAATACCAAACAGGACCCGAATAAAACTAAACAAATCGCATGTTCCAAATCATGCTCAATATCTGTCATCGGAAATTGATAAACCCGTCACAAATAAAAGCAGGTTAGTAAGGTTGTTTATCATTTCATTGATTGTTAGATTACACTAAACTCAGACGCTGACATATCCATCAGAATATCACCACATTTTCTTACTCCGAAAAACATAAACTTAAACATCACCATACAAAGGTCGTCGAAGATTCGATTTCCGCGTCACATTTACAAGTAGTCATTAAGTTAGTGTCCTCTTGTTACAACCTTGCAGCGGCAGACTTTCTTCCTGCCCATAAAAGACTATCTCGTAATGTCATAGTTTCTCCAAGATATATACTGCACGAAATATGTCACGTGAAATTAACAAACCCATCATATTATATTAAGAAGCAGGTTATTTTTTATTTAACCGAGATTCATCATCATCATCTACAGCCTGTAGACGTCCACTGCTGGACATAGGCCTCCCTCAAGGTCTTCCACGTTGCTCGGTCCCGCGCCGCCCTCATCCAGCGTTTACCGGCGACTTTGACCAGGTCGTCGGTCCATCGTGCCTGCCTACGCTGCGTCTCCCAGTACGTGGCCGCCACTCGAGAACTTTTCTGCCCCACCGGCCGTCTGTTCTGCGAGCTATGTGCCCTGCCCATTGCCACTTCAGCTCTGCAATCCTTCTGGCTATGTCGGTGACATTGGTTCGCCTGCGAATCTCCTCATTCCTGATTCGATCCCGCAGGGAAACTCCGAGCATGGCCCTTTCCATTGCCCGCTGAGCGACTCTAAGCTTATTTATAAGGCCCATAGTTAGCGACCACCGAGATTCATCATCATCATCATCATCACAACTCCGTGTAATGAGCCCACTGCAGGGCTATGAGTCTCTCCTCTGGGTGACGAGGAGGTTTAGGCCGTAATCCACCAAGCTGGCTAAATTCAATACCACCGAGATTACACTAACTTAACTAAAAATGTTCATAACCTTTAAGTAAGTTATTATGGTTGTTTATTATTGAACCGAGATTACACTAAATAAATCAACAATTTTCCTAATTGTCTTAAGACATATCCTTCACAATATCAAGATTTTCTTACACCGAAAAAAAAAAGCTTAAACATCGCCGTACAAAGGTCGTTAAAGATTCGATTTCCGATTCGCCTTTACAATTTTTTCAAGTAAAGCCATTAAAATAGTGTCCTCACCTTACAACCTTGCAGTGTCAGACTTTCTTCCTGCCCATATAAGTGCATCTCGTAATGTCCGTTCAACGCGCACCTGTTGTGTGTAACCTAGGTCAAGTCGTAGGTCGTGTGCTAGTATCGATTGTTTCAATTACTATATTCTGTATCTGGGAGCTTCAAGCTCATCTGATTTGTATCGTATATTTATTTACAGGGTCAAATGCTACTTCGTGTTAATGGAGCTGGTATTGATTATGTTAAATTTCAATATGTTATATCTTGAACTATAGAATACTTAAATTTTGTATGTTCAAGGTCATCTATGTTGTTAGGTACTGTTGTTTTATTTATTTACTTCGTCTTTTTGTGTCTTATTTACGAGACTATTTGGTCAATAAATTATGAATCGACTTGATCACTCCTGTTTTGTTTGGTAGAAGTTACTTTCGAGGTAATCCCATATAGGTAAAACGTTTCACTGCAGCAAAAGTTTTGGCCTGAACTTGAAATTGTGAGTAAAGTCGGATTTTAAAGTGCTATAATAAGTATTTCAATTTGTATTATCTTATTATACATGGAGCTAAAGCGTTTGTATGATTTATTGAAAGTTCATATCTCATATTTTTTCCCTGTTTAATTCAAATATGTTTTTGGTTTAGATACTTCGTTTCTTGAAAAAGAAAATTGATACATGAATGATGTCAACGAGTCGGATGCCACTTTCTATGCATTCTGTGCTCGTTTGACTGCTTTGTGCGTAAAATTAATATCCTTATGTGTATAACCCGCGGCAACGAAACGAATACGTAATTAAATCGACTTTGAAAGTACTTTAATGATTTTAAATAAAATTACTAAATTATTAAATTCTGTGCTCAGGGAGTTTTTTGGAGACGGTTAAATATTGGTCACAAATGTATTGAAAATCTCCCCCATAAAAGTGATCTGTATCGGATTTAGCTTCGATATCTTTATTATATTACGCATATTGTAATTTGACGTATAAAGTACAGTATCTTACAACAGTTTAAATTCAATACCAATCGATATTTTAATATATTTTACAATTCAAATGCGTGTCTTTCACATAATTCTACACATTATTATCATAGCCTAGTCTGACATTAATGACTATAATAATGATGAATATGAAAATAACACAGTGCACTGACCCACTGAGATAAGTCGTCTAGTCACAGAACTCAGCCCTCTGTATCAAATTGTTCTTTAAAACTGTCATCATAACTAAATCTCCATTAGGTTTCTAGTTCAGTAGTGTCATTTTGTTGCACTGACGTTTTATTTGACCCTATTCAAACCTTGGCTTATTTGAAAGTTTCTTTACTCATTTTCTATTTACACGCACAATTTAACTTTCTTACTGTATAACATATATTTGTAGCTCGAATTTGTAAAAATGGAGACACAACTCAGCTTGTGCATTTAGATTTGCATTGACAAAGCACTGATTTCCAGTTTAGGTCAAAAACATTGATGACGCCACCGAACGTGACATAAAAACACTCGTTATATTATAAGGATTTATAAGTGTTTGTATTGCAGCGGGGATTGAACCGAAAGGTCTACATACAATGCGCAGCTAGCTAAACAACCACTGCTCCACCGTGGCATCAATTAAATATGCCACGGTGACCGCTAATTTCTTCCTGCTATGTTTCGTAAGTGGTTTTAAAGGAAGTGTTTATAGGTATAGAAAGTTAAAGTAATTTCAGATCTTGGTGATGTATGCGTTGGTTATGAGAGCTATTAGATATGGCCAGATAAGGTAGGCATAATTATTATACGTCGTTAATGGTACAGTAACTCAAAGTCTACAAAAAGTATAAAAAGACGGCGTATGATTGAAAACTGTGTTTTCTCAAGTACACACAGGAATTGCAAACAACTCCAAAATAGGATTATTTTTAGCAACGCACTTCATACTATCTTATCATGTATAGAATTTAGTTATTGGAAGCGAATGATTCAGTATCTCACAATAAAAGTGACACAGCCAATTTCTCATTACTTAGAAGCTGTGCGATCGAAATTGATTTGAAAATGTAATAAAATCTTCACGGCTTCTTCTCATAATTGCTTGTGCAGATGACATTCCCAATGAAGCCTTACTCGGTGATTTCAATTGTTTATACCCTTTATTGGATTTCAATGGTTTGTTTTCTTTTAAAACTGTATCAATATTATTTTAGCGTACTGTTACGATTGCGTGATCACTCTTACACTTATTAATATTATGTAAAAGTGAAAGGATAATGTTATATCGTGTTACTCGGTGTTTTATAATTTAATTCATTGCTTTTAGTTCAAAGTTATAGAAAACATGATTGTGAATATGTTGAATAAAACGTGAGGTTTTTGTCCGTTTGCCTGAACAATGACCTAGTTTTATGTCAACAGTAACGCAGTAAAGCGTATTTTATAAAATTTCCGTTAAATTTCTTCCATGCTGGACTGGGAGTAAAAGAAAAACATAAAATGTGCTAGCTGCTTCTCTTCCCGGGCATACTGTAAAAGTCAGTTAAGGGACGGAAGGTTTATTGGCGTTTTTGCTGGCGACAGGCTGACCCCCTGTCACTGCAATAGTCTCTCTAACATAATAACACCTCCTAATTTGTCAAACGTGCCGTCAGATGGTTTTATAGCCTCTGGTGTTCTGCCTACCCCATTAGGGATACAGGCGTGAAGTTATGTATGTATGTATGTCCGTTAAGTATTTAAACTAAAATAAGAAAAGAAACAGAATTTAATTGATGATAAACATCGCATAGTATTGTATACTTTTTACCATTTGATATTTATTTATGTTATTGTAATAATTTGTTTGTATGAACACGCTAATCTCTCAAACCACCAGTTATGTATGAACTAATTGCCTTATTTAAAGGTATGCGGGTATAAACACGCTAGAGCTATAAAATCGTCTTACATCCCATAGTTTAAAGATATAAAACATAAAGTAATCAGCTGTTCAACTTTAAATGAAGTACGGAATGCAGAGCAACTATGTATCAATAAACTAATATACGAAATAGAAATAGAAATATATTTATTGACAGACAAAACACATAACAATAATATGATAGAAAGAAAAACAAATTAGAACATAAAAAAGAAAAAAAAAAACAAAATACAATAAACAGAATCACAAGGTACATTACAAGTAGACAATTTCACAAAGTAAAAATAAATGTGTTTCAATACTGCTAGGTACTTTGCTATTATACTTACACTAGGATTCCACCTAATCCTAATCCTTATGTGTGGTTCTAAATACAAGTTTATTTAAGTTTACTTTAGGGCCACACACTTTGTGTTTTAGTTAAGTCTGTTAATTATTTTATTTATTTTAATTTATACGGCAATAAATTAAATAGTAATGACATGATATAATTTCCCAATAAATGTATTGTCTAATATATTTTTCCCCTTGTTCCTTAAAAGTTCATAAGCATCATTGTTTTGGCATTAATCATGTCATATTCGACGTCATAGCGTCACCCCAGCTAGCGTCACACGCCTAGATATTTACGTTCCCTTTCTTCGTAGAAGGTGCGCATCATATTCTAGGAGTGAGGTCATCGATTGTGTCATCGAACCAATGAATAGGCAGGGAAGCAATGCTCCGTAGTTATAGCTATATACAGAAGTATTTTGAGAAGGAACAGTGGCCTTACTGTACTCTATACCTCTTTCTATCTCTCTATCGGATTCGGAAAAACGGAAAAACATGCTTTCAATGCCAGAGAAACTGGGTTTGAATCTTGGTTGTTAGTGTGGACGTTTATTTGATGATACCGATATAAGCACGATGAGTCAAGTCATAGATTTTTATTTATTTGCTTATACATATGTATATTTCTTGACTTTATTTATCTCTTATCTAGAATCCATAACACAATTTCTTCAAGAAACTAAAAAAAATCTGATATTTAATGTGGTGCGAATGTTTGAATTATAACTTATTAAGTTCAATGCACGTTTAAGAGATTGCGGTAGAAATTAATCAAATTGTAAAATACTCTGCGGAAACGCGCTATGATCTTGTTGAGATTACGTCACTATTACGCAGTGACGACGACGTACGTTGCATGAGGTAGTTAAAGGGTGCTCTCGGATGTAAAACTTGTAATTTTTAGTCCGTCTAATGTCAAACTTAACTTCAAAATCAGTTTTTGATAGCAACTGTTGAGTTTGAAGTCCCCCTAACTAAGTTGACGTAAGAGAAACTTAAAATTAAACAGTGTAATGTGGAATTGAGCCCACTGTGAAACATTGCAAATATATTAAATTCAAATTATTTTCTTTACAATGATGGGGTAACACTGTCTACCTCAGACGCCAGAGGTCGCGGGTTCGATTCCCGCACGGAACAAGAAAAAAAAATGTTCCGTATCTGGGTGTTTATCTATTTATATATTTATATTTTAGGTGCCCCCCTAGTTCGCTACATGGTATCCCATATCACAGGCTCTGTTTAGTTTGGGGCCATGTAGTTGGTGTGATTGTCTGGGGAAATAAAAAAAAAATGACTCAAAAAAGTATCCATGTCCATTTACACGGAATTTGTAAGTACAAACGAATACAAGTAAGCAACATTATTTTATACACAAGCTGATTCACCTGCCTTACAAGTCTAGAAATAGTTTTAGTTATTTAGTTAGCACTAAATAGTGATTCATTAGCTATGATCGCCTGTGTCGGTTATCTGCTATCGAGAAATACCAAATAACTACGCAGTAGATAATGTCCTGGTGTTTAAAAATAAACCAATGTTTCATGCTTTAATCATAATTATGTAAAACTTTATGTTTTGAATTTTGAAGTTTTTGTAAAGTTTTGTTTTTCTTTATGAAAGCTATACCTATTAATTTGAAAATGATATTATAAAAAAATAATTCTCGTCACCAACTGAGAAACCATCGGTGAAAGAAATTTATGGTTTAAGCTAGTTATTGCCGATGAAAAGGAAAATATTTTTATATTGTAAATGTTGTCACACGCTACATATTTTTTTATCTTTAACAATAACATAAAAAAAATAAAGTATATCCTTATTCCGATAAATTGGCTGAGGTTAAGCATCACTCCTCATAGTTTCACTTTCAACCAATGTTTACGCACACCCTGCATAAGTAAATTTCACTTCATCCCAATATAAACTTATTCGATTACAACACGTATTGATGACTAGCCACCGCGCGCGGTTTTACCCGCGTAACTTTTGATCCCGTGAGAATTTCGGGATAAAATATAGCCTTCCTCAAGAGTTGGGCTATCAAATGCAAAAATAATTTTTCAAATCCGACTTGTAGTTTCTGAGATTAGCGCGTTCAAACAAACAAACTCTTCAGCTTTATATATTAGTATAGATATTATGAAGTCGTTGTGGCGCCGTGGTTACTGTGTTTATCACACGATATCACAGATTAAGCAACGTTCGGCGCGGTCGGTACTTGGATGGGTGACCGCCGAACATTCATTTCTCACGACGACTTCCGTGCTTCGGAGGGCACGTTAAGCAGTCGGTCCCGGGTGCTGTATACTTGTATACAGTGGTCGTTAGGGTTTGTCAGAAGCCATTTCGGCGCCCTGAAAATTCTGGCATCCACCACCCAGCACTGGGCCAGCTTGGTGGATTATGGCCTAAACCTCCTCGTCACCCAGGGGAGAGACTCATGCCCTGCAGTGGGCTCATTACAAAGAGTTGTGATGTGATGTGATAGATATTACTTGGCTTACAATTAAATACCGTGTCATGACCATCGCAACATTCGTTGAAACGTCGAGTTTAATAAAAAACTCGATGAAGTCCAACCTTAGCCAAGTATTTCTGAACGTTCGTGTTCTCGTTAAAGTTTCATCGATATCATAAATCATAATAGTAAAGAACGAACAATTACCCCCGTTGTAAATAAGAAAGCACGGGGTCGTCGTTCGAAGACTCGCGGGCCGGTTCACTCGATAGCTCCTAACGCTGATTAGCTTAATACCGCACTTGAATTGATAATGCTATGTCAGGATTCATTGCTAGGGTTCAAGGCACCCCACCCGTATCTTTTGTAGTCGTTCAGTAGTATAGTCTGTTGATGTTAAGTTCTTATCATGTTGGTAATGCCTCGTAAATTCAGTACAATAGAGTACCTATAATATCGTTTATCAATTTATTTTATTGCATTTTTGCATAAAATAATAATAATAAAAAAGACGTGTGGCACTCTGAGACTGCCGCGGTAAAGCTATTGCATAGCAATTTTTATCAACTTATGCAATTATAATTATTTATTTATTTTATTAATGCAGAAATGTTTGATCTAATATGAAGTTCCACAAGTTCCTAGTAGATGGCGCTGATTGTTTATTAAAGCCCGCATGTAAAGTTATGAAATCAAAGTATCACCGCTGCTGTGCCGGTCGGAGTGTTAGGTTTTTTTCGTTACGGAATTTCTGGATTCGGTCCCCACGCTCAAGGCCCGCGATAGAAGCTATGCAATAGCTTAATAATGTTTATTGCCAAATAAAATTTCATTTTTTCGTAAAAGATACGGCTCGCTAGGAGAATCTTGAAGCCATCCTTACCATCCATTACTCTTTCATTAGTAGTATTTAACGGGTTTTCACGGTTATTCTGGGTTTGTAGGACTATTTTATCTTAGCCGACCATGCACTGTATAAATATCCCTCAAGCTAAAATACTGGACATAGAAAAAATATAAGGACAGAGGTTTTTTAAAGCGTTTTTGTGGGCGATAGGCTGACCCCCTGTCACTACAATAGTCTCTTTCCATCTTTATAATACCTCCAAATTTGTCACACGTGACATCAGATGGTCTTGTAACCTCTGGTGTTCTACCTACCCCATAAGGGATACAGGCGTGACGTTATGTATGTATGTAAAAAATATACTACGAGCGATACGAGTTGAACGTTGTAAATATTTTGTAATATCAACACCGATATCGTCAGTCAAGTAATCTGACAGTGACCAGAATTTTCCAGTCATATTACACCGATATATTGGATATTCAGTTATTCGCATCACGCCGCGAGTACCAACCTACTGACGAAATACCCACGAGCTACCAACCTCGACTCGGGTTACACACCGCCGGAGCGACCCTGACTTATTGCACGAAATACAGAGCACTTTGTTTGTATTCGATTCAATAATCAGTTGGTTGATTACTAGGGACATTTGTTGGTTTTATCAGCTACTAGCTGTTGCGCGCGGTTTTACCCGCGCAATTTCGATTCCCACGGGATTTTCGGGATAAAAAGTAGCCTATACGGATTCGGAAGAATCCCTCTAAGTAATGGTAAAAGAAATTTTGAAATCGGTCCAGTAGTTTTTGAGCCTATTCAATACAAACATACAAAAATACAAAGGTTTCCTCTTTATAATATTAGTATAGATAAAAGACTAGGTATACTAATATTATAGATTACTTCCATGCTGGACTGGGAGTGAAAGAAAAACATAGAATGTGCCAGCTGCTTCTCTTCCCGGGCATACTGTAAAAGTCGGTTTAGGGACAGAGGTTTTATTGGCATTTTTGTGGGCGATAGGCTGACCCCCTGTCACTGCAATAGCCTCTCGCAATCATTATAATACCTCATTAGTCAAACGTGACATCAGTTGGTCTTATAACCTCTGATGTTCTGCCTACCCCATAAGGGATACAGGCGTGAAGTTATGTATGTATGTATAGATAAAAGATTAGTCGTATCATAGCTTTATTAAAAGGGCCAACCGAGTATGTAGGTCACCTGAAGTTGTCGCTATCTCCGATGCTGAAGATGCGGGGCCGACTCTGGTACATTAGGCCGTTAGGCTCGGCTTAGAATAGAATTTGACGACCGGCTGGTGTAGCGGTAACATACATTGCCTTCTATGCCAGAGGTCCTGGGTTCGAATCCCGGCGGCGGCGGGTATTTGTGTGATGAACATTCGTCAAGTCATGGATGTTTATATGTTTATTTAAGTTTATTCTAATAAAAAATATGTATTTATTCAATATGTATGTGTATAAGTATATTTCTTAAGTATATCAGTTATCTAGTAGCCATAACACAAGTTCTTTAAGAAACTTAATTTGGGCTAGATAATGTTGTGTAAATATTTATATTATATTTAGAATAGCTCTGCCGCCCTTAGTTAAGCGTGTTTGGAAAAGGTGACTATCCGAGTGGCTCCTGCTTGGAGGTAGGACCCCTTCAGGCCCTGCCTGGTTTGCTTTAAGTAATAATAACGTACACTAAGTTTAGTACTTTTAAAATTACATACATACATAACTTCACGCCTATATCCCTCATGGAGTTGGCTGAACACCATAGGCTATAAAACAATCTGATGTCACTTTTGACTTTGGAGGTATTATAATGATGGAGAGAGACTATTGCAGTGACAGGGGGTCAGCCTGTCGCCCACAAACCTGCTAATAAAACCTCTGTCCCTTAACTGACTCTTACACTTACTTTACAGTACTTATGCCCGGGAAGAGAAGCAGCTGGCACATTCTATGTTTTTCTTTCGCTCACAGTCCAGCGTGGAAGATAGCGTTTATAAAATTATATAATATTGTGTGAAGCATTGATAACTCGCTTCATTTGTTAAACGACAAAGGTCTCCTTCAAGTAAGCGTAGTGTAATAATCATCGCGAATATCGAGTAAAGTCAAAGTCGGTTGGTGGTCATATTACGATGGTCAAATAGGCCTAACATGCTGCTACTTATCTACAGGTTCGTAAGCCCTTAGCTTACCCTTAAGAAATTCTCGGAAAGGGCTTAGGTAGTTCTTTTCGAACGCTTACATGGTATATTGAAGTTAGTCAACTAAACGTATTATTTATACCAAATTAAATACCCATTTTGCAAATATTAGCAGGTAGTTACGGTATTTATCTCTCATAAGCTTTGTTATCGCACCGTCTCGAAACAATCTAGATGGCGTTTTCACTTAGCACCGTCAATTAGCACCATTAGTATCGTTACAAATTCGTGGATATTCTTTGTTTTACTTCAATTTGCACTTCTATAACTTTGGCTCGCGGCTCCGTTTGTGAGTCACGGCTTAGTTTCCTGTTTACAGAAGTTGCTAACGTTTGCTTTGGCAGTGGTGTTATGCTAATGTTGTTCCTGGATATTGTATCTTATTGCATTCAGAGCACGGTATTTGATTAACTGTAGTGTAGCTGTGTAATGTTGATTGGAATCACTTTATGATAGGTACTACTTTGATATTCTAAAGAAGTAAGCTATGTTTTTTTTTGGTTTAGTTGGTTTGTATTGAATCAAAATCAAAACTACCAACTTAAATAATTAAATACAAACCATTAGAAATGGTTTTTAACCGCTTGAAACTACATTACTGAGGGAGGAGTAACATGGGTTATGTTACTTCAAAATTCTAACATAATAAAGAGACACGCGAGTTACACTTTGGTATACAATAAAGTTTGACTGCCGCATCTATGTCTGACTGAATGCCATAAATTCAAAAAGCAAACCTATGCTTTATTCTTAAATAAATAAAAAAAAACAACAAACATCTGCATTTGTTTCAATTGAAAGCGAGTAGCGATCACGCGTACCAGCTAAAGATTTTTCTTTTCATAATAAACTTTAGGAGACGCACCTTGTATTGTACGGCAGTTCTCATAACAGAGTGACTACTTCTAAAAAGACATCCGCTCTAGCTCTATAGTTTTTCATGCCTTTGAATCGTTTCCTATGATTAAATATTTTGCTTTCACTCTATCTCAAAGTAGTGTTAAAAACAATTTATGCAAATATTCTCTTGTGAATGTTCAAAATTATATGTAAGAATTCAATTCTCATGACTGACAACGTGAGAAATTCAAAATTAAGACAATGCACAAAAATGTCAAGTTTGCAAACGTATTTCAATTGAAGAAATTTTATATAGGTAGGTACTATTTATAAATGTACTAGCTGCTGCCCGCGACGTCGTCTGCGTGAACGCTATGCAGCACCAAACGCACCTACGATTATAACACTGCTAGCGTGATAATACGAGGGTCATTTGAAAAGTTCTTAGCCTAACATTGTTAGACTCGTCGGTATATTTTATAACTACCCTCATTTTATAGCTACATTATTTAGCAACAAGTATGCACAGTTTAGTTTATTTGCAATAATTAATTGTTCGTTTACACGTGATACCGTAAGTCAAGTCAGAGCAATTTTTGAAAATGGATAAAATTGAACATCGTGCAGTGATAAAATACTTGTATTTGAAAGGTTTAACTCCAAAAGCTATACATGAAGACATGTCTGCCACTTTAGGTGAGTCCGCTCCTTCGTATGCGACTGTTAAAAATTGGGTGGCAGAGTTTAAACGTGGTCGTGAGTCCATTCAAGATGAGCCCCGTAGTGGCCGGCCCTCGACGGCTTCCACTGATGAAAACAAAGAAAAAATCTGTGATTTAATTTTATTTGACCGAAGATTGACAGTCGAGGAAATAGCTAAGACTGTAGGCATCTCTTCTGAGCGAACACATCATATAATTACTTCTGAACTTGGATTCTCTAAGGTGTCTGCGCGGTGGGTACCGCGGCTGCTTTCAGTGGAACAAAAACGCAACCGACTCACAACTTCCCGCGACTGTTTAGAGTTATATGAAGCTGATCCACAGGAATTTATTGAAAGATTTATAACCATGGATGAAACCTGGGTTCACCACAATACACCTGAGACAAAAGAACAGTCGAAACAATGGAAAAGGGCAGGATCACCCACCCCAAAGAAGGCAAAAGTGGTTTTATCGGCTGGCAAAGTCATGGCATCAGTTTTTTGGGATGCAAAGGGTATAATTCTGGTGGATTATTTAAAAAAGGGTGAAACAATAAATTCTGATTACTACTGCAACCTGCTGCGGCTTTTGAGAGAAAAAATCAAAGAAAAACGTCCAGGTTTATTGAGGAAGAAGGTCTTGTTTCATCAGGACAATGCACGCGTTCACACTTCTGTGCAATCCATGGCAGAAATCCATCGGTGTGGCTTTGAATTGTTACCTCATCCCCCATATTCACCGGATTTAGCACCGTCAGACTTCTACCTGTTCCCAAAGCTGAAAAAATTTTTAGGTGGTAAACATTTTTTTACAAATGAAGAGGTCATAGCCGCCGTAGACGCTTATTTTGAGGAGTTAGACGAAGATTTTTTTAAAATGGGTATCGAAGCCTTACCGGGTCGATGGAAAAAGTGTATTGAGCTCGGGGGAGAGTATGTTGAAAAATAAAAATATAATCAAAATCATGTGGTTTCATTAAGTACGTTAGGCTAGGAACTTTTCAAATGACCCTCGTATGTAGCCTATATGTTGACCCGACTTCTTAACTATCTTCATGCCAAATTTGAAGTAAATCCATGCAGTACTTTTTGAGTTTATCCCGGAAAGACAAACAGACAAACAGACAAAAATTCTAAAAACTATATTATTTGTTTCTGTTTCGATTGTAGATCATACCCCAAGTATTCTTTTAAAAAAATATTCAATGTACAGTTTTGACTTTCCTACCATTTTATTATATGTATAGATCTTCGTTACTGACCTAACAACATACATACAAACCCACGTTGCAATTGCTAGTTAATGATTCAGTCTTAGAGCTCCGACCTATTAACACGGCCCCCAAGGTTTCGGCTAAAAGCCTCTAAAACAAATGTTCGTTCGGTCCAATTTCCGTCTATCACTATCAATAGTTTTAATGACGGTACGTTAAATGACGTAAATCGTGTACCGTCCGGGTCACTAATGCCTTTTACGATCAGGACCAGGGTTACTATTTATGAATTGATGGATGCCTGTCGGTCTTAGGTCTATAGAAAGTTACTTTCGCGTTGGGCTAACGTTTTTACGAGAGGTTTTGCAATCCGAGTATGGTCGTCTAGGTAGACGTACCTTTTATGTATTCTGTGGTAAAAGTAAGCTGCTTCCTAAACCTGATTTATATACCTCTAAGTATGAGTGTTGCTAATCTTGGGTTATTTGTAGTGACACAAAAACTTGGATTTATTGTTAGTTGCTGATTACTCTGGCAACACTATCAAGTGACACAAATCTGTCATAATGTAACCCTCGACGGGACTGACCTCGCTTCCCTTTATGAATATCGTAAAATTATAAATAGGTGAGGTCGCACTTTATGAGGGAGTTTCCATTTCGGTATCCAATGGCGTGGGTTGGCTTGGATGGCACGTTCGGGGGGGGTGAGAAAAATGTCATGTTCTCATGGTAAAATGTTACTTTTATTAGGGCACCAGAAAAAGGTTAACCCCGTATTGTTTTGTAAAGGCTTGTTGGCCATCTTATTAATGAGATAAGTCTGTAAAACGGCATTGGTATTTTATTAATTTCGTTTACGACAAATCTCGGTGCATAACTAATTGAAAGATTTGAGCTATTTTTATAATGTTTTACTGTATTATTTGTATATGAGTGAACATCTTTTCAAAAAAAAAAAAAAAAAACAACCGTTCCCTGTGGGTGTAGAAGTGAAAAAATATTTAATATTAAATAACTCAATGTCGATGTAATGATTGTATGTAGGTGTAGAAAGCTAATCTTAGGCGCTCATGTAAAGTAAAAGGCCATACGAATAGGAAAGAAAAGTTATTATTAAGATTCTGCGCATAATTTTAACACAATTACTTGATCAGTTAAAATTTCGTTCACAGCTGCGGCTAAATATAATTTTAAAATACTTCCTCTCGCAGTTTGAAGTAAAGTCAGTATTCAGTAATTTAATACTGACAGACGACTAGTATACTTATTGGTCAAGAGTGTTCTAATTTAAGCATACACTGGGCTAATCCGACTTAAGTACTCTCAAATTTGACGTTTTTAGTGATGCCTAATGCTGACTTCGACCTCAATCTCACCTGATAGTGATGATGAAGCCGATAATTTGAATGCTTAGAGGAAGTCTTTAAAAAACTTATTTAAAAAAAAATGAAAGAAAGTTCTTTAACATAGTTCCGCATGTTAAAATGAAAAGACTCTTTAACATAGGTCTCTGTGTTAAAACTCACTCATGTTTTTTTTTGTTTTAGTTGCTATCAAATATTCGTTAATTTATGCTGAAATCGTAATAAGCGCTTGAGTAAATATTGGAGAATACGAAGCATATCAGCTTCATTGTATTTATTTATCCAACGCTCACAAACATGAAATCCAACAAAGTGTGACTTTATGGAAAGCATTTAAGTAATAAAATACTGTCTGTATTTCTGTATGAATTATTAATAGGAAGTAATTATAAAGTATCTTCAATAAATATTGAATGTATTGAAGTAATTATAAGTACTTTAATTAAAGGTCATCTTGTAAATGTGTGAGAATGATGAATGCGCGTTAGTTAGAAAGGGAGTGTAATTTCAGCAACGACCGCTTATATTTTGCCAAAGTTTAAAGTATTTTTTGTAGGCCTTTTACTATGTTATTTTATTAGATATGTTTGAGAATAATGTATACAGGGTGAATTTTAATGAGCGCATCACCTCTTGCAGGCAGCTTCTCCACAACAATCCCAACAACATTTGTTCTACAAATTAAAATTAATAGTTTTTAATTTTTTTGTTTTCTCATACAAAAAAAATTTATAGCCTCTGTTTAAAGGCGTAACTCTATTTACTCTGAGCGTAGGTATGCCACGCACCTTGCGCAGTAAAATATCGCTTCATAATAATAATAGCTACATCTTGAAAATGTAGAGTATGGAGCAAAATATTTTTTATTTTAATTTTTTGTGATATCAAGATTTGTAAAAAGTCGTAGAACAAATGTGTTGATGTGGAGAGGCAGGCAGCTTATGAATGCACTTATTAAAATTGACCCTGTATACACTGTATGCTAATAGTAAATAAGTATGCCAATTGTGTGGACATTATCGCACAAAGCCTTTAGTATTATATCGCACTGCCGCACGCATATATTCAGTTTATTTATAATCAAAGTGCAATCGCAAGGGCTATTCAAAAAGCGACTTTATATCCTTTACACATAATATTCTCATTTAGGTTTTGAATTTTGGCATTTAACGTGCGTTTGACTGTACCGGGGTTGATGACGCAATCCCCAATCCAGCCATTTGTTTTCATTGTCCCACTTATTAACACAAGCTGTTATTAATTGTGTTACATGTAATTATGCTTGTTTGCAGAGTCTAGTCTAGACTAACCGAAGTATGTCATGTTTCTCGCGCTCCGATGATCGGGATAGATGTTAAGCCTTTGTTAACTTGATGAATAAATTAACTAAGAATTGTGCAAAGAGCAAACTAGAAAAAGAAAAAAAATAGATGGACTTTGTCATGTTTATTATAAGTTTTTAAACTGGCATGGTCATAACCATTTAAATTAACTTTAGAAACGGGATATTTACCATGTTTTTCATTTATTTTGAGTTCTCGATATTTTTGTATAAACTCATCAATACTCAGATATAAATGTAGAGATGTTTATTAAAGCTGAGCTTCAACGCAGAACTATTAAATGGTAGCGGATCAGTAATGTTTTTCGACATAACAAGCATTGTTTTATGCGCGTCTATGATTTATGCGTTTCATTTCGATGTGCACGATTTAGCCCGTGGATCTCTTTAGCACAGCGACTTCTTTGTACGCCTACTTACGTATAGATCTATTTAAAACCTTCATTATATTTACTGCTGATGGAAAATACCGTACAAAGAATCGTAAATTTGTAATAAAAGTTGTGCGCCTGTAATAATTCGGTAGTTTTCCTAGAAGATACGCTGGACTGTAATAAAGTAGATGGAAAGAAACTTGACCGTTCACTGTGAGTATGGGCTAACATTAATCTGACTCGAACGCTAATGATCGTGGGTTCTGTCCACACAAATAGTAAATTATGCATGAAATGTATATGTTTGTCAATAAATTGGTAAAAGTTCTAAAGGTACTTAAGCTATGTATTACTATAGGGCTAGCTATCGCTGTCTGGATATGTGTCTAACAAGAGAAAGGTTCAATAAGAATGATGACCAATTAAGCAAATTAAGATGATGCAGACGTCAATGTCGTAAACTTAGAAAGGCAATGTGTGTCAGTAGGAGCACGTGAAGCAACTCGCACTCACTTAGAATGCTGATATAAACACGTGACTGCAGAAAGGTCCACAAATATAGCTGATAATAACATTTTCTTTATCGCTCTAAGCTGGGAGCGGCGATGACGTCACGCCTTGTAGGGCATGGTCGGACCGAGCCACTTTAGGGCGTGGCGGTACCCTTATGTCCCGTTTCGTCGCGAGTTAAGAATAACTTGGAATAAAATGAGTTTTGACATTTGGTTGCTAGGGAATTTTCTGACATCAAAAGAGTTTAGAGTTTTCAAAATTCTTTGTTTGTTATTTTGGTCCTAGCTTTTGATATTTTTTCCTTTTTTTATTAACAACATTCGATATATTTCTTTTTTTTGGATTAAAGTTTGCAGCGAAGCCTAGACTGATTAATTATGAACGCATTAGGTACTCATTGTTTCAAACTGACGCTTGCCATTAAATCGAGATGGCCCTGTCTTGAATAGTCAGACAACACATTAAGATTTAGATCTTGTTAAAAAGTCGTTACGTTAATTTTAATATCACCTCTGTAAAACTGATTTCAGATGAAAGTAAAGAAAATAAAATTTGAAACACTTTATTTTATGTATGAAAGTTACATTTAAAACATTGGCAAGTTACTTTTTATGTTCAAGAATAAGTAGGCATAATGAGAGCAGTGTTTGTTTTACCGAATTTCCTTCGTGTGTCAGTAGGACGTAAATCTTTGTAGAACTTTAAAATAACCATATACTCCAAAATAAAGAAACGTTTTATACGGTACCTTGTATTTATTTTACTATAGAAATGCACTCAAGCACGAGTTTATTAATCGTATATTGCCCTCATGTTTTCTTCAATACACAGCTGTTTAATAATTATTGTATTATGCTAACAATCTTTCGAGCATATCTGGCTGGATTAAAGTAGGTGTTTATTTAATTTAAAACTATATTAATATAACTGCAGTGCGATCACAGAACTTTATCGAATCGTATATTAACGAATGTTTACGAATGCTCGTATAGTATGGAGTCGGTTGTAAGTTTTGAGTAACATTGTAATTTTTTATTTTACAGATATTTATGAGTACAACATGTTTACAAACATTCAAAATTAACAAGGCACACATTTATTAAAGCTGGCCTTGCGGCAATGAATAGATTTAATTTTTTTCTTAAAAACCGTCTCCATACTATACGAACATTCGTTAACAAACGATTCGATAAAGTTCTGTGCTCGCACTGCAGTATTGCTTCTTATCTCCCTTTATATTTATTAAACGTTTATTTATTCTGCAATGCTATAGTAAGATGCCAAACACATTTTACCAAAGCACTGTTTACTATTCTGACGTTGCGTTAAAACATCCAAACAAAAACTTATTTTGCAATGTTTTTGTCCTCCGCTTGCAACAAGGTAGTGGATGTTCTAAGAATCGTTAATTTCGTTGTTAGGAAATACGTTTTATAGAACATGGATTTAGTCTTTGGCTTGAAGAGCCCTTGCTAGATCCGTTCCTTCCTTGAAATAAAGGACAAACATAACCTTACTATTCAGATTGGTTCTGTTCTGTCTAAATACGCCTTTAAAGAAGAGTATGTTTTAGATAATGATCCACTCAATAAATTTCCTTTTGAGCCCTGTAGCCAAAAGGTTTCAAAATTTGCTTTAGACCATTATTCTTGGTCAGCTTTTTGGCTTACTTGGCAATGGATAACATTAAAACAAATAACTTAGCAACCTTATTCAGAAAAAATATCTAGGATTTCTTTGGCTTTCTCTTGAAGCTGATTATTTCATTGTTGTTATTAAAGTCCTTGAAAAATTTTATGCTGTGGAAAAATATTTCACTATTTTTCCACAGCATAAAATTGCAAAGGATATGTAGGCTTAGGTTTTGCTTCTAGTATTCCTACTGCCTAGGGCAAAAAATTCTTTAAAAATTTAAACACAAAAAGCGTCAGTTTACGAAAAGCGTCTGTAAGATTTGACTCGGCATACGAATGAATATTGTACGTCATCTTTCTCAGATACCAAAGGAGACACACCAAGTGGATAGTCCAGACCACCTCAGTGATCTTACAGGGCCTGGGCAAGAAGTAAATAAAACATTTTAGTCACATCGGAATATTTGCGCGTTGTTGTGGCGGGATATTTGTATTCAGTTCTGTCATAGTTTCCATTCGTCACGGCATACTCTGGACATTGTCTTTGCTCCATTATATCGATTTGTGTTGAATAATTTTAGGTATTTATAGAATGTGCGTGCTTATTCATAGTAATTTGGAATTATTTTTCGTGCTTCCACGGTGATGGGTTCTGTCTCCATTCCTAAAATTTGTCATTCCTAAATTGTGGACTTGTTTCGTATACTTTCCATATGCTTTAGAATATAAAGGGACACATTGCTTCTTGGCTTTTGTGATTATGCATTAATATTTTATCGCGTACGTGAGTTAATTGTAAAATTATTTTTTAACTTTCGTCGTATTTCGTCTTAGGTTGTACGCTATAAAATGAACTTACTTTATGAAGGAAAAATTAACTAAAAATCAAAAATTTGGTCAAAATTTTGTAAATACGGCTTATATTGATTGCAGCTCCTGTTTTGTTAACATGTACATAAATTATTACAAATATATTTATGAACAAACATCCAGACAAAATTATACCGTTTGTCCTACCATGGGTGCTATATGGTATCAAATCATTGTATTTCGTTTCCAATATACATAACAAACTAAACTAAAACACAACAATATTGACGTCTGTTTCTATTATCTCCAGGAGGGTCCACACTCCACCGTGCCCGACGACGAGTTCTACGATGCGGTGGAGACTGGCTTCGACAAGATTGAGTCCGAGCGGCGATGCGCGCGAGTGGTGCCCCCTAGCGGCAGCGTGCACACAAGAGACCAGGTGGAACTGCCGCCGCCCGCCATTGATAATAGACTGACCGTGCACCCGCTGTGGCATGAGGTATGTGCGATCTATTGGTCCCTAATTAAGTTAAGTTTTCGACTACATTTATTATTTCATCGGAGTACGGCTTAGACAAGATTGAGTACGAGCGGCGATGCGCGAGTGGTGCCCCCTAGCGGCAACGTGCACACGAGAGACCAAGTCGTGCTGCCGCCACCCGCCATTGATAATAGACTGGACCGCTGTGGCATGAGGTATAATAATAAAAAATAAAATCCCCAGACAATCACACCAACTACATGGCCTCGAAGTAAGCGAAGCTTGTGTTATGAGATACCATATAGCGAACTAAGGGGAACCTAGAATATAAATACATATGTAGATAAACACCCAGACCCGGTTTTTTTTGGTCTGTGTGAATATTTAGTTTCCGACGTAGGGTTAGCTTATAATTGCTCTGCCGTCCTTACATAAGTAGGCTCTAAAAGGCGACTACATCGAGCGAGCGATTGGTGGTCAGCAGCCTTCAAGGTTCGCTTGGTTAGCGACTAACCGAAATTCACCGCTACGGCGATGTTATGATCAAGAGCCAGTTCCTTCTTAAACCCGTGACTTGTCATGGCGTCACTCACCATCATCGTTAAGTAGCAGAGAATGAGACGATGCGCGAGAGTGGTGACTGACATCTTTGCCCTCATCCACTCTAGAGATTGATTATTATTATTTAGGTATGTTTTATTATGAATATTGAAAACAATACAAATAAATATACGAGGGTCATTTGAAAAGTTCCTAGCCTAACGTACTTAATGAAACCACATGATTTTGATTATATTTTTATTTTTCAACATACTCTCCCCCGAGCTCAATACACTTTTTCCATCGACCCGGTAAGGCTTCGATACCCATTTTAAAAAAATCTTCGTCTAACTCCTCAAAATAAGCGTCTACGGCGGCTATGACCTCTTCATTTGTAAAAAAATGTTTACCACCTAAAAATTTTTTCAGCTTTGGGAACAGGTAGAAGTCTGACGGTGCTAAATCCGGTGAATATGGGGGATGAGGTAACAATTCAAAGCCACACCGATGGATTTCTGCCATGGATTGCACAGAAGTGTGAACGCGTGCATTGTCCTGATGAAACAAGACCTTCTTCCTAAATAAACCTGGACGTTTTTCTTTGATTTTTTCTCTCAAAAGCCGCAGCAGGTTGCAGTAGTAATCAGAATTTATTGTTTCACCCTTTTTTAAATAATCCACCAGAATTATACCCTTTGCATCCCAAAAAACTGATGCCATGACTTTGCCAGCCGATAAAACCACTTTTGCCTTCTTTGGGGTGGGTGATCCTGCCCTTTTCCATTGTTTCGACTGTTCTTTTGTCTCAGGTGTATTGTGGTGAACCCAGGTTTCATCCATGGTTATAAATCTTTCAATAAATTCCTGTGGATCAGCTTCATATAACTCTAAACAGTCGCGGGAAGTTGTGAGTCGGTTGCGTTTTTGTTCCACTGAAAGCAGCCGCGGTACCCACCGCGCAGACACCTTAGAGAATCCAAGTTCAGAAGTAATTATATGATGTGTTCGCTCAGAAGAGATGCCTACAGTCTTAGCTATTTCCTCGACTGTCAATCTTCGGTCAGATAAAATTAAATCACAGATTTTTTCTTTGTTTTCATCAGTGGAAGCCGTCGAGGGCCGGCCACTACGGGGCTCATCTTGAATGGACTCACGACCACGTTTAAACTCTGCCACCCAATTTTTAACAGTCGCATACGAAGGAGCGGACTCACCTAAAGTGGCAGACATGTCTTCATGTATAGCTTTTGGAGTTAAACCTTTCAAATACAAGTATTTTATCACTGCACGATGTTCAATTTTATCCATTTTCAAAAATTGCTCTGACTTGACTTACGGTATCACGTGTAAACGAACAATTAATTATTGCAAATAAACTAAACTGTGCATACTTGTTGCTAAATAATGTAGCTATAAAATGAGGGTAGTTATAAAATATACCGACGAGTCTAACAATGTTAGGCTAAGAACTTTTCAAATGACCCTCGTAATAAAGGAAAAAAGGATTCAGCGGTGTAGAGTTGACTTTTATTTGCTAGTCGCGACAAATTCAAACGACGACGCCCGTTCAGTGAACAGCTTATCGCTAGCATCCCTCAGGTCGTGGAGTGTGAAGCTATGCGGATATTCTGGGCAAGACAGCTGGAAAGTGCTATTGCCCCTGGATAACCTTGTCGGTAGCGGCAACTAATTCGATTGAGCTATTAGAGATATTATTAGAGCTGATAGCGACCCGCTCGTCGCCTGCTCAGCATCTAGTTCAGATTTATGAATTTTATTGGTGACTAAGTCCGCGTTAGACCTGAATTCACCTCATTATATCAAAACTTCTTTTATTTGATATACTGAATCGTGAAAACTATAGAAAATGTTTGAAATAGTCTTAAAATTAATGTTACGACCTATTATGTTTTAATCCAATTTCAATTTCTATTATGTGATAGTGTTTAAAGATATATAATAAAGTAAGGTCCAATTCATTACAAGCAAGGCTCAAACGATAAAAAGTTAATCGTGATAAGATTCAGCACTCAATGTCAACAGTGCAGTAAAAGCCTATCGCTTAAGGCATGGCATTTTTATTAAGCTCTCTAACAATTTACAATCGTTTCGCTACTTAAAAATATTATATATGACTAAGGTATATGTACTATAAATATTTGATGAGGCATTTCTGGAATTAAAATGGTTATACATCGTTATTTTATATCGTTCTACAGCAGTGGAACGGGCAATCAATGGTTTCTATGGTATCGTATTTAAAGCCGCATTTGAAATATATCTGTACAATCAATGACAACTTTATCCGATGACCTTGAATTACATATTAGAAATAGTACTGAAATAATACGACGCTTGACTAGTAAATCAGAAGCCGCCATATTTCTCAATTAGTGATAGATACTAGATTTCAATTAAATACTAAATACACATGACATACTTTGTTACTAAAACAATCATTCTACAAATTAATTAGTAGTATGAAGTTGATATACGTATTGAATGTTGATCTTGCATAATACAAAGTCTTGCCCTAAATTCATTTGAAAAAATACCTGCGTACGCTCACCTCATTAATTTGCTTATTTATTGCTTTAGCGTCAAATCGCACATGTTCATTGATTAAAACAAATGTATCTTATGAAATAGAACAGCAGGTTTCATAAAATTCAAAAGTATAATACTGAGGTTGTCATTATAAAACCTAAAACCAAATTAAATCAAATCTAAATAAAACATAGTGACTACAATTTAAGTAAACATGAATTGAAGCAACAATTCCACGTTTAATTTGTTTAATTGGATGTCAGAATTTTCAGGGCTACGAAATGGCTTCTGACCAACCCTAACGAATACTGTAAACAAGTATACAACAATAACAATGATAAATTATCATGTTCAAAATAAGTTTTATGACGGATTTATTCATTAGCGGGAAATTCATTCTTGGTTTTAATTCTACAACTTTTTATCTTAAAATATGTGACATCCGTGTAAATGTGGTAATATTGTCAGAATAAATACACCTTACCATTTATTTTAAAACAAAAAAATAGGTTCGATTGGCTCTTAGGCCCCTTTTTATTTTTAAAAATGATATTAGTGTCTCGGCATAAAGGCCGTGTAGGGTCGGCTAAGAATAGTTCTACTGGTCCTGGATAAGCGTGTCGTCACAGGAGACTAACCCTTTGACGATATAGGTATTTTAACAGACATAAGTATGCGCGGACTAAATCTAGCGCGACCCACCTTGACGCTTAGTCGGGGTTCGTACACGCGAAATACATGCATTTGCGTTACCTATGTAGATATATGTCTGTGGTTACCATCCATAATTAACTGCGTCCATGAGCCCGGATGCCTACAATCAGATAGCTCCAGTTCTCGTTTTCCGCTTCCAAAACTATAAAAATCACTTCCTGTGTTTACTTCTAGATCGACAGGATATCCACGGAACAGATCCAAGCGGCGTTCGAAGGAGTCGGCGGAGAAATCGGCTGGCAACTATTCGCCGAGGAGGGCGATATGCGGATGTATAGAAGGTGAATTCTTTTACAATTACTACTTTGTGTTACCTGTACAGGATACCCTGTTACAACTAGAACTGTGCGTTAGTTACGCAGGATTTGTCGCAACCGATGATGTTGGAATCGACAGTTTTTAATATAAGTTCCGCTTTTAATTTTGGTTAGGTATTCTTTAATAATATTATGTGTTTCCTCGATTTCCTAGTATTAGATTAAGGTTTTTGTCGATTTTAATACAGGAGGGAAATAGATAATTTGATTTAATTTGCAATTTATATGAAATTAATAAGAATACTATGGCCATCGGGCCTGAATCCTGTATAATTAAATGACTATAAAAGGGATATTTTTTGACGGTTTTGATATGTTTTCGGTTTTATTTTTGATTGGGTGCTCTGTTAATATTATGTGTTTTTCCTGATTGATTGTTTTTTTTTGTAGATATTAATTACAAAGGGAAGTTTGTTAGGAATCTTTTTGATTCTTGTTTTGCGATTTTATTGTCATTAGGATTTAATTAAACGATAGCCACAGGAACTAAACCCTGTACAGTGTAAATAATATAAAGATAGGATATTTGTTATATGTGTGCCGATAAATATTTGTTACTTTGGCATTGTAGTTCCGTTACGACTATCATAACGTGTTACCTACACAGGGTTTGGTACGTGGAACACAACAGACGTATTTGCTATATTTCCCGCTTTTAAATACAATTAGGTGCTCTGTAATGATATTATGTGTTTCCCCTACTGTAATTCGATTGGTAATTTGGTAGATTTTGGAAGAAAATTTGTTTGTGTGTATTGGAATCTTTTTGTAATTCAGTTTGTGTATTTGATGGCATTGAGATTAAAGCGACTGATAAGCCGTAAGCGCCACAGAAATTAATCCTGTTTACAATAAATAATTGTTTAAAATAAAATATAGAAAATTTGAATTTGAAAATCCACGCCCGGCAACCATCCAATCATAGCGCGGCACGCGTGTTTGGACGCAGTTTTGCTTATGAAACGGCCATTTTTGTGCACAGTAAAGTTACGTATTTAAAAAAATCTCGTACAACTGCAGCTCCAAATGTAGGCAACATAACATTCTCGTTCATTCTAAAGTTATTTTTATAATTAATTTGCAGAGAGGTGGAAGTGGACGGCATGGTGATGGACCCCCTCAAGTCGGTGCACAAAGTGCGCGGCGTCTCCGCCAGGGAGATGTGTCACTACTTCTACAACCCGCGATACCGATATGAGTGGGAGAGTGAGTCATGTTTCGTTTTTGTGCTACAGTAGAATCCGTTTATTATGACTCCGCTTATATTGACCAACCGCTTATTATGACGTGTTTACACACTGAAGTTTGGTTACCATATAAATTATATAACTAAGTCGGATATAATGACTTCGCCTATAGTGACATATCGCTTATTGTGACCCTTTTTATCAAATTTTGTGTGCTTATAGTGACCGACCGTATGATTTCTAAAACCTTTGGCAGTGTTCGGGAGAGTCACGTTATTCCCAAAGACTTTCGGCGCGTGAAAGGCTTTTTTGATTTGAGCCTCAGGGCGTAGATTTACTTATTGAGTCTACTTATTAAAATCTACTTTGATTTATCTCTATTTTGTTCCTCTCTATAAAAATACTCGTAAATCACATACTAACTTTTACATACTAACAGTTTATTTATTCTTGCAGTACGTTGTAGTATGCTTTGTATGACGTCCGTTTAGTATGACTTGTTTCTTATTTCCCTTCGATGTCATTATAAACGGATTCCACTGTACTTAAACATGGTGTGCATGTTTGATCTCATTTTCACTTACAGTCAGGTGAGATTGAGGTCAAACGGTTTATTAAACGATTTAGATTTAGTTTTATTGTATCAAACTGGTTTCTACAGAGCAATCGAAATGAAACATTTTTATGAACTCTAGGTTTATGATAACGTAATCAATTAAATAATGTCAATAAATAACTATTATAACACATGTCAACTATGAGAAATCTACATTTCACCCGACTGCGGCGAAGCAAAGCGGAGGTTTATGATTTTGACCTGTATGTATGTTTGTATGTGGGTATGGATGTTCATCTGTTCTCTCAGAACTTCTAAACTAGTTATCATAATTGGTGTCGTTGGAAGCCTCTTCTCTGTCCGCTGGTTATAGGCTACATGAGGTTATGTTAAATTGACTACAGCGCTCTCTAGAGGACTTAAAGTGAAGTTCTTAACAATCTCGTTATACCTCATATCAAATGAAAAAGCTTTGTTAGCAAAGATCAAATATGTAAAAAATACTTTTCGAGTAGTCTAAAGTGAAATAATAAAAATAGTAAAGAATAAAAAATAATCTTGACGGTTTTGGGTGAAGTATCAAATAAAAGAACGTCGCTAGCACATTTAAAATATGTAAACACTAAAATAAGTGAAAAAAAACTAAAATTTAAAAACTAAAACCCGACTAATAAAACACGTTCTAAAAAGAAGGAAACAAGGAATAGTCTCCGCTGAAATATTTATGTATTTTTATACGTCGTACTGATAGAGATATATATTTACAGGATAGCCGTAGTCGTATGCAACACAAAACAGATTCATTATAATACCTACTAAAATAAAATCCAAGTTGCATACGATCACGGCTAAATATTTCAGGTATTCAATAAAGCACAGAAATAGAGTTTAATACTTGTTAGTCTAGATACATATTTATTAAATAAGAGCAAAAATGCCTCTTACACAGATCAATAACTTACTTAATTTATTGTAAATTATAGTGCAGTAATACAATCTGCCTCGGACTTTCATGGTCGCGGGTTCTATCCAAATACTTTACATACACAACTTCACGCCTTTATCCCTTATGGGGTAGGCAGAACGCCAGAGTGGAAACCATCTGATGTCACGTTTGACAAATGAGAATCGTCATTTCACCTGTCTGTCTTTGACATCGATTTTGATTGATTCTGTTTGTTTTGTGAAAAATATGAAAAACTTAAATACCTATATTGTTTTTGGCAAATAGAATACTGATTGTATCGGAAAGCTGATATTGTTACTGAGCTGCCCCTAAAATGCATAAGACTGCCAAGAGTACCTATTATGAAAACCGAAAAGAGCGCATTCACGAACACAGAGGAAACGCGAATGATAATATCATATATCAACAAAATGGCGACCATCTTTCTGTCTGTCACTTGTCAAGTGTACTTTTTTAAACAAGTTCAATCTTCTTTGTTGAAGTTGCTGGTGATACCATATTTTAATAATTTCACTGTTAAATAACTTATTATAAAACAATATAATAAAGGAAATATAATAATGTATGATTTTTCTGTGATTACCTATAGTTAAATGTATCTAATAAACTAAAAAAAACACTGTACAAATTTTAGTGTTTTTATTTTAATTTTACGATTCTCTTTTGGAGGCATTATAATGGTGGAGAGAGACTATTGCAGTGACAAGGGCCAGCCTATCGCCCACAAAAAAGCCTCCAATAAAACCTCTGTCCCTTAATTAACAGTATGCCCGGGAAGAGAAGCAGCTGGCACATTCTATGTGTTTCCTTTGCCTCTTTAGTCTCTTTAGTCCAGCATAGAAGCAATATAAATACTTTATGTGTATATATTTTCACACATACATAAGCCTAATTAAAAAAAGGCTGGATGGCGCAGTGTTCTAAACATATTTATCCACCTATCTAACCAACCCCATCTCTTCCCCAGCTACTCTAGAGAAGATGACAATAGTAGAAGAGATCTCTTCAGACGCTACCGTTGTCCACCAGAGCTTTAAGCGAATCTGGCCGGCGTCACAAAGAGACGCGTTATTCTGGTCACATGTGAGGAATCAAGACGGGATTTATGCCGTCACTAACCATTCTACGACTAATGAGGATTATCCTGTAAGTATGATACTACACAAATAGGTCATTCAATGTTAACGACACACTCAAAACGACACCCCTGCGGGGCTAGCACGCGACCGTCGATAAGGACTCGTAACGACAAGTTAAATATTATTTTTCAACACACTTGCTTGCAAAGTGAGCCTTATTCTATTGAATTTAGAACTATAAACTGGGATATAAGTCACGTGTGCATAATATATTATACCCTAGTGCATAATATAATGAATCCTACAAAGTTGAATTGTACCTTAGTGCAAATTACATGTGAGTAAACAGAGCATATTTTATTGATCCGGGTTATACATTAAATATTTTCAGAAACAACAAAGAGATTTAATACCACTTCAAGTCCATATACATTTTTAAATGTTTGCGCCTTATATTAGTAAAACAAATTTGTTTGTTAACTGTACCTTCAACAACTGCTTCAAATAAATGTTATGACCGCGTATGTCTGTGTTTTACTTACAAGTGTGTTGAAAAACGTCGTATGTAACCCGTGAGCGTTGCTAATTACAGTCTCGGCTCATTATTAAGCCTCGACTTTAATTAGCAACTTAGGTCACTTGTTACATAATATACTATTATCCTATAATAGATAAAATCACTTGATTCGATGCCATGATTAAGTCTACAGAACTAAAGATGTCATATTCTAAAAAATATACATACTCAAAGTGCCATATTTAAAAAAATATCGATATACGGCACTATTTATCGTTGTCGATGGTCGCGAACTAGTGCCTAACTAGTGCCGCCTAAGGTGTTGTCGTTATAAAAAAATCCTTTTGAGCAACACCATTAATAAATAATGTTGTTACTGATTATGTTTTTATACCAAAATATTACATAAAACTTTGAAGATAATTATTTTTTAACTTACGATGCCAATGATCAAGATAATATTGGGATATGTCTATCAACCATTGCGTATACTATAGCTCTTAAGCGATATGTTATCGCAATATTACGGTGGTGTCGTGAACAAATGCTTATTGTTAACGACAACCCGGGCGTGTCTTTAACAATGAACGAAATACGTTTACTTTATTGAGTTATTAAATATATACAGAGTGACTGGTGACAAATTTGAAATACTGAACTAGAATTTCCTATTAATAAATAAAGTTTTGTTACTATTGATTTTACTTACGTCTGATTCGATCGCGCCACGTGACCTGCCACACGCTAGTGTAACCATGTGTTGCGTATTCAATTCTTTAACTTTCGGTTAAGTTTGCTCAGTAAATAATTAATATAATTTTTTTATTATATTTTTTCTCTTCATGAATGATCTCAAACTATCACATCCTCTGTTTTCAATAGTGACCCACTAGTCACCCTGTATAAAGTTTTAAAGGAAAAAGAAAAGGATTTAGACATGTAGAGGCAGCTTAGAACAGTCCTGTCGTCTCAGGATAAACGTGTCGAAAAAGTGACAAATCCTTCAGTGTTTGCCGGGCTACCGACCGCCTTTCATATCAAGACGGCCGTCACATGTTGCCGCTCCGGCGGTGATGTGTTCCGGCAATATTTTACAAAGAGAAAAGTCAGGGTTGTCTGGAAGAGATATCTTTCGAAGATAAGGCCGCCTATTGTGCTCTGTATCTATAAAATTGTTAAAGAATAAATAAATAAAATAAATAATCCTTCCTAAACCGATGTGATACGCGTTCATTTTGGACTTTATCATCATCTACCACTAGGGAGGAGGCTTGAGTTTAAACGTGGAATTAGTAAAAATTTAGATTGATCAACTATCGATTACCAACCGATAATCAAGATTATCCAACTTAACCACGTCTAAGTTGCCTTCTTACTCAAAGCTCAAGCAGTTTCAGCACTTGAAATTCCTTGTCCCAATGTATAAACGGGTTAACGTTACTACTCGTGGCGTCATCATTATATTGCAAATACAGATTATCTCCTACTGTAATTTAAGTGTTGCCAAAACAGACTATCCCCTACAGTAATTTAAGTGTTTTTTTTTATCAGATACAATTTTATCACCGAATAGTGGATTTCTATATTGCATACCAATTTGAATCCAATGTGATGGCAACGGTCTTCTTACATTTAAGCTTTTAAAAAAATGATTTGTGGTTGAGATTCAATATAGAAATCCAGTATTACAGCAATTTCGTACCCGATCAGAATCCGATAAAATACGGTCCGGTGCTGTTTCGGATCGGATCTTGTGTAGTGCCTAGTGCGTAACCGCTCTAAGTCTTTATGATCACCTGGTGATATGAAAGATAAACGATCCATCATTATTACATTTAAACAAAAAACAACTTCATTATAACATTATACCTTTGCAGTCAAACACAGGCGCGTGCATACGATTATTCGTGACGGTGTGTCTCGCGTGTAAAAGCAGCTACCCAGCCGGCGAGGTGCCGACGCGGGACAATATCACTACAAGCATTGCATATTGTAGCACAGGTGAGAAGCTTATTATTTACATAAGCTGAGATTTATCTGACTATAATTTACCCCAAAGAAATTGAATCTGAAGAAACCCATACATATTAATCGTATCATATTATCCCAGTACAATAAGAAGTTCTAAGAATGCACCGCACTCAAAATGCTATGTCTTAATTGGATCAATGTCTATGCATTAGATATTATAACTAAAAAAGTTTGAAAACAATAAATGAAAAACCTACGATAGGATCATATATGATGGCCTTGATGGTACGATAGTCTCTACGGATACTCATATCGCATCATATCATATGAGTATAATTTCTATAATGTCTTTCGTTATATTAACATTGTTTTTGCTGAATATTTGAATTTATTTAAATTTACTTTCTTAAACAATGGATAAAACGTCTATTTCGTATAAAAACTATGTTATTTAGAATTTTTATCATATCAATCAAAATCAAGATGGGTATTTTCGATGAAAAAGTATTTTATTACCTACTTATACAGTTTTATTTAATATATAGGGTCGCTTTATAATAGTCAATAATATTTTAATAGCAGATTAGGACTGATGAGTGGGTCATAAGTATGAAAAAAAAAATGATTTTTAATTTTTTCAGAAATTTAAATTTAAATTTTTTTCTAAGTGATCAAAATTTAAGTGTGATCTGTAGTTTATGACTACACAGCCAGTAATAAGAACGTTTCCATCTTATTATATGTAGTCATAAAATGTAGATTAATCTTAAATGTTACTCACAGAGAAGAATTTTGAAATTTTAATTTATGAAAAATATAAAAAAAAAAAAATTGTTTTCTAAATTCAGACCCACTCATCCTTCCTAATCTGCTATTAAAATATAATTGACTTTATACGCGGACCCGTATAAATTATTTATACAGATTATCTTAGATATTTTTTGATATTTCTATTAATACTATAAGTTGCTTAGTTTGATTATTATTTCAAAATGAAAACGAAATTAATTATTATTTCACTTTAATTTCCAGTGAATCCCGGTGGCTGGGCCCCCGCAGGAGTTCTACGTGCAGTTTATAAACGCGAATATCCAAAGTTCCTCAAAAGATTCACACATTACGTCGAAGAACAGTGCCGTGGGAAACCACTCGCGATCTAACGGAAAGACGCCATTTTGCCGCGTCCGCTGTGAACGATAGACCGAAAGGAATGAGGTTTCATTCAATTTATTGCGTTCTGTTTTATATGTCATTTGATTTTAATTCTCGATTGTTCATTGGTTATTTAGGGTTTTCAGTACTGTAACCGGAGTTATTGGCTTGTTTTATTAGTTTTAATTTTGTTTTTAGTCACCTAATATTTATGTTTGAAACATTTGCAGTTTTTTTTCCAATGTGTTGCGAATATTATTAGACGTTTATTACAAACGTTACGTCGAAACCTAAAATAAGTATGTTTTTATGTTATTTTAATGCTGAATTACAAAAAAAAAAACGTACTTAATAAAAGTTTCAATATAACATTTGGTGTAACCATCTATATATTTACTCAAGAATTATCATTACTTAGTATCAAAGTGCTTGTTTTCTGTATTCTTTCTATATATTTCTATAAGTGCGAATAATTCGCAAAATGGTTGTACATTATAAACAAACTATACAAATACAATTGTTCGGAACTATTTGAGTCAAGTGACATATGAAATTAGTGAGCACTAAAAGTGGATCAACTATATAATATAGTTATCTTACGACTGGTTTTTATATTCTATTTACGATAGCTACCCTAAAATGGAATTATTTTATTTTATTAGGTTTTCTCTTTGAAAGCTTCATTGTAGAGTGTTGGGACTAGATATTCAAGAAGTATTTTATTACTCAGTTTGTGTTCTGATGTGGCATGAAGGTAAAATAACCTTACTTTAGATATCACTAGCTGTTTCGTGCTATTCCAGACTCTACACTATCACTATGTCAAATTTCATCGAAATCCGTTGAACCGTTCTGCCGTGATTGAGGAACAAACATCCATACATCTAAACTTTCATGATTTATTTATTTATTAACGTACATTGAGTAAACTTTAAACAGGAGTAAGCAGGCGTGATTTTATAACAAATTAAATTTTCAAAAAAAAAGATTCACATAAAATCTTGCCTAAATGGGGAAGTGACAAATAATAAAAGGCAAAAAATAAACTAAAATCACAAAAAAATAAAGTGATCACTATGAAACTATCTGTCTGTGTAGTTATATGCTAAGTTACCATATAATTGTCTAAGTGAAACAATAATAAACAGTGTTGGTTACTTATAATACTATAAGTTACTTTGTGCCACATCAGATCATGCACATACACTAGTGATATTATTTTCATTTTTAGAGCACCTTTATGGGGATCGGAATAAGGTCTGGAGTTTTTATTGTTGTAATTATTTTGTATTATATTTTTATGATACACAAGCAGAACTTTTCTGGGTTGAATTACACATTTATCGAAATCGGTAAAGTACTATGCTTGAAGCTAAAATACGCCTCGGCAATTGTTTTTTCATAGTACACATAAATTAAATAATGGTGATTTTGTAGAGCGTTGATACATTTAAAGTAATTTTTATAGGGGTTTCGAGAGTTTTTGAATGCACAAAGTCTGATACAGTGAACACAGAACACAGAATGAAAGATGCATTACAATAATACTTGCTCTTACATTAAGAAATCATTACGTCAGATATCTTTGTAATATCACATACAGTGATATTTGCCTATTGTAAAAAGTATTGCCGAGTTGCATAAATATATTCATACTGATAATTATAAAATATATGTTTTGAAATTATTTATTACTTAAATTTAATTTATTATATCGTGTCTTGTTTCTGGGGCTCCACAAATTAAGCTCTCATTTAATTTTATAATAGGTAGTACATATGAAAGGATAATTGAATTCAAAACGGAGGGGATAAGGACATATGCACTGAACTGGCAAGTTTATTATTAGCAAGGGAATCGAAAATGATGTGTTCAGCTTAGTCGTAGATAGGGTATGGCAGGCGTTTTTGTGAGTTGCACAGGGTGCCGCAAAAATATTACTAGGAGGGTTTTCATGGCTTCTATCTTCTACTTTTAACGATCATTTACTTTCTTGTAAGGATCTATAACATTAATAGAGATAATGCCAGCGTTGGACTTAAAATATTTTCCATGTAAAATATATTCTATGGAAATAAAACTTCGTTGAGTTCAAACAGTAAGTCAGTGATTTGTCACAAGCCATGAAAGCTTTCCAAAACAAAATTACAATAAAATGGGTTTGTAAATAGGTCAAAATACTTGGAGGTGCGTTTTCGAAGTGAGAACTATTTACACTAGTTTGTATAGATTTAGTTTTTTTATTTTGATAAAATAACTTTTTTCCGCCGTAATCTATCTATAAAAACTTTTTCACATACTTTGGTATTTGTATACTGACCTTGTCTTCCTGTGAAATGACAAGTCGATTGAGGTTCCGTTTAGTACAAATAGCGATATTTTATTTTGGTGTTTTAAAAAGAAAAATATATTGAGTCTATGATTTTTTAACACTCGGGAAAATATGTAAATACATAATTTCCATTGTTATCCGGGAAAGGAATAAAGTGGAAATCTATTTTAAATATCTAGATATGTTTCTAGTTTCTGTTCATTCCTTCGTAAATGCTTTAAAATAAATAATAATATGTAATGTAATATACAGGTTAATATTTTCAAGAAATTGTAAAGTATCACTGTTATTTACAAAAGTGTTTAATATATGTCCACAAAGAATATGTAAATTGCATTTATAATACGCAATGTTGGAATTGTATTAAGTTGATAATGTAAAATATGCTTTTAGTTATTGTTTATAATAAAAAATGTTTTATGATGTATTAGGTGTTTTATTTAAGAACGTTAACAACACTAAGGCAGATTCAAAGTTAGATGACCACTTCGGCGATGGGGTAAAACTGTCTGCCTCAGACGCCAGTGATTGCGGGTTCGATTCCCGCACGGAAAAGAAAAAAAAAATGTTCCGTGTCTGGGTGTTATCTATTTATGTATTTATATTCTAGGTTCCCCCCTAGTTCGCTGCATGGTATCCCATAACACAAGCTGTGCTTACTTTGGGGCCATGTAGTTGGTGTGATTGTCTGGGGATTTTATTTATTTTATTAAAGTGAATTAGAAAATAGCTCTTAAGTTGAGTTCTAAGTAATCCAAGTTATTTTGTTTAGTTTAGCTCGCGTAGTTGAGTCAGTTGTTCATACATTTGCGTCCACTGCAAACTATGCTTTTTTTGTTGGACGGACAACTTTGGTTTAGTTTGCCGAGTTTAGTTTACACTTAGTTTAGTAGGCGGTGGTTTATTAAAAGGAGACAAAATGATAAGGACAAAAAGATAATCAAGAAAGGTGACCATTTCTCTCACGTGAAAAATTTACTTACACCTAACTCATACTTTGCGACTATTGAACAAGAACTCGCTAAAAAGACCCTAGCCAAAGTAGGTCAAACACAGGCATCACTGGCATCCAATGTAAAAGTCTCGAAAAGCCCCATCAATTCGCTACTTCTGGCTCCAATGGGTGAAAATGAAATTATGACTGTTATCAAATCAAATCAAATCATTTATTTCAGCCAGAGCCATATCAAAATTTACATCATCACAAACATAAATATTAAATTAATGTAGGCACATACAATTCAACACAATAGGTAGATAATTACAATAAATGTCAATAGGAGTTAAATATTATATATATATATATATATATATTTTTTTTTTTATTTATTCAAATATAATTACAACATTAACTTATAGACTAATTGAAAATGCCATAAAACCCAATTGGGAATGAATGTCAATTTTAATTATTACTTAAAACATTAAAAAAAAATAGAGTTATAAGAGGTCTTGATTGCACTAGTGTACCTGGTGCAGATGGTATAAGAAATGGGGCTGTAATAGCCAGACCACTCACCATTAATTTTAATATGAGTATTGCGAGAGGACAGTTTCCGAATGCATGAAAAAGTGCTTCTGTTATACCCGTTATAAATATTTAAAAAACAGGAAAAAAGATGAAGCTTGCAACTACAGGCTACAATGTCAGGCGCTTTTCTTTGGGATACATTAAATAATTGCTACGTCCTTTATTTGACATATCTTTGAAGTTACAACTATATTAGATCAATGAAGAAAATAGGAAGCAATTATTGACTTAATACATTTCGGGAAACTCTGCATGCTTTTCTTTAAACTAGGAGGTGACCAGACATTCAAACGTCAGGATGGCTGGTAAAAAAAAATGTTGTATTTCTAAATACATATTCTATGTAGCAATAATTTGTTGTACGTAGCAAATAAAAGTAATTATGTAGCATTTTTTGAGTCTACTCTCATAGACCAACGCCACAGGCACCCAGCCATTCTGACGCACACGTTCAGATGTGCTCTCTTAGCTTATTTGCTGTGTCCGTATCGACCGCGCGGCCACGGCGTTTTTTCTTACATCTAACCATGCAAAGATTATGTAAAAATTTGTAAAAGTCGATTCCTAAAAACATAAACTTGTAAAAGGTATAGTTAAAAAGTTATAAGGGTTTGAACGTGGCCGCGCCATTGAAACAATGCGAACCGCGCGGCCACGTAGATCTTTAAAACGAAACATTGCAGAGACCTGAAGTTTAGGTAAAACACGGATTGAATATGTAAAAAATTTGTAAAAATATAGAAAAAAATCCTGGATTTACATTTTAGAAGCTGTAAGCTTATAACACCATGGCCGCGCCATTGACCGGTATAAAATTACGTTATCGTCGATATCTCGCTGGAAAAGCATAGCAGAGGTCTGAAGGTCAGGCCGAAACCTGGATTCGAATTTGTAGAAACTAGTAAAAATATAATAAAAAATCATAGGTATACATAATAGGAGCTGTAAGACCAAAAACCCATGGCCGCGCCATCGAAACGTTAGAAAAGTACTATACCGTCGATATCTTGCTGAAAAAGCATCGCAGAAGTCTGAAGTATTTTGTAAAACCAAGATTTAAATTTGTAGAAACGATTAAAGATGCACAAAAAACTCCTAGGGTCGTATTTAAGGAACTTTAGCACTGAATCATTAGTACGGCTTGAATACGTCGATAGGGTGACCATGGCTTATTGATAATAGAAAACTTTCCACCCATTTAATAGAAATTATATCACAAATCCATATTTATTTCGCATAATAAATTTAATTTAATTTTAGAGCTCATCTGACCTGTTACCTGTTACCATGAACAAGAAACAGACATAGTTACATTCGCGCTGAAAACATAACCCTCCTTTGCGTGCAGTAGTCGGGTAAAATATTTAGGAAACAGTTCATTTTAAAACTTTCCTTAACAATAAGTTTGCTATAGGTTACCACTTTATCTCAGCGACACTTTGATGTAATTTTAAAATAATAATATACTATGGTGCGTGTTTTGGTCGATGTCATAAAACTTTTGGAAAAAAACTTCTGCGAATAACATTGTTTGATAATTGGCCGGCAAGACTTTGAGTGAGCGGCATAGACTTTCAAACAAAAAACACAAAGATAAGGGTTGTACACCTGGTTTTTCCTGTTTCTTTTATTCCATTAGCAGGAGGGGGTGTGTTAGAGATGGCATAGCTAATTTCAATCACTCTGCTGTTCGCTTGCGATTAGTACAGTGCTCCCGGTGTGTTATTTAAGTGCGATATTTCTTTTGACCTTAAGCTATCTAATCGGAGGACTGGAAGATGCAGTCATTATCGATGACGATTCAAATTTAAAGAAATGTTTGATTTGTAACAACGAAACCAAGAGATATACAGGGTCTTTTTTATGAAGATAAAAATATTTTAGGAGAAGGTTAAGAATGACGTGTGGATTCAATTTATGACAAAAAAAATAATATTTTTTTTAATTGAAATTTTACAATTCTTTTAAGTGACCAAATTTTTGTGACTATCAGGGCTTAACGTATTTCTCAATAGAAATAGTTGGAATAGTTGGACTTTTATTTCTTGCTATTTAGTTGTAAATAACAGATTAAACTAAAATATTGTTAACTTATGAGAATTATAAAATATCAATTTAGACCCTGTATATACGAATTAAATAATATTATTTTATTTGATCTTAATGGCATAGATAAATTCAAACTCGAAGAAATACCCCATTTTATCAAATTAAAACAAAAAAAAATATAGACTGATGGGTGCTGTAGAATATGTTCCCCCGGTTGTAGGACTCATTGGGCATTACAAGTGTCATTGCTTGTTAAATACCTCTGAAATGATTTGTTACGACGATAATAAATCCTGAACACACGCAAGTTCATTACAACCTATGACAATCCATAATTTGACATATGGTCTAATAGACGAAGACTAAGATTATCTGTGTTTTTATTTTATTCGTTTATTCAATTTACAATCGTTTAGATATAATTTATAATATTGTCTTAAGTTTTCACGATTTATAATTTAAATAAAACTAATTTTTTAACCGGATTAATCGCGTATATTTTTTTTTGATTTCGTGACCAAGGCGTCTGCAAAGACACCGAAACGTCAAGTTAAAATGTAAAATATAAATTATACGCGATTAATCCGGTTAAAAGTAGTTTTATATCATTTATATTATAAAGGACATTTCTGTCATCAACAAACCATGGTCACCCTATCGACGTATTCAAGCCGTACTAAAGATTCAGTGCTACAGTTCCTTAAATATGACCCTAGGAGTTTTTTGTGCATCTTTAATCGTTTCTACAAATTTAAATCTTGGTTTTACAAAATACTTCAGACTTCTGCGATGCTTTTTCAGCAAGATATCGACGGTAAAGTACTTTTCTAACGTTTCGATGGCGCGGCCATGGGTTTTTGGTCTTACAGCTCCTATTATGTATACCTATGATTTTTTATTATATTTTTATTAGTTTTTACAAATTCGAATCCAGGTTTTACAAAAAACTTCAGACCTCTGCTATGCTTTTCCAGCGAGATATCGACGATAGCGTAATTTTATACCGGTCAATGGCGCGGCCATGGCGTTATAAGCTTACAGCTTCTAAAATGTAAATCCAGGATTTTTTTCTATATTTTTACAATTTTTTTACATATTCAATCCGTGTTTTACCTAAACTTCAGGTCTCTGCATTGTTTAGTTTTAAAGATCTACGTGGCCGCGCGGTTCGCATTGTTTAAATGGCGCGGTCACGTTCAAACCCTTATAACTTTTTAACTATACCTTTTACAAATTTATGTTTTTAGGAATCGACTTTTACAAATTTTTACATAATCTTGGCATGGTTAGATGTAAGAAAAAACGCCGTGGCCGCGCGGTCGATACGGACACAAATTCCAGATTGTTATTTGTTGCCTAGGTGATTTTTATGCCGCGAAAAAATGTTGCGCTATCTAGCGTCAAGTAGAAAATACTTTTTTGCGGTTTTTTTCTGACAGATTTGGAACGTATGAAATTTCGTCAAAGAACTAGAGCCACCTAGTAAAGTATAGCTGAACTTTTTTGATGATCATGTGAATATTTTAACCTTATGTTTCAACCGGTTTTTACTACTCGCTACTAGGTGACTAATGCCATCGCCTGTTTGGCTATGATCAGGGACCGGAAAACCCCTTTATTTGATTAAGCCTATTGATAGGGTAACCCTATCAAAATCTTACCACATGGAAGTGTAAGCCTATTGATATGGTAGGTAAGCCTATCGACGTGGTAACACTTTGAATAAAGTTAACTACTTTCGGATGCGCTTACCCTGTGATAGGGTTAGCCTATTTCTATCTCTTTCCGCGCATGCTGTTGAATTCGGAAGCATAATTCGAAGTGCGAGATTGAATAGATGGTGATATTTTTGATATTCTTAGAGATTAAATTTGCCTGCAGGTCTTAAAACCCTATTGAATTGGTAACCTTCAATAGGGTTTTCGATAGGCTTACTGCTTACATGAAGCTAACTCTATTGATATGGTAAGCCTTAAATTAGGGTAAGTCTTCGATACGGTTACCAAATTGATAGGGTTTTTTGAAACAAGTCTATGAAAAATCCAATCAAAAACCTCTAGGGTAAGCGGTTCCGGTCCCTGGCTATGATTGGCCATAACCCACCGCTTACCCATGTCTTGTTACTGCGAAGTAACGTTACACCGAAAAACTATACTACTAATTATTTTACCTTGAAGCCTTGTTGTTTAAATGTGTACTGTTTAAAGCTTGTTTTATTCCTTAAACCAATATCATCGGCTAACTGTTTATATACGCCAGTATCAGTTAGCTTAGAGGTTAGAGCACTTGCCCGGCATGCGGGATCCCTGGGTTCAATTCCACGAATTCATTTAGTATTTTTCTTAATAGAGTACCGTTTACACGATTCACGAAAATTACTTTTATTCCTAGGGCCTGGAATGAAATAAAACACAACCAAATTCTTTTAATATTTATTTACAACACTTACGTAACAGTATATTTCATAATAAGTATGACTTCAAACATTCAGTTTAACGATATTCATTGCGTCTTAAGTTTGCATTTCAACTATTAGGTATGATGACATGTCTTATTTCCGTTGCTAATGTAAAATAGGTACACATACCTATTTCTAAAAACAGTATGAAGCAGGAAGAAAAATCAATAACATATAAATCCTCAGTTATATGTGACTATTTCATCGATAGCTCCCATAGATCGACTAAGTACCTACCCTCATTTGTTTTACTTTTAAATAATCTCACGTATTTGATCCATACTTAAGAGTAAGAATTTGGCTCTAGGCCAAAACCAGTAACATACAGTTTTATTGTATGGGGAATTAGTGATCGAATAGTTGTATATTGCTGAAAAAGTAAACATCATTTTTTTACAAGGGATAGAGTTACCTGTATGAAAGAGGGCTCTTAATGTAGCTAAAAATACCGGTAAAATCATCAAGCTTACAAATCCTTCCACTTTAAGCTTTTCCTTTTTAATTTATCGCAATTGTGTAACATTGTTCTTCTATGTCCATTCTTCATAATGAATACCTAAACAAAAATAATAAGTTTACAACAAATCAGTTTACTACAAGCAAGTTAAGTTGCTAAGCAACTGAAATTTGACACATTTTTATCCTAGGTTAAACATTAGTTAAACGTTCGCTTATATTATAAAACTCGCAACAGTGTAACTTGTTTTACAATCAATACACCAGCCGGGGACCAGCCCCCTTCACCTTAACTACTTAAACAATTTATAACACGAAATCTATATCAATGTTAAATATTAAATTAAAATATTATCGTAACGGTAATTTTTGACACTTAATAATTTCACAAATTGTACGTTATATTACGTCTAAAACATGGACAATGTATTTTTAACTTTGATAACATATATGATATATAACTACATGTCTAAATGGAGAACTAAATCGAACATTATCGAAGTGTGAGTTTTTATTGATCGGTGTGGGTAATTTATGGAATCGGAATTAATCTTCGCTTTTCATATAACAAAGTCATTACCTATCCGCAAGAATTTCTCTTTCCAGATACTCATACACACTATTTTATTGTAGTTTTTTTGTATTTAATGGCATTATATGTAGATATGTATGGCATGGTAAAGTTCATAAATTAATGTCACTGTCTTATGAAAGGTAATTTTATGGATATTCAGATGATCAACTTTCGGCATCTTGCAACACACACGGTGCCGAGATGGTTTTCATTTATCACATCGACTGCTAGACATATGTACATACGTATACTTTCAAAAGGGAACACAAGATCGGGTAGATCTGCATCAAATGCTATTCAATCATTACCCTTTTCGAAACAAATTTAAAGTGTAGCCATACATGTTGGTTCTGTTTTATATGCGGTCAAAATACTAAGTAAGTACAATGAGATATGAAAAACCAGGCTTTAACGTACATGAATAATTACCAAAACAAAACAACATAACAAACTCACATTTTAACACAAAGAAACTTCACCGACTCAATTAGGTGTTCCTGTGGTGTTATTTTAATTAATGGATATGTTAGAGAAAAAAAAAATATCGAACTTTTTTTAAATTAAGCCATATTGGCAATAACTATTAAAGGAGGTATTAGAACTTCTGTCGTTATGTTTATTTTTAATTTACTTTTTCATAGGAGGCAGATTAGTTTTATATTTATGGAGAAATCGATATAACATTTAATATTTATTAATTCACATACAGCTCTTGCATTATATTTTAATAACACAAATTCTTGGAACTTGACCAACTGAATTTTGTCAGAAATGGTGCACAGTATAATATATTTTCTTACAATTTCAGCTAACTAAAAAGTTCATAAACTACCTAACATTTATAATCGGGTCCAATAACAAGTTGATACAGTAGTCAATAATACATCTAGGATAATTTTATATTTCTGTATAGTCACGAGATTGAACACCATCTTATTCAAATAACGACACACTTTTTTTAGTAAATACATTATTATAAAATAATATACCTACAATATATATGATAACTTTATACGAACATCGAATCTATAAAATTTTAGACCGTTTAATATTGACATTGAGCACAAGGAAGCGTATTATTATTACAATTATAAATTTCTTTATTTTCACCGGTATTAAACGCCTAATTGACGTCACTTGACGTCATCCATAATCTTACGCCAGTAACATTTATACGTCAGTTAATACGTTCGTTCCAGGCAGTCTAAATGGAGTTTCCTTGCCTTCATTATTTTGTAGCGTTTAATAAGTAAAACAGTATTATTAATTATAAGTATACAAACTATTTATTTATAAAGTTAAATTAATTCTTAGCGTACCAGCGTCACGATAGACGAAACATTCAATAATAAATATTACAAACTTGTTAGACCTTATTCGAAACATAGGTAGGTATTAGAGTTATATAACCCTTTTTTAAAACTACATACATGCATATAGTAGTTATGTAAATATACTGATATATAGTAAATTACTTTTTTAAATCCAGGTTTTCAAAGTTTCGTAGGTATAGGAATAGAATAGGATAGTTTAGAGATGGTTATACGAAGCCTGTCTTAGAAGTACTTAAATTTAAGGGTTAAATAAAATGGATATAGTTAAGATTAAAAATATATACCTTTTACACATTTATATATATTTTAGTAGAGTTATATAATATAATTGGAAATGTTGATATGAGGCCGATAAAACCGGATCAAAGTTGTATAAAAACGTTAATATAAAAATACGAATATCTTTGAAAGCTCAAGAATTAAATAATGGACCGATATTGTTACAAAATACAGTCAAAGAGTACTTTAAATAGTAAAAATATGATGAAGATATAAAATTTATTTACAATGAAATAAATGTCTTTTAAATATCTAAAGGATGAACTTTACAAGTTAATTCAGAATGATTCTCTAGTCACATACAATATTTAAATTTTGTTGAGTAATACACAATAATCCAACTCGATCGTCATACTTACATAATATACAGGGTGACTGGTGACAAATTTTAGATGCTGAACGAGAGCACTCTGTAGGTACTCGATTCTGTAATAATTATGTAAAAAAGTAGGTACCTACTTATTTTTTCACTAGAGTTCCCTATAAATAAATACCACTATGTTACTATTTACTTTACATACAAATGAGTCAATCGCGTCACGTGACCTGGCACGCAGATCGCTGCCAACGCTAGTGTAACCATGCTTTGCGTAATGAATTCTTTAACTTTCGGTTAAGTTTACTCAGTAAATAATAGATATTTTTTTAATTATATTTTTTCTCTACATGTATGATCTCAAACTATCACGTCTTTGAATTTCAAAAATGGTCCAGCAGTCACCCTGTATAACAGTGAGTTCAAAGAACTGACACAAAGTCTCAGTGTTATAAGCCCTATGAATGTGGAAAGTTTCTGACTTGCTTGATTACCAAATTTTATGCAAATCAGTAACATTTTAGATCTCTCATTTTAGGTATTGATTCAGATAAAATATTGGTACATGGCCAATACGTTATATATATAGGTATGGCACTTTTATCACGGCTTCTCTTTCTTTATTATGCAATAAACTAAATTTACCCGTGTAAAATGGCACTTCACAAAGTTATTTATGTTATCTTTATATATTCGATAAAAGTAAGAAAAAATAATGCATTAAAAGACGTGAAGCGAATTTAAAATGATGCACACAACTAAGGTTTGTAGTTACATGTGTTTTCGACTCACTTTATAAAATTGAGCACGTTCGCAATATTCAATAGACTTGGTAATGTCGGGTTTCAATATCATGATGAATCTGACGTTGATCTCACATAAAAAAACATTTATTATCTGTGAGACTTGCCATGATAGCTAAAAGGCATTTTTTTACGCTTCATGAAATCTTGCAACCTGATCCACCTGATGGTAAGTAGGTCCAGGCCCATATTATATTTCACTGGCTACTCCCCCCCCTTAACCGGAACGCAACTACGCTTTCACGAAGTTGCTATCGCGGGTAAAATAGGTAGGACTGTAGTAGAGCCCCAGGCGTGTTCCTTTCACATTTACACTACTATGGTGTTTGGTGATGATCTTAATTTGGGATGGAATATTGTAACCCTTCGTGCGGACGAAATCATGAACAAAATTGAACCCAATTAACTTAGCAAAGATAGAATAGTCATAAAGTTCCGAAATCATAACTTCAGTCGCTTTGTCTCAACATAAAATAGCATTTATATATTACCTTTGTATCTAGAATATGAAAAGCTATCCTTACATGGGTATCGTTACAATAATAGACACTACAAGTTACCCGACGCTACAGTTAGTATATAAAATAAGCGTATTTCCGGATTGTTCCGCCAGCACGTCGCATGCCATGATCCGTTTCAGACTTTACGTTGATATCCAAATAGAGATATTCTTTCAAATACCATTTATCTACTTTTATTTAAAACAATTTTGTTTTTCCAAAATATAGTCACTATTTAGTTACTACTTTATACACCACCTAACGTTTAAAGTTAGGAGGTGCACAAATACAAACGTTAATAAGTACCTATAGTAAATTTTCGAAAGAAAAGACTATTACGACTGTCGCTTCCATTTAGCCTGAGCAGTACCTAATTTGAGCTTATTAACAACTAGTAATGAGAAATGAAAATGAAAAAAAGTCTTCATTGATATTTAGATAGATAAAATAGATTTCGCAAATTACGTTGTATTAATACAGATGTTACATCTCACAAGCATAAACGTGTTGTCTGTGTTTATGCCAGCTAGAGGGTTTAGTGTTCTGATGTAGGCAACCGGTAATATTCACTACAAAAAAGATGTGTAAAAAAGTTCTTGTGAGATGTCCGTTCGTTGATTAAATGTTCATCCAAGTTTTAATTTCAAACAACACATCTATTAAACTGGTCTTTTTTTCTGTAACTACTCAACCTATCTGCTATAATCATTTTTTAAAATCTGAAGTCTACATATACAATATTACGCCTATAGTGAAGTAAGTATAATTTCTATTAAGTGGTTATGAATAACTTGAAAATGTGTATCCACTGTTCATATTTTCTACATCCCTTAGTTCTTTACAATTTATTTTGAAATTCCATTTTAGGTTTCCATCTACATAATATATAAAAATCCTACTAGGTACAGTAGACAAAAACTCAACACTGAAAAATATTATCAACAGTATTTTGGTATCGTCTTAGCGCAGATACATGCTTTTGCCTGTTACAAAATGTCAAGTACCTAGTTCTTGACAAACTAAATATTGAGGATCACTTCAGGGTAACGCACAGATACCAGTGCTTTTAAACGCAGGTTGAATATCTTACGACTCCAAGGCCAAAAGCCATGTTGCACTGCAAATTCTTTTGTGTTTCAATAGTTTGAGTTATCCTCGATTACTTTTCAAAAGCCATAAAAGTTGCGTAGTACTTTTAATGCACCTAGATAATACCACGCTATCGATCATTTCAATTCAATTTCAGTTTTAATCACGGTGGGATAAAATCGGCTCACTGAAATCCTATCATGATATTTAGGTCCAAGGTTACCGACTATGTTGAAGCCAAAACAAAGATATCTTATCAGAAGCAGTGCTGCACTGTCGCATTTCGTCAACATGTTTGTAAAGTTTCGTAATTTACCAGTGAAGGTCTCAAACTGGGCCCTTCCGAATGAGTTTCGAAATAGCAGGGCGTCGATCACTGACTTATATGCCTAGTTCTACGCTGACTTTCACACACGTAACATTACCTACAGCTCAAATGTTTACGCTATTTAAGGCAGGATTATCGAGTTATCTGAGGACGATTAATTCAATTAATTCACGTGTTGTTTGAAACTTTCATAATGTTTGATTATCATGTTCAATTTGAGATAGCCCCCAAGTCTCTTTAGTATTCGTTCATAGTAAACTCATTACCTTTAGTTTCTAAAGAGTGAAATCCCGTTCGATCATCAATAATTTTATCAAAGTTTCAAGGGCTGTATACGCCAATTTTTTTATTGTCTATCCAAATCAATTATAGAAAGAAGTTAGTGGCACGAGCGCATCTATGTCTCGCACACAACTCGGAAATTCCTACTATACAACGTTATTTTTGTTTTCGTATAAACAAAAATGAAAACAGTTTGTTCAGAATCGGTAAAATTAGTTTTGATTGTTTAGCTTACAATTTTTATAAATTAGATTTTATATCATGTTACATTTTAATTCAAAAAAATCTACAAATCCTTTAATAATGTACACACTCACTTGCGCGCGTATCGTACGAGGTCCCAGGCTGGAAGTTCCTAGGTCGCATTAAGCGAATGAATGAACACAATGAACCACAAGAGGCTTAGAGGTTTCGCATAAATAAAAAATAACGTTGTATAAGATAAAATTACAGTCTAAAAGATTTTTCATTCTATTTGATACTTAAAACAGCATGTTCTCAAAGTTTTTAGCCGGATTTTATCACGTTTAACATTAGAAGGTGTAAGCAACTATCCGAAATGGAATAAAATCCGACCACCAACCTTCTATCATCGAATACAATACAATAAATCGCGTCAACTTAAAACAAAACAGCATCGTTTAATTACGGGGCATAGTTACACATGGGCCGTACACTGTGTGGGTTGTTCACTCCTCGGCGGTGGCTTGCGCGGCGGGGGCGGCGGGGGCGGGGGCGGGGGCGGGGGCGGCGGGGGGCGCGGGGGCGAGCGCCAGGCGTTGCGCGCGCTTCACGTCCGCGATGGTGGTGACGCCAGCCTCGTCCAGCTCGCGCCAGCGCTGGTGGTTCGCCTTGGCGTGGCTTACAAGCTCCGGCATGTCGATGAACGCTGAGGAAACAAAGAGTTTCAATATACAAACCCAAAAATAAGCAACAAAATTAAGGCGTTGGTTGCATAAAACAAACGAACATAACTTCACGCCCGTATCCCTTCATGGGGTAGGAAGAACAACGGACGCTATAAAACCATCTGATGTCACGTATGACAAATTTGGATGTATTGTTGGGAGACTATTGCAGTGACAGGAATTCTTACTATCGCCCATAAAAAAGGCAATAAAACTTCTGACTTTTACAGTATGCCTGAACTGAAGCAACTGCTGCATTTATTATTTTTTATATTCCTCCCAGTTCAGCATGGACGCAAGGCGTTGGTTGTTTAAGAAAATATGGCCCCTGAGGACAAAAGTAGTGCACTTTTCTCTGCACCTTACAAAAGGAAACGTCTCTATGTATATTTGGGGTATGATGCGAAAATACGGATAACATCTTTAATCTGATTTGCACTACCTAATCTAATCTGCGTGTACCTAAGCGTTCGATCGTACGAGCTGCTTTTGTTATTGTGATAGACCATGTCGTCTAAAGTTGTGAAATGTGCAAACTGCAATGTAGTGTTAAGTACTGTGCTTCATCAGCAATAAAATAGACGTTATGACAGAAGATAGTCTAAGTCGAATATGTGTTACGGCGTTCTCGGAGGAAGAAATTACTGCCGCCAAAAATCTGCTGTCCCAATCGCTTCCGACATCTAAGCGGAATATTAAGCGAAAAAGAGACGGAAAGGCGCTTCGGGATATCGACATTATTTGTCTTTTGAAAATTACGGATCCTAATGAGCTACCTATCTTTGTTGCGCGCGAATTACAAAAATTACCACCGATTTTGTTTGATCACGTTGACGCAACAAAGCTATTGAAAGATATTTTAAAACTTCAAAATTAAATTAAAGAAATGAAGGAGCAGTTTGTATCGGTTGAACAGTTTAATAAGGTTAAGTCCGAATTACAAATGTTAACAGAGAAACAGCTGTGCGAAAGAAAGAGCAATGTTAACACTAAAAGCCGCGGGGCATGTTTAATGGATAGCTATGATTGTGAAAGGATTACCTCATATATCTCTTAATACATCCAAGAAAACCCCAAGTAGCTCAACTCCTGAAGGTAGTCAAAAAATCCAACCAAACTACTCAACAGTCGCCGCGCGGATCAACAACAACGTCTCAAATGTGGGTAGGTACTTGCGCCGAACGTAGCGAGCGCAGCGCGTGCGCTCCTCTTACGTCACCGCTGTCGCAGCCGGTAGGAGAATGTAACGGCGCGATACACACGGGTCCGAAGAATGATTGGATTTTAGTGACAAATAAAAAAAAAACTACCTAATCTAAGAGTAGTTCTCGGGGCCTAATCTAAGAGTAGAGTATTAAAGAGTATTTTTAAACATCACGATAAAGTATCTGCCAGCTCAGTTTTCACAGTATGTGTCCACAAAATCATTTAATATTTATGTATGGAAGAAGTTCAACTCCAAACACTACTTCAAATATTAACTAACAAAAATTTCCAAACCCCTACACAGGAGAACTATTTCTCTAAAGAGCCTAACCAAAAATTCTCGTCTGTTAGAAATCTGTTTGTTAGAAGAATTGAAAAGCACTCTCCGTTTTTTTGCGTTCATTACATTCAACATCTATCACCTGCCATGGTTAGCTACTCACCAGACCAGGCCTCCATCATGTCCACGATGATGTAGTCGATGAAGCCGATCTGCGAGCGCGGGATGGAGCACGTGGCGCGGTCGAACATCGGCATCACCACCGGCAGGTCGCGCGCCTTCTCCTCGTCCGTCTGCACGAAGTACTCTTCCGCGATTCTGGAAAATTTGTTCACATTTTTTGTAGAGGTAGCTTTTTGTTTACGAAGATAACGATATCAAAGCTATTCAGAAAACGTGAAACACTTTGTCTACAAATATAATCAACGAAGCGTTAAAAAATACGACGTCCCTAACAAACTTTTGCTTAAGTTACAATTCACCGTATTGATACATATTTTTTTCGAAAGTTTCAAATTTTTCAAAAAGTAAGAATATTCAAAATCTATTCATAATTTGTCCGTAAAATCGTGTAACAAAGACACAAAAAAAAATACACACGAATTTAGAAACTACTCCTTTTGGAAGTCGGTTGAAAATGGGTTATATTGAGACAAAATTAACCAAGGTGGCTAACGACAATTCCGAAGCAACTTTTGCTTGGTTATTTGATTTGATTTGAAAACGTGTTGAAATTCGCAAAATAAGAATTTTATTATACTCCTATTCCTGCCAAGATTGCCATACGAAAGTTTATGAAACGGGGTAATACATCCTTTTACCATTTTAACATTGAAAGAAACGCTTCGATAGTTCCTTTTCCGAAGTGCCTGCGTCTGTTTTTCCATACCACTACACTCCTGGTTCTTTCAAAAACAGTTGGAACACTAAACAGTTTGAAAGGTGATATATGGTGTTATCAAGGTGCATTGCCAAATACACTTATTATTCTTCCTTAATGTTCATGGTCACTTTCTACCCGGTGACAGGTCATCTTTCCTATATTAAATTATGTCGGCCCGTCAAGAACTTGTAAGGAGTTATCGTTTTAATTATGTATTTATTATTCACCATATCCATAGAAGTAAAAAATTACGTTTTTAAAATAAATAAATGAAATCCCCTAACAAACACACCGACTACATAGCCCCAAACTAAGCAAACCGTGGTAAACCAAATGGGATACCACGTAGCAAACTAGGAGAGAACCTAGAATATAAATACACTTTATCGACTTTCGTTGGAATCCGGTAAGGTTCCCAAGTCCTGGAAGCTTGCTAACGTACAGCCAGTACCAAAGAAGGGAAGCCGTGCCGATCCTGTCAACTATCGACCAATTTCAATCACCTATCGACTCCTGGCATACCTCGAGACCAACGAGCTCCTAAGCGATAGCCAATATGGTTTCCGCAACGGGCGCTCGACCGGCGATCTTCTCGTGTATGCCACTCACTTATGGAGCGAGGCCTTGGAGGGTCATGGTGAAGCAATAGCTGTATCCTTAGACATTTCCAAGGCCTTTGATAGGGTCTGGCATGATGGTCTCTTAAGTAAGCTTCCAGCTTATGGCATACCGATTGGGCTCTGCGACTGGATATCTGATTTTCTGAGGGAACGGTCAATTCGAGTAGTCTTAGATGGCTTCTCCTCCGACCAAATGCCGGGGTACCTCAGGGATCTGTTCTCTCTGCAACATTATTCTTGCTGCACATTAATGACCTTTTAACACCGGGCATTATTAGTTATGCTGATGACAGCACTGTTGTAGAGAGATACGTATCCAATGCGCAAGCGAGCCCCCGTGAAATCCAGAGTTTAAGAAAGTCAATGATTGAGCGCGTTGATTTGACCTTACGGAAAGTATCCGATTGGGGTGAGTCGAATTTGGTCAAATTCAACGCGTCCAAAACTCAGGCGTGTCTATTCTCCGCAAAAAAGAGCACCTTCACATTAACGCCCACTTTCCAAAATGTAACTGTCCCCATCACTGACCATCTAGGGCTTTTAGGCGTAACTATAACATCCAGTTTAAACTTCAGTCAACAAATTGTGTCCATGGCTCAAGTAGCTTCGAAAAAGTTGGGAATCATCTCGAAGGTACGGCGGTACTTCAGCCCTGCACAGCTTCTTAACTTATATACAGCTCAAGTGCGATCATGCATGGAGTACTGCAGTCATCTTTAGGATGGTTCAGCCAAATATCAACTAGAAGCGCTGGACTCCGTTGACCGAAGAGCCCGTAATCTAATTAACAACGGCGACCTTACGACCAAAAAACTACAGACCCTAGAGCATCGTCGTAAGGTTGCTTGTTTAACCGTGTACTACAGGATACATTTTGGTGAGTGCGCGAGTGCTCTGTTTGAGCAAATTGAACCCTCACCCTTTTACCATCGGACTACTAGACGCAGACAGAACTTCCATCCGTATGTGGTTGATATTCCGAAAAGTCAAACTAAGCGCTTTGACAGTTCCTTTTTGATACGGGTCGCCAAGGTTTGGAATTAACTGCCTGCGTCTATTTTCCCTGACCAGTATAGTCCTAGTACTTTTAAGCGTCGAGTGAATAGGTTTCTCATGGATGGACGTGTACCACCTTAGTCTTCATGTTCACTTAACATCAGGTGTCATGGAAGACAAACGTCCCATCCATATTTTATAAAAAAAAAAAAAAACACTTATAGTCAAAAACAATTATACTCGGAACCTTTTTTTTCTTCCCGCAACTGACGCATCTGACGCACATAGGTTTACGCCATCGCCAAAGTAGTTGTCGTTTTTATCATTAACATACCTCCTGGCCCACTCGAAGGCGAACTTCTGCGGGCGCGAGGCGTTGGACACGTCGGCGCACTTGATCATCATGCGCTTGATCAGCAGCACGTTCTCCGGCTGCGACAGCGCCGTCGTGTCCAGCGACAGCGGCTCCTGGGAACACTACACACTCACTACTATGCTATGCATGGTAAATACACTCTACAAAATCGTACAAACTACATAAAAATTAATGCACTTTAGAAAGCTCCACTCCATTATCTAACCAATGTAGTAATTCGAATTGTTATGTCACGTGGTTAATTAAGAATTAATTATCAGCGAATGGACAAAACATTTCATATTATTGGCACCTAAAATGAATGGATTGTGCCTCGCTTGCAAACTGTACATCGAATTTCAATTGGCAAGCGGCTGTCATAGATCATGTCCATTTAAAACGAAAATTATATTGGGTTGGGGAAAAAGTTTCTTCGCATTTTTTAAGAAAATTCAAAACATTTTTTAATATAGTTTATTGACATTTAACTAAAGTATGTATGTACCATTTTATTCGATAACCTTTTGCCATCTTGTAGGTAGGGACATGATCCCATTGCTATAAAAAATTTGGGACCTCTCATCAAACTACCGCGACAAGTGGATTTGGCAGTCCTCTCGTAATGTTAACCTAACACTGCCTAAAGACTTCTGAAGAGACCAAAACAGGTGGAAATCTGAAGGTGCAAGGTCAGGACTATACGGCGGATGCATTAACGCCTCCCAGCCAAACTCTCTTAATTTTTGCTGGGTGGCTAAGATGTGTGAGGTCTAGCGTTATCATGATGAAACACCACACCCCTTCTGTTGATCGATTCCGGCCGCTTTCTCTCAACTTCTTGTTTTAATCTCATAAGTTGTTCGCAGTAGAGTTCAGAATCGATAGTCCTGCCTGGTGGTAACAGCTCATAATGAATAATGCCCTTCCAATCCCACCACACACACAACATCACCTTATTGCGAGCTAACCCGGGTTTCGCCACAGTCTGTGAAGCATGACCGGCCTTTGACCACGACCCTTTTCGCACGTTCTTGTCGTACGTGATCCACTTTTCATCACCAGTTATAAGCTTCTTCAAAAATGATTCGGTTTCGTTACGTCGTAATAAAGAATCACAAATGAGTACACGGTTCATTAGGTTTCTTTCAGTGAGCTCGTGAGGTACCCATATATCGAGCTTTTTTGTGTACCCAGCTTTTTTCAAATGCGCCAAAACTGTTTTGTAGTCAATTCCCAGTTCTTCAGCTACGTTGTAACTACTGATATGTCGATCTTGCTCCACTTTTTCAAAAATTTCATCCATTTTATCCGTAATAGGGCGACCAGAGCGAGGTGCATCTTTGACATCAAAATTTCCTGATTGAAAACGCTTGAACCAAATTTGTGCTACAATCACAGACACTGCACTAGGTCCATAAACATCGCAAATTTTTTCGCGGCTTTTGTTGCATTTTACCTTTTTGTAGTAAAATTTTAAAATGTATCGAATTTCTTCATTAGATTCACTCATCTTGACAGTACGAAAAACAAATGAAAATCACACATTTTCCTAATTTGAATTTGGAATTATGTTCTTGAAAATTTTTAATTTCAATGATAACAAAACCAGTCAGATACAAATACATTTTATTACAAATTACACATTTATGTTATTACACATTTTATGCCAAAGAGATTTTATTACAAGTTCATACATACTATAATGCGAAAAGACTTTTTACCCAATCTATTAGTATTGTTACTATGCGTTGCTTAGCTAATTAGCGATCATCGTTGACAGTAGAGACAATGGTGATGTTCTTTGAGACAGCTTGAAGTAACAATTCAGTGAGCTTCAGAAAAAATACAGTGCACAAAGTATAATAGTGACATGTTTTTAATATAAAAAGAGTATGATTAAATATTTGTGTTACTTAAGTAGATTAAACAGGCATGTTTCCCAAAAAGGTTCGAAAAATGTTCAAAATGTTGAAAGTTAAAACCTTTAATGTTAAAATTAAAGGTTTTAACTTTCAACATTATGTACGGTGACGCACATGTTATTCAAAGATGGTTCTCCAAGTAATACACTGTGTATTGGCAGAATCCAGACAAACTGTCACATGTTAACATAATGCACCTTTTAGGCCCATAATGGTGCATTATGTTATCATGTGATAATTACAGAATCGGGGCCCAGTTGGATTGAAAAAGAAAGAACTTGAGCGCCATTAACCATCACAAGCAACTCCCACCTCTATCACAACAACAAAAGACTCACATCCGTCTGCATGCCGTCCTCCTTGCTGCCGGTGCCCTTAGCGTAGAACACGTTGACGAACTTGGCGAGGTGCTCGAAGTGCTTCGTCATCTCCGTCGCGAGCACCATGTCGATCACGTTGTGCCGCACCGACTTGAACGTGTCGCGGTCGAGATTCTTGAAGATGTTCACGCGGTCGTCATCTGCGGCCACAATATGAGTTACGTGATTGTTAAATCAGGAGTTTTTCTTTTATTTTCTTATCGTCATCATCAACATCAATCTTGTCAAGGGTTCTGAGAAGCTATGTCTACGAGTATGCTGTCTTAATGCTAATTAGTCTACGTACATATACTGAAACTATTGAAATCCAGGGGATTAAAATGGCTTCTGACAACCTCTTCAGACAAGAGAATACACCAAGGTCTTTCTTTCTTCTTGTATACCAATTAGTGCTGCAGTATAAATCTATACAAATCCTGTAGACCGTCTGTAGCCTCACAGTCGCGGTGCGGGCGCTGCTGTCACGTTGCTGCCGCACGGATAATTTAAGGCGCCCAAAACGCTTAAGCTAATACCCAGTTTCTAGAGTTTCCAGTTAGCGGCAGGGGAAGGCGGAGAAGGTGCCCACGTGTGTGTCAGACACGTGGATACGACATTACAATGAGGTGGACTCACTGAGGGTGAGCTTGAAGGTGAGCGCGGCGTGGTGCGACTCGAGCACGCTGACGTCGTTGTAGAGCAGCGCGAGCGGGTGGCGCGCGTTGCACAGGAAGGCGGAGGACGTGCCGGGGTGGTCCACGTCGTGCGCCGCCGCCGCCAGCAGCGCCGCGGCTGCCTCTAAGGGCTCCAGCACGCATTTTAGGCGGTCTTTTTCGATGAAGTACGCTACCGCCTAGAAATAATAGTATATTATCCAACTAGTGAATAAAGGACGGATTTAAAGCGAGGGTCGTAGATGAGTCACGAGCAAGTGAAGGATTCTAACGATTGAATCACGAGCGCAGCGAGTTAGAATCCTGAGCGACGCGAGTGATTCATGGCCCTCGATATAAATTCGTACTTTATTCAGGAGTTGCATACTATACTTTATACCATTACTACGAGAAAAAAACATAATTTAAGCGAAAATAGAAATTTAATCAAGAAATGAGAAATGTTACATTAATTGAAATGGACATTAAAATTAGAGAAATGACTGAAATTAAGCGTAATTTTCTTATAATTATCATTATCAAACACCAAAACAGTGAATAAAAGGCCTTTTTATTCACTGTTTTGCGTAAATAAAATAAGCTTTTTAGAGTAGGTATGGTATAAAAGTTTTGTGTTGTGGAATGCTAAGTTATGAATGGTTGACGTAAAATTCAAAACGATATTGATATTCGATACACTAAAAAAATAAGAGACTATTTACGTTAAATAACTGAACATAATTGAGCATTGTTAAATGCAAAAACTTAAAAATTTGGCTATTTACGTTTCCTACATATTTATTCAAAAGTTTTATTTACTACGGAAATCGATTGCAATAACCATGGCATGGAATTTCAATTGGAATCTTATTTTAAGTGCTACAATAAATTACATTGTATTTCAAACTAAACTCTTTAAGTCTTATGTATCAAAGAAAATGTAAATAAGATATCAACTGCCTTTGATAAGCTGTTTAACTTAATATTTTTCACTAATTATAATAAAACCCAAACCTGCAAAACATCAGCCGCATGCGTCGAGTTATGATACGTATTGAGCGGATGGTAGTTAGTCTCAATGATCGTCAGCCAGTTGAGCAGTGTCCGCTCGTCGCACTCGAGCGTGGAGCACACGTCGAAGCGGCCGCCCATCAATGTGAGGCCGAGGTGCACGAGCGGCCGCCCGCGCGTGATCTCCTCGAGGCGGAAGATCTCGAAGTCCCAGCTCATGGCCGTGTCTAGAAGCTCGCGGAGTTGACCGGACGTCTGGAAAAGCGGAGACCTTGTGATAATTTTTATTATACCTTAATAATATCAAACTGTGAAAACTTCACTGATTCATGTATTTTATGAATGTAACATACAAATAAGACTTATTGTAACTGTTTGTTTCCCAAATAAAAAAAATATACACATTATTTGTACCAGCCCAGTTAGCATTGACCAAGGTATTCTATCTCTAGGGGAGATGACAAAAATTATACCGCCTGTCATTTTATCCTTCCTGCCAGTGTGGTCTTTGCAGTGGATGTATCTTATCCCGGGGAGAACTGAGAAGGTCTTATACCTAATTGTTTTTACCAATTAAATACTATTACCCCTATAGGAGTGCTCCAAGGGGTTGGAAAGAACAAGTGCAGTCCTTGAATATGGATAAACTGGAGAAGCCCTGGGCATGTGATTAATACAAAATGTTTTAGATATCTGCATGCTGGACTGTCATCAGCATAACAACAACAGCTTACTTTGTTGTTTACAAATGGAGTGCAAGCAGTTAGCTAGGATGTGCTTCGACTCACTTGAACGTTAAATTATCCAAAAAATTGACAGCTTTTTCTCTAAAAGAATTAGCCAATGGCATGTCAAGCCTGTGGAAATGATGGCCGATAGAAATCCCCAAAGATTGCTTTGCAGAGAAAGCGAAAGGGACGAGTCTCGTAAGACCAATTCCATAGATGAACTCATAGAGGTTTTTCCTGAAATATTAGATTTCAAAGTCAGACTGACAAGGGCAAGAAGCAAAGAAAGAACGCATGTCAACCGAATTCATTAATTATCATCAAAAGTTCAGACACTTCACAGTTTGGCAAGCTAATAGTGACAAAAATGGTTTGATGATCAGCATGATTAGAAAACACCAGAAAATTTTCATCATCTGGTTCAAAAGTTAACAAAATAATTGAATCAATTTTACCCATCAGCAACATGACAATGCATTACATTGTAACATAAAGCGCCATGCTCAACACTTAAATTTTCTCTTTTATTAACATTTTAAAGTCATGTAGGTATATCACCTCGTAAAACTACGACAAATTTTATGACTAGGTACTCGATAAAGAAGCCATCAATTTATAGGGTAGTGAGGTGAGAGTTTTATAGCACAGATAATAAAATACAAAGTTATTCATTATCGAACCCTGCTATAGATAACATTTTTAGATTCAGATAAGACCCCTGTAATTTCTATATTTACAGAACTTTAGTATCAGGATGGATCTTTGACATCAACTTTCAACATTGGACGGGTAGCGAATATACAAAGGCTATACATATACATGACTCAAATAGTCATATACATGACTATTTGAGTCACGAGTCAGACTCTAATAGAGGAGCTTTTGTTTATGCATATTACTCGACAATACCTAATCTAACTTAGTAAAAAAATTGCCTGAAATGGATTAGCTTTTGCTCTCGTAATTTTCAAAGAAATGCAAAGACAAAACCTAGTACTGTATAATACATATTCACTCAAATAGATAAGCTTTTGTCAAGATGAAAAGTAGGTATATCTTTGTTTGATATACATTGCGATGAAGAATAGGATAGGATAGGAGCTCAAGATTATTCAAATGCAAATGATTGTGTTCCAGCATAACATCAACCAACTTTTCTTATCTGATGTGACGACGGTTATCACAAAGTTTTTCACAAGTGATTTATTAAAAAAACTCCACTTTACCTTATGCTTGATATTGGTCCTCGTAGCTTGTGACCTCACCACGGTAGAATCGTTGCTGCTTCGTCGCGAAGACAACACATTTGTGTTTCCTTGCTGTAAACATAAATCACTATTAATGTATATTCCGCTGCAATAAGACGTATACACATTACATTTAGAATAAAATGATGCCACAGTGTCAGTTTAAAAAATACAGATGGACATAACATATATGTTTATTATTAACCATATTTTTACCTTGTTAGTAGATGAGCTTGTAAAATTTGACAGTGTGACACACTTTAACAAATCATGTATTGTATATTTCTTATTGCAGATATCTTAACTGCGCAGATTATACTCCAAATCAGTCCTGCATATACACTTCTTATGTTTTATTTTCGTGCAATTTAAACGTTTATAGAGTTTCTTACACATATAAGTTACGTTGGTTACGTGCAATGCATAATTGAAAACGGTTAGTGCTAAGTTAGAAATGTTTTATTTCCTTTTTTAATGATTAAGTTACCATTTTTTTCATTTCCAGTTATTGTTATGAGTTTTATTATCAGTGCAGACTGCATAGAACTATGTATTGGTTAGTATGATTACAAATGGCGTAACAAAAGGACAAATTAAAGTGAAACATAATCGATGATAGTAATGTTAAATAGAGAAACAAAATGGACTCGCTTAAAATCAAACTGCAGTGTATATTAACACTAATAATGAGTATCATACTGCTAATAGACATTCCGAATAAGAGCTAAATTAGTAGGTAAATTAGTACGAAGATTATTCTAAGCAACATCTACTGCTATAAGCCATGAAATTAATAGAAGAGAAGGCTATTGTAAACAACCTCGTACCAGGTAAAATAATGTCGAAGTCACTTGCTCCCGCTAGCCCCCGAACACACAGGAACAAACAAATCTCTTGTTAGTACATAATTAGGTGCTACTTATAATGCTACGTCGCAGCATCCTCCTGTTTTGAATAGGCTGTTAAATGTTTTAGAGGGTTACTTTCTAACTACCACCCAAATTAATCAACAGACCTAAAACAAATTAAAACCATACAAGATATATTTACAAACAGGCATCATGTGGGGCTTAAAACTACGAAAATTGTCGTAATTTTTTACACAAAAGGAATTTATGCGGACGGCGTTCAAGAAGATAAATATGTCGTCATGATTCAAGTCGATTGCTTCAGTTATAGCAATATACTGTAACTACAAAAGTTGCAACTTTTCGCTACACGATTTTATTTTCATTTCAAGCGTAAAAAAAGTCGTATTGAGTGGGCTTAAATAATATCAATTGTAACAATTTTATCATGCGAACGATCCCAAAAACTTTGGTCTGAAATCAAGAACCTACATACTCGGAACCAAATTACTTAACATTAATTCTATAAAAGTCTGCTTGTTACAGAGTAATCACGAATCTATTATTATAACATTCCCGGATCAATCAAACAAACTCACAAACCTTCTAAAACTCCACTTGTTTCTTAAAAAGATTTTCTGTAAGGACCAGGCGATCGAGATTTCTCACGCAAACATCAGGCCAACGTCTGCCATTCACCCCATCCGATTTTAAATATCGAACACTTCCATTTCGTCCATTTTTTTAAATATCGAACTCACCGAGAGCAAAGCGCCGATGAGGTCGGTGGCGATGGGGTCGTCGGCACGCAGTTTCGAGTCGTCTCTCATCTGTGGTGAATACAGCTCTGAGGTACGTAGCATATCCACAGCACGCTCTATACAGGCCACCGTCGACGGAGGTGCATTGTCCATCGCAGTTGATAGCAAGGATATGACCTGATGAAAAAAATATCGGATAAAATAAAATTCTTGGACAATCACAACAAATTAAGCTTGATACGGGATATCATGTAGGAAACTACTGGGGACCTAGAATATAAATTCATAAGCATATACAGGGTGACTAGAGGGTCATTTTCAAAATTCGAGGACGTGATAGTTTAAGATCATACATGAAGAGAAAAACTAAAATAAAAAATAATTATTAGTTATTTACTGAGTAAATTTAACCGCAAGTTTTAGAATTCATTACGCAACGAATTGTTACAAAGCGTAATACAATAGATACTTAGCAGGTGGTGGTGTGCGTGTTGACTGTGGCGGCGCGTCGGGAAAAGTCTCTTTATTTATTTAAAGGGAATTCTGGTGAAAAATTTAGTACCTAATTTTGATCAGAATCGAGAAAAGAGTGCTCTCCTTCAATATTGCAAATTTGTCACCAGTTACCCTGTAGATAAACATCTAAAACCGGAATATTTTCTTTTTGTTCCGTGTGGGAATCGAACCCTCACAATTTGCGTAGTAAGTAGCGTGTTAGATCACTGTGACACGTGGGGCCGTGGTGGTGCTTAGACAATGGTTTATTGGACATTCCAGTTACTAGTTTCATCATCATCACAACTCCGTGTAATGAGCCCACTACAGTGCTATGAGTCTCTCCTCTGGGTGACGAAGAGGTTTAGGCCGTAATCCACCAAGCTGGCCCGGTGCTGGTTGGTGGATGTCAGATATTTCAGGGTGCCGAAATGGCTTCTGACAAACCATAACGACTACTGTATACAAGTATACAGCACCCGGGATCGACTGCTAAATGTGCCCTCCGAAGTCGTCGTGAGAAATGAATGGTCGGCGGTCACCCATCCTAATACCGGCCGCACCGAGCGCGCTTAACCTGCGTTATCGTTTGATATGTACAGTAACCACGGCGCCACGACGACTTCGTTTACAAACTTACTTGTTTACAAATTGCATATTGAACAGATCTCACACACTTATTAATATTTGTAGCCTAAGCGTGCTAGTTCCTAAATACTCGTAATAAATTATCAGTATACATCGATCTCGGGTAACGGTAAAAGACATTAGACCTAAAAGTGGCTGATTCATGTTTGACCATATGAACACAAAGCTGGAATTTAGTCCAAAGTGTTACTATTTTTACAGTGAAACAGACACCACTTACTCGAGCAAACTTTTTAAAGGTTTTGCTCTATTAGCAGAAAGCTTTTAACGTGGTATTAATGGTCAAACTTTCACTTTAGGATACCCACGCCATGTATTATTAAATGCTCTAATTAATAATACATGGCGTGATTTTATACGAGAACTCTGATTTTTACATTTACATAAAAATGAGTTTGTACGACAATGATAAAAATATTTCCTTTATTTTATTAAAAAGTAAAGTTTGGCAATTTATTATTTTGTAAAGCTTTATTATTTGAATGCGTTTTTCATTGTACCAATTGCTCAAGCTTCTATGATAGATTTCAAAAACTTAATTTCATTACTGTGATGTATTTCCTTTATACTTAAATAAATAAAATCCCCAGACAATCACACAAACTACATGGCACCAAACTAAGCAGAGCTTGTTATATGGGATACCATGTAGCGAACTAGGGCGGAACCTACAATATAAATACATATGTATAGATAAACGCCCAGAAGACCAGAAACATTTTTTCTTGTTCCCGTCAGACAGTGTTACCCCATCGCCAAAGTGGACTCTTTACAGAGTCCGTGGTAAAATATGAAATTGTTGTTTTTAAAATATTAGAAATCATGAAACTTATGTCAATAAAGTACTTCTTGAAGTATGCAACCCTTTGTTTTAAAATGTTTAATTTATGAGTAACAAAGAGGTTCTTAATTTGTAGAACCACCTTCGAATCGATAAAAACCGCGAGAAATTCATAAATTTGTAAAGCAGGCAATAAGAATGCAAACGCGTTCAAGCGCCATTTTTCAATACGATGCGTATGGCGCTGAATATGTTATGCTAATCATTTTTTTCCGCTTTACGAGTATAAAATGCAGGTTCTCATTTCTGTTTTTAGGTGCAAAAATACATAACATCCGCCTGATTTTTCGCATAAATGATCTAGTGATCCAACCATTGTGCGATATAAAAAAGAGGTAAAGTTTTCACAATTCATATTAAACAAAGCACCTTTGATTCGAATCTACCCATTTTTGTGGTTTTGACCGGTTTCACTATGGAAAATATTATTTGTGCCATTTCAGAGTTAAGCCTGTGAATGTGCACTGTTTGATGTTTCATCTGAATCCCTCAAGCCTTCACGGAATAACAGGATTATTGACAAAAAAATTTAATACGTTTCATAAATCCTCATATTTTTCTGCGTATCTATGAAGTTTAATCGAAATCGATCCCATTGTTTTTAAGTTCTACGTTAACGTAGACATCTTTTCGGTAATTTGACAATTAATGTAATGTGCCGACGGAACCGGTTAGTTTTTTATATGAATAGCTTTAACTTTGCGTGTTAGCGCCTTTTCGAATGTCGTGGTCACATTAAAATGAAGTCACGGGTGACTTTGACTCTTATTAAAATGCATTTTATATTTAACTGCGTGTGGTTTAATCTTTCCTCGTTCGCACTTTGAATTTTATTCGAAATTTTCATTTGCATTTTTAGTGGCGGCTATTTATGTAGATTTTTTTTTTATGAATGTGATGTTTGTTTTATCTATACTAATAAAGACGATAAATTATAATATCGCTGAGGCTTTGATTGAATATATAGTTTTAATATATTTTTAATATGTATATACTTTGATGAGAAAATATAGTTGTCTGACTAAAATTGACGACCCGAAGCAAAACTAGACTATCAAAGTTTTTCTCTCGTCTACAAAAGGGTGAATGCTCAAGAAGCAACTTTACGTCCAAGCTTGAGACTGTGTTAATCGTCGTAGATTGTCAACGAAATCGAGCACTGTTAGTTGTAATTTAACAGAAGCATTACATAATTTCTTCAGCACATTCTTTAACCTTATAATTTAACTTAACTTATATTAAATAAATAAATAATGTGTTGCTAAATTACGTTATACCTACTTAATTCAATTTACGTGATTTGATTGTTCATATTAGTAGATATAACGTGTGACAGCTTAGTTTCTCAAAATAACATCGTCATAGTTAACAATTGTATAAGCTAGAGAATCTCAAGCAATCGTGAAAAATTTCCTTCAGTAAAACGAGAACGGCTAGTCGTATAAAAGCTAACGTTCCAGGGAAGAAAGAAAATTAATGCCTTCATAACGGTAGATTCTAATCGCAATTTTTCCTCTGCAAAACCAGAGTTGTAATGAAGTTACGACATTTATATCCCCATTCCGCGTTTTATCGCGACCATTCACCGGGCGAGTTCCATTCACCCAAAGTTACGTATGTTTCAACGACATCTATTGAGCTAGCTTGTTGCTATGCGTTGCTATGTCCGTTTTTATTGCCTAGTTTAATTCCGTTGTTTTCCCGTCAAATAATAGATTACCATTTCGCAGAATAATCTTCTTGATGTTTTGATTGCTTTCTTGTGTTGTTTTTTCGGAGATTGTTTCTGTTTTGAAGTATTACATCGAATCTGATACAAATAAATACCTACAGAAAGAAGGTAAGCAAGGACGAATCAGGTGTAGGTACACCACTACCTACCTGTGCAGCTTTTAGAAAGTGTATGTTTCAATTTTAACTTTATTTCTTTCTAAACAGCAGAACCTGAAGTTACATTCAGCTAATTTTGTGAGGGAAAAAAGACCTCACCTCTAGCACTTATGAGAACAACACCTTCCGTTCTGCATTGTTAGAAAGTTTTCCAGTATGGTCAGATTAGTAACCTCTGGTGTTTACTAGTACTCCTCTAAAAAGGCATAAACAATATAAAGTTGCTTCTTTCAGTAATCTCCAAGCCTCAATAATCTCAACCACCTTTAAAAGCCAGTATCATCTTTATTTTCCTATCGCGGGAAAAGTCGTAAAACGCAACCTAGGGGAATCTCCTCCCTTACCTTAGTGATGGGCGCTTCCAGCGGCAGGCCCTGCAGCTTGGCGAGCGAGGTGCGGCGCAGGCCGTCGGAGGCGACGGAGCGCACGTCCAGCGAGCCGCGGCGGATGGAGTGCAGCGACCCGCGCCCGCGCTCCACCTCCGCCGCGCCGCCCTCGCACACGAACACCACGTGCGATGTCGTCCTGCGGAGGGAGTGACGATGTTTACAATTCTGAATGTGCAAGTTTGAGCTGCTACCACCGTCCCGCTTATTATCACCGTCACACAGACTTGCTATATATCGGCTAGAAAGGCAGGATAGGCGAGTTCTTATGTCTTATGTTAGCATTGCATCCGTCTTTACGCTGAAATTGCGGCACTGTGTCAATTAGGTCGGTTTATAAATGTTAGTCGATTACTCGCACTACCAGCGTCAGCTACTACTTACCTTACCATAATATCTGATAGATACAAAAAATCTGTCTACCAGCTTCTGCTTCCGTTTAACGAAAATGGCAGTGCCTGCAACTAGTTGTTCAAGGTTTTCCAGGAGCTCCATAGTCCCATACGCCTGCCACTTGTCACTTGCCACAGGTGCCTGACAGTGGATTTTGTATGACGGCCGGAGACAACCATCAACTCTGGTAATGACAATAACTAGCATTTACTTGCCTGCCCAGTGATATAGCAGCTCCCTTGCACGGTAGCAGTACAGGATATGGCGCGGCGAGTCTCTTCAGCGTGACGGGCGCCTCCGAGCCGAGGCACAACTTGACTGACAACATTGACTGATGCAGGATGGACAGATACAGTCTATAGATCACACTATCAGTTTCTTGCCTGCCCAGCAATATGGCGGCGTACGTGTACGGTATTACGGCACTAAATCAAGCGCACCGCGACTGGGTCTTTCTGGTCTGCTACACCTCTCAGCATAAAGATATAGTGTCTGCTGGAACCACTATCAGCACCATCAATTTACTAACCTGCCCAGCGATATAGCAGCGCCCTTGCACGGCAGCAGCACGGGGTCCGGCGCGGCGCGTCTCTTCAGCGTGACGGGCGCCTCCCAGTCGCGCGCGCCGCTGGCCGCGAGCCGCAGCGCCTCGCCGCCGGCCGCGTCCGCGAGCGGCCGGGGACCGTCTTCCACGCGCCAACCGACCGTTCGGCACCACGACTTGTTTGTGAGCTGTGATGGGCACAAGTATAAGTTTAATACCCGTAGCTTGCTAATGGACTAAAACCCTATCGAAGAACCTAGTAAAAACGTTCAACAATATATCTCGCATTGGCATTTTATGTTTATATTGATTTAAAAAAAAAAACAAAACATACTATCAGTGTATCTACAGATGAGAAGCTGTTGGCTTTCCAACCAAATAAAACAAAAACAAATGAACGAGACCGATACAGCACTTAAATACCGATATTAGACAAGCTTTTCTAACAAGAGATATTAAATAAAAGATATTCATTATTAAATTATTGCCATTTAAATCTATTTTTACGTATATCTCGGCATCCGCCGTATAATAACTTAAGCTTCACCTACAAAGTCTTTGTTTATTGAAACAGTTAATGCTCTATCAGAATAATTCTCTGGTCTTCAACTCAAATGAAGCACATGAAATAAGTTCTAAACCAAAAAGTTTGCCATTAAATAGAAAAAGTTGACGGTGCCAATTGCACACAACTTTGGAAAAGAAGACCTACAAAACTCGGTGACGTCAAGCCCACGAAATGAAACCGCTACTTATATATAAATTGTTCACAAATATAAATACATGTATGACACAGCCGTTTTCCACATTTGAAATGTAATATGCTTTTTATGAATTTTTTTAAAAAGATTGTTTAATTTTTTAAACAGCTTCTCTTTTACGCTACCTAATTGTTTATTCTGTAATTTAAACCCTTTAAGTGGCTCTCCATATTTTATATTAAAGAGTAGGTATATTATTGTACTGTTGGTTCTCCGTATATATAATTAGGTAAGTTTCTTTTCTTACACCACATGCAACCTACAGTGAGAATTTTCAAGAATTGCTTTAGTTAACTCCTACAATATATTTATAATACTATAAAATATTGTTATGGGATAACATTTAGAATGTTTTTATTGAAATTTAAATGTGCTCTCCTAGATTCAAACTCAATTTTACTGTACATCATCAATCACACCAGCTCTCTTTTATAATCTCACGGGCACGGAAGCCAATTACCAGTAGGCGGATGTAGAGTTCGTTTGCCTAATGACTTATTCTTATTATTAAGAAATGTTAAGGATCAGTCCGCAAAAAAAGGCGATCCATATCTATGCTTTATTAGTTTGGGCGCGAAAATCAAGGATTCGCAGAATAGTTTTTGTTCTATATAAGTTTGAAAATATCTCTTACTATGTCCTTTATACAGCCGATTAACCCTCAAACGGGCTTCACTGGAAAGCCAATTATGCGAGAATGGTTTTTGAATCACTCGATCACCTTCCTAGCTTATATACTAGTAGGATTCTAGTCAATGGCCACAAACCAAGTATGCCTTAGGTGGTGATCCAGAGTCTCACAGCAATGGCCCTCAAAATAAACCGCGGTTACAAAGTTGCTTCAGATGTATAAATTGTAATCAAATATAATCACCCATAAAATTTAAATTAGTTAACTATCTCGTTCTTAACTTAAGTTTTAGCATGGTAGCACACGCCAGGGTACCGCTAACGGCTCAGCCACGAAAGTAGAGCCAACATTGAAGAGTCAATTCGCTACAAGCGTCACTTCGCTGTTACTTGCATCACTACTTTGAGGCGTTGTAGGTGAATGGACAAACATTTTTTTGATGGTTGACAGTGATGATTGATGATTAATAAGGGGAATTCGCTTGGAGCGCGTCGAATTGAATGAACTCGGGTAAGAGCGGTTACGCGCTACACCCGATCCGAATCCGAGAAAATACGGATTTAGAAATCTTGTACGAAATGACGCATAATGGAAGCCGGATCTAAGCTATCATAGCCGGATCTAAGCTATCATAGCCGGATCTAAGCTATCGTGCGTAAGCTATCATACAAACAGTTCTACGGCTACGTCTGACCGTGATTTCTCGGATTCGGATCGGATGTAGTGCGAAAATGTTGTAAGTCATACTCACCAAGACCTTCTGTTGTTCGTCAGTGATGGCGACGAGGTCCCTGCAGCGGTCGGTGGCCGCCGCGAGCGCCGCAAGCGCCGCAAGCTGCGCCCGCGCCGACGCGCACGCCGCGCGCGCCTGCAGCATCTCGCCGCACCACGCCGTCGCGCTCACCGTCTCCACCATTACCTGGATACAATGGGAATTGTCAAGGCGTATATAAGTACTTTAACTTATATGGGTATTTAAAATTTTCTTAGAAAAACTGTTTTATAGTGTAAATGAGCATTTAAATGAATCTTTGACATGAATTAATAATATTATAAATTTATGTTATTTATTTTTTAGACTTGACTTTGATATTTGGAATTATAAATAAGACTAGAACATACTTTTTGTTTGCTTTATTGACATATTTCTTTATTTACGGCATCATTAGTTTATTTTGTTTGAAATTCATTAGTTGATTCATTATGCTTATTTTTAACCGAATTCAAAAAAAGGAGGTTATCAGTTTGACCTGTATGTATGTATGTATGTATGTTTGTCCGCGATTTTCTCACGTTTGGCAGAACCGATATGGATGCGGTTTTCAGAAAAAGATTCGTCATGTTTAGAAGAAGGTTTTAGTATATTAACCAACTTTAAAAAAATAAGGTTCTCAATTTATCTGTTTATTTTGTATGAGAATGAGCCGAATGTTCGGCCGAACATTCGTATTTCGTACAACATTTGTATTCAGCCGAATGTTTGATTGATTTGTCGAATAATTACCGAATACTACCAGTTTCCCGCAGATTTACCTGCACAACTTCTGATTAAAAGTAGCCAACTTACAAAGAGGAGTTTAACCTGTATGTTAATTATGTTTGTCATCGATTATCTTGCGTTTGGCTGAACCGATGTTGATGCGGTTTTTAAAAGGGTATTTGTCCCATTTAGAACAGCTTTTACCTTTTACTTACTTTTAATTTAGGGCTAGCTTTTAGTTTTTTCATAGTAAGTTAGTTTCCATATTTGTAGATAAACGTGATAGATTTTATAGTGATAAGCTTTGGATAAGTTCTTAGCTGACTGTTTGCACGAAGATTGTTTTAAGCGAATCTCTTTTTGTTTGTCAGTTTCTGCAGCACGAGCATGCTGGCGATACCTAAACAAGACCATCTCGTGCTGCAACAAGTCGTCGTTAGTTTTCGTTAGGATTTAATTCCTCTTCTTTCTTAAAGCGTCCTTCTCCATATTTTTCTACCTAGGCCTACAGGTAAAACGTATATAACAATAGTATGTAGGTCAAAGTCATGATTTTACAGTACCAAAACATCACATTACAAGAAGAAGTAGGTAGTTGCTGATACCAAAACTAGCCCAAAACTTATCACTAAAAAACTATCACTAATATCTATAACTGTAGAACCTAACTAACTATGAAAAAACTAATAACTAGTCCAAAACAAAAACCTAACACTAAAAAGTATGAAATAAAAAATAATTAAAAAAAGTCATAAAACCAAAACCAAAATGAAAGCAAACTTATTAATTCTTTTTAAGAAAAAGTGAACCGCATTCAAAAAACCAACCCACTAAAAATGTTTAAATAATTTTTATAAATGCCATCCTATTCCTGTTTCTATTCCATCCATATTACTACCCCGTATAGTAAATTTCTGAAAAAATTAATTAATATTAATGAATGTAATAAGAACATTAACAATTTATCTGGGTAGGTATTTACATAGTTTTTGAAGTCGGTGCCAAACCAATACAAGTAAGACTGCTGCCAAACAGAGAAAATTATAAGGCGAACGTATCAACGAAGATGGCGCTGTTCTCAATTGGGATGGCGCTGTTCTCTAAAATACAGACTGTCTAATTTAGGGACCAGACAATTCACTGTGCTACACTTTCTTTGACGGAAAAAATACCGAAAAGCACACACTTGAGGGCCACACGTCGTCGTCGTCGTCGCGTCGTCGTGAGTGGATGTAACTTCGTTGATACGTTCGCCTTATAATTTTCTCTGTTTGGCAGCAGTCTTACTTGTATTGGTTTGGCACCGACTTCAAAAACTATGTAAATACCTACCCAGATAAATTGTTAATGTTCTTATTACATTCATTAATATTAATTAATTTTTGGCAGAAATTTACTATGCGGGGTAGTAATATGGATGGAATAGAAACAGGAATAGGATGGCATTTATAAAAATTATTTAAACATTTTTAGTGGGTTGGTTTTTTGAATGCGGTTCACTTTTTCTTAAAAAGAATTAATAAGTTTGCTTTCATTTTGGTTTTGGTTTTATGACTTTTTTTATTTATTTTTTTATTGTAATGATTTAATGACATATAGCCTTATTTTCATGACTTGATTATTTTTGTATTATTACTTATTGCTTTATCCTATGACATATTGTTTATTCTTATATAATAACATGCGATAGAATTTCTTTTTAATAGTACATTGGTTAAAAATAAAATCTGTTAAAATCTAAATTCATCAGGCTTGCTGGTAGAAATTTCATATAGAAATAAGCTTTGCCTTTGTACTTTTTTTTTTAATTTATATGTTTCTTTAATTAAGTTTCTATGTGTGTACATAAATTATTAAATAAAAATTCATTTAAATGCAATTTTTTTGCACGATACACTTAAAGCAATATATGAACGAAATAAAAATGACTGTAAACATCTCTTATAACGCTTATACCGGCAAATAAAGAAATCATTATTATAAATTATTATTACTGTCTGAAGTAGGTATCTGTGTTGTTACAAAACACAAAAAATAGGTTGATGAATTACCATAATCCATACACCAACTAAGTAAACTTGTGCTATGGAGACCACATAGAGGAACTAGGGGATATCCTATTACATACGCCCAGACTCGAAGCACTACAAGTTCGTTTCCTAAACTGGTTTGGCTGGGACTCGAACTTGGGAACTCTCGCGCCACAGCTAAACACTCGAGCGATGCTACGCGGAAACCTTATTGTCAATGCTTAGCTACACTGAGTGTCTACAAAAGAATCTGTTTGGTTGGATAAATAAAAAAAAAATTATGGCCTTACATGGAGCATTTCAAACCTGAAGACATAAATAAACATATGTTGAGCATATTATGCCAAGCTGTCAACTTGTCAAACAACCCTGCCTTCAAGAAACATAAATACCGCGAAAATTTATATGTATGCAAGTGTAGAATACAAATGCCTCGATTTGCTTTTTAGGTTCGTATTTTGTTTTCTGCATTTTTTTCTTGAAATACCTAGAATTAGTTTATCTGCTAAATTCGGAAAAAAACTCGACTTTACTTTTCTCTGCAAGATTTTATATACAGGGTGACTGGTACATGACCCGCCATAGTAACAGAGCGTGTAGATGAGATAATTTGCAAGTATTTAAAGCCTACTTCCTATGGGCTAAGATTATAGATTATACTTTTTTGAATTTTTCCCAATATTTTGTTTTTAGACTCTCACAACTTTTTTATAAATCCATATATTTTTATGAATTATCGTTAATGAGTAACTTATACGTGCCTATGTTTGAGATTGGTTTTGCCGGAAATAAATTCTCAGAAAAAAGATATAGCTCTTGAAAAATCACAAAACGGTGAAAAAAATCTCGAATACAAAAATTCCAACATACCTAAAAAAATCGGCAACGCTTTTAAATTTATTTTGCTTTAAAAAACTTCTTTAGTCCATCAGCTTTCCGAAAATACCAAATTTACAACAAAACATATTTCATTTCAATGTAAAATTCGCTTAATGAATAACGAGACTCGTTTTCATATAAAAATCCTTTATGAAAATCAGAAGGAAAACACAACTGCATTATTGCAACTTCAGCAGTCGTCTGCTACAATAACTATCTAATTAATCTGTTCAAATGAAACCATTCCAATTCAATACCACCGAAGCTGGGATCGCGGGATTTGATTTAATGCTCGCCAAAATACTGAATAAGCGTTGAATAGCTAAAATAATATTTACTGATCCAGGCAAATATAAATGATCTGTTGAATTCTGGATAATAATGATGTGAAGTGATATCTATTTGGTTGTTAGTTTAAAGTCAATTGATTTGTATTACATTTGTTTTTACCGTGAAGCGGCAGTTCTGAGAGACAGATTGGTTATGAAAACAAATTTGATAGTTTAAGAAATAACACTTTTATTGTATCAAGTTTGAATCTACCACTTTCATAAAGATATGACGAGAATTAATTATAAATGGTGGAGGGGCTCGGCTACGGGGCCTCTAGGACTTTTCGAAGTAAACAATGAAGTGAATAAAAATTGCTGACGGACAACTCGCGTCAGTGTTTATATATTTTAAATATTTCAAATGTAATTTAATGTATTTACGGGATTCTTACCACGATTTTCGACTTTATTTTCGCATGTAAAATATTTCGATGCTGTTACAAGCACCATGATCGCGGACTGTAACAGTAACAGCATCGAAATATCGGACGTGCGGAAATAAAATCGAAAATCGTGGTAAGAATCCCGTAAATACATTAAGTCATAGTGAAAATAACCGCGATAGTTTAAAACAATTAATTTCAAATGTTTGCATCTGCCATAAATTTGGTTTGCACTTATAAACTACACCAATTACAAGGTGCACACAAGCCTTACGGTACCTAAAGTCTATCTGAATTGTTTTAAGACAGTTGTCACTTGGTTGTGACAAACAACCCGTAAGATGACCTACTTGATCTCCCCTACTATTTAAGAAATAGTGAAAAGAAACCATTTTTTATATAAAACTGAAAACCTAAAAGATTATTGCAATTTATTTTACATTTTACACAGATTAATGCAAGAATAAAGCTATTAGAACTTTTCATTATATTTAAAATAATACTTTTATGTGTTCGTGTATAAATATGTAATATTGAATGTTACTTTTATAGTTTTTTGTTACTTTTCATTTTTACTCGAAGTAATGTTGTCTTTATAGACGTCGAGATAAAAAGCAAAACAAAATAAAATGACATAAACTCCGCTAGTTATACTAGCTTTAGTGCTAGTGTAACAGTACCTGTGCATATTAATTAATCTCTTGCGAGATATTGCTGAACATGCTAGCACAACAGAGGTAGTCTACTGTTATAAAAAGGAGACTTCATTCTACCTACACCTGTATGCTCACTTATTATAACCTCTAAAGGGGCGCGCTTTAAACTTTCACACTTGGAAACTTTTCAGGTTACGTTTAAGCACAGGTGGCGCGTCGCGCGGGGCGTCAAGCGTTTTTATTACATCGCCGGATTTAAGACGACACATCGAAATGTTTTTTCTTGAAATCTTAGCACCTTAACACGCCGATATAAGGTCGCATATTGCATAGAAATCGCCACCATCGACACCGCTCAGACACTGAAATCGTTTCAAAAATCGATAAAAAAATAACGGTAAATGCTATGTAAATTTTGAGCAACCAAAGTCTGAATAATACAAGTCGTTTAATAATACAAGATTGAATTTAAGTAAATTCTAAGCATATTGATTGCATAACTACGTAGTGATTTTAACAAAAGTATGTTTTTAGACGTGTTTTCGAAAAATAAAACTATCGAGTCAAAATCATCAAATCATGTTTTTGAGCAGGCAAAGTATAGATAAAGATATGAATTTACACATATAAAAATGTCAGATTCACTCGTCTTGCCATATTCTCATAGTTTGCGATGAAAGTCAATGCATTTTTTCAATACGTCGCCTTAATATTGAACTATCCGCTGGTAGAGAGTAAAGCCGGCGATGTAAAGAAAACGCGCGAAGCCCCGCGCCGCCTGTCCTTAAACGTACCCTTAGATAGCTATTGTTTAAGTTACGCGGTGGAATATGAATAAAGAACTTTTAATGCGTTATATTAAAGGAGTTTAGTTGATGCTAAGGCGGGCAGACAGTTATGATAATATTTTATTACGATATGGGTATTGTTAGGAGCTTATCGAGTTTGGAAAATGAGCTATTTTTCGAATTCGTGCCATCCGCAAGTATTTGGTACTTAGTCGGCTTATAATAATAAAAGTCATCGTTTGTCGTTTGGTGGCAAAAAAATATTTTTTGGAATTTTGTGTCGCAAAATTCTTATCTATTATACAGGGTGACTTTTGAAATTCGAGGACGTGATAGTTTGAGATCTTACATGAAAAGAAAAAAATATACTTAATAAAAAATAAATACTTATTAATAACTGAGTAAACTTAACCGAAAGTTACACTAGCGTTGGCGTCGATCCGCGTGCCAGGTCACGTGCGGCGATTGACTTAGATGTAAGTAAAGTAACATAGTAGTATTTATTTACAGGGAATTCTAGTGAAAAATTAAGTACCTATTTTTATTACATTATTATGACTAGAATAGAGTACAGAGTGCTCTCCTTCAGTATCTGAAATTAGTCATCAGTCACCCTGTATATGCTTAGCGAAATTCACGTCATATTTCCCGCCGACTAATTTTGGCTAGTGCGTATCGTTTACAACTAATACAAAAGTACCCGTAGATACGCAGAAACTTGACATTGCTAAGACTATTTATTTGTAGCTACTTATAACTCTCATTCAAGAAGTTGTTTACTACGCGCATACACAATTATCTACTTTCCTACACTCAACTACCCACCTACCTACCCACATTTACAAATGCACAATTCCTGGCGAGCTGAATGTTTATCAAACTTCTAAATCGCATTTTCCGTGCCGTATGTTAGCGAAGCAACTGGTGCTTGAAATCACATTATTTCCACCAGTAAACTCCGGTAAATAAAACTGGTACATACTTAAATATCGCTTCAAGTTAGACGCCCGCCAACTTTGCGTCGTTTCTACGCGAATATGTACAGTTCATGTACAACGCAAGTTTGTCATGTTAAGTTAGTTCGAAGTCATCTTTGAAATATGATATACCTTACAACAACTTGCATTTTTTCATATTTTAAGGGCTTTTTGTTATATATCTGTAGAATATATGATTGTCGTGCCAAATATTGCGGTGTCATTGGATGATATTGTTTCGGTTCATTTAGTTCATGTAGTTCATTTATTTACTTTTACTTCAGTTAACAGTACATATACAGTAAAAAAAAAAAAAAACAGTGTGTTTAGAAAGTATTAACTTGGCGGTCTTATCGCTGAAGAGCGATTTCTTCCAGACAACCAGGTTTGTGGAAGCAACGAAAAAAATGTCTTAACTAATAAGTACAATAACACTATAACGATAACATATAATTAACATAGTACATAAATATTACAATAGGTACTTCTTTATGATTATATTACTCAATGTGAAGATAAAGCAGATTTAATGGCAGTCAGAAAATGATTCCAAAGTGACACTGCTTGAAAAGTAAAGGATTGGTCATAGCAGAGCGTAAATGTAAAGGGGTGGTGAATATTAAAGTCAAAGTCAAAGTCAGTAGAGCGCAGCTCTCTTTCGTGTTTCGCGTGTTGGAATCGAAAGTGATCACCCAGGTAGCTCGGAACTGCGGGACAAAACAGCACCCGATGCAGGTAAACAAAGAACATGAGTATCCCGGCGAAGACGAATCGGAATTAGCACGAAATTCGGAGATATAATCATAATTACGTTAACCAAATATCACGTTTAAGGAGTTTGTAAGTGCAGTTTTTTAAAAACTTAAAAATAATCAGACTCTTTGTAATACAATTTTGTACATACCCTGGTAAATCCAGCTTCCAAGTAGGGTAGAACTGCAAAATCATCTTTGAGATATGTGCTGAAACAAGAAGAGATTAAAATTAAACGATTTCAATTTACATCGAGCATAATTTGCAACGTAATATTCAGCACAGCTTGTCTCGTTTCAGCTTAATAGCTTAAGTAAAGCTGATGTTTGTGTACGGATCACGGGGTAAAGACTACGAACATGATATTACGTTCGCCATGTGGTTACGACTAATCCATTATACAGCTAATTTGTGCTTAGACTCAAAGCCTGAATGTAGAGATGCAAGTGAAGGCACTGTAATTTTGCTAAGCTCTGTATTTAATTAAGTAGTAATCATTACAACTTTGACCGATTTATGGATATAGTTTAACGGTCTGTTTAAATGTTAAAAGTTGATTCTTATTCTTAGTTTCGTAAAAAGATATAACTGGCATTTTTATATCAATATGAATGAAAATAATTTATGAAAGTTTTTGAAGATTTTAAATAAACAGAGTTATGCATTTTTGAATGCTCCCTACAATCATAAAGAATTCGTTAACCGTGCCATCGTTGATAAATATTACCTACCAGTTACAATAAAACCAGTTATTGAAGTCATACCTAGCCATGAAAAAAGATGTCCCAGCCGCGGCTAGGAACCTGAAGGACCAACATCTCAAAAAATTGAGAGAATACGCAAAAAAATATCTATGGTTCAAAAATAAAAACAAATCCACTTACGTTATTTTCATATTATTATCCGTCATGTTTTTTGTGGTGCAATAATACTGTTTATTTTTTAGTTTGAACCAAAATACAAAGTAATTCTGTAGTGATTTGTGTGTTAAAAACTGTTCTTCTCGTTTATGGCTATAATTTCACTTGGTGTACATAGTCCTAGCCAAGGCTCCATACAATCTTGGGACATCTCTTTTGGATATTTGATACTCAACCAACCGAAAACACACGTTTATCATTTTAGGCCTCGATTAATGTCAAGTGGATCCGACGGTCAATAATTCATACAAATATTTTTGATATGAAATTAATTGAGGAAGGATGTTATGCGTATATAACATACATTTTGAAAAAAAAACTAGACAAAGGATCCCCGTATAAGTGACAAATTTGAGGTACACTTCGCGGTTTATTATACCTTTGATTCCGTTAAAGAAAACTGTATTAACAGTTTAGGTCTAAGCTGAACTTTAGAGAAAAAATCTTATTCGTAATTTTACAGCATTTGATCATGAATCAATAGGTAAATATATCGTATAATTTACAGTTCCTCGGTTTATGCCCTACAATTTGGTGTCCATGTAATGTACCTTGCGGTACACATATGGGCTAGAATTTATAAAGATAAAATCTTTTCCTTTGTGAATTATATACAGGAACTAGGGCTCACTCTGATTTTACGTCGTTATTCCGCGCTTATATTAAAAAAGGAAATAATTTAAAATTTTGGTGCGTAGAGGATTATATTCATACAATCTTGGTATGACTTAGCTGTATTTTAATTTTGTATTTAATTTAATTTTAATCAAAGTTGACATTTGGTATAATTTTCATTAAATAGGACATACAATTTTAATTTAATTTTAGTTGAATTGGCATTTTATTAGACATACACTGTAATTTGAATTGTAGACCTGACCTAGCTTAATCAACAAATTTGACATGTAGGTATATTTGCACGCTGAAACTACGGCAGTAAGTAATTTGACATATAAAATAATTTAAGACCTACTTGTAATTACCATATACCAGCAAATAAAGAATTTATTATTATTATTATTCGGCATATCAAAATCAACTCGCCTTTCGGTGGAAAAGACCCGACAATAAGACCAGTCGGTCGGGTATTAGGGTAAGAGAGAAAGAAATCGGCGAACGATTATTATTATTTTTTTAATAACGTAGGTACCTACGTCATTTTTGGTCCTTCAACCGGAATTTCAGAACTAAAACTGAACAGCCGGAAAAGTTACATGAAAACCTACAAAATGCGAAAATTTAATAACACGTAACAAACTTTTTTTTGTAAAGCGACGTAGCTGCATTGGAAGGGTTAAAATATTTGTCGTTAAAAGTTTCATTTACAGTAGACGCGGGAGCCTGTAGTTCTGCTTTGTGGTATATTTTAAGCTTTATAAAGCCTACTGTAGGATTACATAGATGGTGTCACTGTGGGTTATGAATACATTTTCTATATTGTTATCGTACATACTCGTAGATATAACTTGAAAGCTGGTATGTTACAACCCAAGAAGGATAAAGTAAATAAGAATGTATTAATTCATAGCTGTAAGTTGAACATATATTTGGAAGTTTGTAATGATGACTAAATAAAAAAAGACGTGTGGCACTTGGAGACTGCCGCGGTAAAGCTATTGCATAGCATTTTTTATCAACTTATGCAATTATAATTATTTATTTATTTTATTAATGCAGTAATGTTTGATCTAATATGAAGTTCCACAAGTTGCTAGTAGATGGCGCTGATTGTTTATTAAAGCCCGCATGTAAAGTTATGAAATCAAAGTATCACCGCTGTGCCAGTCGGAGTTGGGGGTGTTAGGTTTTTTTTTCGTTACGGAATTTCTGGATTCGGTCCCCACGCTCAAGGCCCGCGATAGAAGCTATGCAAAAGCTTAAAATAATTTTGTTATAGCTATTTACTTACATCAATACCTTCTTAGATCAGAAGAGAAAAGAATACGCAAAAATAATTCTCATGTCAATAATTTACATTTTATGTTCAAAAATAAAGCTTCAAAACCTCAAATATACATGTGTAGAAACTAGAAACATATCGCTACAAATTAGTAGGTAAACGAAATTTATAGAAAACAATATGAAAGACCTTAAACAGGACCTGTGGAATTGAGAGGGCCCGCCCGACATCGAGCTTCTTTGACTCTATCAATGCAGCGAACGGCATACACTTACTTTATAAAATACGAGCTTTTTCCCGCAACTTCGTACGCGCATAAACATAAAAGTCTTTTTTTTCCCGACCCCTTGGGAATTTCTGGAATTTTTTTCATAAAACAATCAGATACCTATTGAAGAACCTTTATACCAAGTATCACATCCGTGCACTTAAGGAAAAAGATTTTTTCATACAAACTAAAACATCGTATATTTACCGTTCCCGTGGGAATTTCGGGAATTCCTTTCATAACACAACCATACACACATTGAAAAACCTTTACACCAAGTTTCACAGCGGTGCACTCAAGAAATGAGATTTTTGATACAAACTAAAAAGTCCTATATTTCCCGTTCCCGTGGGAATTTCGGGAATTCCTTCCTTAGTGCACCCCTACATCCCCAAAAGAATGTATGTTTCAAATTTCAGCTCTCTACGCCCAGTAGTTATGGTTGTACGTTGTCTGTCAGTCACTCAGTAACGGAACAGTTTTATATACATTGATTCACTATTTTAGCCATTTTAGAATTGAAATCCTCGTACCGATTTGTGTCAATCATAAATTTAATTCACCTATTATGAAACGACTAAGTAAGGTAGAAAAATGAGAAGATTTTCTTAGATTTTGCAAGCAAGTCAATTGATGAATTGTAAGTTTAAGTGAAAAAAAAAATTGACGTAGTACGAACACGCAGCAGTGATTTTAGTAATTCGTAATGTGTCATCATCATCATCATCATCACAACTCCGTGTAATGGGCCCACTGCAGGGCATGAGTCTCTCCTCTGGGTGACGAGGAGGTTTAGGCCATAATCCATCGAGCTGGCCCAGTGCTGGGCGGTGGATGTCAGAATTTTCAGGGTGCCGATATGGCTTCTGACAAACCCTAACGACTACTGTATACAAGTATACAGCACCCGGGACCGACAGCTTAACGTGCCCTCCGAAGCACGGAAGTCGCCGTGAAAAACGAATGGTCGGCGGTCACCCATCCAAGTACCGACCGCACCGAAAGTTGCTTAACCTGTGATTTCGTAAGATACACACAGTAACCACGGCGCCACGACGACTTCGTAATGTGTAAGGATTTAGAATTATGCATAGCTTTTATCCTTACAGGGTTCCACTATCTTCCTGTGTTAAACGGACGTAGAAAACTGAAGGCTGTATTGTATAAATGACGCAAAACGGTGGCGATGCAAACAGGTAGTATAGATAAGATTTATTAGTGGCTTCTGGACCTGTGGACTTGATAGCTCATTGTAGGACTTTTAATACGTTGCTAACAGAAGGCTTTTGTTTCAGTACCTGTTATGCCCGATTTTGAGCAAATTCTGTAGGATCTAAAGACACCCGTCACATCGTCCTGATGCATGCAGACTTTGGAATTATCTAATATATAAAATTCTCGTGTCACAGTTTTCGTTGCCATACTCCTCCGAAACGGCTTGACCGATTTTGATGAAATTTTTTGTGCTTATCCGGTATCTATGAGAATCGGCCAACATCTATTTTTTTTTTATATGGCAAAACAACGTTTGCCGGGTCAGCTAGTGATATATAAAACTTTCAATTGTTAATATTGTGTAATACATTCTCTATGGCCGTGACTCTGTGAAACTGATTAGTTTCGCTTTCGGAAAGAACAAAATTAAATCATCTCATTTATGTAACATTCAATCACGTGGATAACCATAACGAGATTAAAATTCCAAATTGCATAATAAATTAACACGGACGAAAAATAAAAAAGCAGTAAAAATCCAAAAATTTTATACAACAATCCCGTTTGATGTTAACATTTCGGTATACGACAGTGTTTCCAAAACAGACGCGGGTTAACAATACCCTGAACTTTACGGCACCTGCCAAACGTATCACGTTTGGTATTCCCAGCTCGGTTGTTTTTCTGTGTTCATTATTTTTCATCTTTGTTTTGGATTTTTTTTTCAATAATTGCGTTACTAGCAGTTGTATTAACCTATTTAATTAATTATTATTTTTTTGATTGATTTGTGAATTTGTTTATCTTTTTAAATATTTCATGCTCCGACTATAATGATGAGTTTTCTTTCTACTGTAATGATCCTTAGCAGACATAATCAACAAGTTGATTGACCTTCATTCTCAAACATTATTTTCATGTCATAACGGACGGATAGTATATTTATAGTTTGAATGTAAAAATAAGTCTTCGATATAAAGTTTTGGCTCAACCATTGAAGGCTTTCAACGGGAAAGAATAACAAACATCACCATCATCATCCACAGCCTGAAAAAGTCCACTGCCCCAAGGTCTTCCACGTCGCTCGGTCCCACGCCGCCCTCATCCAGCGTTAACTGGCGACTTTGACCAGGTCGTCAAACAAACATCCATATAATCAATTCTTAAAGCTTTCACTTTACCTATATTAGAAGGAAGTAGGAAGTAGAAGGTTATCTTTAGGTACTCTAAGCCTCTATACCTCTAGTTAATTCACGCAATTCCCTTTTTAGGCTATACAACTTTCCAAATCAATATGGGTACATTCAAAATCCAAACGAAATACGAAAACCAATAAGTAAGGGCCAACGCGTGTTTACACGCGTACCGTACGTCCGTATCGTAAGCGCGTACGGCACGCGTGACGCAATTTCGCTAGTAAAATGTCGTTAGACGTGTGTTTGCACAGCCGTGTCAATGGAATACTTAAACTCTTACAGCCCGTTCATACATGGTCCGCTTAACTGGATACGTTTTACCGGATACGTTTTGTTTTCATCGATGGCGCATGGAGTTGTATGAGCGATTTCACATACGGCACAGTATTCAGTATACGTATTTACGATACAAAAAAGGTATCCAGTAAAACGTATCCAGTAAAACGGATCATGTGTGAACGGGCTGTTACTATTTGGCTTAACTTTGATTAAAATCGAAAAACGATTTACGCGTGTATTACACGCTGGATCTAGACAGGTCACAAGTGCGCGTGGCGCGTGCAGTACGCCCGAACAATACGCGCGTAGCTGCTCCCGTAGCAGTTTTATTTTACGCGTGACGCAGCTTTGGCCCTTAGCTATGTCAATTTAAGTCATTGCTGAACCTGTAATTCATACTACATTCACTATTTATACCTTGTTGGAAGATAAATTAGCTTTAATTGGACATGTTTAACTCCACGGCACGTGCAGTCACGCACGGTAGTCTCGTAGCACACCTAATTCGGGTGCAATATGGCGTCATCGCGTCGCCCTGTTGGTTACTTTTTTTTTAATTAAAGACTAAGCCCGCGTTTGACCACAATCTCACCTGATGTTAAGTGACGATGAAGTCGAAGATGACACGGCACACGGGCCTAGGAAAGAACTGACTCTTCATGAAATATTGCCGGAACACATTACTGCCGAAGTGGTACTATTTGGTGGCAGATTTGAAGGGTGCTCGCTAGCCAGTCGGACCCTGACGGGATCCTACCACCAAGCGGGGGTCACTGGGATTAGTCGACGTTCACGACACGCTTATCCAGGGGCGGTAGGGTTACTCTAAGCCGACCCTACTCGTTCTTTCTTTAGCCCGTTTACGGCCCGTTCACACATGATCCGTTTTACTGGATACGTATTACTGGAAACCTTTTTTGTATCGTAAATACGTCTAGTGAATACTGTGCCATATGTGAAGTCGCCCATACAACTCCAAGCGCCATCGATGAAAAAGAACTTGTCCGGTAAAACGTATCCAGTAAAACGGACAATGTGTGAACGGGCTGTTAGGGTTAACGCTGCGTCACGCATGTCTATGCGCGTATTCATACAAAACTGCTACGCGAACGGTACGGACGTAAGGAACGCGCTATGCGCGGGTGGGACGTGGCTAGCTGCCACGTGTACTACATGCCCGTACATCGTTTTTCGATTTTAATCGAAACTTAGACAAATATTCACAGGTTAAGAATTTCATTGACACGACTGTATAAGCACACTACTGAAATATTACTAGCGAAATTGCGTCACGCGTGCCGTACGCGCGTACAAACGGCAGCACGGTAGATCCGTAGACACGCGAGACGCAGCGTTGGCTCTAATGGTGCGTACAGATTGCTAGCAATGCAACCAGTAATGTAACATTCTGCGCACCACACGTCCAAATACGCAACGTGCGCAGAATGTTACATTACAAGTTCCATTACAGCAATCTGTACGCACCATAAGGCCGTGAATCCATCTCTACGATGGCGCCGCCGCGCCGTGCCACGGCAACGATCCACGGTATCGTGTACGGCGCACTGCTCAGCGCTCCATGTTTGCTCTTAAAATTATCTTCATCATGGTTCATTATGATTAACGGTACGGATCCACGCCCTTAGGGTCGACTAAGAAGAATCATACCGCATCTGAAAATAGTTCATGTAAAGTTAACACTAAATATTATTATTCCGGCTATGATGATTTTTGGGAGAGCAATTATCATACCAACATTATTTCGATGACAAAGGGTAATGTTAATTTTTGAAATCAAAGTTTTCAAAACTTAAGTAGGTTAACCAAATAACAGGTTTAAAATTTTATATGCAACAACAATCTACAACAGTTTAATGTTACGATATTAATACTTAGTAGACTTTTGTGCTTTTCCAATAACCTAAAAATTTACTTTAGCTTTAGCGGTTAAAACCTCAGGGAACCTACTGGAGTTTACAGTTACAATCCATAAATTTCTTAATTTAAAAATAATATCCAAAGTTGGTCACTGTGCATGCGAACTGGGAGCACACCAAGCTTTTAATTACACGGTGTTCAATGGGTAAGTCTATAGCGCGGAGAGGCGGCGGCACTTTTGATCCCAGTTGAGTGGCATGCGACGCGACGTGATGCGAGGCGACGACGTGACGTCACGCGACGCGGTGACATGCTGCGTCTGCGGCGGCCACTGCTGATGGGTTAACTAATGGATCCGAGGTTTGTTTACCGATCCATTTTATAGGGACAGGACAATTCAGGTGAAGGGAAAAGTTGCTACTGTCGAGGGATAAAAGTGATTTTCAACCGCCTTTTAAAAAGAGAGGGTTCTCAATTCGTGTGTATGTTTTTATTTGTCTTTGTTGCACGATTTTTTGGACAATAATGAACCGATTTTTAATATAGCTTATTTCATATGACGAGAGGATATTTAAGGTAGAACCATATAAATTTCATCGAAATCGATTGAGAACTTCATGAAAAGCTTTTGAAAAAATATGTATGAATACAAAGAATATTTATATTCACGACTTTATACTTCAAAGTTTTGACGTGAAGTCCGCTTTTTTATTGTTCTGCATTCGTAGATTATGATACATTTATGTTCTTAACACTCGATGTGACAGTTAAATAATATAGTGAAGTTTTTTCTGAATTGTAAATAGGTTTAGGAGCTATAAAACCTTTTTTAATATTAAATTTTAAAAAGGACCAACTGCTTAAAGTTGTAATTTAAATAAGTTAACGGCTCGCTTGAGTGAAGAATATAAACATTGAAATTAAAGCGATTTAAGCATAAAGTATAGGTACTTGTTACGCATATTTAACACTATCGGTCACGCTGAAAGAGGAAACAAGTTAATAAGACCGTAGCATCGAATAAGTAGTGCATGCAGGTTTCTGTTACAAGTATTGAACATTACGATTAAGTAGAAGTATCAATTTACTAGAAAGCGCCTATACCAATCAAAAATCAACAAAATACTGAAGGCTGATACGCCACTGAAATTATATTCCAAGAATTTTACTACAGGAAGTTTCTAACATATACTGGATATCAAGTTTATAAACTAGATTCAGGAGAACTCCAAGTCTAATTGGCCACAATATGATAGTTTAGTTTAATAATAGAAGCAACTTTGACGAAGCTCAATATATAGTATTATTGATTTATGAAGAGAATAACCGTTTTTTATATTATTAATGAACAGTTACATACATACATACATAACTTCACGCCTGTATCCCTTATGGGGTAGGCAGAACACAAGAGGCTATCAAACCATCTGATGTCACGTTTGACGAATTTGGAGGTTTTATAATGATGAATAGAGACTATTACAGTGACAGGGAGTCAGCCTATCGCCCGTAAAAACGGTAACAAAACCTCTGTCCCTTAACCGACTTTTACAGCATGCCCGGGAAGAGAAGCAGCTGGCACATTCTATGTTTTTCTTTCGCTCCCAGTCCAGCAGTCCATGAACAGTTGTATAACGTAAATTACAATTTACACACACCAGTTCTCTATTACCATTAAATTAGATCTATTTCGCATTTATATAAAACTAGCAGCTCGACATGGTACCGGCTCCCGATCCCGTACAAATTCCTATGTTAAACAATGCAGGACTAACATAGGTTTCTGAGTCTAGTTCTAGTGAAACTTTTACATATTCCTATCAATTACACACCGACACACTAACAAATAAATCTTCAATTATCACAATATAGATTAGACACACACATTCAGCCGATTAATAAAAAACTGTTTTCCTCAAACCCCTCTGCTCTCACCCCATCATCTTGTCCCTCAATGAGCCTGTGCTCAATCAGCCGGGAGCAGATCAAAGCGTGTTCCTGAATCTAAGTGAGGCCTTGAGCGTGCGTGCTCGCCCGAAGAGCGGGTCAACCTACCTTAAGGTGCTCGCACATAGCAGTTTTATAACGTTACAGAATGTCACATAACGTTTTGTTATCTAGCTTTAAACTAAGTTTTGTTTGGCGCGGTTTTATCCGCGTTTTTGTGATCCCACGGGAATATCGGAATAAAAAGTGTTATTACAGACTCTATACTATCACTATGCCAAATTTTATCTAAATCCGTCTTTCCGTCGTGATTGAGGAATAAACATCCATACAAGCTTTCGCATTTATAATATAGGTAAGATTGTAACAAAAGTTTTAACAACAAAAGTTAATCAAATGTTCACTGACGAATCCTCTCTTGCATTGCAGTACCTATACTAGGTCCATAATTTTACGTATTATTTAATAACTACAACAATGTATACCTACCACCTGTAAAATTTGGAAAGCAATAAAGAATTGATTGATTGATTGAACATACTCGTATAAGTGATTTTATGGAACAAATCACTACCAATTTTTTTGGCGAGCTCTAACCTAACCTCTGTCCTCAATCTCACTTAACGTTAATTGAAGATGGGTCAGAGCTGCACATCAGCTTAGAAAGGAAAGCGTTATAAAATGTTTGGTGCTACATAAAGTTTTATAACTACTGTGTAGAAGCACCTTTATCTACGGGTACGATTTATTGTGATGGATGCAAAACTACTTCAAATATTACTGTCGTTTAAGGGACTTTTGGATTGCCGAATATTCCGATTGAGTAGACACAAATATGTTAATAATGGAATCTAAATGAATTGAGGGCTTTTTAACTTATTTTTAAGTTTATTTACACAGTTATTTTTTTTATTTTTATTAAAAACTAAGCCCGCGACCTCAATCTCACCTGATAGTAAGGAGGTAGATGAGTTCGAAAGCACACGGTCTTAGGAAAGAAATGGCTCTTCGTGAAATATTGCCGGAACACCTGACCGCCTGAACTGTATTATTCGGCGGTAGATTGTATATGAAGGGTGGTCGATAGCCAGTCGGACCCTGTCGGGATCCTGACGGGATCCTACCACCAAGCGGGGGGTCACTCGGTTTTTTCACCCTTTACGACATATCTAGGGGAGGTAGGGATATTCTGGGGCTCACGGACGAAACCTGTTTTTGTATAGATAAATATCGATAAAATATCGGATAAACATGTCTCGTTCTTAATTTGTTTATGCCGAGAAGAAAATATTTCGAAAAATTTACCCATAGTCATATCAAAATAAATCTTAAGACAGCGAGGCGGCAACCTTTTCATTCAATGGTGACTAATTCCACGTTTGCATTCAATCTCACCTGATGGCGGTATGTTAGCACATAAAATGAAAGCACACGGGCTAAGTAAAGAAGTACCTCTTATCCATACCTTCATAAAAATATAAAAATGAACATGACTACATAGGTACCTACGTCAGTTGCGGATCAGCTATACTATACAAACAAAATTCACTCCTCAAATTACTTAAATTTCAAAACCCTTATTTCTCCTTTATAAGGAATCAATTTAGGAGGACACGCGCGACAGGAATGTTGTTAAGGGAACATCTCACACACTTAGCGACACTCCGCAAGGGACCGGTGAGGGTCAGCTGGGCCCTTAAGAGGTCGAACCGAACGCGGATTGTTCTATTAAACAGCTTTGCACGTTTACTTGTGTGGCAAGAGAAGGTAAACATTGAAGTAATTTCTGACCATTTGTAATGTGAAATATTGCAACTAAACGATATTCGTCATCGTCTTTATAAAAGGGAAATATTAAAACGAGCGACTAAAACACAAAGGAGACAGAAACTTTCCCAAAAATTTGTGGGACACGGTGCTAAAAACATGATATTTGCTTTTTTTATCAATCAATATATATTTATTTATTTTATAAAACTGTTCCGTTACTGACGGAGTGACTGAGGTACTGAGTGACTGAGTGACTGACATACAACGTACAGCCGTAACTACTGGGCGTAGAGAGCTGAAATTTAGAACATACATTCTTTAGGGGATGTAGGAATGAATGAATTCCTGAAATTCCCACGGGAACGGGAAAAATATGATGTTTTAGTTTGTATGAAAAAATCCCATCACTTGAGTGCACGGATGTGATACTTGGTGTAAAGGATTTTCAATGTGTGGTCTGGTTGTGTTATAAAAGGAATTCTCGAAAGTCCCACGGGAAGGGTTTGGACTTTTTAGTTTGTATGAAAATCTTATTCCTTGAGTGTACGGATGTGATACTTGGCATGAAGGTTCTTCAAAGAGTGACTGGTTGTGGCACGAAAAAAATTCCCAAAATTCCCACGGGCACAGGAAATATATGATTTTTAGTTTGTATGAAAAAAACTTATTCCTTGAGTGCATGGGTGTGATACTTGGTATAAAGGTTCTTTCAGTGGGTGTCTGGTTGTATAGTTTCTGAAATTTGCACGAGAAGGGTAGTTAAGCGCATACGAAGTTGCGGGATAAAGCTAGTATACAATATTAACATAATTCATCACCGAAAATTTCAAGACAAGCCAGTGTCTAGGAATTGAGATATCCATCATTTTGTCTATATGTATACAAATAAGAGATTAGAATTATTTTACGAAAGCTATTCTTTTTTACATTGTTGAGATCTACAAAATTATTGTATTGTGAATTATTTAGGGAGTTTATAATTAAAAATAAATAGTAGCACATTTTACTAAGATAGCATATTAGATAAGATAGGATATTTAAAAAGATTTCCTATATTTAGTTTTTAGTTATTGTTCTTGAACAACTGTATACAACTAATAAATTGATGGATACAACTTTCACTTATCCAAATCCAAATATCATATTATAAAAATCGCCTAGTAATGCGGGTTCTCAGGATCCAGTAGGCAAGCAAAAAATAGTCGTCTAAAGAAGAATCGTAAAGTCCTTATGAAGCAAAACCATGAAAATACTCAAGCGCAAGGATACGAGTAGATACCAAACAAACGAGTGAACAAATATATAGATTGATTGACTTACTATACGAGTCAATTACAATTACTTACAATTACAATTACAAGTACAAGTACAATTTACTTAGCGTATTTTCAATTATATTATGATTTATTCATCCATACTTAGAAACCCACTACAGCGATTCCTTGAATTAACTTTTATGCCAAATACTTTATGTCAAGGGTTTTTTTTTATTTTGAATAAGGAAAAAATAAGCTATTTTTTGATACCAAAATCAACCTGTTAACGCTGTGCAACCCTGTGTCCTGAAAAAAAATATGAAAACGAACGGTATGAAATATTAATAGTGCATATTATTGAAAATTATATATAATGTCTATATTCATATATTTGTTTAATAATTATATACTCATAAATAATTATATACAAAGATTATGCGACAAGAACCGCACCGGAAGACTTTGCTACGGTTAGGTGCGAAGACGGGCGTAGCGCGGAGGAGCAGTTAGTTTGCATATAAGCCACACGCCATAAACCCTGGAGCTTGGTGATTAAATAATGTTTTTAAGTAGCTGTTCCATTGAGTTCTCGTCACTCGCTCACTTAATTACAACAGTAAGCCAAATTCATTACTTTTGTCACCTAAAATTTTAATTTACAGTTACTCGATTAATGGCGGGTTTCAATATTCAACTGACTACTATGCGTAACCGGTACAGGTACAAAATTGGTAGGAAAAAAGTAGCGTTTCACAATATCTACTAGCTACGGGCTGTAAGTTCTCAAATTTGGCATGGGCCCTCCTTGCGTGACGTTCTTCCAAGAAAATAGGTGATATGTGAATTATAGAATATCACGCATTCGCAAATTATTTGTATGATATTTGAACTAAAGAAATATATAAACTTATTCAATTTATGTTTGCTATGTTTTAGTATTCGATAAATATATTATAGTATGTTTTTAGAGCTTTTTATTAATAATTGCGTTTAACTGCTTACGTAAAACGAAACGCCAAACCTTCGACAAATTTTGCTATTGGTTGAATCACATTTTTATGACGTCAAAGTAAATATTTAAAAGAAAAATTATGTCATTCAATAATATTCGTCCTTTTTTTCAAAAACAGTTATAGATAAGTTAGAAAGAGAAAACTGGATTATTGATATGTTGACAGATATTTGATAGGATATTTCGTTAAATGAATAAATTGTTACGTCGTTGGCTGGATAAAATGACCTATTCTTTAATTGGTCATACGTAATGCAAAAATAACTCTTATTGGCCGCAGCAGACTGCCATGCTACCTTTACCTCATTGGTTTAAATTAATAACTTGTTACGTCGTCGTTGGCTAGATTTATGGCGGGTTTCAATATTATGAAAACTGTTCGTTTTGCCTACGAACAATAGAAATCACTACCAAAATGCCTTTCTATATTCAAAATCTTGACATCTAAACCACTGCTTACGAACTGTTTGACTGTAATGGGTTGCTAGGTTACATTTGACCATTTACAAAATAAGTCATTATATCTAGCCAACGACGACGTAACAAGTTATTAATTTAAACCAATGAGGTAAAGGTAGCATGGCAGTCTGCTGCGGCCAATAAGAGTTATCTTTTCATTACGTATGACCAATCTAGCCAACGACGTAAAAATTAAGAAATAGCCTATCAAATATCTGTCAACATATAAATAATCCAGTTTTCTCTTTCTAACTTATCTATAACTGTTTCTGAAAAAAAGGACGAATATTATTGTATGACATCATTTTTCTTTTAAATATTTACTTTGACGTCATAAAAATTTGATTCAGCCAATGGCAAAATTAGTCGAATGATTGGCGTTTCGTTTTACGTAAGCAGTTAAACGCAATTATTAATAAAAAGCTCTAAAAACATACTATAATATATTTATCGAATACTAAAACATAGCTAACATAAATTGAATAAGTTTATATATTTCTTTAGTTCAAATATCATACAAATAATTTGCGAATGCGTGATATTCTATAAATCACATATCACCTATTTTCTTGGAAGAACGTCACGCAAGGATTTGCCATGCCAAATTTGAGAACTTACAGCCCGTAGCTAGTAGATATTGTGAAACGCTACTTTTTTCCTACCAGTTTTGTACCTGTACCGGTTACGCATAGCAGTCAGTTGAATATTGAAACCCGCCAATAATGACTTATTTTGTAATAAGTCATTTTTCATTTATTTAAGAATAATTGAGCATTTTAAATGCAAAAAAACTTAAAAACATTATTAAAACGAACAGTTTTCATAATATTGAAACCCGCCATAAGTACTTAAAAAAATATCAAATATAATCATATATATAAATTCATCTAATTCAAATAACACTACTTATAAATAATATAAGTAGTGTTATTTGAATTAGATGAAAATATGACTGCTAAAAGATGAATATGCACTGCTCACTCATTCTGCTACGAATTTTCCGGTTATTTCAATAATGAATCGTGTGAACTAAACGAAGTAGCTACTAGTCAGTAAAATTATAACGAAAATGAATTAAAGGCTGTCCATTTGGAGCTTTCAGCAACTTTTATCCCTCACCTGCGAAGAACTCAGTCCCAGAGGAGCAATTAGTCTTCCAAAATTTATAAAGATTGACAGATAGCCGTTAAAAGCATAAGTAACTTATAAAAACTCTTGGTTTCGCAAATAGTATGCGGAGTTAAGAGTGTTTTCTTAATTAAAAACGGTCATAAATTCTCAAACACAACTATCGCATCAGTAAATACTGCAAAAGCTAATCAAACAGCACAGCGAACCGAAAACAATAACAAATCGCATCGAATTTTACAATTCCACCGGTTTATCTGAGATCAAACCTGAATGAATCGAAACTAAATCACCATTCCAACAACGTAGAATTAAGCATTTCGAATCGGAAACTGTTTTATTTCCTACTGCACATTTACATGTCAATGAAAAATTACATTCCGAGGAGTAAATCAGCATGGTCAATATTTCATTTTAGATGTGTTCATTATTAGGTGGTCAACCAATTTTACTTTTTTTATATCGATTATATTATTTACACAAATTACTGTAGTTTGCGTTTATTTAGTTGAAAGAATGAGTTTTATTTCGGCAATTAATCTCTAATTACTTATACCTAAAAACATATCTATGTGTGTCAATTACATGCACTCTCGAGTGATAAATTAAAAATACATTTATAATTTAGTTTCATTATTTCCTAAAGACATCGAAATCAAATGTTGTTATTGCAATCTTCATAAACAGACATAATTACATCGTATCCCGTATCTTATCCGGCGCATATATTAACGGTCAAATTTTAATGCGGCTCCGGGCATAAAACGAGCAAACATCGCCAGCCCTGAGGCGGGCATCAAAAAAGTTATTACTTAGGAAAAGCGGCATAAAACCCCTGACGCAAAACATGTTTCGGCTTTTTGACGGATCATAAACTGGTTAGTGGGGTTCAGTGAGAGCGTTCAGAAAACAGTACATTGAACACCCGAGTGTGGATTATACGTGCAGTATTAGTAAAGTGTCGACGTGCCGCATTAGCGGGGTAAATTGTTCTTATTGTCCTTTATTTTTATTCGGACGGAACATGTGTCGCTTTGGGAAAATCTACTATAATAATAAACGTGAAAGATGTGAGCATGGGCGTATTTTTGTAACTCTTTCACGTTGAAATAGCTTGACGAATTGAGGTGTTCTTGTGTGTAATATGATAATTTGTCGCATCGCATCGGTTAGAGCTGATTCAGTCATTTTTTTGCTGCTTTTATCAGATTCCATCTCATCTTGGCTCGAGGATCAATTGTTATAAGTGTACTTTGCTTGATATTCATTAAAGCTATAATCAAGATAGGCTTTGTTTAGACCGTCCTCAAACGCAATATTATCCTAGAAACGGTCAAGGGTCATGAAACCCTACCATCTAATTGATAATAGAAATTTGATCTCCACTCAACACGCACTACAGTATAAGCAGTCATCTTGACATGCACAGCACAAGTACCTTATAGTTTCACAACCACTCACTTGGAACTAATTCACCTAGGCTCCAGGAAGCTTCGTAAACTTTCGACGAGGTGATGTAGACCAAACGCCTTTATTTACTAATAAAAAGAGGAACCGAATGGCCAAACGGGTTCCATTCAACCATGTATCAAACTGATAATAGAACTGTTCTACTGATTGGCATTTCTCGCGGACAACACGCCGTGAGGTAACTTGTCAACGTAAACGATATAGTTAGATAGGTACAATGAAAAACACGCTAGGGCCGTGTCGTAAAATACCTCAGTTGATTTACATCAAATCGCAATTACATAAAACCTGAGCGCAGATTTTAAGTGTCCGCGTTGTATAGCAGCACGACTGTTACAAGAAGATTTATAGGTGTTTTTTGGATTCAGCGTGCTACTCGGCGTTAATAAATAAATAAATCTATATATTGTTCGCATAAAAGGCACGGAGCATTGCAGCCGACGACCCAATCCGCAGCTGCGGGGTTTTAATAAATGAAAATTACGTGACTCACATTTCATTTTCTTCAACGGTTTTTCGGTCTGTTTTGATTAAAACAGCGTGTTTATAATGACGTGAGTAAATCATGAATGGAATAAAGCCTTTTTAGTAGTAATACGAGTTAATTTCCTCGCGAGCACGCAGACAATTGAATGAATGACGAGACATGCGGTAAATTACTTGTCACCTCGGGACAGTGTGACAGAAGTGTTTCCGCGAGTTATGAACAAAGCATTGACTTTGATACAATGCTGCTTTCAAGACATCCGTAGGTTTAAAATAACCTCACGGATATTGAACCACAACGGCACAGAGTGCGGGGAAATTAAATCCATCTTGGGGGTACAAATTAAATTGTCTCGTTTCCCCTTGCGAGAGCCTTCCCATTTTATTCTATATTTCGCAACCGGCAACCCTCCGCTGGGAACAAGTAATTTATCCATGGACGTCATCGTGCCACAGCCATTAATTACGCACTAACATGAAAACAAAGTTAAAGCGTTCATATAGAGATTAAATGGAAAAACATTATGGGGAAACTTTAATCAAAACAGATTTAAAATGTTCAAACAAGAGATTTCCATAAATAACTGATAAGGCGGAAAAAAATATAAGAAGCATTACGTGCTTTCAGTTTCGAAAGAATTAGCTTCAAAGTCCGGAATAATAAATGAGTTTCAAGCGTTCAAAGCGACAAAACTTTGACGTGAAGCCTGGAAAGCAATAAGTGTAATAAAGTAAGTCATCATTTTTCATTCCTTTGATAGATCCGCTGCAAGTTGAATCTCGGTACATTGCAGGAGCTGAGAGATAGGTCGTGCTGAATGAATCAATATCTTCCAGAAGCCGGCTATCTCGTTGGTTACGTTCTATTTAATTGAACGTCAGTGAGAAATCTCATCGCCCTTCGATGGAGAATATTCTAGTAAAGCATTTCGTTATTTTTTTAACAGTTCATCTTATTCCTCCAATAGCATGAAATATACCAATTAAGGACGAGCTGAATGATATTGCAGTTGTTGCCTAAAGCAGTACACGCTTCATGGGATATCCAGGTTTGACTAATTGGCTTTTATAAGACTTACAATCGAGTTCGTAAGTTCACTTTAATTTTGGTTCTAACGCTGATTTTTGAGTAAAAATTGCAAACAGTTATCCGAAACTATAAAAAAACAGACATAAGTAAGGCGAAGAGGCACATAAAAAATTACATATTTCGTTTCTTTTGACTTACCTTACTTTTCCCGTACTTTCAGGTATCAAAAGAGAACTCGGTCAAAAAATTAAACTATAACGAGGTTTTGAGTTTTATTGTGAACTCGACAAAGTACGATCATTCTCAACAAAAACTCACGATGGATCATAATAATCAGATAAACAAATATATAATTTAACTCAATAAAAATCTGTATTTATTTATTCAGTTAATCTCGTTAGTAATTTTGACCCGTCAATTCATACCGTACCTATACAATTTAACCTGAAATTCAAACCAAACTCAAAGCTGCAGTAAGAACTTATATTTGTTCTTTTAACTTTACAACTGCCTTCGCTCGCTTCAGTGAGCTTTTCAATATCGCCACTACCTACTGCTCCGGACAAGCAACTAATGAAATGAAGTACTTAAATGAATTTATCTTTTATTTCAATTCATCTTGTTTTTCTTTGCCCTTCAGAAAGTAAAAGCGCTTCCATTTTAATTATTTCCAGTATTTCATTGTCTGTTTTTGTTATTTACTTTTTTAAAACTCTCTTTGATATCCGTATTGTTATTTTTTGTAGAAAGAAAGTGGATAGCAAACAGTCTGATATATATATATATATATATAGTTTTTTGTGCTTATATTATTTTTTATACCCAGAATAACATATGCATGTTATGTGAACCTAGATTGGCCACATAAGTGGTATTCGAGTCTAATGCTCGTATTACAGAACGAGACTTGATACTCGTTTCACGTAAGCGTTGTTCACCAGCTGATTCTTGACTTGAGCTTTAGTCTTATTACAAAACAATTATCAAAACCAGATTACCTGAAACTAGTTTCAAATATCTGACTCAGTTGATACTGGGTTTTCTTTGAAATAAATTTGTTTCCCATTACATTTAATAACAAAAACTAATGGTCTGTTACGTTATACGCAACGTTTAGATTATAATGTCTTATAAATTGCGTTAAATTCTATATTATATATGACAAAATTGCCATTGTTTTGAATTATTTATCTGTTTTTCGATAGAAGCAGTACCGTTAAATTATAACTGTCGCTTCTTTTTACTATGAAAATATATTTATATTTATCACTCAAAAATAATACGAAACATAAAAGCTAAATGTAATGATGCCAACTACTAAGTAAAGTCACTTAAAATTATAAATTCCAATATAGTTTTTATTTACGAAAAGCAAGTTCAAACTTGTTTTATTAAAAAGTTTAAGTTGTTATAAAAATATTATCGTAATGGTCGATATCACTGAAAGGATCTATTGTACTTAGTTAATACAGATCACTATTAAAGAAGGCACGAATCGCGTACCTATCTAGTTTTTCTCTAAGCCACAGTTCACAACATCAAAAACTTATTTTGAAGTACGCTCAAGTATGGTAGACAGCACACTCAAGTGAATACAGTTGTGAAACTAGTTTCAATCATTGGCATATGCATAAGTAAAGTTCTATAATAAGCGTGAACACAGTTCAAATCATTTAGTACTCAAGTGATATCTGGTCATTGAATCTAGTATTAGGCAACGTTTTGTAATAAAGAAAGTCGTTGATACTAGTTTCAAAACTAGTATCAATACATGAGTACTGTTCTGTAATACGACCATAAGTGATGCACTTGCAAATAGTTTGCTTTTCATCTAAACAAACCGATAATTAGAACCTCTACCTGTTTACTAAGATAAAAAGTAAGGAGATTTATTTTAAATATCACCGTTAAATATTATGCTCAGCATAGAAAAAAATCTTCCATGCTGGTCTGGGAGTGAAAAAAAATCATAGAATGTGCCAGCTGCTTCTCTTTCCGGACATACTGTAAAAGTTAGTTGAGGGACGAAGGTTTTATTGACATTTTTGTGGGCGATAGGCTGACCCCCTATCACTGCAATAGATAGATAGATAAAACATTTAATAGTCTCTCTCCATCATTATAATGCCTCCGAATTTGTCAAACGTGACATCAGATGGTTTTACAGCCTCTGGTGTTCTGCCTACCACATAAGGGACACAGGCGTGAAGTAATGTATGTATGTATTATTTTTTATACCCAGAATAACATATGCATATTATGTGACCCAAATAGTTTGCTTTTCATCTAAACAAGCCGATCTCTACCTGTTTACTAAGATAATAAGTAAGTAGATTTATTTTAAATATCGCCGTTAAATATTATGCCCAGCATAGAAAAACTGTTACTTTGCTATATAGGTGATATATTATTCTAGGTTTACCAGGTTGCGTCTTGCACAATGTTCACGAATGTTGTAATATTATCTGCCGTAAACGCCAGCAGTGGCCGCGGTCACGATTCATGTCACATTATGTATCATGAGTATAACAAGTAGTAGTTATCTATCTGTGACGAAACCCATATGAATGCCCTACAATATTACTACGAGAATTAATTGTTTTCGGGAAGGTGCTTTGATTGGAGTCTCACGTCGAACTTGCGTTTGACCTAAATCTTATCTCATGGAACATTGCAATGAGAAAGAATGTTTAAGACGACTGGTTAAAGAAGAGAATGTTTCGTCAATAATATTTTTAGAATTGTCAATTAGCTTTGAACCCACCTACCACCAAGCAGGGATCACTCGGATTGGGCGCCTTATTGAAAAACTTGTCAGAGGCTTTAACATTGAGGCTATTCTAAGCGGACTCTATAAGCCAAAACTTTGGAAATTACAAAATTTTATCATAATTTTAAATATATATTTTGATTTTGTCAGCTCTTAAGACCGCGCCGCGCCGAGTCAAATAAGATATACATCTATCTAAAGTTAAAGTTTTAAATTGATTTGACAATGATATATTTAAAACTAATAGATATTTCATATTTTCATCATACTTGAAAAACTGCTAATCAGTTTAAAACTGATCCTAGTTTAATTACTCGTGGTTAAAATATGAGCGAGTAGAGCAAAATAGAGAATATTTGGAAGACTGTATTGCTGAAGCCGCTCAGAATTAGTAAGTAATTGGGAGTACGTAAACGCAATGCATATTATTTAGTTCTTTACTTTATTATCTGACATTGTTTGAAACTCCTAATATACCTAGTTTGAAAACTCCAAATGTAGTTTCTTCCTTTAGCTAATAATTAGATTGACCTTGAGGGAGGCCTATGTCCGGTAGTACACGTCTACAGGATGATGAGCCTTTATCATTATTTTCAGCAGCTTAAACGATTGATAAAGTCAGGCTTGATTAGAAAATTAACCTGTTCTAAAAAAAACATCTTTCAGCATTAAAACTTATTATCTAACCAAATTTATTCCCTGACCGACACTTGCCTTACTCATACTGACCTGCAGGTTAAAATAACGTCAAAGGCAATTTTAGTCATCCACAAACAAAAACCTCTAAATCGACCCAACTAGGATTTGAAAATCCCAAACATAAAATTAAATGTCAATTACGCTACACGAAACAACATTCATTTAAATTAAGAGTAACAATGCTAATGTAAACATACTTGCGAAATTCAGCCGAGACCCGCAGAGCATTTAATATAATAAAGAGGAAAACAATTCGGTAACAACATCACAACTTTGCAACCGACTTGTGGCAAGTATTAATAAACTCACAGAGATATTGCAGGGGAATAACTGTCAGCGGGCCATGAAATATTCCGCCGCAATACATACAGGTGGGGGTATGTGGATGTAAACTAGTTCTTAGAAAATAGTAAGTACATGTTTTAAAAAAAGTATATTATACTTAAATATTTTTAAATTGGCTTCCATGCTGGACTGGGAGCGAAAGAAAAACATAGAATGTACCAGCTGCTTCTTTTCCCGAGCAAACTGTAAAATTCAGTTAAGGGACAGAGGTTTTATTGGCATTTTTGTGGGCGATAGGCTGACCCCCTGTCACTGCAATAGCCTCTCTCCATGGTTATAATACCTCATTCGTCAAACGTGACATCAGACGGTCTTATAACCTCTGGTGTTCTGCCTACCCCATAAGGGATACAGGCGTGAAGTTATATATGTATTTATATTTTAAAATATGGACTCTTAGGTACTCTCGAAAGTTTTAATGTTTTTGTGGACTATCGTTAATTGATGTTGAAAGCAGATAACTACCAAAGGACCTGTCTACACAGTTGGTTTGTATTTGATTTTTGCAATCTATTAATGGATTCTATCGCTTCGAGAAACGTAAGCAAATAAGGTCCTTCTTATTTTCCTAATTAAGACTTTGTTTTTCAGTTTGAAACAAATGGATTCATTTGTTTTTAATTCCACCCACGAATACATAAATACGTCTCTTTGTTAGTCAATAAATAAAAAGAGTGGATAAACGACGAAGCCTATTTACATTTTATGTTACTAATATATATCTTATACTTCTCTATACCCACCTCTAACAACAATGTATTATTTTTATAATGAACATATTGTTTGATAAAAATATATTCTCCTATTTTAGCAAAGGTCAAGGTCCGATAGCCACGGATAATGGTTATAACAGCCACTTTTAAAATGTAGGTCAACGCAATTATCGAGACCATCAGAAGCCAATTTAGATTAAATAAAGTCACAAATAGCTCCATCATTGGCTCTTAAATCACTTATAATGTTTATTAAAACTCACCAACAATTCTCAAGCAAGTTCACTGTACGACAGTAATTCCACTATATCATCCCCCAGCTAGCTTCATGTAAGGCTCATAAAGGGGGTAGTTTATCCCTTAGAGACTTCAAACTATGGATGGTTTCCATTGTGGTTAGTTTTAGTTTTGTAAAAATAAAATAAAAGTTAACAGTTTCATCCGGATTATATTTTGTATTTTTGGATTTCAAAATGTTGGCCTTCTTTTGGCAATTTTCAAAGAAAATCTGTGATGAAAAATCAAATATTATTTAATCAGTTATTCAAAATTTATTGTTCATGTCTACCGGGCTGCTAATCTTAACATGGCTGCAAGTTCGTTTACACTATTCAGTAATAAAAGGCATTTTAATAATAATACTAACGTTTATTGTCAAAAAAGAACATTTTACTTTGCCATTTACTTAAATGGTTTCAGCGCGAGCCAAACTTGTAAACTGCTCCTCTTGATTTTCGGATGTATTATATTCACTGAAACTGATTACAAAGCCTAATGAATGTTTAAAGATTGGATAAACTGAAGTATTAAACAGAAAAACGACTCGATGGGCTGAGCTGTAATTTCAAGCAGATATTTTTTTTAGCACAGCTTTGAATATCACATAGTATACACCTTCGAGAACCGCTAGATTTAATGTACTTAATTTGTGGTGAACTAAGAACGACCTGTGCCCGAGATGCCCATTCACCTACAGACACAAGTACGTACTAGTTCTAGCTGCGAGTTGTTGTTGCGGTCCAAGTTCGGACTATTATTTCAACTTTAGTTCCAGCAGGCTACGCTTTCATAATATTTTATGGATGTCAAAACTACGATACTATTTTGACTGAAAAGAACTATGATCATAATACAGTGTGAAAGTTATGATATCTTAATTTAGGAATTTAATTTTTACTAATGGAATATTTAGCAAAATAAAAATATGATAGACAAGCATTTTCGTCTTTGGCAACAGTCTTTTAATGTCTATTTAAATTAATAGCATTTTGAATTGAAATTTGATTAATAGATAACAACAAAATCTACTAAAAAAGTTGCCTTTACAAGACTAAGAGTAATCTGAGTAAATAAAACTTAATTCTCTTTCTAACACTAACAATTTCAATACCGTAATTTAGCAAATAAGCAACAATTTCATAAAATTTCTAAATTGACATGGCGACGTAACTTCGGTAGATTAGGCAAATTGCCGGCGGATCTCTATCAAATTTAGCTGAAATTCACGGTGGCTGACTGACGGTGATTCAATGTCGCCGATCAATCGAAAAAGCTTACCCAATCACATTTTAGATAGATGTTTAAAATCCGAATATCGAATGCAGGCTCCTTGCCTGCCAGAGAGGTGGATTAGCGTTACGCCAGATTTTTTATTATTATGGATTTTGTTTTGTATTCTTACTCCTTTTTTCTAATCCCATATGCTGACAATTTAGTTACCATCAGATGGATTTGTAATCAAAGTGGGTTCAATCACTCTTATAAAAATACTAAATTATAAATAAATACCTAAAAATTCTTTATTAAACAAAAAGATCTTCTAAATTATACAATAACTTTGTTGCCCGCACTAAGCAAGCCTGTATCGCGGGAAACCTTAACAAATTACCATTTATATAAAATTAGTTAAACAGAAGTTAGAGAGAGAGCCGAGAGAGAGTGAGTGTATGTTCGCGTGTGTGTGTTTGTGTTTTGATTGTGTGTATAAGTGTATGTGTGTGAGAACATGTATGTGATATTTGGGTCACATAAAATTGCCACCTTTATTTAAATTAATAGGAATTTCTAAGAAACAGTTCTGTTGATTCATAATCCATTGAAAGTAAAAAAGATCTTGTTACCTTTTTCAATTCTTGTTTGGAAAGATCGGTGATATCATAATGTTTGTTAAAAGTTTTATATAAGTGAGGAAAACAATATGCCGAAAAACGTTTAGCAAATGTAGTTTTTATTACATTTTGTTTAATATTAAACAAATATTAACATACTAGTTAATGTTAGTTTATTTGTTTTTAAATCGGGTTATAAATATTAAAATAAACTAATCATATTTTTTAAATGAACGATATCTATCTTGCTATCAACGTTGAACAGGTTTTGGAATTTAAAAGTCAATACTGAGACGCCTTCCTATTTCAACTTTAATCTGTTTTAATAAAATGCTTTTATTAGAGCGATCCTAAGTTCTCTGTATTAATTTCACCCAATTCAGATCGCTTTCAGAGATGAAAGGAAAATTCAAATTTGTCCTTAACTGTTTTGAGCGTGGGTGACAATCGTTTTGAATGGATTGTCACCCACGACGAAAGGATTGATACTAAAGGTTCTCCTTCAAGTTATGTTTTATTATACTGATGAATATTCTGTAGATTCAAAATATTTTTTAGCATATTTAATAAGCACTATAGTTTTTAGCTGTCATGGCAAAGCTTATATGAAACAAAATTTTTGATTAAGCCCATTCATTACAATCTGTAATTACTTTTTATGCATACTATGGCAAATTGTTAATTCTTGACTTAGACTAATACCAAAGTATGAGAAACTATCATATTCAAGGAATATGATCACTTCACATCGCCTATTTTATCCGAACAGCTTTGGTACTTAGTCATCATTACATATCACTAGGGTGAACATCTTCACGTACGAGTACCTAATGAGAAGAAAGACAATATAAGCCCTTAAGAAAGAAAACGCTCTAACTAAACCATTCGTAATTCTCGTAAAAGTCGCTTCTCTAAGCTTTGTAGTCACGACGAGGCCCGTTATCTTTTGCTATACCTACTCTCTAACGTCAAATAGTCTTGTATTTTATAGGTTTAAATTTTAGAGTCAATTCAATTCACCAAAGGGTCTGCAAATTCACCGAAATGTCCAGTTAAAATGTAAAATATGATTATATGGGATAAACTTCGGTTGAAACAGTCTTTTTGTTTAATTTCTGGTTAAAACCGAGACCTATAATCACATGCATATTTGTACGTTATTTGGCCTCTTTGTTATATATTGATTAATATTGGTGTACAATAAAGTATGCCTACAATAGTTAAAATTTAGATTGCAGAACTTGCATTAATTATGACAAATTTAATACATTTGTACATATTTTACCACATCATAATCAAAGTAGGAAATAATGGTATTCGTTAACGAAATATAATGACATATCACCATGATGGGTAGAATTAAAAATGACAAACATTTCGGTAAAATTCCAATTCGGTCTTTTGGAGCAACTAAAACCTGAAATGAAGTCTTATTTATAAAGTATCAGATTCTCACGGTTCTTACTTTATCCCCGTAAAAAACTTTTTATAAAGTTATGTTTTCAAGTCTGCTTGTTTAAGAGATTAACGCGTATAAACAAATAACACTTTTTGTTATATGAATAACTGTAATACTTATCAAAAGGCTTTATTGAATCAACACAGTAAGGTTTTGAAATTACCCTAAGGAAGTTAACGATAGTTTGATCCGTAATGTAAATTATTTACCTCCTGGAATTCACGGATAAAATCTGTCGTTATACTTCTTCCCACCCAGTGATAACTACGTATAATTTATTATTACATTTCAGTTCATGGTCTACTCCGCCAAAGCGCCACACGTTCAATCACATCAAAACTAAAATAAAAATTGATCTTAAACGTGCAATGGGGAATAAGTCCCCGCCAACTTTTGAACTTTATGTTTTTGAAATAGGGGCCCACAACCAATCAATTTATCAACTATGCTATGCCCTATTAAAGCTTCTAGTTCTTCGCTGATCAGATTCCTAGTCTATTGCAAAGATACAGAATGTTTCTACATACAGCTCAACTTTTGAGAAAAGCTAAGTATTGCGGCCCGCCTGCGCTATCGTGCTTTTTGAACAAACTATAGTTGGCTCAATTGAGATGGAACGAGTTTATAAATATTTAGGTAGGGTTCCTCACTTTTCAAGATGGATCACTGTAGTGAAATTGTTTTTATGGATTTTCCCTATTTTGACAGAAGTTGTTGTTACAAATAGAGCACAAATACAGCCTTCGTATCGAAGTTTAAGAAGAACATAGGTTAAAAAACACGGCAACATGATATATTTTAGAAGGGTTTAACCAGTTGTACGCATCCTAACTTAAGCCATTTATTTGGTTACTTTATTTATTTATTTACTTAACCCATTTAGTTAAGTCAATTTAACAAACAAGCTTATCTAGGAACGATGCGTACATTCTGAATTGAAGTGATAGATTTGACGGGTGGTTACGTCAAATCTAAAAAAGAATAAAGATTACACTTATTGTAAAAGTCTACAGTCGTATCCTACAGTAAGATAACCCTTTTAAAAGGCACGAACCCGGAAACCCTATCATTATTTATAATTGATTTCACATGAAAACCTTTATTTATGAGGCATATTTTATTCGTTAACCAAGGGCGGATATCGGAGTCTTCCCTCCTAAGCAAACCATCTATTAAACGTCTTATAGCTGAAGGTAGCTGTAGATAGCTGTAGGTATACACGAAGATTTGTTAGCTGGCTATAATTAAGTTCCTCGCCTGTTGACGAAGGGCTGGGGGACTATTTCAGGAATTCCTTGCAGTTTTATTTTAAATTTTACTGGAACACCTCACAGAAGAGTGAATATTATTAAATACTAAATTCTGGGCAAGAATATTCCTTATAAAATTGTTTAGATAGAAATGAAAGGAAAATCTTTGTTAAATCGTTGTTATTTTTTTTTAACTTTGATAGAAGCGAGGTAGAGTCATCTTTTTGTAGGTTTAAGCTATTGTGGATATTTTGAGGCAGACGTTAAATGAAGGGTGGCACCTTATACAACAAGCATCCGTTTCTAAATAATATTGTTTTTAATTTTACATTTATATTTTCTTACCTCATATGAGATAGCTTTGCAATAACGAATCCTATTAGAAGCAGAAAATGTTACCAAGAAATACATTCGGTATGATCGTTCAGGAATATCATATTAAATGTTGTTAGATAGGTACTAAAAAAAATGGGTATAGTTGTGCAAAAATGGTCAATTATTCTCAACAACGAACAAAACTTTTCCGAAAAGAAAATTGTTAGCTGTGACGGTAAAAATAGCCATCATTATAATTCCATACTGAATTATAAACAAGTTTTACTAAAAAAAGTTATTTTTTTAAGATTGTCTAAGTTTTCGCGATTCATACTATTCAATAAAACACTTTTTAACCGGATTTATCGCGTATATTTACATTTTAAATTTTAACTCGATGTTTCGGTGTCTTTGCAGACCCCGTGGTCACGAGCGCCGCCGGTTAAAAAGTGTTTTATTTAATCGTATTTTTTTTAACTTTTTGCGGTCTTTTCAAGTTTTCATCTGATATCGAAACACCTCGAATAAGAATAATACCACGTTTCTTTAACTAATATAATAAAAAAAGAGAGATACTAAACCTAATTAATTGAGCCGAGGCTGTATATGCTCATCTATATGTAAATATAACAAAAACGTGGTTTATTAATGAATACGTCCCTTCCTCAATTCGAAGGACTCTTTGTATCTTTTGAACATTTTCCGTGTAGAAATTCCCTTCAAAAATCCAGTCCCATTTGCAAAAATTCGGTGATTGTTCAGATTCCACCACTAGATGGAATACATATGTATTTAATAATAATAATTCATGTTAATTTTATTTAACTATATTTTATGAATGTGAGGTCCTATAACTTCAATGTAACATTGCATGCTGTCCTACAGTAAAATATGTGATACTTATTCTTACTTATGATTACACCTTTTTGGTACCATATTCATTGCAACAAAGACTTTTTGAATTTTTGAATTTTGAATTTGAAGTTTGATTCTGCCCGTCCACGAAAAGGACGAAGGATTGCCTATTTCCTCATTTGTATTTCGAACTTAATTTACTAATCTTTTGTAGTTGTAAATAAGAGTTATTGTAGATTGTTTTATTTGTAGCGGCCATTATTAACATAGCATTTTCAGCTTAATATCATTGCTCTGGTGGTGATGTTTATTAACGATTCTATATGAATGTATGAAGTTAAATTTGCATCAACCTAACCTATTTTCGACTCTATTGACACTTGTGTGTCTAGATATCTTGGCCCTAGATATCTTCTACGACTGCATTTTTTAACGCAATATTTTTTCAAATACATAAAAATGTAAATGTATTTGTCTAATAAATATGCTTGATAGGCATTTGTCTTTCCATTAGTTAAAGATTTCAGACCAATTATTGCAATCCCGCGTTTCTCAAATAAAAGGCCGAGCATTTGTATTTCACTTCGTAAGGTTTAATTCAAAATGTATTGTAGAGTCGAGTCGGACCCTCCGTTCTGAAATATTTTATTTATGCAAAAGAAGGGTAATATCCAACCGGGCTTACCTTTTCTTGATGACCGCTATGAGAATTATGTGCTGAGTGTTCTTCGTGCCCCTTATTGCCCTGTAACAAAGAAGCCTTCGTTCAAATACCAGGAAAAGAAGTTTATTAAGCACAAAGCTGTCTGGACGAGGAAATTAATACCATTGTGAAAATAATTACTGTATAGAATAAAGCTTTTTTTGATTTAGTATAACAAAATCTTTAACATTTACAGTAGAATACGTTTTTAATGATTCATGTTTCTCTGTTGGCGTATATTTACTTATAAGTTACTTGACCAAAGTTGTAGAGGATTTAATTTGCAACAAAAAATGTTAATGTTTTTTTTAACAGATAAATAGTTTAAGAGGTATATCGTAAAAAAACATTTCAACCCCTATTTTCAAGATGGCGGCCGTAAGACAAGGGTGGCGACCCCACAAACTTGGTTTTAGCTTTACACTGACCCCCCCTACACTTAAAAAATAAAATTGCGTCCTCTGAAAAACACAACCCCAAATGTAACTTTTCAATGGACTATATGTATTGTACGATGGAGAGAATTCAACCCGATTTTTGTCTAAGCCGATAATATCGTAAAATATGTAAAAATAAAATAAACTAAATAATAAAAGGTTGTTCGTAAAACATAAAAATCATAAAACATGCAGTTTTGTTAGTCAAAAGAGAACTGAGCTTATGAAAATCACTATAACGCTGAAAACAATTAACACAACGCTACCTAAACATTCTTAAACTTAATTTTCAAATTAACATATAATTGCTTAGAATTTTCAAGTTCGTGAAATGAAATACGATACAAATAGATCGCCTACAAATAGAGATAGTATTTGTGCTTAAAAACTAAAACCCGACTACTAAAAACACGCTCTAAAAAGTACGAAACAAGAAAATAGTCTCTGCTGAAATATTTATGTAACTTTTTTTTTTGTAACTTTATTTCGATTACAATAGAGTTGTATGTTTCAGTGGTTCCAAGCCAGTGACTTCGCTGTTAATCTACTGTGAGCGGCGTTGTGGTAAACAATGCAATATCGGGCTCAGTTAACATAATTAATGCTGTGGTTGGTTAGGAAGGTTACCGTATTAATCAAACTTTGTCATATTTTTGACTCAAATCACACCACAATGATGGTAAATGAAGATGAGGTCGAAGATGACAGCGCACGGATTTACGAATGAATTCACTATTGTCTCATGTCTTAAAAATAAAAGGGTGCTAATTAAACAACTTCTTTTAAATAGCATTATTCCCCTCTTAAAATCTAAGTTGCCTTCTAAATGACTATGTCAGCCACAATCCGTGCCACAAACCACGTCGGGGTTCTTTATAAAAGCTCTAGGGCTTATGGCACTTCGCCGGGCATCACTTCCCGTTTGCGTTCGCTCCCGAACGGTCGTGTCTGCGGCCGCTCCCGAGTGTTCGTATTGCGCTGCCCTTGTTCCCTCCCCCGCACTCGTGCGGGTCAGGTGCCAAGTTAAGCTCTTTCGGAAAGTTTTCTCTTGTGGAGGCTGTGTGGTGTCGGGGCTAATTCATCTGCCCTTTTCAGGGCGGACCCGACTGCTGCCGGCCGAAGCATCGCTGGTCAGGTGGATACGTAACCGTGCCAACGAAGCCTGATCGTCCGCCGTTCACCGGCAATAGGTCCGTGTTAGGTTGATCTTTCTTTCAGCGCAGTTTGAATAGTCTCTTCGCCGTTCATCGGCACGTCGGTTAGGTTCCTCGGGTGCGATGGAGTCCTCCGTCGATCCGGGGGCTCATCCCGACGAGATCTTTAGACAAGAACTTCTGAATATGATAAAAATCGTCATTTCAGTCGTATCTGAATCGAATCCATTATTGGCAGCTACTATGCAGGCACAACTTGGGTCCTTCTTGGCCAGGCACGAATCCACCCCGGCCCTCCCAGCCACTCCACCTTCTCTCAGCTTTCCCACAGATTCTCCGGCGTCCCCAGATGTCGAGTATGTCAATACTATACCAGATTTCATGTCTGTCGATTCTTCCGCATGCAAACGGAAAACTACCCCGCCGGGTAGCGATTCCGACTCCGCTCTTTTAGTTCCAGAATCTCCTGCTCCGTTCACCGAGGTTCGCAAAAAATCCAAATCAAAGAAGAAGAAGAAAGAGGCTTCTTTGAATTTATCTCCATCCGTTTCAGCTGCTCCAGCCGCTGTTCCTGCTCCGCAAAATGTCGCACCGGCGTCTGCTCCTGCGCCTTTTGTTTCAGCGATCCCGGCGTCCCAGCCTGCGTCGCAATCAGATTCGGCTCCGCCAAAAGTCAAGTCTCCGCCCCCCGTCTTTCTACGGGACAAGAGCCGCTGGACCGAGGTCTCAGCTCTCTGCGGTAGACACAATCCCAAGATCCAGTATAGTAAGGCATCCAACGTGGGTGACTCTATTAAGGTCGTTGTCAATTCCATTCCCGATTTCAGGAATCTCACTCGGCTTCTTGCTGATCAAAAGCTCGAGTACCACACTTACGCCCTCCCTGAGGAGCGTAAGATTCGTGCCGTCCTCAGGAACGTGCCGTTCGAGCTCTCGAACGAGCAAATCCAAGAGGACTTGTCTTCCCAAGGCTTCCCCGTCGAATCTGTGCACAAAATGCACAGCCGCCGAGGCAAGCAGTTCCCACTAGCGCTAGTAATCCTAGCGAGGAGCCCGCAAGGGCAGTCCATTTTCAGAGGCAAGCTCACCGTGTGCGGTCTCTCCAACATCCGCGTCGAGGTACCACACAAGCGTGGTTTTCCAGGTCAGTGCCACCGCTGCCAATTGTATGGTCATGCGGCGGCAAATTGTCATGCTTCCCCTAGGTGCGTCAAGTGCCTAGATCCGCATGGGACTAAGGAGTGCTCTCGCACTCCCGAATCGCCCACCGCTCCGTCCTGCGTCTTGTGCGGCCAGTCAGGCCACACAGCAAACTTTCGCGGCTGCCCCAAGGCACCGCGTGCTGCCAGGGCTACCGTGAAGCCCATCGAGAACTGGAGAGAGCGACCGCAGCCTAGCTCGGACGCCCCTTCAGTCAGTTCAAAGGCCCCTAAGGCCTTGACTTCTATCGTTCCAGGTCAGCGCAGCCGGGTCGCGACTCAATCGCAACCGGCTGCCAAATCGGCTTCCCAGTGCCAGAACGCAAATGGTTCTCAAGACCGCATGGCGTTCTGGATCCAGCTCGCTCCCATCGACGAGATCCTGGCTTTCGGCGCCGCTCTCGACGCCAGCCCAGAGGGTTTCAACGGTGCGCTTCCGGTCCTAACCAAGTTCGCTCCCCTTATTAGGAAACTCCAGCAAGCTCAACGTTTCTAAACGTAGTCCTTCTTTCCAGCATTCCTATCTCAGAGTGAGTCTGATCACTCTAGATAATCTCTTAGTTTCAGCTTTGTCATTTCTGCTAATCTTAGCTTTGTTTTTTTTCTCACTTTCAGTTCCTTTTGGTGGCAGCCGTCTGGATGCCGCTCACTGCGCAGCCTCTCTCTCCAATTGGCTGTCGCTCCGATAAATGATCAAGAACCTGGATTAAGGTAGGTCGTAAAGGGGGATGTTTAGTGGGTATGCTCGGCTTCACTGAGTGAGTCTCCACACTGTCTGGGCATTCTATTTGCCGTTAGCCACCGGGGTTAACAGCCTATAGAATGCCCATTCGTCCGTAATAGGATTCATCCTCCTCCCGCTAAAGCTTGCTTTACTGGTTAAAGCTTGTTTTAGGGGGTGCCCAAAATTTTCTGTGGCGGAAAAACAAAAAAAAAAAAAAAAGCACTTCGCCGGCCGCTGCCGCGGCACCGCTCGCTACGCTCGCTCGTCGTCGCACCTAACCGTACCGACTACGTCATTCAAGGCACATTTTTCGAAAATAGAAGCTTGATCACGTGGGCAAAAAAATATTCTGTGGCTGGACTTATTATTCTTCAAAATAAAACTCTTCTTACGAAAAACGTTCTTAGAAATTCATTCGAAACTGAAAACAAATCAATTCGAAATGGTAAATCACTAAATTCGTCCATTGTAATTGCGACAGCTGTGAACCAATTTTTGGATTGAAATTATTTTTATAGTCCAATACCATAAGTTAAATGGTAGAATAGCTTGATTTATTTAATTTTCAAGGAATAAACAGATTATTTATTAGCATATAAAAACAATTTGTTTTCAATTATGGCCGACGGGGTACACAACTAGATAAAATAGTATGTGGTTACCCACGGAGAGAGCACAACATCGTTTGTTTTAATGGCATGTTGCTCTACATAAGGCTAGTTGTGTACTATATATTGCTGCTTACTGCGTTATGACGTTAGAAGAATATTATAATAATAAACATACATAATATTGTCTTAAGTTTTCGCGATTCATACTATTAAATAAAACACTTTTTAACCGGATTTATCGCGTATATTTACATTTTAAATTTTGACTCGACGTTTCGGTGTCTTTGCAGACCCCGTGGTCACGAGCGACTGAGGTGTCAAGCGTCGGATTGATAGATTGAAAAAGTTATACATCATCATCTCCATCTGTTTCTCAGTCTTCGAGCGTAGCGTTCTGGACAAAACGAGCTGACAGTATCTTGAGTTTCAGGTCGTGCAGCTTACTGGATGTTAGATTTAATGTTTTTCAGGATAGAGTCCCATGTCGGTGATAGTTTCCAACCATCTTCTCTATTGAAATTAGGGTGTTTTTTAATTTCAATCGCTTCTCTGATCATTCTAGGAATGTAATGCTTCTCACTAGATAATTTTTTTACAGAGTCAAACCTTAAGTAGTGGTTGGGCTTGTCCATGGAATGCTCCCAAACTGCAGACTTTGAAGCTCTTCGATTTTTAATATCAGCTTTGTGTTCTTTTACGCGGGTTGATACGTTTCTTTTGGTTTGACCAATGTAGGAAAGCCCACAGCCGCAGTCAATCTTGTAAACACCTGGGTCTTGTAAAGGGATGCTGCATTTAACTGAGCGATTAGGTTTAAATATTGTTTTTATTGAAGCGCGCCTAATAATGTTTGAGATTTTATCTGAAACACCCTTTACAAAAGGTAAAAATGCAGGTTTGCGTTCGACTGTCTGAGGCTTCACGTGGTCACTGCGGCGGTGGTTTGAGGCCTCTCAAGATACTGTCAGCTCGTTTTGTGTCAATCCAGAACGCTACGCTCGAAGACTGAGAAACAGATGGAGATGATGATGTATAACTTTTTCAATCTATCAATCCGACGCTTGACACCTCAGTCGCTCGTGACCACGGGGTCTGCAAAAACACCGAAACGTCGAGTCAAAATTTAAAATGTAAATATACGCGATAAATCCGGTTAAAAAGTGTTTTATTTAATAAACATACATACATAATTCCACGCCCTTATGGGGTAGGCTGTAACGTTGTGGATTGGGGGGAGTGTTCAGTTTGTGCCCGGAGTGAAGATTGCTTAAGTTGTAAGTAACCAGACACTCCTACCAAAACACAGGTCACAAAATAAAGATACTCTGAGCGTAAACACCCTAGACTCACCCTCGATCCTACTTATCCAAGATATAGCGGGGTAGGTCCTACTTAACAGGTCTTGTGATATAAAATAAAAGATGTTAATACTGATAAATATCACAGATTTTATTGTGTAATAGTTCAAGGCGAGTCCTGAGTATCTTTACACAGAGAGCGGTGAGAAAAAAGTTTAACTAGCTCAGGAGAGGGAGTTCACCATACTAAATCACCTCACCGTCTCTGTTATACATAAAAAGAACAATTTATATAGGTACTTTAAATTACCATGAAGCTAAATTAACAAAATAATTAATAAACTAAGGTTAGTGCTTAAGTCTACTTAAAAACTAACCGCAAGGATTATCTTTTAAAACAATAATTAAAGAATATTCTATCTCTTAATGTCACTACAATAACTAATATCCAGTTTCAATATCCAATATCCAATATCAATATCCAATATCAATATCCAATATCAATATCCAATATCACCACAGGTACTTTCTTTCTTGATTTTATAGTTGTAAGTAGATAAAAGATTACCTTATAACTCCTCGGTCAACATTTTACTAAAGCAAATCTGCATGTTACCATGAGGATTTCATGCTCTTGTGTTAAATCATGTAACAAACAGCTTCAGCCACATTTAAAAACAATGAAAACTCCACCAGAGTTACTCCTGCAAAGCACCCATATGGTTTCCAATATGGGCTAAAATTTATTTCTAACACAAACTGCGGCGACTACATATTATACGTATTTCACCTTATTAAATTTAAGGTTTTTTAAATGGGACGATCACAACATCTAGCCAGCAAAGCCGGCCCAAAAAAAAAATTTCACATCTTGACAGCAGCGGTGCGTTCCGTCCGTCTTGAAGAAGAAAAAATAATGTTGCCAATCTCAAAATTCTAAGGTCGCGAGTTTTAATTTTTTATAACCCACAAAAACTACTACGTTACAATGCCCCCCCTCCAAAGAAAAGGGTCATGAAGTGAACCGATCGCCGTCCCGGCGTTGAAACAATCTACAACCAACCTAAACTGAGAAAAAAACTAAGTTATAACACAACAATGAATCTAAGTAGATAGGTAGATACCTACAATCTGTGAAATATATCAGTAACAAAACAAAAAAAATGTTACACCTATGGCCAACATACCATAAGGTATAACTAAAACCCATCACCACAAAACAACAACTCAACAGCTGTTAAAAGAGAAAAAAAACTTGTAAGTAACAAAGTTTACAACCAACTATCAACAAAGTTGTATTAGAAAAATATATATAGGCATAACAGCCACTTAAGTAACAACAAACAGTTGTTAAAAAAAACAATACCAAAATTACAACATTAAGTTTAGTAAGTAAACCTACTTACTAAAAAAATATAAATAAATATCCATCTTTCAGTTATCAATCCAAAAAAAAACCAACAGGCAGGTCAGATTTTATACAAACTACACATTCCTTACAAGACCGGCCATTGCATAAAGTCATTCAATGAGTCCTTGAGTTGTGTCAGTCTTATCACCATTCATTCACATTCATTCATCATCGGGTTGAACATACATCATCTTCTAGAGCGCTCTTTGCAAAATTAGTAACTAACATAACCATTCATTCCTTACATTCATCTCTTTCAGAATTACTGTCTTTGTGTTAACACAGCAAAATCTGTGCAACACTAAACAATAACAAAAACATACTACTTCAGTATAAAAGTTGTAAAGCCAACTTTACACCAGAACTAACAATGGACATCGAATTGAATTTGCCTTTAGCTATTACTTAAAAACAATATAACTTCAGTATAACTGACAGTTATAACAAAATATTGCCGAAACAACAAAAATGTGTCAGGTGAGTAATAGAGAAATACCACCTATATGACAACAAAATAACTGCAGATTGAACTCAATACTGACAGTAACCAAAATCTGTACCAAGTGAGTAGTAGAGAAATACCACTTGTACAACAAAAAATATATTTATCTGCATATTTATCTGACAGATAAAAAATACACTAACATTTAGTGAAAAAAAATTTCACAAAAAGAAAATATATCTACAAAAATGGTTATATAAAAATGTATAAACACAAAAAAATAAGGACTACCAATGGTGAAGTTTCAATAAAACACAAAACATATTAAACCTTTAGGTCCTTCACGTGCCATGAACCAATAGGATGACCATCCATTCTCTCCAACTCATAAACAAGTGGAGAACAAACCTTAGTGACCCTACACTTCTCAAATTTAGGAGCAAGTTTTGCCATTTTAAATTTACTAGCATCACTCTGAACAAAAGTGCGTTTCCAAACTATGTCTCCTACCTTATATTTGTCTTGTCTGCGTCTTAAATTATAATGTGTTGCATTAGCAGCATGAGCCTTTAATAAATGTTCCCTAACCTTAGTAAAAATATCTTTCAAAATACCAAATTCACCAGCGTACTCTTCCCTAGGTACATTTGCTTCGTATGACTTGTCACTGTCCTTATAAACGTTGCCATTTATGGCAGGTTCTCTAGCATGAACCAAGAAAAATGGGGTAAACTGCGTGGACTCGTTTACAGCACTATTAATTGCAAACTGTATTTTCCGCAAATTTTTATCCCAGTTTCTGTGATTTTCCTGCACGTATGACGAAACAGCAGTCATAATCGTTTTATTGTACCTTTCAACTAAATTAACTTGAGGAGTGTAACGTGGTGTGTAATGTAAATTTGGGACATTATATCGTTTTAAAAGTGTCTTGAATTCTGATCCCGTGAATTGCACTCCATTGTCCGCAATTACGGTTTCAGGTACTCCATGAACTAAAATAACATTATCTTCAAAAGATTTCGCTACAGCTGCACTAGTTGCACGACGCAATGGAAATAAAAGTGTATATTTAGAAAAACAACAAGTTGTGACTAATAAAAATGTATAACCTGAATTAGAACGAGGTAAAGGTCCAACCAAATCAATTGACATTACTTGGAATGGTCTATAACAAACTTTTGGTTGACCCATAAGTCCACTAGGACATTTAGTTGACTGTTTATAGGCGGCACAAACATCACAAGACTTAATATAATTGACAACGTCCTTAAACATATTTGGCCAGTAATAACGTAGGCACAACCTCCTATGAGTTTTAAAAACACCAAAATGTGCGGCCGTACAGTCATTATGATTTGCCTTTAAAACCTCTTCCTTATCAGACTTCCTAACAACTTCTTTCCAATCAAATTCACTTAATAAATTATATTTACTCTTTGAATATCTAAATAGTTTACCGTCTTTTACGCAAAAATTTGGAAAATTAGAAGGATGATCTGAACAACCTTTAAAAATTTTATCATACCATTCATCAGAAATTTGGTTTATGACATCTACTTTAATTAATCTAGATAAGGTATCAGGAACAACATTATCTGTACCTTTTCTATGTTGTATATCAAAATTAAATTGTGAAAGTCTACATCCCCATCTGGCTAATCTGCCAGTAGGATTTTCTAAATTCATGAACCACTTTAAAGCTGCATGATCTGTTATGACAGTAAATGGTCTGGACCCTAAATAAGCTTGAAACTTTTCGACAACATAAATAACAGCTAATGCTTCTCTTTCTGTAGTGCTATAGTTCTGCTCGTTTTTGGACAACGATCGACTAACATAAGCAACAGGATGATCGTGACCGTCTAAATTTTGAGAAAGCATACCACCAATACCATAACCTGACGCATCACAATGAACTGTAAAAGGTTTAGAAAAATTTGGAACTGCTAAAATTGGAGCTGTGACAAGAGCGTTTTTCAAAGTATTAAATGCTGATTCAGCTTCTGCACTCCATTGAAATGGTGGTGCCTTTTTACTTTTACTCGTAAGTCTATTTAAAGGAGCGGCAATAGTTGAAAAATCTCTAATAAAACGTCTATACCAAGAACAAGTTCCTAAGAAAACTTTTACATCTCGCGCAGTTTTTGGTGTTGGGAAATTTAATACAGCTGAAACTTTATCTGGGTCTGTTCGAAGACCAAACTCATCAACAACATATCCTAAATATTTTAAAGAGTCTCTAAAAAAGTTTGATTTCAAAAATTTTATAGTTAATTTGGCAAATTTAAGTTTCTCTAGTACTCTGTGTAACAATAACATGTGAGTTTCAAAACTAGATGAACAAATAATAATATCATCAACGTAACAAAACACCATTCCATCTTCAACATCGCTACAAAAACTATGATTGAAAAGTTTATCCATTAATCTTTGTTGTCTTGCGGGTGCTCCGCAAAGACCAAAAGGCATAACTTTAAATTTGAATAACCCACGGCCTGGAACTGTGAAACTAGTTTTTTCCTGTGAATCTTTATGCAGCGGTATCTGCCAAAAAGCTGAACTTAAATCTATGGAACTTAGGTAACGAGCTTCTTTTAGACTGTCCAAGATTTGCGGTATATAAGGAATTGCATATGCATCACCTTTTGTGACAGAATTGACTTTTCTACAATCTAAACAAAATCTCCACTCGCCATTTGATTTCTGGACAAGCAAAGCAGGATTATTCCATGGTGATTCACATGGAGTGACTACATCTAATTTTAGCATCCTATCCAGTTCCGAACTCAATATTTGCCGTTTTTCAGGTGACAATGGATATTGTTTTGTGCGAATCGGAGCGGAGTCGCCTGTATCGATAACATGTTCAATTAAGTTAGTTCTACCTAACCCTTTATTCTCAAAAGAAATCTCTTCATACTTGTTAATGATAGAGTTAGCAGCTTGCTTTTGTTGTTCAGTTAAATTATCAAAAGGCTGCAATGTATGTATACCAGATTTTGAAACTGAGTTACACTGATTTAAAAAATACTCAGGTGCTGCTCTATAATCAATTTCTTCAAAAATATTTGGAGCTAAGTTGAAAGCCTTCCAAAAATCACAACCGTAAATTACCTCAGCAGTTACTGTTGGAATGACAAAAAATTTTATGATGTTTGTAATGTTTTGAAAAGTAATTGGTATAAACATATAACCTATGGTTTCAACTGTTAAACCATTTGCAACACTACAAGAATGGTCATTTTGTTTAATAAATTGAAAACCTAAATTAATTAATTTATTATGGGAATTATTCCCTAAGATGGAAACACAAGCACCAGAATCTAACAAACCTAACATTTCAAAGTCATTATTTATGACAACTTTGACATAAGGTCGAACATCACTAGTATTACATGAAAACAGGATCGAAGCTAAATTATCTTTATTATTTTTATGTTTAAAAATGCTACGATCCTTGCAAATTAGTTTTTTGAATTATTTACTGACTTGCATTTTGGACAAGACCTAATTGTGTAACCTAAATTACCGCACTTAAAACAATGAACTTGTGTTTGGTTGTTGTTAACAACTTTACCGCATTCTTTAAAATTGTGGTTACTTTTCCCACACTTAAAACAAATCTTAGGATTTTTAATGTTATTGTTTTGTTTGTTAAATGAACTTTTGTTTTGTGTGAATTGTTTGTTAGGCATGTGTTTGTTCTGTGTACTCTGGAAATTTTGATTAAAAGTTGCAACCTGATTAAAATTACTTCTTTGTTTTGATTTATAGGAAAAATCCTGTGACAAAATACAATTACTCTTAGTAGGCTCATTAAATAAACCAGAGCGCTGTTTAGCTGCTTCTAGCTTCCTACACTTAGTTTTTAAATCTGAAATTGTGTAAATATCAATTAAAGCTAATTGTTCAGAAAAATAGGGTCTAATATTATGACTTAAAATCTCAAGTTTCTCCTCTTCACTCAAAGACTTCCTAAGCCTTTCAAAAAGACAAGACATTATAGAAAAATAAATATGAATTGGTTCGTCAACCCCTTGGGTCCTGGCACGGATTTCACCTAACAACCTATAGTCATAATCAACAGGATCAAACTCCTCTAATAGCAATTGTTTCAGCTCATGCCAACTATTGACTTCGCTGCGAACACCTCTAAACCACAGTAGTGCTTGATCACAAAATAACTGCGATGCAGAATTAAACAATTTGGTATCTGATACACCATTTGAGCTTTGAAGCTCTTCTAAACGTTCGAGGAATGACCTTGGATCAGTTAAACCATTAAATTTAATATTCCACCTGACAATATTTCTATCCCCAGAACACTCAACAATAGTCGGGGCCAGTGGTACCTGAACATCTGCACTGACAGATGGTACAGCTGAAGTGTCTATAGACAAATAAGGTTTTAATTTATCATTAAGAGACAAAATCTTCTTCTGCAACGCTGGGCTACTAGAAGACAACCTATTTATTCGCCAATACAAGTGACTGCATAAACCCTTGAACCGTGAACTCGAACTTTTATCACTATCAAACAAATTGGATAGTTCAAGCAGCTTACTTTCAATCATTGGAAGCTCTTCCTCAACATCGACCTTGTCATCCAATACATATATGTCATCTGGAGAACATTCCTTAGACAAAACTCTAAGTTGCTTCCTCAGCCCTTCTACAGTTGTGCTTGGTGTCTCAGAACGAATAAGAACTTCATAAATGAGTTCTTCCTTATTTAAAGCATGAAAATTAATTGATTTTAAGTTCGCCATGGTGATATTTTAACAAGAAAACCTTAATAATATTAAATACTATGTTAGTATTATAATTAAATACAAAATATATCTGTAAATATCAGCTAATGTAAGAATATATGGTAACATCAATGTAAATTACCTGAAAAAAGTTTGTAACAAACAATAAAAACAGAACAGTATTTGACAATAAAATGTTCAATAAACAAAGTAAAATGTGTTGTTGTACACAAATTAAATGAATTTTAATTTGGAACTGCAAAGTTGTAACATTGACAAAAAGAGATATATTATTTTCAATAAAACAACACACAAAAATGTAAATTGGACGCAATAACAATTATTACACCCTTAAACAATAAAAATTTAAAGATTGGGCGCCATTTGTAACGTTGTGGATTGGGGGGAGTGTTCAGTTTGTGCCGGAGTGAAGATTGCTTAAGTTGTAAGTAACCAGACACTCCTACCAAAACACAGGTCACAAAATAAAGATACTCTGAGCGTAAACACCCTAGACTCACCCTCGATCCTACTTATCCAAGATATAGCGGGGTAGGTCCTACTTAACAGGTCTTGTGATATAAAATAAAAGATGTTAATACTGATAAATATCACAGATTTTATTGTGTAATAGTTCAAGGCGAGTCCTGAGTATCTTTACACAGAGAGCGGTGAGAAAAAAGTTTAACTAGCTCAGGAGAGGGAGTTCACCATACTAAATCACCTCACCGTCTCTGTTATACATAAAAAGAACAATTTATATAGGTACTTTAAATTACCATGAAGCTAAATTAACAAAATAATTAATAAACTAAGGTTAGTGCTTAAGTCTACTTAAAAACTAACCGCAAGGATTATCTTTTAAAACAATAATTAAAGAATATTCTATCTCTTAATGTCACTACAATAACTAATATCCAGTTTCAATATCCAATATCCAATATCAATATCCAATATCAATATCCAATATCACCACAGGTACTTTCTTTCTTGATTTTATAGTTGTAAGTAGATAAAAGATTACCTTATAACTCCTCGGTCAACATTTTACTAAAGCAAATCTGCATGTTACCATGAGGATTTCATGCTCTTGTGTTAAATCATGTAACAAACAGCTTCAGCCACATTTAAAAACAATGAAAACTCCACCAGAGTTACTCCTGCAAAGCACCCATATGGTTTCCAATATGGGCTAAAATTTATTTCTAACACAAACTGCGGCGACTACATATTATACGTATTTCACCTTATTAAATTTAAGGTTTTTTAAATGGGACGATCACAACATCTAGCCAGCAAAGCCGGCCCAAAAAAAAAATTTCACATCTTGACAGCAGCGGTGCGTTCCGTCCGTCTTGAAGAAGAAAAAATAATGTTGCCAATCTCAAAATTCTAAGGTCGCGAGTTTTAATTTTTTATAACCCACAAAAACTACTACGTTACAAGGCAGAACACCAGAGGTAATAAAACCATCTGATGTCATGTTTGACAAATTTGGAGGCATTATAGTGGTGTAGAGAGCCTATTTCAGCGACAGGGGCTGCCGCCCACAGAGAAACCTTCAATTAAACCTCTGTCCCTTAACTGACTTTTACAGTATGCCACGGAAGAGAAGCAGCTGGCACATTCTATGTTTTTCCTTTGCTGGGTGCAGCATGAAAGAAATAGTATAATAATAAAATCCTAAATTAATTACAAAGCTTTAAATAAATTACACAATTTCAATACATACAATCTTGTTAAAAAGTGTTTAATCGTGAAAACGAAATTGCTTAAACATAGAACGCTGCGTTTACGACTTAAAATTAAAAATGTAAACGTTCCAAGTGGTAGTCGCTACGAGATTTTCTGGTCCGGAGATCCTATTAACGTTTAAGGTAAAACCTCAAAGACTATAATGGAAATACTACGCTGTTACTATAATATTTAATGGTTCCTGGGCGTTACAGTAAATTGAGGTGTGCAGAGGTAAGACTCTAAATCAGTAGACCGTAGCGGAGCGGGCGCGGTATAAAAGCGAATAGATTTAATTAATTAAATAATAAAATTATATGAGGAGAGGTCTTGACCTAGTCTTGACAAGTAATGGACCGCTTAATTTACAGGAATATTTGTAACATTGAGAAATTTGCTAAACAATAATGAGTATTGAAAATATGGCAGAGTTTAAAATTTTTATCAAATCCATAGCACTATTTTTTTTCTTCTAATACTTATGTTCCCCGAGATAAATTTATTTGTATAGCTCCAAATCTGGTGTCTATTAAGTGTTATAGTGTGTTATAGTTAGGGCCGATTTTTCAATGGTCAGCAAAAGTTATCTAATGAACAAAGTATAACTCGAAAGCTTCAAGCTAGTTTCAAGTTTTTTTTGTAATTCTATGTCATTGTCACAGAAAAGAAGCAGCTGTTTTTCTTGTTTTTTGAAAGAGCAACAAATATCCATACATTCTCACAAACTTTAAGTTTTCACTGTCAGCAGAGTATTCTTTATTATAAACGCTTTGAACGATTCGCTACAGCGTTCGAGTAACCTAGAGAGAAATTTCAGCCGCTTATTATAATCTACAACATGCCTGTATACTCAAATAGCCTTAAGCTTCACGAAAAAGTTCAAGAAAAATTAAAATGTTGATCAAAACTTTTTATTTGTTATGATAAAATAAAAATGTTAGTAAAAAATAGGCAATTTTTTAACTCATGACCTCCTGTTTCTGTTTCGTTCATGTTTGTCGAATAACAACTTGACGACCCTTTTTGACAAGATCAAAAATTAGGAAACTTTGATTAAATTGATTATAAGAACTTAACTATACTTGAGGTATAAGAAATGTGCGAGAATTAAGTCACAAAACGTTTTTATTGGTCCGCTCGCTCGTATCACAAAACAGGACGAAGTAAAATAAATGTAACTTAAATCATGTATACTTTTGTGTTATCAAGTGCGAAATTAAAAAAAGTCCGGAAATTATACGACAATGTACACAGTAAAGTGGTCTATTTCCTTTCTGACCGAGAATAGTTTGAGAGTAAAACATATGAATCGAACTGAAGTTCAAACTCAGTTCAAGAAGATTAAGCGAAAATAAATGACAGTATTCACGACTCCAAATCCCTAGTGTTATAGATTTGGCTAAAACTGTAACACTAGGGATTTGGAGTCGTGAACTCAAACACAACATGCGTGAAGGATAACACAACTCATAGTTCAATGAATAAAGGCAGAAATGCTCGAAAATGTTACGCAAAATTGGACTATTTGAAACAGAGCCGTAGACAATATTTATATGAAGTTATCTTTAAAACGTAAATGACAAAGCCAATTTATCGAGTCCAATAACAAAAATTCATATATGATGCAAGTTATTACGGAAGACACAAAACTATGGAAATGGTAGCGGCGCACGGCTTACCGCGCTCACCGCTCGGATCATTGCGAGCGAATCATCACCTCACTTGATAGCATCGCACCTGACATTCTCGATAATTCCGAAGTTCACAATAACAATGCCTCGTTGTTCTATTTTGGAATGCAAAAAAGATAGCACAAAGCAAAATCTATCCAATGGAGGTATTGCGTATCATCGGTAAAATTTTGATAATTTTTTCAATGAAATCATAAGTCATATAAATCTATAAATTTCCCCAATGTTTACATAAAAACGTTAAATTAAAGTGTACTTTGTTGCATTAAAATAGAGTCCATTTTACATTAACATAATTTATCTCGTTATTCAATTAGTGATGAGGGTTAAGTAGTTTTAGATTTATCGATATCAATTAAGTAAGCTATGGATATATTCATATTTCACTTCAAAATTTTTAACACAAAATAAAGGAAGTTTTAGTTTAGTACACGACAATTTTTTTCTTGAAATGATGGCAATGTATGGCTCTAGTTTGGAATTTAAAAAAAAATAAAAAATGATGTGTCCATTTCAAAAATATTCAAGTGTTCGAAATAAATTGCATATGATGACAAATTTTAATACTATTTTAGCACTCAGTACTCGATTCTGGTCATAACTATGTCATAAAAGTAGGTACTTAATTTTTCACTAGAATTGCCTATAAAGAAATAAAGTTTTGTTACTACATATTTACTTTCCTAACGCCTGAGTCAATGAGAGGTTTTCTGACAGCTTATTAAAACGGTACGAAAATGGTACAAAAGGCTTCGATACATGGTGCTTTACAAAAGGCGAAGTCTTGTCTGTCATATAGCTATATATTCCACACTGCGTTTTTAAAAGTAAAATAAATTAATTGACGTCTGTATCAGAAATTGAACTTATAAATAACCATAAATGGTAGATACCACTTACCTACATTATAGTATACAGACTTAACGCGTTCGGCTTTTTAAGAGTGCCATCTATAGAGGTTTTTGAACTAATCTTTATGAGCTGTCAGAAAACTCCTCATTGCGGCACATGTCATGGCAGCGGCCAATTCTAGTGTCACTATGCGTTGCGTAACCTCTTTTTTTACTTTCGGTTAAGTTTACTCAGTACATAAATAATATTTATTTTTATATTTTATTTTTTCTCTTTACGTATGATCTCCAACTGTTACGTCCTTGAATTTCAAAAGTGACCCACCAATCACCCTGTATATTTATCAAAGGATGATTGTTGTTTCGTTTCTTGAACCTTCTTTTCAGTTCAATTTTCAAACAATTTGACTTATTTCAAGGGTATATATGTACAGAACCCAGCAGATTTAGCGTTACATTGCCTGTGAAATTTCCCCAACCAATTCTAACTTAATGTCGAGGGCATTTAAGTAAAATTTTTGACATATCTGTAACGCATGATGTGCTGCCTTCTGTACCTACGAAATAATGATCTATATTATTTCGACCGTATATTTTAATTCATAATTAGGGCTCAGAATACAGCCTCACTTTTCTGGCTTTGTCAAATTCATCAGGCAGCAGTCAAATGTTAGTCTATTATTCGCTCACCTGGTTTTAGCATTGCATCACCAAATCCGCTTGCTGTTTTCCACTTACTGTTTCCGTTCTCCTTCTGCCTCTACCACTATCACCTTATACCTCATTGCCTAGTGTATAAACCAGCCGGCTATAATAGTAGACTTCACAAAGCCACTATAACTCGTTCATGGGTCAATGTATACGCTTTTATAATAAATTTCCATATTTAATGATGATATTATTGTATATTATTAAATGTATATTGTTAAATATTATGCCAATAAATAAAGAATAGTAAAAAATGTAAAATGCAGATGCAACGCATAGTATCTGTGAAATGTTATTTCATTTCGTATTTTTTTAATATCTCTCTTCTCCTGCGCTGTTTTGCATTGCTTATTTATGTGGCTGCGCCAGTTTTCACATATTTTTGTTTACCATTTTTTTTCTGTATATTAGCTTTTTTTATCGATACTGCTCTGTGCAACAGCCCATCACTAGCGGTCTAAAGTAAATATTTTGACGCGAAAATTTGTCAATGGCATAAATTTATCTACTTTACTTGGTAATCGATTTTTGTCTAATGCAAATGAAATAAGAAGCTATTTCTAATATTTTGAAATAAAATAAAAATGAGGAATCAGATTGGCTGATTGTCTGTAGTGTAGTGAATGGACAAACGGCTTCTTTGTGTGCGTTTGGAGACATCGGTTCCCAAACATTTTTCTTTGCATACAATATCCATAGGTTTTCCTTATTTCGTGTAAATTTTTGTGTTTTATTCGATTTAAAAAAAACAACTCTTAAAAATCACCCGTTATGTACGAGTATATTTCCCTGCTAGTTCCGTACATTGTTAAACAAATTGAAATATAATGCAGGAATTGGGTTTCTGTTTTCATCATCATCACAACTCCGTGTAATGAGCCCACTACAGGGCTATGAGTCTCTCCTCTGGGTGACGAGGAGGTTTAGGCCGTAATCCACAAAGCTGGCCCAGTGCTGGTTGGTGGATGTCAGATATTTCAGGGTGCCGAAATGGCTTCTGACAAACCCTAACGACTACTTAGCGTACCCTCTGAAGCACGCAAGTCGCCGTGAGAAATGAATGGTCGGTGGTCACCCATCCTAATACAGTTTCTGTTTTATTTCATATGAATGATGATTGAATAACGATGAAATAATCACTTTTTTCTTCTCTCTAGTTCTAATGAAGCATAAGATCTAACATTAAAAACTGCACGGTAAATCAGACCCCAACGTTCTCTCGGTGGGTTAAGCATTATCCTCCAAGTCGCCAAGACCACGTAGCGTTGCCGCTGATCAATAAGATATCATCGCCCCGGTTGTTGCACCGAGTAAATTAAAACAGCACGACTGCAAACAAGGGATAATCGGGGCCCATTAGCGGGTGCCAGTGTTTGCAACGAGACGGCACGTCGTCGTCGCTTGTTGATATACGTCTTACCGCGGTTGTTTGGTATACAATTGCGTTTCAAATAAGAGGTTTGGTTACATTTATTTACGTATTGATCTTTTTATTTTATTTTGTGAAATAATCTTTTTAAGAAGATTTTTCGATTAAGAAGTATGCCGAAACATCCTAAAAAATTTAAAAAAAAATACCCAATGAGGAAATAAGGGGACAATCATGCGATGACAGTTATTTGTGATGTCACGTCCTAAAGTCATGTGTAAAGATTTTATCGTTCATATACAGAAAAAATATGAAAAAAAAGAAAAAATCGAAATATATTTTTCAATTTTTGTATGAAGGCAATAACTTTTTTTCATACAAAAATTTGAAGTAAAATTTTTCGTGAAGGTATTCTATAGGGTCGGCGGGACACACTGTATCCACCTGGACAGAAAGAAGTTACTCTTAATAATAGAGATGGCAAATTTTAGTCCAAAGAAACATTCCTTAATTTTTTTAAAAGAAAACCGCATTCAGAATGGAGATATCTATTATAAAGAGTATTTTCTCTCCAGGTGGCATTAAAAAAGTCCACCCGTATAGTTATCTGAAGATCTCCACACAATGAAAACCACGTATAAAAAACCAACTGATAATGTCTAACTACTGTGTAATATTTCTATTTTGCACCTTCACAATAGATGGCGCAGTAAGCATTTTAAATCGCGCATTCAAATATTTCATTAGGGTTTGTTAGAAACATGTCTTCCATGCTGGACTGGGAGCGAAGGAAAAACATAGAATGTGCCAGCTGCTGCTCTTCCCGGGCATACTGTAAAAGTCAGTTAAGGGACAGAGGTTTTATTGGTATTTTTTTGTGGGCGATAGGCTGACGCCCTGTCATCGAAATAGTCTCTCCATCATTATATTGCTTCTAAATTTGACAAACGTGATATCAGACGGTTTTATAGCCTCTGGTGTTCTGCCTACCCCATAAGGGATACAGGCGTGAAGTTATGTTGTACTAGCTGTTGCGCGCGGTTTTACCCGAGCAATTTTGAATCGGTATAAAATTTCGGTATAAAATGTGCTATTTCAGACTGTACACTATTACTATGCCAAATTTCATCCAAATCCGTTGAACCGTTCTCCCGTGATTGAGGAACAAACATCCATACATCCAAACTTTGACATTTATAATATTAGTAAGATGTAGGTATGTGTTAGAAACAGTGTCCCGCCGATCATTATATTTCGTCGCTTCATTCTTCAGATATTATATAACAGGTAGTCCTTTTTAGGTACTAGGTAACTTCGCACAATTTAAAGTATCATAAAAAAAACACTGTGGCGGGGCGCCGCGTGGCATGATCCACCCGGTTCGCGCCAAGCCCTCATTCTTTTTTCGTGCGTGGTAACAAGCATACGTCATTTACTTTAATCATTTACTTAAGTTTTTACAAAATGTTAAACGTACAGCAGAAGAACAGCTTCAACATTATAATATAAAGATAAAAAAGTTGGAACAAAAAATAAATAAAAAACGGAAACAGCGAATTATTTCTACCGATGAAGAAGAAATCTTACAAGGCAAGAGCTACTTATTCAGTGTAAAAATGTTATTTAAAAAATCAGAGCAGAAAATGCGTGTAATCTATAATAGATATATCACGTTAACTGCTCAATATCGTTGTGATGTAAACTTTAATAAATTTTATCTGATCTTATCGATCACCTTTTGTTTTCAATACGACTACAGAAAATGCGGGTAATCTCAAGGAGATTTATCTCGTTGTCTGTAATACGTTATGGGCGTTATATTAATATGAATTAGACATAAACATGTCGCCTCCAAGGTTATTTAAAAAATCAGAGCAGAAAATGCGTGTAATCTATAATAGATATATCACGTTAACTGCTCAATATCGTTGTGATGTAAACTTTAATAAATTTTATCTGATCTTATCGATCACCTTTTGTTTTCAATACGACTACAGAAAATGCGGGTAATCTCAAGGAGATTTATCTCGTTGTCTGTAATACGTTATGAGCGTTATATTAATATGAATTATATGTTTGTTAAAACATAAACATGTCGCCTCCAAGGTATGAGTTACCGCTACCGCTGGATGATGTAAACCTGGATAACCAGAAGACTGCCGCGTCATTCACTGTGGATCAAAAGCTATCTGCAAAGACGCTCCCTAATCCGGAGCCGTCAATATCACAAGACGCACCAGGTATATCGGGAGAACCTAATCCCGATCTGGATCCAGAGCTGCTTACTGCACTTGGAGCTGCAAATTCCGATACACCCGAATTTGGCGCTAAAATACACGATACGCTCTCAAATTTATGGACACCTTTACTAAGAAAAGGACTGTCCAAAGAAGACAAAGATAAATTAACCATAGAAAATACGGTACCCGAAAACTGCAAAAACTTGCAAGCCCCAAAATTAAATGCGGAAATCTTGGCAGCCATAACTGACATAGCACGAGCACGTGACAAAAAAAAAAAAAAAACCAAAACTTTCAGCAACAGCTGGGGTACGGTATTACCGCCATAAATCGAGGGATTGACGTCCTCCTTGGGAAGGAAGAAAACAAATGAAGGCCCTCCGTCACGTAAGTGATGGATGCCGCCTATTATCAGACCTCCACTTTATGTTAACCAAAGATAGGGTAAAACTGATTTTACCGAATTTGGATACAAACTTTAAACATGTTATACAAGACTCCGAAAGAGACAAAACTTTATTCGGAAGTTCAGTGCCGGAAAAAATAAAGGCAAGTAAAGCCATTGAAAAGCAGGGAGCCCTAATTAAAAAAGGCCCAGCCAAAACAGCCGCCTCTCAAATATCAACGGTCAACCGGTCGTCTCAGCAGGGAAACTGGACAGGACCTCCTCGTTACCCGTCGTTCAGGGGGGGGCGGGGAGGTCAGAGGAAACCGATAGCAGCTCAAACAAAGCAGCGCCCACAATCGAACTCTGCGTTCAACGCCAAGTTCCAGCCGCAGACTTCATCCAGGATGCGTGCTCCGACCCAACATTAATCAAGGTACATGCAGGTCGAATTAATTTATTTTATGATTGTTGGACAAAAATAACTAAAAATGAAGTTATATTGAAGTGGCTAAAGTATTTATTTAGAATACCATTCGATACTCAAATTTGTCAGTATTCTATTCCTAAAAATAATTTGTCATCATGTGAAAAACGAGACATGAAAATAGCTATAAATAAATTATTTGACTTAGGGGCTATAAAACCTTGTTCTCCTTCAAATGATCAATGTATTTCAAATATATTTTTAGCTCCGAAACCTAACGGAGAAAAAAAGTTTATACTAAATTTAAAATCTTTAAACAAGTTCGTAACAAAAGTACATTTTAAAATGGAATCTTATAAAACAGAAAGTACCTACGATTCGAATTCCAAGAAAATGATTCGTCTGAGCCGATCACTTACGAGTTCACAGCAATGCCGTATGGATTATCGATAGCTTTGTGGGTATTTACAAAAATTATGCGTGAAGTAATGAGTCATTTGAGAAAACAAGGTTTTAAGTCTACTACCTATTAAGACGATCTTCTTATTGGAGATACATATGAAGAATGCATGATTAATGTAAGAGAAACTTTGAAGTTATTACATTGTCTAGGTTTTATTGTAAATTTCGATAAAAGTCACATTGTACCAAAAAAGTCAATCAAATTCATAGGTTTTATGTTCAACACAGAACAGATGTCTATTACGTTACCTGGCGATGAGCGGAATAACATTGCACAGTTAATAAATAGGTACATTAATCTTAAAACTTGTTCAATACGAAATTTCGCTAAACTTATAGGTGTATTGATCGCAGCCTGTCCAGCCACAAAATATGGATTCTTATATACAAAAATATTAGAGAGACAAAATTTTTTAGCCTTAAATAAGTTCGGAGGAAACTATGAGGCAAAAATGAATCTCAATAAGATATTACTAAAAGATTTATGGTGGTGGAAAAATAATATTAATATTATTTCTTGTCCAATCATTACTCAAAATTATAAGTTAGAAATTTACACCGACGCATCTAGGACAGGCTAGGGAGCAGTATGCAAAAATAATAAATATAGTGGTTCATGGACGAACAGTGAAAAAGAAAATAATATTAACTTTTTAGAATTACTCGCGGTTTTGTTAGGTCTCAAAAGTATAGCTAGTGAAGAAAAAGAAAAGAAAGAAAGAAAGAGTCCAGAAAACTTAACCCTGATACTGAATGGGCCCTCTCGGATAGCGCTTTCCAACTTATTGTAAATAGTTTCGGGCCCATTAAGATCGACTTGTTCTCAAGTCGAGCCAAATGTAAATTATTTGTCACCTAGAAGCCTGAACCTGATGCAGTCGCAGTTGATGCATTTACAATAAGCTGGGCTGACTTGGATTTTTATGCATTTCCTCCCTTTTCTCTTGTATTAAAATGTTTACGAAAAATCATTGATGATAAAGCCGAAGGGGTACTTGTATTCCCCTTCTGGCCTTCTCAGCCATGGAGTCAGCACCCACTGCACTCCAGCCTTACCCTGGGTGCCGCGAGGCTCTCCGGGCGTCGTTCAGCCGGCGCGGCTGCCCACCAGAGGCTCTCACGTTGATGCTCGCCTCGCTCGCAGACACTACTATTCGCTAGTACAACGTCTCATTGAAGTTATGGTTTCAAGAAGTGTGGTTATGAATTAATAGTTTCGAAAAATCCATTCCATTAGTTCTTTGATTCTTAAACGAGCAATTTAATAAGGGATGTTCTAACGGTTCATTAAATACGCATCGATCTGAATTATCTCTTTTATTAGGAGAAGAGATAAGTGATAATAGTTGTGTTAAACGCCTCTTAAAAGGAGCCTATAAAACTAAACCTATTAAGCCTAAATATTCATTTACTTGGGATCTAAATTTAGTACTAAATCAACTGTCTTCTTGGTATCCAAATATTAATTTATCATTAGAAAATATTACAAAAAAAAAAAAAACTCGTTACTTTATTAGCTTTATGTACCGGTCAAAGAGTACAGACATTGTCTTTAATTAAATTAGAAAATATTGTTTTTCAATCTGATAAAGTAAATATTATTATAACAGATATAATCAAGACTTCCGCTCCAAATCGTGAACAGCCCTTATTATCTCTCCCTCTTCTCAAACTTTCAAAGCAATATCAACATATGCCCAGTATCAACTTTAAAAGAATATATTTTTATTACAAAAAATATCTGAGGTTCAAACTCCGGGAATCTCTTCGTAACATTCAAAGCTCCCCACAGAACTGCATCAAGTCAGACGCTAAGTCGATGGATTAAGCAAACGCTCGCCACGAGTGGCATTGACATGAGCGTTTTAGTGCGCACAGCACACGACACGCGTCAACCTCAGCCGCGCGCGCGGCCGGTATCAGTGTCGATGTCATTCGAAAAACGGCCGGGTGGACACAAAACTCACAGGTGTTCGCAAAGTTTTACCATCGGCCTTTAGATGATCAACAAAATAACTTTGCTTTGTCGATACTTAACAATACTTAACCTAATATTAAAAATAGTTATTGAATATTACGTATTTTGATATTAAGTAAATTACTACATTAAAAATTATGTGTCTATAAATAGACTATCACTAAGTTTCATTAATTTAAGCTGATTATAATTTCTAGCAACTCAAATAAAGTAAGATTATTTGAAGCTCATTATGCAATAATACTAATTATTAAGTACTATAATAATAAAATATGTAATTACATATTTATATCTTTACTTATTTCAATTCCAAGTATATACCTAAACAAAACTTTCTATCTCTGAAAATCTACCTGTTATATAATATCTGAAGAATGAAGCGACGAAATATAATAGATGATTAAACGAACTTCTAAGTGAAGTTCTATCGCTATTATATGAGTCGCTTCATTCGAAGATATGACGTACCCACCCACCCCGGAACCCATTTAAAAGTTTCGTTTAGGGTCTCTAAAGAATGAGGGCTTGGCGCGAACCGGGTGGATCATGCCACGCGGCGCCCCGCCACAGTGTTTTTTTTATGATACTTTAAATTGTGCGAAGTTACCTAGTACCTAAAAAGGACTACCTGTTATATAATATCTTCGAATGAAGCGACTCATATAATAGCGATAGAACTTCACTTAGAAGTTCGTTTAATCATCTATTATATAAGACACAAAAGGAGTCGCTCAGGCATAATCTAGTATTTAAAAAAATTGTAGGTTCATCCAATGTTCATATATGGTAAACTTAGTAGATCACTCAAGAAGTATTCAATCATAAAAAGGTTTCTTTTCGTGTATGTTTACCCAAACACATTTATAATATCAGTTAAGACTGAAAAAGTTAACATTAAGTCAAAAACAAGTACTTACTTACCCTAAACAAATTCTTAGAGTTATCATCCGTATTAAGTTCTGAAAATATGTAAATAACTCCGACTGGAGCGAGCTAACAGTGCCTTTATATTATAAAATGAAATAACCAGAGCAAACGAAAGACGAAACTAGATTTAAAATGTTAAATGACAAAGAAGCGCGCACCGGGAGTTGGAAGATACTCACTGACAATCCCGTGAGCAGTGGAATACTTTGAAAAATATGATTCTCTATGAAACTGTACACAGCGAAGGTTGCCAGGGATCATTTTAAAATGATAAGCCGGCAAAGTACTGCGGTACAAGAGCAAGTGAGGTTTAGTTTACAGTTAAGACTCATTACTTGAGATCAGATTGCGTTCTGTATATTAAAATAAGTAGATAATATTATTTTATTTTATCCTATTTTCATTGCTAAATTTAATTTAATTTCAATTTTATTATTATACCCAATGATCAAAATGATCTAAAATAGATTATAACACTAGTTATTAAGGTTAAAAATTGTAATAATTAACACCTATGGATTTAATATCTGAAATAAATGTTTGAATTTGAATTATATTATTATAATCTAGACAGTTAACACAGCGTTTTCGACTTAGCTTTCTTACCACAAAAATATATGCGACAATTTGATGTCTTTTAGGCTGTTTTTTATGGAATACATATTTATACAGTCATCTCAGGGCGACGCGCTCCCCGGAATATATTTGTTTCGATCTCCAAAACGAACCGGATACAAATCAATCTCGCCCTTCTCTTCAATTCATTTCAGTTGACATTTATTTGGACATTGTATTACTTTAATTTTGCCGTATTCGACTTAGTACTCTCCAATTTCGAGAAGCTCCATTGTGAAACTTACAGACTTCAAAATCAGTTTTCGTTAGAAACTGTTGAGTTTGAAATAGCCTAATTTGACATTAGAGAATGTAATTTAGAATCATCATCATCATCATCACAACTCTTTGTAATGAGCCCACTGCAGGGCATGAGTCTCTCCCCTGGGTGAAGAGGAGGTATAGGCCATAATCCCCCAAGCTGGCCCAGTGCTGGGTGGTGGATGCCAGAATTTTTAGGGCGCCTAGATGGCTTCTGACAAACCCTAACGACTACTATATACAAGTATACAGCACCCGGGACCGACTGCTTAACGTGCCCTCCGAAGCACGGAAGTCGTCGTGAGATATGAATGGTCGGCGGTCACCCATCCAAGTACCGACCGCGCCGAACGTTGCTTAATCTGTGATATCGTATGATTCACACAGTAACCACGGCGCCACGACGACTTCATCGAGACCAGTGTATTGGTTCCTAAATCTGCAATTACCCCTGAATGGAAAACAATCCATAATCTGATATACCTAAGGAGAGTTCATTGAAATATTTTCTATTGGTATTCTACTTTTCCCGCAGGTTGCGCATTTTTAACATGTCCGCTTTTATAAACAAGTAATTAATACCGAAAACCCAATAGGGAAACCAACTTTAATACTGTATTATTTTGTGAGTACCTTAGGAATTTGTTCTACCTGGCTGGACAGGACACACTTCACAAGAAATGTAAAAAAAAATATTTTTGAATTTTATACGTATGAAAGAAAGAAAGAAAGAAAGAAAATAATTTTATTATCACAAATAACTTAAAAATAAAAAAGAATACAAATCAACACAATTTAAAGAACTACGGTTGTATACGATTTTGAACTTAGGTTCATAATCAAGGTAAATATGGTATTACACATAACATAGGTATACATTTTGTGATAATAGGCTTGACCTCAGCATTATGCTGCTTAAACATTATATTTTAGCAGCGCTGGTTTTCAGACCCAGTATAATGCATCTCGTAAACTTAAATCAGGTTCTTGAAAAAGAAAAATCAATAATCTCCTAAATCAAACATTTTTGTAACTATGACCCCTTCTCTAAGTTCAGCGAGATAGATTCCTCGAGATTATTTGACAAGCAAACAGTACCAACATTTATCTTGTTCAAAACGCACGGAAGTTGGCTACAAATAAGACATCAAATATTGATGCTGCGTAGTGGGAAACCGCAGACTATATTACTTTTTATGACATATATCATAAATATGGCGCTACCGTGATGGAGCTACCATGAGAGGGTCGTTATTAGTTTATATAGGGCTTAGGTTTAATTCTTATCTATACAGGGTCCACCTATAATAGTCCATTATATTTTAATAACAGATTAACAATGATGAGCGGGTGTGAATTTCGAAAAACATTTTTTTATATATTTTCATAAATTAAAATTTCAAAATTCTTCTTAGGGAATAAAATTTAAGTTTAATGTTCATTTTATGACTACATACAATAAAATGGAGATATTTTTATATTACTTGCTGTGTAGTCACAAACTACAGATTAAACTAGGATTAGAAGAATTTTGAAATCATAATTGATGAAAAATGTTAAAAATATTATTTTTTTTCGAAATTCAGACCCACTCATTACTCTGAATCTGCTATTAAAATATTATTGACGACCCTGTAGATATGTGTTAATAAAACAAGTATTGCATTGCATCTGGTAAATGAGTCCTCATTTAGCCATACAAGTTTGACGAATGAACGAATGAATGAATCAGATATTTATATTAACCCATGTAAAGCCGTGGCGGGTTGGTCGCCTGAGGTGATAAGAAAACATACTTTCTGAAAAAATACAAAAACAAAAAATAACATATTTGTCCAGCCTATGTCCAGCAGTGGATGTCTACTGGCTATTGATGATTCACATTCATAGTAATTATGAACATGGCGATGAGCAGGACACAGAATTGCCAGAGACAAGTCTGTTACTCTTCTCATTTATGATTTTTTTTCCGCCAAAAAAACGTTGATACCCCATCTAGACACCCTTAAGGGAATCGCAAGTGGGGAGGAGGTGAATGATTGATGTATCGGAGGAGACCGTCAAGGGACACATGATTGTTAGACACATGACCCCGCTGGACAATCCCTAACAGTGCGGGACTCACCGAACCCGGCGCTACCCGCTAAACACCCCCTTTGCTGGTCAATCTCGAGTTGGGCATAAACCATTATCTGAACAACAGCCAAATAGAGTCAGAGGCTGCGTACGTTATTGACGATATTTGACAGCAAATTTTCTACGAAGATAGCTAGAATTGCCAGGAGGATACCATAGGTAGGGCAAAACCATAATACATAGGATACTTTAATTCTGATATTTTGAGGGTACATCTTTTAGAGCAGACTATAAAAGCAATACAATAATTCATGTGTGTAGCTGTTGTTCAAAAGACATAAATACATACATAACTTCACGCCTGTATCCCTTAAGGGGAAGGCAGAACACCAACGGCTGTAAAACCATCTGATGTGACATGGAAAACCATGAGATGGTTTTTTGACAAATTTGGAGGTATTATAATGATGGTGAGAGACTATTCACAAATTCATGAAGCCTGACTTGTCTATTAATCATGATGGTTCTCAAAACTCTTAATTCAAGTTCAAATTCGTTGGCATAATAATTTACTTATCCTTATCACAATGTCTATATTTAATCAAAATAATAATCGCTTTCTTGGAAGCTTTCAATAAAATATTCAGATTTTCCTCAATTAGGAAAGCATTAAAATATTGAGTTTTCGGCAAAGTAGTCATTAATGAGGCATTTGATTCTCCAAGGAGTTCGAATATTTGAACAACTAATTAGCGTCTATAAAAACCGCAAATTTCAAAATAACATAGATTGTAGAGAACTCTTATGGGTATGTAAAGTAAATACATGTATTTCTTTAGTCTGTATTTAGCTCACTTGGCGCTGTAGGTTACGGCAATACTTGGAACTAAAGATCTGTGGTTTTATGCTGGGGTATAATAGTCTGTAGGTTATACTTTTTCTAGTTTATGGTTATGAATGATGACAGTTTACTTTTTGAAACTCATGTCGACAGAATAGATAGATTAAAGAATAAATATTTGTGAAGGAAGCTACTTATGAAATAATAAACCCTAAATGTAGTTTCTTTGATTACAGAGCAACGCAACAAGTTTATTTCATTTCATAGTACTTCAAGATAACAAACCTTATAAAACTACATTTTTGTTTATTTATACTTAAATAATAAACGTACAAGATGGAGAAACTTTGTTTTGAGTTCACGATATTACCAGGAAGTGACGGAAAATCGAACATTTACTCTATAACCTCAATAGCAACACGTGATGAGAAAGTGTATGCTATACCTGAAGAATTTCAACCTGCCATTTTGCATAAAGATTTAATAAAAACAGCGGCCTACAACAAGGTTAAAAACAGTATAAAGAAGAGATATCAAACTCGAAAAGTTTGGATAACTATGACAGAGGAATTAAGTAAAACTTACATAGACGATGGTAATATACAATTTGGAGATCAATACCTAGAGGAAGTGAGTCAACAACAAACCTCTCTTGTTAAAAGTAAGGATACAGATGTATTAGAAAAATTATTTGAAAAATTGGTGCAGAATACACAAGAGACCAAACAACAAAACTTGAAATGCATAGCGGAGAAGTTTGTCATAGAACATTTTACAACAAAAAATTGGAATGCGAAGCAGTGGATTGACATTTATGAAAGGGAATGCTTACGTTTCAATGTGACAGAAGATGAGAAAAAAATTGAAATACTAAGATTATTTATGGATAAAAGCTGTATAGATTGGTACAGTTCCATGATACTGAAATTTACTATGAACTCAGAATGGACAGTGTGGAGAAATAAATTTTGTGAAACTTTTGCTAATAAAGGGTGGAACTCAGTTACATATGCTCTACTATTTAAATATAAAGAGGGATTGTTAGTGGATTATGCAATCAAAAAAGAAAAACTGCTATTGGATATGAGAAACTCAATTGATACAGGTACCCTAATAGATCTTATTGCGGCTGGTTTGCCAGAATTTGTACTGAGCAAGATTGATAGAGAAACTTTGACAGATACAGTGGATCTATTCAATGAGGTAAGAAAGTTTGAATATTTAATAAATACAAAACATAACACGTTCTATAGAAAATATCCTAAAACCAATAGTAGAAATGAACAAAAAATCCCTTGTAAAATATGTGAGAAATTAAATAAAGGAATGCGCTATCACCCTGATTCGGCATGTTGGTTTAAAACAAAAGATTTCAGAGAAAAAAATATTAAACATGTAAACAATTCAGTAATTGAAGCTGAGTTGAATGAAACAGATCAAAAAAACTAATAGTGACACCATTAATAAATATAAAATTAAAATTAAATGATACATTAGAAATTAATGGTGTTTATGATTCTGGTTCTAATGTTTCTTTGATAAATTCCAAGTTACTGAAACTGAAAGAAAAAGGAAATAAATTGAATGAAGCAAGTTTAGTAACAATTAGTGGTGTCCAGAAAACAAGTGATGTGGTTAGTATAAAAATTAAAATTTTTGAAATAGAAGAGAATGTCCAAGTATACATTATTGATAAAGAAAATTTTAAATATGATTTTTTGATTGGGCTAGACATGATAAAAATGTTTAAACTATCACAAAATGAAGACTTAAGAATAACACAAAAAAAACACTTGGGTACAGAAAGTTTGGCAGAAACTATTTCAAACATTACAACAAATACGGAAAAAGAAATATTAAATAAAAAATCTGAAAAGAAAGAGTACAAGATCAATTTTAATGAACATATAAATGAAGACGACTTTGAAGTAAAATTGAGTCATTTAAATGAATATGAGAAGTTAGAGATAAATAAACTGATAAATAAATATGATTCAATTTTTGCAAAGAATAAATATGATGTCGGAACTGTTAATGGATATGAAGCCAGAATAGACTTATTAGTAGACAAGTACTGCAGTAAAAGGCCTTATAGATGCACTATAGATGATAAAAAAGAAATAGAAACACAGATAGCTAAATTACTGGATAACAAGCTAATAGAAGAATCCTACAGTCCATTTGCTGCACCTGTTACTTTAGCATTTAAAAAAGAAGAAAACAAGAAGTCCAGACTATGTATAGACTTCAGAGATTTAAATAAGATAGTGGTACCTCAAGCTCAGCCATTTCCATTAATAGAGGATCTACTGACAAAGACGAGGAATTGCACATTGTTTTCAACTCTAGACATAAATTCTGCATTTTGGTCTATTCCATTACGAGTAGAAGACCGAAAGAAGACTGGATTTGTAACGCAGGAAGGACATTTCCAATGGACTTGTTTACCATTTGGCCTAAAAACTGCTCCAGCAATATTTCAGAGGATATTGAGCAATATATTAAGAATATACAAACTTACAGATTTCGCAGTAAATTTTATCGATGACATCTTGATATTTTCTAAATCTTTTGATGAACACATTCACCATCTATCACAATTAATGGAAGCAATTAATGCAGAAGGTTTCAGATTAAAATTCACAAAATGCACATTCGCTTCAGACTCAGTGAAATACTTAGGTCATATAATTCAAAATAACTCAATTAAACCAGTGAAGGATAATCTTATTTCGATAAAAAATTTCCCTGTACCAAAAACACAGAAGAATATAAGACAGTTTTTAGGAAAAATTAACTTTTATAATGAATACATACCAAAAAGTGCAATATTGCTAAATCCATTACATAATTTACTAAGAAAAAAACAAAAATTTATATGGTGTGATGAATGCCAGAAGGCTTTTGAGAAAATAAAAAATCTACTATGTTCCCAACCAGTTCTAGAAATTTTTGACCACAATTTGCCAACTAATATCTATACAGATGCTTCTTTAGAAGGTGTGGGAGCCATTTTAAAACAAATACAGCCGGATGGAAAAGAAAAACCTGTGGCTTATTTTTCGAAGAAGCTAAACATAGCACAAAAGAAGAAAAAAGCTATATATTTGGAATGTTTAGCAATAAAAGAAGCAGTGAGATACTGGCAATACTGGTTAATGGGTAAATCATTTACAGTCTATTCAGATCACAAACCACTAGAAAACATGAACCTAAAATCAAGAACCGATGAAGAACCAGACTTGGGCAAAAAGTAATCAGATTAATGATTAAGGATTGCGATTACAATGAGTAATCTTTAATTACGATTACAGATTACCGAAATTAATCAAAAATGTAATCAAATTGGTGATTAATGATTATTAATCAGTAATCGTAATCTTGATTACTTTTATGATTGATTTAGTTAGATCAACATTAGGAACGTTAAAAATTAAAACAACATATTGTATAGCAATAATCATCTTTATTTTTTTAATCAGTCTTATAATATTGTGTGCGAAATATGATAATATTATGAAATGAAATGAAATGGAAATGAAATATGATTATATTTTTGCATATTGGATTGGAACCACCGGAATATTATTTATGATGTACAGTTCAAATTAGACTTTAATAGCACCCTCTTTTCAAACATTTCATCTGAAAGTCTGTGTGATTTTGGTGAATTTGTCATAGTTGCATACGAGAATAGCCTTTCAACTGGACCAGATGACGGTAGAGGTGTATTATATTTCTTAAAAACATTTTTGATCTCTGGATATCTATTTAACACGGATATATCTTTATTTTGATCCGCTAAATAATGAGAAATAATGATTTCTGCCCTAGATCTTTGGATTTGGTGAATATCTCCTGTTGAATCGGTCTCTGATGAATCAGTGTCAAATTCGAAATAGCTGTCTTCGTATTTATTATTTGAGGTGTCTTGATAAGTTTCAGGTGCTTCATGAATTTCTTTGACAACCGCTCCCTTGAAAACTGATTTGATTTTTGAATGATATTCTAAATTTATACAAGTCATCCATTTGTCCTTGAACCTGGGATAAGATATTGCAGCAACTACCGCATTTTGAGCAACCTTCGAGGAGACATCAAAAAACTCCGAAAATCGCGTTTCCACACTTTCCAAATACTTCTCCGCCAACCTTTTACAAAAAAGAAGTGGTTCTCTGTTGAGTTTCTGCAACTTTTTTCGCAGAGATACTAAACAGGGCAGCAAAATACCGTAATACATATTTTTTTCGCCTTGTATTATATCCAGGGCTTCTGCTATTGGTTTTGAACAACGCAAATATTCATTTATGTATTGAAAATCATTGGTACGTAAAACGTTTGTTAGTCCCAATGCCACGTACAACTGGACACTCTTGTCTTGTATGGATGAAATTTGTTTTAGGCTATCATAAAGACTGTTCCATCTTGTGATTCCCGGCCTGGAAAGAGTATGTCCAACTATACCTTGTATTATTTCAGCTGATTTAGGGCGGCTGGCCGAGTTCCACAAATCGTTACATTTTTTTATAACTTGATGATGAATATCAACAGTAGTTGATTCATTATTTCTTAACACTTTATTGGCATCTGTAGTTGCACATAGATTCAACTTGTGAGCAGAACATCTTAAGTGTACCGGCAATTCTAATATAGTTGTTTGTGGCATAACATTTTCGACAAAAACGGAATCATTTAATGCGTGTGACGTAGAACTGCGCTCGGAGTCAAAATCCTCGCCGATGATAGGACCCTCTTGGGATTCTGAGTTGCCATCAATGCCATCAGCAAAATTTTCTAAATTATCCAACTCGACGCCAAATTCTTTAAATGCTTTAACAAAATTACTGCCGCTATCAGTGACCGTGGCTAAAACTTTTCGTGAATTTAAACCAAATTCAGAATGTATTGCTTCAAGTAAAAAAGCTATTCGGTCATAACTGTGAGAACCTGAAAATCGTCGGCATGCGAGTGTTTTAGATTTTCTTTCTAGGTTTGAATCAAGCCAGTGTACCGTGACGCCCAGAAAACTTCGACATTTTCCTGACCAAATATCAGCAGTTGTGCAGACTTCGTTGGCATTGTGCAATTCATTTTTGATATTCGTAATTTCTTTTTTATAATATTCATCTATTAAACGCCCCAAGCTCCTCCTACTGACAACATTCAATCCTTTGGTGCTAATATAAAAACTGTCAAATATTTTTTTAAAATACGGATCATCTATTGCTTGTAAAGGAATCATCGAATGAATAAAAAACTTTAAAATATTTTCATTAAATTGCTCTTGCGTAACCGGTTGCTCGGCAGATTTATTTGTATTGTTCATAATTTCTGATTGACGACTGTAAAAAGTTCTTGAAGATGGTTTGTTTTTCTTTACACATTTTAAATGAGTTTGATACTCTTTGTATATGTCTTCTCCGTGTCGTCGTTTGAGGTGAGTAACAAAATTTGATGTAGAATTGTTAAAGCCGCAAATTTTAACTTCTTTTGGTTGACAAGATGTACAAATTGCAACTTTTTTAGTGCTAGTGGACTCCGTTTTAGAAAATATAAAAAACTTGCCGTCAAGAATGCATGGTAACGTTTCTTCTGCTTGCTCATTCTGCAAATCTTCCGATTCAGTGCTATTGGATGAATATGAAAAAGAACTTGACGCCATATCAAATCCAGAACCGATCAAACTTATAAAAACTATATTATATTACGCAACAAAAATTACGTGCGCTCCTTACACTCAATTCGCTTGACTGTGCATCGCGTTAATCAAAATGGCGCGTCCACGCTTGTTTTCACTATCGGCAACGCGTACGCTGCGATTGGCTAACCGGCGATCGTATGAACCCTGTCCCCCGCACCCTTACCGCGCGAGTTACGTAGTAGAGGTGGGCATTAAAAGTTATAACTTTAACATGTTATATTAAAAATAATGTTAGTATTGTTAAATTAAAATTCACTAAAATGTATTTTTAATTATGGTTTATTTTTTGTTATTTTATTAAAATTATCCAAACTTTGAATTTCTATAACACTGTCATCTATATATTTTTTTTAAGTATTAACTGTTAAAATATATGCTAGATCACAAAGCAGATACATAGTAGAGCTGCTGTAAGCAAAGTTGCACAGCTTCAATTTGGGTTGTCCTGACGTCACAGCCTTTAGTGCAAGCTATTCCTCGCTAGAGGCACTGGCGTCAGTTCGTCGCTGACATCCGTGAAGTATGTACACGCGTAGATATTTAAAAAAATTAAATCCTCCATTTGTTTCTCGATGTAAAATTTAGTTTTCTATATTTTTATAAAGGAATTACATTGACAATCCAAATAAAATTAACTTACCACGAAGATAATTTCATTCATAATTATTTTTTACAAATTGTTTGTTTTCCAATTATTTGTGTTCAAAATTTCAGATTGTTATTTGTTGCCTAGGTGATTTTTATGCCGCGAAAAAGGTTGCGTTATCTGCCGTCAAGTAGAAATACTTTTATTTCGCGGTTTTTTCTGACAGATTTGGAACGTATGAAACTTCGTTAAAAAACTAGAGCCACCTAGTAAAGTATAGCTGAACTTTTTTGATGATCATGTGAATATTTTAACCTTATGTTTCAACCGGTTTTTACTACTCGATACTAGGTGACTAATGCCATCGCCTGTTTGGCTATGATTGGCCATAACCCACCGCTTACCCCTCCCGCACCCCGCGCGTAAGCTTCACTTGAGTCCCTAGAAAAAACCTGATAGGGCAGCTCCTCTATATATTTCCTCCGTGTGCTAGATGGCCTGTACTGCCCATATAGCGTGCTCCTTTATCAATGAGCCTTTGTGATTACACAGGATTTTTATTCGTATTGTATTAGTGATAGATTCTTTTTAAGTCAAATGTATTAGTCTATATTTGACTTAAAAAGAAAAAAATAGCAGTCTTGGATAATAAGGTAAATTTTGTGTTGATTAAAAAAATTAAATTTTACAATAAATATCGTTTTAACATTTCAAATTTCAAACAAAATAAACTTCATTCATTTTGTTTCGCTGTATGCTATACATGAGAAATAACTTTGTTTGTTTCGCTCAATTTGTAAAGTTATCTAAGAAGTATAAATTACATTTAATCCCACCTCTATTACGTAGAAGTTAGTTCAGATATATTAATCCGTTAATACAGAATAATCATGTAATTTAGATTACTAACTACTGTAATCAAGATTAAAGATTACATGTGCAATCTTGAGTAAAAGTAATCGTGACTACTTTAATCTGATTGAAAGTAATCATAATTAATTTCAATCAGATTATTAATCCGATTACAAAAGTAGTTGATTACGTCCAACTCTGTGAAGAACTGGGTGATTTGACTTACTACCTATCACAATATGACTTTAACATAAAATATTCTCCAGGAAAACAAAACCTAGAAGCAGACTGCCTTAGTAGGAATCCTGTGTTGGAATCAAATGAAAATATAGATGAACAGTTAAAGATTGTTAACTTGATTAATATAGAAGAAATTCTGATCGATCAGACTAAAAATAAAGACATTCAAAAGAATAAGGACAACGTGGTAAAGAAACATAATATATACTATCCTCGCGTTACTCCATCAAGTTGATAGTAAATCTTTGTCCTACTCAAGTTGAAATCTTCAAGTATATTCCGATTGTGCAGTAACAATTGTTGTTTTGTTGTGATCTCGCACTGGTGCTTCAAGGAAGAAGATAATAATTTCGAGCGTTCAAGACCGTAACACTGCTTAATTACATAGTTTCAAGCTGCATTTACAAATCTTATAATCACAAAACGAGGGTGTTTGTTTATATTTGGATACCAGTTCGACAAGTAAGTGACAACTCATATTTGACAGAGGGCGACCAGCAAATGTCATATATCATCTGACGTTTGCAATACCTGTTGCGTTCACTTCAATCAATTGTCTGGTCCACTATAGAGGCTATTGTGATATACTTATTTTAAGCAATAGTTTTACCGATATGGTCATTTGCGGTAGATGTGGCGATGAGGTTTCGGAGGCCCTGAAATGTACTGCCTGCTTCAAGCATTTTGACTATCCATGCTCGGGGATAACTGAAATAGGTTACAGAAAGCTTGGCGACCGTCAAACAACCTGGAGATGTCCTTCATGCAGAAACTCTGGGACTCCAAGCCGCCATACAGTGTCACCAACGCCTTCTTCTACGGTCAGCCTAGATAATGTCATGATGGAATTGGCCCAAATAAATCTCAAATTAGCACCTTTGGCCAATCTGGTTGCCGATATGCAGGAAGTAAAGAAAGACCTCGCTAATCTCAAGGCTTCTACTAGTGAATTTTCTGGCCGGGTAAGCAAATTGGAAGTTAGACTCGAGCAATTCGACAAAGTTATTGAAGCCACTAAGCCATTGCATAAACAACTAAGTGCACTACAAGCTGAGATTCACGATAAAGAGCAGTGGCTCCGGGCAAACAACGCCGAGATAAAGGGTGTCCCAGAGAAAGACAGAGAAAATCTCTTCGATGTAATCTCCAAAATTGGTAATAAAATTTCTTATCCTACTGCGAAGAATCAGATTAACTTTGTACATAGAGTTCCCACGAAGGGAAATGGATGTAAAAACATAATAGTGTCTTTTATGAACCGTTACATGAAGGAAGATTTTGTAGCCGCAGCAAGAGCTAGCAGCGATAAGTTAACTCCGAAGGATCTTGGTTTGACAGCAACGAATAAAATTTTCATCAACGATCATCTTACGATGCATAATAAAATTCTTTTATCTAAAACCAAATCATTTGCAGTCGAGAATCATTTTCAGTTTGTTTGGGTGAAGCACTCCAAAATTTTCATCAGGAGGGATGCAACATCGAAGATTGCGAATATCAGGTCGGAAACCGATTTGCTAAAACTTTGTCAGTAAACCAGTTTTTCTACTGCCACTATTATAATTGTTATCTTTTAGTTGAAACATATTCTACAACAATTATATACCTGTTAATTCTAATTTTACTCTGTAAGACTGTATACATTGGTGAGCTTCAAAATTTACTTAGTGTTTTCGGATTCTTTCTGTAGTTTATTGCAAACGAAGTGTGGAATTTATATTTTAATTCAAAATCATTTAGAAGTTGTGTTTCGTTTTCCAAATGGTTAGTCTCAAAGTTTATCACCAAAACGTGCGTGGTTTACGAACCAAAACCGAAGAGTTTTTTGGGAATCTATGCTTGAGTGAGTTTGACGTAATTACATTAACTGAAACTTGGCTTTTGGAGGGTATAGGTAATAGCGAATTATTCGATAATCGTTACATGGTTTGGAGACGTGATCGTGACTACGATGCTACCTCACAGTCACGTGGGGGAGGAGTTTTAATAGCAGTGCGTCGTGAGCTGGTCACAGTAGCCAATGCAGAATGGATCTCCAGTGCTGAAGACATGTGGATAACAATTAACCTTATAAATAAACAACAGAAACCTATTAAGTTGCACATTTGTTGTATTTATCTGTGTGAACAAAATTTTGGTAATACTTTCTCAATGCAGCTTAACAATTTTCTTTACAAGTTAACTAATATAATTAACACGCGACCCTTAGATAAGTTTTTAATTTTAGGGGATTTTAACATGAGTTCCATCACTTGGGTACCTACTAACGGTGAAGCTTGTCCCTCCACATTATCCAATAGTAACTATACTGATTTTATTGATACCCTTGATGTTTGTAATTTAAAACAATTCAATGTGATTAAGAACTCACACGGGAAAATTCTCGATTTGATATTATGCAACGACTCCGTCACTGTAACTGAATGTTTGTTTCCACTTGTCTCAGAAGATCCTTACCACAAATCGCTTATAGTCTATGTTTTGTTTGCTGATTATAAAGTGCTTCCTGCAACTGTAAGAACTGTATACAATTATGATAGAGCTGACTTTCCTGCTATTTGTTCAGAACTAGATAATACGGATTGGATACTCCTCCTTACTGAATGTTCAATTGATGAAGCCTTGACCAACTTTTATTCTGTTATCAACAAATTGAGTGAAAAATACATTCCAAAACGTCAATTGCAACATGAAAAGTATCCACCTTGGTACAGCTCTGCACTCAAAAAAGTAATTAAGGAAAAAATGAAGTATCACAAAAAATACAAAACCTATGGCAATATTTCTGATAAATTATCATTTCATCTATTAAGAGAGAGAGCTAAAAATTGTGAACAAGCTTGCTATAAAAATTTCATCTCGAAAATTGAAGCCTCAATTAAGCACAATCCGAAGGCCTTTTGGGCTTTTGTGAAGTCCAAACGTCTGAACAACACATATCCTTCTAAAATGTATTACAATGATTGTAGCAGTGATTCAGGTTCTGATATTTGCAACCTTTTTTCTGATTATTTTAAATCTAGCTTCGCGGCTCCAAATTCAGGTAATTTTGATCCATCCACATCAAACCAAGAGTCGCCGGTGCATATCGAATCGATAGAAATATCCACTGAATGTGTATACAGACACTTGAAATCTCTGGACTCAAGTAAATCAGCTGGACCAGATACCATTCCTGCTAGATTTTTGATTGCCTGTGCTAAAGAACTCTCTCATCCCGTCTCTTTATTATTTGCAAGATCTCTTAAAGAAGGGATAATGCCCGGGGTGTGGAAATCTGCGTTTATTTCACCTATTTATAAAAAAGGACCTAAGGATAACATTGTCAATTATAGACCTATCTCCAAACTCTGTCTCTTGGCGAAGGTATTGGAGCGGGTTGTCTACAATGAATTATACCAGACTTTGCAAAATACGTTTCTTCCTCAACAACACGGATTTTTGAAAGGAAGATCTACAACAACGAATCTGTTAGTCTACACTGACTTCGTTACTGAGAGTATGGATCAGGGTCACCAAGTTGATACGATACACACCGACTATAGCAAAGCCTTTGATCGTTTGGATCACAAAATACTACTCAAAAAACTTTATCTCTCAGGTATCAGGGGTAACCTTTATAGGTGGTTTTCTTCGTACGTGCTAAATAGAACTCAAGCAGTCGTTCTTAAGGGATATACTTCTTACTGGACTACTATTTCATCTGGAGTACCGCAAGGGTCCCTGCTAGGTCCTTTGCTATTTATAATTTTTATAAACGACATTGATGAATGCTTCAAACACAGCAATTTTTTAATGTTTGCCGACGATCTCAAGGTTTTCAAAGTAGTTAATAGCGTATACGATGCTACTCTCCTGCAGGAAGACCTTGCTCGGCTGTCTCGCTATTGTCAGAAAAATAACCTTGACTTAAATACATCTAAGTGCTGTATAATAAGCAGTTCTCGAAAGGACAAATTTAAATTTTCTTACTCTTTGTGTAACGAACCTCTTGCTCGGGTAAAGGTAATTAGAGATTTAGGAGTTATTCTTGACGATAAGTTTTTGTTTGACGCTCATATAGATAATGCAGTCAAAAAGGCATCAATGGCACTTGGTTTCATAATGCGTACGGCAAACTCCTTTAAGAATATGAAAACACTGAAGATTCTGTTTTGTTCCTACGTCAGGAGTCATTTGGAATACGCTAGTCAGGTCTGGAACCCTTGCTACGCTAAATAGTCCATAAGAATCGAGCGTATCCAGAGAAGATTCAGTAGATTTCTCTCTTTTAAGTTTAAACTTCCGAAAATGGACTACCATGCACGTTGTTCAAAGTATCACTTGGTACCGCTTTATTTGAGACGAAATATAAACGATGTTGCTTTGTTAACGAAGATAGCTCAGTCAAAAGTTGACTGTTCATATCTGCTTGGAAAACTAGCATTAAATATTCCCAACAGACCCACCCGTAAAAGAAAATTACTCCACGCTCCGTTTGCTCGTACTAATTATCGAAAGAATTCATTCATGTCACGATCCATTTCGACATTTAACACCCACCACGACGATGACATTGACTTATTTGATACCACACCTGTAGTATTGAAAAAAGTATTAACAAATAAACTATTTAAGTGAGGCTCGCCTCAATGGCTACCTATGTAGAATTTGGATTTTTCTTTTCTTTAATTTGTATTTTTTTTTTCTCGTTTTTGTTATTTAGTAACCTAGTTGCGGTGGTCTTTAAGTGGCTCAGTGTATACTTATTGTAAAATCTATTATTATAATGTAAGCTGTCGACCTCCCAAATAAAATAAAATAAAATAAAAATAAAAAAATCAGAAACAGAGAAAAAATTATCATATCAGAAGAATTCAGTATCAAATTGTTGAGAAATGTACATGAAAGTCTTTGCCATATTGGAATTAAACAGATGCAGAGTGCAATTAGTCCATACTACATGGCTAAAAATTTGACAAATAATATTAAAGCAGTTTGTAGGAAGTGCGAGGTTTGTGTAAGAAATAAATCAAGAGGACAGGACAAATTTGGATTTATGTCTCACCTGGGTCCAGCTACAAATCCATTTGAAATACTTTCTATAGATACAATTGGAGGATTCGGAGGATCAAGATCTACCAAAAAGTATCTTCACCTGTTAGTAGATCACTTTACTAGATATGCCTTTATATTAACATCAAAAACGCAAAGTGCAAGCGATTTTATTAAACTCGTCATGAACATAACAGAAACAGAGGATGTGGGTATGATTCTCACTGACCAATATCCAGGAATAAACTCAAGAGAATTCAAGAAATTCTTAAATGACAAAGGGATACCTATTGTGTTTACTGCGGTAAATGCACCATTCTCAAACGGTCTTAACGAGAGATTAAATCAAACTTTAGTTAACAAAATCAGATGTAAAATAAATGAAGACGGAAATAAGAAAGCATGGACAACAATTGCACATGAATGTGTAAATAAATATAATCAAACTGTTCACACAGTAACTGGATTTTCCCCATGCTATCTTTTGTATGGTACAGATGTAACAATTTTACCAAAAGAGTTGAAGGTAGAAAAGACCCATAATGACTGAATTAGAGATAAAACTGCAGCAATTGAGAACACAATGAAGTCACATAGCTACAATAAAATATTATTTGACAAAAATAGAAAGGGACATGAATTTAGAGTAGGAGATATGGTATTTGTGGAAAATGGAAACAGGCTGAACAGGAAGAAATTAGATGAATTAAAAATTGGACCGTTTGAAATTGTTGAAAAAATCTCAAACTCAATATACCGAATTGATACAGGCCATAAGAAGACGGAGTCCAACCTTTTCCATATAACTAAACTTATGCCAATGTCAAACGGAGGGATAAGGTAGATAGCTTGAAAGAAAAATTACCTGTAAATTTTCTTCCTCAGGGGGGGAGATGTAAAGTAAATACATGTATTTCTTTAGTCTGTATTTAGCTCACTTGGCGCTGTAGGTTACGGCAATACTTGGAACTAAAGATCTGTGGTTTTATGCTGGGGTATAATAGTCTGTAGGTTATACTTTTTCTAGTTTATGGTTATGAATGATGACAGTTTACTTTTTGAAACTCATGTCGACAGAATAGATAGATTAAAGAATAAATATTTGTGAAGGAAGCTACTTATGAAATAATAAACCCTAAATGTAGTTTCTTTGATTACAGAGCAACGCAACAAGTTTATTTCATTTCATAGTACTTCAAGATAACAAACCTTATAGGTATAATATTATTGATTAAAAGGCATGGTTTAATTACTATATTGCTATAAATTTTCAACTTCATTATATTTCGTCACAACGGAATTTTACGTTAAATTTTGTTTCATGCTACCTTTTAAATTGATTTATAAGGAGGATAAAAACATATATTGTAAATTCATTACTTTCCCTATTGGGCATAGGCCTCGCTTAAAGGTCTCCACGTCTCGTGATTGTTTTCGCCCGCCGTGAAACGAGACGCACAGGGCTCCCTAACGGAGCTTAGACCGACACGTTCTCAAATTACCTTAAATGCCAAGAAGGAGTCTTGTTTAAAATTATGAACAAAAATATTTTTATTTGCAAAGGGCATAAAAATCTCTACCCGGCTCGTTAATGAGGTTACTCTTCTTCACACGAAGCATCGAGTAAAAAATAAGGAAATGCGAGAAATAAGCGCCCTGGAAACTTAATTTATTTTATTTTCTGTCGACATCAACCAAAAATACATCACACACAGTATATCAAAAGAAAATGTAAAATATGTCTTAGATTTAAAGCAGTTTCAATTTTAAGTTACGGATTGAATGTGACGGTTTTTTCTGTCCCTGGGCTAAGCGTTACATAAAAAGCGGCTAATTGGAAAGACCCCGGTACATGAAAAGTCCGCCAAATATGACGACGGTTTTGAATTCTGATAATGTTTTATGACCGGCCAGTTTGACTAGCGTCACTTACCGTCAGCTGACATTAACGTCAAAAGTGGATTAAAATACCGACGAAAAATCAAGTTGTTAGAGTCGTAGTCGTCTGTAGTATAGTCCGAAAGTAGACACTGGGGATTTTCGCAAACTTTTGTCTATCGAACGGTAGTTGTTATTGAGGTTTTGGTTTGGTATTGGTTATTGAGATTTTAGAATTTTCGTATTTGAAAATGAACAAAAAAATGAAAATTTTGATAGTTTCATAATCAATGTAGGAAACAGCGATACCAGTGAATCTGACGATTCATTCGATATAGAATTACTGGATTCAGATTTTGATGTACCTAATCAAAATAATAATTGTATTTTGTTGTTGTATTTTTAAACCTGATTACTAGTTGCCTATCATTTTAATAATATACTTCATATTAAAAAGTAGGAAGGTACCAATTTTGTTATTTATTACGATACTTTTATAAAAAAAAAAATCAAGTATCAAGTTTGTTTGATGCACAAATTTCACACTATTGTCCATGTACCATGATACTATTTTTTTAAATTCGCCAGGTTTTTCCAGTCTTTACTTTCATTAACCAGACTAACAGCCCGTTCACACATGGTCCGTTTAACTGGATACGTTTTACCAGATACGTTTTTTTTTCATCGATGGCGCATGGAGTTGTATTGGCAACTTCACATATGGCACAGTATTCAGTATACGTATTTTCGATACAGAAAAGGTATCTTTTCAAAAGGTTTATTTTGTTAGTCTTTAGTTACGTTTTTTAAGTTCGTTATAATTGTTCTGATTAAGATTTCTACCTGATTTATTTTAAAGTAATTTGAATTAATTCTATTTATTTAAAAAAAATGTTCTCGGTTATGGACATATTGGGTTTCAATCTTATTTTAAAAACTTTCTCGTCAAAATAATTGCGTACATGATTTATGTTTCCGATTTGATTTTTCTTTCAATAAAATAAGAAAATTTTCGTTTTTTTTTTAATTAAAGAAAATAAACGTGTTCGTTATTGCATTAATATTGTGTCCCAAACCCAGGACATATTACACTGCAGGAAAATACTCGGTCAAAGCATCATTTCGGCCGTAAAAGTAAACAAACTTTTTTTTGCTTTCGTAACTAAATCCGAATCACAGAGAAAAGGAAAGGTTCTACTTAGTCTTCAAGCATTTGCATTTCATTCCAGCCTTATTTACGTTGCAAATTTTCATCTTCATGCAAATGCGCGGTTAACGAACAGCAACAATATGTTGGGATTTTTCCGCGCGTCATATCACGGTATCACTCAAATTCTTGAGATGTTTGACATGGCGTTAAGGTTGAAGGGTGGTTGAGAACAACAACCCTCGATGCTTATAAACTGCCGCTGTAATAATGGTTAAATCTGTACCGAGCTTATAGCGCTAAATTCTGAAAGTATCATTTGTATTTGAAAGATGCTTTTTTATTCACTTGAAATTACTTGGAATAAGATTTGCTTGAGCCTAAATTGGTTCTATTTTATTAATAAGTGCTTGTTTCATAATTTTACAAAATTCAAAATTCTAAAAGTTTGATTCATCTTAGGAATTTCACAAAACACTTGATGAAGTCAGTCATATCATACTTCGGCTTTAACAAGTTGTTGATAGTTGTTAAATAAGATATTACAGTAGACCAAGAGACAAAAAAAGCCGGCGGAAAAGAACTCTTGGCACTCTTTTTCAGTCAGAATTATCAAATTAATACAAATAGGTACAGTAGCTATACTGTGAGTAGTGTAGCTGTAGTATTATAATTTCTTCTTCCGACAACAACTGACGTCGTGTCAGGCCGTGGGTCGTGGCCTGCCTTCCCTTTCTTAGCAGCGAGAACTCACAGTTCCTACAAACTTTAATAAGAAAAAAACTAATTAAAAAATACTTCAAAGCGAAGGAAAATTTAAGTTTGCGAGACTTTCAATAATATTTAATATAAAACAACGGGCCTACATTTTCTTATTATGTGACAAAGGAACAAGCGAGCACTGATTTCCAGATTTTAAGAAATCACCACGAACCATGGACCACTGCAACTCCAATTGAGAATATTGGTGCGTTGCCAAACCTGACACATTAAGTCGGGTCCAGACGCGGGTGTAAGGGCGTGGATCCATCTCAACGACGCGGCGACGCCGCGCCGTGCCGTGCCACAACAACGGCGCCGTGCCATTTCACGGCATATGGCACGCCGTGCACGTCGCACGGCGCGCCCCCGCATCATTCCACGGCGACGTGCACGGCGCACCGCTCGACGCTTCATATTTGCTCTTAAAATGATCTCCGTCATGGTTCATTATAGAAAAGCATTGATTTGCACCGTGCCGTTATATATGCCGTTATATATACGCGTCTGGACTCGGCTTTAGATGGTAAGGTAAGTCTTCTATCTGGATCACAGCTAAGCTCTATGATGCGCAGATTGGCACCATTTAATAAGCCACCTCACACAGTCATTACACGAGAGTTTATAGAAGATTTTGGTCATCGATTTGTTTATCGACATGCTATAGTTTTGATACGTAATCGGTCTATTCTATTCAATATTTTTTTTCGTTTTCCGTCCGTATCCGCCGTAAAACGGCAACCTGTTTTTTCTTCTAGACGACAGCGCTTAAATTCGTTATACCGGCGATTCACAAAGGATCCCTTTTTAAATAAGAATCGATATTTCAATTTAGTTTGTAAAAATATTATGTGTATAAATGGAGATGGTTGGTATTTTCAGGTGGAAATATTTTTTTCTTTTTCATGTTAAATTAATTGGTTCGTGTCTGATTCTTGTGTTATGGTTTTGTTAGCCGCAATTTAAAGTATTAATTTCTCAGTTCAATAGAACCTTAAATATTTTTAAAATCCAGCTTATTGTACAAATAAATTTAACTTCTTCAGATACACCGTGACTAAAAAAACTTTAATAAATTGTACGCAAAACAAGGACTTTTCAAAGTACCGAGTATCAGGCCAATTAAAAAAAAACGTTTTAATTGAGGAAAATTAGCTCAGGATATTGGACGCCGCAGGCGAGTGACTCCATCAAATTTCCTTACATAAAATCTCCACAAATATTCCCGTTACAAAATACAGCTACATTTTTCGGCATCCCAAATTACATCCACGCGGCTTATTGAACTTCCGGATACGGGACAAATAGTTGACATCGTTGCTTAGTGTAGCAGCGAAATGGAAAGCCTCGGCCGGAACCGGCAATTTCCGCTTGTTTGTTGTCGAAAAAATGTGTAACTCTATCCGGGCAACATGAATCGCAGCAAGCTACGTGAATGTTGCCCGTGCAAACGAAAAAATATAATAATAAATCTTTATAATCCCGGGTTTTTCCTTTCGAGACGCACGTTATATATTGTTATTTTTAAGTAACAATCCTGTCTTGAACCTTCATTGTTATTTCTACCATTTTTCCTCATGAGAGGATTTTGTTGTTAGATTCTTTATTGCACGCTGTAATATCTGGCCAATTAAATAGAAATTTCATCTGGGATTTTGTTTCTCTTTTTGCCTCACGTTGTGAATAAAATGTTATGAAGTAATTTGAAATGCGTGTTGAAAGAAAATGTACAATATATTTTATTTATTAAAGGTTTTTTTTCGTTGGAAAAATAACAAGTTTTTAACGTTGCGAGTTTCGTCTTTTGTTCAAATGGAGTCCCTTTGTTTAGTTTTTATTATGCTATCGATAATGTAAGCGTAGTATAAAATTAAAATATAGCTAAGGGACGAAAGTCACTCAAAACTTGTAGTTGCACGTGTTCGTTGAAAGCTTTCTTTTGTCATTCAATTCAGAGCAGCTCAGTACATTGAGTGAAATAACATCAGAAAATTGTGTGCATTCATGTCTGAAATGCACTTGATATTTTAAGATAGTTTCATTTTATTTACCTCAGCGCATCTCAAAATGAACTTGAAAGCTTTCAAGTTTCATCATAAAAATACTTTGAAGTAAAACATAGTTTAGTTTTTGTTGGATCATTATTTTGCTATAAAAGCGACTACACACGACCCTAAAATCACTGGCAATATCGGGACAGTGGTGGGGAGAACCCTAGATCGTATCATAAATCGTCTCGTGTGTAGGCAAATCCTACCCGATTTTTATCGTCCCTAAATCGCTCCGAGCGAGCTCACGATTTAGGGACAATTATCGTCTAGGGAGCGTTGTCAGTACGTGTGTAGCGAAATCAGGATTGATTTCTACGCAGTCTGCGCTTGAGTGCCGCGACCATGGAACAATATACTCTCTGCCGCGACGATACGACGTGCTTACGGCTATAATTGTTTATTTAGCGCGAAAACATGGCGAACGAGAAAGATCGAGAAGCGTGGACCAAAGCTATCGATCTATTCAACGATTTACCATATTTGTAAGATAAAAAACATAAAGATTATTTAAACCGCGACATGAGACAAGAGGCATTCAAAATGCCTTCAAGAAAAAACTTGAGAATATGCGTACTACGTATGGAAGAGAGCTACCATATTAAGGAGCTCTTCAAAACACTCAAAATCCATTCTTAAAAAGTTTCGTCATCTGCTTCTAAATGTTTCATCACGTTCATGTGGCTAAGTTCATGAAGTTTCATCAACCAGTTTTTAACCCAGGTCTTCCTTTTTCGTCTCTGGTTAGGTGGCATCTTAGTAAGTGCCAAAACAATGCCTATTTTCTGCTGTTTTGTGAGTGTCGGCGGCATCTCTGAACAACGAGCAGTCTGTTGCACGGTCGGTTTCGTACTCACTGGCAGAGACGTGTGTAGAGTAGTAGCCGATTTCATCCCCACTACCGCTGTCCCGATATCGCCAGTGATTTTAGGGTCGTGTGTAGTCGCTTTAATAAGAACAGTAATTTATGTCCGATTTATTACTTAGGCACGGCACACAGTGGTACGGATTTTGAATATGCTGGCCTTAGGAGCCAAAGTCAATATTTCTGCCTGAATAAAATCGTACGAACAGATCGGACCGCTCGGGTGCATTTTGGCTTCAAGTTGTCGCTGTTTTTGCCATATATATTTTTTAATGATAACATGAAAGTGTTGTCGTGCGTGATAGTAAGGGTGTCGTCGATCGACGGGTGAATGGAGCAGTCGACATCGATCGATTTGTGAGTAAACACCCTAATAGTCTATAGTGAGCCCCGAGCAATACTCTTAGACAGTTGCAAAGAAGCATTGATTGTTTGTTGGTGTGAAAACCTCGAGGAGAGCTGCTCAGATTCTAAACATAACGACGGGTTCCGGGCTATTTGTATTAACCGACATTTTTGAAACTTTACACCAGAGGAGTTTAAAGTTTTGATTTTTAGAAAAAAATATAAAACTTTAGCAAATTGCATTATTTTTTTAAAAAGAAAGATATTACTGTTTTTATAACATATTCCCTATAATTGAATTCATTTATTTTTCTAATATTCCTATTTTTAACGTAAATAAATGTCGCTTAATACAAAATGATTCATATTTTATATTTTTTTGTTCCAAGCTAAATGGCTTAACCGCCAATGATTATTGTTTCTTATACCAGGCTAAATGACTAAACCGCCTAGGTTTATTATTTCTTGTTCCAAGCTAAATGACTTAATCGCCTAGGCATGCAAATAATGGCTCTAAGCTAAGCGCTTTACTCAAAGAGTTGGTCAAATTTCAAACCTAAGCTAATTGATTTAAATACCATATCTTAAACTTATTAATGTATGGCTAATTAGTATATGCGACTGGTTTTTTTAAATAATTTATATGTATCATGCTTTAATAACATGAGAGCCTTGGAGATGTCTAACGATACAGCTATTGCTTCACTAAGACCCTCCAAGGCCTAACTCCATAAGTGTGTGGCATAAACGAGAAGATCGCCGGTCGAGCGTCCACTGCGGAAACCATATTGGCTATCGCTTAGGAGCCCGTTGGTCTCAAGGTATGCCAGGAGTCGATTGTTCAATACACGTTCCATGACTTTGCAAATTATGGAAGTGATTAAAATTGGTCGATAGTTGACAGGATCAGCACGGCTTCCCTTCTTCGGTACTGGTTGTACGTTAGCCAGCTTCCAGGATTTGGGGACTATACCAGATTCCAAAGAGAGTCTATAGAGACGCGTCAAAACGGGAGACAACTCAGCTGCGCAGCGTTTCAACACCACTGCAGGAATACCATCTGGACCGCTAGCCTTATTCTCGTCTAGGTGTAGCAAGCATTTAAGAACCTCCTTTTGGCGAATATGAACGGTACCCATTGTAGGACCAAACTGAGGTAATTGGGGTGGGATTTTTCCTTGGCTATCTAGACGAGAATTTTCCGCAAAGACATTGGCAAATAAATCCGCGTTTTCCTTAGCGGTGTGGGCCAGAGAACCGTCAGGTTTCCGCAGAGGCGGCAGCGACGGGCGACAAAAGTTCGTTTCGACCGACTTGGCGAGGGACCAGAAAGCTTTACTTCCCGAGGGGTATGAGGCTATTCTGTCTCCGATACAGCCTATGTGGGCGAAACGAGCTCTTTTGATCACCTTTTTGCAGGACTTGGCGGCAGCATTGTACCTCTTCTTGTGTTCATGCGAATCCACGGCTTTGCTTCTGCGAGCGGTTGCCCAGGCTTTGTACGCTTCTCGCTTACGCTTTTCAGCGGAAAAGCATTCAGCACTAAACCATGGGCGAGCTTTGGTTTCAAGGGATAGATCAGCGTAGGGAATGAAGTACTCCATTGCTTGACTTATCACACTTGAGACTGCATCAGCGCAGCACGATTTATTATTATTATGTGAAACAAGCTTGCCGCCACGGATAAGATGCGAAGAAATGTCGCATTTCATCCCAATCTGCCGACTTGTAACGCCATACTCGCCTAGAACCACTTGGTCGGGTGTCAAGTGGTGAGTACTTCGATACAGATTTCACCAGACAGTGATCGGATGTCCCTAAGGGTGCAGTGACGGACACCGAATATCTGTCCGGATCGGTTGTCAGCAGAAGGTCCAGGCAGTAAACAGTGTGGCCAGCAACGTCTGGGATGCGCGTAGGCTCGTCAACAAGCTGAGACAGGCCATGAGTGAGCGAAAACTTAAAAGCCTCTCTACCAGCATGGTCAGTGTCCTGAAACGGGTATAACCACTGTCCGTGGTGTGCGTTAAAATCCCCCAGGAACACCAACTGCGCTGTGGGAAAACGTTGCTGAACCTTGTCCGCTGTACTACTGAGATAGTCCATAAGCCCCGTTGTCTCCCGATCTCCGCTGTGTGACCGATAAATACCAGCGTATACCATTTGGTCTAGGCCGGTATCTATGTGAACCCACATAACTGAAAGGTCCGGCACTTCTAAGTAACGGAGACGCTGACAACAGATCTTGTCACTGGCATACATGCACACCCCGGCGTGTGGGTGGAATTTGTACTCCAGGATGTAACCTGGGTAACAAAGGTATGCCGAGTCTGACGGATCACAGATCTGCGTCTCCGTTAGGAAGAGTAGGTGGGGTCTCTCCGTCTCGAGGTGGTGGTGGACATCATTGAGATTAGAGCGCATTCCTCGGATGTTACTGAAGTGCACTTTAAACGAGAGGAAGTGCAACCGCTGTGTTACCTTACTCTTCTTTGGACCTTTCATAAGTCTTAACCTGAAGTACTAGAACTTTACTTTTCTTATAACTGAAACGACACTGCAAATCTAATATTGAATAAGAAAAATAGGTTTAACCATAATCGTAAAATGTTTACTGTTGAAATCCTAAATAGTTCATTCGACCGTCATATCATTATCTACTGCAAGCTCAATGGTTGAAGTGACAACATCCTAACATTTCATGCACAGACTTTAATATATGGACCGACCCTAGGTATGAATTTGACAAAGAGGCTAAATGTATTAAACGACATTCTTGTATATTAATAAAGTAAAGCTAATTGTATTAAGAGACACTGGATAAGAATTCAACAAAGGGGCTAATTGTATGAAGCGACATTTCTATATATTTATAAGGTCAGGCTACATGCTTTAACGTACGTTGCCTGTAAATTGTTGCTCCAGGAAAAAAAACTTAAACGACTGTCTGGAATTTGGTAGTGAGCTTAAGTATACAGTTCCTAAATTTGTCAATACTTTGTGTCGTTTCATACATTGCAGTCCAAAATGGACCCAAAACATGCGGTTGTATTAAGCGACAAAAAAGTGCTCCGATCGTCACCAAACCCAGCTCAAACGACGCAGAAAAATTTACTGATTCCTAATATATATAAAAGTCTATATCGCCCAGAGTGTCGCTTAATACAATTAGCCCGGAACCCGTCGATAATATAAGTTACTCAAAGCAAGCATTTTTTGATTCATATTACCGACAATATATTTTTGTTTCATATAATTTAACCCAAAAAATATCTTCTTAAGTTTTCGCGATTCATACTATTAAATAAAACACTTTTTAACCGGATTTATCGAGTATATTTATTAACTTTTTCCATCTATATATTTTAACTATAAGTACCTATAATGACTGTTTGTTTCCTGAATAAAGTAAAATGAAAAATAAAATAAAATCTGTCAATCCGACGCTTGACACCTCAGTCGCTCGTGACCACGGGGTCTGCAAAGACACCGAAACGTCGAGTTAAAATTTAAAATGTACGCGATAAATCCGGTTAAAAAGTGTTTTATCAAAAAATATCTGTTCTAATTACTCCCAACCGTTAAAATTAACAAGCAACTGGATACTCACCAAAATTCCTACCCACGCAGAAAAGCTCCAGTTTCTGGGTTACTTAGAAAACATGAGAGTGGTCTGATCATTTATTGGGGACATACGTATATCGGACGTAACCGAATTGGGGTAAAATATTTCTTAAGCAAAGCCCGGTTTTAATTACACCAGCCAAATGTTTTACAGTAGTTCTTTTTAGATGTGAATGAATGAATTGAAATTTTTGTCAACGAGTTTCCCGTTCACTTCTAGATTGACCTTAACAAACCTTACAAGGTATATTTTTTCATATTTCAAGCAATAAGATTAAACATATAGCAAAACGGATGAAATGGATTGTACAGGCCACCACATGTCTCCATTCCTTCTTATAATAGGTACCGGAACTCAAGATTGGTTATTTAAAATTACACAATCATGTCGGCCGTGAACTTTATGTATCTAATATATAAAATTCTCGTGTCACAGTTTTCGTTGCCATACTCCTCCGAAACGGCTTGACTGATTTTGATGAAATTTTTTGTGCTTATCCGGTATCTATGAGAATCGGCCAAGATCTATTTTTTTTTTTATTTATATGGCAAAACAACGTTTGCCGGGTCAGCTAGTTATCTATAATTATACCTAAGGATTAATTATAAATTATCCTTTATACCAAGATACCTAATCACAAACCACAAGTTAGCAAGTGCACTACGGTTAGACAAAAACGCAAAAGTTTCTCAGCGATGGAAACCTTTCATTAAGAGTCATTATGCTCCGCAGAGCTTTGATCAGTAGACTGAAAAGAGCGGCTTTGGATAGTAGGCATATGAGAGCATGCAGGACGCAATATCAACCAAAAAGAAATGAAGTTTTTATTTTGGGATTTTCCCGTTATGTGTCAGCAGCGAGAGCGCTCGAAGGTTTAGGCCAGGTTTATACTTTAATCAGGGCAGGCAACTGATCGCAGACAAACGTGAGGAAAGCTCTTGAAAGCTGTATTGAAATCTGTGACTAATAACCTGTCAAATAATAACAAGGTTTCCAAAATTATCAGTTAGAAGGTTGTTTCCGTGGGTATTATCATATTGAGAAGTGAGTCTTGCCATAAAGAGTTAATCTGCTTCCAAAGGAAGTGAAAATTAGCTGTAACAATACGTAGGAATATTTTTAACTTTAGGATTTATTGGGAGTATTTTTTATCCACTTACGTTTGAATTGTAAAAGCCACTAACTGAGTTGGTTTATATTGAGTTACTTTACACAATGATATCACTCTCGCATCGTGGAGTCTGCAGACGCGTATTGGCGCAAAGTTTTATTAACAGAAATTCTCGTCTCGGCGTTATAATATAATGTAAGATAAGATATATATATATATATATATACATACTTTAATCCTTTCAGACCACATGCGTCTTCGCACACATTGTAGATTATGGAAATTTTCCAAAAAAATGTTAATATGGACCACAAAAGCCGAATGGTTACTTTATCGGAACCGAAGGCGGAGTCGGAGTTTCTTAATTTTAATTCTCGGCAGAGTCACAAGTGGTGGAAGGAGAGAGATCTTTTATTTAAGGACTAATAAAACATTATTCAGTTATTAGTTTAATTATAATAAAAAAAAGACAAACAATGAAAACAATTGGCATGATTCTAAATAAACAAGAAATTAAATTAAATGAACAAAAGCTTTGTTATAAATTAAATCATATGAATCGACTGCAAAAGTAACGAAGTCGTAAGTAACGGAGTCGTAAGTATCGGAGGCGAAGTCGGAACTGAGGATGAAATAATAATTGAAAGTTCCGACTTAACGGAGTTGGAGTCGAAGCTCCGTAACATCCCTGGTTGATAGCAATTTTAAATTTAAGTAAATTCCAATACCTACTTCAGCTTCAAAATATAGGTATAGTATGCAACCAAATGATAGTTTGTTGCTTTCATTTTAATACGTACGTATAATATAAACACATGTTTTTCTATTTACCCGTTACCGATTTCGCATATTGTAGAGTGCATTTTTGTGCATAAATATACTTTATAGTTTTATACATTCTCACAAATTTTCACGCTCTTATTATGATTAGGAAAAACATAAATGTTATCCTATAAGTAATAACAAGGATGCTACCTACAGAAGTTGACCGCAATGGTGTGAGTAGTTATCCTTATCAAACGCTCACGTTATTCCAATCTATTAATATTTATCTTGATTGCTTTATTTTTAGCTTTCTCGTACTAGTTATTACTTACTATTATCCTTAATAGTAATAGTTATTTCTACTCAATTTCCATTAATTAAACATATCGAATTATCGGAACATGAAAATGAAATTAAATCATTATTGAACCCGACCCTATTCGAAAACGTTTTCGTTCATAATAAATCAATTATCTGATGCCTAGATATACCAAAGGTTATTATTGGAATTCCTATTCAATGGACACTACGTGCATGTACCCATCTATCTAAATACATGGATAGGTATTTGATATACCGAGTGGTCTGTGGGAACGGAACAATCCCCACATACCGATGCCGACGTATCCGCCACTTTCAAAACACGTATGGAACTTTGTATGGAACTGCGTAGACTGCCGCCTACTGAATTATCTGAAAGCCTATTGTTTTGTAGAAGCGGGTGTTGCTTTTTAGGATTTAGGGTTTAAAAATCGTTTTGATTGCGGCAAATGTGAGGTTCACGTGTTTTTTTTAAGTTTCACAAGTGTTGTTTTGTCACATCGTTTCGTCTAAAGGACCATGAATTATGAATATCAAGTAATGCACGAGTAGGTACTCGATAGGTAGATAATAAATGTAATTTCCTTTATAGCAACTACGAACGATTTCGATAATATGGTCTCCGCGGCGAAGATTAGACGATTTACATGGTGCATTGGTCTCTACGCCAATCATGAGATCGCGAGTTCGATTCCAGCACGGAACAAGAAAAAAAATGTTCCGGATCTGGGCGTATATCTACATATGTATTTAAATTTTAGGTTCCCCCCAAGTCCTCTACATGGTATCACATAACACAAGTTTCGCTTACTTTGAGGCAATGTAGTCGGCGTGATTATCTGGAGTTTTATTACCTGGAATATTGGTAGAGATTTGAATGTCTTCACTACATTGGATTTTTATATCGGAAAACATTTTTTTCTCATTTGCATTCAACGGCTCGTATCACGATGACCTACGCCTACACATCCGACAAATCTGCATTATAATTGACAACAACTGAATATAAGGCGTCATATATTGATTAGTCGAAAAAAGTAAGGCAACAGTGGCGTAAAAATATAATGATTCCAATAAAAATATAGAGAAAGACTAAATTTATTATTCGTGATTATAGATTCGCCATGATATCCGATTATTCAAATTATCCAAACAACCCAATATTCACTATAACTTCGTTCATTATTATTAATTAAGAGTTAACTGATAATTAATCTGTAATCAATATAATACACACATCAACATGGTCTAGGGATATTTCATACATACATACATAACGTCACGCCTGTATCCCTTATGGGGTAGGCAGAACAACAGAGGTTACAAGAGCATCTGATGTCACGTTTGGAGATATTATGAATATGGAGAGAGACTATTGTCAGCCTATCGCCCACAAAAACGCCTTCAAAACGTCTGTCCCTTAACTGACTTTTACAGTATGCTCGGGAAGAGAAGCAGCTGGCACATTCTATGTTTTTCTTTCGCTCCCAGTCCAGCATGGAAGCAGGGGGGATATTTCAATCAAACCTAAATAACTAAAATTCTATTAACTTTTTGTTAAGACACCTATACATTAAAATAAACCTTGTTTATTAGCTTATTTAATCTGATAATAAACTTTTAGATAAAGTTAAATTTTATAAACTTTTAGAAAAAGTTTAATTTAAAAAAACTTAGAAGAAGAGGAAAACTCAGACAAAATTTCAATCTTAAGTTTATTTTTGTAACATCAAAACCTATAAGCAAAACAACTATTATTTTTATAAAAATTGGTAAAAACTTAAAATTAATAATCTTTGCATCAACCTTAGACTCTTCTGACATATCTGCAGCGGTTCTGCATACTCAAAGCAAGGGTGTCAATATCCTGTTGTGGAATACTGTCCCAAGTCCTGTTAAGATGCAAGAAAAGCTGGTTGTCATGCACAATATCTTCAGGGATATTCCTAAGAGCTCTTTTCTGAAGCATATCCCAGGCATGCTCAATAGGATTAAGAAGGGGAAACAAGGGGTTTTGTAAAAACTCTAGAATTATCACTCCACTGTTACTTAATACCGAGTCTATCAGTTTGCTCATTTATTTGAAACACTCTTAATTTGCGAGTCCGTTCCATCGAATACTTTACAATTACAACTACAATGTTAAATTGAAGTAAATCGAGCTATTTTTCAGTGATTTTTCAATAACTTTCCAATTAGTAGGTACGCATAATCAGGTAACCAACCTGTATCATTCGATGCAGCATTCGGTACAAGGAAGCGAGTCAAACATACATTTATCGCGATGATTATCGTGCAGTACGAACATTTTTATTATATGAATAAAAACAATAATAATAACTAGAAGTTTTATTAAGTATAAACCTCTTACCTGGCCAAAAGCATTGCATCAAGCGACTGCGGCTGCCTCGCATCAATGACGATCACATGCGGCGAGCGCGCGTCTTGCTCGCGGCGCATAGCGTCAAGCGCCTCGCGAGCGCCGCGCGCGTTTCGCCCCTCGCCGCCCGAGCGCTCAGCCGCTGCGATCGCGGCGGTGCACACGCGCGACTGACGCTCCGGAAACACACATAGCAGCTGTGGCGAGCGAGGAAATAAACTAGGTTAATATTATAAATAAAATATTAAATATTAACGTTGTAATTATTATTTCTTAATAACATTTCTAGCTATTACTAGCCCTAGGTGTCTCAAACTTGGGCAAAGGCTTTCTTTCTTTCCAGTTTAGGCAATCAATTGTTACCGCGGGTTAGTTTGGTTAAAATGCGTGCAGATAAATAAATAAATTAATGATTGCTGGATATTTATTCACATACACTTTTATAATAAGGTCTCCCACAAATATTCAAGATTAACCACTTGATAAATTGAAAGATACTTTTAAACGAAAATTGTGTACCTAATTAAGGCTATAATAAAATATCTAAACATGGACGATAAAAGCCTTGGTTTTGTAAAATATTTTTGAAAAGATGATTGCTGTTGGGTTTCTTGCTACTTTTTCTCAACAGATCGATTTTCCGAAGTGGTGGTGGATTCGTTTTAATCTGTAAATCATGTGTGTGACCCATTTCAAATAGGTACAAATACCAATGCAAGCAAACATGTTCATGAACATAAATATTAGCATTATGCGGGGATCGAACCCACGACCACTGGAGTTTTGAAGCAGAGTTATCTCAGAGCATTTTGTCATTTAGATTATTACCCCGTCGCTACAGCAGTCGTCGTATTGTCCTAACCCATTGTGTTGATATATAGCAAGGACTAATTTGGTGTAGAATGCCGTTACATGCTGAATTAGGGCAGGGCGACGACGACGTGGAAAACCTTGAATGGCGCCTATGTCCTACGTCTACTGGCTGAAGATAAATAAATAATAAATGTACCATACAAAAAAGTGCAATGTGGTATCCTATATGGTACAGTCAAGCACTAATTAAAATTATAAAAGAAAAAGCTAAGGCACACAAAAACTGGAAAAAATTCGGGAATTTATCAGACTACGACGAGTTTTCACTATTACGCAAACGACAACAACGCGTTCAAGCAGACTGTTTTGATAAATTTACTAAACTGGCAGAAAAATCTATAGCCAATGATCCGAAATCTCTTTGGACGTATATTAAATCTATGCGAGGCAGTTGTAATTACCCGAAAATGTTAACGTACCGTGATAAAAAATACACTGAAGGCAGGGACATCTGTAACGCCTTCAATGAATTTTTTAAAAGTGTATTTGGTACACCCACTAGAATTACACAAAATAATAATAATATTGAAACAATTGACATAGACAACATATCCAAATACTCTGTCTCAATCGATACAGTTAAAAAAACGCTTAAGTCGCTAAATATTACTAAAGGCGTTGGATGTGATGGCTTTCCACCCTTATTTTGGAGAAACTGCGCGGAAACTCTCAGCGCCCCCATAGCTTTACTATTTAATCTATCTTTGAAGGAAGGGGTTTTTCCGAACATCTGGAAAAGAGCACTCATAGTACCTATTCACAAAAAAGGGACTAAAACTAAAATCGAGAATTTTAGAGGAATCTCCAAGTTGAACACTGTTAGTAAAGTATTTGAGCAGTTAGTATATGAACAAATATATTGCGTATTAAGTAAGCAACTGCCCCCAACACAACATGGCTTTCTAAGGCGTCGTTCCACCATTACGAACTTAGCATGCTTTGCAAATTATGTATTTTCCAATATGGAGAAGGGCGGACAGGTTGACGTGATCTACACGGATTTCGAAAAGGCATTCGACCGTGTGGATCACGCCATCCTCATCGACAAGCTCATGAAACTGGGAATACACGGGGACTTGCTCAGGTGGATTAAATCCTACCTGAGCAATCGATCTCAGGCTGTGGTACTGGGTGGGTACAGGTCTGACTTCATTGACATCCCAACGGGCTTGCCCCAAGGATCACATTTGGGACCGTTACTGTACAACGCCTACGTATTCGATATTAATGACTGTTTTAATTACCTAATGTACGCAGATGATATAAAAGTATTTATGAAGGTCAACTCAGTCGAAGATTGCCTAAAAGTTCAAGCTGATTTAGATACTCTTTGCTGTTATTATCGGAAAAACAAAATAACTGTTAACATAGACAAATGTGAAGTTATTAGCCTAACTCGAAGCCCTAGACCTTTAATATTTAATTATAACTTTGACAAAGCTCCCATCCGTAGAACATCTTTAGTTAGAGACTTAGGTGTGTATTTTGATAGTAAACTGCTCTTCAGAGATCATATCGATAAAATAGTCGACAAAGCATTTAAGAATCTAGGTTTCGTCATTCGATCTTGCCAACCATTTAAAAATATAAAGACTTTGCGAACAATCTATTATGCATATGTACGTAGCATACTTGAATACGCAAGCTCAATCTGGTCCCCCCAGTATGCTATGTATAAAGATCGTATAGAGAATATACAGAAGAAATTCGTAAAACATCTTAGTTATCGTTTTCGTAGTTCTGGTTCCCAGACATATAAAGACAGCTGCCATCATTTTAATTTACTAACATTAGAAGATAGGCGCAAAGTATCTGACTTATGTTAGCTGTTCGATGTAATACAAAGTCGAGTTGATTGCTCTGAACTATTAGAAAGCATATCGCTAAATGTACCAGGTCGCCGATCCCAACGCCGATCTCCTGTTCTCTTCAACGTCCCTCTGACAAGATCGAATTACTCCCGAAATGCTCCCTTTTCCCGATTGCCGCAAGTTTACAATAATCATTTCAAAGAATTGGACATATTTAGCAGCAGTAAAGAAACATTTAAATACCTAGCCATAAAAAAGTTTAAGTAGGGTATATTTACAATATTTACATTTTTTAAAAATATTTCAATGTAATATTTAATGTTTATGTATATTTTTTCTGTTAACTGGTTCTTTTTATCATTTACATAGAAATATAACAGTGTGATTATTATTAGAATTTATCTTTAAGTTAATAGGGTATATACCTTCCTAGTAAGTTTATGTCTTCTTCTCCTGGTTCGACCCTCGCAGTTTTATTATTATAATATTAAGAGAAGCCTGTTATTAGCTTTACTTGAAATAAATTAGTCTTAAGATAACATATTTGTAACGCTGTTGGTTTCTTAAATAAAAAATAAAAAAAAAATAAAACAAAATCCCAGACAATCACACCAACTACATGGCCCCAAAGTAAGCATAGCTTGTGTTATGAGATACCATGTAGCGAAAAAGGGAACCAAGAATATAAATACATAAATAGATAAGCACCCAGACACGAAACCTTTTTTTTTCTTGTTTCGTTCGGAAATTAAACCCGCAACCACTGGCGTCTGAAGCAGATAGGTTTACCCCATCGCCAAAGTGGTCTTCAATTGAAGATGAATATTGTTTAATTTTTTCACGATTCGTACTGGAATTTATTATTTTAATATAGTCTTAAGTTTTCGCGATTCATACTATTAAATAAAACACTTTTTAACCGGATTTATCGCGTATATTTACCGGATTTACTGCGTCGCTCGTGACCACGGGGCGGGGTATGCAAAGACACCGAAACGTCGAGTCAAAATATAAAATGTAAATATACGCGATAAATCCGGTTAAAAAGTGTTTTATTTAATTTATTATCTTATCATATGCTTGTAGTACGAGTACACGGAAAAGAAATCGGTTGATTACGAGTGCCTGTCACTGATAAAGTCTGATTACGAAAGTCTTTTGATTGTTGTATCGAGAAAATTTTAGGCAATTACGTATAGTGCAACAAACTTATCTGACCCGGTGGGGAAAATTGGCACTAAGATTAATCCTGACAAGCCTGCAGTGCTAGCACGGATCTTTTGTCGATCGTAAGTTTACGAATGCTCGTATAGCATGGAGACGGTTTTGCAAGCAATAATTGAAATCTATCCATTGCCGACCGGTCAGCTTAAATAAATGTGTTCCTTGTTAATTTTGAATGTTTGTTAACAGGTTCTACTCTTAAATAACTGTAAAATAAAAAATTACATTGTTACTAAAAACTTGCAACCGACTCCATACTATACGAGCATTCGTAAACTTACGATCGACAAAAGATCCGTGCTAGCACTGCTGGAAAGCGTTATGCCCACGATGCGACGGTTCTAAATATCCCGTTTCTGGAGACAATTTAAAATTAAAAAAAACTTATAAAGCTCTAGCTCGTACCTTATTTGTTTGTGATCGATATTATTCCCCAAATACACAGTATAAATTACGATGTTAAAGCTTTAGAACCTAAAGTTATTCAGGGTATAGGTAGAAACTCTCAAAAAATTTTCATATCTTCCCTTAAGTTTCAGTACTTGAGTTAGTTTTAGCTCCTTCATAATCCAGTTTAAACTTCCAAATAAACCAATGTGCAATTCATGACCGAGATCGACTTAAATAAATAATAAATATAATAACAAACGTTCTATGAATACTTTAAAGCTCCAACGATACATAATAATTAGTCAGTCGGAGATTCGTATTTGAACTGAATACCGGCTTTAACAAATCAAATAACATCACAATGCCAATACAAAACTTAGAAATGACATTGTTCAAGTAACAGCCCGTTCACACATGGTCCGCTTTACTGAGTACGTTTTGCCGGATACGTTTTTTTTATCATCGATGGCGCATGGAGTTGTTTGAGCGACTTCACATATGGCACAGTATTCAGTATACGTATTTACGATACAAAAAAGGTATCCAGTAAAACGGATCATGTGTGAACGGGCTGTAAACAGCATAACAATGTAAAATTGAACATCGCATCGAACAAGATATGACACAAAGCTTTGCTAGTTTTGAAACTCTGAACTGCAGAATCTATTTTGCTATTAATCTTAATTAAAAGTGTACAAGAAATTCAAAGAAACTGCTATCGAGAAATTAATAACACACTCGACAGTTAGTTAAGCGCACCCGGTTTCCTTTTAAGCCAACTTGAAGGAAACAGAGCAAGTTTTATAGTGTTTCTGATAGTTTGATAGCAACTAAATTGCGGATAGCGTACGACCTACCCGCAAACCATGACGTTGAGCATAAAGTTTGACCTTTTTGCTTAGAAAACGAGCTTAAGTGAGCGGTGCTGCTTAAAATAATGTGGGGTGAATATGAGCTATTTTTCTTCTGGTTTTGTTCGGACACTCAAATGAATTACCAATAATAAAATTAATGAATATCAACTGGGAGATGAAAATGCAACTTATACCTCATCAACAATTTTAATGTAAATAGAGTATAGTTTCTCAATCCGTAAAACAGTCCAGTTGCAAAATGGGAACTGTTACTATTAGTAGGTACTAATTGTAATAGTCCAGTCAAAGTAGACTATAATAAGTTATAACTCATAGCCTAGGAAAAAATCGCATAGAGCTGAAAATTGGTAGAGCAAAGTATTTCGCGGTTTATGTTTCATGTATTTAAAAAAGCACACGGATTTGAGAAGGAACTGACACTTCATTAAATATATCGAGAACACATCACTGCGGGAAAGGTATTTGAAGGTGCTTCCTAGCCAAGTAGACCCTCACTAACTATTCATCTTTTATGCTATTAAGTGGTAGTAATTAAACAAAAAAAAAAGAAGGTCTCATGCTATTCAAAAAATACATCTTCAACCGGAGTTCAAAGCGTTTACTTTTATTTTACGTCATAACTCGACATTTCTGTGTCGACTGACTGAGGTGACAGGCGTAAGGGATCCATCTCTATAGTACTGTGCCGTATCACAGAATAAGTAATAGTACCGTTGGAACAGAAGAATTACTCCGCAAGAAGATCTAAATAAATTCGAGTCTTGCTACGACGCGATACGGTGGAATTCAGCTCGCACAGCATTACGTACCTGCAAATTTATATACCTAGAAGTTTTGTCTCTTTCTATCGCATGCCTCTTATATTTTCTTACGCTGTTAGGGTTGCTGCCTAGTGAAGAATAATTAATGTCCTTATTACGACGAATAATTAGTAATACTACCTACCTATGTTTTGTTTACTAAATTGAACATAATCAAATCCAAACATAATCTAATTGAATATTTGTTTCTTTTCATGTCCATTTTTAAATACTATTTGCGACCTCGATTATAGAATTACTGTGAGTGCTTTTAGGTAGGTAGATATCTACAACGCGCGCCAACGTCCCGACGGGCGCGCGCCTGACACTCGACCGTTCCGAAATCCGCCGGCGGAGCGCTTCGCTGTAGGTAAATAACGGATGTACCGCGCGAGTGAGCCAGGCCTGGCCGTATGCCGTGTAAAGGCACGGCGCCGCCGACACCGGGAGACGGCGCGGCGCAGTGCCTTACGGTGCTGTGCACGGCGAACGCGTACTAAAATAACAGTTGGCTTGATATGGATAATACTTTTATAAAAACAAAAAGAAAGAATATGACTTATTCTTATAAATTTTACTTAATCACCTAAGAATATAATAAAAGTTCCTAATTTTAAATATTATACTTCTACTTCTGTAGAAATAAACAGTACCTTTGTACACCGTATCTTTTATGTGTGACTTTTTGTTCTGTGTTCATAAATAGTTTAACAAAAAAATAAAAGAAAAAAGCAAAAAATAAAATTAAAAAAAAAAACAAAAAAGGTTTACCTCTAAAGGCTCCGGCGGCGCGTAGAGCAGGCCCGCTGGGATGTGCGCGGGCGGCGGCAACCTGTTCTGCAGAGAGACACACCCATGTAATACCCATCGTCTATGTTACGATACTAAAGCTACACATGCTCATTTCAAGCACGAAAGCATGCTTCAATTGAGCACTTGCTACATAGTAGCATGTGTGTCGGAATGCTGCTCAAAATAAGCATGCTCATTTCGAGTACGCTTTGTGAATCGACAGGCGTGCGATTTTTGCGCAGGCTACTAGCAGCGCGGTTGTAAGGGGGCGTGCTTTAAGCGCGTCTAAACAGATTTGCTTATTGATCATGCTAGTATCCGAATCATTTTCATTTTTTTTCTTTTTTTGCCGACCTTACAGGTACAAGCTTTTGGATGCATTTCATAGTCAGCAAAAGGATGATCTTATTCAGCTCCATACTCATAGCTGTTTGATTGTCCATGACTTTGTTTAGAATGAACAGAGAGCGAGAAAGCACACTATAAAATAGCATGTGTATTTGGAATGTTTTTTGAGCATGCTTATTCAGGAGCATACATAAAACTAGCATGCCTATATTGCTAGCAAATATAAACTGCTCCTAGGCATGCTCGTATTGAGCATACTAAAGCACGCTTTTAAGCTTAACATATAATTGGATATGAGTTGTAAGGCAATAATATTCAATAATAAAAGCCTATTTTACTAGCTCTTCATAAAATATTGCCGGAACACATCAGCGCTTTAGCGGTGGTAATTGGCAGCTGATTTTATATGAAGGCTGCTAGCTCCTACTGCGATTCTCTCTGATTAATCGCTATTGCGATACGCTTATTCAGAGGCTATAGGGCAATTCTAAGCTCACTGGCTCTCTGTAGAATATTGCAGGAACACATCACCGCTGGAGCGGTGATATTCGGCGGCAGATCTTATATGAAGGCTGGTTGCTAGCCAGGCGCACACTAAAGGGGTCCTATAATACCTAGCGAGATTCTCTCAGAATAGTCGCTATTGTGACTCGCTTGTTTAGAGATAATATGGCTATATATCTAAATAAGTAATAACGCGGTTACAAGCCTATGCCGTAGTGTATTGCTTAAAAGATTACACAATTGGTAGAGCGCCTTCACGCCACCAACTCTAACATATTGTGTTTTTGTTTTGTCTTTTCCTCACAAATAATTCATTCATGACTATAACAGCAGAACAATTATATCCGATACATAAGTGGTACATTGAGTTTTTTTAAAGAGCCTACATCCCAAACCCAAAGCAAATGTAATTTATTCTACAAAATAAATTAAATAAAAAATGAAGCATAATGAAATCTATCAATGACATAAATTGCATAAGTGCATGACTTTAAAACTAAAACTACTTAAATAAATGAACCTGTAGAATTTAAATTGAATTTTTTAAAATTTTTTGTTTTTATTTTTTGAGTTATTTATCAATATTTGTACAAAGGCGTAGAAAAAATGTTGTTATCGCAACAACATTTGTTCTACGACTTTTTACATATATACTTGACAAGAAAGAAGCCGGCACCAAAGCCTCTGTTCATGGCGATGGTAATTTGCTCCAAAGGCACCGACATAAATAAGGTAACGCCTCGGCTAGACTGTTTAAAAGAGGTTTCAAACCAAGGTGACTTTTGTTTCCAACCAACGCTGTAAACAAAAGTTTACCAACGAATTTCATCCACACTGTTGTAAATGGCGTTCCAAACAAGCTTCTAACCAAAGATGCCAACCAAGGCCATGCTGAGCCACGCCCCCAACTTGTTGTAAAGCGAAAGGTAATGTTTCCAAATTGGAATATTTTATAAACACTAGACCACAACGTAGCTGAAAGTAATAGGTATCGAAAAATTACAAAAAAGCTTAATTAATGGCGCACAACAATGTTAAAGTTTAATGTAAATGGCAACCGCCATGCTAGGTCATCTTTACATTCCACCATTTCATACTCTTTTTATTGTCAAAACTGTCATTGTCATGTCACCTGGAAGTAAGGAGGAATGGAATATCTATGTATGGAGAAGCGATTTTTAATAAATCTTGTGCTTTTTTAATATGATATCTATCTGAAATTGAATGATTACTATTTGTTTGTATGCTTATGTACCCTTATGCTCGCATTCTAGCCCTAGATACAAGAAAACGGATGCATATCCTTTGGTTGCAAACAGCCGACTAGCAAAGTCACCGTGGTTTGAAACAGTGTAGCCGGGGCTTAAGATGGCTTAAGATGGTATGATGCTTTGCCGACCTTAAGTTTATGTTGGGATTAGTATACACTGTGCTTTTTTAGTTTAATTTCTCTTTATTTGAAACACAGCTTCAATTTTATATAAGTAATGAATAATACGAGGCAGCCCATTGAAAAGTCCTGCCGCAGAAAATTCTATGCGTATTTCTATTATATTTTGGGCAGTCTTGTTTTAGAAAATTACTAAAACTCTCGTCCAAACATTTGCTTCGTATAGAAACAAATGAAAAGCAAAATATCTTTGCTATAACTTCTAAAAGAGCCACTTTCGTTCCAAACCTGTCCATAAACTGAATTTATTAAGCACCGATCCTTAAAAGTAAACTCTTAATACGCACGTACTGAATATTATATCCAGACAGCAGCGGTCGCAGAATTATTTATTTCTTTGCGTCAGGCATACAAACCATTAGACAGAGTGACAATATTCTCGCATGTAATATTCTTTTATAGGTATGGCAATAAATATATTTGAAATAGGTATGGTAACACTTAAAAACGAAATAAACGAGTTCATTTTTTGAAAATTGGATTTTGAAAATTTGTTAATGAGGCTATTTTTATTGTTTGCAACTAATTTAAGGCGCCCTCTACAACGAACTAATTTGACAGTTTGCTCACCTACTGTGCCCCACTTTCGTCCTCCATCTAAGTATCCCTGACCTAGAATCGATCTAAAGGCTTTGTATCTGACTGGTTCTGATTAGTTAGAGCATACATTGAAATATGAGGAAGGGCTGTTCTTTGGTTCCATTAGGTATTTTAAAAACAGCAACTAGATTCGTACCTAGCCCATTTGTGTAGGGAACTTGAAAATATATCACTGATGGTAAACTCTGAAGGCTTATGGTATGTACCCTAGGTTTGCAGGGTTTAATATGTTCTTGATTTTGAGTTAATTTTTAAGTCGTAAAAAATGGCATGATTGAACAAGTTAAGGTTTTTTAAGTAGATTAAGTCACGTAAAACACTTCAACTTGACAGTGTAAGGGCGTGGATCCATCTCTACGGTACGGCGCCGTATGCTGTGTTCCACGGTCAGCGCTTCATATTCGCTCTTAAAATTATCTCCATTATGGTTCATTATAGAAACAGCACCGTACAGCACTGCGCCGCGCCCATAAAGCAGATATATAGAAGAGCTGATGTAAGCAAAGATGCACAGCTTCAATTTGGGTTGTCGTGACGTCACAGCCTCAATAGTTCAAGCTACTCCACACTAGAAGCATTGGCATCAGTTCAACGCTTACTTCTGTGAAGTATGTACACCCGTAGATATTTAAAAAAAATGCCACATTGTTTCTCAATGTAAAATTAAGTTTTCTCTACTTTATAAAGGAATTACATTGATAATCCAAATAAAATAAACTAGCCACGAAGATATTTTCATTCATCATAGGCACGTGAGCCCCTATAGAAAACTGGATAGGGCATCTCCTCTATATATTTCTTCCATGGCCGCGCCGTCCACGGCGGCGCGGCGATGCCGTGCCGTTGCAAGGCAATCGGCGCCGTACCTTAGAGATGGATCCACGCACTAAGGTTGTTGCAATTCGTTGTCGGCGTTGATCGATCGGATTTTTTGGCCTAGTAAAAACTATCGATCGGCGGCGACTAATCCATTCTACCATCGAACGACGCTGTCGATTGACGGTCGATCGATTAGTGTGTGTATCACACTTAAGCTTTAGGCTGCTTTTTGAGATACAGGATTACAGATAGCTTCAATATGAATATTTTTTAGTATTAGTCATAAAAAATATTTATGCAAGGTTCGTCAAATACATGAAATTATGCTGTCAATTTCTACGTTTTTTTTTTGGACTCAGATAGCATCTGAAATAACACATTAGCACTTAGCAGGCGATACACACAAATGTGTTATTTAAAAACTTTTAAAATCAAATGGGGTTTCCCCTAATGAAAAAGTTTTAATATTAATATTAAAAATTACTAAGAATAATTATTACCAACCCCAGATGTCCTTAAATTGGACAAAGGTCTTCTTCTTATCTTCTATCTTTCAATAAGATATAAATACGGTAATTATAAAAAAAAAAAAAAGAAAAACAAAACTTATCTAAAGACCGAAACATTTCATTTTTCCACGCTGCAAACTAACCACTCTACACAGCAAACAATTCCGACAGCAAATCGCAAAATTGGTAAATATTTCTGAAGAACTCGCCATCACAATCACCCACGAGACCGGTAAACAAAAACAAATCTCCGTTGAAAAGGGCCACTTCGCAGCGCCCTGCAAATCGTTGCCCGCAAACACAGATAATCCTAGCAATCAACACTCAAGTATTGTTCGCCGGCCATTGGAATATCCTATCCCGCCGAGCTTTCCTGTTTTAATACAATCGTTCTTGTAATAAAGTCTGGACTTTCCGCAAATCCTGGGAGGAATTGAAATCCGGGCGAGCTGTGGTTGTACGCCGTCTCTGTGTCCTGTCTTAGGCAGTTGTCCGACAGAAAACTATGAACGAGTGAGCGAGCATCGCTGAGCGAGTATTTATTATTAGTAGTAGTGTATGTTTGTTACGCGATTACTTGGTTATTTATGAATCGATTTTGATAATTGGTATTTCATTTGATAGAAGATACTTCAGGGGTAGTCCGATATAAATTTCAATAAACCGGTGCCTTTTAAAAATTTTGCATTTTAAAAAAAAAAAAATTAATGGATACGGAAATTATGCAGTGTGTCTGGTCACCGGTGTCGCACCCGTTAAAGCGAAGTAATATGATAAATTTTATCGACAAAACTACGGTAAAAAGGAATTTTGCCCCTACTGTTTAGAAACGGCAGCCATTTTGATTTTTTCTTTACTAAGTTCAGATGAGTTTCTTTACGTAGCAATATTTACCGATGTAAAGGTCCTAAAGACATAAAAGTACTTTCGTTTGACAGCTAAAAAAGTTGACAATAAGATAACACAAAAAAAATATCAAAAAGTCACAGTAAAACCTTTAAAAAATACTTGTGACGTAAAAAGTGTAAAAAAAATTGGTTGCTTTTTTTACTGTTTCAAATATAGTGTAACAAAGACACAAAAAAACATACAGACGAATTGAGAACCTCCTCTTTTTTTGGAAGTCGGTCGAAAAAATACATAATATGGCCACCGTTTCTAAACGGTAGGTGCAAAATGGTTTTACTGTGGTTTTGTCGATAAAATTTATCATATTACTTCGGCTTAACGGGTCCGACAACGGTGACCAGACACACTGTATACATAGACGACATTTCATTCCAAGTATTTCCCTTTATTCATTGTTTATTGATACCTCTTGTTGCTCAGCGATGAACTAGAGAAGCAAGTATTCGGCGGTAGTGTGCGAACAGTCAGCATACAAGTATTAATTTGTGCGTCTCATTTGTTTGCTTGTTTACACAGACTGTATAGTTACCTGTTGTATGTTTTTTGAGAGACAAAATCTCGCAGGCGGTGGAACAACTTCCTTATCTACTAGCTTGATACTCGCATATCCCAGTAGAACAGGGTCTCCCTCTAGGCTACATCCGCCGCCGCGCCGTCGTGATGCAATTGTCGCCGAGGTAACCGCGTTACTGCCACTAGTTAGGTTAGCTATGGAGACGGCTGCTTTTATATAAACCCTGGTGTTTCTATCGGAAATAACCGTAAACCGAGCTTAGTCTAGTCTTAGGTCGATATTTAAAATCATATTCGACGTATTCGATAAAACACTCTCTAGTTTTAAGTCTCTAATATTAAACGATGGGCTTTTCTTGGAAAGTGTTTAGTTTAAATCCCCCTAATTAGACATAGAGAGGCCTAAAATGAAAGAGTTAATTGATAGTTGTATATCCAACGGGACCTTTTACTTTAAAGACCTGATAATTATGCTGATAAACTACTGTTTATTTCTACCTCCTGATTTGTACGCTCATATATTTTTACCTAAACAGGAACATAAAATAACTAAATTTGTACCTGTTTTGTCAGCTACTCCTCTGGTGTTTAAAGGTTTAAAAATGTATTGTATCGAATGGTACTAAGTCATCATGAGCTCATTGACTTTTAAACATGGTAAAATAAATTATAAAACATTTGTTTACACTGTATTCCATCTCAAAGTTGAGATACGCAGTATTTCGTAAACAAATGAATGAGTAAACACAAAACAAACCAGGTATTTGTTGACGCCAAATCAAATATTAATGAGAATTGTGTAGTCAGAAAGTAGGGTAATCAATGAGCTCTATTGTTTGTTTCTATTCGTTGATTAGAACAATGGCATAACAGAAATCTGATAATCTTGAATGGTTAATTAAAATTTGTTCAAAAATATTCATGCTTTGAATTTCAAGGTGTTTTCTTAGCCGTATTTCATTCCTCACAGCCCGTATGCTTTCATCTTCGACCTCAACTTTATTAGAAAAATTGAGGCCAAACGTGGGCCTTTAAAAAATTAGACCTTATAACTTTCTGATACCTTGGAATAATAGAGACCTCACCATGTGATCCTCAGAGAAAATGCTTGTGAAAAGTGTAAATGTAATTATTAGTATAAACGTCACCGTCGTCTAGTGGGAATGGCTTCAACTTTCGGTAATGGGGTATTACAGCGAGCGTTGTTTCGATAGAAGGAGCTAAACAGAAAGATTTCTGAATGTTCACACGTTTTCGTGGCTGGCGAATAATTTAATTAATATTGAAAGTGGGTTAGGAAATCATATAAATGTATCAATGTATCCCAAATTACGAGCACAGTTTTAAAACTTTTTCCTTATTAAATTGGCTAAATGAATATACAGGACAAAAAATATTTTTGTATACGAAATTCGAAAGCCAGAAATAAAATATTGCTACAGTTAACAGTTACAGTCGGTCTTATAAGTCAATTTTTTATTTAAGTAAAAAGTTACAACATTATTATAACAGATCATACGCTCGCCCCCTTTGATTTGCTAAGGTTTCTATTTTAATCAAATACTTTTGTAGTTATTAAAATTAAAAATTAATAACTTGTTTCTAAAATACAAGCCTGCGCCGGTTTTCTAAAGCTTTTCTTTGGTTTTGTTATAAGGAGAGTTCCTTGAAGGAAAGAATAGATTTTGCTTTAATTAATTTTGATAAAGAGGCTTATTGAGTATTAAAATACACTCTCCGTAATTGTAATCTTTATTAATATAATAAAGCTGATTAGTTTGCTTGAAATTTATCTATATTTGACACACCAGTCTGCCAATTCGATTTTTTTATGGAATTTGATACGTGAGGTTAGTTATACAGTAAACACTTACAAAACTACACAAAGCTGTTGGCTAATAAATATGTATCACTATGTATAAGTGATGATCAGGGAGACAATTACTTCAATAAAACGTCATTTCCCGAATGAAACACTTTTTGCATGCGCCATTTAAAATACTATCTGCGCCATCTAGCGTCAAGATGTGAAATTCAAATCTTTCTTGAAATAAATTTATCCCATAGGAACCATCATTGTTTTTTGGTTAAAAAGTAGTCTATGTGCTATTCTAGACTGTACACAATATGGCCTCCAAAATCAACGCCTTAGAATTCAGTCGCAGACTTCTAATACTGGAATGCAACGCAAAAAATCAACGTGATCGGATGTTGAACCTGGAAGTGGTCGGTATTCCTGAGAACCGGGATGAGAATCTGCATGACATTGTTACGACCATCGCAAAATACGTGAATGTCGACATATTACCAGACGAAATAGTAGAAATCAATCGCGTCACCCCTAGAATTAAATTGCCGGGTAGACCCAGGAATACCGTCTTCAAACTGAAATCTCGCTTCCAGAAAGAAAACATCCTGATTGGAGCACGTAAAAAAAACTAACTTACTAAAGATTTGAACTTTCCAGTTACAGTAAAACCGATTTACGTGAACGAGCATCTCACTCAATTAAATAAAACATTACGTCACAAATCCAGAGAAGCGGCTTAACTTTAACTTTATCAGTATGTATGGTCAAAAAACGGCAGAATATTTGTGAGGAAAAACGAAACTTCACCCGCCTTACAAGTAAAGGAAGAATCGGATGTTTTGAAGATATTGTAAACTGGTTATCCTCATTTTCATTTTTATTTTTATTTTCATCATTTCTCTTTCACATTTTTCATAATTAATTAGTAATTTTATTAAAACCCTTATTAGTTTGAATCTTATATTATATTGTGCCGAGGTAGTGTAACATACCTATTTGTATAAAAATAACGCTTGCACTTTCATTATATTTTTTGATTGTGTATTATTGTAACTCATCAAAACATAAAAGTGATATATTAAAGTTTTTAATCATATACAATGATGCAAAGCTAGTAATTTTTGATATGCATCAAAGGTGGTCATTTATTTTTATTTAAAAATATATTAAGATGATTTAAAGAATTTTAAGTCTACATCACGTTTTTATTCCGGTAAGAGACTATACGCATAATGGTACTCGACACAGATTTTTTCGACACACAAGTCTTTTTTAATACGTTATTTAAATTATTTACTACTAGTGTACTATTTGTGTACACTATTTAAAACTTTTAATTTATCCATTTTTCTGCATATACATGAATTTCCTGATTCTTTATCAATTACATAACTTCATTACACGAATTCTATATCTTTTAGGCATATTGAATTTAAATACAAATCTACAAAAACAATCACACATAAACCTTACAAATTTTGATAAACATTTTGTTACATACAAAGTACAACTTATTTGATCATACCAAAATAACCTTTTCACATACAAGTTACAATTTACTTGGTCATACTATAAATCATACCTTTACTTTGATAGTCAAGCTTATAAACATCTATTGTGTAAACGGAATATTCCTAACATTCTCGAACAATATTTTGGCTGACAATAACTACCCCCAGACGAGTAATATAAACTATGTTATGTACATTTTTGTATTCGAGGCCTTATGTTTATGTTGTTATAAACCATTACGTCCTGACAAATCTAAGAGTACTGAATCTATTAAATTAAATTATTTGTTGGAAGTGTCTTTTTATTTTTTATCCAGTTTACATCCAGTTTTACATTAATATGTAGGAGAATTCTGTTAAATATTAGTGGTTTTTTCTTTTTTAATGTTCGATAATAATTTAACTATCAATTATTATTATTATATTAATAGTTACTTTATTTAAACTACTACTTACTATCTTTATACCTCAGGCACTTACTTATCTATAATATTTTAATGATATCATCTATTTTAAGCTATATTTATGTAGCGTATCCATTATAAAAAGTTGCTTATTTTACAGATATAACATAAATGACGACCTTATTTTTCTTAGTTACACCCTAATTCATTTTTTTTAATTCTAATATTCAGCGGTCAACATTTTGTATCAACATACTTATAATTGTTTGAAAGGAAAACCTGTTATTAGCTTTATTTTAAGTAAACTGCTATGTATAAATTATTATTTGTAAACGCTGTTGGTTTTCGTAATAAATAAATACTATGGCATCCAAAACAGTGCACAGATTAAAGTGACCCGAGGTTTAATCACCAGGACCTCTTTATGACTCCGCGTTTAATAATGGACCCTTCTACAGTGAACTCTGCCATCAAATTATGTTTACTGAGACCGGGTCGTTTTTAATTATACTACACACTAACTTCCCGTCAGATTAAATTGTGAAACTTGTTAGTTTAACTTTTATGAGGATTATCTGATTTTTAGCTAATACAGATATCTACTTCCATGCTGGACTGGGAGCGTAAGAAAAACATATAATGTGCCAGTTGCTTCTCAGTTGGGCATACTATAAAAGTTAGTTAAAGGACAGAGGTTTTGTTAGCGCTTTTACGGGCGATAGGCGGACCCCCTGTCAATGTAAAATTCTCTATCCATCATTATAATACCTCCAAATTCGTCAAACGTGACATCAGATGGTTTAATAGCCTCTGGTGTTCTGCCTACCCCGGGATACAGGCGTGAAGTTATGTATGTATGTATGTACAATTATCTGAATAACAATAAAAGCGTATAAGCTATAGTTTTCTATGTAATTACTGAACATGCTAGAATGTGACAATCGACAACGATAAATCTGCCTTTATATCGATGTTTTCTTAAAATATGGCACTTAGAGTATGTATATTTTTAGAATGTGGCATGTTGGTTCTGTGGGCTTAATCATGATACATGATAGGACAAAATAATAAAATGATGTTTATCTTGGCGATCCGAGTATTTATCGATGGTCGCATGCTAGCCCTGCTGGTAATCAAAATTAACGATACAGTACCTACATTTTATTTTACGTTTTAGTTTTCAAAGATAATTTAGCATTGTTTGCATTTTTCATCGTTTTGGTGTATTTAGTTAAGCAATCTAAGGATTTTCCTTTTTTACATTGTATGAAAGGGAAAATCTGTCTGTATGTTTGGGGAAATCTTCGAAACAATTGAACAGGATTTGACTTGGTTTGCACTAGTTTTAGAGTTTAGTTTTAGAGAAGCACTCGGTTCTCAATAGACGAGCACGGGTTCTGTGAAAGAACACATTGATTTGAAAAGGCATTAACTGCATGGATAGGAATAATTTAAAAACAAATGTTATCCAGGTGGAGCTGGCCACTAACTCCTGCCAGCAAAAAATATAAATCCGGATTAAGGTTGTCGTGGTAACATGGTGTAGCTATACATGTAGGTGTTTTAGATCAAAGATGCGGTATAAATTTTTATAGAGGATTTCCACATTGAACCTTAATTTTTCAAATCCAAGATTTTTTCATATAAAAACAATTCTGGATCTTGGTTGTCATGGCAACGCTCATACACTTAAGTGTTTATAAATTAGAAAACTAAAATACACCTATTACACAAATAATATATAACTATAAACATAAGCCGTAGGAACCTCTTAAAACAGCCTATTTATAAAACATAAAATAGCACACACTGAAAGTACGTATACGTCAAAAAGGTCAAACGCCTCGCTACCCTTATTCGGGGGTGTCGGGGTAAATGAGAAAAAAGGATTCCACTGTGAATTTCCAATGACACTTTGAAGGACATTTGATGGAGGAGACCAGGATAAATATAATATAAGCGATGGAAAGCGAAAGGGGAAAATGTTTATAGGCATAAAATAGGACTTTAGAAGATAAAACGAGTACTTATAGAAAATGCATGTTTTTTTAAACCGACTTCCAAAAAAGGAAGAGGTTCTCAATTCGTCTGTATGTTTTTTTTATCCCATTTAAATTTCATCGAAATCGGTTGAGTACTTCATTGAAAATTTCAAACTTTTGGAAAAATATGTATGATTTCGGAGAATGTTTACGTTGATGACATTCTCAACACAGCCAAAGTTTTGACGTAAAGTCGGTTTTTTTAATGCTCTGCATTCGTTGATTATTTTATAAACAAATCTTGGGAAATTAGAATTTTAGGAGGAAAGACGTTAGGGTTGTTTTTATTATAGCAATCGAGTCATTTTCAATTTTATACATATTATAAAGTTTTCTATCAAAAATCAAACCTCAAATAACTGAAAGGAATTTCAAATGATGGACGCAATCTATTAGTAAAAGAGAGCCGAGAGTTGTTCCCCCTTTTTTTGGACTACCTGTGAGTTGTAGTTTAAGCCGAGTTACCTTATACTTCTGATTTTAACTGGCTAAAATGTGACGAAATGTATTATTGACAGAATCGGAAATATACAATATACTTGTGTATTCTAAATCACCTCCCCTTGTTTATACATATATGGCAGGCCTTCGTATTTACTTTCTACTGTATATTTTAGGAACAAAAATTAAATGTTCGTTACGAAAATCTGGTACTCAACAGTCATATTACTGTAATATTTATGGCTCGATTTTCGTTGAATAGATAAATTCTATTACCTAGTGGCTAATACTGAGAAAGGCTTAATCCAATTTGGGTAAGCTGAAATTATCTAACACCTCTACCTATATCGGTTATGGTCACGTCATTCGGTTGCGATTCTCACAAACTTGCTCGTGTTGTAAAGCGATAGTACTGTCGCTAGAGTATCATAGTACAGGAAGAATTGTCCATAAGTGTTCGAAGGTCTAAGAAACAATCAGCCATAGGATAATAGTTAAGACTATACAATAGTTTAAAGTAGTTTGATCGTCGAGTCAGGTGCCCTGTTATTTCGCAAACCAACCTAGCTAGGCTATTTACTGACCAAAATGGTGGAATCTTTAATGAACTATTAGATATTTAGTTAGTTAAACTACCAGCCTGCAAAAACGTTGGATAATAATAATGTTCACGTTAAAATGATGCAAAATTGTTCTGAAGCTCTAAACAGTATTTTGAAATCGATATTTTCTTCAACTTTTTTGATAAAAAGCCGTGATAGCTTTTACTTACTTAGTCCTTAAAATTACTCGATTTGTAAAAACCGGATAAAAACCAAAGTACTTCCGAAGATTAACCAGAGCATACAGGGAGACACTCTCTTTTATAATGTAATAAATACATAAGTATTTCCGAAATTCACACAACATGAAGAAATTACACAATCCGTTATCTGGCTCTTTCAATAATAGTACGTAGCATTTTATTTAATACTGCTCTACATATTTATGATTCAAACTTACTTTAATTATTGACTTATTCATGATTGATAAACAAAAACCACATAATGCCAATATTGTAGCAATAATCACTAACTGTTCGACATGATTATTACGCGGCCGAATCAAAAATACATAATTCAGCATTCGAATCATTTCAATTGTATACAACTTCATCATCAAATCACTCGTGCGCGCTGAGTATAAGTGCTTAAAAATTAGAATGGAAAATAATTTAAATTGTTGTTAATTAAAATGAAATTAAATATATTTTTTTAATCACCTGAAGAGTATATTGTTTTAAAATATGTTTCGTGAAAAATAGAACATTAGCCGCGTAGAGTTGTCTTAGAAAAGCCCTAAAAGCCGACTGCATACGCTTGTCGTAAATGGCGACAAATCCGACAGAACAGAACCTTCTTGGTGGAATGAATGACCCATTAGATGACTACCGATCATAGTTCATTTAAACGATTCACCGCAGAGCAGCTTTTGAACATAAGTCGGCGAAGAATTATTATATACTTATTGAAACTTTTTATTTTAAAGTAACTAATAGTCTGTCTTTGGTTTCTATTATCCTTAACAAGTATAGCTTTCTACGAAAATGAATCAGCATATGAAAAAATAAAGAAAAGTCTCTGTGTAGCCACAACCAAAGATCAGAACTTTAAATTATTAGAGCTACCCAATAGTTAAAAATTGAAGTGCTTTTAATTATTAACATTATAAATTCATGATGTCAAGTATCATTTTTACTTATATTTGTAAGTTTTCACACGTTATGCATAATACAGCCTCTACATGTCATTGCTGCTATACCTACACTATTGCATAATCCATAAGCAGTTCTTTTACAAACACCCAGTAATATGTATCGAATTTTGTCGCACAGTGGTACAGATTCTAGCAGCTTGTGGACTTAGATCTTTGTCCGATCTTTTCAATAGCACTTGCATTTCTAAAGTCAAAACTTAGCGACATTTATTTATGTAAAAAATGAATACAGGGGTCGCTTTCAAAATTCGAGGACGTGATAGTTTGAGATTATACACGAAGAGAAAAAATAAAATAAAAAATAAATATTAATTATTTACTCAGTAAACTTAACCGAAACTTAAATAATTCATAGCACTACGCATGGTTACACAAGCACACACACAACTTTTGCGGCGGCATGCGGCCTACTACTTTCGATGCGGCGCGGCGGCTTACAGAGTTGTGCCGCGAAATAACACTTTATTTATGAATAGGAAAATGTAGTGAAAAATTAGGTAACTACTTTTATTACGTAATTATGATCAGAATCAAGTAAGTACCTACACAGCGCTCTCCTTCAATATCAAAAAGTCACCAGGCATCCTGTGTAATTTCAGACATTATTTATTTTTGTTAGTAACATAAAAATGTTATTTCTATTTCATACTTTCGATAACGCTTTACTACAACTGCGTAAATATGTCTACATACTATAACCACCTATTTAATTCATTCATTTTTATCTTTACGAGGTAATCATATGAATAACAATGATAAATATTTTTGTAGAAATACAAGTTATAAAATGTATTTCTAATGATTGCGCATATTGTTATTACACAGAATAGATATTTAGTTAAAAATAAATCTATGCAAAAACAAAAAAATATCTATGTGAAATTCAATTTGAAAGTTTTGTATATCTCAACTGCGTAACTCAGCCCACAGTGCGTTGTGCAGTTTGAAAGTTGTCCACCGATATGTGGACGATACGATAACACGTCATATGATCTGCAAGTCAAGAGAGTGTTATTAAAAATAAATACCTTAATTAACTCGTCCAAGGTTGTATTTTGAATAAATTTAGTAAGAAATTCGTTTCGATATTATTGTAAATTGAAAAGTAATAATTATAATTAAATTATGCGAAAGATTATTGGTGTACACAAATATTTAAGAAAATACAAATATTAAGTAGATTTTTACGCGATCACAATACATTCTTTCTTAATTGGGATAAACATAGCAAAAACCTTAATTTTTTAATTTATTTAAGGCATTCTCTTTTACAAAGGACGCAGAACCCATAAATTATCGTTAAAACTAATTTATTAACCATTTATATGGCGCTAGCAGATGGCCGTGTGTTACACCGAAGCGGGTTTATATGTCAACAAATAAATTCCAATTTACAATGACTGAAGTATAGATTTGCGATTGATAATATGTACTGAGAATTTGCTTCAAAATTAGAAACTTAGATATTTATGTTTTCCTTAGATGAGCCTTTGATATATTTTAAAGCGGCTACATTATATCTCCAATTCTTGTTCATAAAACAACAGCTGGTTAGTAACATTTTGTTTTAAGTGCATCCTAGGGATGGAAATTACGAGGGCTTCTAGCATGTTAAAGTAAAGAATGGCTTAAGAGTTTTTATTATGGTATGGAGTTTATTATTATTATTAAGGTAATTGCAAGATATCTGATGTTTGCTATTTTATAAAAAGACAGTCTTAACTATTCAAGAAACACCATTTTAACGAGTTTCAAAAACCCTTTCTTAATCAACCGACTTCCAAAAGGAGAAGGTCCTCAATTCGTGTGTACGTTTTTTTGTGTCTTTGTTAGGTACACGATTTTACGGACAATTATGAATCGATTTTGAAATCATGTTTTATATGATAGAGGTAATAATAATAGAATAAAAAAAGAGGTCCCGTTATCCCGTATAAACAACGAAATCAATTGAGTCCACTTTAAAAAAATTGAAAAAACTTTCGAAAAAAATATTATCAATACGGTGAAATGTACATTGATGGCCTAATACTTTAGTCAAAGCTTTGGCTAGGATTAAAAAAAGTTAGTGAAGACGGTTTTTTAATGCTCTGCATTCGCCGATTATTTCGACGTAAACTGCGACTGAAAATCGCAACACTATAACTTCATACAGACACACAAAAGCATCGGATTGTTTGTTTAGATGTTGATATTCAGGTCGTGCGGGCGCCGGCGAGAGATTGATGTCCCGTTTCGTAAATCTCTTACCGAAACCTCTGAAACGTTTCATTTGAGTTTTATTGCGCGAAAATGGCGGAGCTGTTTTTATTTTTGGCTATGCATGTGTGTGCATTTAATTTCGAATGAGCGTATTTTATGACTGCACTTGAAACCCATAGGAAGGAGCTTAGGTACGTGATTATGTTTTTTTTTTTCGTTCGGATATCTAGTTAATTTCAACCGAAGAGGTCTAAAATCGAAAAAGTTTATAACTATATTTTTGTTTAGAAAACCACCGTTTTCACTAGCTAAATAGCTTATCTAGATAACCCTTCTTTTGACGGATGAGTTAAATTTTCACCTACAGGCTAAGAATGAGTCCTTAATCAAAGATTGACAAATATAAGTAAATTGCCTGAAGAAAAATTCAAAAATTCAAAAAAAAAAAAAAGAGTTTATAATTTCTCAACATAACGAATAAGATCACAACAAGATTAACACTGAAAAAGTAATTCAGAACCAAACCAAAGACTAATTCGAAACTGCTATCATAAAATTGGAATTCCGCACGTACGATCAAAACATGGCATCGAGATATGCAATATGCAATCGAATATGCAAACTCAATAATAAAATACCTACTATAAAGACTTTTCGCAGTCCGTTTCAATGTCCAATCTCGATCTCTTAATTGAAGTATAGCTGTTAAAAAGGAAGAAAACTTTGAGCCTTTTTCTCCGCAGAAAAAGGTATTGACTTGTTGCATATCTAACCACAGGTTATACTGAACCACAGTACAGATAACTGAATCACAACGAAAACTTGAGGTATAAAACAGGAATTTTCTGGATAATATACTCCAAACTTTTATACCTACTTCGACTAGAGTTTAAGGTAATACTTAGCTTTTTTATAATTGCAGCGTAGAATAGAGAAAAATTAAAAAACTTAATATTATTAGGTGTGTTAAAGTTTTATATTTAAGTTTTATTATGATTTTGACCTATTTATCGGAGTTTGCTTCTTGAAAAAAGGTTTTGTGTGATGTTAGCTTAACTAATTTTGAAGTACATCTTGTGTCACGAAGAAATCTTAGACTGGAAATTTAAATTCACTTTAGAATTAAATATATAGAGAGCACGTGGAGAAAATTCTTTAAGTATATCTCTTTTGAGTATTACTATTGTCACCAGGTCCCAGAAAATATACTCTGTAAAAAAAATATCGAAATGTGTGGGACCTTAAATACTCAGAATACATATGAACCAGAATCCGTGTTGCCGCTAGAAACTGAACCAACAAAACACACTCAAATTGATTATGTTGACGTTTCGACAATTAGTCGCTCTTTGGCAAGCGTCGTGTATTGTTTACAAGTATTTAAATTTAAAAATGCCGTCTTTTGTTGTTTCTACCAGTTAAAATACCGCTGGAACCACAAAGAAACATTATGAGATCACATATCACCTGTATTTTGCACATTCCAAAATATATTTCTTTAATTATCTTAAGATCAATTATCAAAATATATTCATCTTTAAAGCTTTAAGACACTCAGCTCCATCAGAAATTCTTAACACGGTGTATATCTCAATATGTCAATCCCTCTTAATATACTGCATAGGCGTCTGGAGTGCGCAATCAAGACTAGTTTCATTGCACTAGAAAGAGCTCAACGAACTGTTTTAAAAGTAATGCTTTGCAGGCCAATCAAATTCCCCACAGATCTGCTTTTCAGAGAAGCAAAATTTCTTCGTGTTAGGCAGCTCTTTATATAGAGAGTCAGTTGTGCACAGCATAAACTTACTCTTAACTCAGTCAACTACCACTCAATGCTGAATAATCGTGTTTTTAAGGTACACCAACTTCCTTTTTAGACCACGTTTGCGAAGCGCCTACCAATTTTCTCCCATACTTTTATATTAATAAGGTTATCAAAATACGTTTTTAAAAACTTTTGATCAAAGATTGGTTTATAAACCTAAATTACGAGGAAACGGAACAAATTATTCCCTCCGCATGCTGACTTGCTGATTTTACATTCCACCCTACACCCTCACCCTCAACAAAATAACTTAAAAAAAAAAAACAAATAAATAAGACTTCACACAGTGTATCTACTCACGCACACTTCACACACACCCGCGATACGTCATCCTGCTTTTTTTTATATAAGAGTTACTTTTTATGCCCAATAATTATGTAAAAATATCAATACTTAATACTTATGTTGTAATAATACTTCTTTTTGAGAAATGTAATAATTTTTGCATTATATTTATCATACTCGAACATAGGTACCTAATTGTTGTCTTGAGCCGAAGGTTCAAATATATTAATATTAAAATGTAAATGTTCACTTTTCGGTTGCTACGTGTCAGGCCTGCGAGCCTAGTGTAGCAGCCACTGTTTTCATTATTGTTTGTAATTTTCTTTTTGACAATAAACTATTATTATTATTAAATGTATTTGAAAATATTACGATTTTGTTATAAATCAACGCCCCCATTTTTTTATTGTTGCCATTTTGAAAAGTGAAAAAATTTGCCGTGATTTCTCGGCAAACTCTAACTGCCTTATTCCAAAACAAAGTTTAAATGTAGACCAGGTTTAAACCAGGTTTGGTCTATATTTAAACTATGTACTAAAATAAACAGTATTACAAAATGTAGTTTAACGCTTAAACCTGGATTGTCTATGGTACTAAAGTTAAACCACCGAGACCTCTAGTTTATCTGTTGCCTTACTTTAGTACCACAGTTTGTGACATTGTTGACGCATTATTTTGAGGTTAGCTTGAGTTATATTTGGTGAAAAATGGATTTTGAGAGGGAATATTCGGAGGAGACAGTTTATTGAAACACATTTTCAATAAGATCTAGTTGTTTAATATTATATTTATTTGGTTATACATTATTCTTGTTACTTTCTAAGATACTTATTTCTAATTCTAATTTTTTTATTTTTAACTTTGCTATTTTTATATTAAACTGATGTTCTTCTTCCATCATTTCAAGGTGCCTTTTTTTTAAATCTATATTACTCTGCACAATTGTATGGCGCTCTGAGTCATTTCTGTAAAACAAATAGAATTTTATAGGTTATTGATATCAATATACAAAATCATTTTTTAAGTAAATATATATAGTGTTGGACAAGCATATCCTATTTCCTGCTAATCCTTTCCTACTTATAAATACAAAAAGATGTGTGTATGTGCCTATGTATGTTTGTTACTATTTCACACAAAATCTACTGAACAGATTTTGATGAAACTTCGCAGTTTATACATCAGAATAATACATGGGCTGTAAATTATTCAAGTACCCCAAGCAGTTCCTTCAAGATGCGGGTGAAACCGTAGGCGGAGAGCTAGAAGTTTAATAATTACCTATTTTGAAAGCCTTTTTCTTTTTTATTTCTGTTTTTTGTAGTGATGGAGGTTTCATTTTCATGTCTTGTGTTCATTTTGGGTCGGTTATCTGCAACTGATATAAATGGCTATAGTAGGTAGGCTGGCTAGGAAGCAGAATAAAATTAAGCTTTTGCATTTAATATTTTGTAATTACCTTGTTCCTCTGCCACAATCTGTTCAGAGATATTCATATTTATAGTGTCGTCGATGATCATAATAGACTCACGACTAGGCCCAGGTTTTGGGTCAGTGTAGTCTATTATATTTTCTTTGGGGGTCTAAAACAAAAATTCCAATGATACTCTAGTGAAATGAGGCAAATTAATCATTTTAAATAAAAAAAAATAGGTACCATTGCATCACTATCGTAGTCATTAACTTCAATGACGAAATCATGAGGAGCAATCGCCATGATTGCCAAGTCCTCGTGAGAAGGTGAAGGCGGTTTTTCACCGCCGCCGGTTTTAACTGACTCCCTCCTATGAGTAGATAAGTTGGACTTGGCAGACAATTTCATTCTCTTCCAAGCCAACTTCATCTCTTCGACTGTGCGATGCTTTCCGGTTATTTCATTGAATCTTAAGAAAAGGTAAATTTCATATAAAAGCAAGTAAACAATAACTAACAGTAATTCATATCAAAGTGGTTACTTACTTATTGGATATGTTCTTCCACTCTTTGACTTTCAAGATATTGACTGCCGTTTTTGTGGATTTGTCTTCTATGATGTGGGCTGACTGAGCTATAAGTTCACGTAATATATCCTATAATAAAATAACAATAGTTTTAACGATATAGTAAATAGATAATGGATGGATTACACATTACATTATTAAATATTTGTTTTTACTTTACTAACTTTCTCTTCAGGACTCCAGTTTTCACTCCTTTTTTTCTTCTGGAACTCCATACTTACACAAAATAAATAAATACGAATGCTGAGTTCTCCAAATTACTATACGCAAGTTCAGAGTGCTGAGAAAACAGTCTCGAATTACGCGCCGTAAGCATTTTATTTTCTTTCATAAAGAAAAGACAGTAAACCATGTCCATACAGCCTCATTTGACGTATGAATCCAATAGAAATGAATGAATGGTTGTCGATTTTAGATTTTTAATCTGTTCAACATGTTAGAACCACGAATGATTTCTGGTCTATCTGATTCTCGAATAGTCTTGGTTTTGTAATAGGAATGTAATTTAAACCTGGCTTTGACTTTATTACCGTAACAATCCTAGATCTTTTAGTCCTGGTTTAAACCAGTCCTAAACCATTTTTTTGTAATAAGGGTGTAAGAGATCATTTTGTCAAAAAACCGCATTTAAACCTAACAACATTACGCGGAAGGGAAGTGACGTAGATGTGGAGATGCGCGGATTGTTTCTGGACACGGTGCTAGGCATGTGATTATTACACTGAACTCGGAATTTGTATCTTTTGTAATCTGAAACACTACTCTTCCATATGCATAAGACAAAAAAAATACAATAGAATTAGAGCCAAGTTAATCAAATTAATAGTTTGTAAAAAAAATTACCAGGAGCACCAAAATGATATATTTACTTTTTTGCGGGAACACGGAGCAAAAATACTCGGCGCAACTGGTACTAAACTAGTGCGCTTGTCGGAAGAGAATGAGAACTTGTCTCTGCAAAACTATTCGCACCTAAATATGATCCACAATGATGACAAATTTTCTCGTCGAAAACTTCACAGTCCATTTAAAAATATAAAAACGCGTTTTACCTATAGTACAAATAATAAATTTGTAAATATAATGATATGGTTATCATCCTACACTTACTTTTTCAGATACTAGGCATAATGACTACGAAACTGGTTGAGAGACAACCCACCAAAATGAAAAAGCGGACACAAAATATTATTTTAATGTAATAAAATAAGCTAGAAATCAGAATTTATTCTTTTCCCCAGGTTGGCAACTCTAATTTGAAAAAAAAATTATCAATTTAAATTGTACCCTACACACCCACATTTTCATCGCGGACATTTTATTATGTGCTTGGGAAAATTACCCATATAATTATCTAGGACTTCTACCATCCAGAAAATAGCTCTCGTAGGAAGAATACTAAGTACAACTGCAACCTGTCATTGAAGAACTACACATAAAATAAGCTTTCCCAACAGACACCATTTAAGTTTTTTTCCTCTGACAGCAGCGTTAGCTCAAGAAGCAATTTTTACGTGTTATGATCGATGGCTTTCAAATTGTTATTAAGTATTTCTTTTTTTCTTGTTTATTCAAGTAATCATTCCATCCGATTTATAGCAAATATCTATACATACTTGATAGCAATTAACCGAAAATGTCCATAGCTTTGTCCGAATGGAAATACTGAAACTCGGAGAAACGGCGTCAATAGGATGCCTAATGCGTGGCTGACATAGCTGGCTTTGTCAGTCCTGGATTGTGTTGCTGCAGCTTTTGTCAAGCACACAATAGACATTGTCCGAACCTCTACAAGCCGATAACTGAAAAACTAGCCTTTAAAGGTCATGTCGATTGGGTCATGTGCGTGTCAGAATTTTTTTAATGAATGGGTTCGATTTTAGGCTTGGTTGTACAGCTTTTTGTTCTTTGTTTTATTTCTATCTCTGCAGAGAACAACGCGTCAACTTGCAAAATCGTCGATAGTTAGGCCGTTGCAAGATCCTTAGGCCCAGCCTAGTTCAATTGGATTGGAAAGCAATGACTAAGCGTTCCTTTCTCCTAGTACGAATAAATAATCATGGGTCGATTTGGCAAGCTTTAGAATACATTAGAAAATTAACTTATGTTATAAAGGCTTAAATCCACAGTGTTTCAGCATTTAATACCGTCATGATTATTTTTATAGATTGACTAGATAGTCATGAACCATGTTCAAAAAGTTATTGAACTAACGTTTTTGTTCTTGGTAGTTTAATTAAACAATGAAGTCAAAGGAAATCTTACGTACAACACTATAGTCACATGTCCAAAATCTTGATTAGAAAATAGCAATAATACACATTGTTTTGAAAATCCGAGTCCATGGGGTTGCTCGGGCCTTGTGAAGTAGCAGAATCGAGGTCCATGATGCGAAAGCAGTCGAAAATAAAAGGATAACCGAAAGAGCACATCCACTTATTGAAAAATTACAGAATGAATATTTGATTGACGTATTTGACTTTTGAAGTTTTGTGGTAGGGATCCCGAACTAAAATAAAACAAAACTCATAAAAATTTATAGTTGAAATTGAAATAATGCATTGCAAGATTTAACATAATTATATTTTTAATATCACTGCATTACTCGCGTGGTTTTTGAACACCGTTTGCTCGCGTGGTCTACAATTGCAGCACATTTTCAGACCTAAATATTGCCTGAAAGAGACGTGGCAGATAAAAAAACTGCTTTTTATTTGCAATATTTATATATTGTCAACTACAAAATCAGAAAAACAGCCTCTTGAGTTAAATTAGTAATATTTTTCTTAACTATTAAATCTGTTATTTCGATTTTCTCCATGGCAGTCAAGGCATTTATTAACGAGATGAGCATTGTATGTCTATTTATTACATTGATTGCACATTAGAATTATCCAAAAAGTCTTTGATATTTCTTCTGCCTCCTCTACTAACGCTGATAATAACTACCATTCCAAAACGCTCGACGATCCGAGGAGGTCGGTAAATTAAGCATCCCGTTCTCTTTCAAATGCTGCTCTTATACCTTCAATATATTTGTTAGTGTTTTCTACCATATAGTCATCAAAATATAGCTCAAAACATTGAAGAGGAGTATCAGCTTCACGCGCAGCTCCGCTAGCGCTAGGTAGGCGGGTAGTCAGGTTTCGGGCTTCGGCATGTCTGGAAGGGCTCTTTTACTCGATTCAAATCCAGAGTCCGCACGCATACCTACAGGTACTCACAAAACCTTTACGACATAAAGACCATTAACCCGTTAAAAACTAAAGACAATAATTTATATCCATTTATTTAGATAAACATCGGTTTTCTGTTAACTTTCCTCAAAATAAACAACACTCATTATTTTCTGAGTTTTCGTACTAAATCAAGTCATAAACGAAACCGGATATGGTTCCGTATTTTGACGCCTCGGTCAGGTTTGTTCCGTTCTGTGCCGTATAATGTTGCTGGGTTTTATCCAAAAATATAATTCATAATCAAGTCACCCGTAAAAATAAAAGGGATGACTTGATTATGATCTCGCCTATAGCAATATAATATCCATACTACGTACACGGAAGCGGGTGAGTACATATTATGATATTTGAGTTTTAGAGCTCAATACTCTAATGGAAAAAACAATTCGAACGTTTTACCAGACCAAGGTTGTTTGTTTAATGTGAAATCAATTGGTTCCGTTCAATTCACTTATAAGTACAAATTTTGAATCTTTTCGAGATTTGCTTCTGAGGGATTTGGATTAATTTACCGTTGATGTGAAATAGATTTGATTTTGACTTATAGTCCAGTCAAGGAATGAGGTGTAGAGTGCGTGAGTAGGTAACTAAACGATTCCTTCAGAAACTTGTTTAGGGGGCTTAGGTTGTTAACATACCAAAAGTCCTGACTCCTAGGTGATGAGCGGGGGGAGGAGGGGGGGGGGGTTATGGCACGAATTTTGGGTTTTTCGCTTATATCTCGAAAACGGTGCATCGGAGAGAAATATTTTTAGGTTATAAATAGAGTTCTTAAAATTATCTAAAACTTTTATAAATTATGTTTTTTTCAAATTCCTAACCGTTTTCGAGCCATACCCTCGGAAAAAGTTGAAATTTACAAAAAAAAAACAATTTACGTCAAAATATTCATAAACATTGCATAATATTGTCTAAGCCTATTCATAAACGAAAAGTTTCTATTCAAAACGGAATTTAAAAATCTACAACTTCTTTCCCATTCATACTTTTCGTTTATGAATGGGTTTAGACAATATTATGCAACAATATTGCAAACAATATGCATATGCAATATGCAACAATATTATTTAGACAATATTTTTTGTAAATTTCAACTTTTTCCGAGGGTATAGCTCGAAAACGGTTAGGAATTAGAAAAAAACAGATGGTATAAAAATTGTAGATAATTTTAAGAACTCCATTTTATTATCTAAAAATATTTCTCTCCGATGCACCGTTTTCGAGATATAAGCGAAAAACCCAAAATTCGTACCTTTACCCCCCTCCTCCCCCCCGCTCATCACCTAGGAGTCAGGACTTTTGGTATGTTAACAACCTAAGCCCCCTGAACAAGTTTCTGAAGGAATCGCTTAGTTACCTGCTCACGCACTCTACACCTCATTTTGGGTCATTTATTGACTGGACTATTAATTTTAAGATCTAATAAAATCTTAATTTAATTTTATATTTGATTAAAAGCAATTATTAGAAACTATCTGTCACCAGCATATTTACAACAGCTTTTACAACAGAAATAGGTACATTTACATTCTTGCATATAAGTCGTCAAGAAAAAAAGGCAAAATACAAAATTACAATTGGTCAATAGTGAAGAGTAATCAAGAAAAATTGTAGGAGAATATTTTTTAATTAATAAATAAACAACTGAATGGAGATTCCCAAATTAATAAACAACATAAGAATAATAACATTTGCTCATAAAGAAAATGGAAAATCATTGTATAATTTCATCAACCATTAAAAAGGTCCTAGTTAAAAGTACCCGTAACCGGTGATCATGTATTAAAAGATTAATGAACGTGGAGGAAGCGAAAGAGGTATGTATAGATCGAAGCGAAGTTCCCTTGTCTCTGCCTACCCCAAAGGGAGACAGGCGTGAGGTTATATGTGTATGTATGTAATTTCATCAACCCATTTTTTCATTGTCTGTTGTATTCAAGTACGTGGGTTACACAAAGGGTAGACACATTAGCCGTGACAGGTTGAACAATAAGGATGTGTTCAATAATAAAACAGCAACAAGATCTGTTTACCAGTAAATATTTAGTTAAGTAAGTATACACGGTGTGTTATGAAAATAACTTACACCTTTGAAGGTGTCCATTAGTTAATGCCAAAGAATATAAAGAACTTTTTTTTTATCAACGTCCTTCAATTTATAATCATCTTTATTTTTATTTAGAATTACGAATGACCCTAATGTACTACAGGATACATTTTGGTGAGTGCGCGAGTGCTCTGTTTGAGCAAATTGAACCCTCACCCTTGTACCATCGGACTACTAGACGCAGACAGAACTTCCATCCGTATGTGGTTGATATTCCGAAAAGTCGAACTAAGCACTTTGACAGTTCCTTTTTGATACGGGTCGCCAAGGTATAGAATAAACTGCCTGCGTCTATTTTCCCTGACCAGTATTGTCCTAGTACTTTTAAACGTCGAGTGAATAGGTTTCTCGTGGATGGACGTGTACCACCTTAGTCTTCATGTTCACTTAACATCAGGTGTCATGGAAGACAAACGTCCCATCCATATTTTATAAAAAAAAAACCCAAACGATATGTGCACACTATGCAATGCCACAGCGATGCAGGGCTGAGCGCATAGCAGCGCAAAATGCTAACTTAGTAGATTTGTAGACTGCAATCTACTTTCAAAGTAGATTTTGAGTGCAGTCTACGTGTAGTTGCGTCACTCCCGTTCGCATTTTTATTTTTTCATTATTGACAATGCCCGTGTTTGACCTCAATCTCACCTGATGGTAAGTAAATATTAGGTCCAAGATGAAAGCACACGGGCCTAGGAAAGAACTACCATGTTGACAATGTTGACGAACATTATGTTAAATAAGTTAACCCATCTATTAAAGGGTACATTCTTAGAAAACTGCATGAAAAATGTGAATGACACACATTTTGAATTGAATTAGGCTATGTGCCTAGGTATCAAGGTATCAAGAATTTTGAAGCTTTCTAGATTCGTGAATTCTTGTCTCACAAACATCGTCATTATTTCAGAAATTGACACAAACCTTTCATACTTTTTCAACTATACTCATAAATCATTCCATTTAGACAGACACAGCGGACCAAAAATGTAGGTATTATTGAAAAGATAAGATTTCATACTCAATCAATTAGTTTTCAGGAAATAACAATAGTTTTGTGACAGTTTTGTGACAGAGAGGTCGTGTATTTATTGGATGTAGCCATTAATTAGAGGATATACACAGTCAAATCTTCTTTATCAAAGGTTACCAGGCAATACAATTCCACGAACTTGGCTGTGTACTTGTTATTTCTATTCATATACATTGATTCAATTATTTATCTACAGCTCCAAGGTATTTTGGAGCAGGAAGAAATATTTCTATTATCTGAAGGACTAATCACCTCAACAATAGAGTGATTAGTGATAAAATTTTTGATCTTTACGTATACTGATAACATTTGAAACAACTTTGGAAATTGTCTAAAATACAAGCTACAAATTTTACACTACGACGTGGCCGCTGATTATGAAATTATAAACAATCTAAAAGGAGGGCTATAGGTACGCAGTTTTCGTGACAGATTCAAACACATCACGTGATTTAATTTACTGAAATAGCCTGAAAGTGGCCAATTTTATTTAAGTAGCCATGAGTAGTGGCACCGGAAGGTGGAGCGCAATCATGTCCCCACAAGATAGATGGTGACGTTTATGCACACAATTGAGGAATGCTTTTGAAATGACTTTAATGTCTTCTGATGAATCTTCTCTAATAATTAGAACACGAGTACTATCTAACAAAACCTACCTCCTCATCAGTTTCCATAATATCGGACCCTTCTTCAGCGATGTTCGTCAAAAACACACTCGGTCTCATAGACACCCGATGACGTACCGTAGATTTTCTCCGTGTATCGTCTTCATTTACCGCAAGCTGCTCTTCATCGAGATTCGCAAATTGCTCATAAAAGTTTCTCACGCCGGACAACTCCCCATCAATGTCGATAGGTTCTACTCCCTTGCTACCAACAGACACCTTTCTCAGTTCTGTTATTCGTCTGTAGCCTTCAACACTTTGGGAATCAAGGGCGTTTATTGAGCTCGTGTCTACGTACTCAAAGTCTAGATCAAAGCCTCTGCCATCAAATAGGCTTTTTAATTTTGCCCAACAGCCCTTGTTTTCATCGTTATCTTGCGATTTATTCTTTGCAGTGTCTTCAGCACGATTGCTTGTATTTGACATGACTAATTCTTCTTATTGGATATTTGTTACAAAGATCTGGCCGAAAAAAATCATTTCCGAAAATCTCGACAACTGTTTTAATATCAACTGATAGCGTTAATTAGTTTATTTGTGAAATAATAAATCCAAGTAAATGACTCTTTTCTAATTCTTTAATCTGATAAGTATATACGATGACACAAATTACCGATTAAACTTCATGAATTACCATCGATTGTAGTATTATCGAGCACTTTGGTAAATTCCATAAATATTAAAACACTTATAAATCGATTTTGTTAAGCACTGTCACCGCACTTCTTTGATCATATTTTTAAAGATACACTGAGTGTACTATAAGTGTACAATCACCTACATTTCTAAATAAACATTTGCTACATATTTTTGATAGGGCACTACACATATCCGCCTCGTGTCGGCGACTCAAGAGCAACTAAAAGGACATAAAATATTGTCTACAGCACGTGTGATAACATTTATCAGTAAGTCTTAGCGGTGATTTGTTGATAAAAAGTTGATTACTTATATGATTTGAAGCGCCACGCTAAAGGCCGATATTTTTTAAATTAATGTAGTTTAGTTTTGCAATCGAAAAGAAGTACGAAGTACCTTATTCGCTTTTGTGGCAGGTTATGACACAGCGGGTTTGCCATTTCTTGACGATAGCACGTCAAAATACCATGACCCCAGTTTTTTGAGATTTAATTTTTTTTTCTGACGTTAAATTAAAAATTCAAAAAAAAAAAATCAAGAAATTAATGTCAGAAAAATTTAATTAAACTTACGCAAATTATTTTCTCTCGTTAGTATTTCGAAATACAGTAGGTAAGCACTCTGTTTTATATAATTTCGTAACAAGGACTCCTAGAGTGAATGATTTTGAGATACACTTTATGCATTATAAAATTTAAGTCTCTAAACTGAGCATTTCAAGCTATTAGAACTCAAATTTTCAACTTTGTAACTTAACTGTTACATAACTTGACTGTGACATAAGTAATAGCATTTCGCTAGTCCTTCACGAACCTAGAATTCTCAGAAGATTGCGCATTTCACGAAGACAACTTATTGTGACGCGCCACATGTTCTAGCCGTCGTCACACCGAATGAACCTTATATACGGAATATATTAGATATGATTTTCATTGAATCCATTTTTTTGAATGCCACATAGGGATTGACATAATCAGTACCTAACTATAAAAAATTTCGCAAGGAAAAAGATCTATGTTCAGCAAGCTACAGCCAAATCAGACCCGGCATTGTAAAAATAAAGTTTTTTTCAAGAAAATTGTCAAATTTTGGCTTATTAGTAAAATGAAGTGAATCCTATATTGAACCTAATGGAAAATCAATACCCACGGGTAGGTCTGGTTTCTCTATGCTAACTATACGTTTTAGGAAATCCATTTAAAAGATTTTTACCTGAGCTATCGCCAAAAGTTGCATGTCTGAACCCCGACCAAACGTCAAGATTGATCACCGCTAGATTCAGTACCCGCGTAGGTATGTCTGTTAGAAAATCGATTTACAATATCGATATCGTTCTTCATAATCGATTTCATCGGTGGCATCGGTATGTTTGAATCGGTTTGTATTTCCCACCAATAAATATCAGCTGCACAAAATGTGGTAAAATACGGCACGCTTGGTGCGATACAAATCGTGACACGTGCGTTGTCTATGTAGATTTATGTCTGTGAATATGAAGTATTTTTTCCGTCCATCTTTAAATCCCTGTATTGAATAACGAGATTTTTACCGTGTTTATATTTATTTTGAGTTCAGAATCGTCATGATCACGCAGCTCGCAACAGAAGCGAAATACCGAGAGTTTGTTTATTTATTTATTATAATATCCACAGCCATTAATATAATTAATTATAACACTTAATTTATTTCTTAGAGCCAATTACGGGTGTACATTTTTAACATTTTTTATAGACTATAAAGAAAATTAAAACAAAAAAACAAAAATAAATAATTTAATAAGTTTATGCTAAAATTATATAATTTAAATAAATTTGATATTGGTCTATCGAATGTGTATATGTATGAATGTTTGTGTGTACATGCGTGTGATGTGTGTATGAGCTTGTGTCAATGTGTGGCGTAGGTACTAAGAATTATAATTATCTTATTGACCGGTTATGACTCCATTTTCAATTTTCGAAAATTTAAAATTTTTCAATAAGTATACAATCGATTTCTACGAAATTCAAATGGAACAAGACTTGTGTATACTCTAACATAAGAAAACAAGAATATTCAACCTCGATTCATATTTGTCCAAAAATCGCGTATCAAAGATACTAAAATAAAATACACATGAATCGAGAGCCTACTCCTTTTGGAGGTCGGTTGTAAACAAGGCAAAATATCCCGTTTCTAAAGTCATACTAATAACTATAATAGTTAAGAACCTGTAATTGTAAGTACCTTATATTATCTTTTTTATTACCTTTTCTATTATCTATTTGTGAAAATTTTTTAGTGGCCATCATTAACCTATTACTTATTTATTGTTATATATACCTAGCTAAGTTTTCCTAAAATTAATTTTCATTATAATAACGTTAAATAATTATAAGAAATCATAAAAACAACTTTATTCCGCTGACATTATTAAAAATCAGGCCAGGCCTACATTAAATAAAGCTATGCAAGGATGGACGACGGGAGCCAATAAAACACGTCTGTGTTGTATGAACGTACACCGTATATATGTCGCAGTCATCTGGTTGAATTAGCCATTCAATTGGACGCCTAGTCCATTTCAACTGGCTTAAGGACAATTAGTCAAGTCGTTGATCGCAACGTTTAACCAGTTGGCTAAACGTTATTTAGCCATTTAGTTAAATTGGATATTGTTAAATTTATGCTGTTTGGTTTAAATATTAAAACATTAAAACGGAACTTATTTTATCATATTTATGATATTTATATTTACGCGCGAGCCGAGCAAGCGAAGCGAGCGTGGTGCGGCAGCACCTGGCGATGCGCCACAATGGACTTTATTTCCCTGTAATTGAAATAAATAAAAAAAAATGTAATAAAAAAAAATTTTGCTTGACTGGTTTTTCCGTCATGACAGATAATTTTACCATCACCTACTTGTTTCATTACTTTATCCAAAACTGTACCAAATTTAAATCACTTGGCTGAATTTTGGTCAGCCATCTTCAAAGGGCTAACTTTCAACACGCCAAGTTGTTAAACGTTGAGTTTTTCGTGTTCAATCAACTATCGGCCTAGGCCGTTGATTCGGCCTAGGTGTCCAATTGAGTGGCTAATTCAACCAGATGACTGCGACATATATATTGAATGTTGAACAATACATACTGAGGAGGTGCGTCACACACTACAGCTATATTGTTAGGTTATTACTTACTTATGTCTGGATCGTAGGAATTGGCGTTTCCTAGTCTCTGCCTACCCCAAGGGGAGACAGGCGTGAAGTTATCTATACTAATATATAAAGTTCAAGAGTTTGTTTGTTTGTATGTTTGGTTTAAAGCGCTAATCTCAGTAATTACTTGCGTTGAGTAGGCCATTTATCGAGGAAGGCTAAAGGCTATTTTATCCCGGAGTTACCACGGGAACGGGAGTAATGCTGGTGAAACTGTGGGGACCGGCTAGTGTATGTATGTATGTATTACTTACGGCGACGTCAGCCAGCGGTTCGTCCTCCGGAGTCAGCGCCAGCGACGAGCGACGCCCTGCGCGCGCGCCGGGCGATCCGCTCGAGCTGCCTGTTGACAATGATATAGTTTCACTTAATAAATTTAATAATAATAATAAATATCTCGCTAATGTCACATGTTTGTGTCCACAAAATGAAAATTAAGGCTACTCTGGAAGCAATCGGCATTTTCATTGCTTTATAAACAATATTTATAATAGTATTATAAATATTATAAAGTTATTTGTTTTGGAATTTAATTTGAAATATAGTACTGTTATTATAATTCAGGGTATATGTTGTATAAAATTAAAGCGTTAATTTAAAAGTTGATTATATATAAAAACGGGGTAACCTCAAATACTTAAAAGCAACCTAGATCGAGCGAGCATAGGAAGTGAGTTATTTAAATTGACCCAGCTGGGAATAAATCCGGCTCATACACAAATATTTTCAGTTTTCCTTAATTATAGGCGTTGAAGAAATTAAAGTAGGTACAAGCATTAGTATCATACGGTTCTAATTTAAAGCTGAGGGATTAAAACACTGTTAGCATAGATAGTGATTCGCCACAGACTTTGTTTACCAATAGCGATGTAAATTTCTTAAGGATATCTACCGGCAAACCAACGTCATTTTGGATAATTTAAGCATTTCTAAATAGTAGGCCTCTCGCGCAGAAGATACCTGATACAAAAATAATTTCGTTGATCTGATCGCAGATCTATTTATTTATTTATAGATCACAAAATAAACCAACACAATAATGTTCACATAACATACTTAAGACAGATTATTAATTTAGCTTAACATCATTGTATTTAAAGGTGACGACAACATGCTCAAAACAATAAAAACATTGACACTAACATTAAATAACAAATTAAATTCTGTAGTCACAATAAAATTATTAAATCAAATAAAATCTCTAAGGAAAAAATATATGTTCAATCAAAGTAAGTCATAGTCAAATAAGTTATAGCAATCAAAAATAAAAGAATTAAAAATAAAATAACAATGTCAAAATATAAATTAATTATAAAATAAAATATATTGCTAACACTACTTATTCATAAGCAAAGCATTTTTCAAATTGCCTACAGTGTCACAGAAAAAGTCAATACAATTATACTTCGAAACTGCGTTACAAGTTTTGCTCAGTCTGGGAAGTGGTGAATTGGACCCTAGATTAGATTTATAAGTTCTAGAGGAAAGCAATTGGTACCTGGAAGCTGTCGGCATTCGTGAGGGCACGGAAAAAGTCAATTGCTCGAGAAGCATCGGTGTATCAAGAATACCGTTTATCAGTTTAAACATGAAAGTAGCATCTAGCTTATACCTACGGTCCGTCAATGAGTTCATCTTAAAGTACGCCAATCGGTCATTATAGCTTTTAAATTTGTTGGCCATATTGCAAGAATATGAGAGGTGCCACAAAAATCGCTTTTGTACACTTTCCAAGCGCTGGACATAAATACTATAAAAGGGGTTCCATGCTACGCTGCAGTACTCTAAACCACTTCTCAACAATGCATTGATAGCAAGATTTTTGTTCGGTAGCATTTGAAGTCCCGTGCATTGCGCAATACAAAGCCTAGCATTTGAAATCCCTTCGATACAATGTTCTCTATGTGAAGATTAAATTGCAGCTTAGAGTCTAATAAAACACCAAGATCAAATATGAATTATTGCTTAAGTCCCATTTCGAGTAATAAATACATCGCATATCGATTAAATATTTCTAAATCACATTGTTTGCTCCCACTTACAATAAGTAGATACTTTAGTCTCAATATCAAATCCCTCAAGCATATCTGACAATAGTTATATGTAATATCCATTATTAATATCCATTTCAAACACAATCAATATAGGATTACTAACAACTGCAACACATTGCAGTAATATTCAATTCAAAACTGTTTCACTGAATTGAATATTTAATTAAAAACCCAAATTCGCCTGTCAGGTCAGCAAACTTGTTTTTAATTACATAAATCAATTGCTAAATTGTTAGTAGAAACAGATTGGTATATTTTCGAAATAATTGGTCCCAAGACTTAATTACTATCCGGCGTTTAGTAGACTTGATAGTAAGGCTAATGGTTTATTTTATTATAGAATGAACCCACTTTGACCTTTGAATCTCACGTTAAGTTGAGGTCGAAGATGAAAGCACACGGACTTAGCAAAGAACTGGCTCTTCATAAAATATTCCCGGAACATATTGCCACCGGAGCGGTAATGTTTGGCGGCAGATTATTATATGAAGGGTGGTCCTGATCCTGACAGGATCCTACCACCAAGAGGGGTAACTCGGATTAGTCGCTTTTAACGACAAAATTATCCAGAGGCGGTACGGCTATTCTAAGACCGACCGTACGGACATGTGATATGACAAACTTAGGTGTCAAGAACACCTCCAAAGCACATAAACTTTACACAAAACTGTAAATTGCAACTGCCTGGGCCCTAGAAACGCACAAGCCAGCTTAGTTACACGCTATTCCAAGACTTTTAGCCTGAAATTTTCTTTAATAGGGATTAAACTCACGCTTTTCTTTATTTTTATATAATAGGACGTGATGGTTATACCAAAAATAAAGCACACGACGTATTAAAGATGGAACTAGTCTACTGAAACATTCCCTAAGCACCGACGACGATGTGATATTTGGCGGCCTATTTTCACAGAGTGGTATCTAAGCTGGCAGAAACTAAAGGTCTCCTATCAGACGGGATTACTCGTCCTGTACGACACGCTAATCTAGGGTCAGTTAGTCAAAAAATCTCTAAATTTGTATCATCTAGCTTTTGCTCGCGACTTCGTACACGCATAAATATGGTTTATGTTTAACACAACCAGTCACTTACTGAAGAACCTTTATACCCAGTGCCACATCCGTGCACTCAAGGAATAAGTTTAATCATACAAACTAAAAAGTCCAATCCGTGAGAAATTCGAGAATCATTCAACAATACAAATAGCCACCCATTGAAGATACTCTATACCAAGCATCACATCCGTGCACTTAAGGAATAAGAGTTTTCATACAAAGTTAAAATCATATACTTCCCGTTCCCGTGGGAATTTAAGGGATTCCTTTCAAAACACAAACATTCACTCATTTATGCCAAGTATCACATCCGTGCACAAGTAATCACACTCAAGGAATAAGATTTTTCTTATTAACTAAAAAGTCCAATAATTCCCGTTCCCGTCGGAATTTTGGGAATTCCTTCCATAATACAAACAGACCCTATTGAAAAACCTTTGTACTAAGTATCCCATCTGTGCACAAAAGGAATAAGGTTTTTTCATTCAAACTAAAAAAATATATATTTCCTGTTCCCGTAAGAATTTCAGGAATTACTTTCATTCCTCTTTTTAGAAGTCGGTTGAAAATAGCGCTCGTCATTATTTCCGCGCCGCGTCATATTTTATATTTAAAATAAATCAAATACGAAAAAAATCGACATTTATTCTACTTGAAAACTTGAAATAAGTTCTAAGTATTAAGTATCCACTTTATTTTTACTTTAGATCTTAAACCTCAACTAGAAGTATTTTACTTAAGTAAAATAAAAAGTTTCACCTTCGGTTACATACATTACGTTCAGCTATAAAAGTGGAAAGAAGTATTCACTTACAAAGTTGTTTCAAAGATATAGCAAAACTTTGTTTAGTTCAGAAGCCCGACTCAGACGCCCGATAAAGTGTAATATATTACCTAAAACATTATTTTCAAATTCCACGTCGTCACTACCACGTCTCTGTAGTAACCATTTCTGGACCAATTCAATGCTGCCCTCCTCTTCGGCCAACATTTTCGATCTACATTCTAATCCACACTACACTTATCACAACACTTTTCATTTTAGCATTGCACTATATTCTTTACACTTTAAAACATCACTTCACCATAAAAATTAAAAATTCAAACGTAAACACACCACGTTGCAACTCTAACTAATGAGTCAATTTCAAAATTGAAATGTTGACATGACAAACTTATGAATTGACAGCGCTCACAGAGTTCAAATATCGAATTAATTAAACGAGCGATCCAAGACTGACGGGTGTAAACAGCCAGTACGCTAGATGAAACAAATACTTTTTACACGTACGTTATACAGAAACTAAGCCTTGTAGCCTCGCGATAAGAATTAAAATTAGTTTTCAAGGACAGCAAGGAGTTTGCTGAGCACACCGACGTTCGGTTAGGTAATGGTCGTCAAGTGAGACAGGCCAGAAGGGGGGTGATGGTGAAGTGAATGTAGGACGAATAAACCATTAGCAAATGGAAGGGAGACACACACTATGCCTGAGTAGACTCGATTATGTTTGATCACAGTTTGCAATAAACGTAACCTATGTTGACATTATGAACTAAAACATGACACTATTTCTAAAAATATTGTGTGAATGTAAAAAAAAATGCAGCGTAGGTAAAATGTTATGCTAGTGAAGTGTCAGTAAAATTTGTGTGCACGAAGCACATATTATACGATAGCACAGAAAAGCTTTTCAAGTATAAGTGAGTAAAATAAAAACAATTATTTTGGAAAGATAAATTTTCACAAACTCTATCTTTGACTATTTATAGAGCTTTCATTGAAATGGACATAGGGACTTAAAGTTGTGAAGTGTATGCGGCGAGCTAATTGCTCTGTCAGCTTCTCAAAGTAAATTGCGCTATTAAATAGACGAGACGAGACGAGACTACAGTGCTAGCGGTAAAACCTAATGAGGATCATTATTGGAGAAAGTAACAGAACCGAACGGTGATAGTTATTGCCAAAGATCTTAACTTTAGAAATCTACCAATCAGAACTTTGTTGTGACTTCCAGTCCTATATTTAATGCCTTAATTCTTTTTACAAATTTGTCATAGGTGTGTCGTGAAAATGATAAACATATCACAGGTAATAAAATAACTCAAGATATTTATAGACTTAATATTCCATGAAGAAATTATGATATGTAATTTTAGAATTACTATTTACTTGAAGAAAGTTATACAAATTTATACGTTTATTTACTAAAAAATAAATTTTACATTTTCGTCGCATTTTTTCCCAAACATTTAAATACTTTTCCATAAATTGGTTTGGTATTGTGAAGGTTTATGGGGTTCACAATTTAGGGCAGTACAGCACCGAGCGGTGTGAAGAACCTTGGGGCAAGGATTTGTCCAGTAGTGGGTTGTCTTTGTAGTGGATGTTAGATAGATAGATGGGATTCACATAGACGTCTTTATAATCAATTTTGAAAGTCCTTTTCATTTATCAATGCATTTTCATTTATCAATTAAAATATTTGCGGAAACAGAAAAGTGTGTGAAGGAAGAAGGACATGACTTTCATGTCCATGTACCAATTTCTTCTGAAATTTTTTTTTTTTTACAAATTATGTGAAAAAACAAAAAAACATGAGTAGTTCGTGGTCACGGTATCTGGAATGACGTAATCGTCGAAGTAAAATGTATAATACAAGAGGTAACATAATATAATGAATGAATCGGTAACTTCCGGTTAAAAACGTATTCTATTTGATATCATTAATTATGAAACTTATAATAATAGGTAAGGTCATTTTTAACTACTTAAAGTATTTTTTAAAATAAATGTACATTGCTCAACGAAATTCAAACTAAAAAATGTCTACAGCTTTAACAAGCTAAAGTTAGTTTTCGGATGAATAGCGTAGAAGTAACAATTTTAGCAATTTGAGTGAATAAGTATAATCTGTTTAAACTCTTTCCCTCTAACGTTCCCGGAGTTAGGCCCCCAAGCGAATCTGGAGCGTTGACATCGCTTGCACTCAGTATGCCAGGGAATTATAGCAAATGAAGTCGGCGTGAAATTCCCGTGACCACAGTTAAACATTTTCAGAATTTCTCTACCGAAATTATTATAGAAATTATTCTAGAGGTAAAATAAAAGATAAAAGGATCGCTAGCAACCTTTTTGGAAGTTAATTTGTAGTTATAAATAGCTTGGATTAATATTGTTTTAGTTGTTAGAGTTTTAAATCGGAAATAATCTTCCATTGAGTGAGGGAGAGTTATGGTTAGGGCTTACTAGAGCCCTAAAATATCTTACTGGAAACATATTTGGAAATCCAAGATGGCGGGGATTTAAGTGGAGAAGTAAGAAAAGGTTTCATGGGTTTTGGGATACAGATATCGGAAATGATATGGTGTATACGGATTGCTGTAATAGAACTAGTAATGTAACATTCTCCGCACTACACGTCCAAATACGCAAAGTCCAAACACGCAACGTGCGCAGAATGTTACATTACTAGCAAACTGTACGCACAAATTTATTTTGCGAATTTATATTGCGAAAAGCTCTCGGAGTTTAAAAAGTGACAACATTATTAAATTCAGCAACCTGCAAAACCTTCAATATATTCACCACCGACTTTACATTCCAAACAATTCGGACTCTTCTCTCGGCAGTGAAATTCCAAAGCTCCAACCACAATTTTCACGCGATGGCATGCTAGGTCACTTTATCCCGTTAATCACTTCACGTCATTTAGCAAGCCGAGCTTTCCAACTGACACCGAGCACTGACAACCGAAGACATATGAAACGCCAATTTGTCAAATAGAATTTCGGGTTTAAACTCTACGAGGGAATATTTACTACGATAGGCGTGGCATGGAAATCTGATTTAGATTTCGGCTTTGTTAAACTGAGCCTCTGTTTTCGTGAATTAACTTTGAGTTACGATACAAACTGATTTATTACTTGGTGCTATTGATTGTGAATCATCTAAACTAAAATCAAAATGACATAAAGATTGTTTGTAGGCATTCCAATAAAATACAAGGTGTCTCAAAAGAAATTTCACATTTGTTCTAGTTATTGCGTGAACGCAACTATTTCGAGCGGCGCGGGCGTGTGTCAATCGGTAGCCTGGCTTTTGGTTTGGGAATTTAGTCACTATGAAGCATTTCTCGGGAGCGGACCGTGCGTTGTGCGTAGCGAGTTTTAAAAAACGGTAATTCGGCGACAAAGCGCAAATAAAATTCTGCTAAATTCGACCTATTCGTCACTAGAGCGATTCGTCAAGCACTCGACTCATTTCAAAATGGGTCAATAAGTTTGAAAAGACCGAATCAACCTTGAAAAAGCTAAAATTCGAGCGTTCAAGATTTTCTAGAACCATCGAAAACGGAGACAGTTCCGCCCAGTCTATCCGTTACGATGAAAAACTTACAGTTTGTGGCCTTAAACGTGAACAGATCGTCATTATGCCGTATTTTCCATAAAGTTTTAAAACTTCACCCCTACATAATTCAGTCAGTGCAAGAATTAATGATTGAGGATGCTGATCAGAGGCTTAACTTCGTAAACCAGATGACTGAGAGTTTCCGAAAGAGTTTACCAACGTCTTTTTTTCACATAAAGCCCATTTTCATCTTAGTAGACATGCTCACAAGCAAAATATCCACTACTGGAGAGCAACCAATCCAAAAAAATCATCAGAAACCCCTACATTTGCCTAAAGTGAAAGTATGGGCCGCAATGTCGTATTCTTCGTGCTGTAATCGCCTAATTACCGTTTTTATAAAACCCGCCTACGTACAACACACGGTTCGCTCCCGAGAATCGCTCCATAGACAGTAAATTCCCAAGAGCCTGAATATCGATTGACACACCCTCCGCGCCCCTCGACACAGTTGCGTCCACGCAATAACCAAAATAAATGTAAACTTTCTTTTGAGACACCTTCTATAAAAAGGTTCAGCGAATTAGCGAACTCCTACTCGATTCGAATGGATTTCATCACCGCAATCCTTTTGATCCGCAATCTTGCTGATCTTCCTGTAGGTCTTTTCACTAGGTGAAGGAGATGTTGGGACCTTAAAGTATAAATAAATAAATAAATAAAGTATATAATCTGATATAGAGCTTGTTTATAGATGTTTCACACTCACTCACTTCACTACTTCTCGTGTTCTCGCGCTCCTTTGTCTCGCACAAAAAGTGGAGAAATACGCAAGAACTTGAGAAGAATACGAGAATCGGCTCCACATTCTCGTTTCTCGCGTGCTTCTCGCGTTCTCGCGAGATTCTCGCGAGAGTGTGGAACAGCAACTAGGGATGGCTTCTGTAAAATTCTATTGTAATCTATATAAGTATACCCCAGAGCTTAAGCAGTCGACGTGATTAGGGAGTGGACTACATTCTTTCAAACCAATTATAGCGCATGGCATTTATTGTCGAAATGAAAAGTAAAAGAATGAATCCGTCACATCCTGAAAATCGGAAAATCTTTTTAACTCTATAGTCACGGACACGAATTTGGGACCCATTTAGGTGCAACATATACCTTATGGACTACTATTTTAAGCAGTAAATTGGTATTTACATCGTTATGTTACCACTGTTTATGAGTACCAAGGGTAAACTACACTAAAACGCGTCTGAAACAGTCAACGTTATTGAATTTTAAGTGTTTAAAGATCATTTCAAGGAATTGGTTTCCAATTTAAAGTCTGTGACCGTACGTGTGGAAAATTAAGTGTCATACTCGTACCTATTTGTTGTCCATTATGTGGCAAAAGTGAAACTCTTTGAATTCAGTTTAACATAACTTTGACCAAAATATTATCTGCAGTTTTCTGGCGCTTGCAATAAAAAAATATACCTACATTCAACGATTGAAGAAGGTTGGTCAGTGTTCTTTAAATTTCATAATTTATTGAAATAAACAAAGTTTATATATACAATCGAATGGTATCGCGTAAAATTATATTTCTACTGTATAGTCACGGATATTAATGTTTTATAACATTTTGCATGCCTCCGGTACGACCTTGGTGCAGTGGTCAAAACGCTACTACGCCAATGGTGAGGTCGTGGGTCGATTCCCGCACGGAACAAAACAATGTGGGCGTTTATTATATTCTGGTTACCTCCTAATTAGCTACATGGTATCTTATAACACAAGCTTTGCTTACTTTGAGGCTTTAGAGAGGGATTTTATTGTATTATATCCACCATATTATTATGGACATGAATTAAATTCTATTCAACTCTACTCAACAGTGTCTTTTTAAGTGTTTGGTCGATATAGAGATGTAGTTTAAACTCTATGGATGTGACTGCATCTTAAAATAATTTCAATGAGGTTTGCCTGCCGCAATTTGTTGAAATAAATTATAAAATAAAAAAAAAAAACCCAAACCCAGACAATCACATCAACTACACGGCCTCAAAGTAAGCGAAGCTTGTGTTATGAGATACCATGTAGCGAACTAGGGGAAATCTAGAATATAAATACATTATACAAGATAAACATCCCTCTAAATTTGTCAAACGAGACATCAGATGGTTTCATAGCTTCTGGTGTTCTGCCTACCCCGTAAGGGATACAGGCGTGAAGTTATGTATGTATGTATACAGATAAACACCCAGACCCAGAACTTTTTTTTTCTTGTTCCGGGCGGGAATGGATCCCGAAACCACTGGCGTCTGAGGCCAAAAGCCAAAGTGGTCGAAATAATATCAACGTTAGGGTGTTATTACATCAATCGATAAATCGATGGTAGAATGGATTAGTCGATTTCGATCGAGCTGATGGAATATAGTCGGGGTTACTTGATCAACCAGTCGATCGATTAAAGAACTACGAGACCAGTCGCCCTACATGTATCGACGATACTATACCCGTACAGACCGTTGGGTATAGTGAGGTTTTAAGAAAAGTGTCGGTGAAACATTTTATCTTTAAAAAACCTTTCCACTTTTAAGTGCTCTCTAAGCGACGGAAGTAGAGATGGCAAAAATATCTGAAGTATCTCTTAAGAAAGTTAGCTGTAAGGCGCCTTTTGTAACAAGTGACCAAGCGAGGCAAAGGGGCAATTTCGTCTCTAACTTTATTTTTAAAAACTTTAAAAAAAAAAAAATACAAAGGGTTATTCGTAAAAGGCTATAAGCTATGATTACTTCTTTATCTATCTGGTAAATCAATAACTTGTGTTTTGCAACTTGAATGCTAAACCAATAAAAAGCAGATCTTTCTTATTATTTACTCGACTAGCCATTAAAACTGTTGTTTGACTTGCTCGGTTTTGACGGTAGTGACTTTATTTACCTCATGTAAATATTTGAATAGTGGAAACTTGTTCATTGCCCTAAACTATCCATTTCACTCTACTACTGTATTTGACTAGCTGTAAAAGTAAGTGCAAGTGTAAAATAAAATAATATATTTAAAATTTATTTCATTTAAAATAACTGTGGACTTTATTATTAACTTGAATAAAATGAATGTTTGTATAATTTCTTCTGCCTATAGCTTGATGACTGTTAAAAACAGACAAGAGCCATTAAATTGTCCTTCCCACCTGAATAAATATACAAAAGAAGTCTTCTTAAAATTAAGTTGCAGGACTGACAGTATAATCTATGTCTACATAATGTGTCTTGGATTTGTGTTCCAATTATTATTAATGATTGAGATAATGAATTTGTCCCATCGCTGCTATACAAGATGCTGGCTTAATAAGGCTACATTGCTAGCTCTCAGTAATACGAATAAACATTCAAATTCAAATTTTTGTTGTTTATTTTTTCTCGCACAAGCGGTATTTTTTTGATGAGATATTACTTTTATGGTGAATCTGTTGGTCACTTTATATAACGACGGTAATTAGAGCTTTTAATGAGATTTTTTTAAGTAAGTATATATACATACATAAGTTCACGCCTATATCCCTTATGGGGTAGGCAGAACACAAGAGGTTATAAGAGCATCTGATGCCACGCTTGACTTTGGAGGTATTATAATGATGGAGAGAGACAATTGCAGTGATAGTCAGCCTATCGCCCACTAAAAAGCCCATATAACCTCTATCCCTTCATTGACTTTTACAGTATGCCCGGAAGAGAAGCAGCTGGTACATTCTTTGTTTTTTTTTTCGCACCCAGTCAAACATGGCAGCAAAAGTTTTAAAGTAACTCTCACAATACAGAGTAAATTCTACTTTATTATCATCAGTCGTAAGACACCCTCTCAAATGTGACTATTAAAGTATTATAGGACTACTACAATGGGGCTACTAAAGACAAAATCACTCAAAATACGCTATCATTATGCTAACTGACTACTAACAAGTTCAGAAATCGCTGCAGAGAAAGCTGAATATATAAATAAAATGCAAATATATCACCGACGTGTGCAAGGTCGCGTCTCGGTAACAAGAATCGAGATATTATCGTCACTGTGATCGAGTTCGGTCTCAATACCATTAAGGCGCTAAACATGGCTAAGATATTTTAATATTTTATGTTAAGATACGATATCGCTCGCGTTAATTCAACGGATCATCACAAAGGTCGAAGATAATATTACATATTTTCGTATCGTAAGATACAGATCGATATGAGAATTTATTGTAACATAACTATACCTTAAGATACAAAACTACAGGATCTCGAGATTTTTACTGAACTTTGGTGCTAAATTGTTAAGTAAATCCTAATACATATAAAGTTTATATATCTATACTAATATTATATATCTATACTAATATTATAGAGAGGAAACCTTTGTATTTTTGTATGTTTGTATTGAATAGGCTCAAAAACTACTGGACCGATTTCAAAATTTCTTTTACTATTACTTAGAGGGATTCTTCCGAATCCGTGTAGGCCACTTTTTATTCCGAAAATCCCGCGGGAATCGAAATTGCGCGGGTAAAGCCGCGCGCAACAGCTAGTGTTTATATAAAATCTTAAGATAATATATTATAGTATCTCAGTCGTGTGTAGCGCCCTTAATATGAATATCACGACTCGATCGTCGATACCTTCGGATCATGTGTCAGACTGGTTTCGATTACTCACTATTCGAATATCACTATTGTTTTGACTAACGGAACCAGTAACCAGATATAAACGTATTGATAGGTATAACTCAATGGGTAGTAACTAATATTGTTAAGATAAATGGTAGTTAACGGAAATGTAGTTAGTATATCGTTTCAATCAATGTGTTCACAATATTATATGCTATTAAATGTGCCTGTAGTAGGTATTTGTGATTTTACTTCTGATATCGTTAAGTTCTACATAGTATAGTTTATAGTATAAATGTTTGTTTATTACAATTTCAAGCACAAACGGCTAAAATTTCGAACTAACAGTGGGTAAAACTGGAATTATACAAAGGATATATTATACGTACTATAATTATTATGTATTATAAAGGTTTGTAGTTTGAATTTTCTAAGCAAAAAAGTAATATTTTAAATGACATTGCATAGCCTTAGCCTTAGCCAGCCACGCTGATAATCAGAAACAGTTTTTCCAGGTTAAAAGTAAACAGACGATTTTGAAAAATACAGTTTGATACTATCATCATCAACGTAATGACAACTGATAAAGACTGCGTGTACATTACGTAAAGCTAATACCGACGTAAACCTTGATAGCTCATACACCGTCAGCAGGTATCTAATATTCCATTGTTCCATGAAATGTGACGACAGGTGTTTGACAAAATGATCTTTATGTAAAAAAGATCAGCTGACACCAATTTCTTTGAAACTGTGACCGTCTTTAGCTATAAAAGTGTACAGATAGTGATAGACTTTATGGATAGGAAGTCATTTTAAAGCCATGTAACAGGAATACAATATTATTATTAGGTAGAGTATTTTTATATTTTTGTGACTTTTTTAAAGTGCATCTTAAGTTTTCGCGACTCAAACTATTAAATAAAACACCTTTTAACCAGATCTATCGCGTATAATTAAAGAGTACTGTTCACGGTCCATATAGTCTCTGACCTGTCAACTACTTTTTGTTAGGTTTGTAAATGTATAAAGATATATTGTCATTGAAATGCTGCCTGTTTATATTTAAACTATTAGTGCAGACTTGATTTAATTTTTTAGAAGCGATATCGGGATTTTCATTTCAAGGGGATGATACTAGTAGTCTATTGAGTAACTTGAGAGGTAAAATATTAAAATCGTTGCTGTGGTTTTTAATATAAGTAGATGATTTGGAATTACCCGTTTATAATCTATTTAAATAAAATAATAAAATCCCCTGACAATGACACCAACTACATGGCCCAAAAGTAAGCATAGCTTGTGTTATGGGATACCATGTAGCGAACTAGGGGGAACCTAGAATATAAATAGATAAACACCCAGACACGGATTTTTTTTCTTGTTCCTTGCGGGAATCGAACCTGCAATCACTGGATTCTGAAGCAGACAGGTTTACCCCATCGCCAAAGTGGTCGTCGATTAATTGCAATATATGTTGTTTTAATACATTTCATGAGTTGTCAAAAATCTGACAGGTCAGCTATGAACATTACTCTTTAAATTTTTAACTCGTCGTTTCGGTGTCTTTGCAAACCCCGTGGTCACGAGCCAATGAGGTGTCAAGCGTCAGATTGATAGGTGGAAAAAGTTATGCATCAAGTCATCATAAGTTATCCATCATCTCCTCCATTTGTTTCTCAGTCTTCGAGCGTAGCGTTCTGGAGTGACACAAAACGATCTGACAGTATCTTGAGTTTTATGTCGGGCAGCATCCTGGATGTTAGATGTAATTTTTTTCAGGATAGGGTCCCATGTCGGTGATAGCTTCCAACGATCTTCTCTATTGAAATTAGGGTGTTTTTTTGAATTTCAATGACTTCTCTGATCATTGATAATGTAATTATACTCGATAAATCTGGTTAAAAGTGTTTGATTTAATAGTTATTTTATTAATAGTTAGTAGAGTCTTGATTTGATAGTTTGTCTCACCCTAGAGGTAAAGTTTTCGTCTGTGGCGTGAAAGGTGCTGGCCGGGGCACTGCAGGAAAGTTCGTTTTCTACAACCGATTCCATTTCGTTCGGGTAAAATATGTAAATCTGTAAATACTTAACTAAACAAGCTTATTAAAAGCTTACTTCGAGCCCAAATAGTTGGTTTTATAGGGTGTCCCCCCAACGCTATATAATACCTTCACGTAAGTATTCTAGTAGGTCCCCATAAGCATTACGAAAAAAAAAATTTCAATTGATAGCGTTGGCGGGACACCCTGTTTTATAAATCTTTTTTTGAATAACCCAATGAAACTACTTAGAAGTTAAAGCAATCGGTACTAAGCTATGCGAACCACATGCAACCGCAACTTGGTTCCAAGTTGATTTGTTGGTAGGTAATTAAAAACGAATTGAACGATTAAAAGAAACAATGCATAATAAAGTTTTTAATTGATGATCTTTGACGTTTAACCCACCACATCTTTTATGAATTTAATCGTTTAAACTATCAAAGTACATTATCATTTTGTACGGTTATATTATATCTCATGCTGATTTAAACAACGGTCATTTATGACTGATATGAGTTTTTAACTATGCGAAACTTCCATGTCCAGTGTTTCGTCCTAATAAATAGTTAATCCTATTTAGGCCTTGAATATAAAATGATAGGTGACTTTGGTACTGAATATGGTTACACATTGAGTAGTAATTTAAATTATTAGCCAAAGTCACCTATTATTATTAAAATTATTAGAAAAGTAACAATATGATCTAAAACACCAGTGGTCTCTTTAAGGGAGGCCGCCAGCTAATGTGCCTTCCCACTAGGCAGGGGCGGTGGCAGACTGAAATTTTGGAGGAAGGTCACAACAAAATTTTTAACTATAAGTATCTTTTTCTAGCTTCTTCTCCTTTAAGGGGTTCATGTTTTCATGATTTTGTGGGGGTCATGTCGCCTGTGACTGTGACCCCCTCCCTGGGACCGCACCTGCCACTAGGAGTCACTTTCATTCGCCCTCTATTTTTTTTTCGCTGAATAATGTAATGTAATGTTTGGCCTCCATCACACCTGATGGTAAGAATAGATGAGGAAGAAAGACAGCACATGGGTTTAGAATGGATGTGGTGCTTTAGAAAACAAGTCGGAATACATTACCGCCGGAGCGACATATTTTTTTTAAAGGGTGCTCCCGAGCCACGGATTAGAGGATTTATTCTAAGTAGACCCGACATGGCTATTTGCATCTTTAGGTACATATCAATAAAATTGGAGTGTCTTTTTGTAATATTCAACCGATTTTGACTACATACATACGAATATACAGTGTTTCCGCGCATATAGTAATAAAACTTTAGGGGGAGTTACTACACACTATTTCATCGACGAAACTACCCCATATGTCAGTTCAATTCAAAAAGCCTGCCAATCTGTAGCCATTTTTATTTTTACTTCGGCAAAATTCACCTTATAGAAATTATAATCAACACTTTTGCAGAAAGTATCTCCATTCTTCACATATCTAAGGATGGAAATTTCCAGGAACAAATTGCGTGCTCTTCATAAATTTTTAACCCCCGACGCAAAACGAGAGGGGTGTTATAAGTTTAACGTGTCTGTGTATCTGTGTATCTGTCTGTGGTATCGTAGCGCCCAAACGGATGAACCGATTTTCGTTTAGTTTTTTTTGTGTTATAGATAATTTTATCCCGAGTGTTCTTAGCCATGTTTCATGAAAATCAGTTCAGCCGTTTGAAGATCATCAGCCCTTTTCTAGTTGATGAGGGGATCTGACTACCTTCCATATGTCCTTTCGATGCGAAATTTGGTACCGTATTGCTTCAAGTATATTGAAAGTATATGGTAAGGTAACCATGACCTGATCAGCCGTTTGAAGGTCATCAGCTCTCTAACAGTTGATGAGGGGATCTGACTAAATTCCATATGTCGTATCGATTCGAAATTTGGTGCCGTATTACAACAATGATATTGATAGTATATGGTAAGGTAACCATGACCTGATCAGCCGTTTGAAGGTCATCAGCTCTCTAATAGTTGATGAGGGGATCTGACTAACTTCCATATGTCGTATTGATTCGAAATTTGGTGCCGTATTACTACAATTACATTGAAAGTATATGGTAAGGGAACCATGACCTGATCAGCCGTTTGAAGATCATCAGCTCTTTAATAGTTGATGAGAGGATCTGACTACCTTCCATATATCCTATCGATTCGAAATTTGGTACCGTATTACTTCAATGAAATTGAAAGTGTATGGTAAGGGAACCATGACCTGATCAGCCGTTTGAAGATCATCAGCTCTTTAATAGTTGATGAGAGGATCTGACTACCTTCCATATATCCTATCGATTCGAAATTTCGAGTTTTTATCAAAGGTCGATATTAATAAAGGTGCGGGTAGTGACAACTTACCACCATATTTTATTCAAAAATGCGCCAGCGCCTTAACTTTGCCAATCACTATTATTTTTAACCGCTCATTTCACGAAGGCATTGTTCCTTCAAAGTGGAAGGAGGCCAACATCGTTCCTATACACAAAAAAGGATCTAAATGTTGCATAGAACATTTCCGTCATATATCCGTCCTGAATACTTTTGGAAAGGGTCAAGAGAAAGTTATTCATGATATTATACAACCTATAATAAAACAGAATATTCCTAATGAACAGCACGGTTTTGTGGAGGGGAGGTCCACTGTCTCAAATTTAAGCATTTTTATAAATGACGTTCATAAAGATATGGGCATGCAGTCGCAGGTTGACGTGGTTTACACCGACATCGAAAAAGCTTTCGACCGTGTGGATCACGTTATCTTGCTTCGCAAGCTTCATCACTTAGGGATCCATGGTGACTTGTATAGGTGGATCAAATCCTACATAGATAACCGAAAGCAAGCTGTAGTAATCGGTGGAAGGCGGTCCAACTTTGTAAATGTACCATCAGGTATCCCCCAGGGTTCTTTGCTCGGACCTTTACTTTACATAGCTTACATATCAGACATCAGCTACTGTTTTAAATTTAGTCGATTCCTACTATACGCAGATGACGCTAAAATATATCTTCCAGTTAAGACTGAAAGAGATTGTCAAAAGCTGCAGGAAGACTTGGACAGGCTGTCATCATACTGCGCTGAAAATAAAATAACAATTAACGCCGCTAAGTGTATTAATATTACTTTTACACGACGTAAATCCCCAATAAACTTTAATTATAAACTAAATGGTAATACTATCAGGAAGGATACACAAGTGAAAGACTTGGGAATTATTTTGGACTCAAAACTTACTTTCTCGGTACACATTGACTACATTATTAATAAAGCTTTTAAAAATTTAGGTTTCATACTTAGGGTAACAAAGAATTTTACAGATCTCTCATGTATTAAGGTTTTATACATTGCATATGTAAGAAGCATTTTAGAGTATTGTGCCTCAGTCTGGAACCCCCAATACGTGACATATGAGCATGCAGTCGAGCGTCTACAAATAAAATTTTTAAAACATCTCAATTACCGTTCAGGTGCTAGAAACGACGATTACACCGAATCTTGTAGACGGCATGGGCTTCTGAAACTGCGCGACAGGCGTTCTCTTCAAGATATGTTATTTCTTCATGACATTTGCTCATGTAAACTCGACTGTATTGAGCTATCAAATAGAATTGTGAATCTTAACGTGCCTTCCAAACGTACAAGACATACTCAGCTGTTTTCCGTTGAACTAGTACGGACAAATTACTCGGCAAACGACAGTTTGGTTAGGCTTTCCAAATCTTACAATAAATTCTTTTCCAACTTTGACATTTGGTTTATATCAAAGCAGGCCTTTAAATCCGCCATCCAAAAGCAGTTACTGGATAAATATCACAGTGTTGATGGATCCTAGCCACTGTTCTAATTTTAGTCTTTTAAGTAAAAATATATATGTATTTTATTATATTCTACTTCTATGAGACTCTGACACCGTACAATTATTTTCTATATACTTGTGATTATACTAAACAAATATATGTATGTATGTATAAACCTATTTATGTCTCCTGTGCGACTGAAATATGGTATTTTATTAATTTATAGATCTACCTGCGAGTGTTTACTTAAACTTTAACTTTTATAATTAATTAACTTGGAATTTAGTTTAGTTTAAAATTATTTATTATTTATTATTATTTTTTAGTCACTTATAAAAAAAAAAAAAAAATTTAATTCAATTTATGTTGACTCTTTTAATTTTTATTTTATTTGACATAATTGTATTTTTTCAGTTTAATTTGATATAATGTATATGAAATCTAATTTACTTTTATATTTATTTTATGTTTTTCGTTATTTTAATGTTATTTAATCTGTTTGAATTTAATTGGATTTAGTATAGTTTAATTCAATCTGGTTTTGACTCTGTTTAATAATAATCTTATTTGACTTAATTGTATTGTTTTAAGTTTAATTTGATTTAATTAGGATGAAATTTATTTGATGTATTCTAATGTTATTTTTATGTAATTTAATTAGATTGAATTTAATTGGATTTAGTATAGTTTAATTTAATTTCGTTTGACTCTTGGTGTAATTTTGTGAAATTTAATTTAGTTGGATATGGCTGATTTCATTTGGTTTCATTTGATTTCATTTGATCTGTTCTGATTTAATTTGTATCGATTTATTTTGATTTACTTTGATTTAATTTAACTTCATTGTAATTATTTTATTTTATTTCTTTTTGATTTCGGTATTTTTATTTGATTGGTATTTGAATTTTATGCATGTTCCCCTTTTTTGTACTTATCTAAAACTTATTGTAAACTGAATAGCAAAATAGGTTTCTTATAATTGGCCTCTGTGTAGCAAATAAAAAAACATGAAATTATGTAATCGATTGTGCTGTAGAAACCAGTAAAGTGAAATAAATAAATAAATAAATTTGGTACCGTATTACTTCAATGAAATTGAAAGTGTATGGTAAGGTTACAATGACCTGATCAGCCGTTTGAAGATCATCAGCTCTCTTATTGTTGATGAGGGGATCTGACTACCATCTTCCTAATATTAAAACCTACTTTAAAAAGTACAAAATAAAAGTAAAATTAAAGATTTTAAAAACCCCCCGACACAAAGAAAGACCTTAAAAACTAACAAATAATATTTTAAACCTATTCTAATTATTATCGTCCCATATATAATTGACTGTAAGACTTGTGCTTTAAAATATTTTTATTTTCCGAGCGTCGTCGCCGCGTCGGGGGACCGCTAAGTGAGAAAAACAGTTGTCATTTGCAGATTGCATCAAAAGAATTCACTCCGAAAAATTCGTAAAATCGACACAACCGTCAACGACGCCTGCCCTCACGTGTCTGCCCGTTCGGGTCGCTGCACTTGGGGACGCTCACCCCCGCGCCGCAAGCCGCACACCGAGCTCGCCGCGCGCGGCATTACGTAGAGCGTAGACTATGCATAAAACTTAAGATCACTCATACCTAAATGTAATAATAAATTAGCTGTTGTTGGCTTAATACTTTATATACTTGAGCGGTCCCCGACGCGGCGACGACGCTCGGAAAATAAAAATATTTTAAAGTACAAGTCTTACAGTCAATTATATATGGGACGATAATAATTAGAATAGGTTTAAAATATTATTTGTTAGTTTTTAAGGTCTTTCTTTGTGTCGGGGGGTTTTTAAAATTTTTAATTTTACTTTTAACTATATAAGGGCTTGTTGGGTAACCCCGGAACCGAGTTCATAAAGTTTAAAGCTGTGGGTTATTTGTGGGCGGGACCGTCTTTTGAATAGGACCCAGTGATACTGCGGTTTTGAACACTAAGATACAATCAACCAGAAACATTTTGGGATTTTTTTTCCTTATGGTGCGTATTTGGACGTGTAGTGAACAGAACGTTACATTACAAATTCCATTACAGCACTCTGTACGCACCATTAGATTGGCGTACAAGTGATATCTACCTACTTAGCGTCATAACCTGTAACATTGGAAAAATATATTGTTTTGTCTGCGTTATCACGATTCTTCATCAATTATATATATAAAACTGTTCCGTTACTGACTGAGTGACTGAGGTACTGAGTGACTGAGTGACTGACAGACAACGTACAGCCGTAACTACCGGACGTAGAGAGCTGAAATTTTGAACATACATTCTTTAGGGGATGTAGGGGTGCACTAAGGAAGGAATTCCCGAAATTCCCACGGGAACGGGAAATATAGGACATTTTAGTTTGTATGAAAAATCTTATTCCTTGAGAGCACCGTTGTGAAACTTGGTGTAAAGGTTCCTCAATAAGTGTCTGTTTGTATTATGGAAGGAATTCGCGGAATTCCCACGGGAACGGAAAATAGGACTTTTGAGCTTATGCGTGTACGAAGTCGCGGGCAAACGCTCGTGTTGAATAAAACACTTTTGTAAGAAGATTTTATGGTGTACGAGTATTTTAGTATTTTACTTTTCCAACTCGACGTGACGCAGGTACTAGTATCTTAACAGACCCTGTGGATAGTGAAAGTCATCGCCTATTTTCCTTTCCAACGAACAATAGATTGGGACAATCGTGGTTGTCTTTCATAATTTTTGTGAATATTGAATTTAGTGCGTTTTCGAAGAAACTATTTTAGATTTGGATGCGGCGGAATAAAAGTAAAGAGAAAAACATGTTTTTATTATTTTTTATTCCTTTTTTCCTTTTAATTATGGCACAAAGCAGTAGAAAACAAACATTTCAAATATTATTTTTTAAATATCCATTATCTCCTTATTCCCACAACCCACAGATATGGGACCTAAACCATTGTAAACTAGATTTAATTGCCTATGCAACAGACTTAATTTCATTTTAGTTCGCCGTAGGTAAGTGTCTCATACAAAGATGCCCAATGTCCTTTAAATACTTAATACTTAGTAGTAGCAGTTATAATTTATATTAAGGCGAGATACGCTTTCAGAATTTAATAACAGAGACTAAATGAATCCGCATTTATAATTATGTGAGGATTTTCTTATATTAAAAGCGGATGTGTTGCGTAACCAGATGAGATAATAAACCTTTCTTTGAGGTGGTTAGAAAATATCTAGGTTTTGAGAAGATTCAATATTATGGAACAAAGGACGTCGCATTGTCATTTGTTTAAATTCAACGTGAAAGCGGAAACAAGATTATCTAGCGTTGCAACGTAACAGAGTGCTTTCTAATTATATGAATCAGTTTTATAATTATTTTTAATATTATTCATAAACATAGAAGTCAGTGTCATATCACTTTGTAGTCTCTCGTACTCTATAATAAAATATTTGACAGTAAAATAATAGGTACGTTATTATTTAGGAATAATACAGCGGCTTTATCGCTGTAAACCGATTCTCTCAGGCAACCTAGTCAAGACATGACTTTAGTAGGAGACATAAGGTGGATATTAAAGTGGGGAGGGATAAAAGGATGAGATATTAGTAAATTACTTAAACATAAAAATTATGTTTTATGTCAGTTATGCATACACATAAAAATTAAGGATCGCATATAATTATTACACCATGGAAGTGGACTCGAAATAGGTGGTAAGTACCAGTCATTCTTACTCGTATGTATTGTAAAAACATTGCATTATTATGTCTTTCCTCAAATAATATACAAAAGAATAGGCTATAAAAACAAGTAGGTATACAGGGTGACTGGTGGGTCACTTTTGAAATTCAAGGACGTGATAGTTTGAGATCATACATGAAAGGAAATAATAGAATAAAAAATAAATATTAATTAAATAACTGAAAAATGTGATAAATAAAAATAACCCGACCAGGATTCGAACCTTGGACCTCTCGTTTGCCGGACGAGTGCTCTTCTCTCGTCCGGCAAACGAGAGGTCCCAGGTTCGAATCCTGGTCGGGTAATTTTTATTTATCACAATTTTCAGTTATTTAGGAATAATTGAGCATTATAAATGCAAAAACTTAAAAACATTATAAATATTAATTATTTGCTGAGTAAACTTAACCGAAAGTTAAAGAATTGATTACGCAACTCATGGTTACGCTAGCGTTGGCAGCGATCCGCGTGCCAGGTCACGTGCCGCGATTGAGTCAGTTGTATGTGAAGTAAATAGTAACATAGTTGTATTTATTTATAGGGAATTCTAGTGAAAAATTAAGTACCTATTTTTATTACATAATTACGATCAGAATCGAGTACAGAGTGCTGTCCTTCAGTATCTAAAAGTCGCCAGTCACCAGTCACCCTATATATTTAGGATTTAATAAGAAACGTAATCATGAATCGTCGGGAGGATTTGATGAAATGAAAAACGTGATACCTCTCCTAAGAGTAGTATTAGAAGAACATAACCACTTTGTGGGTTAGCAAATAAACATGTTGGTACAAGTACTACCTATTTAGTTTTGAATCTTCTGTCGGTTTTTATGTGTAGTATATTGGATAGCTCTTAATATATAGGTGAAGGTTTTCTGCAGGGTTTGTAAAGGGATATTTGTAAACAAACAGTTGTGTGGGTTTATTTTTTAAATAATCGTTATTATTTTACTTGGAAACACCTGGCAAAATAAGCGTATTTAACATACCGCTAAAGAGTTACTTTAGTACAAAAGCTTAACTGTTTTTTCAACCTTCAGAAGCTTTAAGACCTATAGTCATCATTAAAACCTTTTTTTTTCATAAGCCCTTTCCAGGGCCAGTTTTTTGTCTTGGTGACGTAGAAGATAACCATTGCCACAGCCAATATAGATTACGTTTATGGTTTTACATTTTTAATTGTTTTGAAATTACTCTGAAAGTTTATTTTAACGTTTGCTACGTTAAATACTCTAGACTATAGAGGGTAAATTTTAATTAACGCATCACCTCTTTCGGGCAGCCTCGCCACATCAATCCCAACAACATTTGTTCTACGACTTTTTACAAATCTTGATAAATAACACAAAAAATAAAAACAATAAAATATTTTTCTGCGCAAGGTGCGTGGCACACCTACGCTCAGAGTAAATAGAGTTACGCCTCTAAACAGAGGCTATAAATATTTTTTGTATGAAAAAACAAAAATTGTAAAAACTATGAATTTTAAAAAGTTGTAGAACAAATGTTCGTGGGATTGGTGTGGAGAAGTGACCTGAAAGAGGTGATGCGCGAATTAAAATTAACCCTGTATATGAGTTTTATACAATCTAGAGTATTTTCATTATTTTCAGGTTCAATATCAATTGTATTGTATCCCATGGACAACATCAATCACACTGAATAGCAGGACATCAAAAGACAGATGGTTATAAGCACACGAGCTTAAGGGAAGAGAGAAAAAAACCTAATCATATAGATTTAACATTAACGAAAGTGATATGTTCTTTAATTAACCCTTTACAAGTATCTCAAAAGCTCTGAACCTCATTGTTTAACAGCGCTTGTTCCTTTTCGACGTAATTGTATTCGAGCGTAATGTTGGAGCAGCCACTGTAATTATCGGATTATACGCATCACTTCGATTGATCCGATTTCTATTGTGGTGACTTGTATTGTGATCCATTTCTGATTTACGACATGGCAAGTCAAGGAGAAGGAAGCGCACGTGTCGCGGTCACAGTTTCAAGACGTGAGTTTAATATAGGTACCTAATAAACAGTTGTATAATAAGCTAAACTTGTATGATAAGTTGTAAGGGTGGGAAACCTTTTGAAAACTTATTTGTTTGCACAGGTTTTGAGGAAGGTTTAGGTTATATTGTATCTAGAACTTTCGACGGAGTAAAAAATTACGCAGGTAAAGCCACGCCTTAAAGACAATATTCTGATGTGATATTCACTAGTTATCAATAGTTATTACTTTATACAGAATGAGTTTAAATTTTTACGCTTCGCTTTATCAAATAAAATATGTTCAAGCGGAAAAAAATGGGATCTTTTGCAAAATCTGACTATTAAAAATATATCATAAATATAATTTACTAAACGTTTGCAACTATTTTCTAATTTACGTCCATTAAGCGCTCATGAAAAACTACAATCTTTTAGTGAACGAATCATTAAATATCAACAAATAATGAACTCTTTGCAAAAGGAATAAGGCTACACCTACTTCTAACCTTTTCCGGCGGTCGTACCAATGGTCAAACGAAACGTTTTGATGGTGGCATGTTTCGAGCGCGGAAACACTTCGGATCGTACAAGACGTTGTCTTTTTGGGGGGTTACCAACACCTTTCCTGCTCCTGCAAGTGAATGGGCAGGTTTAGGTTAACTTAGCCATGTAATTCTCTCTCCATTAGATGAGATTGATGTTAGAAGGGGTAAGTTAGTCATAAAAAAGATCTCCGAAATGGCTGTCCTTCATAAAATAAAGTCTGCCACCCTGTATAGTGTTCCGACAATATTTTATAGAGATAGGTTTTCTAAGACCAGATTTTCTGATTTTTCGCTTGAGCGTCACATAGGATAAGATGAGATTGAAATGCAAAGCGTGTTAAGATATAAGACAAGCTTTCGAATAAACGTTTTTGTTAATATAAAAACGTTTATAATACCTCCAAATTTGTCAAACGTGACATCAGATGGTCTTGTAACCTCTGGTGTTCTGCCTACCCCATTAGGGATACAGGCGTGACGTTATGTATATGTATGTATGTTTTTGTCACTTTCCATATCATCGTCTTTTTATATTATGAACAAATTATTTACAACTTAATACTTTGTTCTGAGAAGCTGGGTGGGTATCAGAATCTTACAGTATATACCGCCTTAGGAATCACGTGTAAGCGTCGTTGTTTTCTTGATATAAATATGTCATGTAACTTAATCTTTGGTCCGGTAAAGCATTATAATTCATAACATCTACAAGTAATTATATCCATAGACTTAGATGCCACTTATCATCATATGGTTACAGTTAATAAAAACCCTGCCTTTCATATACTAAGTGTAATGGATTATCATCTCAAATACATACTCAAAACAACTTATTTCTTTGTTTGGTAAATTTTATAGGCTGTGCCGCTACTACGATTGGAAACAAAATGAAATAATATTTTTTTAAACCCGACTTATTTCTATTTATCTAGGTTTACAAAAACGGGTTATTAAACCTATGAGCCAAAACTAATATGGTGAATTATTTCCTGACCAATTGGTTATTCAATTATAATCAAATATTGTCTGTGTCAGTGTAAGGTTGTATTTCAAAGTAGAAAATACACAAAACCATATTCGATAAACATGAAACTCCTTCCTCAGGTAAAAACTAAATCTATACATAATCTACGGATCCTTTCTTCATTTCTTTCTCTTTAATCCTTGATTGTACATTCAAAATGATTAATACATATTTTTGTGTCGTGATAAATCCAACCTCATGCGCCTGACCTAATTGATAAACCATTAGCGAGTCCAACGTTTAGCAGTTCTAATCTAAAACTAAGATTGACAGAATAGTTATTGTATTTATAGTAGCCGCCGATTAGTGGCCGATTAGTGGCCTATATAAGGCCTGATAGATAGCAGCTCGCGACCAGGTGCGCGTAATTAATCATTGCAATGTCGTTAGTGCACTGAACTCTGCAGTCGTAGGTTTATACGAGACAACGTTTAATCACTGTCCGAATTTTATTTTAAGCTGTTTATTTTTAGAAATAGAATCAGCTTCATTTAAAAATCGAGCTATGTAGTCAGTTAGAGGTCTGAGTTCTAGTTTGACCTTTTTTTAATAAACGAACGTTCCTAAACATGCATGTTTTCTATGCGGGACTAACTTTTCATAACACAAGCTTAAATAAGATTAACTTGAGGCTACTTAGTTAGTTTCTCGGTTTGCTTATTCATTTTGATTTGAAAGCAAGTCTCGAATAATAGTAACTATACAGCAAAACTGAAGCACATTGTATTAAATGAAAATAACAATTGCCTTTATTTATAATATGAAACGGATAAGGAAAATCATAACTTTTTGCAAAATATTGAAAGACAATGCATTACGTTGGATAAAAAACAAAAAATCCTACGCTAACATGATGAGGACGCCGCTGCCGCCAGGATAACGAGAGGAAAAAGTTGTTTCAGCGGATAATGGGGATTGTTGGATATCTTGATGGATCGAAAAATGTGTCAGAATTCAAAAAAATACAGCCCATTTAAAAAAACTTAAAACGATGTTTGGATTTCTTATATGCTTCGAAAACAGCGTCTGCGACTACCAAGAAGGTAAAGTCACAATTTATATTATTAGGATGAATAAAACTGATACCAATATTAATAGGATTGATATTTCTGGGATGTTGAATGAAAGTGTCGGTAACAATACCTATCCTTTAATCCCGTACACAGCAAAACTATGTGGCAGTAAAAAGCAAGACGATACAGGTGCCGCGAACATTTTTTAAATTATCTAACTTTTTACGATCCAGGTAAATTTTTACTATGTAATATTAAATATTAACCGATTGATCTAGATTCGTTGTTTTCCCTGTTACCTGAAGTTAAGTTAAGCAAAGTTAATCAGCAGTCCTTTCATTGACATCATTTTGATGTGCGATAACAAACTATTACCTATATTAGCATCTATACATATAATAAAATGGTAGGAAAGTCAAAACTGTACATTGAATATTTTTTTAAAAGAATACTTGGGGTATGATCTACAATCGAAACAGAAACAAAAAATATAGTTTTTAGAATTTTTGTCTGTTTGTCTGTTTGTCTTTCCGGGATAAACTCAAAAAGTACCTACTGCATGGATTTACTTCAAATTTGGCATGAAGATAGTTAAGAAGTCGGGTCAACATATAGGCTACATATTATCACGCTAGCAGTGTTATAATCGTAGGTGCGTTTGGTGCTGCATAGCGTTCACGCATACGACGTCGCGGGCAGCAGCTAGTTTGAAAATAAAATCGATTTCATGAGTCTAAATCTTGCAACATTTCTTATGATATTTATGTCTGGGTTACTAACCAGGCAATGCATAGCGGCAGCTTTATATGATTTAAGCACCCTCTCTGCTTTTCATACCAAAGTCAACTTAGGTATTGTGACAAAAAAAAAGAAATAAAGGTGGACATTATTTTTAGCCCTCGCACTTCATTAGGAAAAGGAAGCCTTAAGGCTTGACTACAATGCAGGCGGCAAGCGGCAAAAATAGGCGAAGAGCGATCCCGCCGACGCAGATCGCCTCCCTTGGAGGGAGATTTATTGGGCGAGATTTATTTTTGTTCGAGTCTTAAATGTTCAATGAACAAGAAACATATAAATAGTAACCCTGAAAGGTTTTGGTTTTCCGAGAGCGCTAATATCGGAAACTATTTGTCTGATTTGAAAAAATATTTTTGTACTTGATAGTTCCGCTCTTGGTATATTTTATCAAGAAATTTCATACTAGAAAAAATATATTCATAATGAACAGTTTTCTTAACATTGTAATGGGCTTCCCAAGGCATTCGTGACATGAAGCTGATTAGACCTGTTAGAGCTTTTGATATCGATTGGATTATACATTATAGATATGTTATTATGATATGTTAATAATGATACATTATTTTGGCGACCGGCTGGTGTAGGGGTTCGAATCCCGGCGGCGACGGATATTTATGTGATGAACACAGATATTAGTCGTCAAGTCATGGATGTTTATATGTTTATTTAAGTTTATTCTAATAAAAAAATAGGTATTTATTCAATATGTATGTTTATATAATTCTTAATAATATCAGTTATCTAGTATCCATAACACAAGTTCTTTAATAAACTTAATTTGGGCTAGATAATGATGTGTGGGTGTCAGAAATATTTATTTATTATTAGTTTTTAATTTTGAAGTTAAATGATTAATTATAAAAAAAAATCACTCTTTTGTTCCTATATTTTTTTGTCAGCGTAAGTAGCGTAACGCTTGTCGCTATCGCTTATCGCCGTATTGAATCACGCCTTTATGCTACAAAAAGTAAGTTACCCTACATAAAAGGTTTATTTCCCCTTTTAGCTTCGAAACGTCCGTCATCAATACAGAAGTGACGTCACCAATGCTAATGGATACAGATTGTTAAACTATACTGTATACAGCTTTATGACAGTCTCCAAGAGGTTAGTGATTACTTTTAGACAATTATCAAATTGAATTGCCTATTGGGGCGTTTCAATGTTAAATACAAGATGATTTGTAGGAAGAGGCTAGATTATATGAAATCGAACAGTAAATTTATGGAGAAATGTTTTTATACATATAATAATTTAAGATGATGATTTTTCGATAATTATTCATCCAAATCATCAATTAAAAGATTAATGTGTAAGTATATATTTCATGTTTTACATGGCATAATATTGAATAGATTTAATAGCTGCAATAAGAAACAAAAATCTTCTGCTAAAGTAATGAAAATAAGAGGTTCTCAATTGACATACGTTTAAAAATGTCTTTGATAAATTCGCAAAATTCACAATAATAAGCATACGAAAATCCGCCAAAATAACACATATTGTGCTGTCATGTTCCTTTTAGTAATTAAATGCGTTCCGGCTAACAGTCCCCAAATCAAGTGAAATTCGAAAGGCTCGCCGGCCATAAATATACGAATAAAAACGTTACAGTGAATAAATTAAAATTACTCAGAATTCATATTAAGATACAATGGAGCCGTATTTAAGCAGAACCCAGATGCAAAAATGTTTATTAAAGCGTTGACGTTAAAACTTTTAAATCACAGAATGAAAAAAAAAATAACTTACGAAGACAAGTAAAAATATATTTGATTGTATTGTGTTTGTTTTAATAGACACAATTTGAACCCTGCACAATGGAATAAAAGAACTTAAAAAAAAAAACGTGAAAAAGTAAATAAAAGTTTTCAATAAAATTAAAAAACAAAAAGACAGAAAAAAAAACGTCAGTAAGCAAAATTATGCAAAAAGGCCAAACAAAACTCAGCTTTAATAATCGCTTCGTAGAGCAGATCACTGACATCTAATAAATTATTGCGTTTCTTTATTTGTACGAGTTTTGAAGACATAACTGTAATTTATTGTGGTTTGTTGTAAGATAACGCTTGGGAGAGTTAATTCCAGCAGACTTATAAGTGAGACAGATCGTTTGTTTTACTGCAACATTTAAATCATATTCTGTTATGTTTTGTAAAATGAATTTCCATTAATTCAGTCTTATATTCGTAATATCTCTTGTTATTTTAATGTTATATCTTGAGGGAAGTAGCTGGTGATTTCCGACACGAGTATCTTATGATTACTCCAATGGAAAGTGTCAGCATAATATTGTAACTAAAATATAACTGAAATAAATTAACTTTCAAATTTTCAAATAATTATTTTAGTACTATTTACAAATGTTTTTGAACTGATGAAATCACATCATTGGAATAGGACTATGATTGTAACAACTTTGAGATAAACTAATGTCAGAAATAACCACGGAGGAAATATATAGAGGAGCTGCCCTATCCAGTTTTCTCTAGGGACTCAAGTGAAGCTTACGCGCGGGGTGCGGGAGGGGTAAGCGTTGGGTTATGGCCAATCATAGCCAAACAAGCGATGGCATTAGTCACCTAGTAGCGAGTAGTAAAAACCGGTTGAAACATAAGGTTAAAATATTCACATGATCATAAAAAAAGTTCAGCTATGCTTTACTAGGTAAAGCATAGCTTTCTCTAGTTTTCTCTAGTTTTTTAACGAAATTTCATACTATCCAAATCTGTCAGAAAAAACCGCGAAATAAAAGTATTTCTACTTGACGCTAGATAGCGCAACCTTTTTTCGCGGCGTAAAAATCACCTAGGCAACAAATAACAATCTGGAATTTTGGACACAAATAATTGGAAAAGAAACAATTTGTAAAAAATAATTATGAATAAAATTATCTTAGTGGTAAGTTAATTTTATTTGGATTGTCAATGTAATTCCTTCATAAAAGTATAGAAAACTAAATTTTACATCGAGAAACAATGGAGGATCTAATTTTTTTTAAATATCTACGCGTGTACATACTTCACAGAAGTCAGCGACGAACTGACGCCAGTGCCCCTAGCGAGGAATAGCTTGAACTAAAGGCTGTGACGTCAGGACAACCCAAATTGAAGCTGTGCAACTTTGCTTACAGCAGCTCTACTATGTATCTGCTTTGTGGAAATAACCCTGTCGAGTTGGGTTGGGGGAGCTTTAGCGTTATAGTACAAAGTAGCCATGGCCTCAATATGTCCCGAGGCACCCGTATTAAGCCGTAAGAAGATCAGTATACAACGTGTATCAAAATGGAGAGATAAAACTTAAGGGTTAGCTTCTATACCATACGTAAAATATACAGTAAAAAAATTTGCATGATCAGTGCTGGTATAGACTTTTATACAAATTTATTTAATTACTAGCTGCTGCCCGCGACGTCGTCTGCGTGAACGCTATGCAGCACCAAACGCACCTACGATTATAACACTGCTAGCGTGATAATATGTAGCCTATATGTTGACCCGACTTCTTAACTATCTTCATGCCAAATTTGAAGTAAATCCATGCAGTACTTTTTGAGTTTATCCCGGAAAGACAAACAGACAAACAGACAAACAGACAAAAATTCTAAAAACTATATTTTTTGTTTCTGTTTCGATTGTAGATCATACCCCAAGTATTCTTTTAAAAAAATATTCAATGTACAGTTTTGACTTTCCTACCATTTTATTATATGTATAGATTGTACAACAAAATATTTTTACAAAGCTAGTCAACCTAATAAGCTAAAACAAGACTTGTCAGTAACCTTATGACCTTTCCCGCACCGGCTGAACTTTGAAGTATCTGTCTTAGTTACCCATCACTTTATTTTTACGCCTTCTGTTATCGAATAGATTTCATCAAAAGCTGTTTTTAGGGTTGACACTTAGATATTTTGATCTAAACTTTGAACTTGTTTTTCGGCCGAACCGTGAGGATAACTAATTTATGTTACTGTTACTTATAAATTAAATCATCAAACATACCAACCCTTTAAGTATTATTTCTTCATTATGTTACACGTTGTATACCAACAATGAACGGAAAAAAACATGGAATTGCAAGTGCAAACAAAACTACTTTGAAAAGTGGCCCACGGCATTTGTTTTCAACTTGTAGTTGATCTCTATGACTATTATGAAGTTATGATTGGCTCAAGGAATGGTCAATGGTTTTCGCTAATTGGCTCAGCAGCGCATAATAGAACTACTACCATTTACTTAGCACTTAAAATTTTTAGCGATGTACCGTTTTTCTGTTCACTGTGTACATCAGGTTATTCATTAGTTTAATATAAGAACGGAAAGTATAGAGAGCCCGATTTGTCCAAAAAAATACTGTTTGTGTGTTTGTTTTTAGGCAACTTGTAAATTTAAAACCACTAATTTTGTCGTGAGAGAGATACTAATTGAGAAAAAAACGCGTATTTAAATTTAGGGTGCATATTTTTATTTGTATGAAAACAGGGACCGTGTGTGGAGGCCATTTTAAGTAACTTGAAAATTTAGATTATCATTCAGCATTGCGTTAGCTTAAGGGGATTACGGCTTAAACGTTCTCGTCACCCAGGGAAAAATTCCTCGTCCTAGCAGGGGGATATGAAGGGATTAATTTTTGATATGAGATTTTTTTGCTGTGCTGACATTTCAATCTAGAGTTGTGTAGCCCCGCAGTGCTTAGTACAAAATACGCTGCCAATACCTTTAGTATTATTCTTCATAAATGTATTTTGTCACTTGCTATACAGGATGTCCCAGAAATGAACTTCAAGGCGGCAATTCGCGATAGGCTACTTGTTGGTGTTTAGAAGAAGAAAAAAATCATATGACGGTTATTCAGGGCCCGTTAGACAAAAAAACAATGCATGGTCTAGATTTGTGATACCATAGCTGGAAATTAAATTCAAGTCTGTATCAGTGATAGGATTTCACAGTTCTTAATCTTTCAAATCTATCCCCGAAACAAGCTTCAACGAGCTTGTAATGAAGACAACACAGCAACACTATGAGATTACTTTATACAGGGTGACTGGTGACAAATTTTAGATACTGAAAGAGAGCACTCTGTACTCAACTATATGTAATAAAAGCAGGCACTTAATTTTTCAAGGGAATTCCTTATAAATAAATACTACTATGATACTGTTTACTTTACACACTTCCCGTTTGCGTTCGCTCCCGAACGGTCGTGTCTGCGGCCGCTCCCGAGTGTTCGTATTGCGCTGCCCTTGTTCCCTCCCCCGCACTCGTGCGGGTCAGGTGCCAAGTTAAGCTCTTTCGGAAAGTTTTCTCTTGTGGAGGCTGTGCGGTGTCGGGGCTAATTCATCTGCCCTTTTCAGGGCAGACCCGACTGCTGCCGGCCGAAGCATCGCTGGTCAGGTGGATACGTAACCGTGACAACTAAGCCTGATCGTCCGCCGTTCATCGGTAATAGGTCCGTGTTAGGTTGATCTTTCTTTCAGCGCAGTTTGTGTAGTCCTTCGCCGTTCACCGGCAAGTAGGTTCCTTGTTAGGAATAGGCTTCCTTTCAGAATAGTTCAGGTTCCCCCGGGTTCGATGGAGGCCCCCATCGAATCCAGGGCTAGGCCCGGAGAAGTCCGGGGTCCGGTAAGTCAGGATCAATTCCATCAATTCCAAACCGAAATGCAACAGATGTTTGCATTCCTAAGTCAACAACTCATTTCACTCGGAGCGACGCTCCCGGCCACTCAGGCCTCCACCGCGTCTCTCCCGGCCACTCCGCCTTCGCTCAGTTTCCCAACAGATTCTCCGGCGTCTCCAGATCCCTCTCAGTACGTCGTTCCTATTTCAGATTGTATGTCGGTAGACTCCACCGCATGCAAACGGAAAACTACCCCGCCGGGTAGCGATTCCGACTCCGCTCCTTTAATTCCAGAATCTCCTGCTCCGTTCACCGAGGTTCGGAAAAAATCAAAATCAAAGAAGAAGAAGAAAGATGCTTCTTCGACTTTATCCGTTTCAGCTGCTCCAGCCGCTGTTCCTGCTCCGCAAAATGTCGCACCGGCGTCTGCTCCTGCGCCTTCTGTTTCAGCAATCCCGGCATCACAGCCTGCGTCGCAATCAGATTCGGCTCCGCCGAAAGTCAAGTCTCCGCCCCCCGTCTTTTTACGGGATAAGAGCCGATGGACCGAGGTCTCAGCTCTCTGCGGTAGTCACAATCCCAAGATCCAATATAGTAAGGCATCCAACGTGGGTGACTCTATTAAGATCTTAGTCTGTTCCATTTCCGATTTCAGGAATCTTACTCGGCTTCTTGCTGATCAAAAGCTCGAATATCACACTTACGCTCTCCCTGAGGAGCGTAAGATTCGTGCCGTCCTCAGGAACGTGCCGTTCGAGCTCTCGAACGAGCAAATCCAAGAGGACTTGTCTTCTCAAGGCTTCCCCGTCGAATCTGTGCACAAAATGCACAGCCGCCGAGGCAAGCAGTTCCCACTTGCGCTAGTAATCCTAGCGAAGAGCCCGCAAGGGCAGTCCATTTTCAGAGGCAAGCCCACCGTGTGCGGTCTCTCCAACATCCGCGTCGAAGTTCCACACAAGCGTGGTTTCCCAGGTCAGTGCCACCGCTGCCAACTGTATGGTCATGCGGCGGCAAACTGTTTTGCTTCCCCTAGGTGCGTCAAGTGCCTAGATCCGCATGGGACTAAGGAGTGCTCTCGCACTCCCGAATCGCCCACCGCTCCGTCCTGCGTCTTGTGCGGCCAGTCAGGCCACACAGCAAACTTTCGCGGCTGCCCCAAGGCACCGCGTGCTGCCAGGGCTACCGTGAAGCCCATCGAGAACTGGAGAGAGCGACCGCAGCCTAGCTCGGACGCCCCTCCAGTCAGTTCAAAGGCCCCTAAGGCCTTTACTTCTATCGTTCCAGGTCAGCGCAGCCGGGTCGCGACTCAATCGCAACCGGCCGCCAAATCGGCTTCCCAGTGCCAGAACGCAAAAGGTTCTCAAGACCGCATGGCGTTCTGGATCCAGCTCGCTCCCATCGACGAGATCCTGGCTTTCGGCGCCGCTCTCGACGCCAGCCCAGAGGGTTTCAACGGTGCTCTTCCGGTCCTAACCAAGTTCGCTCCCCTTATCAGGAAACTCCAGCAAGCTCAACGTTTCTAAACGTAGTCCTTCTTTCCAGCATTCCTATCTCAGAGTGAGTCTGATCACTCTAGATAATATCTTAGTTTCAGCTTTGTCATTTCTGCTAATCTTAGCTTTATTTTTCTCACTTTCAGTTCCTTTTGGTGGCAGCCGTCCGGATGCCGCTCACTGCGCAGCCTCTCTCTCCAATTGGCTGTCGCTCCGATGAAGACTAATGGCCTCAATCAAGGTGAGTCAGTAAAGGGGGATGTTTAGTTGGTATGCTCGGCTTCACTGAGTGAGTCTCCACACTGTCTGGGCATTCTATTTTCCGTTAGCCACTGGGGTTAACAGCTTATAGAATGCCCATTCGTCCGTAATAGGATTCATCCTCCTCCCGCTAAAGCTTGCTTTACTGGTTAAAGTTTGTTTTAGGGGGTGCCAAATTTTCTGTGGCGGAAAAACAAAAAAAAAAAAAAAAGTTTACTTTACATAAGCCCGAGTCAATCGCGGCACGTGACCTGGCACGCGGATCGCTGCCAACGCTAGCGTAATTATGCGTTGCGTAATCAATTCTTTCACTTTCGGTTAAGTTTACTCAGTAAATAATAATTAATTTTTTTTATTATATTTGTTTCTTCGTGTATAATGTCAAATTATCGCGTTCTTGAATTTCAAAACTGACCCACCAGTCACCCTGTATATGTATGAGCAAATAAGAGATAAACGATTATATTACCAATTATTAAGCGTGAACCTTACAAACTTGCGAATAGGACGATTAATTTCAATCATAATATTTAGTCAGCTGGTACATAATAAACCCATCACGATGCTTGCATTTTGCGTAGCAGAGTCAAGCTCAATAAGCTAGATATGCATTACCATATGAATGGAAATGTCAAACGTATTAAACCGTATTTAACCGAGGTTGAATTAGATCGTTCGTTGATTCCACAATAAAGTGGCTATGTAGCCTTTTAAGTAATATTTTATATCGCCTTATTAGGTTCTACCTTTCTTTGAAGTTATTTAGATTTAAGAGATGCAATTGAATATTATTGATACATTTGAAGCTTCCTGTAATGGTCGTAATTCTACGATTTTAGAATTGCTGTAGCTATCTTTACCGACTTGGTGCCTATTTGAACTTATCTATTATGGTGCGTACAGATTGCTAGTAATGTAATATTCTGCGTATGTTGCGTATTAGGGCGTGTAGTACGCACAATGTTACATTACAAGTTCCATTACGTCAAGCACCATTATAATATGCTCATTTGTGGTACCGACAAAACCCTTATTTCATACTTAACTAGCTGTTCCGCGCGGTTTTCGAGGTAGCGCCGGTGCACAATTTCGAATTCTAAAATGTGGCCTATGTACTATTCCATACTACACTATCACTATGCTTCATCATCCATCCATCATTCAGCGAGGAGACGTTCTCTGGACATGCTTGATTTCATCCAAATCTGTTGAGCCGTTCTGCCGTGACTGAGGAACAAACATCTAGACATCCATCCATCCATCGAAACATTCACATTCATAATATTAGTATGTAATGGTTTCATTTTGTATACACAAAAACTAACACACAAACTTACTATCTTAGTAACCCTTTTAGGAAAGAGTGGAATTAAAACAAATCCAGAAGTATTAATTTCTCACTAAAACCCTAAAGATTCAAGTTTTAAAAATCTTCAGACTTGTTAGCAAACTTTCAATTTTTATTTAAACATAGGGTCTCAATAGGGTCAAGTTTTTGATTCATTTAGATCGAGAGGTAGACAATGTATGTCTTATATGTATTATATTATGTTAGAAGTTAACATATTTGACGCTTTTTCTGCATGCCTACTATAATTTGCTCTAAAAATAAATAAATGTTTATAAATCATACTTTAAACGTGTTGTTCAATGTAATTATTATTTAATTATTATTTAAATTAAATTATTATTTTTTAAATTTATTTATGCAATTTTCGTAAAGTTAATGCTCATTTTCTTTCCACCGGCTTTTATCGACTCGATTTTTGATTTGTATTTCAAGCCGAAGCAGTGATATTCATTACTCCTACGGGGATTTTTTATTATTTTCTTTTTATAAATAAGATGAATGACTCTACAGTGGCCTAATAATTTAGTAATTAAATTGTAATTGTGAACTCATGACCATCCTAGTCCCAAACAGCCCAAAGTTCCTTAGCGCCTACGCCGTTAATAGGGTTAAAAAGGCCTACCCAAATTAAAATCAGATTCAGTTGAGCAATATCGATTTATTTGGACCAGGCATATACTGATAAAATGATCTTCAATTCCGTGAATGTTCAAAAACACACACTAAAATATTGTACATTGCAACAAACCATACAGGTTTATTTCATTTAAGTCAAAACGACTCAACTTACAGCTTCATATCAACTTATATAATCTCTACTTCACCTTAATTTATAATAAACTCAATTAAAACATTCAATACTTATATCTATTCTGAAAAGTAATAAGGTCTATATTATAACACCAATCCCTTGAGCTAATGAGCGAGTTGTATATGGCTGTTTAGTCTATGTGGTTAAGTTATTTGTGACATGCGAAGGAAACAGTTCAAACTGGCTGGGTTACATTTAGGTGCTAACATTACCTATTGTGGAGAATAGGCGTGAAAATCTTAAACAGCATACTGTTCTGAGATAGCAGTATTGTATTGTATTAATATAATGTAACGCGAATACAACATTTAAAGTTTAAGTGTCTACTAACCGTGGTCGCAAAAGACGGAAGAAAGATAAAGCGAGTTGAAAGTTGTGAACTTTATCAATAACTTTCAGAACTGTTACACCTCAATCAAGTCATACAGTTTTATTGGTATGGAGCAAGGTTATTTGGCATTTGGCTTATCAGATTCCTGTGAATTACTTTGCTTAGACGACAACTTCGCAGAATCAAACCTGTATCTAATAATGATTAGATTTCCATGCAACCTTCACAGAATGTTTACTTTGTGACTCTACGTCGAAAGGCGTCTTCAAAAGAGGAATGACGAAACGTCGATTTTGTAAACAATGAAAAGATGTGTTATATTGAATGGGATGAAGACATTGGCCCATTTTCAATTTTTTATTCAATGAAATTGTGAGAAATAGAGTTGGAATATATTAAATTCCTTTTATATGTTTATTTAAAAACGATGAGTAACTAAGTACATATTATGTAAAAGATCATATCAGAATCAGTTAAGCGATATTGATTTATTTGGACCAAGCATAATGCTTATTCTGATAAAATGATCATTAATTCCGTGAATGTTCAAAAACACACTCTAAAGATATTGTACAATATAACAAACCATACGGGTTTATTTCATTTGAGTCAAAACGAGTCAACTTACAGCTTAAAAGAATATATTAATAAAAAAAAAGATAAAAAGAGTATGTTTCTTTTATTTAGCTTCCTTTTATTAATAAGTGGAACTGACAATAGATCAAACTAAAATGTCATCATAACCTGGTAAATAATATTTGGTTTTATAAACTAAGCGATACTATTGACAACGTCGCGTTTTTTAGTTTCTAGAAAAAACGTCTCAGGATTAATCTTTATTGCATCTGACGTTATGTAACGATTAAGTAAAGATCAAACATGGGTTGAGGAGATTAGGATTTGGTTTTAAATAGGTTTCAAAGTTAATAAGAAACCAAAAGAAAGAAAACTTGCAGGTACCAAGCTTAAAGAAGATAACTAAGTTTTTTGCGCTTTAATAGCGGTAAACATGCAAGGATTGGTTACTATTTATTTCGTCGCAATATCACACTTCTTACAGTTTGAGTCACACTCGAAGAAAGACTGCGCTACAAATCTGCTGGAGGTTACGTCATTAATTAGGGCTGTGTACTCGACTCAGTACTAACGAAAATTTACGACATGCCTTATTTATTAGATCCTTTACTATCTTTCTGCTTGTTTTGATTCGTTTATGTTGGTTAATTCATAACACAGAGGTTGTCGTGGACGAGAGTCTGGTTAATTCATTTGATAATATAGCAGATTAACTAAGGTTAGCTTTGGTCGGTACAACAACGAATGTAACAACCCATTTTGGCACTTTAAGGCGCAGCGCAGACGACAGACTATCCGTGACGCACTTTTTAGTCTGTGAAAATAGAACCTATGCAATTATATACAGTAACGCACACGACACGCAAAAAGTCCGGCGCACAATAATTTGACAAACGTTTGTATAAAAGTTTTACAAACTAAATAATTAGCACTAGTATCCGGCTCCTTTCGGGTGCAAATTCACATCAAGTTACAAAATTTGAGAATAAAAAGAAAAATAGTTAACCACCAATTTTTACTAATAACTAAAACCTTGCTTAAAAGTGTGCCGTCTGCGCTGCACCTAAAAAGTACTGGGCTAACTAGTGGTTTAGTAATAAAACAAACCTAATGATTAGATTGTGATGATGATGATAATTTACACAACTACTCAATTCTTTTATAACTGATTCCTACTAGAGAATTCCAGGGCGGCGGCGATCCAATCATGAAGTTTAATATGATCTGTCTACCCCATGATGTATCTACCAGTACCAGCGGTGCGAGTACAGATCTTTATCGACTCTTATGTTTATGCGAAAGAAAAACATAGAATGCAGCTGGCTTCTCTTCCCAGGCATACTGTTAAAGTCAGTTAAGGGAGCGAGGTATTATGGGAGGGTTTTTTGTAGGCGATAGGCTAACCCTCTGTCACTCCAGTATTATAATGCCTCCAAATTTCAAACGTCGAGTTAAAATTTAAGATGTAAATACGCGATAAATCCGGTCAAAAGGGTTTTATTTAATGCAAAGGATCTTCTTTGAATGTATGAAAAATGGCTCTACTATCCTTAGACAAGAGTGTCCTAATTCGAAAATTGTGTGCCCTTCAGGTTCTACATAGCGACCACCCTTTTACGACCCCCTTAGTACGAAGGCTAAATATCCTCTGGTTATGATATATTTCGCAAATATTCTATAAACAGTCCATGTATTCCTAAGCCCGTGAGCTGTCATCTTCCGCCTCATCTGCACTTACCATCAGGTGATATTGGTCGAAGGCAAGTTTAGCCATTGTTAAAAATATCTATAGTGTTTGGTATTTAAATGATAAGCCCAAAAATAGACATTTTCAAATTTTTTATGACCCATCATTAAAATAAAATGGGCTATCGTTTGGTCTATTTTATATAAGCCTTTTAGAAATACAAGTACCTACCTAAAAAAAGTTGATCTATTACGGATAAATCCGAAAAATAACAATTTTGTTTGATACTATACAGTTAACTTGACTTACTTAGTTTTGCTTAAATGCAAACTCTTGTTAAATAATGATAAGTATTGACAAATAAACTTTGCGTTGTCTATGTAGATGTATGTCTGTGATTATTTCGTTTTCAAATTCATTTACCTCACAATGTTGCTAGCCAACGAATGTTTTATCAGTCTTTATCGTGTACGTCACACGAACGTCATGAATATTCTGTGGTATTCCGGTGTAATAATTACGGCAGTGATTATATTTATTCTGGTCGTGGTAACTATTTGTTTGTATCTAATTGAAATGTATTACTAATCATTTTGAAGTTAGTGTAATTAGGATTTTCATGTAAACGTATTGTTTTATACAGTGTGTTAGGCTTCGGATTTCCGATACTTCACCCATGTATACTATATTAAATTTTATCGACAAAATACTATGCAAATGGGGGTCGCACCATTCACCCCGCTGAATGACAGCCATTTTAAAATTTAATATCTCTTACTTCTACGACCACCCTTTATATAAAGTCTGCCGCCAAATGTTACCGCTCCGGCGGTAATGTGTTCCGGCAATATTGTATAAAGAGCCAGTTCCTTCCTAAACCCGTGTGCTTTCATCTTCGACCTCATCGTCACTTACCATCAGGTGAGATTGAGGTCAAACGCGGGTTTAGTCACTTATAAAAAAAAAAAAAAAAAGAGTTCACTGAAACTCATTTTTTTCACATTTCCATGTCACCCCCATACACAAAAATATTACACCAACACTATGGGGTCACCATTTAGGATATTTAAAAAAAAACTAGGTTGTTTAGTGAAATTAAAATACCAGAAATATTTTTTTGCTGCAAAAAGGGGTGCAGTGCTAAATGTGGTTGTAAAAAATTCGTTCTGTTTTGTTTCTGGCGTGTACAATTGACAAGGTTGGTCGTGCTCTAATATTGCAAACACAAACTTCTATCGTATAGGTACTCGTACAAACTACAATCAGAAACCTCATTAAAAATATTTTAAATTAATTCTATCGATATTAAAATCTATAAGGTCTTCTTCATCTTTGATTAACATAAATAATTCATCATCATAATCACAACTCCGTGTAATGAGCCCACTGCAGGGCTATAAGTCTCTCCTCTGGGTGACGAGGAGGTTTAGGCCGTAATCCACCAAGCTGGCCCGGTGCTGGTTGGTGGATGACAGATATTTCAGGGTGTCGAAATGGCTTCTGACATCCCCTAACGACTACTGTTTGTTTACAAGTATACAGCACCCGGGACTGCTTAACGTGCACTCCGAAGCACGGAAGTCGTCGTGAGAAATGAATGATCGGCGGTCACCTGAATATACCAGCCGCACCGAGCGCGCCACGAAGACTTCAATATATTTAAAAAATAAAATAATTTTATATTCCAAGAGAAGCAATATATTTAAAACCGTGTAATTTTTGTTCGCATAATGTGACTTGATAAATTAATATGGCTAATTTAAGTTAAGTGGTACCAAAATTACGGCAATTGCAGATAATTTCGACTGTTTTTGGTTATTTGATATAAAACTGGAATTCTTAAGCAAGTTACTGAAGTTGTACTATCCATAAAAAGGAATTTTGATTGCACAGAGCATTTCTTACAACTTTTAAATTGAAGGATTATTGTAAAGTGTTAGAATATAAAAATAGCTTGAGTTTTACGACAGCACAGATGTGATTTGTGATTTAACGAAATCTAAGTTCTCATTAAAAATCTACTTTGCTGCTATTGTAATACATATCCTATTCCAAGCTCTTTGACAATCTCTGATATATAGGGTCCTCCTTTAATAGTCAATTTAATTTTAATAGCAGATTAAGAATGATGAGTGGGTCTAAATTACGGAAGAAAAAAAATTTTTTACAAATATTTTTCACTCAATAAAATTTAAAAAAATTTCGAAGTGATTTAATCAAAATTTAAGTTTAATCTTTTGTTTATGACTAATAGCAAGTAATAAAACGTTTCCATCTAATTGTATGTAGTCATAAAATTTAGATTATACTTAAATTTAACTCCATAAGAAGAACTTTGAAATATTAATTTAGGAAAAGAATTTAAAATAAAAAAAAAATATTATTGTAATTCATACCCACCCCACTCATCATTCTTAATCTGCTATTAAAATATGATTGACTATTATAAATGGACCCTGTATAAGATTTAGGTTAAACAAACTCACCACTATGAAAAACTTTGCTTATTATAACAAGACCATGATCTTACAAAGCAAGTCAGCATAATGCCTGACCCCCTGATCAGCGCATACAAATGTGCCTAATTTTTGTCTAACTATTTATTACACTTTCAAAAAACAATTGAGGACGGATTTTTTATTGTACGGTAAAAGAGATTTTTGCCGTGATATACGTTTAAGATTATGTCACAAAGGTTTTTAACACAAAGGCCTTTTAGTTGTATGTTTTAACAAGGTAATTTCGGAGCATATTACTTGGATTTAAAACAAAGAAACAAGCCTTCGATTTCTAGTATAAGATACGAACGTAGGCGCCAATACCACTGGCAAAGGAAGCATATTAATTAAAAGTAGCTCCTAAGGTGATAAGGACTTGATTATACAGAAAATATATCAATAAAAAATGCGTTTTATTGCACCGGTTGGGCATTATCAAAGAATTTTCATATATCGTCATTTCAATTTCCGATTCGCAACTCATATAAAATTCCCCGTCTTCATTCCATTCAATTCTATTTCAGAGAAAACCATTTCTTCAAATTGTTCACGTTCAACTCAAAATGTATTTTCACGTTTAGAATAATAATATAAACAGCAGAAGCAAATAAAATATTGAATATGTCAACTAGAGTAAGTAGAATATTATGCAAAGGCTTAAGTGAAAGAGTAGCTGATAAAACTGTGTATTATCTGTGTTGCTTTTAAAGCGCAGTAATTTGTTGACGATCCACTTTGCACGTTCTGCAAGATTGAATGCTCCATATTCAAGTCCAGCTCTGGCATGAATATGGAGACTCAAGTCGAAAGATTAAATACTTTTGACTGAGACTGTACGTTTATTTGAGAGCATTACAAAACACTTGTGACAGTTAGAATTACAGGTTAGTAAAGTCAATTCTCGAACGAAGCCACTTTATCTCTTCACATAGGTGTAGAAAGAGTCAACTAATTCTTCGTTATTAATGTTGAAGATTACCTTAGTGCCATCGTCAGCCCGTTTACCGAACATGGTACTATATATATATATGACCTAATGTGGTCCAATGTAACAGAAGAAATTAATAGCGTTTAAATGACAAATTATAGATACTGATGGAGATTATTCTGAACTCGATTCTAATTATAATTATGTAATAAAAGTAGGTATTTAATTTTTCACCAAAAATTCTTTTGAATAAATAAAGAGACCTTCCTACAATTTTCCCGACGCGCTGCCTCAGTCAACACGCACACAGCAGTGTTCCCGCCACACGCACTCCACCACCTGCTAAGAATCTATTGCATTAAGCTTCTGTAACCATGCGTGTCGTAATGAATTCTTTAACTTTCGGTTAAGTTTACTCATTAAATAATTAATATTTATTTTTTATTTTATTTTTTCTCTACATGTAAGATCTCAAACTATCACGTCCTGGAATTCCGAAAATGACCCACCAGTCAACCTGTATAATTTTAGATAATACGGAGACACTAATAGTACCATACCAAGAGAATCCGAGAAACTCAATTTTTGGATTAGATTCAAAATATAACAGGGGAAGTCTCTGAAGATCTGGTTGCATAAATATATAAATTATACGTTTTCTATGGATAAATCATGTATCTGCTAGCTATTGAAAATTGAAACAGTAACTAAAGGTAATTATTTACTGTTTCAGTTTCACAATAAAATCAATATTTCAAAGTTAGATCATTTTAGTGATAATGAAAAAGCAAAAGTAAGTAAGGCAAGCAAAAAATCTTTTAGAAACTGCTTTTTTTTCTTGCCAAGGTCAAAAAATACCCTTTATTTTTACGAAAGGATAAGTAATTTTTATATTATACAAAAATAGAACGCCGTTTTAGCAGATGAGCTCTATGAGCGGATGGAGTTCTAGAATAGTTCAAGATTTTCTTTCTTATGCGGAAACTTTAAAAATTGCATCGCTCGATAAATTAAATCTCTCTTTTTGGATTGGATATTACATAAATATCTGAAACAGACGTGGCAGAGGCAAGATTTCAATAGGATATGTACTATATAACAGACACATAACAGCGTTTATTTACAACATAGTTATTAACAGTTTGATATGCCGACTTCAAACGCGGTCACATGCGGACAAAAATGATGGGGAACGCTCAGGTCGTCCAAATGAAGCAGTGACTCAACAAAATATTAAGCGAGTCCTGAAAATCGTAATCGAAGATCGCAAGATAAAAGTGCGCGAGATAGTTAAGATTGTGAATATTTCAACTGGTAGTGTTTTCACAATTTTACATAAAAATTAAGCCATAAAAAGAGTTATTTCCAACTGGGTGCCGCGTTTGCTTACAATACAACTGATCAAAAGGAACAACGATCAATGATTCAGAGCGATGTTTGGCGCTGATGAATCGTAATAAATAGGATTTTTTACTTCGGTATGTGATAATGGATGACATATGGATACACCATTTCACTTCGGAGTCCAATCGGAAGTTGGCGGAGTGGGGAACGGCTGGTGAAAACTGCCCGAAGCGACCAAAGACCCAGAAATCGGCCGGTGAGGTTATCGCTTCTATATTTTAGGATGCGCATGGCATACTTATCATCGACTACCTCGAAGAGGGGCAAAATATAAATAGTCCTTATTAGAGCGAGTACGAAATTGCGGATAAACGGCCACAAATGAACAAAAAGAAAGTGTTGTTTTACCAGAACAACGCGCCTTGTCACAAGTCTGCGAGAACGATGGCCAAATTTAATGAATTGGGCTTTGAATTGCTTATTCATCCCCCTTATTGGCCCCCCGCGATTACTGGCTGTTTGCAAATCTCAAAAAAATAATCCAGGGTAGTAAATTTGACTAAAATAGTGAAGTTATCGCAGCCACGGAGGCATATTTTGAAGCCAAAGACAAATCGATCTACACGCATGGGATAACAATGTAAGAAAAGCGTTGGAGGGACAAAACGACTCATAGAGAAGCCTGCGTTGATGAATAAAAAATAATAGTAAAATACTGCGTGCCTACCTTGTTTTAGTACTTATTATAGTCTTGGGACTTATTGAACCACGTGTAATAATTCAAAATATGATAGCTTAAATGTGATTTTACTTCATTGTTTCGAATCGCCGAATATCAAATAGAAAATTAGTAAGTTTGAGTATCATTTACTCTAACTCAGTAAAACTCAGGTATGATCCTGCCGTACAAATATTTATGATATTTGTTGAGTGCGCAATCAATTAGTGTTAAAGTACTTCATTTGGAGAAATTAAAATATTGATGATAAAGAGACCATTAAGGATGAGTTAGATTTACTTATACTAAAAATACATGAACATTAGAACTTGTCAAGAAAACAGACGTCGTACGAACGTCATCCATTACGATCTACGGGTGCTCTCTCTGGGAATCGGTTAGGAGTATTTCTCCGATTACAGAATAATGTGGTGATAAACTTGTTAGTATTGGGTCAGGTAATTAGGAAAAATACTGTATGCCTACCAATTAAAATCGAATAGAGCTATTCTAATATCCAAAGCAAACAATTATAAAATTGAAATTTCCAAATAATATCTAATAAAGAGATATCAATAAGTTAAAGAACTCTTCTAGTTAAAGAGTTCTATAACTTATATGTTATAGAACTCCAAAAATGTCACTGCAAATACGAAGACTTGAGTAGTTATTTATTTCCAAATAAAATCAATTCCACTTGCAAATAAAAATATTGTTTTACATAAAAAGATGTTTTTTTTTTTCTAATTGGTTTCTTTCAAAAGACCTACTTACCTGTTTTTTAGGTTAAGGTTATGCTTATCGGAAAACATCAGTCATTCTAACTAACTTCTATGTCCATACTAGGAATTAAGAATTATGGAATTACTTGGCTACTAGATCGTTAGGTTTCATTGCAAAAGTACCAGGGCCTCACGAGGTTTTCTGCAAATTGGCTGATACATTAATATGCTAATGTTGTGTTTGACATGCGTTGCGAGATAATTTTAAATTAGTATTGAGTACATGAATTCGCATGAACGTAATCGTGTTCGCTTTTTGTGATAGCTGTGTAAATAGTTGTAAGCAAGGTAAATAGTTGTAATGGCCGTCTTAAAGTATGCCTAAGATGAAAGAGTGCATTTTTTTTACTAAGCCATGTGACTTTCTTCTGATTCATCGCAAGATGTGACATGATGCGATGTAATGCAACGAATACTTCAGCAATGCTCTCTCTCCTAAACAACAGCATCGAGTTTATCGATGCATCAGCGAAGAATGACATAATTGGCATTCACGTATATCATAACACGACACCAGCGCTCGTCGCTGATGACGGAGTGAGTGAGAACTGTTATTTGTTATTGTTTTGAGAACTGTTAAGGTTTTGGTATTCTGCTAAATAACATCTGTGAGCTCGACAAAAAAATCTTTGCCACCTCGTCGTTATTTTATTTAGCGATGACGAGTCAACACGACAATACCCATAGGACATGCTATATACAACGGCTACTTGATATTTTCGCATCGCATGTCTTCCACGTAGGACATTGGCTAGCGGTCAGCGATAGCTATATTGAGACAATGCCTCCTTTCTTCAGGAGTGCCAGTACTTCACTGAGATTCTCGAGTTCACATGATTGTACGTTTGCTGGTTCGTTCGTATTGCTAGCGTAATCTAGGCTCTAAAATTGCGCTGTTAGAAGTGTGAGAAAGAGATGTAACTTTTCATCTTTTTCCTGCCATTAATCGTCGAAGCGGATTGATTTCAACCGCATACTTTTATTTGTTTAAAGTAATAAAATGATATAAAAAATCTCTAAAAATAAATAAAAGCTCCTCATGATTAAGGAATTTAACGTAAAATGCTTCCGTGACTTAAAGAAAAAAACAAATCAAAACGCAATCTAAGATAATTTATAATAAATAAATTAGCCAATAAACATGGCACAACTTACTTCAAAGGCCAATACACGCGTGGGTGCCGTATTTCGAATAATTTCATGCAATTTACTTATATAAAACCTACTAATTGGATGTTTAAGGAGATTTATGTTGACATACTCTATGTTTACATTATGCTAACTACATAAGTCTTAATTAAGTTAAGATTCTTAAGGGTACTTTGCAACTTCGATGTATTTAGAATGTAAACAGCTCAAGAACTCACTTGACTTTATTGGACTTAGTGTTTTGGAAAAACATCTAGTGGATTAAAATAAAAAATTGATATGAAAAAGGAAAGAAAAAAATTAAAAATGCCTCTTTCCGTAGCAGTATATAATAACTTTATTACTTAATAGGTAGGTATAAATAATTCAATGAAATTATTAGGTAATTTCACTTAAGCATAACTTCTGGTTCAATCAAAATAAGTTGGAATTATTCGTATATTTTATCTCGATAGGTCTTAAATTTATTATTACGTTCTTGGTGTTGTTCGCAGTTGATGGCGAATTGTAAACTCTATCCTAGCTAAATGATTTTATTTGTTTAACCAACTTATATTTCAAGGAGAAGGACACTAATTGGTAATCAATGGGTTTTCTAGACAATGAACCTACAAGTATATAAATAAGAGTAGATCTAAGTTATTTACCCTTTATTTGGTGTCCATATTATTTGCTTTTCGCGCCGCCGCAAAGTAAACATCACACGGTACTTGACTGGCCGTTTTTTTACACATTATCTTTGTACTTGAAATTTTATGAATCCTTGCTAAAGCGTCTGTGTGTTTTGCATTTGGGTTATTATTTCTTTGTTTGCGATGAGCGGTAGTAGGTGGCCGAATATCAGCATAATCACAACTTTGAATATCACATTTGGTCCAAAGTAATTATTATTGTGTAAAATGTTTGCCACCCGATGGGTTGGTACAAAAAAGTTACTTTATGGGTTGGTTTTTTGCATGTTATAATTTTGTTGTTATGATTGACATACTGGCTGCGTGTCATTGTAACAAACGTCACAACAGAGATGTTAAAATTCGTTCTAATTTTCAGCCCACTACCAGAGCAGTCAATCACGCTGACTGCAAAAAAATTGCCGACTACACTGAATTTTTCTGGATGTTGCAGTAAAGAAAAAGTTCTTCTTTACAAACAGAAACCACTTGAACTGTAACTTGAACTGATTTTGTCTTGAATTTTCGCAAATCATAATCTTAAATAAAACACTTTCTAATCGGATTTCTCGCGTATAATTAATAGCGTATATTTTATTAATTTATTTCTTCAAGCTATATTGTACTCCAGTACGTTAAGTCTCAACTTCGTGAGTTGACTAAAGTTCTGCATCCAAATCCACCTTAGCATATGAACTTCAAATTTTTTTTCTGAATAAAGTCAACTGTTCAATGTTGGTTCGATTTTTAGTAAACATAAAAAAATGTAATGAAATGTGCCCATTAATAAAGATAAGATTTTTTTTTATTAAGTAGGAGCAAGTGAACGAAAAAGTAATCCTGAAGAATTTTGTAACCAGTCTCAGTATATACATACGTACATAACTTCACGCCTGTATCCCTTAGCGGGTAGGCAGAACACCAGAGGCTATAAATAAAACCTCTGTCCCATAACTTTTACAGTATGCCCGGGAAGAGAAGCAGCTGGCACATACTATGTTTTTCTTACGCTCTCAGTCCAGCATGGAAGAATGCTTTTTAATATGACTCTTTTGGGTCATATGCCTTGCAAAACTCCTCTTCGCCCCTTTTGTTCTGTTTCATAACTCAACCATAAGTGAGAGTTATAAATTATAAGTGCAATAGTGTAAACTACTGTTAGTTAATAAAATAATAAATAAAAATCAGTGCTTTGCTTAGTTAACGTAAGCGAAACTATCCGCATCGCATCGCAAAAATCCGCGTGCGAGCCTCTCATACATTTTATATAAAGAAAGAAAAAAGAAAAAGAAAAATAATTTATTGGTGCATTACATCAAATTATAAGTACCTAATACAAGCAATTATTAAAAAAAAAGAATAATATAAAAATAAATCGAATAATAAAGTATGCTTTATAATATATGTGGTTGTTATATGAAGTATCGCACACTGTGCTGGGGCGGGACGGGTCACTTTTCATATAAAATCTATGCGATTGCGGAAGGCGGATTATTGCGTTGCATGTGCTCTCGCTAGTGTGCGCGTACCTTTAAATTATAAATAAATAATTTACCCAAACTAAAACTTCGACCATATGGCCCTAAATTAAGCTTGTATTATGGAGACCAAAGCAATTATAAAATGACCCGTATTGGAATCGAATATGACCTATATTACCACAGACCAACATTCTATCATGTATGTACCTAGCTAACATAATTTTTCGTAAAAAAAATCCATGACAGTCAATCCTTTAAATAAGTGCAGCAACGTAAAATTTATAATACTACTAAAATTACAACATTGTAAGATAATGAAAGATTAGCATAGTCTCCCAGGAGCATAAATTATACTCATTATAAAGTTAACATAAAATATTCATCCACAAAATCTCGTAAAGATAAGGAATAATTAATATCGTCTTAAGTTTTAACGATTTATTTTCATGACAAAGACGCTGAAACGTCGAGTTAAAATAATAAAGCGTTATTAAATTCAGTTAGGTAAAATTAATTTTTAATGGGTAGCTACTATCAAACCAACTGAACTGAATCATGCATGACCCATTTTGCTGATAATGAGAGGTTTTCTGCCCCCTTATGAATCGTTAGTGTTCTCCCCTCCAATTCTGACGGACTTTGGCGTATCCAAAAATGACCCTAACGCCAGCCTCATCTTCGACACGATCATTAACAGTGGGTGGAAGGACTGGAACCTGATCTACACAGATGCCTCAAAACTCTCCTGTCGGGGGTGTGTTGGGGCGGCTGTGTGGATCCCTAATTTTTCGGTCCTCCTCTCATTCAAGTGCCCTCCCCAAACCACTGTTTTCACTGGGGAATCTATCGCCATACTAGAGGCTGTCAGATACATTTTGGACAACAAGCTCAACAACTCCTTAATCCTATCCGATTCCCTGAGCTGTCTTATGACGCTCAAAAGTAACCCATTCCTACTAGGTTCCAAATTCCCTCCCATACTCCAAATTAAACACTTCCTATTCCTATGCTCCCTAGAAGGTATAGAGGTAGTTTTGGCATGGATCCCTGGTCACTCAGGAATCAATGGCAACTCAGCGGCTGATTCCTTTGCTAAGGACTCAATTGTGACCGGTTCGTTGGAGCACTACAGATGCTTCTCCCAAGACCTTAGACTTCTGGCTAAGTCCAGGTTGCGCTCGGAGTGGAACAACGAATGGGAGAAATCACGAAAGGTAGTCGGTAAATATTATGGTGACATCCAGCCCACTGTACCAATCCAACCATGGTTTTCGAGTCATAAAAAAGTCAGTAAAAAGGTTACTTCCATCATAAGTAGACTGAGGCTGGGTCACTGTTGTTCACCAGTGTACCTACACAAAATTGGAATTCTGGACTCCCCACTTTGCAACTGTGGACTGGAGCTTGGTACAGTTGACCATATCTTCTTTAATTGTCCCCTCCTTCCTGTATCTCTCTATGATATCCTCCCCCCCCAAACCCCCAGACCAACCAACCTGAAAACCCTCCTCTCCTCCAACCAACCCCTTATCCTCAAAATCCTCTGTAAATTTGTTCACCAACATAATATTTCCTTGTAAATATGTAGATAGTTAATTGTTGTATATATTATATTATGTTTACTAACTCTAGTAGGTTAAACTTTTTTGTTGGTGATGATACTAACTGTGATGTCCTATTGTTTTAGGTAACTCAATGTCCGGTCTACGTCGCGCACCAATTGTTATGTCAATACTACATGGAACTTAATTCTTAATACCGTGTCTATTCCATCACATGATACTGGCAGTAATAGCTAGTCGCTTAGTATCGACAGCTGGTTGCCAAACTACAAGAATTGAATTGAATTGAGAGGTTTTCTGACAGCTTATTAAAAAAACAAAACTGTACAAAGTTGGTACAAAAGGCTTCGATAGATGGCGCTTTACAAAAGGCGAAGGCGAAGAATTTATTCCACACTGCGTAAAGAAATTAATTGACGTCTGTATCAGAAATTGAACGTATAAATAACCATAGATGGTAGATACCACTTACCTACATTATAGTATACAGACATAACGCCTTCGGCTTTTTAAAAGTGCCATCTATAGAGGTTTTTTGAACAAATTTTTATGAGCTGTCAGAAAACTCCCCATTCGTTTGAAACTGTCGCACTTGTAAGGTTTATGGCATTATAACAAATGTTCGATTGACAACAGTGAAACCAGAAAAACGACTTTGACATTTATACTAGTATTGCCATATAAAAAGTTTGCAAAAAAATCCAGTGTCTACTTTGATTAGCCACACTCTATCTTTGCCTCAGACGCCCCGGGATGCGAATATACAAAGGCTATACTATTTGAGTCACGAGTCAGACTCTAATAGAGGAGCTTTTGTTTATGCATATTACTTGACAATACCTAATCGAACTCAGTAAAAAAATTGACTGAAATGGATTAGCTTTTGCTCTTGTAATTTTCAAAGAAATGCAATGACAAAACCTAGTACTGTATAATACATATTCACTCAAATAGATAAGCTTTTGTCAAGATGAAAAGTAGGTATATCTTTGTTTGATATACATTGCGATGAAAGAGATAAGCAACGAGAAGACTCCCGCACCGGAAGGCGGAATCAGTACGGTTAGGTGCGACGACGAGCGCAGCGAGGAGGAGCATGTTAGGTTGCATATAGTTATACACGTGCGCGAGCCAAGCGAGCGAAGCGAGCGGTGCCGCGGCTGCGGCCGGCGAAGCGCCATAAACCTGGTCAGCTATTATAGTCAACCCTGGACAATCCCGACATGGTCAAAAGTCAAACGTTAAGTCATCAAAATAACGATGGTCATAATGCATGCACATTTTATTTCTATCTTTGAAAATCAGAACAATTGCCATTTAAGTATCAAATTGAAGCCAACGATCGGTAAATATCGATATCAAATGGGATAGCTTTTGTTGCTGCAATGTTCAATTGAAGTTATCTCACAAAGTCTACACGACTTCGGTCAATTTCTGTACTAGAATGGATTAGGGTTTCGGCAAGTTTTTGTCATACAAAAACTAAGCCAGTTCAGTTTGCACTTTCACTCTGATGGTATAGCTTTTGTAAATACGCCCCCGGGATCGATCCATGCACTATGTCATTATGTATGATATGTAATAGATACATATATATAACTTCACACCTCTCTACCTACCCTCTACCATTATGGGGTTGGCATGAAACCTGAGGCTATAAAACCATCTGATGTCACGTTTGACAAATTTGGAGGTATTATAATGATGATGAGGAATATTGCAGTCACAGGGGTTCAGCCTATCGCCCGCAAAAAACGCCAATAAAACCGCAGTCCCTTAACTGACTTTTACAGTATGCCCGGGAAGAGAAGCAGCTAGTACATTCTTTATATTTCTCTTGCTCCCAGTCCAGCATGGAAGATGTTTGTATTCACAAAAAAAAATGTCTTAGTACCTATGATTATCCGTTTTTGAGTACCTATGCCAAATTTTGAACTAGATAGATTTATAAGAGCGCTATCGAACTTTTTCTTCTTTTTCGTCTTATTAAAATCATTATAAACATTACACCTACACTTCTACTTCTAAAATTTTCCGTGTGTGTGTGTTATCTATTTATGTATTTATATTCTAGGTTCCTCCCTAGTTCGCTACATGGTATCTCATAACACAAGCTATGCTTAATTTGGGCCATGTAGTTGGTGTGTTTGTCTGGGGATTTTATTATTTATTTATTATTATACTACAGGGTAAATAAAACCTATGAATCCTTCACGACTTTTTATTTAACATTCTACAGACTCGTATATTAATAGTACAATGAAAAATAAGTCATTGTATTACGGTTCTCGATTAATTTCGCTCTCTGCACCCTTTTTGAATAACAACTCGAAATTTATGGCGAGCTAGTTGAAAGCCAGCGTTTTTTACGCCATTTTATTGATATTATCTGTAAAATTAAATCGTTAATAAGTATATTAAAAAAATCATTTTTATTTAAAATGAAAATGTTTATGTATATACCAAAACCCGACTTGTTAAACTATTATTCTTGCTTTAATTTGATGACATAATTTAAAAAAAAAACGAAATCAAAGTACTCGGTCCCCGTACTTCACCTAAGTCACTTATATGTATTCAAAGAACACTAAATAGGTAGTAGGTAGGTACTAGTAGGTAATAATAGGTGCAGATCAAGCAATCGCAAAACTGACAAATTTCCCCAACCAAGTTTTATGTTTTTAACTTAATGTCCAATGCATAGAGATCAGATTCAATTGCAATTTTTTGACTGGCTTGTAAAGCTTGACCTGATGCCTTCTGGACTTCCATTATATGATACAGGAATTAAATAAACATTGCGCGCTTCAATATGTAAACAGCTCCATCTAGTAATTGCGGTAGAAAACTGCTGTGTGTCTGTTGTACGAGAGCCTACGTAAACATTTTTTTAATACTTTTTATTTGGAGTTATAGCTGCAACGTAAATACATCACCTGTGAAAAGTTAAAATTTCTAACTAAGGTTTATGATATACAGCCTGTTGATAGATGGACAGACAGATAGACGGACAACGGAGTCTAGGTACCTAATGGGGTCCCGTTAGACCCTTTGGGTACGGAACCTTGATAAAATCAAAAATATACATAGGTACTTAATGGCGAATTGGTATCTACAACCCCTCAGTAGTTTTAAATCAAAAGTTTATTGTATCGTTATTAGATTACTTTTTCGAACAGGAGCCTCAAGACTTATTTTTAAAGGCCTTGGAATCTTACCAACATATTATAAGATTGTCTATCCCGATCTGTACCTATGTAAATGTTCATTTACAATAGTCCTATTGATTAATTACTAAATTGGAGACTAATACAGGGTGAAACATATTTCGTATACAGAAATATGTATTTTTTAGTGTTTAATTATGTTTAAATAAGTGTATGTAACAAAAGGCAAAGAAATGTAAACGTTGCTTTATAAATCGTTACTTGGTTGCTTGGAAGAAATTATGATTGCCTGGAAGAAATCGCTTGTTGAAAGAATAAGGCCGCCTCATTGTCGATGTTCAGTGAACATCACTCACTGCTGACCTACCTGAGTCAGCGCGCAACCGCGAGCAAAGTACAGCCGAAAATAGAGTCATGCTGATGCTACTAAAACATCAGCATCTTAACTCTACGCACACTTGTTAATATCTATCACTGTGTATAATAAATAAAAATTGTAAATAAACTAAATATTTTCAACAATAAATCACTGTACAATCAGCAGTCGTTTCATTCACATCCATCTTGAAGAGCAGACCCAGAAGTGCCCAGTACCCACTGGAAGAGCAGACCCTGACGTTCCCAGTAACCACTGGAGGAGCAGATTAAGAAGTCCCTGGCATCCGCCAGACGAGCAGACTAAGAGATTCCTGGCAACCGCCAGATGAGCAGACGTCCATTCTTCATCATCCTCTCACTGTGGCCAAGACACCCTTAGCCATCAGTCCCTGATCAGTCTTGTGAGTCTGCTTGACTGGCAGTGAGAAAACCCTTTCCTGTGTACATTGGACGTCGTACACAACCCTTATACCTTCCCCCCATCTGTTGCCTTAGGTCTCAGGGCGCAGATATCCCGCCCTATTTATATATGTTTATACACACTTACTTATGGTTAGGCTAGGGAATTAGGATACACACCACTGTAGGGTGGTAGGGATTCGTATAGGGATCTCTAGGGTACTGGGTAGGTCTCTCTTACGATCGTGTCGGCTAATACTCGCGGGTATTAACCACCGTCGTAGCTACTGTCCATGTGTATAATGACAGTCGATATGTGTATAATTTATCTGAAATCGTAATATTTTATTTTATTCGGCAATAATGAGTATTTATTATTTATTTAAAAAATATTTTACTTTACTTAGTCTCACGGTCAGCTTTTTTGCTACATCAAACTGTCATAGAATCATAGCATGTTAGTGGTTAATAACATACGGTTGATATTTTTCCTGTTTGAAATCATTATTAATAAAGTTTAAATGTTTACTTTTCGTTAACAAAATATTTTCCCAATTATTAATAATTTCCATGTAGATAAAAAAATCTATACTTATAATAAATCTGTAGAGAGGTCAATTCTGTACATGAAATATTTTTTCAAAATAACGATCAGGGGGTGATTAGTGATCGATACTGATGCCAAAAATGCAATCAGTAAAATTTTTGTCTGTCTGTCTGTATGTTCCTTATAGAAACAAAAACTACTCGACGGATTTTAACGAAACTTGGTAAAATTATTCTTCATACTCCTGGGCAGGTTATAGTATACTTATTATCACGCTTCAATTAATAGGAGCAGAGCAGTGACGGGAAATGTTGGAAAAACGGGAGAAGTTACTTCATTTTTTAAGCTTCCGTCGCGTGTGCAGCCTTAATGGTTAAAGCTACATAGAAATCATGTATGACAGAAATATTCTTCATAAAATTATATAAAAAATATCCCACAACAGTATATGTCTATATTTTATGGTTGACTCACAATAACACGTGTAAATCCCGATAGCTTAGCAGTTCGGAGCTTTCTGATTATATTTGTTTACTCTTACGTTTATAATACTCTCACTCATCCCTAATTAAAAAAAAACCTATTCAATAAAAAAAGAATCATAGAAATCGGTATAGAAACACCAAACTTATACATGAAATACGCTAATAACCCATCGCGCGTGAATACTGAATGATATAGGGATTATTTTTGCGTAACGGTTGCCGCGGTCGACGCGGCTCGCGGCGGTAGGGTATAAAAAGGCGGGAGGTGAGCGCAAGCTTTTGCGCGATTTCATATAGGTAGGTACAGAAGGAACAAGCGTTACATTACCTGTCAAATTTCCCCAACCAATTTTAACTTATTATCGAGGGCATAGAGTTCAAATTCAAGTAAAAAAATTTGACAGATTTGTAACGCTTGATGTACTGCCTTCTGTACATACAGAGATAAAATGGAAATCAAGATTTTGTTTATTTCATTATCGTTTCTGCCTCTTGGAAGTCAGAAACCGTAGATTTCTTCGGAATAAAAAGTAACGTATGTGTTAACTACTATACCAAATTACATTACTATTGGCTTAGCCGTTTGGCAGTGAAAAGCAGCATACATAACTATAGGTAGTATTGTATGTACACTGATAATGGCTGGATGGATGGATTTTTGTTATTCTTTCACGCAAAAACTACTTAGCTTTACCTAGAATAACAATAAGGTAAGTATAATTAATGAAGATATTGCATGAATTAAGTAAAATTGAAGGCATAAAATAAAACACTTTTTAACCGGATTAATGGCGTATTTTATATTTTACATTTTAACTCGACGTTTCGGTGTCTTTGCAGAGCCCCCGTGTCACGAGCGACTGTTAAAATGTAAATATACGCGATAAATCCGATTAAAAAGTGTTTTATTTAATAGTCAAACATAATAGTTATCGCGAAAACTTAAGACAATATTAAAATTTAAGGCACTATGGCACCCGATTTGTTTATAACGCTATGTGCCTTTGTAATGTACCTAATATATAGTTACCTACCTATGTTTGTGGTAAGGAGTTATACATATTGTATGAGCGAAGATTCTTCATTTTTATTTTTGTTATTAAAGATAGTTAGGACCTTGGAGAAGAAAATAACCTACTCGAAATACTAATTCAATACAGACGAAGTCGCGGGCATCATCTATGTAATATACCTACCTACCTATACTTTTTCACAAAACCTAGGTGAAACTGCGGATCACTGCTTTGTTGTAACAGTTTTTGAAGTAATTCTGTCTGTTTATCTATCAGTAAAGCTTTCACAGCTAAACTACCTACTGAGTCGATTTTGACGTAGAATAAGGTAAGTTTTAACTTCAAGGAGGATATAATAATAGTATTTATCCAACTCTAATAAACGGTATCCACGCGGACGAAGTCGCGGGTCACAGCTAGTATTTAAATAAATATAAAAGTTTTTTTTTCACCCTGTATATAGTAATTGAAACAGTGCGCTAAAACGAATTGCTCGCGACCTTTTCATTGCTGCACGTCCCCACGTATGCACCGGTGATGATCGTGACAATACGCCGACGTAGTTGTCGTGAAATAGTTGCTTCGTAGATGCTTAAGCTATTCGATTAAATTCGTTTTTAACCGCATCAGCTGATTTGACAGAGGATGGCGTTCTCCAGTTGATTATATGTGCGCTTTAAATATGAAAAATACGAAGTAATGTCGTCCCGACCAGAGATCGGACCCGGGTGTCCCCTGGTGCGGGGCTGGTACCTCTAAGGTACTCGGTACTAGCAGATGCCATCAAAATTATTTAGTATTTTGGATTCTTTCGATATTATTCTAACGTAGCCCCATCTTATATTTATTTTTTATTATTTATTTACACTTCAGTATACAGTACAGATAGTAAATGAGAAAAAAAAAACAGTGTGTTGTGTAAGTACTACTAGGCGGTCTTATCGCTGACGAGCGATTTCTTACAGACAACCATGCTTGTGATAACAACATAAAAATAATGTGTTAACAAATTCTTAATACTTGATAAAAATTACAAAACTTAACGAGTAAAACAAAAAAAAATAATAGTTTGCAGCTTTTTATGGGTGGTAGGTAACCCGAGATCAAGATTATTTTTAGAAATTATAAATCTCGGTTCAGATGAAACATTGCTATAAAATAATATTTTAAAGTTTTATTGCATTTTATATTAATTAAATATAAAAATATATGATGCAATAGATAAGAAAAATGAAGGTAGAGTCGGTTTTTAATGCTTTTCATTCGCTGTTTATTTCATATTATAAAAGCCGGCAAAGTATCACTGGTTCCACCATAGATGGTAAGAGGTATGCAGGCCCATGAACATTAATTATACATGGTTTAATTTGGTTGCCCACCAAAGCTTAACCTGAAAAATCGTATCCTAATCTTTACTTATTTATTTAAATTAAATCGTAATAGTTATATTTTATTCGTTACCAATCCACAATAACAGAAATTCTGAGAGAAGTTTAATTTAGGATTTTGTATTCTGTGTTAAAAGTAGATAATTTCTTGAGAATATTGTTTTTTTATTTAATAATATTATATCATATTTTATGCTCTAAGAACCTATCTTAAGTTCTATCTTAAGATAGCCAAGAAGTACAGAAAATACAAAAGTACCTGGATATTTACAATGAACTAGGTTAAGTTGTCGATTATATTCAATTCAATTATATCAACGGATTACTCAAACTGAATAATAAACAAATGCTTAGCAATGAGAGATTGTCTGAAAGCTCATTAAAAAAACAAAACTTGAACAAAACGGCACAAAAGGCTTCGATAGATGGCGCTTTACAAAAGGCGAAGTCTTGTCTGTCCTATAGCCATTTATTCCACACTGCGTTTTTAAAAGTACAATAAATTAATTGACTTCTGTATCAGAAATCAAACGTATAAATAATCATAGGGATATGGGGATAGATACCACTTACCTACATTTTAGTATACACACTTAATGCCTTAAGGCTTTTAAAAAGTGCCGTCTATAGAGGATTTTTGAACTAATCTTTATGAGCTGTCAGAAAATTCCTCATTTAGATTAGCTTTCGTGTGTTATGGTATGGACTAGTAATATACTTCTGTGGTATTACGGTAATGTAATATGTTGAATTTTTTACTTATTTGCAAACAGGATGTACACCTACGTGTAGAGTTTTTAGAATTGTAAACACAAATTTTATGATTTAAAAATATAAATAACTTATTGACTTCCATGGAAATAATGTTTAATAATATATCTTTTATGGATTAGAATTTATTTGTCTATATAAAGGTTATATGGGTGATTTAAATGACACCCATTAAATTATATACATAAATGTACAATACAATGGGAAAAGAAAACAATACTGTTATCACGTTTTCATTTGCGTCGCAGAAATTCTTAGCACGTACAATATAATGGCAAATAAATCATATTACTTTTTATTATAACTTATTTCGTCGGTGCCACAATGGAACTACGTAGCTACTTAAAACATAAATCAAATCGTCATAGAATGATTAAACAAAAAAAAATCAATGATATCGTTTGTTTATGTATGTTATCAGAAAATTATCGGTAATAGTAAATACCTGTATTAAATACATATTAAAAGAAAACTAGTAAGCAATAAGATAAAATGCAATGTTAAATATTTACGATTCTATGGCAACTTTTAATGGAAAGAAATGACTTACGTGTCCACAACTCCCGTGGTCGATACATGACAGTTCAAAACACCGGCTTCACGGCCTCATTTCTCAAGAACGCGCAAAAAAGGCGCACGATTGTCTTGGCACGACACAAAAACTGAAAATCAGAGGAATTCTCCTTGGCACATGAACGTTATCAGCATGCGATCTGACGTAAATAAAGTGATAATAGCCTCCTTGCCACTGCTCATTCAGCTAGGGCCCTATTACGCAAGCAGTCGACATCGACAAAACCCGTACGCGGAGCGTATCTCGCAAGGCCACGACTTTTTGCACGAATTTGATGACACCAAGATAACTGGTTACCGTTATTGTTCCATTTAAGGTAGAAGTACCTAAAAGGAAAATAATGGATATTCAATGTTTTATGCTGTTTCGTGCTTTTTACTCGTGAATTTTGGTGAAGCTGGCCTTTGAAATAACTTCTCGTGAAATTCTTTGTTTTAATGAGCTATTTGAAGGTAAAGAGTTTAGTTCGCTTTAAATTTTTTCAAGTTAGCTTTTTTAATATTCTTAGTACATACAAGGTGTTCCTTTGGTGATTTCCCATAACTGTAGGGTATGAATGGGATCATGTAATAGAATCAAATAAGATGTGAATAATTTTCATGTTTTTTTGATTTCGTAATTTTTTTTTATAATATAATAATTCAAATAACAAAATAATTCAATAAAGTCAAAACATCTTATGTGGAACACCTTTATGTGAAGTATGACAACGTGGCATTTTCTATCCCTTTTTTAATCGCTATGCACAGGTACAGTTCGCAACGTTTTGCGTTGTGCAGTGTATGCAACGTTCCTCAACTTTCAAAATGTTTTTGTTGTTTATTGTAGGGCTTCAGTGGCATGCTACTGAATGAATGTTAAAGAGATTTTACAGGGGTGATAATTTATGAAATCAATATATTAAGATTGATGATATCTTGGAAAGTATGTACTTTTGGAACACATATTCTTTGGCAAAAAGTATTATTATTTAGTAAGGAACAAAACCAAAAAGTTATGTTATATCAAAAAGAACAGCTTAGACTTTTCCTAGGAGATTGAATTTTGAAACAAGTGCTCTCCTGGTGAAAGTCCCTGCTGTAAGGACTCATTTCTAAACCCATGTGCTGTCATCTTCGATCGCATATCCAGTAATCATCAATATAGATCGAGGTCAAACACGGGCATAGTCAACCATAAACAAGGGGCTATAAGACTGTTGTGATCTGTACAATAAAGTGTAGATATTTAACTTTCAGTTCTTTTCTTTTATCTTTAAAGTATTTTTATTGATCATAACGGCCGGCATCAGATCTCTTTGACAGTTTACTGGAAAAACTTGCTCAAAAAGTGAGAATATGTAAGTACTCTTTGTAATCGTTGCTTATATTACAGTTTTTAAAATCAGAAACCAGTATCAAAAATACGATAAAACTTATACAAAGTTTTTTATTTGCTTTTAACTTGAAATAAACTGAGTAAAAAAACGTTAATAGGACCCAAAATAAATATCGAATGTTTCTAAATTCCTATCGCATCACCCAGAATATGCCTAAGCATATTTGCTTAATAAACATTATTATTATTAGAGGTAATAAATAAAAGTCTAAACATACGAGAATATCTCGCCGAGCTGGCTTAACAGAACGCCGATGTTTTCAACTGAGTATCATTGTATCATATATCGTCATTTCGTGACTCCGGCACATACTTTGAATATCATGTTTAGTGCAGGTGATGGTTAAATTTGGTATTAAATAACGTTTTGATTGGACAAAAAGTTAATTATGTAATTTCTTTATCAGGTCATTACTGGTTTGTGTTAACTACTTGTATTATCCGGCTCCGAATTGCAGTTTGACTTGTTGACTGTTCTTGTTATCTTTACAGTTCAATATTTTCAAATCGATTTTTCCCTGGCTTTGTTGACAAAATTCGTGATAACTCATCTCGACACGTGATATTTAAGCGCTTATAATAAGTCCCGAGAAGTACTCTTAGATCAAAATCAGATTATAGTTCCAAAGATTATCTCGAACGCTCGCAGCTAACCCAAGTAAATAAGAGCGTGCAGCGGTAAGTCGAAACTTTCTTCGCCGAATGCTCGTTTCGCCGAAAATTAAAACGGTTTGGTTTTGTTTCTCTGATATGGACAAAGCCTTCGGTTAGACATATCCTAACCTTACCTATATTTAATTTTACCCCACCTGCTGCGAAGCGAGATCTTTATTTTTTTTTTTTTTCGCCGAAACGAACTTTATTTCGCTGACGAACGTTTTACCTGATTAAATAGTGATCCCGTAAAAACATTATAACTAAAAGTTATTATGGACTGTGTCAGAAATATGACCTTCTCCAACCCATAATGATTGGCAAAATCGAGGGCAAGCGATGCGCTGTAAGAAAGAAATGTCGTGGTTGAGAAACATCAGGGAGTCGACGAATATAAACAGCGTTTAAGAACTATTTCGCTTAGCACAAGATAGGAATAAGTTCGTTAAGCTGATACTCAACCTCCAGAAGTGGTGAAGTACCTGAAGAAGAAGGAGAATAGACTATACATACATACATATATACATAACCTCATGCCTGTCTCCCTTTGGGATAGGCAGAGACAAGGGAACACCAATTGCTTCGATCCAGACATACCTCTTTCGCTTCCTCCACGTTCATTAATCTTTTCATACATGATCGCCGGTTACGGGTACTTTTAACTAGGCCCTTTCTAAGAACGTCGCCAATTTGATCGGCGTATGTTCGCCTAGGGCGGCCCCTTCCGACAGCACCATCAATTCTTGCTCTGTACACCTCTTTCGTAAATCTACTTTCACTCATCCTTTCCAAATGTCTAAACCACCGTAGCGTACCCTTTTCAATCTTAGTCACTACATCTACTATGTGTTATTTAAAGTAAGGAGAGTACGTTGTTTAAGACTAACGCCTACCTAAGCCTACCTGAGAGTGACATTGCACTTCGATACGTCTAGTAGTTTTACTTCGAAAAGTCATAAACATCCATCCATCATCTCATAATATTTTGTTGCTGTTATACATAATATTAGTGGAAAATAAAATAATGAATATGAGGATAAGATTTCACTGGTACATCGAAAATTCTTATAAGGAAAGTGGAAAAGTTGCTCGAACTCAATTTCGAATTGATTTTAGCTTTTACTTGGGAACTTTTTTTCATTTGGTAGCCATAATAATATTGATGTAAGAGCGTAGTTACACAAATATACCTACTACAATCTAATAATTTAAAATGGGGCTCCACTTAGCGTATTTTGGAGATAATATTTGGAATTGCCTCGCGGGTATCGTGGCGACAAGACGTCTCACAGAACTATATATATTTTCTTCCTAAAATCGTCTTTCAAAATTCAACTTTATATACACAAGCATAAAGTACATTATTGTCACGAACCATCTTTCTACCGTCACCACTTGACCGGCCCGTGATCAACGCGTCATCGCACGGTTCGTCGCCCATTGGTAGCGATAATATAGAACTCGTTTATAATATCAATATAAACCTTTACCTACAATGTCATCCAAGTGCAACGGCTGCAAGAGTGATATCAAGAATCTGGAGTATATGGAGTGTTGCGGGTGCAATCATACATTTGATTTATTATGCACTAATATAACTAAGCCTGACTTTGAAAGGTTCTCAGAATCATACAAAGCATCATGGAAATGCCCTGAATGCAAATCATCACTGCCGAAGACAAACAATACCAACACCCCAGTTCGAGGAACATCAACTATCCTGGATAATACCTTCACCCCAGTTTGCAACATAAACACAAATAACAGAAGAGGACACTGTAAATTATCACCAGAGCCACAAGACTCCGGCTATGAAATTCTTGTCGAGGAAATTAGATTAATGAGGCATGACATCAATAAAATGGATGAGAAAATGTCCCTTGTAAACGAAGCCCTGTCCCGTCTACAACTCCTTGAGCGTAAAGTAAGCGATAAGGACGCTGAAATAAATGTTTTAAAAGCTCACGTTGCCCATTTGGAAAATGAAGTGGACCGTCAAGCGCAACACCAGATACGAAACGAGATTGAAATAGTCGGTCTTCCAGAAAGCAACAATGAAAATCTCTTCCATATAGCAAGTCTTACTGTGAAAAAAGCGGGAATTACTTTAAAAGAAGAAGATGTCGACGACATCTATCGTGTTGGGGCCGTTCGACGAGTTTCAGACTCCAAAAGCACCTCTCAGTCAAGACCTATAGTTATTCGAATGATTCGTCGGCAGAAACGTGATCAAGTCCTGAGGGAAATCAAATCTAGGAAACCTATTAATACTGACCAGATTGTTCCAGGCCCCATTAGGAATATTTATGTAAACGAGCGACTAACGAAAAAAAACAGGCTGTTGTTTCGTGAAGCACGTGCACGCTGCCATCAGCATGGGTTTCGTTTCTGTTGGATCAACGGGGGAAACATCTTTGTACGAAGAGCAGATAAACAGCCAGCTATTCAAATCAAAACAGAAACAGACATTAACGAAAAAGTGGGACCACCAACAACCCCTCCAGCAGACGCCTCAGTTTAACTCCTTTTTACCTAGGGGCACACTCAACACTTTTATAGGTATTTATATTAATTATATTTCTGTATTTATTTATATATATTAACAAAAATAGTATAATTAATTTTTATAATTTCTCTGTATTACTATTTTGCAAACTTTTGTACCTTAAACGTAAACTCAATTCCTCAGACTCTAAAAATAAATGCTCTCACTATTCAGCTCCAAGTAATAATTATATAATAGCTAAGCTTATCGATTATGGATAACTATCGAATAACGCAAGATTTGGATAACACATTTGGTATAAACTGCAAAATTCTAAACACAGTTGAGCAAAGTGAGAGCTTTCTTTCCAATAAGTATGAATTGAAAGTTATGACATTTAACATAAGGAGCATAGACCACAACTTCGATCAATTCTTAGTCACTCTCAAGCGCGTAAAAATAGAATTTGATGCCATAGTTCTTACGGAGTGCTGGCTCAATGACTATACGGTTATCCCCTTACTCGATGGCTATGCATCTTTTAGGTCAACAAATTATATCAACAGAGCAAGCGGCGTGGTCATTTATGTCAAATCCTGTTGGAGTGCGCAATCCAGGGAACCGTCTTTCCGGGAAGGTAACTGCCTCATTGTAGATATACCCGACAAGATGGCTATATTAGGTTTATACCGTTCACCCTCATTCAGAGATACTAGATCCTTCCTAGAGGACCTCGACGCGGTGTTAGAAAACTTAAAAACCAATAAACAGATCACACTTGCTGGAGACTTAAACATAAACATCCTTTCAACGGCTGAATCTTCGGGAAAAGATCAATATCTTAGTCTACTAGCCATGCACGGTCTTTACCAAGTAGTAGACAAACCAACCCGCAAAACCAGCTGCCTTGATCACATTTTTATGAGGCCTTACTGTAATCACTTAGGTTTAGTCTGCAAACATTCTGCGACTGACCACGACGTTGTGATGGCGGGCTTCAACAGCAATCCCCGTAAATCGCGAAACGTCTCAAGAATTGTGATGAAAGTAAATCATTCTGGAGTCGAACAGGACCTAGCAAAAATAGACTGGACGCCAGTTCTCCTGGCAACATCTGCCTCAGAATCAGCTCGAATATTCTCGGAAACTATCAATATGATATATGAGAAAAACAAGAGAGAAATTAGAGTCAGTCGCTCTAAGTTCAATTTACAACCCTGGATAACTTCTGGACTCATTAAATGTATGAGACATCGCGATGCCTTACACGCTAAAGCTCATAAAAATCCAAACGACTCAATCGCTCAAGTAATTTATAAACGCTACAGGAACTATCTTTCAAATCTATTGCATAACCTGAAGAAAGAGTACCAAAGATCTCAGATAAATAAATCTAAAGACGACCCAAAGAAGCTGTGGACTACCATCAAAACCATCTGCTACACACAAAACACTAAAAATGCTAACACTGAGCTCTTGAATCATCGCCCATGTGCTCATGACTCGATCAATGCTTGTAACGAATATTTCTCAACAGTAGGAAGTCTCTTGTCAAAAAAGATCCTGACGCAACTTCAAGAGACAGAAACATCATTGGCCGCCAAAGTAAATATACGCGAAAGACCTCACAACAGCTTCTTTATGTCACCTACTGATGAGAGAGAAATTGACACAGTAATTTCACAGCTCAAGAGTAACAGTGCTCCTGGATTAGATCGAATAAATAACCGTTCGTTAAAAAGAATAAAACGCTTTATTTTGGCTCCTCTTGTGCACATTTTTAACCTAAGTTTTTCTTCTGGAGAGTATCCAGATGTATGGAAAATTGCTGTAGTGACTCCCATTCATAAAAATGGTTCAAAGAACGACCCTGCTAACTACAGGCCTATCTCTTTGCTACTCTCAGTGTCAAAAATTCTTGAAAAGCTTGTACACTCTCGACTCATAAAATACCTTGAAACGAAGAATCTGCTTCACGAAAGACAGTATGGGTTCAGAAACAATAAATCCACGGAGGATGCCGTAGGCGCAATCACGCAGACTATCTCAAAACTCCTTGACTCTGGACAACACTGCATAGGCGTCTTTCTGGATCTCGCCAAGGCATTCGACACGGTCTCAATCAAAATTTTAATACGAAAACTAGAGCAAACTGGCATCCGAGGAATTGCCCTTGAATGGTTTAAATCATACCTTACCAATCGAAGACACTGTACCCAAATAAATGGAATAGTTAGCGATGAGAACGAAGTTCACTGCGGTGTGCCACAGGGCAGTATTCTTGGCCCCACTTTGTTTCTCATATACCTTAACGACATCCACACACTTACCCTAAAAAACGCTGAGCTTTACTGTTATGCTGATGACACCGCTATCGTCTTCCATGGTAAATCATGGGAAAAAGTTAAAGCTAACGCGGAGAGCGGCCTCGTCGGCATTCATCACTGGCTAAATAATAATCTTTTGACACTGAACACAAATAAAACCAAATACATCTCCTTTTTCAAAACACTAGCCTCTGCTCCATTTAAGTCACAACGCTTATACATACACTCATCATATTCTTGCCTTAACAAAAACAATTATACATGTACGTGTCCTACTATAAGCCGAACCGATAACATCATATACTTAGGCGTCTGTGTGGATGAAAGATTGTCCTTCAACGAGCACATCATTCAGGTATCAGGCAGAATACGCAAGATGTCGTACATTATGAAGCTGCTAAGACACTGCGTAGAAAGAAATCTCTTGACAAAAATCTACATCTCACTTTGTCAATCCATTATATTGTATTGTATTACAATTTGGGGTGGAGCTGCAAAAACCGCCATGATCAAAGTTGAAAGAAGTCAACGAGCTGTGCTAAAAACAATGTTTGGGAAAAAATACAGATATCCAACGGACATTCTTTACAAGGAATGCAAATTACTGAGTGTTAGAAGACTGTACATCCTGCGTAGTGTAGTAAAATATCATAGGAAATTTATAAACTCCCCTAATTTCTCTTCGATACTCAAAAAAAGAGTTTATAGGGCCCCAATTCCTATCATTCACTCCGCTTTTGCAAGAAAACACAGCCAGTTTCTTCACCCGTTCTTATATAACAAGGTTGCTCTGAGATGTAACATCCGAGAACTTTCAATAAATGAAATTCAGAAGAGCGTCCAGCAATGGCTTCTGAGTCTAAACTACGAGTGCACAGAAACTCTTGTATCAGGACATTAATGAAAAAAAAAAAAAAAAAAAATAGTTTTATCTAAGAACGTATTTATAATTTACTTTTCCTATTTATTAATTTGATTCCATTATAAACATCACATTATATATTTATAATTTAATTAATTAGTTATATTTACATAATTATATTCTGAATAATATTAATATGTATAACCACTTCACCTATGAGATTCTTAATCATCGCTACTTTGCCGCGATAGTATAGCTTTCGATGGTAACCGGCCCTGGGACCCCGCGATACAGGTTTGCCTAGTGCGGGGACCGCTAGTCAATATTGAAGCAGCTAACTACCCTCATAATCAATGTTTCTCTTTACCTCAATGTTTGTCAATGTTTCATTTTGTTTTAAGTTATGTCGTATTAATGATTGTTATTTAATGTTTAATAACTTAATTTTCTTTAATTTTAATTTGCATTTTTGTTTATATTGTCATGAATTTCTCTAATAATGCATTGCAATATTTTATATTAAGCTGTAAATTTGTTGGCAAATAAATACATTTGAATTGAATAAATTCATGGGAGTTGGTACAAAAAAATCATGTCAATCAGTGACAAAGATTTAGTGTCTTGGCTTAACATATTCCTTTTTATACACTTCAAAAATAATAAATACAGTTGAAAGTTACAGCCCCTTTTATCATAGTTTTCCCTAGTTATATGCAAACAGGTCCTGTAACATTATCAAAAACAAAAAATCGCAGGAAATAGTACATTGTAAGGTATAAATTTTTTCTGCAATATAAAACCCCCAGTGACTGTTCACATTCAAGTCAGTGACTGTTCAAATTTACTGTAAGGAAGGGAAGAACCACTTCACAAGAAAATAAAGCTACAGGAACAAAAGAATGTTCAACTTGAGTCTTATCTTGGCAACGCATCACTGATCATTCTGTTTCTTTATGACTATGTATTCATATATTTAACGTAAGGCGGTACACAGTATACTCGATGTGATAAAAATGTGCAAGTAAGCGAGGAAGTGTGAATGTTTTTACTCTTTCCCTCTTAATCGATTTACGATACGAAAATTATGTACACAAGCGTACAAGCGTGATTCATCAATTGAAAAAACGAAATGCAATATGAACCTTAACGTTCCGATAACCATGACTTTTAAACAGTTCATAAACACGTTGGAAAAAAACTTTCAGAACGAAAAATAAAATGGATAAAACAAAGAGCCAAAACTATGGTATAGAATTTAGTTTTTCAGTAGCTGAAACTGGAATTAGCAAAGGTTAAAACTAAAAACTACTAGTATCTAAACATAAGAAAGTAGAGGTCTAAATAAATAATCAAATAAACTCAAAAAGTTTTAAGCGCAAAACCTTCAGGGGTTTGTGAAAATCTTTTATTTAAACTTTCGACCATATTCACGAGAGTTCATAAAACATTTATATTAGTGTTGGTTAAAGATGTTCCAGACTTTGGCGCTAAAAAAGCCATAAGATCTTCAAGCACTTACGTGACTTGAAGTGACTTTGAAAGGTATATTCCATTAATAAAATATCGGTTTGAAGGGTCCGATCGACCGAAACTTTCCCAGCAACTTATCTGCAAGTTCCAACAATGCTTTTAACATTTTAATAGCTTATTCAAAGCGGAGTTTCACTAACTTTGTACACGTGAGCTTACTAAATCAGATAAAGTTCCTATTTTAACTTAGAGAGTTGTACTTAAATCGCGGAGCTTATGTCATAAGTGTGAAGTTAGTTAAATAAGGTTTAGTAATGCACGTTTTTTTATTTCACAAAGTAGCAATCATTCCAAATCGAATAGATGTATTTGAAAAAGGCATAAATGACAACGCTCTTTACATCATTAGTGATAGCTTTAAAATAAACTCATCGTAATTCATTTGATAAATGATATTTAAAGCACTAACTTTATAGCTAAACTAGCTTTTTAACACAACTTCGTATGCGCTAAACTACATAACCTTCCTGTGGGAATTTTAGAAACTTCTTCCATAATACAACCAGACACCTATTGAAAGAACCTTTATACCAAGTTCCACATCGGTGCTCTAAAAGAATAAGATTTTTCAAACAAACTAAAAAGTCATAAATTTCCCGTTCCCGTGGGAATTTTGGGAATTCCTTCCATAATACAACCGAACACCCATTGAAAAACCTTTGGGCCTGGTTCCACATCTGTGCACTCAAGGAATGAGATTTTTCATACCAACTAAAAAGTCTTATATTTCCCGTTTCCGCGGGAATTTCGGGAATTCCTTCCTTAGTGCTCCTCTACACTCCCTAAAAAATGTATGTTTCAAATTTCTACGCCCAGTGGTTATGGCTGTACGTTGTCTGTCAGTCACTCAGTCAGTAACGGAACAGTTTTATATCAGCTAAATACTTAAATTAAATAAACTACACTACTGTACACTACTGTTAAAGTTAAGGGACAAAGGTTTTATTGGAAGTTTTTTTGTGGGCGAGAGGCTGACCTCCTATCACTACAATAGTCTTTTTCCATCATTATAATATACCTCCATATTTGTCAAATGTGACATCAGATGGTTTTATAACCCCTGGTGTTCTCCCCACTCCATAAGGGATACAGGCGTGAAGTTATGTATGTATGTAATATGTATATATTTCTTAAATTTATTATCCGTTATGCTACTCTTACACATGCTCATTTCAAGCACGAAAGCATGCAATTGAGCATGTGTGTCGGAATGTTGCTATCTCGAGCACGCTCGTGTATCGATAGGCTAGCGATTTTCTATCGTACTACCAGCGGCGAGGGTGGAAGGGGGTGTGCTTAGAAGAGCGTCTAAACAGGTTTAAGGCCTTCCATTTATTTACTCAGTAAAAATATAAAGCATTCATTACAATGTTTTATGAACGAGGAATTTCATTAATAATTAAATATCTTACTATGATCATATTATTTTTCACTACATCAATATAAATATGTACCTAATAACAGTTTTTCCTGTATTGTGACGACCAGGGGCCTTTACTTCAACTTAAATTTATCTACATTATAATAAGTATATTTTCTCCTGTAGTTCATATTAGCCGCATATGAAGTTAATTGCTTCAGCTCCCCTAGAAAATTCTTCATTGAGTTCTAAATCAATATATATAAAACTGTTCCGTTACTGACTGAGTGACTGAGGTACTGAGTGACTGAGTGACTGACAGACAACTTACAGCCGTAACTACTGGACGTAGAGAGCTGAAATTTGGAACATACATTCTTTAGGGGATGTAGGGGTACACTAAGGAAGGAATTCCCGAAATTCCCACGGGAACGGGAAATAAAGGACTTTTTAGTTTGTATGAAAAGTTTTATTCCTTGAGTGCACCGATGTGAAACTTGGTGTAAAGGTTTTTCAATGTGTGTCTGGTTGTGTTACGAAAGGAATTCCCAAAATTTCCACGGGCACGGGAAATATATGATTTTTAGTTTGTATGAAAAAACTTATCCCTTGAGTGCATGGGTGTGATACTTGGTATAAAGGTTCTTTCAGTGGGTGTCTGGTTGTATAGTTTCTGAAATTTCCACGAGAAGGGTAGTTAAGCGCATACGAAGTTGCGGGATAAAGCTAGTACTTAAATATGTAAGCATACTTAAAACAATCATACTTATTGCTAGTAAATTATGTAAACTTTTAAGCATGCTTCTTTAGAGCATGTGTAACAGTAGCATTATATCCATAAGTTTTTTAAGAAACTTAATTTCGGCTAGATAATGTTCTGTTTGTCAGATATATTGATTGATTGATTTATTCATTTCGTAGATACCGCTGTCTCAATTAAATGATTAAGGTTTCCACGGGTTTGACAGTTTAATGGACACTAGCGTTTGAAATCTAAAATTATGAAATGCTCAGTTTTATTAAACATCTTTCAACCTCGGGAAAGTTATAATCTTACAGCAGATATTGACTTCAGTCTGCGAAGTTAACCTTTGAAGTTGGTTAGTTAGTTTTGTTCAAAAGCTTACGTCCGTAAATTGCTTTTTGATTTGTGTAATATTTTTGTTTTTGAGATGCTAGAAAACAGAATAAAACATACAAAATTAAATAAAAATAATAAAATATCATTCGAAATAGTATACAAGTTGCTTGTAATAGTATATTATGTAACAAGTGAGCTAAGTTGCTAATTACAGTCGAGGTCGAAATAAATTTTATGACCACGTATGTCTATCTTTTACTCACAAGTGTGTTGAAAAACGTCGTATGTAACTCGTGAGCGTTGCTAATTACAGTCTCGGCTCATTATTAAGCCCTCGCCTCCGGCTCGAGCTCAAATCACAGCCTCGACTGTAATTAGCAACTTAGCTCACTTGTTACATAATATACTATTAGAATTTAACCAACCTAGTTTTTGTCACTTTTTGTCAATATTTTGTCAAAGGTGCTAGAAGATTAATTTTACTTTGTAAATAATGTCACTTATTTACAGTTTAGTGAAAATAAATATACTTTATCACCAAAATCTAGAAATTCATGTTAAAATTATTGATGAATTTTTTTGCTGCAATTTTATGTAAAATAGTTTAGTGAACATAGTCATTTGACCTGTTGAAAATTCGTATTAAGCTAAAAATTGGTAGGTACATTAAATACACCATTATAAATGAACTTTTATAAATCATTGTACCTGTAATATTTTTTCGTCTTCAACAATTTTCTGCTGTAAGAGTTGTTTCTTAGGTTAAGACTTAAATTTAAACTACATTCCCTTAGACTAACAAACAAGACTAAAAGAGCTTTCGGCTCATGAGTCACTATTAAATGTAAAGTTAAATTTGGCTATTTCAGAACTGGTTGAAGTTAGTGGTTTACTGCCCAAAACCTTCTCGTTACCTACGGAACTACTTATGTCTCTGTGGCGAGCCCTTTCAAAGGGGTTGTGGTGCTGGCTTCATTATTATATGAGATTCAACCTTTTCTTATTTAACTTTAGTGGATATTCTGTAACAATGAACCCTATAATTACTTATACATATAGGTTTTACCTTCAAGTGTAGAGATATCCGTGAAAGCCTTGGATAACCGCCAAGATGTTGACCTGGTGATTACTTAGAATAATAAATAGGTAAACGATTAAGATACAAGAACACGATTTACTTTGCTGACAAAGAATATAAAGTGCTTCATTGTGTAATGTTTTTTCGATACAAGTACTTAGACCAACGCAACATAACATAAATTCACGCCTGTCTCCCTTTGGAGTAGGCAAAGACTAAGGAACGCCAACTGCTCCGATCCAGACATACCTCTTTCGCTTTCTACATATACATACATAACGTCACGCCTTTTTCCCTTATGGGGTAGGCAGAACACCAGAGGTTACAAGACCATCTGATGTCACGTTTGATAAATGAGGTATTATAAATAGGGAGACTATTGTAGTCAGCCTATCGCCCACAGAAACGCCTTTAAAACCTCTGTCCCTTAACTGACTTTTACAGTATGCCCGGGAAGAGAAGCAGCTGGCACATTCTACGTTTTTCCTTCGCTTCCAGTTCAGGATACCTAGACCAAATATTATAATACATCAAAAAATATTTTCAGAACTGAGTGTCCATAAAATTTCTCATTTTTTGGAAGTTAAATGTAGTATAATTATAATGAAAGTAGATATTATTTATTAAAGCTTTAAGCAATATAAATGAAAGAAATCAACAGCTCGTTTGTACCTATTTGATTTTTTAAATAGCAAAACATTACCTATATGCTCCATTCTTATTTGTTGTTTATTATTTATTATTAATTAACAAACTCATGAAAAGTACTTGGAGCTTTCATTCAACATTCCAACAAGACAGTATTTAATGACACATTTTTAGTAAAATAAATTTCAGATACATTTCAGTGCCGCCGAGCCTGGTTTGTTTTGACCATTCTCCTTTCCTTTAACTTTTTACTCCAATATCCCCAGTATTGCTAGAGTCAATTTCTTTTTTCCCTTTTTGCCATCAGATCCTGGTAGACCTATAATAACGTTTTTGTATTCATCAGTTCATTTGAGCTGAAGTTCAGAGTTAATCCAGAAAACCACTCCCTCATTATCCAAAGAGGTGACTCCGTCATTACAAACATTCATAAGGACTTTAGAGTTCAATTTAACTTTCCAAAGCGCGGTGCTGCCGATGATGATCATCTCTACTCAAGGATACGAGGACAAAGCCAATGAAGCTAAAGGCTCGTGGTGCATGCGGGTTGTAATGTTCCGAGTGTGTGTTTGTTGTTTTCGTTGCAATGCTTGCTTCTTTAAGGGAGGAAAGGCGGAGCACTACTACAAGAAAATACAGTACCACAAGTGTTTTGGAGTTAACGACTTAACAACATAACTTGGTCATAGTTAAATATTACTATGTCATACATAAGTCGATGCTCGCACCCGTATGACCGCCCTCGGGCATTCTTTTTCTTCCGCTTGGCACCCTGACCACCGAGTCAGGCAAAGGCACAGAATATAGACTGTATAAAATATATTAAACCTTACCCAAAAAGGAAAAAAAAATGTCTTTGACTGTACTGCTAGTACCGCACCTTAATAATGTCATCATAATTCTATTAGGAAGTAAGAATAATGTTCGCCCTTCCTATTAAGATGCTTTATCCCTTTCTCTGGAGTAATATTTTTACCTAGTCCTTTTTATTTATATATTAATCCCTTGGTGTTTTTATTTTTTGCGAAATTTGAAATCAAATTTGCGTCGTTTAGGAGTAATGAAGCTTTTTAACAGAAGAACGTTTATTTATCAGAGAAATGATAATTAAGCGTTTAAACTTTTTAAAGGTTTTTGTGTTAAATGGGTAAGCCTTGAACTTTAGGCCGTTTTTATTCTGCTGGTTTTATTATAACAGTTATCAAAATTGCCATTCAGCTATGGGAAGGGACGGCGCGGCGTCGTTACATGGTTGCTTAGTAAAGGAAACTAACTATAAAAAGTTACTTTTCAACACACTTGCTCGTAAAGTGAGCGTTATTCTATTGAATTTAGAACTATAAACTGGGCTATAAGTCACGCGTGCATAATATATTATACCCTAGTGCATAATATAATGAATCCTACAAAGTTGAATTGTACCTTTGTGCAAATAACATGCGAGAAAACAGAGCATATTTTATTGGTCCGGGTTATACACTAAATATTTTTAGAAACAACAAAGAGGTTTTATACCACTTCAAATCCATATAAATTTTTAAATGTTTGCGCCTTATATTAGTAAAATAAATTTGTATATTAAACAAATTATTCACAATTTACAATGATTTGTCATAAAATATTAAAATATTTGCATTTACCATTCCAAATTAAACATTTTCACTTAAAATAGGCTGTATATGCTATACAGACATTGACACATTTGACGGAAAAAAAAACCTACGCGCATGCGCGAGGTTCGGCGCCATTTTTCAATCACAATTCACAGCTTTGTTATCAAGTGTGTTTGTTATTTTATGACCACGTATGTCTGTCTTTTACTCACAAGTGTGTTGAAAAACGTCGTATGTAACTCGGGAGCGTTGCTCACTTGTTACATAATATACTATTATGAAACTAACCACGAAAGCTTTTTTTTTTAAATAAAAATGATTTGGTTTTGATTTAACGGATGGTGAGTGATCTTTGATCTTCGTGCCTTTGATGCATCATGAGGTGCGAAATGTTTGACCAAGAGATTACACAAGGAGCATTTATATTTAAATAAAACTACTTTTTAACCGGATCGCGTATAGTTTATATTTTACATTTTAACTCGACGTTTCGGTGTCTTTGCAGACCCCGTGGTCACGAGCGACTGAGGTATCCGGCGTCAGATTGATAGTGGAAAAAGTTATACATCATCTCCAAATATAAATTAAACGCGATTAATCCGGTTGAAAAGTAGTTTCATTTAAATTATGAATCGCGAAAACTTAAGACAATATTAGCATTTACATTATTTCTTATTTTTAATTATAACATTCTATAATACATAATATGAGTATAAATCTCTACTTTTTCTCATTTTTTTATTTAATAATCATTTGTTTCTCCTATCATTACCTTAAAATGAGGTAGTAACGCAATATTTAACATTTTAAGGGTCGACCCACGGTCCAATATTCCCCCAGTTATCCCGCTTTAATATCCTATTCATATAGGATAAACGTATTTCCTACATTTAGCGGGAGATTTGAGGGTTAAAGTTGGTCATGGATAAACATCACGTAATTCATTAATTGTAAACAAGCGACCTGCCGCGGCTTTGCGTGGGAAGCAGGGTTAAGCCATTTGACATTATTTTCCAACATCATTAATAACCATCGTAATTATATTATCTTAGGTGCACACGAATCAATTTATTAAATAAAATAAAAAATGTCACTCGTTTTCTTTCATGCTGGACTGGGAGCAAAGGAAAAACAGAATGAAAAAAAAAAAGAAAAAACGTACGTCCGTATCTTACGGACGTAAGGTACGCGCGTTCGAACGCGGAACGCAGCGTTGCTAGTACAATGTCATAAGTGTGCTTGTACAGTCGTGTCAATGGAATATATTTTTTAATACAGTTGCTCAAAGAGTGGCGTATTGCAGGGACGTTTAGCGTTCGGGATGTGGGCTATTACACACTTGTGCTTTTTCTTTACCTTTTCCGCACTCGTGCGTTCTCTTTCCCAAATGTCAAAATAAATTCGGCTGCGCCTCGGCTCGGGTAGACATTTGTCGGAACTCTTTGCAATGACAGGCTTTCCGCACTCGTAATGAAATATACTATTTCTTAATATTTGGACAAACGTCGTTTAAAAATTAAAAATAGAAAACCAGTTAGTCCGTTTGTGGAATCGAGGTTGTTGTGCGGGGAATTTGTTTCAAAAATCAGTCGCTCTGTATTAAACCTCATTTTCATACGCGCGTGTGACTCGTTCCACGGAGCGTTGCCATGGCGTTGCCGACTGAATTGGCACGCACGATCGGGGCGCGCGTGTTCACGTCCGTACCGAACGCGCGTATCATACGCGGCGTTTGGCGCATTCCGCAGTACCGAACGTGCGTATGGTACGAACGTTTTAGTTTTGTATGAAACGCGCGTTCGAAAGCGTGACGCAGCGTTGGCACTAAATACAGAAGGCAGCCCGTCAAACCTGTCAGATATCACCAAAGTATTTTTAACTTAATGTCCAGGGCCTAGAGTTCCGATTCAATTACAATTTCTTGACGGATTTAGAACGCTTCAGCTGCAGCCTTCTGTATATCGATAAAAATGGTATAATTAATTAAAATAAATCTGGTTGATTTCCTCCAAATTTGTCAAAAATGACATCAGATGGCCTTATAACCTCTGGTGTTCTTCCTACCCCATAAGGGATACAGGCGTGAAGTTATGTAGGTACGTATGGTTGAAAATGACTTTTATTTTATCATCGAGATATTTTAGCCCAATAACTCAAAACCTTTAATTAATAAAACTGAGTTTCCTTGTAAATCAACCCGACTATTGGTGAAAACCATGAGAATCAATTTTACACCCTGGGAGTTAATCGTCGACAGATAAACATGACGGAGAATTTACTTTATAATATTAATGTGATACCCAAGTAACTTTTAGGACGCCCCAGTGTCCCCGAATCAGTCATAAAATTAATAAAAAAGGCAGAGTAGCGTCCAACAGGAGCCAAATCGCATATTGCTCGCAAACGTCTAGATAGCCAGTGTTATCTGTATGGTAAACAGCTGTATCGATTTTTATATAGATAAGTTACATTAAGTTTTATTTGTAGGTTTATAAATATAGGGCAAGTACAAAGAGAACATGCCGGCGGGCGATAGGAGATTGTTTATATAGCTTTTGTTTTGAAATTGATTTTTATTAAAACACGTAACATACTATTCAATAATCTTTATTGCTTGAGTCAAAACAAACACATAACGATAAACAGAAAAAAATGGATCCCAGACAATAAAGAGGGCTTTATGCAGAATAAGAGATCTTTTCTTGGAAACCTTTATTTTATAAATATGACATACTCCTAAACACTTATGACCTCCGCAGTGTTTTACGTTGCTTTATAAATTTAAGCATAAAATACTTTTTTTTGTCTATACTTGATATAAAAAGCTCAAGGGACTGTAAATACCAGTCGTATCAGAAAAAAATATTTTATTAAGGAAGTCATAAGGTATCAAATGGTACGCGTGTAAACCCACGAGTGTCTACTAGTTGACCAATATTTGTAGGGACACAAATACATCATTCTGTAGACACAGTGTCTTGAAGGGCAAGATAAGCCCTCGGTTCTGAATACTGGTATGCATTAGATGTTAAAGTTTGTTTGGTATCGTAGCGTTTTGTGAGTCGAGATTTGATAAATAACATGAATGACGTTTTAGTTCTACTTGCAGAAGGCTCCGAGCACAAATTAGCAGGATAGTTACACTCTGCTCCGAGCTAGGCAAGTATAACAAGATCTAACAAGATCTAATGGCAAAAATAAAAGGTTAAAAACTAGCGATTTTCATATGGCAAAAAAAAATTTCATCTGTCAACTGAATTTTCATGATTGGTTAGTAGGAATGACACGTCTTTATAGGTACATAGGTACTGCCAGGCTTTTTTTTGGCGCTTGAATGATGGCAACTTGGAGGTTGAAATAAGGGTTACCATTCAGTAAAGATTCCCTCTTCTTAGGGGAAAATATGACTGCATAAACGTTTAGCTTTTTTCATGTCTGAAAACAGAAATTTAATTTAATTTTGTGTACTACAGAAGGCAGGGGAACTAAAACACATGGTTGAACATATAAATAGGAGATTATGATAGAAAATATATTAAAACATAAAGTAGCATGAAATTAAAATCATACTTTTATGATTAATTGTTTTCCTCGTCATCTTTATCACCACTAATTTCTTTATTAGGTACCTACTCGTCTCTAGAAATGCTCGTATTTTGAAAGGTTTGTATAAAATCTGCTTATCTTTCTTCGTATTTTTTTTATTGAAATTTTTAAAAATAAAATATGTTATATTCTAAAATGTATTTTTAAAATATGGCAATATGTCAACATTGCAGAGGCAACTTGTGTCTTTACATTAACAAATGGATTTATTTGGACGTTAAATTGTTTTTCTTTCTTAAAACCACTTCTTCAATTTTAAAACTACAATACGTAAGCCCATATTTTGTAAATTTTGCAATAATTTGTAAATTTAATATCTTAATAATTACAATAACAAATATGAGCGGTAAAAGTCATAAAGTGACATTTCCCCAGACGGTGATAAGTTCCAATTTTTGCTACGCGCCAAAAAATCCTTGTCGGACTATACTTTGGTTTATTGCATTTTTTGTGTGTATCATGTAGGTATACTAAACTTTGATTTATTTCAGTGGTTTCTTATACTACCATAAGCCGAATCGTTGCTGAAGGCAGATCTAACAGAGGCGTATTTAGTACGCCCGGTAAAAAGTGGAAAGCTAGCATAAAAAAACTTGGATAATTTTGATTTAGAATTAATCAGAAACAAGATAAAATGAGTTTTACACTGTAAGAAAGGAAATACCCACTGTAATGAAATTGCTACAAATTCTTAGGGAGGAAATCAATTTCAATAGAGGAAGAGAATCATTAAGGTAACAAAAATGAATTCCATTTTCTTTCAGTTTATTTTGAAAGACATCGGATTTGAATTCGTGAAGCGCTAATCAAAAAGGACTCAAAAAAAGAAAAACGTATCAAAACGTTTTACTCCAATTTATTTTTTCACTTTTTGCAATCAGATCCTGGTAGACCTATAATTACAATACAGTCGTAAACAGAAATATTGTGTTTCTTCCTGTTTAGTATTAGTTTCAACAAATGGACGTGACAACAGGCAAATATTCAATGTCATTGTCACCCTAATTGCTACCTTTTACTGTCATAGACCCATGCCATGTTACTAAGATTAATCATTAAACCTTGGTTTGACCATAAGGTAGGTATGTTATCAATAAAGTTTGTTTGCTTCTAGAGTTAATGAAAAGTTATTTGTCTTTAAATACTGCTATAGAAACAATAAAATCTGTTGTAATCCTTGTTTCACCCAGTATAGTTAATGAGGAAAATACTGATTCGTCAATATTATATTATAAATATTACATTTGTTATAATCAATATACATAAAACTGTTCCGTTACTGACTGAGTTACTGAGTGACTGACAGACAACGTAGAGCCGTAACTACTGGGCGTAGAGAGCTGAAATTTGGAACATACATTATTTAGGGGATGTAGGGGTGCACTTAAGAAGGAATTCCCGAAATTCCCACGGGAACGGGAATTATTGGACTGTTTAGTTTGTATGAAAAATCTTATTCCTTGAGTGCACGGATATGATACTTAGCACAAAAGTTCTTCAAAAAGAGACTGGTTGTGTTATGAAAAGAATTCCCGAAATTCCTACGGGAACGGGAAATATATGATGTTTTAGTTTGTATGATAAAATCTTATTCTTTGAGTGCACTGTTGTGATACTTGTATAAAAGTTCCTCAATAAATGTCGGTTTGTATAATGGAAGGAATTCCCGCGGGAACGGAAAATAGGACTTGTGAGTTTATGCGTGTACGAAGTCGCGGGCAAACGCTCGTTACAATATATAAATGTTTCCACGGGTCAGTTTGCCGCCACTTCAACCGAAGCTGGCGCACTGGCGTGGCCGTCCGCATCTTCGTAGTGGCTTAATGTATCAACGGTCTCCTTGGCGACCACTTTGGCGATGGGGTAATACTGTCTGCCTCAGACGCCAGTGGTCGCGGGTTCGATTCCCGCATGGAACAATAAAAAAACGGGTTCCGGGTCTGGGCGTTTATCTGGTGGGTAACTTTTGAAATTCAAGGAAATGATATGTAGAGATCATACATGAAGAGAAGAAATATAATAAAAATAAATGTTTTGTATTTTCTGAGTAAACTTAACCGAAAATTAAAGAATTGATTACGCAACGCATGGTTACATTACCGTTGGCAGCGATTCGCGTGATAGGTCACGTGCCACGATTGACTCAGCCGTAAGTAAAGTGAATATTAACAAAACTTTATTAATTTGCAGGCAATTCCAGTGAAAAATTAAGTACCTACTTTTACTACATAATCATGACCAGAATCGTGTACTGAGTACTCCTTTAGTATCTAAAATTTGTCACCAGTCACCCTGTACATGTAGGTATTTATATTCTAGGTTCCCCCTAGTTCGCTACATGGTATCCCATAACACAAGCTCTGCTTAGTTTGGGACCATATAGTTGGTGTGATTGTCTGGGGATTTTATTATTTTATGGCGCAGTGGGAGTAGCGTGGGGTGTCCTAAATTTGAGCCCCACCCGGGCCTGTTTAGGATACGAACTTTTCAAAGCCTGCTCGGGTACGGGTGTATACTATGATACACCAGTTAGTTCTGCTGTGTGTGTTTTCCATAAAACAAGCTTACTTTGGACACAAACAGTGCGTCAGTTCGGTTAATAGAAAAAAATCTTGACATATCTCGTTGCTCCTCATCACAATAATAGCTTGAAACAGTGTCATATGGCATACCTACCTAGATTACCTGCCCAATCCCATTTAAATCGTGCAGATTTCAGGGCTACACTTAATTTGCATATATTTTACAAGTTAAACATGGTACTAAAGAGGCGCCATCGCTCAGGACAAAGTTATTTAAAACTTCACCAACTTAGAAAAAAGAGAGAACAGAGCAAACTGGAATAAATTGCAGTCGACTCTATAGTTTTGTTGAAACTTTGTATTTTATTTATCTAACCATTTAATTCTTAATAAACACTTGAGGAAGGAAAAAGAATCAGGAAAAATCGATTCATTTGTTTTATTTGCGACGGAGGACTATATTTTTTTACCTAAGTATAGCTTAAAGGTGTTATGAGGTGTTATGGGAGGCTTTTTTGTGGGCGATAGGCCGACCCCCTGTCACTGCAATAGTCTCTCTTCACTATTATAAGGCCTCCAAATTTGTCAAACGTGACATCAGATGGTTTTATTACCTCTGGTGTTCTGCCCACCCCATACGGGATACAGGCGTGAAGTTATGTATGTATGTATGTATGTATGTATGTATGTATAGCTTAAAATAATATATTTGTTATTCTGAATTAGAATCAACCTATTGTGAAGACAGAGAAAGCACCTTTCTAATAGACCTGGAAGATATTCTAACTTTGCACTTGATGGATGTTTCTGTATCAAAACTTATCGAGGTCCTTGAATAGTGATTATTTTTTATTTACTTTTGAAAAGGTCGAAAATCGCGATATTCGCGTATTCACGATTCATCATATTTAACCAAAACATTTAAAATTTGTGTTAATCTCTCAGAAGACACAGAAATGTTATATTTACATGAAGAATTTATAAAACGCTATGAAATTCATTTAAAAGGCAGAACACCAGAAGCTATAAAACCATCTGATGTCACGTTTGACAAATTTAGAGTTTTTATAATTATGGAGAGAGACTATATCAATGGCAGGGTATTGCCCACAAAAACGCCAGTAAAACCTCTGTCCCTTAACTGACTTTTACAGAATGCCCGGAGGCAGTTGGTACTATGTTTTTCTTTTGCTCCCAGCCCAGCATGGGAGATGTTAAAGTCTTTTATTTAATTATTAAAAGCTTCGCTTATTAATAGTTACGCTTATTCATAGTTATTTACATACAAAACGTTCGATGACCGATGAAACTTCCTGAATAACAACTCCTGCGCGCGAATCCCGGTTAGAGAATATTATGTGTGATGAAGTTATGTTATTATATATTATACATTAAGATACTTATCCGTATCAATAATATCCATCACACAGAAAAGTTCAAAGAGGCATAATTGAGGCTAAATAATTAAGGGTTAATGTTACAAACATTTATTCATATTAATTACGCATTCAAATGTCAAAATGTGTGATATTAAACTTCATACTAATATCTACCTTGTCAGTGTTAACGAGTCAGCTATCATTCAGCAGAACAGCAAAGATCGTAGTTGTATAATTACTGCCATAATTAAACAATTAACTTCATTGTACGGTTGTCATTTCCCCTTACATTCCCTACGGGTTCGTAGTCAATCGACACATTTCTGTTTGAATATGCTACGCTGTTTCATTGATAAAACAAGAATGTGTTAACAGTTATGTCTTATATAAAATATATTTCGTATATTTTATATCAGCTACTACGTTATCAAAAAGTCCACCATAAGCAAAACTTCTTATTTTATGTGTAATGAAGTTAAATGGAATAGAACTAGGTTATATTCCCTTTAACGATAACCATTACTTCAATAAATTAAATATAAAAACTTCGAGCTATACCAACAAAACACAATCAACGTCTACTGACTTTTATAAGTTAATTTTTGATAAGGTATAAATGTGTAATTAGGTTTAATAATGAAATTATTATGAAAGTAAATCTCTTAGATTTAAAATTGTCACAATTTCCTATTTTATTTATATTTTTTTATAATAGTTAAATAGATTCTACTATGTTTGTATTTAAGAGCCATATTTTATTTTATAGAAGTTATATTTAATTTGAATGATTTTTATGTTTTTTAGAACGCTTCAGCCTGAAAAACAGGATTATCCTAGTTCAGGCACCAATGTTCTATAATTGCTTGTATATTTAAGCCAATATTTGTAATTTATGCTTTTCTGAAATTAATGAACATTTTTATTTTATTATTTTTATAACGATTCGCAGACTTCGTGCAATTAGAATTCGTGAAAATCGATTAATAAGCTAAGTTGTGTTTTCAGAACTGAAAATACGAATACGTCACTCACTTGTCAACTCCTGTCCCAACTCCATTACAACGACATCAACTAATTCCCAGCACAGAACTTCTAGGTCGATAAAAACTTTTCACATTGTCACTGCAAATTAAAACATCACTCTCATCACCGTTTATTTAAATATGTAACATTATTTATCTTCAAATCACTTCAAATCGCGCACATAACGTCTTTAAACTTCAGTTTACAAAACATAACCATGAGATTAATAGTGCTGTATTCACTTCCGATGACGTTATCGATGATTTTAAAATAATTCTGTTTTAAAATTAAATTTGGAACAGTAAAACGCGTTGCGAGCTCGAGTTGGTCGCCGGGCGGAATGTAGTTCATCAAACGTCAGGAACTAAACGACCTCTGACGTACGCCAGTAATTGACTGATGCCGATTCATTTTCCAATCGGATGATCCATAATCAATGGATGCGCATTAAGATAATAATGCAAAATTAATCCTGTAATAGCGCAAATACTTTAAAAAGTCATCCGTCAACTATTGCAATTTAGAGGTGTCAGGTTTGGTAAATATTATTTGACGTCACTCGCGAATGTCCCAATTCCATAACTGGTTATCTCGGTTGACAGAAGCAAACAAAATAGTAGCATTAACATTTCGTAGGACGCACGCGCACTGCGCTATATTATGTCCTAATAAACACTTTTATTAAATTGATCAATGTGACTGTAAATGCGTTTTTACTTTTATGAATGGTAAAAAGGTATTTAATCTAATAACAAACTAAAGTAATAGTTATCATGTAACTCAAAATGACCGGTTTAAACAAACGTAATATTTAATTATAAAACTCTACATTAAAAACGCTATTCCGAACTTCATCACAATTTTTCCAATCGTCCATTTAACTAACCACGGTTAAACGAATGACTTATCTTATTTTAATCGTATAGTACAATAGCGATAGTATTAATGGATTCGTAAAGTATTTTAGAGACGCGATGCGTGGCGCTAGCGAGCGCGGGGACGACTGATAAGCGAAATTGCAACCGTTCGGTTTGTTCTACTAGTGTTTGTGTTGGCGATATGAATACAAAAACAAAATTATTATTGTGTCCATTACATAAGGTACATGATACATAAGTGAATTCGAGACCAGACTTGCGATAAGAGTGACGATGACTCCATAAAGGGAACTTTTATTAAAAATAATTTAGTATTTTAAGTTACCATATCGGTATTTATAGCTGCCATTGCCCACTAAAATAAAACGTAAATTACTAAAAGTAAGAAGTGTGAGTTAAATCCCAGTTGTGTAAAAAGTTTTCATATGAATTGCTATAGATTATCATGAATATTTGTGAATATTTATCTATGAGTATTAGTATTATCTATAGTATTAAAGTGTTCTGACAAAAACAAATATTAGTACATATTAACTATGTATCTCAAATAAATAATTCTAGATTAAGCATTTTGGATTCTTAGTGGATCTAAAAGGGTACAATATTTTATTACAAATTACTAATATTGCGCGATTACCTACGTAAAGTATTTTTGGTCGTAGTTCCCGTAACTTCCTAGTGATTTAGTGTTCCTATTATTCAAGTCTCAGGCTTACATCCTGGTCCTGTCCACATTTTCTTAAAATCAACAATTTAACAAAAGTTTTCAATACGTCTATATGGTTACAACAATGTAAAATTAAACCTCGTGGCAGGCCATCCAAAGCAATAACTCTCTTACAATTAGAACTATAACAAAGTAACTATCCATAGTATAAAACAAATTTTACTTTAACGCTCTGTATTCTACACCCAATGCGATTCAATGAACCCGAATAACTTCCTGATGAAAAGGAAGCGATATAAAACATGAATTAGGAAAAGCTAAGAAAGTTCCCTCAATAAATTAGAATCGATGAACTTATGAAATGCCGCGAACGTGACTATAGTTCGGCCGTTCAGAGAATGCGTTCCTGACACCTGTCAGTTAGTCACGACTAGTGATGGGCACAACATAACACTGAGTTCGTTACCGTTCCTCCAAAATGAAACGCCGCGTTATTTCTAAGATTATTTTCGGTTTTAAATTGGCGGAATTATTTAAAATTTGTATTTTAGTAATTTAAGTGGAAACCAAGAAAAAGTAATATTAATTTAATAAAATTGTTTTATTTATTTTTTGTTACAAAGTTACAATCTGTATTTCTATGCAATAAAGTATATTGAATTGAATGTGCGTACAGAATATTACTCAGACTCCGATTCGCTTGAGGAGGTAGTTTCTTCATCATCATCTTCGCCTACATGTATAATTATTTTATTATCAACTAGCTGTAACCCGCGACTTCGTCCGCGTGGATACCGTTTATTAGAGTTGGATAAATACTATTATTATATCCTCCTTGAAGTTAAAACTTACCTTACTCTAAATTTTGTCAAAATCGACTCAGTAGTTTAGCTGTGAAAGCGTTACTGATAGATAAACAGACAGAATTACTTCAAAAACTCTTACAACAAAGCAGTGATCCGCAGTTTCACCTAGGTTTTGTGAAAAAGTATAGGTAGGTAGGTATATTACATAGATGATGCCCGCGACTTCGCCTGTATTGAATTAGTATTTCGAGTAGGTTATTTTCTTCTCAAAGGTCCTAACTATCTTTAATAACAAAAATAAAAATGAAGAATCTTCGCCCATATAATATGTGTAACTCCTAACCACAAACATAGGTAGGTAACTATCTATTAGGTACATTACAAAGGCACATAGCGTTATAAACAAATCGGGTGCCAAAGTGCCTTAAATTTTAATATTGTCTTAAATTTTCGCGATGACTTTTATGTATGACTATTAAATAAAACACTTTTTAACCGGGTTTATCGCGTATATTTACATTTTAAATTTTAACAGTCGCTCGTGACCACGGGGTCTGCAAAGACACCGAAACGTCGAGTTAAAATGTAAAATATAAATTGTACGCCATTAATCCGGTTAAAAAGTGTTTTATTTAATGCCTTCAATTTTACTTAATTCATGCAATATCTTCATTAATTATACTTAGCTTATTGTTATTCTAGGTAAAGCTAAGTAGTTTTTGCGTGAAAGAATAGCAAAAATCCATCCATCCAGCCATTATCAGTGTACGTACATACAATACTACCTATAAAAAAAATATATACTTAAAAAGAAAAACGAAACGTATTATTTCATAAAGTATACCTGTTTAAGAACAGATTACGATACTGTTATTATTAGCACAGCACTACAAATATAAAGCTTTGACATAACCTTGTAATAGCGCAGTATAGATTTTGAAAAATATTGTTTACCAAGTTATTTGACACTCAGTTTGGCACAAAATTATAAAATTCATTGATTATTGATATAATAATGTTGTTTTAATGCTCATCAATTGTTAAAACGGTAAACAACCAGCAAAAATATTTCTTATCGTAACTGCAACGCCATTACAAAGTTACGTCGTCAGTTCAATCGCGATGTGTCAGGAACGCATTCTCTGAACGGCCGAACTATAGAGTGTCTGTAAGAGAGGAGTGCGTGTGAAAGAGACAGCGATGTGTGGTATTTTCTACCTGTCTGCGTAGTGCAGAGCAAGAGATTGATTTACAGCTTTTCAAATTTGACCCCATTCGGGGCCACTAACTATTCTTGTAACTGTTTCGAAAACTGTACTAGTCGTGTAAGTGTTAGTTAGTAATAGGCATAAGCCAGTTTACTCGCTCCCTTTGGTGCATTGGTTAGGTATTCGATAGCAGTATGAGAGGTCCTGGATTCGAGTCCAGCAAAACCCTGGATTAGCGCGTTATTTGATAAACAAAATGAACTCTTCAGCTACATTATGAGTATTAGTATAAAGGGTGTTCACTTATTAGAACATAGTCCTCTAAGGTGTAATAGTACAAGTCATTTGCAACATTTTCGTGTTGACACTGATAAGCAGAACTGAATCATTATTAAGACAAATAAATTTTTATGGTGGTAACTTATGATATAAGTAAAAACTAAGTTCAAAAGATATAAAATTTATTTCTTGATTGCATTTATTAATGAAAGTCTACTTACAAATCCAGTTCCAGCCTAAATCAAATTGAACTTTTATTCAACGTAAATAAAGTCACTTTTAACTATTATTCATCATCATCATCATCACAACTCTTTGTAATGAGCCCACTGCAGGGCATGAGTCTCTCCCCTAGGTGACGAGGAGGTATAGGCCATAATCCACCAAGCTGGCCCAGTGCTGGGTGGTGGATGCCAGAATTTTCAGGGCGCCGAAATGGCTTCTGACAAACCCTAACGACTACTGTATACGAGTAAACAGCACCCGGGACCGACTGCTTGACGTGCCCTCCGAAGCACGGAAGTCGTCGTGAGAAATGAATGGTCGGCGGTCACCCATCCAAGTACCGACCGCGCCGAACGTTGCTTAACCTGTGATATCGTATGATACACACAGTAACCACGGCGCCACGACGACTTCAACTATTATTATTTTGATATAAAACCCCTATCAAACAATATTCCCAAAAATATGCTACAAATTACTCAGCCGTTCCCCCGGGAATGAGCCACTAAGTGACACATCTATCTTGAAGTCCGAAACTTTGTTAGTAACTTGTTGAATAACTCAATTTACAGTATCCTACCGACAATTCAGCGCTATTTAAACGACTACAAATGAAACATGACTGTTGGAGTGATATTGGATCTGTTATCTTAGAAAACATTTTTTAAACAGTCAAAACAACTTGTTTTCTATTTTGAGTTTTGAAAGTAATGTGTTTCTTTTTTGTCGGAAGAGGTGTTACATTTTCACGATTAAAATTATAGTGAAAAAAGGTCACTCGTGAAATTAATCCTGTTAAATAACTCAATTTATAGTATAATAATAAAAAAAAAATCCCCAGACAATCACACCAACTACATGGCCCCAAAGTAAGCATAGCTTGTGTTATGGGATATAGCGAACTAGGGGGGTACCTAGAATATAAATACATAAATAGATAAACACCCAGACACGGAACATTTTTTTTTTCTGGTTCCGTGCGGGGTTCAAACCCGCAACCACTGGCGTCTGAGGCAGATAGGTTTACCCCAACGCCAAAGTGGTCGTCGTCGATCAAAGTGGTCGTAGTATCGTACCGATAATTCTTCGGTATTTAAACGACTTCAAATGAAACATGACTGTTATCTCAGAAGAAGTTTTCTTAAGCAGTCAAAATATCTTGTTAGTATTTTAAGTTTTGTGTGCTTTTTTTTTTTGACGGAGAAAGTGTATACAGAATTATAAAAACAACAATAAAAGTTCACAAGTTACCAGTGTCTCTACAGGTCAATATCGTTTTAAAATCATACTATCTTTCTCTAGATTTTATTGTCTTTGAACGTGCTGACATCGAAAACGACCAGTTTTAAGATAATACGGGGTTGATTTGTGGTCACCAGCCAAATTTAAATATTAATTTTTTTGATACGATATGAACGTACCTGCATATTTATTACAGTATAGCTCAGTACAAAAAAATAAAGATATGACACCCCAAACTATTATGCAAATAGTCTCTGTTGATGAACATAGCTACTACGACGCAGCATTTCTTTGATAATACTACGACGTAGTACTACAAGATGTTTTGTAGTAGCGCGTAGTTGTTTTTATTTTAATGGTAATTTAGAATGACCATGGTTAGCTTAATAGGTTAGCGAATATATTAATTTCTATGTAAAAAAAATCTTTTTTTTGCAAAAATCGTTTCTATAAATGATATTTATTGTGCTAAAAAAATTTGGCCGGTGACTACAAATCAACCCTATACATTTAGGCTATATTTTATCAAAAAAAAATATCACGCGATCAGAAGCTGCTATGATATAATAAAACTCTATAAAATCCGATTAAAAATAATAGAAAAAAATATTAGAACTATGTGGTCCCATAGTGTAAGCCTTTGGTATGCTTGTAAGCTTCTAAAACCAAGCTTGCTTAGAGACATAGTATGTCGGCTTAGAATGGCCCTGGTCAAGCGTGTACCTGGTCAAGCGTGGCGTAAAAGGCGACCAATCCGTGCATCCACACCGCAGTTACTTTTTGCGGAGTAACAGAATGGAACACGATAACATTAGGTAACATTCTTCAACTTTTGAGACTGCTTGTTACTCTTTGTTGAATGCTGATCATCGCATCCATAACGCCAGTTTCATAAATTAAGAAAATATAACAAACCGAATAATCATACAGCAGTTACTTTTTGTAGATCAACTTACCCGTGCAATTTAGAATCGCGAGAAAATATCAGGATAAAAAGTACCCTATGTGCTATTCCAGACTGTATACTATAACCATGCCAAATTTCATCCGAATCCGTAGAGCCGTTTTACCGTGATTGAGGAACAAACATCCAAAATTTCACATTTATAATATTAGTAAGATGTTAGAGAATGTTGACTGTTAAGGACGTGTAGGGCAAAGTTGATGAACATATACTAACATGGCAACATTTATTAACAAATAATCACTTTTTTTTGTCGAATGTTGCTTGGCTACCTTAGAGTAATTTTACTTTTATGATTACTCTCAGTTGGCAACACTCGGAACAGTGATCAACATAAAGTGTGGATGCACGGATTCCAACTTGCCTCCACTGTAGTCGGACGGAGTCCTATAGGGTTCGCCTCGTTGGCGTCCACCCTTCATTCACCCAATTCTGCCGCCGAATATCACCGCTACAGTGGTAAGGTGTTCTAGCAATATTTTAAAAATAAAATAAAATCCCCAGACAATCACACCAACTACATGGCCCCAAAGTAAGCATAGCTTGTGTTATGGGATACCATATAGCGAACTAGGGGGGAACCTAGAATATAAATACATAAATTGATAAACACCCAGACACGGAACATTTTTTTTTCTGGTTCCGTGCGGGCATCGATCCCGCAACCACGGGCGTCTGAGGCAGATAGGTTTACCCCAACGCCATAGTGGTGGTCAAATTTATGAAAAGGCAGTTCCTTCCTAAACACGCGTGCTTCCATCTTCGACCTCACCTTCACTCACCCGTCAGGTAAGGTGAACCACGTGTTTTTTTACCCCAGTTCGCCTGACTAAGATTTTCGTTACATCGCCGGCTTACTCTAAGGAACAAAGCTGGAAACTTATAAACGCTTACTATATGAACGCGCGCCGATAAGCACTGAACGGTGCCGACAAATTCCGACAAGCTTTAACACGCGCTGATCAGCGCTTGGAAATCATCGTCCGATGAGTCCGACATTTTGCTTGGTCTGCCTCAACCTGCTTCAAAGTGCGACGACCGGCTGGTGTAGCGGCAACATACATTGCCTTCTATGCCAGAGGTCCTGGGTTCGAATCCCGGCGGCGGCGGATATTTGTGTGATGGACACAGATATCAGTCGTCAAGTCATGGATGTTTATATGTTTATTTAAGTTTGTTCTAATAAAAATATGTATTTATTCAATATGTATGTTTATATATTTCTTAGGTATATCAGTTATCTAGTATCCATAACATAAGTTCTTTAAGAAACTTAATTTGGGCTAGACAATGTTGTGTGAGTGTCAGAAATATATTTTCAACACACTTGCTCGTAAAGTGAGCGTTATTCTATTGAATTTAGAACTATAAACTGGGCTATAAGTCACGCGTGCATAATATATTATACCCTAGTGCATAATATAATGAATCCTACAAAGTTGAATTGTACCTTTGTGCAAATTACATGCGAGTAAACAGAGCATATTTTATTGGTCCGGGTTATACATTAAATATTTTCAGAAACAACAAAGAGGTTTTATACCACTTCAAATCCATATACATTTTTAAATGTTTGCGTCTTATATTAGTAAAAAAAATTTGTATATCAAACAAATTATTCACAATTTACAATAATTTGTTATAAAATATAAAAATATTTGCATTTACCACTCCAAATTAAACATTTTCACTTAAAATAGGCTATTCAGACTATTAGGCTATATGCTATACAGACATTGACACATTTGGCGGAAAAAAAAACTTACGCGCATGCGCGAGGTTCGGCGCCATTTTTCAATCACAATTCACAGCTTTGTTATCAAATGTGTTTGTTATTTTATGACCACGTATGTCTGTCTTTTACTCACAAGTGTGTTGAAAAACGTCGTATGTAACTCGTGAGCGTTGCAGTAGCTCACTTGTTACATAATATACTATTATTAAACGAGCATGATTTACCCAATTCACTATGAAAATCTACCGCACAAAACTGAAGAAGTGAGATCCTTATAGAAGCTTAACCCATCACACTCCAAAGCATAATTCAAATAAAAAATTTTAACAAACGAAATCCTAGCACGTCTAAATCAATTATCCCTTAAAATTATCTTAGGTCATTAAGTCCGATGGTAATTTTTGCGAACACAGGGTCTATTTTACCCCGTGTTATCGTGTAACCCGGTTAACCCTTTGGATCTCCCTTGGGAGGAAAAGCTTTGTGTTCATTGTTTTTGAATAAAAAATGTAGAAGAGTAAGTAGGATTAGAAATTTATATATCATTTTTGGTGTAGGATTGAAGCGGTATATTCACATTGTTAAAGTGTTGGAGGTAAATAAAGTAATATTTGGTAAAGACAAGATAGTACGTACAAGTTTTTAAACTATCATGGTCATTTGAATTAATTTTAGAGACGGGGTATTTAGCAGGTTCAGCAAAATCTGCATTTTAAAGTTAATTTGAAGTATCATTTTGTATTCGCTTAAAAAATACCCAGAATAGTAATGGAAAAATTTTCATCCGTTTTTCAACCTAGTTCCGAATGGAGTAGGTTCTCAATTCGTGTGTTTTCTTTGTGTTTGATACGCGATTTTAGTTAGTAATCGTTATTAATGATTAATTTCGCTTTATTAGAAGATACTTCAGAGATAGACCCATGTAAATCTATATGGTACGTTTTGAAAAAAATATGCATGAAAATGAAAACGTAAAGTCGGATCGTTAATGTTCTGCATTCGTTGATTATATGAACTCCCACAAAACCCGGATATGTAAACCTATTATAACATGATTGAATAAACAATTTTTTAATGATTTACAATTTCAAATTCAAAATTCAAAAAAATAATATTCGATATCAAAACAGCAGTTACGACCTTAAAATTATTGAGAGAGATATATTCAATCTCATAATCTTTGTTTATTATCTACCTCCGTTTAAAAGTCATACATTCCTTAGCCGATACTAAAATACGAAAACAACATTCGAAACCTTCAAAAATTTCGCCGAAATATTAAGACGCAATGCCCAGAAAAGTAAACATTATCTGTAAATACAAAGATGCTAAAAGTGCGTTTATTTTGTCTCGTCTAACCCGGTCATAGCGTGTCTTAGAGCAGTGTTTTGTGTTCTAAACACACGAACGTTATTTACGATCATTTCGTCGTGTTTCTTGCAAGTTTTTACAGGAAAATCCAAAAAAATATTCTAATATAATCTTTTTAGTTCGTGTAAAGTTGGTTTTTAATTTATGCTCATGACTATTGTATCAATATGACTAGTGAAGCGTGAAACACGTTGAATGCGGCAAAAAATCCCAAAATTTTCGCTGAACTTTTCGATATTGACATCTTTGGTGGTCGCACGATGTATTATTACAGGAATTGGAGCATCAATATATTCTAAAAGCTTTTGAAATGTGTATGATTAAATTACTTCTACTCATCAATAACCATCGTTAATTGGAATTATATTAATTAGTTTCTATTAGTTACTTCCTATGAAATTGAATATTCAAGCTCGGCAAAATTGGGTTTGAAAGGACCATACGTTAAAATTAATTCTAATAGCATTATGTTGTTTACAATAGGATAAAATCAAATAAAAAAAATTCAGAATACACACTTATATATTATTTTGATCGTATTTGGTATTCAGCACCAAATAGTTAAATATGAGGCTCCTGAATTTGTATAGAAAAATTAACATTCCGGGCCATTCCGGGCATTCCTGGCCCGATTGTACGAGTATTGTATACTGGCCGTTGCTAGCTTTTTTTGTAGATGCTTTAGCAATCAAATAATATGAAATAAAAAGCATAAATATTATATTCTTATTCTATATTATAATCTGACCCAAAAATCAGTATCAACTCTAAACAGCTGATCACTGATACTCTAGCCGAACAGTCAAACGTTTTTCACGACATGAGAGTTAAGGAGAGTCAGTCCGTAACATGATATTTTAGTCTGTTTAGTTCCGCCAAAAATAGCCACTCTTGGAGTGGAACTCCACAAGATTACGCCTGGCTAGCAATCGCTTTTCATAAAAGTGGTAATTGATTTTTATGAAAAAAAAAACTACAAAACTAACTGCGATAAAAAATATTTCGTACATCCATGCTGGACTGCGAGCGAAAGAAAAACTTAGAATGTGCCAGCTGCTTATCTTCCCGGGCATACTGTAAAAGTCAGCTAAGGGACAGAGGTTTTAAAGACGTTTTTGTGGGCGATAGGCTGACCCCCTGTCACTACAATAGTCTCTTTCCATCTTTATTATACCTCCAAATTTGTCAAACGTGACATCAGATGGTCTTATAACCTCTGGTGTTCTGCCTACCCCATAAGGGATACAGGCGTGACGTTTTATGTATGCGTACATCCATGTTAACAAGCATTGGTTGCAAATTACATGAAAAGAAAAATATATGTAGAATAATATTATTTGCATTACCTTTTAGCAACTCTTTCTCAGAGCAAGAAAACAATATAAGGCACCATCTGAATAAAATATTACACACTATGACATGTAGGCATAGTGATAAATTCCATATGATTGATACTAACATCATAGTTAGTAAACCTTTTTATTTTAAGTATGATAAGTACAATTTGTACGATTATTCTATACAACAAATAGCAATTTCGCTATCTTATATTATTAGTAATGATTTACCAGTCATCTTGACTGAAACCTCTGCTTCTATTGAGCAGCCACTTATATTTATTAAACCGGTGGAATATAACATTCCAAGTAATAGTATTAGGACTACTCTAGTTACTTTAAACTAGAGGCGACAACAATAGATAATAAGACTTCTAGCTATAATCAAAATGTTATTAGCACATATGCCCCAGCTGCAAAATTAAAATGTAGTAAAAATGTATTAAATGTAGCCCACCAAAATATTGAAGGCATGCTGGGTAAGGATTTACAAATTGAACTTTTTATGAATCAAGAAAATTTAGATATTTTGTGTGTAACGGAGCACTGGCTAAAAGACCATCAAATGATATTTTCGTTCAATAATCATCAAATAGCCAGTTCATACAGCAGAATCCAGGCTAATTGTGGCGGCTCCTTGATTATTACACACAAAGGAATGAAATTTAAAGAACGAAAGGATATTATTAGTCTTTCTGTTGAGCAAACCATTGAAATGGCATGTATAGAACTAGGGAAAGTTATTATAATAAGCGTATACAGGCGGCCAGCTTCATCCTTTGATTTGTTTGAAAAAATCATGGAGGAAGCTTTACTTAAACTTAGTGATACTAAAAAAAATATCATTGTCTGTGGTGATTTTAATATTGATTTATTAATCCAATCATCCGTTAGCCAAAGGTTAACTAATTTGTTTCTTTGTTATGGACTTAAAAATCTCTTTTTAGAGCCTACACGTGTTACAGCCACTTCAGCAACATGTATTGATAACATTTTCACTGATGCATCACCCAACAGTCAATACATATTTAATAAGTTAAAATCGGATCACAGTGGACAATTAGCATCTTTTAACATTAAAACAAACAAGGCATTAAGAAGAGAGATTAAGTTTGTACCCATGAACGAGGGTCGGCTGGAGAGATTCAGAAGTAATGTCCTGGATAAGTTGTGGGAACTTAAATGTTATGATGATCCTGTTAAGGAGTATAATTGTATTTTTAATTTAATTAAATGTGAGTATGATACAGTATTTATATTTAAATCAAAAACAAGTAAAATCATAGCGAAACCTTTAAGGAATATGTTAAAAAATACTCCAAAATATTCAAAAATGTGTGTAGTATTGCGAAATCAAATTTTATTAATAATAAAATTCAAAATAGTGTAAATATACCTAAAACTACTTGGCAAATTATAAACAGCGAAACTGGAAAGTCAAACATTAGAAACGCGGAACATAAACTGAAAATTGGTGATCGACTGTTGACATCAGATACAGAAGTTGCTGAAGCTTTTGAAAAATTCTTTGCAGACATTCCAGTTTCGACTACGAAGACATTAAATTCATCAGTTAAAGCTGCACAGTCTTTTCTTGAAAATAATGTAAATAAGTGTAAAACTAACTTTACTTTCAGGCATGTTACTGAAAGTGAGGTATTGAAAGCTTTTAAAAGTATAACAATTAAGAACACTGCTGATCTGGATGGTATTTCTGTTAAAATCATCCAATCTATCATTGACGGTATTGCACCTTATTTAGCCAGTATATTTAATAATTGTGTTGATAATGGTGTGTTTCCGGACTTAATGAAACTTAGTAAAATTATTCCCGTATTTAAAGCAGGAAGCATAACCGACCCCAGTAACTTTAGACCAATCTCTATATTACCAACACTTAGTAAAATTTTTGAAAAGCTTATTTTAAACCAACTAGTGGTACACTTCTTTAGCAATAATTTAATGAATTCAAATCAATTTGGTTTCACACGGGGTCGCTCAACAACTGATGCCAGTGTTGAGCTTATCAAACATATATTTGATGCCTGGGAGGAGTCACATGATGCCTTCGGTGTCTTTTGTGATCTGTCCAAGGCTTTTGACTGTGTTCACTACGATACACTCCTCATGAAGCTACACTACTATGGAATCAATGATAGGGCACTTGATTTTATGAAATCCTATTTATGCAATAGAATTCAAAGAGTTGATATTAATGGAAAGAGATCATCGGGATCAGCAGTTCATATGGGAGTGCCCCAGGGCTCGATTCTTGGGCCTTTCTTATTCTTAGTTTATATAAATGATTTGCCATTTTTAGTGAAAGACAAGTGTGAGGTCATATTATTTGCTGATGATACCTCTTTTCTATTTAAAGTGAGTAGGCAATTGAAGCATTGCTTTGAAATAAACTGTTGTATTGAAACTGTGGAGAAATGGTTTTCAGCCAATAACCTACTACTCAATGAAAATAAAACTAAATTTTTAAAATTCTCTTTGCCTAATGTCCGGCATGTACATACTAACTTAATTGTAAAAGGACAAGAATTGAGCCCTGTAAATTCAACAGTGTTCCTTGGCATAACCCTAGATGCACAACTACAATGGGGACCACATATAGAAAGGTTGGCGAAGAGTCTTAATTCTGCAGCATATGCCGTCAAAAAGATGCGAAATATCTCTAATGAAGCTACTGCGCGGTTGGTTTATTTTGGTTATTTTCATAGCTTAATGACATACGGCATTCCCTTGTGGGGAAATGCTGCCGATATTAAAACCATCTTTGTGCTGCAGAAACGGGCTATTCGCTCAATCTACAAACTTAATTCCAGGGCGACACTTAGAAATAAGTTTAAAGAAATTAATATTCTTACCTTTGCCTCACAATATATCTTTGAAAATCTTATGTTCGTAAAAAAGAACTTAAACATGTTCCATAGAAAATGTGACTTGCATAATGTTAATACTAGAAATAAGTACAAGCTAGCCGGCTGTGATAGTAGACTTCATAAAGTCACTAACTCATTTATGGGTCAATGCATACGTTTTTATAATAGGGTTCCCACAAATATTCAAGACTTACCACTTGATAAATTTAAAGAAACTATTAAACAAAAATTGTGTAGTAAAGGCTTTTATACAATTTCTGAATATATGGACGATAAAAGTCCTTGGTTGTAAATTGTTTTTCAAATATTCTCAATCTCCAACTCCATCTCCAACACCATCTCCATTTACTTCTCATCCAACGCCATCTCCATCTCCTTCTTATCCATACAACAGCAAGAACGTCATGCTCCCTCAGGCGGCATGGCTAGCGGTAGCGTCGGGTGTCGGGTCACCATCTTCCCTAAAATATGGTTGAGGAGAGTGATGGCTGATGCTTGCGTTATACTCGTGAACGGGTGCTGCTAGCGGTGCCAGGTCGTTTTGCTGAAGACTTTATGACTATGTTACTTTTTTGAATTTGACTTTGACTTCCCCATCTCCATCCCATTCCCCCATGTTCACGTCCGTGTTAGTATCCAGTCTCTGTCCACGACTATCCTCATCTCCATCCACATTATCTGTAATATCTCTCACCTCTATCGCTACATCTATCTACTTCTATCTTTACCTCTATATCTATGTCTACGTTTCTGTCTAGTACTTGATTGCCTAATGTATAAATATAATAGTAGACTCCAGATTATCACCAACTCGTTCATGGGTCAATGTGTACGCTTTTATAATAAAACTCCAAAATATTTAAGATTAACCCTTCGATAGATTTAAGGATAAGCATAAAGTTTTATTATAAGATATCCGGATGCAAGAAGATTGTAAATTGTTGTTGTTGTTATTGTTATTGTGTATTTTTAAAAGATGATTGCTGTTGAGTTTCTTGCCACTTCTTCTCAACAGATCGACTTTCCGAAGTGGTGGTAGATTCAGTTCAATTTGTAAATTGTGACTTATTTCAAATGTATTTAAATACTTACGAAATAAAGATTCTTTTGACTTTGACTTTGTTAGAAAATCAAAACTTTCCTGAGAAAATTTCAAAAGGACAACGTACAAATCAACAAAGTTTAAAATAACGATGGTCATTTGATCAAAAGTTCAGCTGACCAAAGTCTGGAACATCAATGTTTAAATTATTTATTACACTATTGACCAAATTGTTCAAAGGTCAAAATGGATTATTGGATAAATTATTAATAATTATCAAATTTATTAACTGAAAAAGGTAAAAAGGTATCAATATTTCACATAAACCTTATTTGTCAACCCCATAACCACGTAGTCTTGATTTTTCACCCATGGCCTAGAAAGCATTTTAAAAGGCTTGTACTTTAACTAAATAAAGGAGTCTAAAATATTTGAAAGAGAAGGATCAAAATAAATAATTTATATCAATAAAACGAAGTAAAAATAAACTTCTTAAGATGTCGCATTGAAGTAATACAACTCAATGGTGTATAGTTTTTATTGAAAGATTTTTTTATCTGTGACAATACCCCCGTTTGACGGCTCTTTTACCGGATGCTGATTATGATGATAACCAAGTCTCACAGCTGGAGCAGTGATATTTAGAAACGTGAAGTGTGGTCGCTATACGTGGTCCTCCCACTATCCAGGGTCTCTCGGATAGTCGCTTATTATCCAGACGGCGTAGGGCTTCCCTAATCCGACTATACAGGGTAAAAATTTAAAATTAATATTGAATTTCACAAAGAACATTGGCAGCAAGCAGTACAATGCCAGTACCGTATTTTTTGGAGTTCTGATAACATGTAGCGTAATGAAACTATTACCTACCTATTTGTTTGTCTTGAATATAGCAATAAAAAACATTAGCATACTCTACAACTGTTTAGTAAAATGTTACATGCATTTAAAACGTAAGAAATGAACGTTAAAAACAACATAAAAGTCATTTAGGACACATTTTCGATTTTTTTAAACAAACTATGTCAAGTTGACATGTGTGCCAGTTGTGTGATTTATTTTTCTTCCTTCACAGAAGTTGTAGATAAATAATAATTTATGGAAAATAAGTAGTGCAGTATAGAGTACAAAATACCAAAAGTTCAACTTCCAACATCTCCTAATTAGTAAACTTTAGGGTACCCAGTCTGCCTATCTTCTTTTACCTACAGACACTATAAACTTCACAAAGAGTAATGTTCATAGCTGACCTGTCAGATTTTGACAACTTATGAAAACAAACATGCAGTCATGTTCGGTTAATTCCAAATCCTTTACCCATATTAGAAACCGCAACAAGGATATTTTACCCTCTCAAGTAACTCAATAGACTACTCCAATTGAAAATGAAAATTTTATTCATCATAAGACCATCGAATGGCCGCTTAATGACGTCATAATTTTGTACTTCGGCTCTAATAGGTGTTGATAGTTATTGAATAAGATATTACAGTAGACCAAAAGACAAAAAAAGCCGGCGGAAAAAAAACTCTTGGAGCTCTTTTTCAGTCAGGATTATACGAATTATTACTACAAATAGGTACATACAGTACAAATTGATCATGACATGAAAAAAAACAAACACAAGACAGCTAATTGTGAGAGCGAATGTCATGCCACAACCCAATTGCTTGAATGAATTAGAATGAAAATCCCGATATCGTTTCAAAGAAATTAAATCAAGTCTGCACCAATAGTTTAGATATAAACAGGCAACATTTCAATGGCAATATCATCTTTGTACATTCACATACCTATCAAAAAGTAGTTTGATAGGTCAGAGACTGTGTGGCCCGTCAACATTACTCTTTACAAAGTTACGATATTCCAGTAAGATACTGAACAAAACTAGAGCAGGAAGCAAATGTACAAAACCTTTCAGCGTCGACAAAAAGCATATAAAAACAAACAAATTCCAAAATGAATTAATTCCTATTTGAAATTCGCTCGAATCGTAAATTGATCTTATATAGGGAGAGGAACCGGCTTTGTTAGGATTACAAAATAAAATTCCTAATTCGTTTCCATAGCCATACACGTGATTTGAATGGAATGTTTGGGCTGCCAGTTTTATTCTCTTGATTGAACAAAGGAATATTTCATTTCACATCTACTTTAACGACTTTTGTTCCAAATAACGTTCAAACTTTTTAAATTAAAGGGAAACTACGTCTCTGTTATAATGAAGATCGACTCATTAAAACATTGGAGAGCTACACACATGCTGTCGTAAAGAAACTGCGATGTTTCCTAGACTTTTAAGAAACTTACGTAAATAATAGTCGTATATTACTTTGCCGGCTTTATAATACGTAGGCAGTATTACTAAAACTGTAATTTACCTACCTGCGTACCACTAAATTATATTTCATTATATTTGTTATGATTAGTGGCATGTACATAAAAGTTTAAAAAACCTAATAAATAAATAAAATCGTCATTTTTCGAACATCATCCCTATGTCTACATCATTAAATTTTAAGAATCTACACATTAATTCCACAATTTTAACACTTAATCCCTTTATTAACATACGCAATGCTTTATGAACATATTTACACAGTTAATTGAAGTAATTAGATGCACAGTCGTATTTTCTCCTGAAATTATTTGATAGGCAAAGCCGCTTTCTAGTTAATTTGCTATAAAATGGTTAGCATTAACCATTTTCAATAATATTTATAGGTATTTAAAGGATTATGTACAAGCAGAGCATTGATTTAAAAATATTATAACGGATATGAAATTTCTGAAATAGTGTTGTCACAATGAAACAAAATTACTATCGTGATCAATAAACGAGTCGAGTCACCTTATATTTTATACCTGAAAATGCTGTGATTCAATAATTGATACTGTGATTCAATACTTGATACTGTGAATCAATAACGATCAATTAATAACGATCTATAAATAAAGTGAAAAAATATAAAATTATCTATGTCTGTGTATAAATGAACAATATAATTAGTCATATTTCCAGCTGGTTTTTGGAAGTTCAGACACTTTCCTAAAAAAACAAACACAACGAACTAAATACAGCCTCCTTACTATACCCTTGGAGAATTGTAGATATATGTAGAGCAAGTACCTTAATAATGAACATTCGCAGCAAGCTGTACAATGCCAGTACCGTATTTTTTGGAGTTCTGATAACATGTAGCGTAATGAAACTATTACATACCTAACTATTCGTTTGTCTTGAATATAGCAATAAAAAACGTTAGCATACTATGTCTCTACAACTGTTCAGTAAAATGTTACATGCATTTAAAACTTAAGAAATGAACGTTAAAAACAACATAAAAGTCATTTAGAACACATTTTCGATTTTTTTAAACAAACTATGTCAAGTTGACATGTGTGCCAGTTGTGTGATTTATTTTTCTTCCTTCACAGAAGTTGTAGATAAATCATAATTTATGGAAAATAAGAAGTCCAGTTTAGAGTACAAAATACCAATAGTTCAACTTCCAACATCTCCTAATTAGTATACGATAGGGTAGCAAGCCTGCCTGTCTTCTTTGCTCACTCTTAAATTTTGTCATTGTTTAGCATCGGACAATATAAACAAACATGGGCCTTATAACCGATCAAAATGTAAAAGATTATTTTATATTTCAGATTATTGAATATTGAATGAGACAATGACGCTGATTATTATAGTTTTTGTATCTAAAATCACCAAAGTCTAATATATTTAGATTCGTAATGTCGATATTTATATTATAACATCGAAATACTTCTTAGGTACCTACATGAGGTTGTTAGCAGTAGAGGTTAAGCTCGTGCGCAACCGGGTATTTTATGAGTTCAACATCATATATTTTTAGACCAATAATAAAGGTAAACCCACTTTAATTTAACTGCTCATGAATAACACACAGACTGTCCGTAGACATAAAACGAAAGACCCTTAAACAATAAAGTCTCGTTATAGTATCCATATAAGTTAATAAAAGTAAAACCTTTAAAATACACTAAATGTTGAATTTCACAAATCCAGTTTTAATATATTTTTAACTGTTATTATACCGAGAATTCCCAATTCCGGTGAAGGACGAATTTCAAGATGTCATATAAAACGGTAATAAAGTTTTATGATTACTGCTGGAAATTACTGACAAATCGGCATCACTGAGTTGTGTGTGCTAATTAAAGCAGTTCATGTGCGTGCGCAGTATCACTTTAATTGTAAAGCTGCTTCACTATTATTTTAAGGTAAGTGTGGCGATCGAAACCTGCCGAATTTCAGTATAAGGTTTGGCACGGACAAACCACAGCCACCGTGGCCAGTCACGATATTTTTGAATTATTTTTGGGTACGGAATATTTCTTTTGTATTTTTATTGCTAATTCAGCATTGTTGCAAGTGCCATGATAACGACTCTACTAAAGCTACGATTACCTAGTTTATGGATGAAAACAGAGGGGGAAGAAAGTTCCGAAATCTCTTAGTAAATAAAAAGTCATGTTTATCACGACTTCCATGCTTACGGAGATCCTTAAGCAGTCGGTCCCAGTTGCTATACGAGGGCCAAACTGAAAGTTTTTAGAACTGGCAACTTAAAAGCATTATATTAAAAAAATAAGTTTAAATTTTGAAAATAGAACTCTTTACCAATAATATTGAGTATTCATTTCATTCATTTGTCATTTGTTTTACGATTTGGCGGCAAATTGAAAATTGTCTGTGCACGTCAGAATGAATTTAAGCCGAGAAAATTTTCGTGCAATGATTTTTTATGACTTTCGATGTCATAAAGGTCAACAAGAAAGTTATGATAGACTTCGATTGGCTTTTCACGATGAAGCCCCATCTCGTGCCACAGTTTACAACTGGTTTAATGAATTCAAACGTGGTCGAACTAATCTCACCGATGATTTGCGTGAGGGACGGCCTTCTACAGCGACGACTGAAGATAATATCAGTGTTGTGCGGCGTATGATAGAGACTGACAAAAGAGTGACCTATCAGCAGATTCGGACAAGTCTAGGCATAGGTATGAGTCAAGTGCACAAAATCCTCCATGAACATTTAGCGGTCAGGAAGCTTTGTGCCCGCTGGATACCGCATAATTTGACCGAGGCTCAAAAACTCCGCCGTGTTGATTGGTGCCGAGAAATGATCCAAAAATTTAACGGAGGTGACTCAAATGCTGTGTTCGACATACTAACGGGTGACGAAAGCTGGATTTACTGTTATGATCCGGAAACCAAAAGACAGTCTGCTCAGTGGGTGTTTCCTTCCGAAGAGTTGCCAACTAAAGTGAAGAGAGGTCGAAGTGTTGGAAAAAAGATGGTGGCCTCGTTCTTCGGAAAGACAGGTCATTACGCGACAGTTGTATTAGAGGATCAGAAAACGGTTAATGCAGAGTGGTACACTAACAACTGTTTGCCACTTGTCTTGGAAAAAGTTCGAGAGAAACGACCTCGCAGCAGGATCCTCCTTCATCACGACAATGCCTCGTCGCACACCGCCAGGCAAACGATCGACTATTTGGCGACCTCAGACGTGGAATTACTGGGTCACCCGCCGTATAGCCCCGACCTCGCACCCTGCGATTTTTATTTATTCCCGAAAATAAAAGAAAAACTTCGAGGAAAACATTTTATGGACGCCGAAGAAGCAGTGGCTGCGTTTCAAAACGCCGTCGAAGAGACCCCTAAGGCCGAGTGGGCAAGGTGCTTTTCTCAATGGTTCCATCGAATGCAGCGATATATTGATGTGAATGGACGCTATTTTGAAAAGTTATAATAAAACTAATAACTTGCTAGAATGCTTAGTTTTTGATTTTCTAAGAACTTTCAGTTTGACCCTCGTATACGAGTACTTATCTACAGTCTGCAATAGATTTATGTATACCACCCAGTCTCCCGCACACATACAATACATATGCCTATTGTACGTGTGCGGGAGACTGGGTGGTATACCTAAATCTGTTCGTTAGGACCCGTGTTAACCATTACAGCGCCTTCGAAGTTCTGAGAACTACTAACCAGTAGCTTGGTGGCTTATGGCCTAAACTTTCGCGACTCTCAAGAGAGCCCTTGCAGTGGGCTCTTAAAACAATATTTTTGATAATGGTAGAAGTCTTTTATCCCGAACTGGAAATGGAGCCGCAGACTCAGCTAGTGCATGAAAACAACACAAAATATCATGTGACATCTAAAATTGGAAATATAAGTATTTGGCAAAGCTTCATAATATTTGTTGGCGCCTATGTGACTTTAGAAAGTAAATGTGCCGAATCGATTTTTTATTAAGATAGGTTAGTGTCAAAATACCAAGATTTTTCTTTTACTTATAAAAACTGCTGCTAAAGTTTAATTAAAATTTTGGAAACTACAATCTAATCATGATAGCAAAGCTCTGTCTAATGGGGCGACCCCAAAACAATCTCTCTGAGAAGTCAAATATAGAATGCTTGGCTGATTATTATACATTGGCAGAATGTCTCATAGCCAGAATAAGTATGTGTGGCGCATAATTTATTAAGGGTGGACGGTAGCTACTAGGGCATCAAGGGAAGGCTGTTGTTATCACTACATATTGTACTAGGGACGGTAGGGGTAAGTTTTTCCGAAACGTTTCACTAATATATTATATTTTCACGAACTTCAAAGATAAAAAGTCATAATGAAGTTATTTATTTATTTATTCTTCATTGTACACAATGACTGTGCCAACATTTCCTAATCTAAGAACTTATAAATCTAATTTGGATTAATTTTAATCAATTTGTATGTTGCTGTACCTTTTCATAAGTGAATTCTGTTTGATAAGAGGAATATAAATTAAAATACCTAAAATGTTTTGACGCTAAACGCCAAACTCATGAAATGGACATGTCTTTTTTCAGCTAACAGAAATAAATGACAATCAATGTCAATAGACTCAAGTGCTTATTCTAACACAAACTTAGGTTGACACCACAAGACAAATAGCCGAAACGGACCGATGCGAAAGCGGTACGCAACATATCCTTTAAATTAAAATATCTACCTACTAGATGTTTCACGCGGCTTTTCCCACACAATTTCTAATCCTCCAGGAACATTGTTGCCTGGAAGAGATCATCTTTTGATGATAATCCCGCCATTTGTTCTCTGAAACCTTTATTCTGTTGTATGAAACTATCTTCGAAATATGTGTACAATAAAGAATAAATAAATATTATTTTAAAAAGCAGCCTATGTGTTATTCCAGACTTATTCAGACAGTTAACACGTGTACCGAATTGCCAAATTTGTCAACTTGTTTTAGCGTGATATAATATAAATGCGAAAGTTAATCCATAATCATTAACTTTCGCATTTATAATATTGTTATAATAGTTTATTAACTCAAAAACATGGAATTAATTTGTTACTGTGTCTATAAACATAGAATCTTAAAGGTTTTACGTAATCAAAAGGCCATTCGATCACGAGGCTACTATAAAGTTACGGAACTAATTAGTGATTACAGTTTCTAGCTGATTACAAATCTGCTGACTGGTTACTAACCGGTTAGTAACTAGTCACGTTGTGAGCGGATGCGAACCCCAATGAGAATGTATGAGTGGTGGTTCTCAAGCAACTCGTTAGTAATTTAAGGTTGTAACTATTTAATTTCGAGTAGCTCCGTGGGCGGAAGGACATTTTAAATTTGACAAAGGATTTCGTAAAAACTCCAAAACGTCGAGTTAAACCTAACAATATGACTATACGCAAACCAAAAGTTGTATAAAATTTCAGTACAAATTCAATTTGCGCCAAAAAAGATGGTTACGAATTAATTCGCGGAAATTATTGGAAGGAAAAGTGGCATGCAGCTCACAGCTGCGATTATTCTCGCCGTTACGTCCGATTTAAGCGACAAATTTAGATTGTGCCACTCATCTCGCTTAATGATCTGCCGTCATCAGAATCCAGTGGGTGGTGAGCGAGGCATTTTTCATTTCGGCGCGTCTTTTATTTTAACACGGGTAAACAAATAGGAATTTGTGTAGAGTTGTAAAATACACGAGTCTTGGAGTACACAAACTCCTATTTATTTACCCGTGTTAATTATTCTTACATTTTTCTTATAAGACTTGAGTGTTTTTTTTATTACTCGAGTCTTAAAATAAACCTTAGAGCTCAAGTCCTTCAGAATTTGGAGTCTTTTGTAAAAAGACTTGAGTCCTGCCCTTTAAGAACTCGAAGACTGAGTCTCTTTAAAAGACCTCATGACTCCTCCATATAGTTTAGCAATAAAACAGCTTAATAAAACTTTGAGACCCAATTAGAATGACACAATGTTTCCACACAACTTTTACTTTAAGGTCAATTTAAATTCATTTGCTGTAAGAGGACTAAAATGGGTACCGTATATAGTTTCGGCGGGTTCTGTTCCAACGAGATGACGTTAGTAAGCCGTTTTTTAACAGTGGCGCAAACACCGCACAACTTTGGATAATATAATACACCAACTCAAGTTCATGACCAAGTCTTTTAAGTTCTTTAAAGAACTTAAAAGACTCAAAAGAACTCGGAAGACAGGACTCGGACTCAATGTGATTGACGAGTCTTAGTTTTGAAAAAACGACTCAAGTCTCGAAATGAAGACTTAAAGTCTCGAGTTTCTAACAACTCTAAATTTGTGGATTGCCACGAAACTAAATCGAAATCATTAATAATTTTCCTAAATTTTTGAGTGTGTTGTGGTATTTGTCACGTATTATTTCTTTTATCTTGTAACAGTTAAAAATCAAATACTTTTCAAAAGCTTTATGAAACAAGAAAACAACGGAAAGTACTGCGATTACGGCATCATTAACAATACAACACGAAAACTTGACGCTTTGTAGGTACTTCAATTCTCGTCACCTCAGTGTGCCTTGTCATTATCACCTCGGTAATTAATGACAAGCAAGATGAGATAACTGACCTGAATCTTTCAAATTTGGAACTGTGTATTCTTAACATTATAGACCAATCAAATCGAAACCCGCCCCAGAGTTTCGCTTATGATCAAATTTATAAAGAAAATTAACAAAATAATCTTCCCTAATGAGAATTTTCGAAACAATTAAAGTATCCATTGGAATATTTATTGTTTAATAAGCGATGAAAATGAATGAACATTATGAATTCCAACGTAACTTCCGAAAGTAGGTATTTATTTAATATAAATTTTGTGAAATATTTCTTGTCACTTTGATCATGTTCACGCTATGTCTCTCGGTTAAATCTCGAAGATTCCAGGCTGAATTTTCTGGAACCTTGGCCTACATTTTTACCTTACAATCAACGTAAATTTAAGCAAGACCCTTCGAGTTACTTAAATTTATGAACCAAATCGAGATGACGAATCGAATCTTTATAATGAATGCTTGCAGTGAAGATTCTATCTTGTTGTAGGTATGTATTTTATACTGAACTGAAGATAATTGGGTTTACTAAGGAGATAATAATAAAAATAAACTGGGAATAGTTTTTAAGCCGTCATATTTTATGATGAATATTATGTACTTACTTTTGTCGTCAATATTATCTGATATTAAGGAAGAAGTCGTCGTGGCGCCGTGGTTACTGTGTGTATCATACGATATCACAAGTTAAGCAACGTTCGGCGCAGTCGGTACTTGGATGGGTGACCGCCGACCATTAATATCGCACGACGACTTCCGTGCTTCGGAGGGCACGTTAAGCAGTCGGTCCCGGGTGCTGTATACTTGTATACAGTAGTCGTTAGGGTTTGTCAGAAGCCATCTAGGCACCCTTAAAATTCTGGCATCCACCACCCAGCACAGGGCCAGCTTGGTGGATTATGGCCTATACCTCCTCTTCACCCAGGGGAGAGACTCATGCCCTGCAGTAGGCTCATTACAAAGAGTGATGATGATGAAGGAAACTTAAAAAAAAATCTTGAAGCTAGCTGTCCTTCTTACTGGATGTTGAACCCGTCTGACTCCAGCGACGCTCTTGGCGCCCTAGCACCCTGGATGGCCATGTTCTGGGCGTCGACGCCATCTTGGCCAGCACCGCCTTCTACGACCCAGCGCTTATGTCTAAAAGAGAATGGTAGGAGTGCAGCCCATCTTCTGACGTCCGCCAATCAGCACTGAGCCAACTTGGTTGTTTATAGCCCAAACTTGTAACCCAGAGGAGTGACTCAGGTACACGATTAATGCCTAAGGCAACACAGTGGGTTTCACTTACGGTGGATGTGGGGCAACACAGTGGGTTTCACTTAAAGTGGGGTTTTTAGTCAATTCAAATATGACATATCCGGGCCGCTACCCTCAATCGAACGGATATCCATGAGAATTTTCAGCACGCAAAAAGGGGAGTGACTTAAGGTTCAGTAGGCTCATTTCAAATAGTTGTTGATGATGATCATACGCAAATTTTAAAATCTGAAAAACCTTTTAATGTACCTAAAATTATGATCATTCATCAAAAAGATTACCTGAAATCCGTTTAATATGCAGCTGCGTCGCAAAATTGCTGCCCATCTGCGACACATAGCTATCCTTCTTGCTGGACAGCTGGATGCTGAACCCGTCTGACTCCAGCGATGCTCTTGGCGCCCTGGCGGCCTGGATGGCCTTGTTCTGGCACACGGGCGTCGGCGCCACCTTGGCCAGCGCCGCCTCCTGCGACCCGGCGCTGTCGCGCCGCCGACCTTTGTGGCCCAAGAGCATGCTGGGAGTGCAGCCCATCTTCTTACATCTGCACTTTGACACTACACACTGACACTTACACTGACACTGCGCTGCATTTTATCTGGAAAGAAGGATTTAAGTGTTAATTTGAAAGTATTTCGAAAATTTATTATTCGTAATTATATTTTATTAACTACACATATTTAAAATAACTATAAAACAGTAAGGTTGGGATGGCCGAGCAGCGATATCTACAAACAATCTTATGACGCAAAGTCGATAAATCAGGTAGCATTTCAAAAAAAAAAAAAACAAAAAAAAAGTTTTATTCATCTTAGGAATTTCACAAAATACTTGATGAAGTCAGTCATCACATACTTCGGCTTTAACTAGTTGTTGATAGTTGTTGAATAAGATATTACAGTAGACCAGGAGACAAAAAAGGCCGGCGGAAAAAACTCTTGGCACTCTTCTTCAGTCAGAATTATCAAATTAATACAAATAGGTACAGTACAAATTGACCGTGACATGAATAAACAACAAACACAAGACAGCTAATTGTGAGAGCCAATGTCATGCCACAAAATAAAAAATAAAATAAGTGTTTATATGAGATTCGGATGTTCAGACGGCAGTATACTAAAATATTCATTTAAAACTACGGTTAATCCACGGACCATCAATGAAATAAAATGAAATGAAAAACAACTTTATTTGTGACACAAGCTTTAAAATAAAATATTTACACATAGCAAAAATTAAATATTTACACATAAAAATGTAGACTCAAAAAGTAAAAGAAAGAAAGAAAAAATATCACAAACAGGCCGCAACTCAGCACGTTGCTAGTTAACAAACTGGCGATGGTCTTCCGTTGCAACCGTGGAGTATCGTTTACGACAGCACAAAGTAATATACACACAGAATAAACTTACATTAAACAATCCAACAAAATATATAATAAAATACAAAATAAAATAACAAAATGAAAAACAGGAAATACAAAAAAATATTAATATGATAACTATAAAAAATCTCACAAACATATCATAATCATTTTTATAAATATTTAAAACATAAATTGAGATATTAAATCGCGCTCGTATCATGCTGTAATGTTCTTTGTGTAATTTGATCCATCAGTAATTCACCTGAGGCAATAGATGGTTTCAGTCCCAGTTGGGTCAGTGTGAGAAACTTTTACAAACTAGTTTGGTTCTGAGTTTGTATAAGGAAAGCAACTGTAAGGTCTGTTTAAGAAGAAAAACTTCTTAAAGCCCATTATGGGCAACATAGAAGGCGTAAAGTATTTTTATACTAAGCCGAAGATAACACAGACAAAATTTGGAATAAAACGAATTCCTCTTACAACGCGGTTTGTTTGCATAACAGTACAATAGGCCTTAATGTTCTTGTCAATTATCACATTGAATGGCTGTAAACAGCACTCAATAGATATTAATTTGAATCCCTGTTTGTTAGAGAAGATACCTTATTGATTAACTGGTAATTAATATTGTTTTGTATACAATGCAGGAATTCATATTAATTATGATAAACCTCTAAACAATTACACGATGTCTAAGCATATTCTTGCACATTAAACTCATAGAAGCTCAAATAAATTTCTAGCTAAAATTAAAAACATAGAATATACAGTCAAATACAGAGAAACTTGACCCATCTATGATGTAAGATAACAGTGAGCTCAATTCGACATTATACCCTCTAATATTAAGTCTCATCATCATTATCATCACAACCCTTTATAATGAGCCCACTGCAGGGCATGAGTCTCTCCCCTGGGCGACGAGGAGGTATAGGCCATAATCCACCAAGCTGACCCAGTGCTGGTTAGAGGATGTCAGAATTTTCTGGGCGCCATAATGGCTTTTGAAAAACCCTTACGACTAGTAACTGTATACAAGTATACAGCACCCGGGACCGACTGCTTAACGTGCCCTCCGAAGCAAGGAAGTCGTCGTGAGAAATAAATAATCGGCGGTCACCCATCCTAATACCGGCCGCGCCGGACGTCGATATCGTTTGATATGCACATTAACCACGGCGCCGCCACAACGATTTCTTATCAATGATTTATTAAGCCTGTCTTTTATCGAATGAATTAACTTCAAACTCTACGTTTGCTAACAAAAACTGACTTTGAAGCTTGAAAGTTTGACATTAGAATGGCTTAAACTCACAGAGAGCAATGTCGAATACGACCCACGTTTTTCAAAAAGCTCTTTTTTGTAATTCTCGGGTCCGCTTAGGTGTAAACGTTTTTGCCGTCTTTGTGCTTAAAACCTTTTCAAATCCATGTTTTCACCGGCTTCTTTAACAAATGTCAGGGTGTTTTCCTACTATATAACTTCCTTTATATTCACAAAAAAGGATTTCTGTGTTATATTCATTAACATGTGTCTACGAGTAATCATAGGCTATCATTAATTAAGGGCTTGATAAGCCTGTATAGAAAAACGTTTTTTCTATTAAAATACGTTTTAAAACTCCGTAGACAGGCAATTTAGACTATCAAGCTTTGATTATTTATGCCAACAGAAATCCTAACCTAACAATTAAGTGTTGTTTACGTAAGCGTGTAAAGCAATATGCATCCGCGCGCAAGTACGCGATAGTGTAAATAATTTTCTGCCGCCGAATATCCGCTGTTTACACAAGGTGGTTGCTACAACCCAAACATTGATCAAACTTATGATGCTATGCATAAATCTATTGTAGCTGTTCGTTATTGATGGCTCATCGTTATAGTTGTAGCCAGATCTAGTACACATTCGAGATATAGCACGTAATACATGCGTAGTGTAATAAGATTGTTTTTAGACTGTCGTATTTTTCGATTTTAATTTATATTACTAATCACTAATGGCCATCTAACCAAAAACAAAAGGAGTGACGTGTGAGCGAACTACTTCAAGGTTTTTTCTTGTTTGTTAATTTCACCTACATTTTCAAATATGTTGAATTACTACAAACATTTGTCATGCCATCATCATCATTATCAACAGCCAGCAGACGTTCACTGCTGGACATAGGCCTCCCGCAAGGTTTTCCACGTCGTCACTCGGTCCCGCGCCACCCTCATTCAGCGTTTACCGGCGACTTTAACCAGAATGTCGGTCCATCTTGCGGGTGGCCGTGACTCGAGAACTTTTCTGCCCCAGCTATGTGCCCTGCCCGTTGCCACTTCAGCTTTGCAATACTTCTGGCTACATCGGTAACTTTGGTTCGCCTGCGAATCTCCTCATTCCTGATTCGATCTCGCAGGGAAACACCGAGCATAGCCCTTTCCATTACCCGCTGAGCGACTTTTAGCTTGTTTATAAGACCTATGGTTAGCGAACCATAGTTAGTGTCATGCTAAGTCAGATCGAAATTGTGACTACTACATCAGCCAGCTACTCGCCAATTACGACATGGAGATCGCAAATAAAAAAGAATGATGGACGTAGCAAGAATATTGAACATATATTTTTCCTGGTACGGTCTATATGTTGTATGAAAGAATAATTAAGATTCATTGTGGAAATCTTCTTTATGTCTTCATAAGAGTAATGAAAAAGTAATCCGTACACGTTAAAACATTCTATAAAGATTGAACTTCAGCATGGCAAGAGATATTTTCAATAAAATTCCACGATCCATTAAAAATTTAACTGACAGTAAAACATTATTTAAATCTGCACTCAATGAGTGCCTTGGTGAAAAAGCTTTAATTATTGAAAATGTTAATAATACTTACCAACAATAACGGTGAATTTACATTGCTTCCTTATAGTATTCTAATACTCGACAACATATTATGTCGGATCTTGGCTGCACTAATAAAAAATTTCTATATATGCATAATTAGTACGAATAAAACAAACTGAAGAAATCAATCCAAATATCGCAGAAACTTGAATAGAAAAACACTTATGTACTGTGAAAGTAAGTTCACTTAATACAAAAATGTATAAAACATAGTTTCTTTACATTCCTTCAAAAAGAAGACAGACAAATCTGCGATTATTAAAATATACTTACATAAAAAATAGTCCTATTTTAATACAATTTTGGAAGGAAAACTTAATTAAAAATAAATATAAAATACATTCAGTAAAATAATTTTCATGAATTTTAATTAGTCTCTATTTAATAATACACTGTATATAAATAACTGTATCGCTTCATCAAAAGGAATTTCAGTCAATAAGTTATGTTGCTCCGTGACTTAATTAAATATTTTATTGATTTCGACTATAGAACAGTGAGCTTCACTGAAAAGTGATCTCTTTAAATAAAACACTTTTAACCGAATATATAGCGTATAATTTACATTTTCATTCGAGGTTTTGATGTCTGTGCAGCAGCGCGAGCACAGAACTTTATCGACTCGTATGTTTACGAATGGTCGTATAGTATGGAGACGGTTTGTAAGCAGTAATTAAAATCTATCCATTACCGCAGGGCCAGTGTAAATAAATGTGTGCCTTGTTAATTTTGAATTTTTGTAAACATGTTGTACTCTTAAATAATTGTAAAATAAGAAATAATATAATGTTACTAAAAACTTGTAACCGATTCCATACTACACGGACATTCGTAAAAATACGAGTCGAGAAAGTTCTGTGCTTGCACAGCAGACCCCGATAAAAAAAAACAAAATAAATATTTTGAAAAACCACGACGCGACGGTTAAAAAGTAATTGAAAAGGAATAAAATAATTTAAAATTCTACGACTGAAATGATTTATGTGACGAGAGATAATTAACGTGAAAAGCTTTTTTAAAAGTTCACTTAATCTCACACAAAGTCGGTCATATTATGAACAACATACTATTCGTTTTCATAGCACTTACTTCCCTACGCTTACCTATTCGTGTCTCGAAGATGTAGATGTCGCAATAACATAGGTATTCAACTCCCTATGAACTTTATAAGAAGAGCAAGAAAATCCGTCGAGGGCTGCCATCAATATTTTAAATCTCAATATAAAACTACAAAACGAATTCATTCAATGGCAGCCCCAGACGGATTTTCTTGCTCTTCTTATAAAGTTCATAGGGAGTTGAATACCTATGTTATTGCGACATCTACATCTTCGAGAAACAAATAGGTAAGCGTAGGGAAGTGCTATGAAAACGAATAGTATGTTGTTCATAATATGACCGACTTTGTGTGAGATTAAGTGAACTTTTAAAAAAGCTTTTCACGTTAATTATCTCTCGTCACATAAATCATTTCAGTCGTAGAATTTTAAATTATTTTATTCCTTTTCAATTACTTTTTAACCGTCGCGTCGTGGGTTTTTCAAAATATTTATTTTGTTTTTTATTTCAAACTTTTAAAAGAGCATAATATAGGTACCATACATTACATTACACAATACCTCGTTCCTCATCAGCCCTCTAATGTCCCCACCACCGCTGGAAAACCCATGTTGTTTATTTAAATACATAGTGAAGTATTATAATAAGTATTTACAACTCAACTTTGCTGGTGGCTCAACTTTGCTGGGGCTTTGTTGTAATGTAACTCGATATCATATTACGTAGAATGGTTTGTGCAAACCAATGTTACCATTCTTCAAAACCACTGGTCCGATTTATTGCGGTTTTCAGTGATGGCTTTATGTTTACTGCAGCGCCCCCTGATGAGTTGTTACCCGCATTAAAATCGGACCAGCGGTGTTAAAGATTAATGGTAACATGCAGCGCCCCCTGGCGAGTTGTTACAGTAACACCTATCTAAGAACATGCACAAATCAAACCCAAAGCGATCACTGAAAGCCACATTTAAATCGGACCAATGGTTTTGCAGAATTAATGGTTGTTATTACAAACAAATATTTACTGCAGCGCCCCTTGATGAGTTGTTACCGTTAAACCTATTTAAGAACATTATACCAATCAAATCCAAAGCGATAATTGAAAACGGCATTCAAATCGGACCAATGGTTTGCAAACAAGTATTTACTGCAGCGCCCCCTGGTGAGTTGTTACCGTAACACCTATCTCAGAACATGCGCTAATCAAATCCAAAGCGATCACTGAAAACAGCATTTAAATCGGACCAATGGTTTTGCAGATAAACGGTTACATTGGCTTTTACAAACAAATGTTTACTGCAGCGCCCCCTGGTGAGTTGTTACCGCGACACCTATTTAAGAACATGCACCAATCAAATCCAAAGCGATTACTGAAAACCGCATTAAAATCAGACCAGTGGTTCTGGAGATAAATGGTAACATTGGCTTTTACAAACAAATGTTTACTGCAGCGCCCCCTGGTGAGTTGTTACCGCTACACCTATCTAAGAACATGCACCAAGCAAATCCAAAGCGATTACTGAAAACCGCATTAAAATCGGACCAGTGGTTCTGGAGATAAATGGTAACATTGGTTTGCACAAACACCCTCTCACCCCAAACGCATATACCGTCTCCGTTCCGTCGTGGGTAAAAAGTGTTTTACATTATGAATCGTGAAAACTTAAGACAATATTCGAGGGTAACAATTGGTAATAAACAAAAATATTCATTGAATTGCCAACTTTATGGCCTTGCTAATGTTAAAAGCTATATTCGATAGCTTATTTCATAGACTTCCCGGATATGTCCAGTTTTTCTAAAGCTGACTGTACTTTTCCGTGAATGTTTTCATTTAACCCTCAGCTTAAAAGGTTTATTACAAATTTATGATTACTTAATTATCTGACAGAGTACCTATTGAATATGCGGTTTTTCACTATAATTTCTCTTCACCACAGCAATATCAAATGGGCATTCTTTTTTTATGAATTGAATTTCGGAGTAATGTTTTGGTATTTTAATCTTATTGTAATAATTAAGTGTTGATAACTCTAAAGACCTACCACCAATCGTTTTTACAACTCGCTATTCTATGCCGATTCTATGAGGCTCAAAAATTAATTTGAAATTTAATACATAAGTAGATACATAACGTCACGCCTGTATCCCTTATGGGGTAGGCAGAACACCAGAGATTGTAAGACCATCTGTTGTCGCGTTTGACTAATTCGGAGGTATTATAAAGATAGAGAGATACTATTTGTAGTGTCAACCTATCGCCCACAAAAACGCCAAGTGAACCTCTGTCCCTTAACTGACTTTTACAGTATGCTCGGGAAGAGAAGCAGCTGGCACATTCTAAGTTTTTCTTTCGCTCCCAGTCCAGCATGTAAGCAATGAAATTTAATATTTTTTTTTGAAATTTAATATGAGCTCGAAAAAGAAAACGAAAAATAAATGTTCAGTTAAAATACAACATAATTCAGGGCGTTTAACTCCGAAACGATAATAAATCAAAAGCAGCCGATCCGATGAATAAATCATCATACATTTAACATATCGTCATTTTACCAATACCGGTATCAAAGCCTAGCTTACCGGTACTTAGCGGGAATTGATGAAGTTTGTCTTGTAAAGCTATACAGGGTGCTGCTAAAACTATGTATAATATTTCAAAGCAGGTTAAGAATTATGTGTGGGTAACATCATAAGTAAAAATTAAAAGAATAATTTCGATTGTCGAAAATCTGAATCCGATAGCTCAGTTGGTAGTGCCTACCCGGAATGCGGGAGATCTGGGTTCGAGTCCCAGGTGAGATAGATTATATTTGGTATTTTAATCTAATAAAAAAAATTAAATTCTTCTAAGTGAACGTAACATTATTGTTTTATAATAAACTTACTTTTAACAAAAATAGTTGGAGGTGTCTTTATTTCGTATATTAAACACAAAGATCATACTTAAACTGCTCTTCAAATTATACTTATACATGAAAATTATACTCTTAAAATTATATGTATAATACGACATTTTAGGAGCACCCTGTATAATATTTCAATCAAATCCCAGTATTATATTAAGTACACAGAAGTTTGCGAAGCATGTTTGACTTGTAACTAGCGATAAGGAGCTATTGAAGGTACGCCCTAAAAGCTGTCCAATAGGTATAAAGTTTGGTAATAACTTCTTTAAAAAGTTTTATATTAGAAAATTAGGATTTCATAACAAACTTTGAAATACCGTACTTCTTAAATATATAAACTTGTTTACCATCTATATAGGGTCGCCATATAATAGTCAATAATATTTTAATAGCAGATTAAGAAGAGATTAAGACTGATGAGTGGGTCATAATTACGATAAATAAAATATTTTTTTTAAATATTTTTCATAAATTAAAGTTCCAAAATTCTTCTAAGTGGTCAAAGTTTAAGTTTGATCTGTTATTTATGACTAAACATCAAGTAATGAAAACGTGTCCATATAATTGTGTATAGTAATAAAATCTAGATTAATCTTAAATTTTACTCACAGAGAACAATTTTGAAATTTCAATTTATGAAAAATTATGAAAAAAAAAATATTTCTTTTCGAAATTCGGACCCACTTATCATACCTAATTTGCTATTAAAATATAATTGACTATTATATGCGGACCCTGTATAAACATGGATCCATATCGGCTCACATAAAATTCGAACTCCTATTTTTTGTCTAACTACCGATATTTATTCATAATTATCACTCTTCATCATTTTATTTTTAACCCCCGACGCAAAACGAGAGGGGTGTTATAAGTTTAACGTGTCTGTGTATCTGTGTATCTGTGTATCTGTCTGTGGTATCGTAGCGCCCAAACGGATGAACCGATTTTCGTTTAGTTTTTTTTGTATTATAGATAATTTTATCCCGAGTGTTCTTAGCCATGTTTCATGAAAATCTGTTCTGCCGTTTGAAGATCATCAGCTCTTTTCTAGTTGATGAGGGGATCTGACTACCTTCCATATGTCCTTTCGATGCGAAATTTGGTACCGTATTGCATCAATTATATTGAAAGTATGTGGTAAGGTAACCATGACCTGATCAGCCGTTTGAAGGTCATCAGCTCTCTAATAGTTGATGAGGGGATCTGACTAACTTCCATATGTCGTGTCGATTCGAAATTTGGTGCCGTATTACAACAATGATATTAAAAGTATATGGTAAGGTAACCATGACCTGATCAGCCAATTGAAGATCATCAGCTCTCTAATAGTTGATGAGGGGATCTGAATAGCTTCCATATGTCGTATTGATTCGAAATTTGGTGCCGTATTACTACAATTATATTGAAAGTAGATGGTTAGGGAACCATGACCTGATCAGCCGTTTGAAGGTCATCAGCTCTCTAATAGTTGATGAGGGGATCTGACTAATTTCCATATGTCGTATCGATTCGAAATTTGGTGCCGTATTACAACAATGATATTAAAAGTATATGGTAAGGTAACCATGACCTGATCAGCCAATTGAAGATCATCAGCTCTCTAATAGTTGATGAGGGGATCTGAATAGCTTCCATATGTCGTATTGATTCGAAATTTGGTGCCGTATTACTACAATTACATTGAAAGTATATGGTAAGGGAACCATGACCTGATCAGCCGTTTGAAGATCATCAGCTCTTTAATAGTTGATGAAAGGATCTGACTACCTTCCATATATCCTATCGATTCGAAATTTTTTACCGTATTACATCAATAGTTGATGAGAGGATCTGAATAGCTTCCATATGTCGTATTGATTTCAAATTTGGTGCCGTATTACTACAATTACATTGAAAGTGTATGGTAAGGTTACAATGACCTGATCAGCCGTTTGAAGATCATCAGCTTTCTTATTGTTGATGAGGGGATCTGACTACCATCTTCCTAATATTAAAACCTACTTTAAAAAGTACAAAATAAAAGTAAAATTAAAAATTTTAAAAACCCCCCGACACAAAAAAAGACCTCAAAAACTAACAAATAATATTTTAAACCTATTCTAATTATTATCGTCCCATATATAATTGACTGTAAGACCTGTACTTTAAAATATTTTTATTTTCCGAGCGTCGTCGCCGCGTCGGGGGACCGCTAAGTGAGAAAAACAGTTGTCAGTTGCAGATTGCATCAAAAGAATTCACTCCGAAAAATTCGTAAAATCGACACAACCGTCAACGTCGTCTGCCCTTACGTGTCTGCCCGTTCGGGTCGCCGCACTTGGTGACGCCCCCCCCCCCGCGCCGCAAGCCGCACACCGAGCTCGCCGCGCGCGGCATTACGGTCCCCGACGCGGCGACGAAGCTCGGAAAATAAAAATATTTTAAAGTACAGGTCTTACAGTCAATTATATATGGGACGATAATAATTAGAATAGGTTTAAAATATTATTTGTTAGTTTTTAAGGTCTTTTTTTGTGTCGGGGGGTTTTTAAAATTTTTAATTTTACTTTTATTCATATTTTTTCCAACCGACTTCCAAAAAAGGAGGAGTTTCTCAATTCGTCTGTATGTTTTTTTTTGTGTCTTTGTCACACGATATTTCGGACAATTATGAATCGATTTTGAAAATTCTTGTTTTATATGATAGAGGGTACCTACTTCATAGTTGATCCCATATAAATTTCATCAAAATCGATTGAGTACTTCATTGAAAATTTCTGATGAATTAGTTTTATTAATTTATGATTTCAAAGAATCTTTACGTTGATGACATTTTAACTCAGCCAAGTTTTGCTCTGCATTCGTTGATTATGGTTGATACATTTTAAGTACTATCAACGAACGTTTGTGATCATATTTATTTATTCATACTGTTGCTACCAAGAACGGGTTAAAATTCATAAATTTCTTTTTCAGATCTTTTTTCTTATCTTAGAATATCTTAATTAATAATGTTGTTGCTAAGAAGTATAAGACATTAAGGTACGTATGTTGCTCCCACTTTGATGGTGTAAGTAAACGACACAGGAGAACCTGCTTATTAAATAATTTCAAAGGTCCGTAATCCCGAAGCAAACAAAAATAAGCAGGTTTATCCTTCACTTCAAGCGGGTTTTTCATCCATTAAAGAAAATATGATTTGCTATTCCCGGTTTTTTCGTAAAATATGATTTGCTATTCAGGTTTTTATTTTGGAAATAAAATAGTTTATAAGATTGTTTTCTTGTTTTGTTTCTGGTGCAGCAGCTACACTGTTTATTACATGGTTTTAAACCAAGATGACTTTGCTAGTTTGCACCAGTGCAGTGTATACCGCTATTTGCAACCAAAGGATATGTTACCGTTTCTTTATATCTAGGGCTAGAATGCGAGCACAAGGATATATTGAGTAATCACTCTATTTCAGATAGACATCGTATTAAAAAAGCACAAGATTTATTGAAAATCGCATCTCCGTACATAGACATTCCATTCCTGCTTAATTCAAGTGACAGATTTGTACCAAATGAAAAGACAGATGACATGACAATGACAGTTTTGACAATTAAAAGAGTATCAAAAATGTCGAAATCTAAAGACAAACAAGCATGGCGGTTGCCATTTACATTAAACTTTAACATTTTTGTGCGCCATTAATAAGCTGATTGAAATTTTTCGATATTTTTATCATAATTTTAGCTACGTTGTGGTCATTAAATTAGTCCACTGTTTATTAAATATTCCAATTTGAAAATATTACCTTTCGCTTGACAAGAGATGGCGTGTTTAGCGCGACCTTGGTTGGCGTCCTTGGTTGGAAGCTTGTTTGTAACGCTGTTTACAAAAGTGTGAATGAAACTCGGCATTGGTTGTAAACAAAAGTCAACTTGGTTTGAAGCCTTGTTTTAAACAGTCTAGCTGGATCTTAAATATTCACAAAAATGTTCCACGGTAAGACGACATGGACATTATATCTAACTTCACGCCTGCAGGGTTAGCAAAACACCAGAGGCAATGAAATAATTCAGATTCAGCTTCGATTCAGATTTGGTTCAGATTCGAATTTCCTTATTTGAATTCTATTCTATTTCTGAATTTCCTTACCTTTAAAACTCCACTTGAAAGAATGCCAGGTGGAAACTTTAATAATAGGTATTCCTGTTCCCGTGAATAAAATTATACTGTGAGGTCTGGCTAACGAAAGTAGACCCTGGATGTTATAGCAAACTTTTTATATGGCAGTACTAGCATAAATGTCAAAGTCGTTTTTCAACGGACTCCCAAAAAAGGAGGAGGTACGTTTCGGACGATATTATGACCCGATTTTGAAAATTCTTGTTTCATATGATAGAGGAAACTTCGGTCCCATATAAATTTCATCGAAATCGGTTAAGTATTTCAGTGAAAAAATATGTATGATTTCGGAGAATGTTTACGTGGATGACATTATAAATCAGCCAAAGTTTAGACGTAAAGTCGGTTTTTTAATGCTCTGCATTCGATGATTATACTGTTAATCAGTTAAATAAAATATTATTCTGGTGTCATTGTTGTCAGAACGGTTGTTGTTGTTGGTTTTTGGAGTTTTTGCTATTTTCGTATTTGGAAATGAATAAAAAAAAATTTGATTACAATGAATAAAAATAATTATTGTATTTTTTGTTTTCTTTTTAAATCTGTTTGATACTTTTTAGGATACTTTTATAAAAAAATTGATCAAGTATCAAGTTTGTTTAATCCATGTATTTCGTACTGTTGTCGATGTTACCATGATGGTATTTTTTTTAATTCGCAACGGTTTTTCAGTACCTACTTTCATTAGCCGGACTATAGATACTGTGCGTTTATTAGGTCTTTCCCAAAAAACCACTACAGTTTTCACGAGGTCGAAGTCACGGGCAACAGCTAGTTATAAAATAAATTATCTCTATGTAAAAGGTGTGGCGTTAAAGGCACTCTGTCTGATTTATTAATTGTGGTCGGAATGATAGACACATTAAAATCAACCTCTGTGTAGGTACCCATTTCAATCTACTTCCAACAGGAAGATGTATATTAGGAATATGTCTGTAGGTAAGTGTTTTCTGTATGTTGGCGATGTGATTATTTCGTCAATATTTATACATTTACGAGCGTTTGCCCGCGACTTCGTACACGCATAAACTCAAAAGTCCTATATTTTCCGTTCCCGTAAGAATTTCGGGAATTCCTTCCATAATACTTCACTTATTAAGGAACCTTTATACCAAGTATCATATCCGTGCATTCCAGGAATAAGGCTTTTTCATATAAATTAAAACATCATATAGTTCCCGTTCCCGTGGGTATTTCGGGAATTCCTTTCATAAAACAACCAGTCACTTTTTGAAGAACCTTTATGCCAAGTATCGTATCCGTGCACTCAAGGAATAATTTTTTTCATACAAACTAAAAAGTCCTATATTTCCCGTTCCCGTGGGAATTTCGAGAATTCCTTCCTTAGTGCACCCCTACATTCCCTAAAGAATGTATGTTCTAAATTTCAGCTCTCTACGCCCAGTAGTTACGGCTGTACGTTGTCTGTCAGTCACTCAGTAACTCAGTCAGTAACGGAACAGTTTTATATACATACTAGCTTTATCCCGCAACTTCGTATGCGCTTAACTACCCTTCTCGTGGAAATTTCAGAAACTATACAACCAGACACCCACTGAAAGAACCTTTATACCAAGTATCACACCCATGCACTCAAGGAATAAGTTTTTTTTATACAAACTAAAAATCAAATATTTCCCGTGCCCGTGGGAATTTTGGGATTTTTTTTCGTAGCACAACCAGTCACTTTTGGCTGAACCTTCATGCCAAGTATCACATCCGTACACTCAAGGAATAAGATTTTTCATACAAACTAAAAAGTCCAACCCCTTCCCGTGGGACATTTCGGGAATTCCTTCCATAATACAAACAGACACTTATTGAGGAACCTCTATATCAAGTATCACATCCGTGCACTCAAGGGATGGGATTTTTTCATACAAACTAAAACATCATATATTTCCCGTTCCCGTGGGAATTTCGGGAATTCCTTTCATAAAACAACCAGACATACATTGAAAAACCTTTACACCAAGTTTCACATCGGTGCACTCAAGGAATAAGATTTTTCATACAAACTAAAAAGTCCTATATTTCCCGTTCCCGTGGGAATTTCGGGAATTCCTTCCTTAGTGCACCTCTACATCCCCTAAAGAATGTATGTTCCAAATTGTAGCTCTCTATGCCCAGTAGTTACGGCTGTACGTTGTCTGTCAGTCACTCAGTCACTCAGTACCTCAGTACCTCAGTCACTCAGTCAGTAACGGAACAGTTTTATATATATTGATATATATATATATATTGATTTGGATGATTCTTCTTTGTTTGGTAAATAATACGTCAGTCTTATATAAATTTCATCAAATCTATGGAAACAGAAAATATTATGATAATATGCATTCAATGATAATTCTACCGAGACATACCTATATCATCGTTTTTGGTAATGCGCTCGGCTAAGCACCTCTACTCAATATTAACATCAAGTGAGATTAAAAAATAATTTATCAAATAATAAAAGAACATTTCTATTAACAGCAATGCAGGAACAAAACTCCATTTGTAGTTACAGTATTATTAATATTTCGTTGAACTATAGAACAAAAGCCTTTTGAAAACTTTTACAAAGTATGTACCAATGCGAGCTTTCAAAAATATTAACTCTGCGACCGTTGACGGACCGTAGGTCTGTATTTACTTTGTGATAAATTTAAGTTTTATACTGGTGAAAGAGTTTTTTAGTTATAATTTAAAAACGGTTTTTCTTTATAGACGAGTATATAATTTTAATATTTTAACTGCGATAAATATTTAAAAACTACCTTAAGATAACGAAGACTTTTAGACTTCAGACAATTTCGGGGGACTCAGACTTCGATATACAACGTGTAACATAATGAAGAGATAATACTTAAGGAAATTGTATGTTTGGTGATGTAGTTTATAAGCAACAGTAACATAAATTTGTTATCCTTACGGTTCGGCCGAAAAACAAGTTCAAAGTTTAGATCAAAATATCTAAGTGTCAACTCTAAAAACAGCTGTTAGCTTTTGACGAAATCTATTCGATAACAGATGGCATGAAAAATAAAGTGATGGGTAACTAAGTCAGATACTACAAAGTTCAGCCAGTGCGGGAAAGATCATAAGGTCACTGACTGCGGCACAACTCTTGTTTTAGCTTATTAGGTTGACTAGGGTTGTCAAAATATTTTGTTGTAAAATAATTAAATAAATTTGTATGAAAGTCAATACCAGCACTGATCATGCTAATTCTTTTACTGTATATTCTACGTATGGCATAGAAGCTCACCCTCAAATTTTATCTCTCCATTTTGTTACACGTTGTATAGAATGTAAAGATCTAAAGATCATGGTTCACTGCCCAGAATGATGATACGTTTGACATCAGTTAAAGAGTTGAAATGACGGTTTTTGTAGAGTGACACCACAGCCAATTTAGCTTACAAAGAACAGTTTTCCTTTTCGGATATTTTTTTATTGGTACCAGAGTTACCAATTACTAATACATAATACATAACTTTATGCCTATATCCCTAATGGGGTAGGCAGAACACCAGAGGCTATAAAACCACCTGATGTCACGTTTGACAAATTTGGAGGTATTATTTTGATGGAGAGAGACTATTGCAGTGACAGGGGGTCAGCCTATCTCCCGCAAAAACGCCAATAAAACCTCCGTCTCTTAACTGAATTTTACAGTACGTCCGGGAAGAGAAGCAGCTGTCACTGTCATTCTGAAGAAAAATAATCTATTAGTTTCAGTTGTAGGTATTTATTACAAATTAAATAAATAAAAATACATTCAATGTTCCTCTTATTTCAGAAGGTTGTCGTACAAAACGGTAACAGCAAAGCATATCCAGCATTGACATGCCAGGTTAACTGCAGTTACTGTCCTACAAGGCTTTTTTTGGCGCTTCGATGATGACGTCAGAGAAGCGTGAGGGTGAAATAAGGGTTACCATTCAGTAAAGATTCCATATTCTCAGGGGAAAATATGAATATATAAAGCTTTAGTTCTTTTCATGTTTTACCACGGAAATTTAATTTCATTTTATGTACTGCAAAAGGCAAGTGGCCTAAACTTTGAGAAAACCGTTAGGGTAACAAAAACACGGAGTTGAAGATATAAATAGAAGATTAAAAAAGAAAATGTATTCAATCATAAAGTAATATGAAATTAAAATCATGTTTTTATGATAAATTTCCTCGTCGTCTTCATCACCGGTACTTTCTTTATTAGGTACCTACTCGTATCTAGAATTGCACGTATTTTTAAAGGTTTGTAAAAATTTGCTTATCTTTCTTCACTTTTCATACAGACTTTCTGAAGAGACAATTCTCTTGAAATCGTATTTTTTTAGAAAATTCATAAATAAAATAATTTGTATTCTAAAGTGTATTTTTTCAAAGTATGGAAATGTTACTTGTTTTGTCTACTCTTACAAACGGTTTCATTGAGACGTTAAATTTTTTTTTTTTTTTTTTTTTTTATAAATTATGGATGGGACGTTTGTCTTCCATGACACCTGATGTTAAGTGAACATGAAGACTAAGGTGGTACACGTCCATCCACGAGAAACCTATTCACTCGACGCTTAAAAGTACTAGGACTATATTGGTCAGGGAAAATAGACGCAGGCAGTTCATTCCAAACCTTGGCGACCCGTATCAAAAAGGAACTGTCAAAGCGCTTAGTTCGACTTTTCGGAATATCTACCACATACGGATGGAAGTTCTGTCTGCGTCTAGTAGTCCGATGGTAAAAGGGTGAGGGTTCAATTTGTTCAAACAGAGCACTGGCGCACTCACCAAAATGTATCCTGTAGTACACGGTTAGACACGCAACCTTACGACGATGCTCTAAGGTCTGCAGTTTTTTGGTTGTAAGGTCGACGTCGTTAATAAGTTTACGGGCTCTTCGGTCAACGGAGTCCAGCGCTTCTAGTTGATACTTGGCTGAACCATCCCAAAGATGACTGCAGTACTCCATGCATGATCGCACTTGAGCTGTGTATAAGTTTAGAAGCTGTGCAGTGCCGAAGTACCGCCGCACCTTCGAGATGATTCCCAACTTTTTCGAAGCTACTTGAGCCATGGACACAATTTGTTGACCGAAGTTCAAACTGGATGTTACAGTTACGCCTAAAAGCCCTAGATGGTCAGTGATGGGGACAGATACATTTTGGAAAGTGGGCGTAAATGTGAAGGTGCTCTTTTTTGCGGAGAATAGACACGCCTGAGTTTTGGACGCGTTGAATTTGACCAAATTCGACTCACCCCAATCGGATACTTTTCGTAAGGTCAAATCAACGCGCTCAATCATTGACTTTCTCAAACTCTGGATTTCACGGGGGCTCGCTCGCGCATTGGATACGTATCTCTCTACAACAGTGCTGTCATCAGCATAACCAATAATGCCCGGTGTTAAAAGGTCATTAATGTGCAGCAAGAATAATGTTGCAGAGAGAACAGATCCCTGAGGTACCCCGGCATTAATTGCCATTTGGTCGGAGGAGTAGCCATCTAAGACTACTCGAATTGACCGTTCCCTCAGAAAATCAGATATCCAGTCGCAGAGCCTAATCGGTATGCCATATGCTGGAAGCTTACTTAAGAGACCATCATGCCAGACCCTGTCAAAGGCCTTGGAAATGTCTAAGGATACAGCTATTGCTTCACCATGACCCTCCAAGGCCTCACTCCATAAGTGAGTGGCATACACGAGAAGATCGCCGGTCGAGCGTCCGTTGCGGAAACCATATTGGCTATCGCTTAGGAGCTCGTTGGTCTCGAGGTATGCCAGGAGTCGATTATTCAATACACGTTCCATGACTTTGCAAAGTATGGAGGTGATTGAAATTGGTCGATAGTTGACAGGATCGGCACGGCTTCCCTTCTTCGGTATTGGCTGTACGTTAGCAAGCTTCCAGGACTTGGGGACCTTGCCCGATTCCAATGAAAGTCGATAGAGGTGCGTCAAAACGGGAGACAACTCAGCTGCGCAGCGTTTAAGGACCACTGCAGGAATACCGTCTGGACCACTAGCTTTGTTCTCGTCTAGGTGCAGCAAGCATTTAAGAACCTCCTTTTGGCGAATGTGAACGGTACCCATTGTAGGTCCGAACTGAGGTAATTGGGGTGGGATTTTTCCTTGGCAATCTAGACGAGAATTTTCCGCAAAGATACGAGCAAATAAATCTGCTTTCTCCTTAGCAGTATGGGCCAGAGAACCATCGGGTTTCCTCAGTGGTGGCAGCGACGGGCGACAAAAGTTCGTTTCGACCGACTTGGCAAGGGACCAGAAAGCTTTACTTCCCGAAGGGCATGCTGCTATTCTGTCTCCGATACGGCCTATGTGGGCAAAACGAGCTCTTTTAATCACCTTTTTGCAGGACTTGGCGGCAGCGTTGTATATTTTCTTAAGTTCATGCGAATCCAGGGCTTTGCTTCTGCGAGCATTTGCCCAGGCTTTGTATGCTTCCCGCTTTCGCTTTTCAGCGGCAAGGCAAGCACTATTAAACCATGGGCAAGCTTTGGTTTCAAGGGATAGGTCAGCGTGGGGAATGAAGTACTCCATTGCTTGAACTATCACACTTGAGACAGCATCAGCGCAGCACGATGGATCGGTTGATGTAAAACAAGTTTGCCGCCATGGATAAGATGCGAAGAAATGTCGCATTTCATCCCAATCTGCTGACTTGTAACGCCATACTCGCCTGGAGCCTTTTGGGCGGGTGTCAGGTGGCGAGTACAGCGATACAGATTTCACCATACAGTGATCGGATGTCCCTAAAGGTGCAGTGACGGACACCGAGTATCTGTCAGGATCGGTTGTCAGCAGAAGGTCCAAGCAATACGCAGTATGGCCAGCAACGTCGGGGATGCGCGTAGGCTCGTTAACAAGCTGTGAGAGACCATAAGTCAGCGAAAACTTAAAAGCCTCTCTGCCAGCATGGTCAGTGTCCTGATACGGGTATAACCACTGCCCGTGGTGAGCATTAAAATCCCCCAGAAACACCAACTGCGCTGTGGGAAAACGTTGCTGAATCTTATCTGCTGCATTGCCAAGGTATTCCATAAGCCTCGTTGTCTCCCGATCTCCGCTATGTGAACGATAGATACAGGCGTAAACCACTTGGTCTAGGCCAGTATCTATGTGAACCCACATGACTGAAAGGTCCGGCACTTCCAAGTAACGGAGACGCTGATAACAGATCGCGTCACTGGCATACATGCACACCCCGGCGTGCGGGCGGAAAAGAGACTCCAGGATATAGCCTGGGTAACCAAGGTATGCCGAGTCTGACGGATCGCAGATCTGCGTCTCCGTTAGAAAGAGTAGGTGTGGTCTCTCCGTCTCAAGATGGTGGTGGACATCATTCAGATTGGAGTGCACTCCTCGGATGTTACAGAAGTGCACTTTAAGGGAGAGGAAGTGCAACCGCTGTTGAACCGTACTCTTTTTAGGACCTTTCATTGTGAATTGGTAGTGGAGTGAATAGGGAGGAGAATAGAAGTTGAGTGAAGCGCTGCAAATGGAACCAAGCAACTCGTAGGGAACAACGCACCATTAGGGAACTCGCCTGGAGACTGCGGGGACGCCCGAACCCCCCCGAGGTCGCCATCGGGTCCTCTCCAACCGGTCGCCAACCGGCACGATGGAGCCTCCCGGGATTTTTCGCGAGGTGGCGGGGCAGCCTTTCTCATGTGGCTGGCATGCTACTTGGGCCCCCTACTACCTGCGGTCGGCCAGCGGTGCACCGTGCTTCGGATCCCGCTACCCTCCAAAACGAGTTACCCGGTGAGTCACTATCCTACGAGTTGAAAACAGTTCTCCAATGCAGCACGATTACTCAGACCTACCCTCCTAAATGGCTACACTAAACAACATGCCGGAACGCGACTAAGTCACTTGGCGGCATGGTTTTGTCTAGTGGGTGGTGACAAGCCGCGGCCGAAGCCTACCACCAGATGATACCGCTCGTTTAGCGCCACCCAGGGACCACGTACAAGGCATCGAGGGCTAAACCTTGCGGACGCGAGCAGTTTTCAGTCCCCGAGTTTGTTTCTGAAAACATCTTCGTCACTTTGATAACTACAATAAGTAAGCCCACATTTTGTAAATTATGGCGTGTTAAATATCTTAATACTTAATGAATTTAAAAGTACAATAACAAATATGAGTGGTTAAAGACATAAAGCGACATTTCCCAAGACGGTGGTTAGTTCCAATTTTCGCCACGCGCCAAGAGATCGTTGTCGGACGATATTTTGTTTATAAATGGAAATCAACACTTTGCGACATTAATTATAATTGATTCAGAGCTAACGAATTCATGCTGTTCAAATGTCGAGCTGCCAAAGGGTTGACAAGCACTAATCTGATTGTCAAGTTGACAATTTAACCAATTTATGAATTAGACGGTAAGTTTCTGTACTTGAGATTCAATTAATAAAGAAATTTAGCAATTACAGAGTCATTTGAATAAACGAAAGCACTTGATGACTTAATTTATGTATCGATTCGGCGCTTAAAGCGGATTTTAACGTTATTTCTATTCACGCATTCAGTCGTGTGTGCCTAAAAAGGGTACGCAATTTATTTCAGAATAATATACGAGCTTGTGTATAATTAATTATAGAAGCTTGTGAAGTTTCATTTTGGGAAATGTAATCTACATACATTATAAAATATAAGAAAATAGTTTTGATACGCGAATAATAATAATATAATATAATAATCATTTATTTCAGGCAATATAAACAAAAACACAATGATAATTATTGATTACAGAGGCCCTTAGTAAAATAAATACCTTAAAAACTAACATATATATAAATAAACAAACACAAATCACGACTTTGCAGCGGCGTGAAGCGCAGGTAACATTTATTAATATTTAGTAGAAACTTATTAATAAATGTTAATAATATATTATTTTACTAGGGAAGCTCAGTTATAAAGTTCATCATACCTCAGTATCTTCATTAGGTACCTGAATAATCAATATCACGTTTTAAATTATATTCTATGTTTATTTGTAATGAATTCAACCTCAAATAACTTGTAGATGACATAAATTGTAAAAGATTTTTTAACCATATCAAGGACTATGATTATTTTGTTTACTTCATGTTTATAGGAAGTTCGTTCCCAGATTATTTCGTAAATCACAAACGACTTGCTTAAATATGTAATCCGTAAAATGTTATCGACTCTCCCAAGCATTAAGTTGTCTGTGGATCATAAATGACACTCTTGTTGAGAATGACGAAACTGAGAATGCTCTTGTGATAGGATCGACAGAGCACACGAATCGCTGCAAAACCAAATTTCGATATTAGCTATAATTGTGGCGAAACTTAGACCATTTTTAAAACTGCAATAATGTTTTTAAATAATTATTTTTTTGTAGATATTATTTAAATGTTGACATTTTGAGATATTTGTAATATACTTATAAAATTAATTATTTTATGACTAGGAAATTTCCTTAAATTTTTGCATAAGGTTGTAAATTCATAATAAGGTTGTAAATCAATCAATATATATAAAACTGTTCCGTTACTGACTGAGTGACTGAGGTACTGAGTGACTGACAGACAACGTACAGCCGTAACTACTGGGCGTAGAGAGCTGAAATTTGGAACATACATTCTTAAGAGGATGTAGGGGTACAATACGAAATTCCCCACGGAAACGGGAAATATAGGACTTTTTAGTTTGTATGAAAAATCTTATTCCTTGAGTGCACCGATGTGAAACTTGGTGTAAAGGTTTTTCAATGTGTGTCTGGTAGTATTATGAAAGGAATTCCCGAAATTCCCACGGGAATGGGAAATATATGATGTTTTAGTTAGTATGAAAAAATCCCATCCCTACGCAAGATGACTTCAAAATATTTTGCACCATAATTTAGACAGAGCTTTTTATGGCGCGGACAAAACACTACGAAATATGTTTATTTGACATCACTCTCTTCCGGGTCAGAGAAAACCAATTTATCTTGATTATAGTTTGAAGGCGGTACACTTAAAGATTCCCAGAAAACCCTTTTTCATGGTTAAGGTACTGAATTACTAAGGCTTTATCCTCTTTGCATATAACTTTGTAAGTCTTGTGACGTATTGTATACTTAAGGAAATGTGGCTTTTTACATATTTTCCAGGATCCCATTGAGCGTTTTTCCCGCGCCTTTTTTCAAGAATTTCATTTTTCCGCTGATTTATTCGGTAATGGATTTTTGCACACGGCTCAGGTTTATTGTTCTTTTAGGCGAGTGCCTGAGAGTTTGTCTTATATTTTCGTTTTGGGAAAGAACTTTTTTTGTAAAGGTTCTTACAAACAAATGAATTTATTTATCATTTCATTAAAATTTGCACTGTACAATGTAGTTAGAAAAAAAAGCAAAACGAATTGGGTCACGTTTTCATAGCTATCAATGCTTCAACAAATAGTGGATTGGACTTTCATTATAATTTCATTCCATAATATTTTCATAGAAAATAGCAATTTAGGTTTTGGTTATGATGGCAACATATTGAAAATCGAGAGATATTACATGGAATTTCATATCAGGATTGATATTTAATAAACCATAAGATGGTGTCTATTTTAAAGAGATTATTTTGTAGTTAGATTATTTAACACAACGTTAACGTTTTATGAACGCATATTGTGAATTAGAATACATTTTTGATTTGATTCATGTATGTTTACTTGTGACTCATTTCTTTTTAATTACTTCCTTTTGAAATCATCTGAAAATTTCAGTTGCAAGTCTCAAAAGCAAACATACAAATCGAATAATTAAAATTCGAGTGTCGCAGATAATAAGTCAAAATGCAGTTGTGTGTATTTCTGGCGTTGGTTCAAGTCAACGGGTTGATAAGAGTATAAAATCCCCAGACAATCACACCAACTACATGGCCCCAAAGTAAGCATAGCTTGTGTTATGAGATACCATGTAGCGAACTAGGGGGGGAAAATAGAATATAAATACATAAATAAGTAAATGTGTGTATGGTTGAATTATGGGAATTATGAGTATGGTTGACTTGTTTGTTATTATAATACAAGTCACTTGTATATTAAACTATCCTGTGGAAATATATCTTTTTAATTTCTACACAGCAGTAAATATTTGCTAAGCAGCAAAGCATCTTCGAAATTTTTTAAAGTAAAATTAATATTTTTTCCAGGAATGACAATGATATTTTTTTACCTAAAAATCTTGCAAACCTTCTAGTAATAAATAATGTTGGCTTTATTGGTTGTAAAAAACAGTATATATGAAATAATAATCTACTAGGGTTGGCCTACTTTAAGCCGCCCTTTTTTGTATACACAAAAACTACATAGGCTGTAAACTGGACGGCAGCGACAGCGGGAGTGAGAGCGATTTATCGCGGTTTCATACAAACTCAATACTTTCTATCGTCTCGAAATCGCTGCCCGCGCCACTGTCGCAGCCGTCCAGTTTGCAGCCATAGAAATATCTGGAACCATCAACTCGATCTTTCGGTGTCTTTATAGAAAACGTGGTCGAGAAACAAAGGCGTCAAGTTGACAGTTGCAAAAGTCTCTCAGCCCACAAAATATAAGTAAAGTGTTACAAACTTATTGGACCCGGTGGGGAAAATTGGAACTAAGATTTATCCTTGCTAGAACCAGAGTTGTGGACTTAATAGCAAAGACGCAAGCGCCGCAGTTTCTGGGTCAGATAATTTTATTATGCCATACTTACTTAATCAAATAAAAAACAAAATAAAAAATTTAAAATTTTTCAAAATTTTTATTTTGTTATTTATTTCAAACTTTTTAAAGAGCATAATATAGGTACCATACATTACATTACACAACACCTCGTTCCTCATCAGCTCTCTAATGTCCCCACCACCGCTGGAAAACCCATGTAGTTTATTTAAATACATAGTGAAGTATTACTGATGAGTTGTTACCGTTAAACCTATTTAAGAACATTATACCAATCAAATCCAAAGCGATAATAGAAAACGGCATTCAAATCGGACCCATGGTTTGCAAACAAATATTTACTGTAGCGCCCCCTGGTGAGTTGTTACCGCTACACCTATCTAAGAACATGCACCAATCAAATCCAAAGCTATTACTGAAAACCGCATTAAAATCGGACCAGTGGTTCTGGAGATAAATGGTAACATTGGTTTGCACAAACACCCTCTCACCCCAAACGCATATACCGTCTCCGTTCCGTCGTGGGTAATAATAATGAAAGTGTGAAATCGCGACATTTCATGACTTAAGACAATTTCTTGCGATAAATATGTTCCATACTTATACAATTGGGTATCATCGGCCGAGTACAGTACATTTTACAATCCATATTAACTCCAGCCTTAGTTCAACGGAACTAAATTGGATTTCCGATAAATGCATCAAACTATGAAATTGATAGTTTCAGAAAACAACCCGAGGAATATTGGAGACGTTATTTATTTTTGAAATATTGGTACAGTAAATTGGTGTTCAATCACCACTGTGCTGTATGTAGAGACTTAAATTGTATGTAGTTACATGGTCGATTGGTTCATGAAGCTTTTATTTTGACACACTTCAGTCGCGTTTAACCTTCCACTTACTTCTTTTCACATAGTTACATAAAGTTGCAGGAATATAGGATTTTGAGCCTAATTTTTTGAGCGGCTACGTATCTTTAATCCATATACAGGGTTACTGGGTAAGTCGACCTAGACCCGTTAAGGCGAGGAGGTAGTACAGAGGCCGCGTTTTTACTTTTTTTAAAATGATATCAGACGTTGAAACTAGGGTTTAAAAATGTGAAAAAAATATATATACTAATTAAGAATTTCGTCTAGTCAAATTCGTATTCGGTTACACGATGCAAAGATTTTTTTAGTATTACGTATTAGTATTTTTAAGTATTTTACGCACGGCCGGGACAGCGCTAAATGCCTACTTTCGCAGGAATACCAAGCCTTAAGGGCGTGTAGTACCCGAATTTTATAACTTATTTCACCTTGAAACACCCTACCCCAAAACCGTAAGACAATTACAGATTTTTGAACTTTCAATCGCTCAGAACTATGTATTTAGTCATCTTACGTACGATTTTGATCGCTCAAATCATAGATAATGTTAATCTGCATATAAAAAATAAATAACAATCATAAAAAGCGGACCAATTTCAAAATATGATATAAGTATGGCAAAAAATAGGCAATTTAAAAAAAAAAAGTCGAATATCTCGAAAACGGTTAGGTTTAGGTTATAAGTAATAAATAAATAAATTAACCGTACATCATCAAGGTACGTAGGCGCAGTTGCCACAGCTTTCATAACAAAAAAATTGGGACATGAAACGAGTAATGAATGTAGGAAGTAAAGAAATGTTGACTTATTATTAAACATTTCCTTGAAAAAAAATAATTAAGCAACTAAATTAATTTTCACTCTACCCTACACTAGTGTTCCCAAACATAGCAGAGCTTGAGATATTGGTGACAGATAACCAGATTAATAATTAATTACATTTTTTATTAAGTAGGAAACACTCTCGAAAAATATCTAGAAAAATCCCGAAAAATTGTCGTGCAACGTACGTCGAATTTGCAATCCAGTTTGCATACAGTTGATAATATTCGACGGCAGATAATCAGATAATCAAGTGGACCATAAAGAAGTTCTAGATTGGGAGCATAAGAAAAACATAGAATGTCCAGCTGCTTCTCTTCCCGGGCATATTGCAAGTCAGTTAAGGGACAGAGCTTTTATTGGCGTTTTTGTGGGCGATGGGCTGACCCCCTGTTACTACAATAGTCTCTTTCCATGTTTATAATTCCTCCAAACGTGACAAATGTGACATCAGATAATTTCTGCCCACCTCAAAAGCCTGTGATTTTCTGCCTACTAACGGATACAAGCATGAAGTTATGTATGCATGTATGTAAGCATAAAGACGTCTTTATTCGCATTTCAAGAAGCATATATCCATGGGATATTTCTGGACCTTACAGGGAGACCTACTGTTATGAAATAAATGACTTGTAAACGTCGCGTCACGTATCTGTAGTCCAGCGGCCTTCTGAAGTTTTATACCAGCAAACTGGAGGCAACAATAATTAAATAATTCTATTAATAAAATTGTTAATTCTACTAACTAATTATTTTACTTTTATTACACAATTATCATCTTCGATCGTTGATAATGGTCAACTTCCGTGCTGGACTCGGAGTGAAGGAAAAATATGTGCCAGATGCTTCTCTTCCCGGGCAGACTGTAAAAGTCAGTTAAGGGACAGAGATTTTAATGACGTTTTTGTGGGCTGACCCCCTGTCACTGCGATAGTCTCTCTCCATCATTATAATGCCTCCAAATTTGTTTAACGTGACATCAGATGGTTTTATGAGCTCTGGTGTTCTGCCTACTCCATAAGGAATACAGGCGTCAAGTTATGTATGCATGTATGTATCTTCGACCATTGATCATCTCTAGGTTACATAACAACTTTGCAAAATGCACACTTTTTCAAAATATCTGTGGAGAGCAAACAAAATCTAGCACAAGTAAAAAGCGCAAATATTTAGATTCAAGGATGAAAAAGGTGAAACGAAATAAGGTGGTTACAATTTTCAACCAATTCTGTTTAACCAGGGTCTAATATTTGTATAGGTCAATAAGCTTCTTATTTTGAAGTGGGCAACCCTTGTGCGATATTTACTTTATTAAATATTGTGTGAAGCACGTTTTGTGGATGAACTGCTTTATAGGTAGGTACTACCTTTAAAACATAGGCAGAGTAGCGGTATTTTAATATGCCAACACCAAGACAACTTTTCAATATGAAGAAAACCGCCAATAGTCCTTCTGAAGGTGGCTTAATCCGTTAAAAAGAAAGAGTTTCATACAAAACCTTTTTTTTTGTCTGGAGGAAAACATGTTATCGTGTCCCCGACCGCCCAAGGGGAACGGTGGGGTATGTGGGGATGATCCGGCAGAAGGCCAAACCGACCCACTAAAAGCCTCCAGGCGTAGCTCCCCCGCCATAATTGGACTACGTAGTGAAAATTGTACACATGATGTGTCCTTATTTCGTTTAACTAACTGTATTTTAAATTGGCAGCGCTCTTTATCTTTTGACTGTATAAATAAGTAAAAAAATATTTCAATAAAGCTTTCACCTAAATCATGTTTCGTCGAATTACTTGCATTTGACGACATTTTTAATCTGTTGTAACTTTTTAGCCAATCCAATACGGACATGCTATGCTCGGAGTTTCCCTGCGGGAAACCAAAGTCACCAACTTAGCCAGTAGGATTGCAAAGCTGATGTGGCAATGGGCAGGGCACATAGCTCGCAGAACAGGTGGCCGTTGGGGCAGAAAAGTTCTCGAGTGGCGGCCACGTACTGGGAGACGCAGCGTAGGATGGTCCGTCCGAAGATGGACCGACGACCTGGTCAAAGTCGCCGATAACCGTTAGATGAGGGCGGTGCGAGACCGAGCAGCCGCGCAGAACCTTGGGGGAGGGCTATTTCCAGCAGTGAACGTTTACAGGCTGCTGATGATTACGATGATGACACGGACAAAAAGATAATTACCCCAATCTATGAAAGCAGGTTTTACTAAAATTTGCATTGCAGCAGGGATCGAAGTCTTAACCTCTAACATATCACCCGCGGTATGGATTCCGTCCAAAAAGTTCCACCAAGTTTTATAATTACTAACATCAAAACGTTACCTTTTTCACAAAGAATGAACTTTGTACCCAATGCACATAAATATTCATGTACAAAGAGGAAAGGTGACTCTTAAATAACCCTACAAAGGTATCAATAATACGTGTACAGTCACGTTTAGTAAAATTAATACACTTTGCTACTTATTCGGTTGTAATAAGGATTAAAGTTCAATGAAAATTTATTCTTATCATTAGACCTAACTGTACCTGTTGCCGACTGGCACGCGTCCAAACCTTTAGAATATTTGCTAAGGGCGAATCGAGCCTTTATCTGAATTTATTAGACAGGTCCAACCATTAGAGCGGTTAGCGGGGTTTCGCACTACATCCGGATGTTTTCCGAGTCGAATCCGATAAATAACGGTCCGGTGGTGGCGGCGCGGCGCGGCGCGGCGTAGCTATAGAACGATTTCCATAGTAGCTCACGCTCCAGATTCGGCATCCGGCAGCCGTCATTTCACACAAGATTTCTAAATTATTATTATATCTGATTCGGATCGGACGTACTGCGTCACCGCTCTACGCATTACACCCGATCCAAATCCGAGTAATTACGGTCCGACGTAGCCGTAAAAGTTTTTCTATGGTAGCTTACGCACTAAAAAAAATTAAAATAACCCCAGACAATCACACCAACTACATGGCCCCAAAGTAAGCATAGCTTATGTTATGGGATACCATGTAGCGAACTAGGGGGAACCTAGAATATAAATACACTAAATCCGTGGTCCGTCATATCACACAAGATTTCTAGATTCTTATTTTCTCGGATTCGGATTGGATGAAGTGCATAACCGCCCCAAACCATGTGTTATGGGTAAACGGAGAATCGTCAGGATAATGTTTACCAAGGTGTGGCAAGTCAAATTAATATGTAGTCGGTGGCTACTCTATAGTTCTTTTGGGATTGGTAGCGACGTCAGATGTTTTGCTGGGGTAGCTTGCCTTGTTCTATTTTCTTATACTCATGATTATTTGTTTGAACAATTTTTGCTAATAATGAGAAATCATCAAAAGCTGATAAATACAATACAATAGCTATTGACGTTCGTTTTACATCAGATCATGTTAGTTCTGTTATAATAATATTCAAAGTTTTTTACAAAAATCATCTTTCGCTTACAGCAAAAACTTTTAATAAAAACTAATTATTGTAAGAGTAAAGCTTAATTCTTTACTAAAATATTCCAAAACGTAATAAAATTTTACAAGTGTGCGATGCACAACAAAGCGAGCAGTTGAAATGTTTACTTCCACACAGAAATACACCATTGCAATGTTTATAAAATGTTCAAACAACCTAATTGTTTTGTAACATTACCCGTTCAACGGAGGAAAACACAGCTTCATAGAAATTCATAGACGTTAGCACATAGCAGTGACGCATGTTCCAATTTCACATTATTAGACTTTCCGAATTGTGCATCGGTCTCACAACATAGATGATTACTCTATGATTTGTCTTGATTTTTTTTTATATTGTTGGCTATAGTCTGTGGTGCTGCAGTTATTTTACTTAAATGAGTTTTTTTTTATATAGAAGAAAAAAATAGATATGAGAAAGACTCGTATTATTTTTTCGTGCAAATTAGAGCCCAGTCAAATTACCTACGCCGAATAAAGGCAAATAACGGAAATAACTCGTGTATTTTTAACTTTAACCAACTCAGCATTAGATTTTTGGTAGGTAAGTTAATCAGGACTCCACAACGAATAACTGCTATAATTTTCATGATTTTTTTTCCTCTTACTTCACAAATTTTCGGCCTAATCAGTAATAAACTTAGTAGTTAAACAGAAGTAAATGGAGTATACTCGATTTATTGTACAGTATCACATATGAACGCAAAAAATGTATTTTATTTAGAAAAAAATATTCAAAGAAGTATGTATGAAAACGTTTGAAAGTCAGTGTTTTTTCAGAACTTCGTATGTTCTGTAAAGCTTCAGATTTTCATAGGATTGAAACCATCTCTTAACTAATATATGACATACCTAAAAGTATTTTGTGTTTGTAATTATAAACATACATACATACATAACTTCATGCCTGTATCCCTAATGGCGTAGGCAGAACACTAGAGGCTATAAAATTATCTGATGTCACTTTTGACAAATTTGGAGGTATTCATATGATAGAAACTATAGTGACCTATCATATCATATATAGTATCCTATCATATGTAGTGGCCTATCGGCCGCAAAAACGCCAAACCTCCGTCCCTTAACTGACTTTTACAGTATGCCCGTGAAAAGAGAAGCAGCTGGCACATTCTATGTTTTTCTTTCACTCCTAGTCCAGAATGGAAGAAGTTTATTTTGTGTTTGTAACTATAAACTTTACAAATATTTGCTCTAAGCAGTCCGCAACGTATTTGCGTCAGGGACAAAATACAAAGAAGAGCTTTTGTACCCAATGTAGCACAGCTATCCTCATAGTTGTTCTGACATAAAAACTTTATTAGTCAAGCCACTCCACAAATGGAATAAGGGGTTGTCCACTAAATTTATTCACAAGCTACTTGAGTTCAAGGACGCAGAGGGTAAAATTGCAACAGTGCATTAGTGAGGATACTTCGGTTACCTTTGGAGTTCCGCAAGGTAGTGTTCTGGGACCAACGCTCTTTTTGGTGTACATAAACGACCTCTGCAATATGAATATTCAAAAAGGCAAGCTATTATCCTATGCTGTGTCAGCTATAATCTTCTCCGGTAAAACATGGGATGCTGTCAGGTCTAGTGCTGAGGCAGGAATGACTGAGGTGGCTCTCTGGCTGAGACGTAACCTGCTTACGTTAAATACCACAAAGACAAATTACATATGTTTTAGTACTGTAAGTAAAAACCAACCAGACAAAACTTTTGACTTAAGAATACATGACAGTGACAAAGTATGCGATCGTAACTGTAACTGCCCAACAATAACCAAAGTTTCAAATATAAAATATTTGGGAATTGTTATTGATCAGGGCTTATGTTGGCATCCACATCTAGAGCACGTGACTGGTAGAATAAGAAAATTTACATGGATTTTTAAAACTTTGAGACATGTGGTTCCTAAAGCCCAAATAAATAATGACAAAACATGTAGCCTCCTAAATCAGATATACATTTCACTAGTTGAATCTGTTATATCATATTGTATAGCTGTATGGGGTGGTTCTGCAAAAACCAAAATGATTGACGTGGAGCGAGCACAACGCGCTCTGATAAAGACTATGTGTTTCAAAAATAAAAGGTTTGAAACGGATAACCTATATTTAATTAGTGACCTATTGTCAGTTAGAAAACTTTACATAAAACAACCTATACTATTAAAACACAAAACCATACATTATAATTATGACATAAACTCAAGGAGAGGGAGGAACGCTGGATCATATGTGCCTAAAATTAAAACAAATTTAGCCTATATGCAGTATGATATGCGATCAGCTGTTTTATATAATCGCGCAAATAAAGCACTTAATATATATAATAAGCCATATTACCAATGTAAAAAAGAAGTAACAATATGGTTAAAGTCACTTGGATATGAGGATACCGAGAAATTGGTAAAATCTTCTTTTTAGAACACGGGGGCAAAACACAAATACACAAAATGCACAAACATACAATTTCATCATACTTACAATACACACATATACTCACATTCACAAATACACACTTAACTCAAGTTGATTAAAATGCTTATTTGTTTTTATATTCTTATAACTCATCAAATAATCTTATTTTCTGAAATTAGACATAAATAATATAATTTTAGAAATTCAAATGTTTTATTTACTTTAATTGTTTATTTAATTTAATTTTATCTGTTTGAAGGGAATTGGTGTGAGTTTTGATAATAGAAATTGACTTACTTTGACATGATTTTTAATTGTATGATTAATTAATTTAACTAAATTTTAAATTGTTTAAATTAATTCAAATTTTAATTGTTTCATTTAATTGTTTAACGTAATTTAATTTTATTGTTTAATTTTCAAATTTTCAAATGATTTCATATACTTAATTTATTTTTAGTAAATCTAATTTTAATTTTTAATCAATTGTAATAATAATAATAAAATTATTATTATTATTACAATAGAGGCGCTGCCATCAGTTTGATGCGTATTTCTGTAATGAGTGCAGTCGGAGAAAATTTCGAAATTAGAATCTTTCATCGAATGCTTGTTCGATGTCAGTCATATGGACGATCTAAATAAAACGAGGTTTATTTTCATTCATAACAAAATAACAATTAACATAGAATCTTTTATAAGTTCACAATGTTCTTTATGTTAATGGTCAAAAATACCATATTCCACCAGCTTTATCAATCAGCTGTCTCAAAAATAATAAAGTTCATAAACTCCCAGAACCTTTCTTGCTCCGTACGCGGATCGAACCCGCGACACACAAATTCAAAAGTCCTATATTTTGCGTTCCCGTAGGAATTTCGCGAATTCCTTCCAAAATGCATCCAGAAATATATTTAAGAACCCTTTTACCAAGTTTCACATCGGTGCACTCCTTGATTTTTCATACCAACTAAAAAGCCCAATTTTTTCGTTCCCCAGCACTCTCTACTCGTAAGAAATATATTTTCCAAATTTCAGATCTCTACGCAGTAGTAATGACTGTACGTTGTCTGTCAGTCATCTAGTCACTCAGCCACTCAGTACCTCAATCTGTAACGGAACCGATTTCATAATTATATTGATTACTGGCGGACTGCATACTAAATCAAACTCAAAACTTCCCACTTTTTATGCTGTCGGTCAGGAAGACATGAGACTAAATAAGCCGTCGATTGACTGACGGACTAGCAAGGTGAACGCAGTCGTAAATATTAGCCTGGATGAATTAGTGCCGATGCATAACTTCACGCCTGTATTTTCCGTATGGGGTAGGCAGAACACCAGAGGTAATAAACCATCTGATGTCACGTTTGACAAATTTGGAGGCATTATAATAGTGGAGGGAGCTTGTATTATGGGATACCATATAGCGAACTAGGGGGGAACCTAGAATATAAATACATAAATAGATAAACACCCAGACACGGAACATTTTTTTTTCTGGTTCCGTACGGGGATCGAACCCGCAACCACTGGCGTCTGAGGCAGATAGGTTTACCCCAACGCCAAAGTGGTCGAAGTTACAAAACACCTGCGCGGTACGCCTCGTGACAACTTCAGGAGGGAGTAGATATTTGGCGCGAAAAACTACTCGTAATATTATCTACTAGCTGCTGCCCGCGACGTCGTCTGCGTGAACACTATGCAGCACCAAACGCACCTATGATTATAACACTGCTAGCGTGATAATATGTAGCCTATATGTTGACCCGACTTCTTAACTATCTTCATGCCAAATTTGAAGTAAATCCATGCAGTACTTTTTGAGTTTATCCCGGAAAGACAAACAGACAAACAGACAAAAATTCTAAAAACTATATTTTTTGTTTCTGTTTCGATTGTAGATCATACCCCAAGTATTCTTTTAAAAAAATATTCAATGTACAGTTTTGACTTTCCTACCATTTTATTATATGTATAGATACTAGCTAATATAATAAAGCTACAGAGTTTCGTTGTTTATTTGATTCAGAGACTGCATATCGGTATAATTTTTTTAAATAGTACTAGTAAAATTTCAGTACCCTTACTAGTGTACTTCTTCATCAAACACAACAAACCTGTACAAGTTATTAAAATCTAACTTAATTATATCAGTACCCAAATAATGTATACCGGATTAATTCTGTAGATGTTTTAGTACAGAAATATTTTAACCTATTTAATTTCTGTACCGAAATGTACAGTAATATGTCCTTACGCTTCATAGGCTTGCAACTAACTATCGAACATTCTACAGTTATTTAAAAATAAAATTTTAATATTAATATTAATACCGGAAAATTTCAGTTAACTGGAAAAAAAATCAGTTATGCTACAATAATAAAAAAGATACACGAATTATTTCAGTATGAATTCCTGTACTGTTATTTTTCAATACACCTAATTTAACGGTATGACGTCATTCAGAAAAAAATGTACAGAAATTCAACCGGTATGCAGTCCTTGGTTTGATTGGATTGATTTTCAAAATTTGTTTGGCATTTGGTAGTGTAACTCCTGAGGAAATCAATGAATATATGTTACGTAGAAGTTCCTTCAGACTCTTAAGTGACGTAGTTGATAACGCGCAAAGCTGCGATGCAATGTACGAAACACAGACAGACATCAGAACATACAGATGTATATCTGTGGTACGAAATATAACATTAGAATTGCATTGCAGAAATTTTGTTGCTTTTTATTCGATTCACAAACAATGCAGTTAAATTATAGAAAACTATTTCCAGAGCATTTCATTATAGTACTTAATTTATAAATAAAAAGACCATAAACTTTGACCACCTTTGTGCATTGGTTGAGTTCGGTTGCGTGAGATAGATCCTGTGCTCGAATCCCAGCATGGCCAGTTTAGAACTTTTCTAAATCATCACGGGCCTGTAGTACAGTCGACCAAGCAGATATTTGAACCCCCTAAATAGTTTAAAAACAACGCCAGAAGTTTTAAAATGTAATTGTACGCTAGCATAACCTCTTGTTTCACTGTTTGGTCTCCATAACACAAGCATAAATAAATGATTACTTTGGGAATACAAACTTTTTGTGGCAGTTGCGATAAAGAATGCAGAGCTCTAGATTCTCTTAAAAAATATGATAAAACTACGTTCTAACAAATAAAACTAAAAATATATCTTTGTAACGTAATTATTAGAGTATATTACATATTTTCCAACATAAAAAGCGACCTCTACAACGTGAATCCTTTGCGTCGTGCCCTCAGGGCATACTCTCTGAAATGAAACCATTACGTTTGGGAACACAGCTCGTATCATTTTAATTTGAATTTCTCCTAGCCACAGGCAACACTAAACTGTGGGTACACGTAAATATGTTACTGAATTATTATTTTGTGAAGCGTAGCCGCGGATTTATGTTGAAGCGTTAAAATAGTTGATAAAGGTTTCGTTTTAAAGTGCTTCATTTGCGGTTTTTATTTAAATTAACACTTTACACGGTTGTGTTCGGACATAAAGTATTCTGTATAAATATTAAGGTAATAGTAGTTCTTGTGTATCAGATTTAGTATCTGATCCTGAGGACTCGTCGAAATTTATGACTGAAAAGGAATTGGCGTGTCGAAAATGTCACATACTAACATCATCTTGCAAATCCTGACAGACTCCTTTTGTAAAGTTAATTATTCACACTTACTTAGATATTTTATATTTTATTTTAAAACGAATATGATATATTGTTTTAGCAGGTGTATAAAATCAAAATGTTTAAATCAATAGCAAACGCTTTCTAAATCAACGTCAATGCGAATCAAAAAGACGACGAAGGTTTCTGATCTTTTTTCCCTTAAATATTGGCATAAAACTGTTTATTTTTCAAATGCAGTCTCTTTTTTCATTTCATAAGCCCAGTTTGGAACTACGTAGAACTACAAAACAATTTGTTTTCGAAACTCCCATCGGTGCGGCCAAACTTATACCGCGCAACAAGTACAGAAGTGTTTTGTTGTCGCAATATGCACCGAATACCATTATGAGAGAGTGTTGTTTCGGTTGTAATGATAAGTAGAGTGCGATTGACGTCAATGTTCTGCCGATTTTTGTCTGTTGCATGTTCCGTGTGAAGTGTATGATGAGTGTATGGAAGTGGTATTTGACGTGTTTTGTTCGTAGCAAAAGAATATTGAGGCTACGGATACGGTTTTTTGAACTTTGATGTTGGCATAGAAACGTAGGTTTAACAATGAGTGTACCGAAATAAAGATGAACTTTCATAACAGATGTTTTCAATCGAATTTCGTCTTTCTTTTTATTAAAGTCTGCTTCTATGCTGGACTGGGAGCGAAAGAAAAACATAGAATGTGCCAGCTGCTTCTCTTCCCGGGCATACTGTAAAAATCAGTTAAGGGACCGAGGTGTTATGAGAGGCTTTTTTGTGGGCGATAGGCTGACCCCCTGTCACTGCAATAGTCTCTCTTCACTATTATAATACCTACAATTTTATCAAACGTGACATCAGATGGTTTTATTACCTCTGGTGTTCTGCCTACCCCATACGGGATCCAGGCGTGAAGTTATGTACATATGTATGTATTTTATTAAAGGCTTAGCCCGCGTTTAACCTCAATCTCATTTGATGGTAAGTGAAAATGTGGTAGAAGAAAGGACACGGGCCTAGGAAAGAATTATAGTTATAGTATACAGGACTTATTAACATACGTTTAATTAAAACTTTAACCTTTCTGGTGCCTTTTTAGGAATCATATTTTTACAAATGATTACTAAAAAGGCACCGGATCGTTTAGGTTAAAATTTTAATTAAAATTATGTTATTTAAAATTATGCATCATAAAAACTAAGGACAGCAGTAAATACATATAAACTAATTGGTCTTCCGAGTCTCATCCGCGCTGTTGAGCTCTTTTTCATTCATATAAATATGAGTTATTATAGGTACTATAAGCAGCTTTTTTATTTACTTCCAGTTTTAGGTCAAGGTAGCACAAATTAACTGTAAGAACAGGCGTAATTTTTTATTAAACCTTGTTATGTATAATAGATGATTAAACGAACTTCTAAGTGAAGTTCTATCGCTATTATATGAGTCGCTTCATTCGAAGATATTATATAACAGGTAGTCCTTTTTAGGTACTAGGTAACTTCGCACAATTTAAAGTATCATAAAAAAAACACTGTGGTGGGGCGCCGCGTGGCATGATCCACCCGGTTCGCGCCAAGCCCTCATTCTTTAGAGACCCTAAACGAAACTTTTAAATGGGTTCTGGGGTGGGTGGGTACGTCATATCTTCGAATGAAGCGACTCATATAATAGCGATAGAACTTCACTTAGAAGTTCGTTTAATCATCTATTATATTTCGTCGCTTCATTCTTCAGATATTATATAACAGGTAGATTTTCAGAGATAAAAAGTTTTGTTTAGGTATATACTTGGAATTGAAATAAGTAAAGATATAAATATGTAATTACATATTTTATTATTATAGTACTTAATAATTAGTATTATTGCATAATGAGCTTCAAATAATCTTACTTTATTTGAGTTGCTAGAAATTATAATCAGCTTAAATTAATGAAACTTAGTGATAGTCTATTTATAGACACATAATTTTTAATGTAGTAATTTACTTAATATCAAAATACGTAATATTCAATAACTATTTTTAATATTAGGTTAAGTATTGTTCATGTCTCGATTAAGTATCGACAAAGCAAAGTTATTTTGTTGATCATCTAAAGGCCGATGGTAAAACTTTGCGAACACCTGTGAGTTTTGTGTCCACCCGGCCGTTTTTCGAATGACATCGACACTGATACCGGCCGCGCGCGCGGCTGAGGTTGACGCGTGTCGTGTGCTGTGCGCACTAAAACGCTCATGTCAATGCCACTCGTGGCGAGCGTTTGCTTAATCCATCGACTTAGCGTCTGACTTGATGCAGTTCTGTGGGGAGCTTTGAATGTTACGAAGAGATTCCCGGAGTTTGAACCTCAGATATTTTTTGTAATAAAAATATATTCTTTTAAAGTAGATACTGGGCATATGTTGATATTGCTTTGAAAGTTTGAGAAGAGGGAGAGATAATAAGGGCTGTTCACGATTTGGAGCGGAAGTCTTGATTATATCTGTTATAATAATATTTACTTTATCAGATTGAAAAACAATATTTTCTAATTTAATTAAAGACAATGTCTGTACTCTTTGACCGGTACATAAAGCTAATAATGTAACGAGTTTTTTTTTTTTTTTTATAATATTTTCTAATGATAAATTAATATTTGGATACCAAGAAGACAGTTGATTTAGTACTAAATTGGGATCCCAAGTAAATGAATATTTAGGCTTAATAGGTTTAGTTTTATAGGCTCCTTTTAAGAGGCGTTTAACACAACTATTATCACTTATCTCTTCTCCTAATAAAAGAGATAATGCAGATCGATGCGTATTTAATGAACCGTAAGAACATCCCTTATTAAATTGCTCGTTTAAGAATCAAAGAACTAATGGAATGGATTTTTCGAAACTATTAATTCATAACCACACTTCTTGAAACCATAACTTCAATGAGACGTTGTACTAGCGAACAGTAGCGAGCGAGGCGAGCATCAACGTGAGAGCCTCTGGTGGGCAGTCGCGCCGGCTGAACGACGTCCGGAGAGCCTCGCGGCACCCAGGGTAAGGCTGGAGTGCAGTGGGTGCTGACTCCATGGCTGAGAAGGCCAGAAGGGGAATACAAGTACCCCTTCGGCTTTATCATCAATGATTTTTCGTAAACATTTTAATACAAGAGAAAAGGGAGGAAATGCATAAAAATCCAAGTCAGCCCAGCTTATTGTAAATGCATCAACTGCGACTGCATCAGGTTCAGGCTTCTAGGTGACAAATAATTTACATTTGGCTCGACTTGAGAACAAGTCGATCTTAATGGGCCCGAAACTATTTACAATAAGTTGGAAAGCGCTATCCGAGAGGGCCCATTCAGTATCAGGGTTAAGTTTTCTGGACTCTTTCTTTCTTTCTTTTCTTTTTCTTCACTAGCTATACTTTTGAGACCTAACAAAACCGCGAGTAATTCTAAAAAGTTAATATTATTTTCTTGTTCACTGTTCGTCCATGAACCACTATATTTATTATTTTTGCATACTGCTCCCCAGCCTGTCCTAGATGCGTCGGTGTAAATTTCTAACTTATAATTTTGAGTAATGATTGGACAAGAAATAATATTAATATTATTTTTCCACCACCATAAATCTTTTAGTAATATCTTATTGAGATTCATTTTTGCCTCATAGTTTCCTCCGAACTTATTTAAGGCTAAAAAATTTTGTCTCTCTAATATTTTTGTATATAAGAATCCATATTTTGTGGCTGGACAGGCTGCGATCAATACACCTATAAGTTTAGCGAAATTTCGTATTGAACAAGTTTTAAGATTAATGTACCTATTTATTAACTGTGCAATGTTATTCCGCTCATCGCCAGGTAACGTAATAGACATCTGTTCTGTGTTGAACATAAAACCTATGAATTTGATTGACTTTTTGGTACAATGTGACTTTTATCGAAATTTACAATAAAACCTAGACAATGTAATAACTTCAAAGTTTCTCTTACATTAATCATGCATTCTTCATATGTATCTCCAATAAGAAGATCGTCTTAATAGGTAGTAGACTTAAAACCTTGTTTTCTCAAATGACTCATTACTTCACGCATAATTTTTGTAAATACCCACGGAGCTATCAATAATCCATACGGCATTGCTGTGAACTCGTAAGTGATCGGCTCAGACGAATCATTTTCTTGGAATTCGAATCGTAGGTACTTTCTGTCACTAACAAAAATCTGTATAAGTAGATATGATTCTTTTATATCTATATTGGGTAAGTATCCATTACGAGGAATTAATTTCGAGGCTGTTTTATAAGATTCCATTTTAAAATGTACTTTTGTTACGAACTTGTTTAAAGATTTTAAATTTAGTATAAACCTTTTTTCTCCGTTAGGTTTCGGAGCTAAAAATATATTTGAAATACATTGATCATTTGAAGGAGAACAAGGTTTTATAGCCCCTAAGTCTAATAATTTATTTATAGCTATTTTCATGTCTCGTTTTTCACATGATGACAAATTATTTTTAGGAATAGAATACTGAATATCGAATGGTATTCTAAATAAATACTTTAGCCACTTCAATATAACTTCATTTTTAGTTATTTTTGTCCAACAATCATAAAATAAATTAATTCGACCTGCATGTACCTTGATTAATGTTGGGTCGGAGCACGCATCCTGGATGAAGTCTGCGGCTGGAACTTGGCGTTGAACGCAGAGTTCGATTGTGGGCGCTGCTGTGTTTGAGCTGCTATCGGTTTCCTCTGACCTCCCCGCCCCCCCCCGAACGACGGGTAACGAGGAGGTCCTGTCCAGTTTCCCTGCTGAGACGACCGGTTGACCGTTGATATTTGAGAGGCGGCTGTTTTGGCTGGGCCTTTTTTAATTAGGGCTCCCTGCTTTTCAATGGCTTTACTTGCCTTTATTTTTTCCGGCACTGAACTTCCGAATAAAGTTTTGTCTCTTTCGGAGTCTTGTATAACATGTTTAAAGTTTGTATCCAAATTAGGTTAAATCAGTTTTACCCTATCTTTGGTTAACATAAAGTGGAGGTCTGATAATAGGCGGCATCCATCACTTACGTGACGGAGGGCCTTCATTTGTTTTCTTCCTTCCCAAGGAGGACGTCAATCCCTCGATTTATGGCGGTAATACCGTACCCCAGCTGTTGCTGACAGTTTTGGATTTTTTTTTTTTGTCACGTGCTCGTGCTATGTCAGTTATGGCTGCCAAGATTTCCGCATTTAATTTTGGGGCTTGCAAGTTTTTGCAGTTTTCGGGTACCGTATTTTCTATGGTTAATTTATCTTTGTCTTCTTTGGACAGTCCTTTTCTTAGTAAAGGTGTCCATAAATTTGAGAGCGTATCGTGTATTTTAGCGCCAAATTCGGGTGTATCGGAATTTGCAGCTCCAAGTGCAGTAAGCAGCTCTGGATCCAGATCGGGATTAGGTTCTCCCGATATACCTGGTGCGTCTTGTGATATTGACGGCTCCGGATTAGGGAGCGTCTTTGCAGATAGCTTTTGATCCACAGTGAATGACGCGGTAGTCTTCTGGTTATCCAGGTTTACATCATCCAGTGGTAGCGGTAACTCATACCTTGGAGGCGACATGTTTATGTTTTAACAAACATATAATTCATATTAATATAACGCTCATAACATATTACAGACAACGAGATAAATCTCCTTGAGATTACCCGCATTTTCTGTAATCGTATTGAAAACAAAAGGTGATCGATAAGATCAAATAAAATTTATTAAATTTTACATCACAACGATATTGAGCAGTTAACGTGATATATCTATTATAGATTACACGCATTTTCTGCTCTGATTTTTTAAATAACCTTGGAGGCGACATGTTTATGTCTAATTCATATTAATATAACGCCCATAACGTATTACAGACAACGAGATAAATCTCCTTGAGATTACCCGCATTTTCTGTAGTCGTATTGAAAACAAAAGGTGATCGATAAGATCAGATAAAATTTATTAAAGTTTACATCACAACGATATTGAGCAGTTAACGTGATATATCTATTATAGATTACACGCATTTTCTGCTCTGATTTTTTAAATAACATTTTTACACTGAATAAGTAGGTCTTGCCTTGTAAGATTTCTTCTTCATCGGTAGAAATAATTCGCTGTTTCCGTTTTTTATTTATTTTTTGTTCCAACTTTTTTATCTTTATATTATAATGTTGAAGCTGTTCTTCTGCTGTACGTTTAACATTTTGTAAAAACTTAAGTAAATGATTAAAGTAAATGACGTATGCTTGTTACCACGCACGAAAAAAGAATGAGGGCTTGGCGCGAACCGGGTGGATCATGCCACGCGGCGCCCCACCACAGTGTTTTTTTTATGATACTTTAAATTGTGCGAAGTTACCTAGTACCTAAAAAGGACTACCTGTTATATAATATCTGAAGAATGAAGCGACGAAATATAATAGCTATAAGTAAATAACATTTTCAGCCTAATAATTTTAAGAGAGATTGGTTATTGAGAGTTCCGGTTAAATCTATACTAAAACTTTATAATTTAATTAACAAACAAAAGCGGATTTGAATTCTTCAAACATTTCATAGCTCAACTGATAAGAAATATACAGGGTTGTTTTTTGGTCACCGGGCAAATTTTTTTTACATAATAATTATCATTTATAGAAACGATTTTTTTTTTCAAAAACAAGATATGAATTTTTTTACAAGGATATCAATATATTCGCAATCATAATAAGCAAAGCATGGTCACTGTTGATTATGAATGAATACCATTAAAATAAAGACGACTACGCGCAACTACAAAACATCTCGTAGAACTACGTCGTAGTATTATTAATGAAATGCCGCGTGGTAGTAGCTACGCTCATCAACAGCGTCTATTTTTAAAAAAAGTTTGCGGTGCCATATTCTTATGTTTTGTACTAAGCGATACTAAAATAAATATGCAGGTACGTTTATATCGTATCAAAGAAAACAAAATTTTTTGGCTGGCGACTAGAAGCAACCCTGTATATATATGCTACATTTTACACAGAAAATATCACAGCACCACAAGTTACCCGGGTAAAACCGCTCGTAATAAATATCAGACTTGCCATTCGTACGTCGTCGGCTCTATCCATCCGTTCGTCGGTTTTATCCAATAAGTGATATCCGTCGCTGTCCATGACTGTCACTGTCACTGTCGCTGTCACCGTACACACGGAAATTAACTTATTAAGCATGTCTTACACGATTTCATTTTATATGGAAAAGTATAGAATATTTTTCCTTACTATTTTCTGTATTTATTTACACAATAGGTCAGAGTGTATGATCAGCGTTGCGAGCACAGAACTTTATCGACTCGTATGTTTACGAATGTTCGTATAGTATGGAGACGGTTGCAAGTTTTTAGTTACATTATAATTTTTAATTTTACACTTAATTCAAAATTAACAAGGCTCACATTTATTTAAGCTGGCAGAAAATATCACGCTGAGACTAATAGGACCGAAGTTACATAGGAAAATGTTGCTAAAACGTAGAAAATTATTAAATTTTGAGAGCTGTCATGGCGTACGCTGCATAAACGATTTAAATCACGCAAAAATAATGTATGACGGAATTGTTCTTCTTTAAAAGTTCCAAAAAAAAGTACGGCAAATGCCTATTTTATGGTTATAAATCGCGTTCGAAATTAATGTATTAATTTGCGATGGAGTTTAATCAATACACTATTAATCCATATCCAATTTAATACATTATTTATCATAAGTGACAATACAACAAGTAAGTTGCTTCCATGCTGGACTGGGAGCGAAAGAAAAACATAGAATGTGCCAGCTGCTTCTCTTCCCAGACGTACTGTAAAAGTCAGTTAAGAGACAGGGGTTTTAAAGGCGTTTTTGTGGGCGATGGGCCCTGTTACTACAATATAACTTTATAATACCTCCAAATTTGTCAAACGTCACATCAGATGGTCTTGTAACCTCTGGTGTTCTGCCTACCCCATAAGGGATACAGGCGTGACGTTAGGTATGTATGTATGTATTATCATAAGTATTTAACTGTGAACAAAATTGTCTTTTCTGCGCAATAACTTTCTATTCTCAAAAATAAAAAATATTAAGTACCTACTCACCTCCTACTTTTTTTTCAAATCGGTGACTAAGTTGAGTTTGAACTCATTCTCACAACTCGTAGGAGTGATGGTAAGAGTAAATGAGGTCGAAGAGCGAATGGGCTTATAATAGAACTGGCTCTTCATAAAATGTTTTCGGGACGCATCACCGCTGCAGTGGTGATATTTGGCGGCAAATTTCAGTCAGGCAAGACAGTCAAGCTACCACCAAGCGGGACTCACTCGGATTAGTCGCTTTATCCAGAGAACAGAACACGGTTATCCAGAGACTGTAGGGTTATTCTAGACGTAATAACTTAATTTTCGTCAAAATCAATTAACGCTGGGTTACTATATTTTCCGCTGTGATCCGATTTTAACTTCTTAATTATGTATTGGGTGGTGGGCGATGCATCTGTGAAAATGTTATCGATACATGTTGCTGAAGTGGCTGTTACTCGTGTAGGCTCTTAAAAGAGATTTTTAGGTCCATAACAAATAAACAAATTTGTTAGCCTTCGGCTAAGGGATGATTGTATTAGTAAATCAACATTAAAATCACCACAGACAATGATATTTTTTTAAAGTATCACTAAGTTTAAGTAAAGCTTCCTCCATGATTTTTTCAAACAAATCGTAGGATGAAGCTGGCCTCTTGTATACGCTTATTATAATAACATGAGTAAAAGCTACGACAAACGAATGGTAGCTAGGTATAACAATAGTGAGTTGTAATTTCAATAACATGACGTTGAAAAATGAAATGCTTTATAGGTTCGCCTGTAGCTAATTCTGCTGTTCGTAGACTAAACGAACATACACAGATAACTTCACGCCTGAGTCCCTTATGGGATAGGCAGAACCCTAGAGGTTATAAAACCATATAATGAAGAAACAATATTGCAGTGACAGGAGGTCAGCCTATCGCCCACAAAAACGTCAATAAAACCTCTATCCCTTAAATAACCTTACAGTATGCCTGGGAAGAGAAGCAGCTGGTAGGTACATTCTACGATTTTCTGTTGCTCCCAGTCCAGCATGTAAGCAAGGCACGAACAGTTTTTTTGATCTTGAAACGTGGCATTAGTAGTTTAGATGTGAAAGCGTTCAGATAGCCAGAAAAAACTCAGTTAAAATAACGGAACTCAGTTAAAATAAACATGGGAATAGGAATTCTAAGGAAATACTCCTGGTAAAAGTACCGGGGGCTTATAAAAGGTGGGCTAAACTAATGAATCGATTTTGACGGAATAGTGTTAATTTGAACTTCAAGGAGGATATTAAAAACGGACGCATATGAAAAGTGTGTGTTGCGGCAGTACAAAAAGGTCATGGCTCAGTGAGAAGTATTGCTCTTGCGAACAAATCACTGATAATTCTGCCATAGCCAATATTATATTATATTATATATCCAACTCCGATAACCAGTATTCACGCGGACGAAGTAGAAGTAAATAAATAAAGTTTTGTTACTAGGTATTTACTTTACTTACGCCTGACTCAATCGTGGCACGTGACCTGACACGCGGATCCCTGCCAACGCTAGTGTAACCATGCGTTGCGTAATCAATTCTTTAACTTTCGGTAAAGTTTACTCAGTAAATAATTTATATTTATTTATTTTTATATTTTTCTCTTCATGTATGATCTCAAACTATCAAATAATCGAATTTCAAAAGTGACTTACCAGTTACCTTGTAGGTTGTTATATTATTTTTGTTAATTTTGCTTGCAATAAAGAAATACATTTTTCAACACATTTGCTCGTAAAGTGAGCGTTATTCTATTGAATTTAGAACTATAAACTGGGCTATAAGTCACGCGTGCATAATATATTATACCCTAGTGCATAATATAATGAATCCTACAAAGTTGAATTGTACCTTTGTGCAAATTACATGCGAGTAAACAGAGCGTATTTTATTGGTCCGGGTTATACATTAAATATTTTCAGAAACAACAAAAGAGGTTTTATACCACTTCAAATCCATATACATTTTCAAATGTTTGCGCCTTATATTAGTAAAACAAATTTGTATATCAAACAAATTATTCACAATTTACAATAATTTGTTATAAAATATTAAAATATTTGCATTTACCACTCCAAATTAAACATTTTCACTTAAAATAGGCTGTATATGCTATACAGACATTGACACATTTGGCGGAAAAAAAAACCTACGCGCATGCGCGAGGTTCGGCGCCATTTTTCAATCACAATTCACAGCTTTGTTATCAAATGTGTTTGTTATTTTATGACCACGTATGTCTGTCTTTTACTCACAAGTGTGTTGAAAAACGTCGTATGTAACAAGTGAGCGAAGTTGCTAATTACAGTCGAGGCTGTGATTTGAGCCCGAGCCGCAGGCGAGGGCTTAATAATGAGCCGAGACTGTAATTAGCAACGCTCACGAATATACTATTAAGAATATTCATGTAAGTAAATACCTGAAAAACAAAAACAATACATCCACCTGAGCGATTTTTATTTAAAATATCTAGAACCGTTTAAAGGACCGATAATTATTTAAATAGAGCACATAATGCTATTTACTGATTCAACATTTTGATCATTATTAAAACTGTTAAGAAAATAGACCTTATTTTCTTATTTAAAATAAGAACTGAAATGAAAAACAAGAAATAAGTTAAAGTAAATAATACTCACAGGAGCACTGTAGCTCATCTCATCATGAAGATGGTTGAAAGTTTTCAGCCCCTCACTCTCCAGACTTTTATAAACCAGACTGTAAATTAAAACTTCGCAACACTCAGATCCGTCTTAAATAAAACCTCAAATTCACAATCAAGTACAGTTAGCTTAGAGAAATCTTAACCAACTTTATTTTAAGAATAAATATTCTTAAATTTTGGTTCGGAAAAAAGATCGATTTGAAGTGATAAGGCCGCCGCCCATATTGTACATTTAGTGTTTTCTAAATACAATTTTTTCCCATTTTATACAAATGGCAATAAAGTATTTCATTATTTTTTTTATTCATTATTCATTAAAAACAGAGTTACAAATATAAATATAATCGAAAACAGCTACATTAGTCAATGACTGTGTCGTAGCCGTTTACGCCCACCTCAAAAACAGTATAGAACTACAATAAAGAAATTATATAAAAAGTGTTTGAATTGAACATCGTACTATTCATTTTCTAGCTAATTCTGAAAATAAGCCTAATTTCAAGCCATGAAGTTATAGGTTATTTTCCATAATAAAAGTTTTTTACGAATTACGGTGGTCCGCATTTACTTTAACGTACTAGATAGCTTGTGAAATAAAACTTGCGCTCTTTTTCATACTGTTACATTGGATAGGCTAGTGAGTTGAAAGCTTCTATAGCCCCAACTTTCGCATGATGTATGCTTATCCATGGGCAGCAGAGCTGATTATAGCCAATACTATGGAGTTAAAAACATCCTTAAATTAGCCATATTTAAAACTAGCTTTAACGCGGTTTTACCCGCGCGATTTCAAATCCCGCAGGAATATCCGGATAAAAACTAGACTGTACATTATCACTTTGCCAAATTTCATCTAAATCATTAAGCTGTTCTGCCGTGGTTGAGGAACAAACATCTGTACACCCATTAATCCAAACTTTCACATTTATTATATAAGTAAGATTTGTTCAATACCGAATGGTGTTGGATTTAACAAATCACGTCATACGTCACACTGACATTTACGCCAATTAATTAACCAAATCATAAATGATCATAAATAGCAGAAGGAATGGATATCGAAGGGGATGATATTGTAATCCTATTACTTAGATTCATTAGTATATTGATTACTTATATTAGAATATGATAAGTGAAACCTGGCATAAATATTTGATAAAGAACAATGAATAAGGTAGTTAATGTATGTTTTTCAGTTATTTGCACCTCGTGATCCCGACAAATTCGTATTTTTTAAATAAAATAAAGTTTATTTAAATATTGGTGAAGAGGCTTTATAATAATTTTATTAACTTCAGATGAATTCTTTCTTACTTCAGAAATATATTAATATAAGTTCTTCTTTCAGTAGCAACTACTGGGTCTATAAATACAGCGAAATGTATGCGTTAAAACTCGAGGATACCAATACCAATTTGAAATTTTCCTTTTATAAAATTAGTGTAACATATTGTAAAAATAAAAATACAATATGCGAAAAATTAAATATTTCTTAATCATCACATCATCATCATCACAACTCCGTGTAATGAGCCCACTACAGGGCTTTGCGTCTCTCCTGTGGGTGACGAGGAGGTTTAGGCCGTAATCCACCAAGCTGGCCCGGTGCTGGTTGGATGGCAGATATTTCAGAGTGCCGAAATGGCTTCTGACAAATCCTAACGACTACTATATACAAGTATACAGCACCCGGACCGACTGCTTAACGTGCCCTCCGAAGCACGGAAGTCGTGCAAAATGAATGGTCGGCGGTCACCCATCCTAATACAGGCCGCACCGAGCGCGCTTAACCTGCGATATCGTTTGATATGCACAGTAACCACGGCGCCACGACGACTTCATATTTTTAAATAAATAAAAATATTTAATTTTAAGGTTAATAGAGAACATAGTGGTTACTAAAATTACACAACTTAGTGCGACCTATTTACTAGACAACGAATAACGTTATCTTCAGTATAGAAACCTCAACAAGCTTCTTTAACACTAGTTCTTAATCAAACTTAATTTTGACAATATTATGACGTGAAAGTTAAAAATGCGTTCTTAATCGTTGTAAGTAAAAACTTTTTACTCGATTAGTTGAACAAATATATTTAAAAAAAAATTCCTTCGACATGTGAATATTCGCCGTCGAAATATAATCAAACAAATCTAAGAACATGTAATGAAGCAATTTTGTATTCACCGGATTCAATTCATGTCCTTCCGCTTTGCTAAGTCGAATATTTGGCAATGATTCTGAATTGTTACAATAAGGAACAAATAGGTGGAAAACATTTCAATAAATGGATACCTAATACATGTATGATTTAATGTATTTACGGGATTCTTACCACGATTTTCGATTTTATTTTCGCACGTCCGATATTTCGATGCTGTTACAAGCACCATGATCGCGCTTGTAACAGCATCGTGCTTGTAACAGCATCGAAATATCGGACGTGCGAAAATAAAATCGAAAATCGTGGTAAGAATCCCGTAAATACATTAAATCATAGTGAAAATAACCGCGATAGTTTAAAACAATTATTACCTAATACATGTTTTAATTTAATCCTTTAATTCAGATACTTGTTAAGCACTGTTTACAATGAAATAAAAGTAATACTAGTGTACATTTTTATCATTAACAAGCAATATATTTTATTATAGCAAAATAAATGTAAAATCTAGTTCGAAATCTAAATTTATTCACATCGTCAATTAGTTTCTGAGATAAGCGCATTCATACAATCAAATAATATCGATATGTACCGTATTCAACTCGAATGCATATTGTACGTACTATGATAACTGTCACAGAATGAAAGTAATTTTACATAGAAACACGTTTCCAAAGAATCAGACAGACATACAAGCACTTAGACAAAACACCATGTCGCATGTCAAACATAATTTACAAATATTCGCTATGCTGCCTAAACAGTATACAGTTTTGCAACAATATTTTCACGCTACTCAAATATTCCAAAAAATCCTCATTTTCCCGTGACATCGTTAGCTTAGCATGTCATATGTTGTATCAATTATGAGCATGAAAGATTTGCTGATTGGCGTGGAAAAAATTTACATAATTTTAGCAATCATTTTGGAGTGACAGATTTAATTATTATTTATGGCTGGCACCTCTTTACTTGGTTTTATAGTCAAATTCTCAATTTAGAACAGATAAAAGCTTTACTGATGATACGGTGAATGGCCATATGCATTTTTCAACCGACTTCCAAAAAAAGGAGGAGGTCCCAATTCGTATGTATGTTTTTTTTGTGTCTTTGTTACACGATATTTCTATGAAAATTCTTGTTTCATATGATAAAAGATACTTCACAGTTGGTTCCATATAAATTTCATCGAAATCGGTAGAGTACTTTATTGAAAATTTCAAATTTTTGAAAAAATATAAACACTAAATATTTCGGAGAATGTTTTTGGTTGATGACATTATAACTCAGCCAAAGTTTTGACGTGAAGTCGGTTTTTTTAATGCTCTACATTCGTTGATTATGCTATATCTGCTAGACTCATGCTTGTCTACTATTGTGCTACGTTTTGTTATGGATAGGTATTGTGTTACTTACACCGGAATAAAGGTATCGGGATTACCTTATGGCACTGGGTCGACTATGCATCATATTTTATTTTGCATCACTATGCATCAAGCAAACCCTGCTTATTTATGCCTTACATCATAATTGAATGGTAGCACTGAGAATAATGTAAAGTATCAAGTGTTAAGAACGATGATGATGATGTATAAATGTAAACTCAGCTTGCTTATGACTACCAATTAAATAGCTATTTACTTAAAGTTAATTGATACTTATTTGACGACGTCTATGGCGATGGGGTAAACCTATCTGCCTCAGACGTCAGTGATTGCGGGCTCTATTCCTGCACGGAACAAGAAAAAAAATTTTCCAGGTCTGGGCGTTTATTTATATACCTACTAGCTGACCCGGCAAACGTTGTTTTGCCATATATATAAGAAAAAAAAATAGATGTTGGCCGATTCTCATAGATACCGGATAAGCACAAAAAATTTCATCAAAATCGGTCAAGCCGTTTCGGAGGAGTATGGCACCGAAAACTGTGACACGAGAATTTTATATATTAGATGTATTTTCTATTCTGGGTTCCCCTAGTTCGCTACATGGTATCTCATAACACGATCTTTGCTTACTTTGAGTTATTTTTCTGTGTCTTGAATGACGAAACCAGTGTTTGATCTCATGAAAGGTGAGAACGATAAGGTCAAAAATGGAGCACTAAACAGAGCATAGTTCTGCATAGAAAATTACTGGAATATTTATAGAAAGACTTTATTATGAACTGTGGTCACTTTATGTCAGGTATATCCACTTACTGTTAAGAGTTGATATTATCTAGGTTTTTTTTTGTAAAAAGCACTGCCAAGAAAGTTATATTAATTTACTAATAGACCCAATGACCAATGGCCAGCGATGCAAAAGTGTAGTGTGAGTAAAAGGTTAGGGTTTATAGCGGTGTGTAAAAATAACCAAAATTAAAACAAAATAACAACTCTATAATTATTTTTTGGGTCTACACAAACAATTTTATATGAAGAAATATAGACCAACCTCCAGGCGAAACACAGAACAACGTTTTGCAATCAGTTTAGGACAGCGGTTCAATATTCCTTTGGCGATGTTATTTAATAACCACATCACGTATCTGTTGACCGAAATCTAGTTAATATGGGCCCTTTGTCGTATGCACGTTACATGACACAATGAAGACCAAAACGCAAAGTAGATAGAAGCAAGGTATAAGTTAAACGAAAAAATAGTAATATTAAAAAATTTAGGACTTTCTCTACAGAAAATGTAACGGATTTTGCGGAGTAAAATTATCGCAACTGAAACAACATTCGAAATATTTTTACAAAATACATTTATATAATAAAAATCAGTATCGAAAAACTTCTGAATAAAACTGATTGCAACCTTCATTCGATATTAGTAATATGTTTACATTATTTGCTCCATTTCTCATGAATTAAATTCCTCACTGTAAAGATTGGTGCACCTATGGTCCTGCTCTATATGCCCGGAAAGCTGCGCTATTGAGAACCTCGCACTGGGCACCGACGACAACGCTATAAAGGTGGCAAGTTTTCGGCGGGATATTTTTTTTAATCCTCCCAACTACATAGTCCCTAAGTAAGCATAGCTTGTGGTATGAGATACCATATAGCGAACTAGGGGGAACCTATAATCTGAATACATATATAGATAAACACCCAGACACGAAACGTATTTTATCTACTCTCATATCATAATATTCAAAATATAAAACTCAGAACGAATTTATATTGACATACTTTTTAAAATAGTATAACGAAATGAAATTAAAAAATTTAATTATAACACACTACCTCAAACAATTCAATGTTATAATATTTTTTTTTTCATTTCGATACAGATAACAGACCATAGATTTCATTTTTTTATCTGTGTCCTGCGAGCGCCGCGCTATGTTACATTCTGTGGCCGCGCGGCAAGTTTTGGCGCCTGCGCGATAATGGCGGGAATAAATTTAGGCGCATTTCATAATTGTAATATTCAGAATGTCAATACTATAAATAACAGTCTCAATCTCAATCTTTTATTTAATATCTTCAGTGTATGAGATTAGATAAAGTAGTGTATGAAACTGCACATAACTAGGTATTATGTGACAGTTTCATAAACTACTATTATCTACTCTCATATCATAATATTCAAAATATAAAACTCAGAACGAATTTATATTGACATACTTTTTAAAATAGTATAACGAAATAAAATTAAAAAATTAAATTATAACACACTACCTCGAACAATACAATGTTATAATAATTTTTTTTTTCATTTCGATACAGATAACAGACCATACATTTCATTTTTTTATCTGTGTCCTGCGAGCGCCGCGCTACGTTACATTCTGTGGCCGCGCGGCGCGTTTTGGCGCATGCGCGATAATGGCGGGAATAAATATCTTCAGTGTATGAGATTAGATAAAGTAGTGTATGAAACTGCACATAACTAGGTATTATGTGACAGTTTCATAAACTACTATTTTGTTCCGGGCGGGCATCGAACCCGCGATCACGGAGAACGAAACTTATTATAATTTTATAATAATACTTTTATCTATTCATCGATACGGTAAGAAGAAAAATAATTTTCTCCATATTAAAGCTTAGTAAATTCTTCGAAATAATCAATCGAATAAATAATCAATTCGAATAATATTTTCCTCAAGATTTCTTTATATGCGACGACCGGCTGGTGTAGCGGTAACATACATTGCCTTCTATGCCAGAGGTCCTGGGTTCGAATCCCGGCGGCGGCGGATATTTGTGTGATGAACACAGATATTAGTCGTCAAGTCATGGACGTTTATATGTTTATTTAAGTTTATTCAAATAAAAAATGTGTATTTATTCAATATGTTTGTTTATATATTTCTTAAGTATATCAGTTATCTAGTATCCATAACACAAGTTCTTAAAGAAACTTAATTTGGGCTAGATAATGTTGTGTGAGTGTCAGAAATATTTATATTTATATTATTTATTATGATATAGGGCTTACCGCTGTTGCTTTGCTCCACAGTCTATACGAAGCTTTTGCAACGAGACACCTGTTTTTTCTCATCCATAGAGAATAGTGAGTGTACATCCAACCCGTGTGTCCCGGGAATTCGTGAAACGTAGAGATAACATGAGCCTCATGCATTTACCTCATTTTCGCCCTTGGGAATTGAAAACTGTATGTGCATATGATCACTTGAAAAAAAATTGTGACATTGTAATTTATTTAGTGCAAGCAACCGGGGTGGTGGTTTTCATTTTTCCCTCTTGATGTTGATATTTTAGTTATTTATTAAAAGTAGGAGTAGAAGAAGCAACATTTTAGAATAAATTTAATTCATGATAGCCTAGTGCCGAATCACAAAGAGTAATCATGGATAAAGTTTTAAAGTCTTAGCTAAAGTTCTAAAGACTGTGTAAGACCTTAATTTTTACCGAGACGGCTTTTAAACCAAGTCTTCATCATAACGTAGTGTCGGGAAAAACTACAAATTTATTCGCATCTAGCGAGTCGTAAACATTAGATTACATTTAGGGTTCTCTGGGTTTAGTGTCTACCTCTAATATCTCGTAGTGATGTGCGCCGAAAATCTATACTAATATATAAAGCTGAAGAGTTTGTTTGTTTGAACGCGCTAATCTCAGAAATTACAAGTGGGATTTAAAAAACTCTTTTTGCATTTGATAGCCCAACTCTTGAGGAAGGTTATAGGCTATATTTTATCCCGAAATTCCCACGGGATCAAAAGTTACGCGGGTAAAACCGCGCGCGGTGGGTAGTGATCCATAAAATTGGTAAAAAGTTCCTTTTTTAAAATTACCATCAATGAAGGTCGCTCATAAAAAAAAAATGACTACTTTAGCGCCAATACAATCAAATCACTGTTATCGGTAGACATAGTGATATTGATGTCACGAGTAATTAATTATATTTAGCGCAGTTCTTTATTTACAATATCTTTATTTCCGGAACCATCAAGTAATTTCTTAATATAGACGACCACTTTGGCGATGGGGTAAACCTATCTGCCTCAGACGCCAGTGGTTGCAGGTTCGATTCCCGCACTGAACAAGAAAAAAAAAATGTTCCGTGTCTGGGTGTTTACCTATCTATTTACGTATTTATATTCTAGGTTCCCCCCTATTTCGGTACATGGTATCCCATAACTCAAGCTATGCTTACTTTGGGGCCATGTACTTGGTGTGATTGTCTGGGGATTTTATTATTATTATTTATTGTTACCTTATCGTCAGTTACCGATATATTTGACACACCAGTCTTCTTTCTCTACATGCTTTGGTATAATGGTTTGTTACAATCAGACTTAAGTTGCTCATTTAACATTTTTCTTGCACCTTACAGGAATATCGTAGTTCATAGTACAGTACACAATAGATGCAAACATGCTCCTACTTCAGATACAAATGAGCAAAAGGTCGACTTCGCCGCAGTAATGTATAAAATCCCTCATTGTTACCTGGCTTGCGATACTTATCTATCATGCTAATAGGTCGTATTTTCCTTGTCAAGGTCCTTTTTCTACAATAGCACTTACTCAGGCTGCTTCATGATATTGCAAAGAAAAGTGAATTTAATTGATGTATTTGCAGTGAAAGCCGGGTCGTTCGTTTAATCCCTACACAATGCAATTATTTGTAGGCATGAATATTTGTTTTTGTTTGCACTTGTTTGTATACAATACAAAGGATTTACATTGTCCTATTTTTTATTTGTTCATTTTCATACATACATTACTTCACATCTGTATCCCTTATGAGGTAGGCAGAACATCAGAGGCTATAATTAAACCATCTGACGTCACATTTGACAAATTTTGAGGCATTAAAATGATGGAAAGAGACTATTGCAGTGACATTCATTTTCATATTTTTTTTTTGGTTTTCAAAAAAATATTAAAACTTTTCAATATCCGTCAGTAAACGTACTGTCTGTCAGTTTACGGAAGTTCGTAACTCGTAGAGATTGTGAAACGCATTTTTGTGCCTCCTATTCGTTGGTCGTAGTTTTTACTGATGACAATCCGTTGAATATTAAAACATGGCAATACTCATTGGTGGGTAATACTCGTACGCTTTTGTAATAATATTCTAAGAAAAATTCTAGATTTAACCTTAAATAAATTTGAGAAAAGTACTCGATACTGTAAGACCACAGTTGTGTTAAAAAAGAGGTATTGTAAAATATACATGAATAATGAAAGTCTTTGTCTGTTAGCTGTTATTTTCAAAAAGATTTCGGGCCGTTTTTGTTTACTTCTTTTCAACTTTGATTGACTCTTTGAAGTAGTGGTAATAGGTTGCAATTTATAGTTAACGTGACATTTTTTTATTATGTAAAAGAAAGTTTTGACTTTTTTTTTCCTTCAATGCATAATATTTCGAAAGATACTTAATTTATTCATTCGAGGGATAAATATTAAATATCTGAATCCATGGACGATAAGACTCCATAAATAACTTTTCCTTTCGTTTTCACAATTCACTCAAAACCACGACGACATCAAAAATGCACGAAAACGTCGAGCTACAACATTACAAAGAGTGATGACCCCCATTTTTATAAAACTTGTCTCTCATACATCTAAAGAGTTGCTCAACTAGCGCAGGTATAAAGAGTCACCCCTCCCCCCACCAACCCAGGATGGGTTGGGATGGTTTCAAGAATTTTGGGAGCCACCCTCGCGAAACTCTACAACACAATTAAAATACAGTAAAAATGCATTTTATTTAACTTTTGTCTGTGAACTATTTGAAAAAGATGACTGCTGTTGAGTTTGTTAGCAGTTTTTCTTTACGTTAGAGTTGAATCTGAAATTTTATTTTTAACTAGTTTTGTTTTTACGGTCTCTGTGACTACTTGGATTAATCGTCACGAGCGGGGCTAGCATGCGAACACCGACTACGATAAATCGGGCCTTTTATCGATATTTTCTTAGAATATGGCATTTAGAGTATGTATATTTCTAAGAATATGACATCTTTGGTTCTGAGCGCTTAATCATGGTATGAAATCGAGTAATTCTATATATTATGGTGCAGATGTTAGCTAACATTATAGGATAAAATAACAAAATAATAATTATTTTGTTGATTCGAGTATTTATCGATGGACGCATGCCAGCCCTGCAGAACTCCTTGGTAGGATTTCCAGCAATAAGGATTCGATTCTTGTTGTTTCTTCTGTGTTGTTTCTGTTTACAGTGAATATTTATTTTTAAACTTGTGTTTATGTATTATGTGAATTTCTTACAAAATACGTTCCTCTTATATCTACTTTTTTTAGATTCGATGTCATAAATAATTTCATACAAAATACATATTTTGAAACAGACAATAACAGGTAAAGGGCTCGTAAATTGTACAGAGCATGTAAATTGACAAAGGTCCATGAACGGACAAGCGGGCCCTTAACATAGGTACTTCCTGATCCGGATGGCAAAGGGTATCTCGACATGAACCGGCAAAACCACTTAGATAAAACAGCTTGTATTAAAAGTTCGTTTTTTGAAAAAAAAAATATAAATAGGGTGCTGTGTTTTTTTAAAATAACTTTAATAAAGTGGCTTTATCAATTAATAGCAGCGTCGCTCATGTATTTTTCTTTTTTTTTTTTGATAAAAACCGGCTGCAATTAAATGGCTACCAAATTTTTTTAAATTTATAACGCACTAGCTGTTGCGCGCGGTTTTACCCGCGCAATTTCGATTCCCGCGGGATTTTCGGAATAAAAAGTAGCCTATACGGATTCGGAAGAATCCCTCTAAGTAATGGTAAAAGAAATTTTGAAATCGGTCCAGTAGTTTTTGAGCCTATTCAATACAAAAATACAAAAGTTTCCTCTTTATAATATTAGTATAGATTATTATTTTGAAAAAGTGAAAGACCTAACAGCAACCATCATATGTAACAAATAGACTACGAATTTTCTTTATGTGGGGCGTTAACACCAGGATGCTTCATAACAAAAAATCAGATATACTCGCCGAGATTAACAGTATAAGATTTACATTGTAAACAAAAGCTTTCTCAAAATCAGACTGTAGAAACAAATGAACGGGCCACTATACCTGGCATTGTAGTAACATCGAGACAGCTCCATTTGATGCAGAAACTCTAACTAACGAAGGTTCCACACAACAATGGCGTCCGCTTGATATACTTTTCCATATACAATATTGATCGAACAAGAAACGGAATTACTTCTGATTGATATAAGCGCAATATAATAGTCATCACAATCAGACTGTCTTCTTTGTGTGGAGGATATTGAATACATACTCGACTATATGATTTTTTAAATAGATATGTTAAGGGAAGTAGAACGAGTCCGATGCTTATAGCGTTTTATGTTCGGATATGTATATGATTATTGATGTTTCCTGGTTTTGTACACTGATACAGCTTGCTAAATATTGCCTTTCGGGTTTCTGGTTCGGGTTTAGACTTTTATTTGAAATCAAAATCAAAAATCAATAAAACTTTTATTCATAATAGGTTTACAAAAGAAACACTTTATGAATATCAAACGGTAGATGAGGGCTGCGCGACATGGAAAATCTAGTTGGCGGAGGCCTCTGTCCAGCGGTGTGCGTCTCTCGGCTCATGAAGATGATGATCGCCCATTATCCTTCAATATAGCAATCTATTTCTTCGGCTTTAAGAAACGAAATAAAATTAGGACCCTAGGTAGACCGAGGGGAAAAAAGCCGGTGGAAAAAAAACTCTCGGCACTCTTTTATCAAAGTGCTCATAATAGGTACAATTTGGCAGAAATACAACTCAGCTATGACATGAGTAAACAAACAGTAGACAGCTATTCGTGCTTGCCATTGTCATGTCTCAGCCAGGCTGCTTAGATGGTGATTTACATTTAATATTTGGAAATAACCTGTGGAGATATCAATCCCACGCTCTTTTATCATCTAATCTAAATAATCTTTGAGTTTATAGTAGCCTTTTTTGCATGATGTTTCTTTGATTCTTCTTTTAAATTTATTAAACGTTAGAGATTGAATTGATTTTAGTATTTTATTGTAAATACGTACCTACTGACATTCCACATTCCTATGAATGATTTGGTGCTTTTAGCCAGTGTTAATTTGGGAAACGCTAACTTATGGTCGTTCCTTGTCCTTACAGAATATTTTTTATCATGATTATCTTTCACAGTTTTAAATTTATTACTATTCTTATAAATATACATAATGTTTTCATAAATATATTGTGATGCAAGGGTCAAGATACCAATCTCTTTAAACTTTGAGATTGTAAAGAAGAATTAGTGTTGTGTCTTGAGTTAATAAGTCTTCATTGAGGTCAAATTCTACGTTTTTGTACCCGAATGTACACAAAAAAAAATTAAGTAAATATCTTTTTTTAGATTTTAGCTGGCTTAACATTGTATGTAAAAATAATCATTTGTATCCGTACATTTTTTTAATGCCAAAAAGTGACTTGTATCCGCGCAGTACCAGGATATCCCCTTCTTTCGCTGTTCGGTATCAGAAACAGAACTTAACTAATATTATTATGTCGTAAGACTTTGGTGTCACAAAGTTGGTGGGTCATTTGGAAAATTTACGACCGTCACCAAAATCCACCTCATTGTGATTGTGCGTAGAAAAAAAATACGAATCAGTCTTGTGCTCGTAGTATGAAAAGCTTACACGCGCTCCGGTCGTTACCCGTAGCAACGAGCGAGTGAATACTACGGATATACGGCAGGTATCTGAAAATCATGATGTTCTAAGCCTCATATGACTGCGAAATTAAACATAAAATTTATGGATATTTATTACCACTATATCGTATTTCATATTGAATCCAGGTCGTTAGTCGTACTCAATTGTTCTTTATCATTTATCAATGAAACTTGTTTTTATACCGAACTTTTTCTACGAGTTTTAATGAAACTAACGCAAGCAAATTTCCTTATTAATCCTATATCAATTCGATTCTCGTTTTACATAGGATGCTCTTTTGATCTTAAGATCACGTTATGTATATTCCAAATATGTATTTAACTATAAGTCGGAGCTAACGATAAGTTGGCGATATTAAGATGTTAGTATGACTTCATGGTAACGGAAGTATGTTGGTAGCACTGTTAAAGAGGGCGCTAAATGCAATGAATGACTGACATTCGATTGCAGTGCCATTGATTATATCTTGAAGTAGGATGATGGCAAGTGACACAGATACGGTTAGGACGGCTAGGTGCGCTGAGGTATCTCGGACTGACGGTCGATAGTAGCTCGGTATTAATTGAGATGGCATTGTAACTGACGGAACGGACTCGCGAATAAAGATTTTTTGTGACTAAGTCAGGGTTATACCCAAGCCCACAGACTCGGTATTAAGTAACTGTCCAGTGATTAATTCTATCGTGTTTTGTGAGTAACGCTTCTTTTCGTTTTGTTCGTTTTCCGACATATATTATATTACTGAAAAGAAAATAAGGACCACACAAGGAACAACAACCATTTTCATTGCTTCATTAACAGTAGATATGTCTATTTTTTTTTTTAAAATTTGAGCTATGTGTTGCATAAAATCGAATAGTTATAATAAAATCAAACCCATTCAAGATAAATTAAAAGGGACCCGTATTTTCGCTGGAATAGTATTAATGTAACACCTATAGTTGGAATAGTATTTCCAGTAATGACATATTATTAAGTTCAGATGTAGAGCGTTTGATAATGCTAATATCAATTAATTGCCATAAAAGATGAAAGAGAAAGTCGATCCCTCTGGTTTTTTTTGCATTAAAAGCGGATCTTGAGCAAGGTTACTTTATAAGTCAAAAGTTTCTGCTCAGAACTGCACATAAAACACTTTGGACATAACATGGCGCCTATCTGCCGCCCGGGATTACACTAGATAAAATGTTCATAGATGGGGCCCATATATTGTCTCGCATACAAAAGAACCCAAACTAGGCGATCAGCGGGGCTAGCATGCGACTATCGACATCGATAAATCGGGCCTTTATATCGATAGTTCCTTGAAATATAGCAGAGTACCTATGTTTTTTTAGAATATGGCAGCTTTGGTTCTGTTTGCTTAATCATGGTATCGAATCAAGTAATTCAATCTATTATGGTGTATCTATCTATCTTCCATGCTGGACTGGGAGCGAAAGAAAAACATAGAATGTGCCAGCTGCTTCTCTTCCCGGGCATACTGTAAAAGTCAGTTAAGGGACGGAGGTTTTATTGACGTTTTCGTGGGCGATAGGCTGACCCCCTATCTCTGCAAGTCTCTCTCCATCATCACAATACCTCCAAATTTGTCAAACGTAAATCAGATGGTTTTATAGCGTCTGGTGTTCTGCCTACCCCACTAGGGCTACAGGCGTGACGTTATGTATGTATGTATTACATATGGTGCCCATATTATCTAACATGATAGTAGAAAATATTTATCAAGTGATTCGAGTATTTATCGATGTCTAGTCCCGCAGACTGGAATAATAATCGCCTAGAAGAAGACGAGTTAAAGTTAAAGCCTTTCATAAGTCACCTTTCCAATTTATTTCATGAACTCCAAGGAAGATTTAAAACTTTATTCTTCCAAATGAACACGTTTATTCATTAGGCTTCTCAACTTGAAGGATAAGAAACATTAACAAAGCATTTCCAATTATTTACCTTTTAAATTGAATAACTTCGGCCGAAAACTTCTCTGGAGTTTACATTATTTTCTTTGCTAACAATCTTTTTTACATAAATAACAAAGTTTATAACAATAACGATTATTACATCGGTCTTGAAAGGAATTCTTTCGAAATATTGCTTTAAGTACCTTCCTGTTGTATAAAATTTTCCTTGTATTTATTCGTGGCCTTCAAGTTTTTGGTTGTGTAAATTTAATATTCAATGTTTTCATCGGTGACTAAGATCTTTTTTAAAATGAGGTGGTCGCAATCTAGGTGTACTTTGATGGGAGAACCACACAACAAATCTACTTTCAACAAAATACTTCGTATTCCAATAGTCACTATATGACAGCTACGATATAAATTTACAGTATTTCGCATTTTTAGTGGGAGTTTATATAATAAGAGCTTAGGCAATTTGGTACAATGAACTGAATTTCACTCGTGAATTTTTATTAGCATAATACATACATACGTCATAACTTCACGCCTGTATCCTTTATGGGGTGGGCAGAACAACAGAGGCTACAAACCCATGTGATATCACGTTTGAAAAAAATTGGAGGTATTATAAAGGGTGTTTGGTCCAACGCCAGCCAAATTGATATGGCCTGTAGAATAGGTTATCTGCTATGCCCTAGAGGCCATTAAAAATTCTAAAACTAGTTCTAATATTAATAAAACTAAAATCAATTTGTCTCTAAATTGACTTTACAGTATGCCCAGGAATATTTATTTATTTATTTATTTACAAACAAACAACCATCATTACAGGTCCTCAACCTAATGCAATGGTGTTGCCAAAAACAATTTTCAAACAACAAAAAAATAACCATTTTACCTCCATAAAAACAAATATTAAACACTAGGTACTAACACTATAACTACATACATAAAATGCGGCCTGAGTGAATTCATTCAGCGAACAAAAAAACAGGTCTACGCGGTCAGACATTGTGTTGAGTGTCCGCAAAGCACGCGTGAACGGCGCGCGGTACAACAGAGCGGTGCGCGCGCGCGGCACCAGGAACAAGACCGGCCGCCGACGCCTGCCTACGTATCCATCCGGCACACACAGCTGCATGCATACTAGCACGCCTGGGTTGTGTATTTTGCCACGAATCACGCCAAATAGATAAGTAGCTAGAGCTACCTCTCTCCTTGTCTCAAGTCTGTAATACCCCACCATACCCAGAACAAATAAAGTGGGATACAGCAATGGGTATCCAGGGTATACTCCGTAAATTTTCTTAAAAAGGAATCTGCAAAATTTATTTTGTATACGCTCCACCATTAACTTATATTCCTATGTACACATAGGAATATAGATAGCAGTCGAGTCCGCCCTGAAAAGGGCAAATGAATTAGCCCGCACAACCTCAGCGAGAGAAAACTTTCCGTGAAGAGCTTTGGCTTGATAACCCAACCCGCACAGGAGGCAACAAGGAGGCAGCGCAATGCGAGCGCTCGGGAGCGACCGAAAACACGACCGCTCAGGAGTGGACGCTAACGGGAAGTGAGTGGAATCTGAGTACCTAAGGATTGGGCTTAAAAGCCTCATAATGTAGGAAGTGCTGTTGTGGTCTATGGAATGAACGCATATCGAGATAATTAATGATATGGATGTCATTAACATGTGGTTTCAACATCACGGTTCACAAATCACACAGCCACCTAAGTAATGAATTTAATGAAATTTCCCGATCGTATATTTTTAACAAAATTCAGTTGATCACCAAACTGATCGACTGCAGCATAAAAAATCAAAATTAGTGAAATGATTAATAAAATGAAACTGACGTTGTGCGAATAAAGTGATTTATAACTATGACACAAGTATGGACATCCTGTAACCGTGGTAGACATATTAATCAGATCTAACTTAATCATAACGTTTTTTTAATAATAAACAAAATGTTTTCTAGTCATTTATGACCATCTTGCTTTTTTTTGATTACCATACTACCGTACTACCATACTTTTGAACTCACAACTTTCGGAATAGTGAACTTTCGAACTAACGTAGGTACATGGCACTTTCATACGGTCGAACTCGTTATCACCTAGGTATTCCATACTTCGCGACGGTTAAGTTTTGCACTAACGTACATACATCGAACTAGCATAATTTGGGGTCTTTCGAAATTCCGTAGCGGAGTCCAATTTTGTTGTTGGAAAACTCTGTGATATGACAGGGATCCCCACAGGTTTGCTATAAACCAAGGACTGCATACCAGTATGAATTTCTGTACATTTTTTCTGTATGACGTTATACCGTTCAATTAGGTGTATTTAAAAATAACAATACAGGGATTCATACTGAAATAATTCGTGAACCTTTTTTATTATTGTAGCATAACTGATTTTTTTTCCAGTTAACTGAAATTTTCCGGTAATAATATTAATGTGGATATTAAAATTTTATTTTTAAATAACTGTAGAATGTTCGATAGTTTAGTAGAAGCCTACGAAGCGTAGTACATATGCATACATTTCGGTACAGAAATTAAATAGGTTAAAATATTTCTGTACTAAAAACATCTACAGAAATTAATTCGGTACCTATACATTATTTGGGTACTGATTTAATTAATTTAGATTTTAATAACTTTTTCAGTTATTGCGTTTGATGAAGCAGTACACTTATAACGGTACTGAAATTTTACTAGTACTATTTAAAAAATTTATACCGATATGCAGTCCCTGCTATAAACTATAACTATCTTGCTTATGAACTTCTTAATATCTTAAAGCAATCTTTTCTGCTACACTAGATGTCTAGTCAGTCTCGGCTTATGCATGCTCTAGACAAGTTTATTGAGGTTAAACATTGATTAAAGTCTTAAGACTTTACTCAACTTAAGACTCTTTTAATATAAAGTTTAACAGGGTTTTTTAAAGTAAAGGGAAGAAGAGTGGAATATGTTTACGTAATATTTAATGGTTAGTTTAAAATTACTCCTCACTTTTTTTTGAAAAAGTAAAAGTGATGAGAAATTGTTAATAACTTTGAGGTCAGAATAAAACAATTTCACAATAAACAATATGCAGAAGCGCACACGCCGATCGACAATACCGAACTGGTTTTATAATATTTTTTCAGTTTTTGCATTAAATAATGTTCAATTATTATGTAATAACTGAAAATTATTATTTACCTTATATCGCTTGTTGCTAAGGCCCATAGTATGGCCTGAAAACGCGGATAAGAACGTTTGAAAACTACGCACGCTGACCCGCTCAGTCCGGTCGCGCTAGGCTTCCGCCTTAGTCACTTCAGTATGGACACTACATTATGGTTTCATTTGTTTGATATTTCGCTTCTGTCGTCGCCACCGCGTAAGGCTCACAGTATGGACGCACACCACGGTACAACATTTTTAATTACTTCCTACACTGTAAAAAATAGACAGTTATCATGTTTTATTAAGTTATTCCAAAGATCAGACCGGAATAACCCGTAATTTCCGATTAAAATAAATAAAATATAGTAGGTAATAAATAATTTATTAATTGAGTTGCCAGCAGATGAAACACCTTAAAAACTTACTTATATAACCATAATATCTTCAAAAATATCAAAAAGCATCAATAATATAGCTTTCGTATATTTTTTAGCAATTAAACACATACAAATTTTCTCCTTTCCTAAATAACATGAAAGTTAGCTAGCTCGTGCAAATGCCACTAATTAGCATGTACAGGTGAATGCTTCATTCAGGTATTGAAACGCGATGCTTAATTCGAGTATACCACTAAATAGGAAGTCGGTTGATATTCGAGAGCACCATGTAGTGTGGCAAAGTGTAGCGTACTGTGGCATAGTGTTGCGTAGTGTGGAATGGAGCAGCACTGCGCCATCCTAGGACATATTCAGTAATAATAGTAATAATTAGAATGGTATCTTGAAGTGAGTGCGAATTCGCCATAAACAGGCAAAAAACAGGCGTGAGGTTCAATAAATTAAATAGTAAATAACACAGCCTAATTAAAAAATAAAACTAATTATTTAAAGATTTTAATATGGCAGCACAGAATAAAGAGATAAAAAAGAAGACGTGACAGTGTCGTACACTTTTGATCCTGCTATCACGGCAAGACGCCGGTGAGATTGAAACTTTGGATTTATTGTTTTGGCGCCATTTGTATGATTGGAAGTTAATATTTCTGTGTGTGAAAAAATATATTAAGTCATTCTTCTTATTCTATTTATTTGTAAAGACCTGATAATATTTTTTTGAAAAACAGAGCTTACTTTTGGTTTTCAATTTATTTCCGTACTTGCCAATAAGTACTTCTTAAACTTTATTTCGTGTTTAGAGAAATCAATAATATCGAAGTTGAATTCTATCTTGTATCAAAGAATAACTAAACTGCTATTTTGGTACTAGTTTTCCTACAAGTGTAGTCTTTTCTAACACATGAAAATTACTATTGGTCCCGAGTCAGAAAAGTTAGAAAAAATTCACAAATAGCAAAATAAAAATCAAACCATAAGAAACCAAATATTTTGATAATTACATTTTATTTTTGCTGGTTTGTACCTACTGAAATATTAAAAAACAAACTCTAAGCAGACCGTAAAGCGTTACATAGTATTTTTGAAATATATTTTAAAGCCATCAATTTGGACAATAAATGACATTTTAATTAAAACTTTATTCCTTTTCCGTTCCAATTTGATCCTCGTGGTAAAATGCTATTAAACTTTTAAAAATGTCCAAAAGAGACATATTCTTAAATAACTGAAAATGTTATTAAATGCAAAAACTAAAAAATATTATTGAGGCATATTTTCCTTTTTTTCTAAGAATAACCTTTTTTAAGCGTTAACATTTTAAGACATAATCTGTGAAAGTAAAAAGCAATTTAAGACTAAAATATTACAGCCTACAAACACAGGGTGACTGTTACATGACGCGCCATAGGAGCAGAGTATGTAGATGGGATCATTTGCAAGTATTTAATTAAAGTCTTTCTATGGGTTAAGTCTTATAGTTTTATAGATATACATAATTTTGCAAAAGTTTGCCTTAAACTCTCACATTTTTTTTATTAATCCATATTTCTTTATAAATTATCGTTAATGAGTAACTTATACGTGCCTGTGATTAAGTGACATCGGTTTTTGCCGAAAATAAATTCTCAAAAAAAAAGCTATTGCCCTTGAAAAATCACAAAAGGGTGAAAAAAATCTCGAACACAAAAATTTCAACACATTTAAAAAAAAATCGGCAGAATATTGTCTTAAGTTTTCGCGATTCATACTATTAAATAAAACACTTTTTAACCGGATTTATCGCGTATATTTACAGTCGCTCGTGACCACGGGGTCTGCAAAGACACCGAAACGTCGAGTCAAAATTTAAAATGTAAATATACGCGATAAATCCGGTTAAAAAGTGTTTTATTTAAAATCGGCAGAGTTTTGTAAACTTATTTTAATTTTACAAACTTTTTTAGTCTATAAACTTTCCAAAAATACCAAATTTAAAACAAAAACATGTTTCATTTCAATGCAAAATTCTCTTAAGTAGTAAAATACCCTTTTGTGATTTGGATTAATAAAAAGTTGTGAGAGTCTGAATGCAAACTTTTGAGAAAATTTCAAAAAAGTACAGAATTACGCCTATCTCTAAAACTATAAGACTTAACCCATAGAAAGTAGGCTTTAAATACTTGAAAATGTCCCTATCTACACGCTCTGCTCCTATGGCGGGCCATGTACCAGTCACCCTGTATAAAGTTCAATCGACAAAGTCGCTTTTCACAACTTTTCCAGTGACGGTAAGAGTATGCACAGGAGACTTATACTAAAATTTATTGAAAACTTTCAAAGGTGGCATCGTTTTAGCTATTCAAAGTGATACCTCTCTTCTATGTAGGATATAAGTACAAAAATGAAATAAGCTGCATCTTGAAGTCTGCGGCCTTCAGTAAATCTCCCATAACTGTGTTGTATGCTGGGATTAATACAGCATATTTTCCTTAAAACATTTCCATGCCATAGCATGTTACTTTGTCACTGCATTGCACCATTTTTAAGTGAAAATAGGATGAAATAACTAAGAAACATACTGACTTTCACATTAGTAGTATTAGATGAGATTTTAGTAATCACGGTCCAATGAGTAAAACTTTAGGAAAAACCCAGATTTATCTTTTTACGTTGTTTATCAGGTACAGGCCCGCACGCATACAATATGCATGCATATTGTATGTGTGCAGGAAACTGGGTGGTATACATAATTCTGTTGCCGACTGTACATACAAATAGGAATCAGAGGTGTTAAACCCCTTAATAGGCCCAGTGATTGCCAGAATAACCAGGCAGCGCCGATATTGAAAAATGTCCATTACATTATTAGAAAATAATCCGGTGACAAAAATATACAATCATGCAGAGCTTGCTAATGATATGGTTAATAATAGTAGCACCCAAGAGAATAAATAAAGTTCCTAATCTAAAACTTACTTGGGCTGTGAATGCAGTAAACACCACACGGGAATAACGTGGCAAACTGTCTTCGGAATCACGCACTTGGTCGTGACATAAATGTTGGTCACACATTCTTAAACCATTATTATTAAACCATTATTAAATCATTTAGGCAAAACATTGCTTAACCTCTCATATCAAGCAATTAATGGTTGATTTCAATATTCAATTCAGTGGTCGATATCATAACGAAGGAATTGGTGTTCCCTTCTCTCTGCCTACCCCAAAGGGACACAGGCGTGAGGTTATGTATGTATGTATCAAAACGAAACACGCCTTTCGATGATAATCTATTTGTTTTTTGGTAGTTATATCATTTGGAGTTTAGATATTAAAACTTTACAACTTTGATTCACAACGCAAAATCTCACACTAGAATCGGTTAATTTTGTACCGCTTTACTTTCTTAGTTCAACGATTATTAATTTAAATTAAATTACGGATTTACAGCCAAATCAAAACATGCAGACGGCTATAATAGGCCGATATCGTGCATTAGGAGATAGATTGATTTTTTTTTCAAATATCTCACTACAAATAGACGTTGAATTTCAATTAAAAACTCCACTGTGAATCGCAATAACCGTTTTATTGAAAGTCTAACCAATATATTGAATACTCGAAATCATTCAATAAGATTTATTTAAACAAAAAACTAAAATCGCAAAATCCCATAAAACTATCAAGAACATAGCATAAGTATATCATAATTCTACAATTTAAATGCAAACCCTATTTTGTTTACAGATCTGTTGAGAGAAAGCACTCATATCATACCGTTTGCACATATCTTTATTTATAAAAAATGGACTAAACAGATGGTTTAAGAAGTTTTGCTTGGCTTTCTGCCAACTCAGTAGATTGGGTCACGGATGTGGTGAGCACGCTGTGTCGGAACATGCTTTCTGATGGAAAGTTTTGTCAACAAACATGCAATTTATTGACAAAACTACTTCTTTATTACAATGTGAATAAAATTTATTATGTGAAGAAAAAGTTCTGTAAGTAATATTGTCTTAATTTTTCACAAAAACATAAGAATAGAACGGTAAGATGAAGTTTAGAGGTAAACATAACATTGATGTAAAATATGGAATAAATAGAAAATTAACTTAAATATCTAAGCATACAATATACAGGGTTGATTTGTAGTCACCAGCCAAATTTAAATGTTAACTTTTTTCATACGATATAAACGTACCTGCATATTTATTTTAATATAGCTCAGTACAAAAAAATAAAGATATGGCACCACAAACTTTTACGCAAATAGTCGCTGTTGATGAACATAGCTACTACGACGCGGCATTTCGTTGATAATACTACGACGTAGTACTACGAGATTTTTTGTAGTAGCGCGTAGTTGTCTTTAATGGTAATTTAACGTGACCATGGTTTGCTAAATATGTTAGCGGATTCATTTATTTATTTGTAAAAAAAATAAATACTTTTTTGCAAAAATCGTTCCTATAAATGATACTTATTGAGTAAAAAAAATTTGGCCGGTGACCACAAATCAACCCTGTATAAATATGAGAAAATAAACTTGAATTCCTAACATTTATTCATTTTGTAATTTGGACCAACCGCCAAGGGAAGGACGTTTCGGTGTATTTACACCGCACAGACACCTGTACCGATGTCACAAGGGAATAAGTCCAAAATCGGTTAAAATTTAAATTTATTTACGATATAATCCGGTTATAAAGCCTTTTATTTAAGCTAAGGCAGCAGTTGTAAATAACTTTACATACATTTTTAATTAATTTTCAAAAAGACTTAAAAGATACGAGTCCGCCACACAAATATAACTTATTTCCAGATCTGAGGTCTCTTATGTAGAAGGCAGCGTTACTAATCTGTACACCACAAAGTCGTTATGACAGAAGGATCCAAACACATCACTAAACGATTAGTGACACCAGCACAATATGATAAACTATTTCGTTGGAGAAGAACAAAATGTGATGCAAGCAACTATACCAGTGCACGAACACTATTTTGCAAATCCGCGTCGACCCATAAGTAGTATTAACCTGAATTCAACGCTTTGTCAGAAGAAATTACATAAATCCGATAATCCTGATATCCATCTACCAGAATTTGGTCAATTTGGTAGATAATGGCCTTAACTTCTTTCACCAGAGGAGGTAGCCAACGCTGATTCCATTTTGAGATAAAAGTGAAATGAATACCACGCAGTCCACCGTCGTATTTTTTACAACATAAAAAAAATCTACAAGGTGTTTATTCTTTTAAACGTCTATATTGATATGATGTATGTTTACTCATTAAAATGGCTTCCTGGATTGAGTGGAAATATCTCACACATAGTCTTCTTATTCATTAGTCGTCCTCTTTACCCGTAGGAAAATGACGTACCTTGTTATTATTTAGTCTACTAACGGATATCTATTATCTTTTTTAGTGAAAATATTATTGTCAGTTATACTAGCCCTGATGGTGTGGTATGTGCTAGATGTTTTGGTAGTATTTCGATCTATTTTAAGCATAACTATCACCAACTAACCAATAAAAATATATAATACATACATACATAGCTTGTATCTTTGTAACCTGCATCTTTTATGGGGCAGGCAGAACACCAGAGACTAAAAAACCATCTGATGTCACGTTTGACAATTTTGAAGGTATTATAAAGATGGGGAGAGACTATTGCAGTGACAGGGATCAGCCTGTAAAACCTCTGTCCCTTAACTGACTTATTCAGTATGCCCGGGAGGAGAAGCACTTGACATAGATGCATAAAAACGATGTCACATAAGCAATCATTAACAATTAAAAACGGGACAAAATCAAGGTTATTGAAATAACCTCACACAGAAACGCATAAGAGTGTTGTTATCAGGCTCAACCCGCGTTCTGGAAAGGTCAGCTAAAAGTGTGAACATGCATCAGTGCCGCTACGTCACTCAAGTGTGCTATGACGTCACATGTCACCTATTTTAAGATTCGGTCGAGTAACCCGAGATAACTCCAGGCAGTGAGTTGTGGTTGCTTTGAGAGCGGGACTGCTCCGACTGACAGGGATTTGGAATTATTTTGCACTGAATATTATAATTAGTCTGTGTAGTGAATTTATGCAACTCGCACTAGGCACAAATGCTTTTTTTCTTGATTTCGCGTCACACAATTGTAGTTTTGTAAGCAAAAAGTGTTACTGCACAAATAGCTTTGTAGCTCCAAAAATCCTACGGAACAAAATGTTTACCGGTTCTAATACTACGAAGTATAAACACCGGTATTCGTAGTTTCCATTTTAACTATTATAATACCTAAGCATATGTAAGAGAAGTTGTGGTCCAAATTGAGGAAAGGCTCACCCTAGATAATTACGGGAACATGGGTATCCCAAGCTTTGGGTCGGCATCGCATCATTAATCGTACTATCTTTAATTAATGATTCCCATAGGTCCGGGATCAGGTGGATCAAGTGCTCCTTTACCTGCACTCAAAATCAAATTATAATATCAATATCAGTTTGAGATTTTGTAACAAAACGTTTAAATTATACTTTAATGTTGCTTCTTACGCCATTAATCAAAATATTCAAGAGAATCACGGAATTCATGTAATCTTTGCTATTTTCTTAAGTCTAAATTATTTTTTATTGACTATACCGCCTATGAATGCATTCTTTTATTCTTTTAATATCCAGACACGCGGCAGCGTGTCAAGCCAAGTTAAAGCAAAGAAACTGGCTAGCCAGCGCCAAGTGTAATATTATACGAACCACTTGGTGCCACTTTTGATCCTTCTATAACTCAGAACCTCTTTAACGTAAACGCATAGAACTACGTGTGTTTAATTATAAATAATAATAATAATAATAGTACGAAAATTTCTATCTCTAGCAAATTAATTATTAGTACTTGGCTTCGGCCCGTACACTTATTAACCTCCTCGGAGAGCATATATTTGAAAAAAGAATAATAATAATAATAAGCCCCCTAAAACCCAACCATACGTCCAGATCGAACATCAGATCACGTGGGGGGCGGACACACGATTCAAATATCACTGGCGTGGCTAACATGGCACTGGTAACCCATGAAATATGGAGACACGTTCACAAAGAAAAAAACGTATTGGGCCGCTTCCCGGGGGCGATCGCCGGGGCACACCTGGATCTGACGCTGGGTGTTCCAGCATGCGAACCGTCAGAGGTGAGGAGTTGAACAGGCGGACTCCCACCGATAAATATGTTACAGCCGATAACCCTGACGATGGTGACTCATTTACAAATAATACTGATACACCTTTAGAACCCTATAGCCCGAGCACAATATCATATACACCTTCTAGAGCATCTTCAGCATCTTCAACATCACCATCGTCGCCACCTATACCATCATCGCCTATTAGTAATGATACAGTATCAGCCACTCCAACCTTGAATGTTGCGCGGGAGGTTAATACCTTCTTACCCGCGTCCACCAAGGCTGGAAAACACCGAGTTCGCATGAGTTGGAGTAAGGATGTTAATATTTTTATCATGCGAACCTATTTCTACATAACCAAATTAGAGACTGACTTTACCACCTACAGGAAACAACTACATGAACTCTTTACTAAACAATATCCTGAAATAACCGTGTCCGAACAACGAATCTCAGATCAGAGAAGAATCATAGTAAAAAATAAACTTTTGTCTCCAGATATAATAGACCAATTAAAAGACGAAACACGAGCTAAATTGACAGAATTAGTAAATGACAGTGACAGTTTCAGCACACTTCCACAAAACATACCTATAACAACACAACAATTACAAACACAACAGCTCACTTACTCACAGCTTAATATGCAAGCTCATTCTAACGACTTTTCACAATCACATACACAAATATCACACTCAGCCACACAAACTGAATCTATTACAATAACGATTGAAAATGATATTGAGACATTAGTATCTGAAGAGCAAAACTTAATCACTGATACATACACCCTAGAAGTATACGAAAAATTAAAAGCAGCCCTAACTCGATATTCAGGAATGAACCCAGTGCTTCGACCAAAACTACCCAAACTTAACTACTGCTCTAAGTTGTTCCTATTACTCAACTTATTTAATGAAAATATACTACAACAATTTATCTCTGATGACGTTCAACTTATAGACCTACACACGCTCATTTATTGCACGGCTTTGGTTATATCTGAAGAATTAAATTATAAAGTCACAGATCACCCAGCAACTACAAGACCAAAGCACGATATCAAACCTCCATGGCAGCAAAGACTAGAAAACGACATTGAAAAATTAAGAGTAGACTGCGGTAGACTAACACAGTACATAAACAATAACAGAACTAATAGAGTAATAAAGGCAGTTGAAAGGATATTTAGCATCAATCACACGCACTCTAAATATGAAAATAGAAATAAAAAACCAGAGGAGTTCTTGGACACCCTGAAACAAAAATTAGCACTAAAAGTCCATAGGCTTAGGAGATATAAAAAAGCGCAACAACGTAAAAAAGATAACGCTACATTCGCTACAAATGAAAAAATGTTTTATAGGAACCTTCATAAACCAAACTCTAACACTAATAACACAAATGAAAACATAACTACAAAAGATGAACTTCAAAACTTTTGGTCTGGCATATGGGAGGAACAAGTACAACACAACGACAAGGCACCCTGGATTTCAGAAGAAAAAAATAAATGGAGCACAATAGACGAAATGGAATTCATTGAAATCACCGAAGCTGAAATTACACACATAACTAATAGATTACATAATTGGAAATCACCTGGAATAGATAAAATACATAATTTTTGGTATAAAAAAATTACTTCATTGCACAAACTATTAGCAAAAAATTTAACAAGTATCATACAACAAGAACAAAATATACCGGAATTCATTGCGACAGGAATAACCTATATGTTACCTAAATCTAATGACTTGTCACAACCTTCCCAATTCAGACCAATTACGTGCCTACCCACACTATATAAAATACTTACATCCGCAATCACAATTAAAATTAATTCTCATATTAAACAAAACAATATATTGGCAGAAGAACAGAAAGGCTGCAGACAGGGCCACATGGGTTGTAAAGAACAACTTATAATTGACTCCACTATACATAAACACGCAAACTCAAAAAATAGAAATCTTCATTGCACATATATCGATTATAAAAAAGCCTTCGATAGTGTGCCTCATTCATGGTTGATACAAGTACTCAAAATTTATAAAATTAACATTAAAATAATTAACTTCTTACGTAATATTATGTCACAATGGAGAACCACGCTTCAAAATATAAACTTTAAAAACAATATTGTTACAACGCGACCCATAGCTATTAGGAAAGGAATATTCCAAGGTGATTCTTTAAGCCCCCTGTGGTTCTGTCTTGCCCTTAATCCCCTGTCTTATTTACTACAACGATGCCAGTCTGGCTATCACTTCACAAGCTCTAAAGAAGAAACATCAATATCTCATCTCATCTATATGGACGATATAAAACTTTATGCACAAACCACAAAAGACATGAAGAAACTTGTAGAAGCTACAGCAGAGTTTAGCAAAGATATTGGCATGCAATTTGGCTTAGAAAAATGTAAAACACTCCACATTGTAAGGGGTAAGGTTAAACCTGGTGGATACACAGTCAATAATACAGATACAATTACTGCAATGGAACCCCACGATTTCTATAAGTATTTAGGTTACACACAATTAAAAGGACTAGATCATGTACGGATTAAAAATAACTTGACCACAGAATACAAAAATAGACTTAACAAGATATGCAAAACCCAACTTTCTGGACGACACATTACTAAAGCTATAAACACCTTTGCCGTCCCTATATTAACATATTCATTCGGAGTTGTTAAATGGACTAAAACAGATATAGAACAATTGGAACGAACTACACGCACAACTCTTACAAGACATAATAATTTACACCCTAAATCAGCTGTCGAAAGACTAACTATTAAAAGACAAAATGGTGGAAGAGGCTTAATAGACATTCAGCACTTGTGGCAGAAACAAATCATTCGACTCAAATCATTTTTTCACACAAAATATCGCACAAGTAAAATACATAAAGAAATAGTTCTACACGATTTTAACTACACTCCACTAAACTTAACCGCTCAATTAGACACACAAAATACCCACAATATAGACCCGCAGATAAAAAAGATTGATGACTGGAAAAAGAAGACACTCCACGGCCGACATCCTCATGACCTAGATATGTCACATATTAATAAAGAAGCCTCAAATAAATGGCTTAAAATAGGTTATTTATTCCCTGAAACAGAAGGTTTCATGATAGCGATACAAGATCAGATTGTCAACACCAAAAACTATAGAAAACACATCATCAAGGACCCCACGGTAACCAACGATAAATGCCGGAAGTGCCATGCCCAGTCAGAAACAATCCAACACATAACTGGAGCATGCACCGCCCTTTCACAATCAGATTATACTCACAGACACAATCAAGTAGCGAACGTAATCCATCAAAAACTTGCACTAAAATATTCACTCATACAAAAGGCAAACACGCCTTATTATAACTACATACCACAAACTATCCTGGAGAATACAACCCATAAACTTTACTATGACCGTGCTGTACTCACTGATAGAACTATTCACTACAATAGACCAGACATAATCTTACAGGATAAAGCGAACAAAATTACTTACATAATAGATATCGCAGTACCTAATACACACAACATACAAAAGACAATCACCGAAAAAATTAGTAAATATGCAGACGTTAAAGATGAAATTACCCGTATCTGGAGACAAGATAAAGTTTACATAGTACCCATAGTCCTATCATCTACAGGTGTTATCCCAAATCACCTCCTACATAGCCTTAAACTACTAAATCTGAAAGAAACTCTCTATATCACCCTACAAAAAGCTGCAATACTAAACACATGTAGAATTGTTAGGAAATTCTTGCAAACGGAAGAAAATTAAATAAAATAAATTCATATCCCAATCATCAAAGCCATTTCCCTTCAATATACACAGAGCTGCACTTACTTGGTTTTTTTTACCCGTAAGTGCGGTTAAAACCAGCCTTCATTGGCTGAGAATTTCAACCATTCGAAATAATAATAATAAAAAGCTTTATTTCACATTTACACAAAACATACACAATATACACAATTTAAAACATTTATAAAATACAAACACAAATTATACAATATTACAAACATAAATTAAAATACCTAAATAGTAGTGTGTGTGTAGGTGTGAGTATGTATTTGGTGGTGATTTGGTGCGAGTGTGTATATATGTATGTTCCGTGCGTGTGAAAATGGCGCTGGCTCAGCATGTGCCACAGTTGACTGAGGCGCTGTTATTCTGCCAGGAACCAAAATGAAAAACTTACCTATGAATTCAATCAATGTGTGTGCCGAGTATTAATAAAGCTTGGCTTTAAGTTTAAAATCCGAAAAGTGAATGGAAAAATTGTGTAAAAATATATAAAAAAAGGAATTTAATAATTGAAGTGGAAAAAAGATAATATAAATAATAATAGTACTAACAACATGAAATAAAAAACCAACCATCACTAACTTATAAATTTCTAAAAAAAAAAAAAACTGTAATGTTTAAAAATTGCAGTTTCAGGTACCCAGCGAAACCTGATGCGAAAATAAATAATTTCGATATGCCAATTTGAAACTATGCACCGATTTTAAAAGTTTTACTGGCGGCGGAATATCATTCCAGCATTTCGTCGCTGCGTACCTGAAACTGCCCCTAAAAAGAGCAGTTCGATGGCTTGGGACGGTCAACTGCTTTGAACCCTCTCTTGTACCATATCGATGATCAATATGACGCCAAGAAAGTTTAGAATATAGATATTCTGGTTATTTTTTATTGATTACTCCAAACAATAAACAGGCAAGATGTAGTTTAACGCGGTTTTCAACTTTAAGTATTTTTGCCTGATTAATGAAGGGAGTAACGTGGGTTCTCGGTGGGCTGTTGAAGCAAAATCTGGCACATGCATTCTGTACCCTCTGTGCAAGGGCCAGAGATCTCTTCAAAAGACAAGGTCCATACACAGTTAGACAGTGATTTAGTTTTGATAGTACCAGAGACTCGCAAAGCAACACACGAAGTTCTGGCGATATGTATGGACGAACCCTATATAAAACCCTCAGCCTATACAAACAATTTCTGACCAATTCTACAACATGCTCATGAAACTTCAAACCACTGTCCATAAGAAGCCCTAAATTTCGGGCTTTGTCCACACGAGCTATCGGGCAGCCGTTAATGGCAACTAGTGGATTAAATCCCTTAATTTTTTGGACTTGTATTTATTAAATAAATATAATAAATAAAATCCCCAGACAATCACACGAACTACATGGCCCCAAAGTAAGCATAGCTTTTATGGGATACCATATAGCGAACTAGGGGGGAACCTAGAATATAAATACATAAATAGATAAACACCCAGACACGGAACATTTTTTTTTCTGGTACCGTGCGGGAATCGAACCCGCAACCACGTGCGTCTGAGGCAGATAAGTTTACCCCAACGCCAAAGTTATATCTATTAGGACATGTAGAAGCCCAAATTTCATGAAGCTAGCTTAAGTGGTTATAAAGATATGAAGGTCAAAAAGTCATTGGTCAGCTTATATTAGATCAGTTACTTTATAAATTTATTCAACATTTCAATTCTGATAAAAACTAGCCAAATCAAATCTTACCTACTATAATATATCACATTTTCAAATAAGATGCAATTGTTTTAGGTATTCAATAAAGCAAAGAAATAGTATTATAATATTGTTCATAATGTTAATTTATATTTCGATTTTGCATAGAACTTGGCACTCACTTAGATCTCCATTCTTTTTGCGGCGAAGCCGAGAGCCAAGCATAATTTTTATATTGAACTTGGCTCTCCTTTTTTACATTTATGTTTGTGGTGGGATTACTTTTTACTGTAACGTGAAGTGTAAATAAAAACGTAGATAAATTGTAATATACAACGCATTATGACGTTTTTTTTTCTTGAATATTTCCATTTACATGCAGTTAGTTATTTTTTAAAATCATTTTGCTCTTTCTTACAAAACTCTTGAGGTTAAACCACAGGATGCTGCCAATTAAAACTGTTAGCTTTTTAAGTAATTTAAATTGCAATGATAAAAAAATAGAATTGTTTGGTCTAGGTTAGCTCAAAAAAGTTATATTAAATGTGATGCTGAATGTATTCTATACTTCAAGTGAAGATTATATATTTTTCTTTAAGTAATTACATATGAGTGATTGTGTTTAATTTTTGATTTCGATTGGCTAACTAAGGACAATCCAAAACTGACTGATTTCTGTTTACCTAGATGTAAGAATCCTAACCGCCAGATTCATCGCTCCAAACCATTGTCATCTAAGGGATACATTATTCACGGATCTTTGTACTGTCAGGGCCAAATATTACTTTCCCTACTTCATCTAACGCCAAGCAGCCACGTGCGGTTGTATACTCGTTACTTTTTTTGTTTAAAAAAATACAGCTTAATACTTTTCTCAAGAGCTGGGTTATCACATGTTATTTGTAATCCGATTGTCAGAAACACTTCCTTCGGGTTTTTAAAGTTTTTAGTATAGTATAGATACCTGTACACAGGTCCAGCGCGGCGGGGCACACCCGTGACTAAATCAAATATTCAAATCAAATATTCTGAACTATTTTCAATTAAAGTGCATTTCCTTCTTTTTCAAGGACATTTATGGAAATCTATTAGATATTTTATTTTAACCTGCTAGTCGAAGGCGTCCATGATTAAGATAGCGGTGGCATTAAAATGGAATGATTGTATCTGAAATAACGAGATAGACCTTAAACCTTCCTCATTACTCACTCTGTCAATTAGCGTTATCTGTATAAAAATATGTACAGTAACTTTTAAGTTTTTCACGTTCAGAAAAACACTCAGAACCAACAAGGGTTGGTACTTAAATGATTGTTTTGTGCGTAATTATGTTTTATTAAACAATGATGTATACATATCAATGTTTATATGTATATGCCATACTTTTATTAATTCTAAGTTCATATCATATATTCTTCTAGGTAAAATCTCATTTGGATGTCCTCGTATATCAACCCGAAATAAAAAAGTTTTCCAACCATCAACAGCTCGAACTAATTATGGTTCAAACACTTTTATTCGTAGATCATGCAACAAATATAATGCTTCTTTCTCCGACTTGGATATATTCAACTTCAATATTTTGAATTATAGAAAAGCACTTGTAAAACAAATATGTATTACTATGCCTTAACGTTTAAATTGTTGTATTTATTGTAAATTTGTTTTAAATGTTGTATTAAATTTTAAACTTTTAAATTTAAATACATACTTTTCTTATATAGTTTCTTTACGTTATAATTATACTTTTATTGTTTAGTTTAAGATTTCATAGTAACTTTATTTTAATTTTCTTATGATGTTTAACTAATAGTGGAAACTTGATTGGATACTGTGTTACTTATAATAATCTAATAATAGCCATAATTGTTCTGTTTGTTTCCCTAATAAAGATAAATAAATATTCATATGATAATACTAAATATTTCCATCGCTTTCGATTACTCTTTATTTTTCCCAGAATATAATGCCTAACCTTTGTCATTCATCAAAATTCATTACGATTTCCGCGCCACCAACATTCGCACGTGATTGGCATTAAACATTGCACAAGTACAACTTTGTGGCTATATATTTGCTAGAAAACTACTTATATGTATTCTTAATAGATTAAGACGCTAATGAACTGTAATAAAAAGTATTCCAACATGAAAAAAGTGCTTTGATAAGGTGAATTAATATTGTTACAAGAAACAGTTTAAATTGATGACACAGACAAAGTATAAATTACATACTCGTCACAAAGTAAAATACTTGACTACGTCGTCGTTACAAAATTAGATGAAAACTCGTCCGAAAAAAACTCGTCTGCGGATGAAAAGCCACCTGCACAAATTATTGTGTGACGAATCGTCCGTAAGTGAAAACGTTTTCAGATGAGTTGCCGCCTAAGTCGTTACAAGGGAGAGAATTAGTAGCGTCTCTCAGAAGCGTCTATTTGAATTGTTTGATTTTTCATCGTTCTAACTTAGCATAGATAATATAAATTAACATAACTTTTGTGTGTCATACGGCACAGTGCTTTTTTAAGCTAACTTACTTTTAGTATGAAAACCCTTTATATACGGAGAAATGTGTGTTTCCACTATTGTTACCTTTTACTGGTCTACAGAAGTATTCATGAAAGCATTCCGTAAGTAGGTATACGTTTGCTTGCGTTGTGCAAACTCTTTGCACAAACTTGAGACAGTCTCAACAGGTGAACTCAAATATGGTGAACAGAGTCAAGCGTAATCACAGTGTATATAAAAAAGCAAAAAATTTTGAGGATTCAGGAAACTGGGACCACCCGTAATTTTTACCACAAATCCATTATTTAAGTGCCAGATTTGGTACAGTTAGCAGATAAATAAAACAAAGTTATTCAATATTTATAGTTTTTAATTGACGTTCTTGTAGGTACCTACTGATGAAAAAGTATATCACTCTTAAATTATAATATTCTTATTTTTTTGCATTTACTTAAAAAGTAAATTCGATGGCATGTGTGTGGCCAATTATTTAATAAATAAAAAAATGGTCCCAGTTGCCTGAATCACAGATATACATCTACATAGACAACCCAAATGCATGTACTATCGAACCAACTGAATCACTACCCAATTTGCTCATAATTCGTTTGAAACTGTCAAACTTGTTAGGTCTATCGCCGCGTATAATGTGCTTAGGACATTTTAGATGCTGTACGAATTATGTACGTCTGTGTCAAATGAAATGATAAAACACCAAGGAAACGTATCCTCAGCCGAATTTCGATCTAATAGCATTTAGACGGTTTGCCAAAATGAGCTTGTTGTGGGTCATGATTCAGTTGGTTCGATGGTACTTCGCGTGTCCGAACCCCGACCAAGCGTCAAAGTTGGTCGCCGAAGATTGAGTCCGCGCATATGTATGTCTGTTACAAAATTGATAACACAATATCGATATCGAGCGGTGTCTTTACATCGGTTTGTATTTCCCAGCAATCAGCTGGAAAATACACAGTAAGTGTAAAAGTCGGCACGCTTGGTTTCACTACAAATTGTGACACTTGCGTTGTCTATGTAAATGTATGTCTGTGGCCTGAATCCTCGAAACTTTGAGGTTAAATTTTGATATTTTAGGTGTTTTTCTTTATTTGTATTGTCACCTACATGTGAAAACTTTTAATTGGCTGTGATCTTCTTTTGTTTTCTGTTAATTATGTGTCTTATAAAGTAAACGCGATAAAATCCAGTAAAAAGGACTTTTATACAGGATGACTGGTGACAAATTTTAGATACTGAAGGAGAGCACTCTGTATTCGATTCTAATCATAATTATGTACTTAAAGTAGGTACTTAATTTTTCACTTCAATTCCCTATAAATAAATAAAATTTTACTAATATACTTTACTTACGCCTGAGTCAATTGCGGCACGTTATCTGGCACGCGCATCGCTGCCAACTCTGTAACTTTGCGTTGCGTAATCAATTCTTTTACTTTCGGTTAAGTTTCTTCATGTATGATCTCAAACTATCAAATCCTCGAATTTCAAAAGTGACCCACCAGCCACCCTGTTTAACAGATTTAGAAAAGTGGAAAACAGAGAGAAAAGTTTGAGGATTGATATGCCAGTATTTTTGAAAATATCATGCAAGAAAACATTTTAAACTTGGAAAGCTAACCATGATAAGTATCACTGTAAGGAAGGACTTCTAATACTTAAGTTAATAACCATAAATTAGCGTTTTAAAATTTCAAAATTGCATTTTATTAACAGGATATTGACAGGAATTTTTAACCTCAATCCAATAAAAAAATGAAAAAAAATGAGGAATATTGCGTAAAGAAATTCAAAGATTTTATAGTATCACAGATTTGTAGCGACATCTAGCGACGCGCCATAGAACGTTGACGATACGACGAAGTTTCCTACATCGCGCTATCAAAGTTTATATAGCAGCTGACATATATACGACATCCTGACATCAAGCGACGGGCCGTGGGCTGCCGCCTGCCATCCCTTTTCTTGGAGATTTTACATTTAATTTTATTTACATACATAACTTCACGCCTGTATCCCTTATGGGGTAGGCAGAAAACCAGTGGTTATAGGACCATCTGATGTCACGTTTGACAAATGAGGTATTATAATGATGGAGATAGGCTATTGCAGTGACAGGGGAGTCAGCCTATCGCCCACAAAAATGCCAATAAAACCTCTGTCCCTCAACTGACTTTTACAGTATACCCGGGAAGCAGCTGGTACATTCTATGTTTTTCGTTCGCTCCCAGTCCCGCATGGAAGCATAAAAAATAAAAAATAATAATTTTATTTCTTAAAATTAAATGTAAATCTGTGGATGTGTCCGGATATTAGCAGGTCTCTTTCTCTTTTATTTGACAATTGTATAACTGAGAATTGTATGTACTTTTGATTTGACAGAAGTGTGCCAAGCCCTTTTTCCGCCGGCTTTTTCCTCTATTAAAGTCAAACAAGTAAATTCTTATGTTTATTGGCTGTATAACAGCAACGCCGAACATTTCATTTTATTTCGAAATGAAATATCTACTTATGTTTATTCAGCAATCATATTGCAAATCTTTGACCCAGTTAACATTTTGTTTTCATCTTTATTTTCATTACAGACTTTTTAACCAACTTCAAAAAAAGAGGAGATTCTCAATTCGCTCGCATGTTTTTTTTATGTTTGTTACCTCATAATCTTTGACAGTGTGAACCGATTTTGATGATTCTTGTTTCAAATGAAAGAGGATACTTCAGAACCCTTATAAATTTTATCGAAATCGATTGAGTACTTCTTTTTTAAATATGTATGAATTCAGAGATCGTTTAGGTACCTTGAATGAATGAATGAATGAGAAATTTATTGACACACACACAACAAAAAAATAGAAAAATAACAAATTTAAATTAAAACAAAAGAATAAAAAAGTTTTGGTAAAATTCACAACTTTTTTGCCGTGCCCGTCAATGGGCTCCGGCTCAGCATGGTGTTGCAATATAAAACTGCAACGCTGGTATTCTGACGGCAACCCAAACAGAGACGCACGGAATCAGCGACAAACGCAGCGTCACTTAATATAGACTGACTTGTTTAATTAAACTATAAGAATATAATAAATTAGTAGTAAAGCGGGTAATATATGTATGTTAAAAAAAGGTAAGAGTATAAGAACTGTTTCAGAAATTAAATTTAAATTTAAGCATCGTTTACAAATCAAATCGAATCAATGTGACGACCTTATACTTATACCTTATACTTCAGCCAAAGTTTGTAGATTATACATTAGAATCATATCATTAATTCGTCTTTCGATTTATGCAACAATTTAAAAATCTACATTATTTTATTTTATCTGTGTATACAGAGTTAATTTTAATCAGCGCATCACCTTTTGCAGGCAGCCTCTCCATATTAATCCCAACAACATTTGCACTTATTAAAATTGATAGTTTTTGATATTACAGTTTTCCCATACAAAAAATATTAGCCTCTGTTTAGAGGCGTAGCTCTATTTACTCTGAGCGTAGGTATGCCACGCACCTTGAGCAGTAAAATATCGCTTCATAATAATAATCGATAGGTAACAAAATGCAGAGTAAGAAGCAATTTTTTTTTGTTTTTTGTTTTTGTAAAAAGTCGAGGATCAAATGATGTTGGGATGGATGTGAAGAGGATAATTTTCTATTCAGTCGCTCGTGAACACGGGATCACGCTATTGTATTTATTGCATACATACATAACTTCACGCCTGTATCCCTTATGGGGTAGGCAGAACACCAGAGGACATCAAACCATCTGATATCACGTTTAACAAATTTCGAGGTATTATAGTGATGGAGAGAGACTATTGCAGTAACAGGGAGTCAGCCTATCGCCCGCAAAAAACGCCAAGAAAACCTCTGTACCTTAACTGACTTTTACAGTATGCCCGGGAAGAGAAGCAGCTGGCACATTCTATGTTTTTCTTTCGCTCCCAGTCCAGCATGCTATTTATTGCTATTGTAATTATATCGCTTCTATACATATATGGTAAAAATTTGTTTCATAGTTTAAACAATATATCTTGAAAATTAACAGAATACTAAATCCAGTTTCGTCCTTTTAAATAAAACATTTTTTACCCAGATTTATCGCGTATTATTAACCTTTTAAATTTTAACTTGACGTTTCGGTGACTCAATTTTCGTGACCACGGGGTCTGCAAAAATACCGAAACGTCGAGTTAAAAATGTAAACTTTACGCGATAAATCCGGTTAAAAAGGGTTTGATTTAATAGTATGACTCTAATCGCTCGCAGTACAACCGCACCTTGCCGCGTGTCCACTCATCCGGCTTATCTCCCAGATAACGCAAAGTGATGAGCCACGTTATCGCGATGTATTAGTTGGGCCTAATGTGTGCCGTCTGTCTCCCCGCCGTATCTCGCACTAACTTGTAACAGGTGAAATCATATTGTTATGGTAGGTATAATTTTTGGGTTTCGATCCCGGTTTAAGCTCGATTACAGCCGCTGAAAGTAGTACGTTTGATTCTCGGGTGGAATTGTTTCACTTCTGAACCAAAACCGGACGACCGGCTGGTGTAGCGGTAACATAAATTGCCTTCTATGCCAGAGGTCCTGGGTTCGAATCCCGGCGGCGGCGGATATTTGTGTGATGAACACAGATATTAATCGTCAGGTCATGGATGTTTATATGTTTATTTAAGTTTATTCTAATAAAAATATGTATTTGTTCAATATGTATGTGTATATATTTCTTAAGTTTATCAGTTATCTAGTATCCATAACACAAGTTCTTTAAGAAACTTAATTTGGGCTAGATAATGTTGTGTGAGTGTCAGAAATATTTATTTATTTATTTATTCCCGTCATGACCACAATAGTTTTTAATAAGACCACTGCAGGGCCATGAATCTCTTATGTGTTATTTACACCATAAACTACTAAGCGAGCACATTGCTGATTGGTTTATATTAGAATACTTTTAGAAAAGCTTGTCGCTCGTGTCCATGGGGTCTGCAAAGACACCGAAACGTCGAGTTAAAATTTAAAATGTTAATATTCGTAATAAACTCGGTTAAAAAGGTGTTTTATTTAATAGCTTCTAAAAGTTAGAAAAGTTCCGAAGTACCTTCTGACAAACTCTCTAGACTACAAATATAACTGATGTACGAAAGAAGTCGATAATTTATTGAATTCAATTAATGGTACTCGGTGACTTTACTCGATATAAGCTTCACACTTAGAATCTCTGGATTCAGTCTTCTTGAAGAACCTAATACTTCTTTTGAAGAATCAAACATCACGATTCAGTTAAACTAACTAATACATTGGCTTGAAGTTTCACATTCTTTTTCAAAGTAAGTCAGGCCTAACTAAAAAAAATGGAAATTACACTAACTTCTCACAGGCGATAGCAATTCAGGCGGAGGAAAACAGCTAGTATGTCAATATGTGTAATCCTCTAGATCTAAAACTCAACACACTTTGCGTAGATTGCGGTCACGAGAGACTTGTTAATATTTGATGTTTCCGTGGAGACCGATGCCTTGATGTACGATACCGACGACTTTTGCAGACAGAAATATACCTATATATACTGTGGATAGATTGAACTTATATTTAATTATCTATTTACCTTAGTCTATTAGGAAAACATAGTGCTTATTTCCAATACACGTATCTCATTGTATATTACGTATAAAAAAAGTTTTTCGCGGATCGATATAAAGCTACAAAAACTCAGTCAGAGGTAAATGTTAGATTAAAATATACAGGGTGACTGGTGGGTCATTTTCGAAATTCCAGGACGTGATTGTTTGAGATCATACATGAAGAGGAAAAAATAAATAAAATTGAAATATTAATTATTTACTGAGTAAACTTAACCGAAAGTTAGAGAATTCATAACGCAACGCATGGTTACATACGCTTAATACTTAGCGGGTGGTGGTTGCATGAGGCGGGAAAACTGCTGTATGCGTGTTGACTAAGGCGGCGCGTCGGGTAAAGTGTAGTAAGGTCTCTTTATTGATTCATAAGGATTTCAGGTGAAAAATTAAATACCTACTTTTATAACATAAGTATGATCAGAATCGAGTTCAGAGTGCTTCCTTATCTAAAATTTGTCACCAGTCACCCTGTATAAACAAGACAATACAAAACAAGAAAGAGTTTGCTAAAGCTGGTAAACTTATTGCCTATTTGTTTTTATAGTTTGTTTTGTAAACTATACTAAAACAAATACACGTGTATGCAAATCATTTACATCTTGTCACCAGATAGTTATGAACACTGTTAGTGTATAGTTCAACTAGCGATATTGTGATCTAACAATCACTCTCATTATAAATAACCTATCATCCTTTTCAGTAAGTAACAATATGACAATTAATTGACCAAACTGAAACAAGTAAGTCCAGTTCTAAATGAACTGACACACTGGCCATGAAGCCTTGGTGTAAGTATCAATAAGGTTGTGCCTTAGCCACCAGACAGCAGACATTTGGAGTTTTCCTAGAATACACCAGTGCTGACAACCTCTAACAATATTTTACCCTAAGATTTTTTTTAAAAACCCTAAAAAGCCCCAAGTTTTGGTTCTCATACGTAAATTGTCAAAAAAAATTAAATGTACATATTTATAAGCATATTATTTTAAACTCTTTCTTTTAAAAAATAAGGTTAATTTTTTAAATGGTAAAAAAACACATTTTAATATCTACCTACATGAACCAAATTCGAATGAAATTACAGTTTTTGGAGTAAAATTGCAGATAGTGACAAAACCCCTAAATAATAATAATAATAATAATTCATTTATTTCAGGTTGCATAAATCCATAAAAATAATTTAAAAACAAAATCATGAAACGGATTGAATAAATTAAATAACAATAACTAAAGTACATTAAATCAGAAATTAAATAGAAACGAAAAAAACTTAAAATAAGAATTGAGGTAAGTACCTATTAGATGACGATTAAAATAAGAGTCATAATAAGTATTTAAAAAAAAGTGCAATCAATTCATTGAAATTTTAAATATGGAATTTTATATAACATTAATAAAATTATTACAGAAAACCTAAAGAAAACCCCAAAAACATACTGCCCCTAAAAATCTCCCTTTTTAGAGGGTTTTTTTTTCCCCTAATTTAGAGGAAAATCCCTAAGATTGTCACCACTGGAATACACCTAGGCCTAAGAATATCCCTACCGCTCCTGGATGAGCGCGTCGTAAAACGCGACTAATTCGAGTGGTCCCCGCTTGGTTGTAGTACCCCTTCTGGATCTGCCTGGGTAGCTACACCCTACTTATAAAATCTGCCGCCAAATGTCACTGCTCCAGCGGTGTTGTGTTCCGGCAATATTTTATGAAGAGCCAGTCCTTATTGAAAATCGTAAAGCCTTAATGGAAGTCGTCGTGGCGCCGTGGTTACTGTGTGTATCATACGATATCACAGATTAAGCAACGTTTGGTGCGGTCGGTGCTTGGATGGGTGACCGCCGACCATTCATTTCTCACGATGACTTCCGTGCTTCGGAGGGCACGTTAAGTAGTCGGTCCCGGGTGCTTGTATACAGTAGTCGTTAGGGTTTGTCAGAAGCCATTTTGGCGCCCTGAAATTTCTGACATCCACCACCCAGCACTTGCCCAGCTTGGTGGATTATGGCCTACACCTCTTCGTCACCCGGGGGAGAGACTCATAGGCCTGCAGTGGGCTCATTACAAAGAGTTGTGATGACAGGTCCTTACTAACCCCATGTGCTGTCATCTTCGACCTCATCTTCACTTACCATTATGCGAGATTGCGGTTAAAGGCGGTTTTAGTCACCAATAAAAAAAAAAGTATACATTCCAAAGAGTTCGGCTAGGATTCAAACCTTTAAGGCAATAGATTTAAGGGATTCAACCATACTAACACTACATCATCATACTGCATCAATAATATTTGCATAAATAATTTCTTATTGAAAAAAACTAGAGTTGTTAATAAGAGGAACAAATGCCACCTGGAAACATTCTTATTTTGAATGTTATGGATTACGATGACGTAAGATGGCTTCCGTCTGACGAAAACTCGTAAACGAAACCATAGAGTTCAATGGATCTTTGTTTATTAAATAACCTAAAATAAGTTAATATTGTCGATCATTAGTCAAAAGGACACGATGAGATCCTTACACTAAGCTTAGATTAGTTGACCCTTATGACACGTGTATTCAACGTCGAAAGAACTATTTTTAGACAACCCTAAACTTTATATGGAAGGGAACATTATGTGAATAACCTCTTAACTCTACGGGATCTTAATTGCAATTGATATTACTATATGAATTCATACATTTAATTTCAATAATTGTATGGCCCTCTAAGACACTTTGAAGTCATTAGTTGTTGGCAACTATTGAGTTTAATCTAATTTTGATATCACAGAGAGTTTGATTTAGAAACATCAAAATCAACACACTATGTGAAATTACTGAACATGACGTCAGAGACTTATAATCAAATTTAGAATGTTGTTATAACGGTATCCCGAACGATTCATTAATACTACTATAATATAATATATTTATACACATGTTAAATACCTATATCTGGCGTTGTATTGAGTGACACTCAAGTTTTAATTCAGTTAGAATATTTGTTCCCTATATACAACTACGTAGAATACCCGTATAAAGAAACATTTATGATCCCTCTTAGTACAAATTGCTAAATGTTGTGCGTCCATTTTTTCCAAACTACTTCAGTCCTAGTCCTTTCAGGAACAGAGCGATTTAACACTCCCGTGGACACACGTGTTTCATTATGTATGTTCTGTATTTGTATGTTGAATGAAAATTTTCTATTAAATATTCTTTCATATAATGTAGTAACAGAGCTTTTAGCAACGCTCATATATGATCATAATCACTTAACAGAAATACACGACAAACACATGGATTGCTTTACCCACCACGCCTATTAAGTGCGTTATAAATTCTTGATGAAAAGAAATCTTCAATTCAGTATTTTAGTCTTCAAAATAATCCATCAGGGCCTCGATTATTTAATTACCACATGTTAAAATTATGGTTCAGTATGTCAATATGTCATATTTGGTCAGTATCCTGCTAATACAATGTCTCTGAAAGGACCATCGGTGAACAACATGCACGTCATAGTACATAATAGTCATAGAATCGGGCGGAATCTGGCTTCACATGTATATTTGCCTGTTTTTCCATTTCAAAGCAGAATGTAGTGTAACCTACGTTACTTACGAGACGCAAGATAGTTACTTTTAAGATTTGCGATTCGAAAATCAAAGCACCATTTTTGAAAACATCGTGCCTCATAGTATAATAAAATTAGAATCTCAGCAAACACAGTTGTCGTATCAGTACCTTGCACTATCGTGCGTGAACTTGGCTCTCAACTCAGTTAATTCGGTGTCAATTTGTAAAGCAAACACGATGTATGGAACTCACTGAGTAATAAAAATACTTGCCTCATATATCACCTTATTGCCGCTGCTTAAATTAGGTTTGTGTGATTTGGATGTCATAACTTTGCCTTCGAGATAAAATACTTTGTAAGGAGTAAATTGATTACCTACAGTTTTATTCAAGCAGGTATTTACAAGGCTTTAAAAACTTTACGGATTTTAACATATATTTTAACACAAAGGTGACATTAGGGGCTTTGTATTTTTTTGAGAACAGGGAATAACTTGGTGTAGAATACAGTGACAAGGCGGGAAAACGATGAGGTTGACGAAGGAACTCGAGGGTTTAAGAAGACACTGTCTACATTGATGTCTCTTATAAGTCACCTTTTACCACATGCTATCCAGAGGCTATCTGACACTTGAAAGTATGTTTTGACGTGGAATGAGGAAATAGGAGGAGGAAAACATTTAAGTTCTCTCAAAGGATTTCTTATTATAATATAATAATTATTATAATATTTATTTTTATTTGTAATTTACATACGCAGAACACATTACAATAGCTTATAATGGGAAATAATAAAACGAGCGACTAAAGAACAGATTTGGACTGTCTTGAAAAAAATATAAAATAAACGGTTTTTGAATATTAATAGTGCGACTGAATTACTAAGTGAGCGACTAAAACACAGGCTATTTAAACATAAGAAAACAAGTTGGTCAGGTGCAAAATATTGAAAATCATAATGTCTATATTCATACATTTATTTTATACTACGTAATATATTCATTAACATTGCGATGAAAAATATTATGCGACAAGAAGACGTAGTCGGTACGGTTAGGTGCAACGACGAGCGCAGCAAGGAGGAGCAGTTAGGTTGCATATAGTTACACACTTGCGCGAGCCGAGCGAGCGAAGCGAACGGTGCCGCGGCAGCGGCCGACGAAGCGCCCTAAACCCTAGAGCTTTTTTAAATAACCCCAGATGGTTTGTGGTACGGACTGTGGCTTATATAGTAATTAAGGAGGCAAGGCAAGAAGTTACTGGACTAAATACTACCCAATATTAGTGTTGTCCTAATTAATTACTAGCCGATTATAATCAGTTGAAAAAATAGGTAGTTAGTTAGGTATACAAATAAAACTATGATATCAAACATCTAAACTAGGCATGACCTGTATCTTAGATGTTAGTCCTTCCTATGTGATATAGGATTGTGAGGGTTATACAATTCTGTTGTTTTAGTAATAAATAACCAATGTAAATTAAATACATACATACATAACTTCACGACTGTATCCCTTATGGGGTTGTCAGGACACCAGAGGTTATAAGACCATCTGATGTCACGTTTGACAAATGAGGTATTATAATGATGGAGAGAGGCTATTGCAGTGACAGGGGGTCAGCCTATCGCCCACGAAAATGCCAATAAAACCTCTGTCCCTTAACTGACTTTTACAGTATGCCGGGAAGAGGAGCAGCTGGTACATTCTATGTTTTTCTTTCGCTCCCAGTCCAGCATGGAAGTTAATCATAAAATAATATAAAATTTTGATGTTTATCAAAATAAATATAAGTTTATAGTATGGTAAGCCTCACAAATGGAAATATGACTAAAAGAAATGGACAGAATGGCATCAAATAAAGTCCATTTAAATCACTAAAATGAAACTTAATTGATTGTACAATACTTGTTTTCAGCAGGTTTAAACCTCACAGTTTTCCCACGAGACTACGTCCTAAACGAATGCTGTGCCTCCATTCTTCTATAGGGTTATTTAGAAAATTTATTTTTGCTAGCTTTTGCCAAGGCCTGGAAGAAGCTACTTGCGTTTGTTTTCTCTAACCATAATAGTCCTGGCTCCTTCGTGAATATTTTTTTATACTCCACTGAGGTGTTTAAGCATATTAAACTTTATTAATGTCCCTTTTTATTCAAAAGGAAACAAGCTTTACCTACGCAAAAGCATTGGCTATTAATTAAAATATCGTTTTGAAAATCTTCCACAAAATTTTCTGCTAGAGAAAGTTAAATTGTCATTAATTTTATTTATCGAAGACCCATGACAGTTTGTTATCTTACTTAGCTTCATTTGACAAGCCATCATTAGATACATTTGATGCTAAGTTACCAAAAATGCATATATAAAATGGTTCAATATCAACTCAAGCAGTGCGAGCTTGCTTTAGACTTTGACTTAGGCCGGTATCAATAAAAATCTCTCAACTTTAAGTCCGCTCTTAAGTTCCGCTAAATGTACGGAACCTTCTCTACGTTAAGTTTTAGAGTTGAGAGCAAGTTATAAATATGAATTATGGAGCCTTTGTTTCATCTCACTAAAAACTCACAATTTATAGATCACATTAAAACTTCTATATGCTTTACGATTTATTGTTATTATTTGATTTATAATGTCTTCATTGAAGTATTTTCCTCATTTCCATTAAGGAAGATGGTACGAATTATGTGACTATATACTTAGCTCAATGATACGATTGATATATTTTTTTAGAACATTAAAAACTACTATGGAATTGAGAAATATTTCCTTGATTGTTAATTGAAAGACAACTAAATAAAGTTTCAGTAGATATATATAGGATAACTAGCCACCGCGCGCGGTTTTACCCGCGTAACTTTTGATCCCGTGGGAATTTCGGGATAAAATATAGCCTATAACCTTCCTCAAGAGTTGGGCTATCAAATGCAAAAAGAATTTTTCAAATCCTACTTGTAGTTTCTGAGATTAGCGCGTTCAAACAAAAAAACAAACTCTTCAGCTTTATATATTAGTATAGATTTAATTTAAATTGCATTGAATATTTCAGTAGCCTTTCCTTGGGGATACGACGACGGCAGTTACATTACAACCTTTCCTAAATTCATGCCAAAAACACAAATGAAGAATAAATTTAAATTCCATGCGGAGACTTTTATAGTATCTGCATTACACTCTAGATTAAATTGCATTAAATTTCTTTTATTCCGTTATGTGCTTTCAAAATCTTTCAAAATCTACGGAGTTAAGTACCTATAGGAAAATTAATGCATGATCGAGTTATACCCGATCAAACTTACGTAGAAAAGTAGTTATTTTGGGTACATGTTGTAGAAAAAGAAGTTACGATTTCATTATTATTTTGTATCTAGTTACCGATCACAAAACCCGTTCTATTACACACATCGAAGCTTTAAATTTTATTCTAAACTCGAGCATGTTTTGATCGTCCTACTTGCATACAATAGTGTCACATATACTGACAGAATACATGAGACATTTAAGCATCCGTTCTCCACAGAACTCGAGATAGACTCGTGTAAATTAGGTCTCTATGTTCAGCAGATGTTTCATTTTTCATTCATGAGAATTTCATTTCATTTAATTGGATTGATTCATTAATAATGCTTGTCTTATTTTAAATTCTGTTTTAAGAGGTTTTAGCCCAAAGCGAATGATGCAAAGTGAAGGATGTTATTAACGGAAAGGAATAAGCAGTTAAATTACAGGATCAAAATGCTTTTCTATCATTGGCAGTGCATTGTTAGTCTAGCTTGTTGCTGGCTATTGGAATGAATCCAGTGACTGTTAATTGGACCTGATCCTTATTATTAGTTTTTTATTACTTAAAAACTTTCACCTAAAATCATTTTAATCGTCATAATATGTCCGGGTAAGCGTATTTGTATAAAGAATAAAAAACGAAGAATAACCAACGAACGCAAAGCATTTGAAACCGACTTTCACATTCAATTCTTTATACAAACTTTTGTTGCACCAACAAACCAACAAACTAAAACTATATACAGGGTTAATTTTAATTAGCGCATCACCTCTTGCAGGCAGGCTCTCCACATGAATCCCAACAACATTTGTTCTAAAACTTTTTAAAATTTTAGTTTTTCCATACAAAATATTTATAGCCTCTGTTTAGAGGCGTAACTCTATTTACTTAGAGCGTAGGTATGCCACGCATCTTGCGCTGTAAAATATCGCTTCAAAATATTAATAGGTACCTACTTCTTACAAAATGTAGAGTAAGGAGCAAAAAATTTTTTTTTGTGTTATTTATAAAGATTTGTAAAACGTCGTAGAACAAATATTGTTGGGATTGATGAGGAGAGGCTGCCCTCCCGCAAGAGTTGATGCGTTAATTAAAATTAACCCCGTATACATTACTATGAATACATTATATTTTCTTATATTTGTTTTCATGTAATTATATCTGAAAAGCGCAAAATTTTCAAAAAGTGCTTAATCCATTTTGACATAATTTATGTGGGACCAACGCTGAAGTACGATCTAACCAACGAAACAATAAACATCAAAATCTATATAAAAATGATGAAATAATTGTGTGACATATAAACCATACAAAACTTTCCATCAAATTGAGAAACGCCTTTTCGTAGTCGGCTCGAAGTTACCAGAATTGAACATAATACAATAATTATCAATATTTCTACCAAATACATCAATTTCTTTTCTCACACAAATTGATAAAGAAATTTTTCATACTATTAAAAGTAGTTCACTGTAAAATCTACGAATGCAGAGCGTTAAAAAACTGACTTCAATCATGTTTAAGTCCTTGTCAAAACTGTATCTGAAATGAAAATGATAAAATGGAAAATATAGATCAAAAAGCACTCCTGATTTTGATGCTTAACCTCTGAAGTATCTATTATCTAATGAAACAAGAATAACTAAATTCGATTACTAAGTGACCAAATTGCTGCGTAACAAACATAATCATCAATCAATATATATAAAACTGTTCCGTTACTGACTGAGTGACTGAGGTACTGAGGTACTGAGGTACTGAGTGACTGAGTGACTGAGTGACTGACAGACAACGTACAGCCGTAACCACTGGGCGTAGAAAGCTGAAATTTGGAACATACATTCTTTAGGGGATGTAGTGGTGCACTAAGGAAGGAATTCCCGAAATTCCCACGGGAACGGGAAATATAGGACTTTTTAGTTTGTATGAAAAATCTTATTCCTTGAGTGCACCGATGTGAAACTTGGCGTTAAGGTTTTTCAATGTGTGTCTGGTTGTGTTATGTAAGGAATTCCCGAAATTCCCACGGGAACGGGAAATATATGATGTTTTAGTTTGTATGAAAAAATCCCATCCCTTGAGTGCACGGATGTGATACTTGATATAAAGGTTCCTCAATAAGTGTCTGTTTGTATTATGGAAGGAATTCCCGAAATTCCCACGGGAACGGAAAATATAGGACTTTTGAGTTTATGCGTGTACGAAGTCGCGGGAAAAAGCTCGTATACAATAAATAACATAGAGAAGTATTGAGAGCATTTTCCTTTTGGGAGTCGGTTAAAAAACTTTTAAGACCTTTAAAACTCACGACTTCATAAGGCCGGACTGCACATTCCAACTTGGATTAATCCCAGACGTTTCAAACTAATGGCCTCTATAGAGGATCAAACTTAGGATCCAGACAGACTGTGCGATTTGACCAGAAACAAGCTCAACTGTCTGTTGCAGCCTAGAAAACAAGTGCCAAGTGAAGATGCTAAAATTAACATGTTTAGTACGCTCTTATTAATGTCGTTCATTAATGCTTCAAAGTAAATTTTGGCGAAGTGCGTATCACACCTCTATCATTAGATAACATAGTTATTTAGGTATCAAAACCTAAAATTGTATGAAGATGTTTAAATGAATTGAACCGTAAAGTATTGCTAATAATTGTAGAGTATTGTGCATGACTCATTTAAAGTCCATTTGGTTTCACTTGTCATATTTAGTAAACAAAACTTTTCGTGTCTTTTTTAAGAATGGTGTATAAAATAAACAATTTACTGTTTAAAAAGTTTTCGAATTAATTAGGCTTTGCTATGTTTAATGTTTTGATGTGTTTTTGTTTCCTCTTGTTGTGAAATGACTAAGTACTTATGTAAATATGAAATATAGGTCAGAACTGTTTATAAAATAAGAATTAAATTAAATAAAACACTTTTTAACCGGCGTATTGACTCGTCTAACTGTCGCTCGTGACCACGGGGTCTGCAAAGACACCGAAACGTCGAGTCAAAATTTAAAATTTAAATATACGCGATAAATCCGGTTAAAAAGTGTTTTATTTAATAGTATGAATCGCGAAAACTTAAGACAATATTAAGAATTAAATTATTTGACTTGTCTGTGTCGGCTTTATGCACACATGTTATTGTTTAATAAATAGAATAATACCATGAAAAGAAATGTATCTAAGAACTAAAAGAATAGTTGCGATGATCAACGAATGCAAAGCTTTAAAAAACCGACTTCACTTCAAAACTTTGGCTGAAGTATAAGGTCGTCAAGGTAAATATCTCCGCAGTCATACATATTTTATCAAAAATTTAATAATTCAATAATAACTAAACCGATTTCGATGAAATTTATATGGGACTACCTTTGAAGTAGCCTCTATGATATAAAACAAGAATATTCAGAATCGATTCAAAATTGTCCACAAAATCGTGTAATAAAGACACAAAAAAAAACATACACACGAATTGAGAATCTCCTTCTTTTGGAATTCGGTTGAAAATCATGTAAAACTGAACAGTCAAGTAAAAAGATGCTCAAAACATGTTTATTTCCAATGTAAAGACATGTTCAAAGCACTTTGTATCTGGTTCCTTAAACGAGAACAGATGTATTTATATTTGGATCTCATATCTGCGTGAATTACTGCTGTCGGATATAGTAAGTGAATGAACGGAATGATCGTTCATCAATAAAGGAAAGACTTTGCTGTTTTTGACGACCACTATGGCGTTGGGGTAAACCTATCTGCCTCAGACGCCAGTGGTTGCGGGTTCGATCCCCGCACGGAACCAGAAAAAAAAACATGTTCCGTGTCTGGGTGTTTATCTATTTATGTATTTATATTCTAGGTTCCCCCCTAGTTCGCTATATGGTATCCCATAACACAAGCTATGCTTACTTTGGGGCCATGTAGTTGGTGTGATTGTCTGGGGATTTTATTTATTTATTATTTATTACCACATCCAAACAACAGTTATCTTAGTTACGTTTGAGACATAATCAAAATATCTGTTCTTCTGTAATCTTATACAGGGTTAACTTTAATTTGCGCATCACCTCTGCAGGCAGCCTCTTCACATCAACCCCAACAACATTTTGTTCAACAACTTTTTAAAACTTTTGTTTTTCATACGAAAAATATTTATTGCATCTGTTTAGAGGCGTAACTCTATTTACTCTGAACATAGGTATGCCACAACAATTGCGCAGTAAAATATCACTTCATAATAATAATAGGTACTTCTTACAAAAAGTAGAGTAAGGAGCAAACATTTTTTTTTTGTGTTATTTATCAAGATTTGTAAAAAGTCGTAAAACAAATGTTGTTGGGATTGATATGGAGAGGTTACCCACAAGAGGTTTATTAAAATTAACCCTGTATAGTAAATACTAATTGTAGTTCTCGGCTTCACTCGAATCCAGTTTCACTTTAAGTAGTTGCTATCTTAACAGTTAAAATCTTTTCTCTTCGATATTTTCACAGAGTTTGTTCACAAATCCGGCTCGTAGGTAATGTATCGTGATCATCAATAACTTGCAGTGAGTTACGAAAATTGTTCTTTACATTGCATTGCATTGGTGCAAACTAGACAAAAATCTTTTAAATGAATGAAATGAAAAATGATTTATTTCCACTAACACACAAATAACATACAGAAAAAAAACATTTATTTTGGAAACTGGACAAGACTCAGCGTATTGCTGACAAGTGAAAAAAAAAAACACCTGACAGCGCTGGTTTTCAGTCTTACCCTTAATTATATAGGAAATAGAAAAAACAATAATTTGGACACAAAACAATACAGTTGACTCTATACATTATACATAAAATAAAACAACAAAAAAAAAACAAACAAACAAAGAAGATCAGGAAGCTATTCCTTCACATCTATCTTTACTTAATATCTACATTTTACATACATACATATACATAAATACATACAAATACTATACATACACACACACAAATTATTACATATTAATAGAGTACATACTTACATATTATGTATTGTTAAGCTATGTCTTATAAGTGTTACGAAGAGTACAAAGAAAACGTTTTGTCCGCTCTCTTTTTACTAACTTCGTTTTTTCATCTAAACAAATCTTACTACAGTTTTAACAAAGTGATAGAAAGATCAATAAACAGAAATTTTTGCGAGTATTATCTGTAAATACTTTGAACAAGAACTGTCTTCGTACGTTTACATGGCTTACGCTGGCCAAAATTTAATAAACATACAAAATAACGTTCCTAGAAAATTGTAAGACATACTTTTATTTCTTTTTTCCTTGTAAAGTCGACACTGAATAGACGAACCACTCTGAGTGAGCGTGTCGTAAACTACAACTGTCAATGAAACGAGCTATACAGAGTGACTGGTGACAAATTTTAGATACTGAAGGAGAGCACTCTGTACTCGATTCTGATCATAATTATATAACAACAGTAGGTACTTAATTTTTCACTAGAATTCTCTATAAATAAATACTACTATGTTACTATTTACTTTACATACAACTGATCGCGGCACATGAACTGGCACGCGGATCGCTGCCAACGCTAGCGTAACCATGCGTTGCGTAATCAATTATTTAACTTTCGGTTAAGTTTACTTAGTAAATAATGAATATGTTATATTTTTTCTTTCTTTTCATGTATGATCTCAAACTATCACGTTCTTGAATTTCAAAAGTGACCAACCAGTCTCCGTGTATAAAATCTGGCGATAAAATAGCTTTGGTGATAATTCGGTCAGAAAATATTTAATTTCTTAGCAGTCGATAGAATAGTTACTACCCATATAACCATTTCCTCAGTTTTCAGTTTGAGAAGGTACCGCATCGTAAACGCTCATTGTTGCCCGAGAAACCATAGTTTTCGTACTAATTAAACTTCTCTCTCGCTTCCTGAATCCCGAATTAAACTACTATTATGTATGTTTATGTGCAAAGAATATTACAAAAACAGAATGCTGTTTTATCATAATTCTTAAATCGCTTGTCAATACATGTCACTTTTTTATCACATAATTTTACGTGAGCACATAAGGATACAACGAAAATATTCCATATCTTAGTTCCATATTATGTTACAAAGACTTTGTGCTTCTTGCGCTCAGCCTTTTCAAACATCCATCTTTCGATATAGGTAGGAAAAATTAAATAAATAAAAAAAAATACGTCTAAAATGACCAAGTGTAAATAAAGTGTAGCATTACTAAGCAATCCAAACCCAACATAGTTAATAAACAAATACACTTCACAAAGTATGTACTTTTAAGTTTCTAATCATAACAATTCTCTTCGTACGTCACCACAACAGAACTATAATTTTCTGGTCGAGGAAGCACCATCGTCTTCCCAAACGTCACAGAAGACATGCCAACGTGATTAGCACTGTCGAAGGTATTCGTATACAAATAAACCAACCTTGTGGCAAAGTGTGACGAGTATGTGACGAAAAGGCAACTATAACCGAATAAAACTAATCAGTATATCTACGTGCGTGAACAATTGCTACTTGAAACTCATGCGCAATACACGTACGCATTAGTTATGTGTTTGTGTGTGTGTGTTTATTTTTTAATGTGTTTTTTTCATATTTGTAGCAGTTTGAATCGCGTAGTATTTGATCTCGTGAGAATTTCTAGATGATATTGTGTATAATAATATTATAAAAATAAGGTGTAAATAAATCTAATATATAAAATTCTCGTCTCACAGTTTTCGTTGCCATACTCCTCTGAAACGGCTTGACCGATTTTGATGAAATTTTTTGTGCTTATGAGATCTATTACGGTATCTATGAGAATCGGCCAACATCTATTTTTTTTTTATATGGCAAAACTACGTTTGCCGGGTCAGCTAGTAATATATAGAATGTAAGCTAGTTCAATAAATTTTAAGCTAATACATTGAAAAACACGCTGACTTCATGACAAATATGCGTTAATGACAATCTTGTTGGAATTTATGAGTAGGGATTAAACTCATAATGCCTCTCACAATAGCCACCATTACGGAGACTTCTAAAAAAGCTTTTACGATCTTATTTTAAACAACGCTAAAATAGTCATGTAGTCTCTGTGGCGCCGTGGTTATTGTGCGATCATACGATATCACAGGTTAAGCGACGTTCGGCAAGATCGGTAAAAGGATGGGTGACTACCGATCATTTATTTCTCACAATGACTTCCGTGCTTCGGAGGGTACGTTAAGCAGTCGGTCCCGGGTACTATATACTTGTATACAGTAGTCGTTAGGGTTAGTCAGAAGCCATTTCGGCGCCCTGAAAATTCTGACATCCACCAACCAGCACTGGGCCAACTTGGTGTATTATACCTCCTCGTCGCCCAGAAGAAAGACTCATAGCCCTGCAGTGGGCTCATTACACAGAGTTGCGATGACTGGAAATAGACCCTACATATAAAGTTACCTATAAAGCTCATCTCTACATATTAAAACTCTTACTCTACATTTCCAAATTTCTATTAAAAAAACATTTGTTTTTCTGAATCATTAGTATAATTCAATGCAAAGAAAAACTTTTATACAATTTTATCTTAAGATAAATCTCTTATTATAGATGCAGGGTAGACACAAAGGCGCTATTGATTAGCTGTAAGCTTCCTACTTGCCTACGCACGCCTCTTCAACTGGATTATTATCTAGCATTCCACAAATAGCATTTTCTGAAAGATTCCAACTCGAAGTTTGCTAATAAGGTTCCTACTTTTATTATAAAGGGGAAATGATTATGTGAGTTATGTAACGATTCATCAATGCTAGTAAACACCGGCTACGACTAGTACGTTGCTGGCCTTAAAAAAAGGAACGCACGCTTTGCTTTTCAGGCTTTAGATGTCATATTTACAGAAAACCCAATTTTCCCAATTTTGGTTCTAAAGGTTACATAAGGCTGTTTTTTGAAGACCAAATAGACAAACTGGTTTGCCTACATCCATACCCTCTTCAGTTACGAAAGGACCTGGTCCGGCTGATACCGGAAACCAGGATATCTAGCAGGTGAACGCCTTTTTTACTAAGGCATCGTTTATTTTCAAAAATTTATGTTGAAACTGCAATTCAACGAAAATACTTTTTAAACCGATATATCGCGCCCGGTCAAAATAAGTCATGAATTGTGAACAGAAAAAACAATACAAGGACTCAAATATTTAAGTATCAGCATTATTAAGACTCAACTAAATAAAACACTTTAACAATACCTATTGTCTTTCTTAGTGCCAACGCTGCGTCACGCGTTCGAACGCGCGTTTCATACAAAACTGCAACGTCCGGGCGTCCGTACCATACATGCGTTCGGCCGCACCATACGCGCGTTCGATACGGACGTTCGGAATGCGCCAAGCGCCGCGTATGATACGCGCGTACGGTACGGAAAATGTTATGAAAGTTTGTATGTTTGAATCTCTCTGGGTGAGTGTGCCTATTTGTAGATACGGACGTACGGTATGCGCGTCCGAACGCGTAACGCAGCGTTGGTATTTGACCCCGTGCGCCATCATCTTCGACCTCATCGTCATTTCCCATCAGGCGAGTTTGAGGTTAAATGTAGTCTTTGATAAAAAAAAAGTCACACATCGAAATAAAAAAAGTATCTAAGCAAACTCCAAAACATAAACCAGTCAAGAAAAGGAACTTTTTAAAGCTGAAACAAATCAATACAAGAATAGTATATTTCATTACGAGTGCGGAAAGCCTGTCATTGCAAAGAGTTCCGACAAATGTCTACCCGAGCCGAGGCGCAGCCGAAGGCGAGGGTTGACAGTCGGAACGAGTTGCAATGACGGTTCCGCACGTGTACTGAACGACTATTTTTAATACAGTTGCGAAAAAATTAAGCAATTTTATAAAATATACAAAATGGCGCCAGCCGTGAAAATTATAAACAGAGATTTTTTTTTGTTTACCCATTCTGGGTAGGCAAAGGGAACTATGCCCATACAGCCAAGTCTTTAGTAGATTTTTTGTATTGACATGAAATGAAAATGAATTTAATGAGATAAAATGAAATGAAACCTAACCTAACTCATTGCATCAAATCATTATATCTGATATTGAAACAAATTAGTAGCTTAAAATTAGTAGCGTATTAAAAATACTTTTTCAATTAAGAAGCTTTGCATACAAATAACCAATCTATTCAGAAGATAAAGGCTTAAATCCATAGTGTTTGAGCCGTCGGCCCATGATGTTTCATTAATAGATTAACTTTATAACCATGAACCACATTTAAAAGGTTATTGAACTACCTTTTTTGTTTTTGGTAGTGTAATTAAACAAAGAAGTCAAAGGAAATCTTAGCTACAACACTAGAGTCACATGTCCAAAATCGTAATAAGAAAATAGCAATAAATCACATTGTTTTAAGAATCTGAGTCCATACTCTTTATTGCCATGAACCTTAAAATAATTATGTACAAAATATTAAAATTAAACGAAAATTTAGGCGGCCTTATCCTTTTAACATACTTATGTTTGTAATATGCTTTTGATATTATTTATTTTATTTTAAATGTATACTTTATTTCTTTACTTTATATTTAAGTATCAGCATTATTAAGACTCAACTAAATAAAACACTTTAACAATACCTATTGTCTTTCTTAGTGCCAACGCTGCGTCACGCGTTCGAACGCGCGTTTCATACAAAACTGCAACGTCCGGGCGTCCGTACCATACATGCGTTCGGCCGCACCATACGCGCGTTCGATACGGACGTTCGGAATGCGCCAAGCGCCGCGTATGATACGCGCGTACGGTACGGAAAATGTTATGAAAGTTTGTATGTTTGAATCTCTCTGGGTGAGTGTGCCTATTTGTAGATACGGACGTACGGTATGCGCGTCCGAACGCGTAACGCAGCGTTGGTATTTGACCCCGTGCGCCATCATCTTCGACCTCATCGTCATTTCCCATCAGGCGAGTTTGAGGTTAAATGTAGTCTTTGATAAAAAAAAAGTCACACATCGAAATAAAAAAAGTATCTAAGCAAACTCCAAAACATAAACCAGTCAAGAAAAGGAACTTTTTAAAGCTGAAACAAATCAATACAAGAATAGTATATTTCATTACGAGTGCGGAAAGCCTGTCATTGCAAAGAGTTCCGACAAATGTCTACCCGAGCCGAGGCGCAGCCGAAGGCGAGGGTTGACAGTCGGAACGAGTTGCAATGACGGTTCCGCACGTGTACTGAACGACTATTTTTAATACAGTTGCGAAAAAATTAAGCAATTTTATAAAATATACAAAATGGCGCCAGCCGTGAAAATTATAAACAGAGATTTTTTTTTGTTTACCCATTCTGGGTAGGCAAAGGGAACTATGCCCATACAGCCAAGTCTTTAGTAGATTTTTTGTATTGACATGAAATGAAAATGAATTTAATGAGATAAAATGAAATGAAACCTAACCTAACTCATTGCATCAAATCATTATATCTGATATTGAAACAAATTAGTAGCTTAAAATTAGTAGCGTATTAAAAATACTTTTTCAATTAAGAAGCTTTGCATACAAATAACCAATCTATTCAGAAGATAAAGGCTTAAATCCATAGTGTTTGAGCCGTCGGCCCATGATGTTTCATTAATAGATTAACTTTATAACCATGAACCACATTTAAAAGGTTATTGAACTACCTTTTTTGTTTTTGGTAGTGTAATTAAACAAAGAAGTCAAAGGAAATCTTAGCTACAACACTAGAGTCACATGTCCAAAATCGTAATAAGAAAATAGCAATAAATCACATTGTTTTAAGAATCTGAGTCCATACTCTTTATTGCCATGAACCTTAAAATAATTATGTACAAAATATTAAAATTAAACGAAAATTTAGGCGGCCTTATCCTTTTAACATACTTATGTTTGTAATATGCTTTTGATATTATTTATTTTATTTTAAATGTATACTTTATTTCTTTACTTTACTGCTTATGAAAATCTTTATGTATTTAACTTTAAAATAAACCGCCAGTAAAACTTCTTATGCATTGAATTAGTAACCCCATCGTTGCGCAGCTATTGTATGGAGACTCCTCACGTTCAGTTTCTTATTAATTGAGATTATTTTTATTGGGAAATATTCTGATACTTTTTTAAATATTAATTTACGTAAATCATACAAATTATCGTGCATTCAATTCGTACCAAGTGCTGAAACATAAAGCTTACTGATGGCCTGAAATGGACTTAGGCATTTTATGAAGCATTTTTTATCGCTGCTTAAGCCCTCACTTCACCTTAATAAAGATGCAGTACTCGTGCTTCAGCAGTGCGAGCACAGAACTTTATCGATTCGTATGTTTACGAATGTTGGTATAGTATGGAGATGGTTTGTAAGCAATTATTGAAATCTTTCCATTGCCGCACGGCCAGCTTAAATAAATGTATGCCTTGTTAATTTTAAATGTTTGTAAATAACTGTAAAATAAAAAATTACAATGTTACTAAAAATTTGGAAGCGACTCCATACTATACGAATATTCGTCAACATACGAGTCGACAAAGTCCTGTGCTCGCACCTCAGTTCAGTAAAACGCTAATATAGGTGCAAGCGTTATATAGCCAGCATACAGGCACAATAGAGGTTTTCGTTTTAAAGGCTTCCTCGCAGCGCTTCAGTCGGTAACGTATCATTAATCCTACCATGTATTATTAATGATTTACATGGGATTGCATGGAGATCATTTACCGGCTTATCACTATATCTTAATAAAGGGAATTTCTGTTTGTCTTAGGGCTACTTTCTTACTACATCGCCGGCTTTACTATGGAACCATCCGCTGGTTTTAATCATCACAATATTCACAATGCATCACTTACGAGTTGAGACATAAAGGAAGTCCATGCTGGACTGGGAGCGAACGAAAAACATAGAATGTACCAGCTGCTTCCCTTCCCGGGCATACTGTAAAAGCCAGTTAAGGGACAGAGGTTTTATTGGCATTTTTGTGGGCGATAGGCTGACCCCCTGTCACTGCAATAGCCTCTCTCCATCATTATAATACCTCATTTGTCAAACGTGACATCAGATGGTCTTATAACCACTGGTGTTCTGCCTACCCCATAAGGGATACAGGCGTGAAGTTATGTATGTATGTATAAAAAGGATTTTGTGAACGTGGTTAAAAAAAAAGGATAAGAAAAAGAATAAATAAATAAAGACTGCAAATATAGCATCATACATGATCGGCGAAGATAGTTTATTGAAAAAATATTCTGATTCTTCATAACATAACAATGCCTAGATGATAATTCTATGCATTGCTTGCGTACCTTGTGTCTGAAATCAGAAATAATTGATCTATGAGATAACGTAGACCCAAAAATTCAACCTATCGTTCTTGCCTAAACCGCAAGCTACGATGGTATCCTAGTCATATTTCACATACACACATGCATACATAACATAACTTCACGCCTGTATCCCTTAAAGGGGAGACAAATTTGGAGGTATTATAATGATGGAGAGACTATTGCAGTGATATAGGGGGTCTGCCTATCGCCCGCAAAAACGCCAATAAAACCTCTGTCTCTTAAATGACTTTTACAGTACGCCAGGGAAGAGAAGCAGCTGGCACATTCTATGTTTTTCTTTTGCTCCTAGTCCAGCATTGAAGTTATTTCTTTTTCAGTCAATTATTAAGCTCTTGACTTTATAGTATTATATAGGTTCAGTTTCTTACAAAAAATTAACTACAATATCTATAACCTTTGTAGACTATTCTCTTGTTACCTAAATACCTACAAGTACCTACCCCTTAGTTCTAAATAAGAAACCTTACCTTAGAACGAATACATAAATTTCGAAATCGCTTTGACATAAAACAATATTAGCGAGGTCGTTAGCCTCTATCCCGGAAAATTTATCACATTACCTCTTAATAATACGTAGACATATTTCCTGGCTGTAAGGAAGAAATGAAGGTAAAATAACGCACCTGTTATCGGTACACAAAATCTGTATATTCAAATATATATATAGAGATTTTCTTGTGTTTATATTTCCCGGCAGTGGTTTAAAAAGATATCAATATCTTTTACTCATGACTTCTGAATGAATTTTTTATAATTTAGTAGGTATACGGTTTCAATTCAAGAACAATTTGCTGACTCTACAAAATGAACTCCATTTTCCATTTCATAAACAGCTGTGTATAAAGTCAATAAAATAATAGATCAAAATAGTTTATGCGTCAAGTAACATTTTGATTTTAGTATCAAATCATCAAATGTTACGAGAAAAACATATTTAGTAGGACAATCAAGAGATTAAGAATAATAGCTTTCTCTTCGCATTTTCTTAAAACAAACGTCTCACTGGCAACATATTTCACCAATATTAGCGAGCTTAGAACTATTATTTATTATTTTTAGTTACAAAACTTTTTCACGACATATTTTATATTTAACCTTACATATTATTATTATTAAAATTGATGATAATAAATGTCTTAAAGCCCCAAAACATAATTAAAGCAATAGAAAATGTAATGAAAAAGACCCCTCGTTTAATTAAAGGCCGGGACGAGCCTAAAGTTTTTAACTGTCGAATGTTTTAAAGTTGAAAACATTTCTTAATTGCGACGTATACGCCACCTGTTGCTGTGAATGAAATTCTTGGTCCTCAAACTACGCTACAAGTATCAAGACAATGTAGTAAGGTCTAAGTGCAGATTGGGTTATCTCGTTTTCCGAATAATGTAGAGTCTATTAAGAGTTGTGATTTATGAGACGAGTCAAATCAGTAACCTTGATAAGAATATTATCTCACTAAATTTTCATAGACAAGTATGTCTACAATTTTACATATTTAAGATAGGTATCACTTTTGTTTACTCTGTGTAGTTTATGTAGTACTTGTTGTACTTATACTTAAAATTACTACAGCGTTGTTTATTTCTGATGCACAAGCTTATTAGAAGAGCAATCAGTAATGTGAACTCTAGAATCATTGTTAACTTTGTCACATGACCTCTATTATCACATCAATTTCAATTAACTTTTATTTGCATACGTAAAAAGCTAAAAAACATTACAGATTATTTCCGAAACTAAACTCATAATTACCTTTTATGTTACTCGGGATGTTTTCAAAAGTACTGAACAGCAAAAATTCGCAAACAAACACTGTAACTCACAACACAAAATACGAGCACTTTCACGTTTTCTGGGTACGAAATTCTGTAATAGAATTCACTTGACCACTTTAAGCTGGCCCCTGGAAGGTGCTGATAGTAGCTCCTGGCAAAGCACGAGGGGATCAGGGTGGGTCTATGACTGGTTTTGTGTAAACGAACAGCGTACGAAGCCGGAGAGCGCCGACATGCGGTCCCTTCGACGAGCGCGGTGCGACTGACTGAAGTCTGGGTGTTGACTTGATTCTTACCAACTGAAGTTGACTCAAAATTACCAACCCCTAATAAACTGAAAAAACAGCCAATCTCGGTTGATTGATGTCTCAGTTTCATTAGCATAGTAATAACGTATATTTACTTGTTTAACAATATGCATATTGATAAGTACTCGCAATGCATGCTAATTGATAGAGTCAAAAGGAAGCTATGTTTTGTGAACTGGAAGCAATGTCGGAAGTTTTCCTTTTGAGTTTGGAGAGACATTATGAATGTAATTAACGTTCTACATTTGAAACTTTCTATTGCTTTCATTTAAACATTTCTTTGTATGTGTTTTGGTATGAGGTTGAGTATAACGCAAAGAAGCGGCAAGGTAAATCTTTCCTTTGTGAATCAAAACATCCTCTTGAAATTAGGACGGTATTTTATTTTCGCTTATTACAGCAACGGTCGTGTAAATAAGTATACAAGGAAACTGTTTTTTTTTCCTCTTTCCGCTTGGATATAAATTATTCAGTATAGAAAGCCGAAATAAAATTTAATTTGCGTTTTGAGATGCTTACATATATTTTTATAGATAAAAGTTCTAAATAACATCGCCCTTGACTGAGTCTTAAACAAATTATTTTGTTTTCGTTGGTAGAGCTTTTTATCTATAAAATAAAATTAAATGAATAATTTCTCTATTTTTGACATAAATGATTAAATAATGTTTTTAAGTTTTTGCACCTACAATGCTCAATTATTCTTAAATAACTGAAAAATGTGATAAATAAAAATTACCCGACCAGGACTCGAACCTGGGACCTCCCGTTTGCCGTTTTTATTAACACGTTTTTTTCAGTTATTTAAGAATAATTGAGCATTATAAATGCACAAACTTAAAAACATTATTAAACATTGCACTGGGATTCACAATTTCTGAAAAAAAACCTGGTCTCGGGTGGTCTCAGCTGCAAAGCTATGCCATTAGATGAAGGTACGTTAGCAATATAACGTAAAAACAAAAATCTGATAAGAAATTTCGAGGCGTACCGCCAGGCCGCGGTAGCTCAGTGGAAGAGCACCCGACTGGTAAACGAGAGGTCCTAGGTTCGAGCCTGGACGGATAATTTTTATTTATCACATTTTTCAGTTATTTATGAATTATTTATTTGGGTTATTAAAATCCTATATTTGAAAAGTATTAAAAGATTATAATGTTTGTTTTATCTTTAGACATGTTATTTAGGCATTCATCATCAGATTTTGATATTAGAACCAGTTAAAACGAAGTTTTCGTGCGTGTCAAACGGGATAATGAATTGTATCATAATTCATGGATTTCTCACGTTTTACAATAAAAAATAAAAAAGCTAACTGCTTTTTGTAAAAAAGAGGCCAGGCATCCTTGTGCCGTGACAGAAGCCTCTATCAAATTTTGATACTTTAATATTCATATCTGCTCGTATTAATGAACACGAAGCTTCGGATAAAAGACAAAATCTATCAAAGCTATCAAAGGACTGAAAAACTGTTTTCATTTCAAATTCAACAGAAAATGTTGAATACACGATTCAGAATTTTAATGAATACTCATCCTACAGAACGTTCTTCACAGACAAGACCTTTTTTGCACATAACTTTTTGGTGTTTTAATCTATGGTCTTTTTGGTGTTTGCTTCTATGCTGGACTGAGAGCGAAAGAAAAACATAGAATGTGCCAGCTGCTTCTCTTCCCGGGCATACTGTAAAAGTCAGTTAAGGGACCGAGGTGTTATGGGAGGCTTTTTTGTGGGCGATAGGCTGACCCCTTGTCACTGCAATAGTCTCTCTTCACTATCATAATGCCTCCAAATTTGTCAAACGTGACATCTGATGGTTTTATTACCTCTGGTGTTCTGCCTACCCCATACGGGATACAGGCGTGAAGTTATGTATGTATGTATGTTTTAACATTACTGTTACTTTATTGCAATCGTAATTTCACAAGTGACAGCAATTAATAAAATAGTAAATTAACATAAAAAATATGCACCATGCTTAAATATTGCAATGCAATAGAGGACAGATTATGGTGAATTTAAATAAAGTAAATGAATTATTTGAATACAATATTATTCGTCTATTATTAAATTTTAAAAATATGAATTCATTTACTTTGTTTGCTACCTTACTTTGCATACCTATGCAATTTCCATAAACTTCCAAATTACGACCGAAGTTAATGAGAGTTTTATTTTTAAGTTTCCAGAATTTTTATTTTCTACTATAAATTATGTTCTTTAATATTGTCTTAAGTTTTCACGATTCATAATTTAAATAAAACTACTTTTTAACCGGATTAATCGCGTATAATTTACTCGAGTCGCTCTGGTCTCGAGTTCAGTAAACTATACCTACGTCTGCAAAGACACCGAAACGTCGAGTTAAAATGTAAAATATAAATTATACGCGATTCATCCGGTTAAAAAGTAGTTTTATTTAAATTATGTTCTTTTGTGATTATTGCTCAAAAGGAAACCATATTCAGTGTATACAGGTCACCAGCGTCGGACCCGTTAAGGCGATGTAATGTGATAAACTTTATCGACAAAACCACAGTAAAAAGGCACTTTGCCCCTGCTCAGCTACTGTTTAATTTGAAACTTAGGTCTTGGCATCAATTTTTAGGTAATATTCTAGCGCTTCCAAAAACTAAATAAAAAAGGTATGTTTATGGTCTATTTTTTTCAAAACATTTAAACCGTAAAAATACAACCAAAGGATGACGCATAATTTCGGTACCCATCTCCAATAGCCATGTAAGATACGCCGTTGGATAGGTCTTAGTTACCTGAATCAAAGTTGCTATGGCGTAAAGTTCCGATCGTTAGTCCGTTCAGAGCTATAGGGTCCTAAATGTCGTACTATGATTTTGGTATCCACCTCCAATAGCCATGTATGATACGCCGTTGGACCAATTCTTGGTATCATCGGTAAATATTGCTAAATAATTAAACTCATCCGAACTCAGTAAAGAAAAAAATAAAATGGCTGCCGTTTCTACACTGTAGGGGCAAAATGCCTTTTTACTGTGGTTTTGTCGATAAAATTTACCACATTACTTCGCCTTAACGGATCCGACACTGGTGACCAGACACACTGTATAACAATCTGGAATAACATTAAATCGTGCAGTAATGGTGAATACAAATGAAACAAGATTTTCGGCGCGTTTTAATTGATCATATCGATGTTAAAAAGTGAACCTGCTGTTACCCACGCATATCATATTTTTTTATTTCTTTCATATTTAGAAACCAAAAAAAATCCTGCATCTAATGGTCATACTCCCGTGGCTTTACGGCAGTTTTAGAGATTCTCTAGTTTAAGTGACATGATCTTCTAAGTATTTTGCATTTTACCGTAGAGATGATAACCAGGAGCAGCACGCAGGTGGTGTCTCATTAATCTTTGTGGCTAAATGTACATTAATTTTAGCTAACTTTGTGTCTTGTTTTATTCATATCTATTTATAAGAGCTGACGAAAACTTTACGACATAAGAAAATTCGTGCGACCTAATTATGCGATGTTTTTGATGTGGATTGAATTAATATAAGCAATTCCTACTACAAGTTGCAAGATAAACAGATTCGCAGAGAATTTCGCATTCGGATCTAAAGGGTTCATTCAAGTAGCTCTGTAGTTGGTTTAGTGCTTTTACCCTAAAGTAATTAGCTGGAAACACACCCACCCTATGTATAAAGACTTCGTTGCAAATACAGCCCTAAGGAATCATACATAAATCCCGATTTTGATAAACAGTCGTTTTAAAAAAAGAAAATATTGTCTTTTAAGGCATTTCTTCATAAACAGGTAACTTTCTAGAATCAGTGTAGAATCCTTCTGACAACAAAAGTTATATACGAAATCGTGTAAAATTACACGATACACACAAGAGAACTTTATGAACCACAAAGTTAAACTTAAAACTTAATTCAAATACATTTGATCCGATGTGTTCGGTAAATATAAAATATCTAGCTGACCCGGCAAACGTTGCTTTGCCATATAAAAAAAAATAGAAGTTGGCCGATTCTCATAGATACCGGATAAGCACAAAAAATTTCATCAAAATCGGTCAAGCCGTTTCTGAGGAGTATGGCAACGAAAACTGTGACACGAGAATTTTATATATTAGATGTTCATTGGCTTCCCGAATAATATGAACATTAATAGTGGATTTCTATATGGAATCTTAATTTTTTATCCAGGTATTTTTTTCACACAAAACCCAATCTGGATTTTTGACTGAGATTCAATATAGAAATCCACTTATATTGTCTTAAGTTTTCACAATTCCTCATTTAAAATAAAACACTCTTTAACCGGATGTACCGCGTGTAATTTATATTTTGAATTTTTACCTCGACGTTTCGGTGCCTTTGCAGACAAAAAAACTTTTAACAATATATATATACTTAATAAAAAAATAAACTCATGATTAACTTTTTATGAAGTTAAAAATTACATGTACAGTGGAATCTATTTATAATGACATCGAAGGGAAATAAGAAACAAGTCATACTAAACGGACGTCATACAAAGCATAGGTACTGCAAGAATAAATAAACTGTTTAAGTTAGTATGTGATTTATTTTAATAGAGAGGAATAAAATAGAGATAAATCAAAGTAGATATTAATAAATAGACTCAATAAGTAAATCTACGCTCTGAGACTCAAATCAAAAAAGCCTTTCACGCGCCGAAAGTCTTTGGGTATAACGTGACTCTCCCGAACACTGCCAAAGGTTTTAGAAATCATACGGTCGGTCACTATAAGCGGACAAATTTGATAAAAAAGGGTCACAACAAGCGATATGTCACTATAGGCGAAGTCATTATATGATTTAATGTATTTACGGGATTCTTACCACGATTTTCGATTTTATTTTCGCACTTCCGATATTTCGATGCTGTTACAAGCACCATGATCGCGGACTGTAAGAATCGTGGTAAGAATCCCGTAAATACATTAAATCATAGTGAAAATAATCGCGATAGTTTAAAACAATGAAGTCATTATATCCGACTTAGTTATATAATTTATATGAAAACCAAACTTCGCTGTGTAAACACGTCATAATGAGCGGTTGGTCAATAGGTATAAGCGGAGTCATAATAAACGGATTCTACTGTAGTTACACTTAATACGATAAATACTCAAAAGATCGGTGAAAAGCGGTCGGAACGGAACCTTATTGCATCGTTGATTGTAAAATAGTACATAGTACAATAAACAGTACCTTCTACCTCTCTAGTAGTTTCAACTAAAGAGACCACTAATAGACGATGATTCTAGGAATACGGCTAGTTGTTTTACTTTATAATTTGGTAGTTATAACTTTAATAATGTTTTTAAGTTTTTTTGCATTTAAAATGCTCCATTATTCTTAAATAAATGAAAAATGTGATAAATAAGAATTGCCCGACCAGGGATTCGAACCTGGGACCTCTCGTTTGCCGGACGAGTGCTCTTCCAACTGAGCTACCGGGGCCTGGCACTACGTCTCGAAATTACTTACCACATTTTTGTTTAAAAATGTTTTAAATACCAAACATTATAAATTTACATTTAAAAACAGACTAAAAATATGCATTAAGAAAGCTGCTCACAATTTGCGAAGAGTATGCGTTGGCCCATGGGCTAAGGTACAACGCGAAAAAGAGTGAATTACTGGTATTTCAACCTAGTGGGCAAAGTCAAATCAATGAAGTCCCGTCCGTTTTTCTTGGAAGTGTGCTCTTGAAACGTGTTTCGCAATTTAAGTACCTTGGCCACTGGGTTAGCGAGACTTTGTCCGATAATGAAGACATAGATAGAGAAAGGAGAGCCCTATCTGTTAGAGCCAATATGTTAACCAGCAAGTTTAAGCATTGTAAAGCGGAAGTAAAAGTTAGCCTATTTAAAGCATTTTGTCAGTCGTTCTATACGTGTAGCCTGTGGACGTCGTACACAAAAAAAGCTTTGAATTGTATAATTGTATAAATTGGGTGCAATATAATAATGCTTTTAGGATGCTGATGGGGCTCCCGCGCCACTGTAGCGCTTCAGGTATGTTTGCGGGTACTGCAACGGATGGTTTTCGTGCTATTCTCCGCAAGAGAATAGCTTCGTTGATGAAGCGTGTGCGTGGTAGCGCGAATGGCATCCTGGCCGTATTGGCCGGCAGACCTGACTGCCCTATTTGGAAGCACTGGGAGAGGGTCCATATTGAAAATGGCTAGAATGAAATTACATTATAATATTATAATACCTAATTTATTGAGTTGATTATTAATTTAAATGTATTTAGTTAATTATTTCAATTTATTTAAGTTCTTTTTATTAATTGCTAATGTTAAATGTCTATTATAAATAATTGTGTGTATTGTTGTGTATGTGCTTCATATATGTTAAGTTGTACTATTGGATTTTAATTATCTGAACAAATAAATATTATTATTATTATATTTAATGTAATTTTCTTTTGACATTTATTAATTTATCTCAATGCTGAAATTTTGAATTTGATGACATTTTCTTTTATTGACTATTCGTGATTATTATGTGACAAATGTTTAATTTATTTTATTTCATGTAATTTTGGACGCTGTCAATGCAGCAGTATATGTTCGGACGATAATGATAAATATAAGACCTATAATTGTAACGCTTATACTTGCAAATAAAGAATTTATTATTATTATATCGTTGTAGGCTAGCGCAATTTGGAGTTATTGAACCTTATTGTTTTTCGGTAGTCTTGATCGTATTTTCGTGAATATACAAGTAGTGATTGTGAAGTGTACATACGCTACAGGTAAGTCACTAATCAACAATGTTGTATGTAGGTGATGTATTTGTTCTTAAATACAATATTCGCACCGACAAGTTTGTATTGACTATGTGTAAGTGAATGATGTTTTTGTTCTACACCCGTGTTGGGGCACAACCGTATGGGGTAAAACCGGTTATAAACGATTTTCATCTAGATAGACAAGTCTAATTATTATCCAACTAGCCACCGCGCGCGGTTTTACCCGCGTAACTTTTGATCCCGTGGGAATTTCGGGATAAAATATAGCCTATAACCTTTCTCAAGAGTTGGGATATCAAATGCAAAAAGAATTTTTCAAATCTCACTTGTAGTTTCTGAGATTAGCGCGTTCAAACAAACAAACAAACAAAAAAACAAACTCTTCATAGATATAGATTTTCATCAGCGCTGCTAAATAATAAATGCAGAGAGTTCAGAATGGGCGTTATCGATTTTACTATAAAACACCACCACGTGCTCGTATAACATCTTATTTAAATGATAAAAAGATACTCAAGATCACGGATGGATCTGCATTTTGCTACTCTCGTGCATCAGCTCGTTGTACTGGTCGGCAAATGACAATCAGTACAATATATGAGCTTCTTCTTACTTGTTTAAGAATCAAAGACATACAACATCAGCGTTTAGAGGTAGCTTTCGCTACTTGGCTACAAAATGTTGGAATAACCTACCACCACCTATGCAGCGTCCACGGTCAAAGGTAACTTATAAGAGCAGTTTTAAGAGTTTGTTATTCCGCAAACAAATTAAACTTTGTGGTCAATTGGCGAAGTATAAGTAATGAAGAACATAAATATTGTTCATGTTTGTCAATTCATTGGATCATTAGGTTATTATTATATCCATTCATGTATACGTTTATGTATAGATTATAGTTATAGATAATTATGTATGCTTATATTTAATAGACGAATTTAATAAAGACGACTTCCAGCCTCCCGAACAAGCCAGTTTCCGAAAAGGCTTTAGCACCATAGACCACATAGGCAGAAAATTTCTCGAGTGGCGGCCACGTACTAGGAGGCGCAGCGTAGGCAGGCCCCCCGCACGATAATGGACCGACGACCTGGTCAAAGTCGCCGGTAAACGCTGGATGAGGGCGGCGAGGACCGAGCGACGTGGAAGACCTTGGGGGAGGCCTATGTCCAGCAGTGGACGTCTACAGGCTGTGGATGATGATGATGATGATGAAAATCTATTTATTTATAATACTATAACAATATTTTATAACAGGTTATACATACTAACACATAATATTTATTTATTTAACAATTTATGTACACAGGATAAAAGACAATTGAAAATACATACATAGACAGCGGTCATAAACTATCTATTCAGAACTTGAGATTTTCTTTATAAATACTCTGGCTACACTGAAAACCAGTAAAAATAAATAAAACTTTAAATTAATAACAACTGTATCTTAATACCTAATTGATTGTACCAATGATGCACTGCAGCTACAAAAGGCTACAGCTCAGTATACATCTTGGTGTTGTGAGGAAATTTTTTAGTTGGTACAATCAATTAGGTATTAAGATAAATTTGTTATTAGTTTAAAGTTTTATTTATTTTTACTGGTATAGAAAAGATTGAAATATTAGTCTGTACGAACTGATTATATACTGTTTATTTACAATAAATTATTTTAATTTCACTTATTTCAAAAATAAACCAAATCATTGACGTTAAGCAGTCGGGCCCGGGTGCTGTATAATGTTATAATTTTGTATACAGTAGTCGTTAGGGTTTGTTAGTCAGAAGCCATCTTGCCGCCCTGAAAATTCTAGCATCCACCACCCAGCACTGGGCTAGTTTGATGGCCAGTTATGGCCTATACCTCCTCTTCACCCAGGGAAGAGACTCATGCCCTGCAGTTGGCTCATTACAAAGAGTTGTGATGATGATGATGATTGTCCAAACACCATCCACTTTCAATCTGTCTTTCAAGATTACTTCCACTGCGCAAAAGTCGAGACCCAATCTCATCAACATCCACTACACAAGTAGACCTCATGAAATGTATAGGTTGTCAAGGCTGGGCCCATGAAGGCTGAACCAGCTGTGAAACACAGGAGTTGGATGACTTCTTTTGCACAAGATGCAATTTCACACGGTAAATTCCGGGGCAACGTCGTATATAGTAAACAATTTTACCCATGGGTCGGGGCAAAAAAGCAGTTATTTGCTTTTTCATTGGAATTGTTATCTAATTTCATTTTTTTTTTTTTATATATTGATTGTAATGGGTACCTAATTAGTCTGACTATACAGTGTGTAAGGCTTCGGATCTCCGATACTTCACCCACGTATACTACGTTAAATCTATATACTTATAATAAATCTGTAGAGAGGTCAATTCTGTACATGAAATATTTTTTCAAAATAACTATCAGGGGGTGATTAGTGATCGATACTGATGCCAAAAATGCAATCAGTAAAATTTTTGTCTGTCAGTCTGTATGTTCCTTATAGAAACAAAAACTACTCGACGGATTTTAACGAAACTTGGTAAAATTATTCTTCTTACTCCTAGGCAGGTTATAGTATACTTATTATTACGCTACAATCAATAAGAGCAGAGCAGTGAAGGGAAATGTTGGAAAAACGGGAGAAGTTACTTCATTTTTTAAGCTTCCGTCGCGTGTGCAGCCTTAATGGTTAAAGCTACATAGAAATCATGTATGACAGAAATATTCTTCATAAAATTATATAAAAAATATCCCACAACAGTATATGTCTATATTTTATGGTTGACTCACAATAACACGTGTAAATCCCGACAGCTTAGCAGTTCGGAGCTTTCTGATTATATTTGTTTACTCTTACGTTTATAATACTCTCACTCATCCCTAATTAAAAAAATTAACATTATTACCTATTCAATAAAAAAAGAATCATAGAAATCGGTATAGAAACACCAAACTTTTACATGAAATACGCTAATAACCCATCGCGCGTGAATACTGAATGATATAGGGATTATTTTTGCGTAACGGTTGCCGCGCTCGACGCGGCTCGCGGCGCTAGTGTATAAAAAGGCGGGAGGCGAGCGCAAGCTTTTGAGCGATTTAATATAGGTAGGTACAGAAGGAACAAGCGTTACATTACCTGTCAAATTTCCCCAACCAATTTTAACTTATTATGGAGGGCATAGAGTTCAAATTCAAGTAAAAAATTTGACAGATTTGTAACGCTTGATGTACTTCCTGCTGTACATACAGAGATAAAATGGAAATCAAGGTTTTGTTTATTTCATGATCGTTTCTGCCTCTTGGAAGTCAGAAACCGTAGATTTCTTCGGAATAAAAAGTAACGTACGTGTTAACTACTATACCAAATTACATTAATATTGGCTTAGCCGTTTGGCAGTGAAAAGCAACCATACATAACTATAGGAAGTATTGTATGTACACTGATAATGGCTGGATGGATGGATTTTTGCTATTCTTTCACGCAAAAACTACTTAGCTTTACCTAGAATAACAATAAGCTAAGTATAATTAATGAAGATATTGCATGAATTAAGTAAAATTGAAGGCATTAAATAAAACACTTTTTAACCGGATTAATGGCGTATAATTTATATTTTACATTTTAACTCGACGTTTCGGTGTCTTTGCAGACCCCGTGGTCACGAGCGACTGTTAAAATTTAAAATGTAAATATACGCGATAAATCCGGTTAAAAAGTGTTTTATTTAATAGTCATCGCGAAAACTTAAGACAATATTAAAATTTAAGGCACTTTGGCACCCGATTTGTTTATAACGCTATGTGTAGGTACATTACAAAGGTACCTAATAGATAGTTACCTACCTATGTTTGTGGTTAGGAGTTATACATATTATATGGGCGAAGATTCTTCATTTTTATTTTTGTTATTAAAGATAGTTAGGACCTTGGAGAAGAAAATAACCTACTCGAAATACTAATTCAATACAGACGAAGTCGCGGGCATCATCTATGTAATATACCCACCTACCTATACTTTTTCACAAAACCTAGGTGAAACTGCGGATCACTGCTTTGTTGTAACAGTTTTTGAAGTAATTCTGTCTGTTTATCTATCAGTAACGCTTTCACAGCTAAACTACTGAGTCGATTTTGACGAAATTTAGAATAAGGTAAGTTTTAACTTCAAGGAGGATATAATAATAGTATTTATCCAACTCTAATAAACGGTATCCACGCGGACGAAGTCGCGGGTCACAGCTAGTTTTATCATAATACTATACAAGGGGGGGTCGCACTCCTCACCCCTCTACATGACAGCCATTTCAAAATTTAATATCTCGTACTTCTACGAGTTCACTGAAGCCCATTTTTTTCACATTTTCATATCGCCCTGATACACAAAAGTACTTACTTATTTGAAAGATTATGATACTTTCTATCATTTAAAGTAATTTTTGTTACTATAAAATGCAATGTAGTTCATGGTATTCTTAAGTATAGCCGAAAAACTTATTATAAGATCCCTGACTGTAAACTGTTAATGCATATTTTTGAAAGATGATCGCTGTTGAGTTTCTTGCAGCTTCTTCTAAACAGATCGATTTTCCAAAGTGGTGGGTACATTAACTAAAAAATTAGTGATTTTTTTTTCAACCTAAAATACCAGCCCCTGAACATATCGCTTTTTTTTTCATTCCATTTGTTCGCAAGGAACTATGCTAACAAATAGAAGTAGTGTATAATATATAATCAAACGAACTTACCTAAAGTGAAGTTAGATTGTGATTATATGAGTCGCTCCATTCGAAGATATAATTAACCAGGTAGTCCCCCTATCTTGCTAGCATCAACGCATTTTCAGAGATTATTTGGAAACACCAAATAAATTTTTAAAAAGGCAACACTATACTCGGCTCGACTCCTCACTCCTGCTCGAGTCATGGCTTCATTCCTTTAGAGACGTATAAAAGTGTTCTTAAAAAATCCTATAGGGATGGGTGGGTTGGGTTGTTATATCTTCGAATGGAGCGACTCATATAATCACAATCTAACTTCACTTTAGGTAAGTTCGTTTGATTATATATTATATTTCGTCGCTCCATTCTTCAGATATAATTAACCAGGTAGATGTTTAGAGACCTATTTTTTAAGAACATGCTTAAAGCAAAACCAAACGTCACAGGTCTTAAGCAGAGCTCTTTTTTTTTTTTTTTTTTTTGTACATCTAAATCAAAATTATCTAACAACCGAGCAAACCAGTCGCTTTTTATGGTTACTAATAACATTATTTCAAAACTTTCTTTATTAGTTTTAATGTCTAAGACACACAGAGTCTGCAAAATACTTTGTTCTTTTTATATTATACAATATAGCAAAATGAGGTATGATCCGCTATAAGAAATATTAACTTTATGCACCTGCTTATCTATACTTTGAGAAATAATAGATTTCTTAGACGACAAAAGGAGATTGTTACAGTTCTTATACTTTCTATAAAATCATTATCCTAACGGAGATTAGCTGAACAACTACCTATCAATATTTCTATCAAAAAAGAGTAAATAAATAGAAGAGGTTGATCTCGTCCTGGAGCCGATGTTTTAATATTAATCTTGATAATAATAATATAACATAATAATCTTAATAATATTGGTATTTATTAAACCGACATAAGTCGAGAAAGGGAATCAACCCAAACATATATTATATCCGTTGAATATGTATACCGTTGTATAGTATTTTAATATTACCTATTTAGGTGTCTAATTTAACAAGTAAAGACTCTTAACCCGTTGAACATTAGACAAGTCTAAAAGTATTACTAACTTTTTGATATCTTATAAAAAATAATTTACTATTAATGCTTTATTTTGTAATATTCTCATACTAATTGTGGATCCCATGGACAAATTGAGATTTTAAATGATTACATTTAAAACTCATTTTTATCGTCTCTTTTCATATTCGTTGGAACTCATATTCCTACTAGAAAGAAAAGAAAAGAAAATGTTGGCCAATGGGTGTTATGTGCGCTGTGGCTGAAACCTCAATGACACTAAAGAACCAAGAAGGATATAACATCGAAAAACCGAAGAATAGAAAAAATATATAAATGAGCATATTTGTTTACCATTGAAAAAAAAATTGCAACTACTTTTGTATTACTAAGACTTGAAATAACAACAACAGCTTCAATTTGGCTGGTCGACAGCTACCATTACCATAATAGATTTTTACTCCACCCAGTTCATCATTACATTATCTAGGCTGAGCGCATAAAGAGGAGTTGGTGACTCCAGGTTGCTTGACGGTCGCCCTGCTGTCTACAACGTGTAACATAATGAAGAGATAATACTTAAGGGGATTGTATGTTTGGTGGTGTAGTTTATAAGTAACAGTAACATAAACTTGTAATCCTTACGGTTGGTTCGGAAAACAAGTTCAAAGTTTAGATCAAAATATCGAAGTGTCAACCCTAAAAACAGCTGTTACCTTTTGATAGAATCTATTCGATAACAGATGGCGTTAAAATAAAGCGATAAGTAACCAAGAGAGATACTACAAAGTGTAATTTTGTGCCTACTAAATTAGACGACAACAACGTCTCGGGAATGTTTTTTTCGGTAGTATCTAAGTGCAGAATATTTTTAAAACTACCTTTTCACCAATATGTGCGTTTATCACGCGGTTTACCAATTTAAAACTCTACTGAAATAATAGATTTGCACGTTCGAACCGACAACACGTTAATTTTAACTATCCGTGAGAGTATATTTTCTTAACCTTAAACTATGATGCATCACTGACAAGGATATTTAACTTCTTGTTTATTCTCACACACTTACAACTATCATCACCACCATACAATAAAGCTTGAAATAAATTTTAAGTAATCCAGCATTCTGCATAATTTTTATAGTCTATGAAATAGCAAGTTCGATGCCCTTTGTCTGCCGCGGATCGCTCGCTCGCTACTCCCGGGCTCTCACGTTTAAGTGTTACGTATTTTAAAAACGTTTAATACTTAGAAGTCGCACTGTTTGTGGTTATGAACGGATGCTGAGGCTCGGTAGCCTTCTATTTCTAATACTTAACAACATACATGATCGAAATACATTTACGACTAAAATCAAAAATGTTATCAAATTAAGCATAAGTAATCATAAATTTAAGAGAAACGTAAAACAAAACATTAATTTAGGTACTCTCAATAAACTATGATATCAAACTTGTCATACAAAATCTATCACATTTCTTTAGAAATACGCTATTGCACGAAACTAATATGAAATTATTACAAATCTATCGGTAGGTATTACGTGGAAATTCTTTCGCACGGCGTCAAATCGCAACTTATACCTAATGAAGAGAGACTCAAATAGACAATCAAACTTACCCATAATTCTAATAAAAAACGAAGAAATATCCTCTCTCTCTTACATTCAAACTTTCTAAGAATTATAATAGGAAACATATTCGGTAAATACCTATGATTTTGTAAACCTCAAACTATGATACAATACTTACAGCTTCTTGTACTTCTTGTATTCTCCCATACTTATAACTATCAATACATACGACAACAAAGCTTTAAATTAATAAAATTAGCAAGTAAGTAAAGTCGTTTTCATAAAAGATAACCCGTGCATAGCTCTTATAACAAACACACAAGGTGTATTATCGCTCAAATCGCGGGACTTCTTTCGGCGTCTCGTCGCGAACTTGCGCCTTTCGGAATTATACCCTTTGAGATTTACCGCCCGCGCCGCCGCGCGCTGCGTCGCTTCAAAGCCAAACTAAAGGTTGTTCCGTTCAATACTTATTATGAACAGATTCTCAACTCAACTAAATTTTTTATTTAAAAAAGTTAAAGTACTGATGACTAACTAATTATTGTTTTTAGTTGCGGTTGTTTCAGGCAGCTGAAATTATTTTCAAACGCTATAGGGAAAAATATCCTAAGTATACCTGTCCTGAAACTTTATTTTTTTATGAGGAATCTTTATCTTTTATTATTATTCTCTTTCTTGAGAAACAAAATGGATTAATTTCTTTATTTAAAATGTGTGAAGCGTAAAAATAAGTTACGTAAATTAACAAATAACAGTTTTTAATATTTTGATATTGAACAAACAACTTAAAAACTATTGAAGTGATTTCACGATTGAAAACTATTTATTTGTAACAGAATAACTTAACAATACAAAAACATAATATAATGAAGTCATTTCACTGTATTATGAAATAAATTGGGTACTAAGATTTTGTTTATCATATCGCTATAGGTGCGGAAAAACCCTAAAAAAATTAGGTACTAGAGAACTGTTTGGTTCGGTTATTAGTAAAATTAATAGAAATTTATTTCAGTTCTTTCATGTCCGTTTCGAAGTGTGCACGTCAGTTGCTATCGCTATTTTATTCGAAGTTTTCTTAAAATTTCTCGACTTGAAAGTATTGGAGAAAGTATTGTTATACGACATGTGTATTCAAACAACAAATGTTACGATATGATTCTGTATGTTGGAGCCGCTAGTAACCACAGCATCAACGAAGCTCGACGACTTTACAGGCAGCGGTTTGTGGAGTGCAGGCCGGCAGCTGAACAGCAGCGCCACTTACCCGGCTATGGCGTGTTTCGAAGCATGAGTCTGCGGCTCAGCGCGCCGTTTCTTTTCACGCGAAACCCAGCGCGGCCACCTTCGCGTTCCGAGAACTTAGAAGAGCAAGTCTTGGATCATTTCGAGGAGGATCCGAGGAGCAGCACTGGACGAGTCGGCGCTCTTTTGGATGTCAATCACATGGTGCACGCTTAGTGATGATGGCCAACATCGTTATCATTCCCGATGGACGCAAGAGCTGGGTCTCGATTCTCTAAGCTTACAAATGAGTCAATGGAGTCGTAATCAGCATAGAACTGTATTTTTTGACAGATTTGGCATTCTTTAAATTAATAAGAACCATCGGTTAACCGGTGAACAACGTTAGGACTGTTTTCGTATTCTGGTGTTCAATCGTGTGTCGCTTTAAGTCCAATTGATACTGTAATGCGTATTCTGGTACTTATTTGACATTTCGTTCAATATGTTCGGAATGAGAATGGTGAAGATTGGTTAAGACTGAGCAACAGTACGTACTGGAGGGATTGTTTCAGTCGTGACAATGTTTTATTTTTCTTTTAATTGAGTATGAGGCCTTTGATCCACGTTTGCTGTGAACTATTATATATTTGGCGAATGCTGAACGTCACCGCCGCCGAAAAATAATCAGCTAGAAACGTAAATCGCCCTAAACAATGTTTTCTGTCAATGTATCTGAATGCGTTTATATTGCCAAAACAAAATGTGTTTCATTGTCAAATGGAATATAATGCTAACCCGAAACAAATTGCCGTAAATAAGAAGAAGAATAAGAAGAAGTTTGACAACAAAACATTCAATATTCAGTAATAATAATTCAGTAGTCAAGAATTTGTGGATATCTACTGATTTTTTATCTCTGCCTAAACAATTGAACTGCATATTGCATTGGATTTCAGTGTTGAAGATTTATTACTTTTGAGTGATAATTAAGTACTTACTACTAGAAACAAGACCTGAAAAAACTCATAAATTTGTTGAAACAAAATTGCATTTTCATGAATACATATCACCAAAAGATTTTGAGGTTTTATTACAGTATGATATAAAGAAAAGGAACAAAAGGTACAGGCTTTCCATACCACCAACAGACAAATTAGTTGTTACTTAAGGTTTTTACAAACTGGTGATTCATTTTCTTCTATGATGTATTTATAATTGATGATTTCAAAGTCCAAAATCAGTGAAATCATACTTGAAGTGTCTAAAACCATTGTACAAATGCTGGCAGGATATGTGAAAGTAATTAAAACAATAGGAACATTATATAATATGCGTTTTTATCAACCTTGTAATCTATTTATGTATTTAACTATTGTTGTTAAGTTATAGCGGCTTTTATTCACACTTATTGTAGGAGGTGTCCCAACTAGTTTCAAACTCTTAAGAAGTCCTTTGTGATTGTGGCTGCACCTACCCCTGATGTAGGACTCCTTAAGAGTTCAAAACTAGTTGGACACCTCCAACAATAAGTGTGATTAAAAACTGCATAATAAACTTTATTATGTCTCACAAAACATTTATATATTTATTGTCTTCTACGGTATATTTATAAAGAATTTCATAGTCCAAAATCAGTGAAATTATACTTGAAGTGTGTAAAGCAGGTGAAATTGTAAAACAGGTGCTAGCAGAATATGTGAAAGTAAGTAAAGCAATAGGAACATTATATACCTTAAGGTTTCTTTAAGGTTTTTAGAAAGTGGTGATTTTTGTTCTTTTATGATGTATTTATGTAGAATTTTTAAGTCCTAAATCAGTTAAATTATACTTCAAATGTGTAAAGCCATTCTACGGGTGTAGCAGAATATGTGAAAGTAAATAAAAACAATAAGAACATTTTATAATATGGGTTTTAATTAACCTTATAATCTACAACAAATTTCACTAATGACATAATCATAATCATATGAACAATAGTAATATTAAGTATATATATGCATTTTAATTAGCCTTATAATAATAAACAAAAAGTGTCACACCACATCATCCAACCAAAATTAAGTATAAATTAAGAAATTGTCTTCTGGAATCTGGATAACGGAGAAATAAACTAAAGAAATATATAAATAGCATAGTTTTTTTTACGTATTTAATTTAAGAATAAACTTAAATACATATAATAAACCTTATTCATGACCTGCTAACAAATAGCTATGTTCATCACAAAATTTCCCATTCTGAACCCGGGACCTCTGGTATAGAAGGATGTACATATGTCTAGATCAAACAAGCTGTTATGTATATATTTATTTAACAACAAAGGAAACTGAGTAAGCCTGGGCCACAGGGTTAACAGGTTGACTTTGGTCTAAAAAAATAGCTTATTTTATCCTTATTCAAAAAACATAAAACCCCTAAAAATGTAGTGAGGGGGAAACAAGTTAATTCAAGATATGGAAATCGCTGTCATGGGTTTTTAGTATGGATGAATAACTCATAATATAATTGGAAATACGCTGAGTAAAATTGAAGAAATATTAAATGAGAATCATTATAATGTTCAATGAATGTAAACTAACCGCGTTAGTTCTATTTTAAATAATTATTCTGTAATTAAAATAGGCGAAATTCTTTATTAGGTTTGGCAATACTGAGTGAATGAAGAATGAAACTATGGTAATTGACTCGTTCAGTAAGTCAATCGATCTATTTGTTCACTCGTTTGTTTGGCTTCTTTCTTTACGCTTGAGTATTTTCATGGTTTTTTCTATTTTCAAGATAGCCCTAAGAAAAGTCAAAGTTGTTAGTATCAATTTATTAGTTTGAATAGTTGTTTAAAACTATAATTCATAACTAAGTAAGTATAGGTAATATCTTATAATGTCCTATTTTATCTAGTATGCTATCTAAGTAAAATGTGCTACTATTTATTTTTAATTATAACCTCTCTAAATAATACAAAATACAATAATTCATGTATAGATCTCAACAATAAGAAAAATAATAGCTTTCGAAAGTGATCCTAAGCTCACTTAACTTCTCCTATAGACAAAATTATGGATATCTCAATTCCTCAACACTGGTTTATCTTGAAAATTTCGGTGATGAAACATGATTATATTTTAAATAAAAAAAAGCAAATGTCAAGTTGTTAACACCGTGGCCCAGAAATGTATGGAGCAGGTTCTGTCTCCTTTAATAGTACACTCAAGTAGGTACTTCTAAATAATCTCTAACCTATAAATGAAAATAGTAACTGCACTCATAACATAAAAAATATGCAAAATAATTCAGGTATTGTTAATCCCTCTAGTACATTTGGTCACTGCGGTACCTGTTTTATAAAATATAATTTGCAATTTAATACAATTTCATTTTAATACAATTTCAATTTGCCTACAATTTCATTTCAATCACGTTTTACATACATATTATACTAAGTGAACATATGAAGATTTCTTAGACTTAGGTTCAGGAGATTAACAATCTTTTTATATCAACTAATGGCTTTTTGTATCAATTAATTAAACCTCCATTTCTTCAATACATAAAGGGGCTCCAGTATTCTCTTTACTTTGATTAGTGTTACAGATTCCATTAAAGACAATCTTGTCTTATCCATAATTTCTTTTTACAAAATTACTAAATGATTTTCACATTTTATCTCCCTTAACTCACTTCCTCTCAAGAGATAAAACTTGTCTTATTTGTTTGTTGATTAATTCAGATGAGGCATCTCTTAATAAATTTAAAGTGAGAACATCACTTTCTTTTTAAATTGGACCAGGGTTGGGATTTTGAGTAATTATTGATCAGATGTACCAGTTGAAGGCTGTGGAATAACGTGTTTTGTTTCTTTTTCAATTTCAGCAACAGTTATCTGAAATAAAGAAATTGTTATTTGTTATGTTGTTTAAAGATGCCTACATTTTCAGAAGGAAAATAATTTCAAGAGATTTTGAGTATCATTGGAGTTTATCACTTTATATAGGAGCATTAGATGGAAAGCACATAGAAATAATAAAACCTAACTACAGTGGCAGTTGAATATTTCAATTATAAAAAAAGCATTTTAGCATTGTGCTAATGGCCTTAGTATTTGACTCTGACTTCCCCGTCCACGACTATCCTCATCTCCATCTACATTATCTGTATTCTCTCTCACCTCTATCGCTACATCTATCTTTAAAATATTTAAGATGAACCCTTGGATAGATTCGAGGATAAGTGTTTTATAAAAAAAAATACTATAAGATATCCGGATGCAAGAAGATGGGATTCCCTGGTTGTTAATTGTTATTGTGTATTTTTAAAAGATGATTGCTGTTGAGTTTCTTGCCACTTCTTCTCAACAGATCGACTTTCCGAAGTGGTGGTAGATTCAGTTCAATTTGTACATTGTTTGACTTATTTCAAATGTATTTAAATACTTACGAAATAAAGATTCTTTTCACTTTGACTTTGAGTAGATGCTTCATACTTTATTTTGATGTTGGAGTGGAAGGCAGAATATCAGATGGTGGTGTTTTCAATAGCACTAATTTATGCAGGCTTTTAACAAATGATAATTTGAATCTGCGTACAGTGCAGCCTTTGTTAGACAGTAAAACTGTTCCTATGGTAATTTACCAGTAGCTGTTCTGCTTCTCCTTCATAAGTTTTTTAATTAGGCGGTACTTATATTCATTGTAGTACTGAAAACACACAGGATAAACTACAGTATATGGACCGTCAGACTCTAAGATAGCATTTTTACGAGTATAAGGTTAAGGCCTAAGGCGTCTTTCTGCAAAGTTTCACATTGCGGAGATTAGAGTTTTTGTATTTTAGTTTGAAATTCAATTAATGTCAAGCTTAAAAAAACAAACATGAAGTAAGAATACAATCACTGATTGAACAATGTCACCTGTCATTGCGTTTATTTTCACTCATAGTTTAACGTTTTTGATATAAATAAATATTTTTTTATAAAAAAAAAGATTAAGTTAATTAATTAAATATTTTTTAAGTTGTAATTTATAAAATAATAATACTTTTATTTACAATTTTCATATAGAATGTGTTTATTTATTTATTTATATCAAAAACGTTAAACTATATTTTACGACTGTGAGTGAAACTAAACGCAATGACAGGCGACATAAATCAATCAGTGATTGTATTCATTACTCTATACTCTATGTTTGTTTTTTTTAGCTTGAAACTAATTGAATTAATGGAATTTCAAACTTAAATTTTATAAAAACTACTTATCTCCGCAATGTGAAACTTTGCAGAAAAACGCTTTAGGCTATAACCTTTTACCCGTAAAAATCCTAGCGTCCAGTCTGACGATCCATATACTGTAGTTTCCCCTGCTTCCTTTTAACCTTAAAGTCCTTATACATCCTATCCTTGTAAAATTTATTAACGCTAACCTCAAAACTTTATCTTCGATTTCCTCACTAACTACAAGGCTCCGCACCTCCCCCTTCGAGGGTATAATAACAGAGTTAGAAGTTTGATTTTAAATTTCCCTAACAGCTCAATGCCTATCAAACAACTGTTTGAACCTGCCAATCCAAATAATCAAATATGGCTTGGAGTCTGACCATCGCTACACATCAGAAGACCCAAAAGTCAGTGTCCTTAAAGATTTGCTGGTATCAGAAATCACTGATGATAAAATCAAGCAAATTGAAGAAAAAACTAGAGAGCAAAATAATAATGATATCTGGTATAAACAACGTCAGAAGCGACTGACTGCTAGCAATTTTTATACCACATGTCATCTAAAAGACACTACTATGAAAAGTTATGGCAAACAAATACAACAAAAGAATACATTTCAGTCTCGAGCAACAAATCATGGTATTATAAATGAAAAAATTGCATTAAAAAAATATTGTGATACTTATGATCTTTTGGCTGAACCCTGTGGGCTTTTCATTAGTAAGGAAAGACAGCATATTGCAGCTTCCCCAGAAATAAAGTGTCCCTATGCAACTAGATCTCAAAAGATAACTCCGTTCAGTGTACCATATTTAAAAGAAGTAAATGGCATTTTAACTTGAAAGACAAATTCACCTAATTATTACCAAATTCAAGGGCAGTTGTACTGCTCCAATAGGAAGTATTGTATAGTTACAAAGATTTGAAAGTTGAAAATATGTCTACAGAGATGAACCATTTATAAAAGAAATGATCTTAAAACTCAACAACTTTTATGAAAATTTCTTTAAAGTAGAACTTAAAAAAAATATTTGTACTATAATTATGAAAATTTCAGCAAATAAATATTAAAACCAGTATTTGATTATGATTTTGTATTATTGTAATGAGTAAATAAAAAATCCCAACTTTATAAGTTTAAATAAGTTTATTTATATTCACAATTTTTTCCCTGAAATTACAAAGCATCATACAAATATAAAATATCTTTGACCCTAAAGGTACATAATACTGATTAAGCTCACTTGTAAGAATTTTGTATGTTTTTGTTAAACTTATAAGTCTTTCAATGTGGACTCGTTGACGGGTCTTGCTTCAATAATAGTCCAGGAATTTGGGACCTTCCCTTTAAAAAAGTGGGAATATTTATTCCAACACCTTTGCCAGCAAACAAATCTTACACATTGAAGCCCCGGTCTGCCATTATGCTATCTCCTGGTTCACACCTTTCCAAAAGGTTGCCGCGTTCCGCTATCTGGCGGTCACTTTTCGATCCAACATATGCTCCAGAACAATAGGTAAACATCCCTCCAGGTGATGAACCAACTAATATTTTAAGGGTATTTTTGTGTTTATATTGATTAAAAGAAGCTTTTTGGGCATCAGGTTGGCTAGGTTTTTGAATAGGAATTTCTGTTCCGTCTATTATTATTCTTGTGGAAGGATAATTATTTTTAAAAGTATTAGTAAAGTAATGAGAATTTCAGGTAGGTTTCCAAGCCTGTATAAAAATTCACTGATTCATTATCAGTCAGCAATAAGTCTGTAGAAAACATTCTCAAGATGTTTGATGTCTGAGTTTCTGGAGATTTCATGGAATTGTGATTACTTCTAAGGTTTTCATGAGACAGATCTTCCAATGTTAAAATTTCCACATTGTGAGCAACATTTCCATCTCCAGATTCATATGAAGGCAAAATATTTTCAGTACTTTGCAAAGAAGGTGCTTTAGGAAACTGGCATTTTCTCAGGTTTCGAGCTTTCAACCGTTCTTCTCTGACTGCAGCGAACTTTGAAACTGATTTGGAATTCCAAGAGAATATAGAAGGCACTGCTGACTTTTTCAAATGTTTATGTTGATGTTCAACCCCTACAAAAAACAAAAAACAGAAATATAATAGCAATTTTTCAATTACCTTAAACTGTGAGAAGAGATTGTAAATGAAACAAGCTTGATCATGTGGACCAAACCCTTGGACCTGGTGTGTAAATATTTTGCAGAGATTGCCTTTAAAATGATGATAAGTGACAAAGAATGTTTTCCCACAGAATAGGGATTTGCGTGGGTAAAAACGCAAGGGAATAGGCTAGCAGTTCATAAATCTATATTATATTAGATATTTCATTACACGGTTGTGTTTACCTGTATATTTGCTAAGCATTAGATAGTGACTTGCTCTAAAATGATTGCGACATAACCTCGATCCACTTTTAGGCACAAAATTTAGACGACGGATTGCTTTCAGCCAAAGTATTTTTACTTTTTCATCTTAAGGAAATTGGTGGGTACCATTTTCAGAACTATTTGGGACAGATCAGTTCGTCTTTTTTATATTATTTAAATATTTTTGCAGCTTTTCATACAAAAACCTCTTTGTTTATTTATAGACAGAACTATTACAGCGCCACTTCGGCAGTTGCCAACCCCACTAAAGTACGTTCCATTACACACAGATGCTAAAAATATTATTTCTTTCACTGTTTATATGAATACTATTGACAGGATTTATGCATGATATAAATGGACTATGTGAGTAGTTAGTATCTTTAAAGTATCAATTTGTTTATCTAGTTTTCATTTAGCAATGTATCCCGCATTCATAAACTAAAATGTATAGCATGATATTTCGTTGACAGCGTCAAATGGAACGTATATTCAATCTGTTTTCAATCACTCTTTCCGATCCGATGCTACTGGTCCGTGGCTATGAATTTTAGAGAATGCCAAATTTGCCACTTTGCTCATGGAGTCGCAATATGATGGTTGCCGTACGGTCCGCTTAATGTTATTTGAAGAATTGCAGCCCTGATACCAGCGGATTTGTGACCTCCTCGGTTAGGCTTTTGTCGGTGGCACAAACGTCTTGTGGATGTGTGTGTATTGAAAAAGAAGGAAGAAATTGTGAGCCGTTTTTTTAATTCTGGCCAAGTGTAAGGGAAACCCTAGACAGATGTGAGTGTTTTTACGCAGAGTGAACTGAATGTCGATTGAAATAAGTGCGATACTTGCCATAAGAGTTTGTCAGATATTACAAATTTAAGTCGTAATAATTATAACAAACACTCTTTATTGTCATTCAACGTAGAAATAATTATGTACACAATATTTAAGCGATTTAAAAAACTTTAAGCGATTTCTTTCAGGCAACCCGATTTCTTCCGGGCAACCCGTTTATTATTAATAAATAGAAACTTGAAATTTGTAATAACATGTTGTTTTATTTGTTATCATTAGCTCGGTAGTGTGATAAAAATTGTGTCATTCAATGTGCCAAACGATAGGTAAGTAACAATCAGCTGCGCTGATATCCGCGCTACTCGCAGTGGGCGGCCGCGGCGGCGCGCGCGGCGTATCGCTCGCTCTTTAGCCGGTGCGGGAAAGGTCATAAGGTCACTGATTGCGGCGCAAGTCTATTTTTAGCTTGTTAGGTTGACTAGGGTTGTCAAAATATTTTATTGTAAAATAATTTAAAAAATTTGTATGAAAGTCTATACCACCACTGATCATGCTAATTCTTTTAATGTACATTCTACGTATGGTATAGAAGCTAACCCTAAAGTTTTATCTCTCCATTTTGTTACACGTTGTATAACCAATTTCGGTTATCCCAGAGCATGGGTAGTTGAAATGTTAAAAACAGAAAGTACCTTGCAGGGATTTCGAAACCTCTTCGCCACGTCTACCACAAATGACCATATTGAATATTTGGAACAATCTATTGCTTAAAAATATCATATCACAATGGCTCCTATAGTGGACCAGACACTTGATTGAAGTGAGCGCAGCTCGTTTTGCAAACGTCAGATGATAAATGTCATTTGTTAGACGCCCTCTGTCATATTATGTCAGTTGTCACTTGTCGAACTAGTATCCAAACATAAACAAACAAACACCTTCGTTTTGTAATATGAGATTTATCAGTATAGCTTGAAACTATATAATTAAGCAGTGTTAAGGTCTTGAATGCTCTTAATTATTATCTTATTCCTTGAAGCACCAGTGCGATACAACAAGACAGCAATTGTTATTGTACAATCGGAATATTTTATATAGGTACTAAAATATTGCGTTTAAGTAAAACAAAAACTTAAAGATCAACTTTAAGGAGCAAAGCGAGGTACCCACGATGAGTACCATACAAGCTTATAAATGCTGGCTGGAGAATATTGCTGAAGCCAACATAAACTGTTGGTGCAAGCATTGTTGTTTCCCCATAAAATTGTTTTCCAAGCAAAGTAAAACGGTAAAAGATTCTAAATAATTGATATGAAATGATATCTCAGTCTCATTTCATGCACCATAACTTTCCAGCAACAAATGAAAGCGCCTGTAAATATTTTGAGGTCAAAACTATATTTGAATTGTTTTTACAGACTTACCTTTATTTTATCTTATTATATAATCGCTATAATAATGTCTTCTAAAATACATGAGGGAGCAAAATTTTGGCATCATTGTCATATTTTTAGTCAAATAATAAATATTTTTATGTTTCTGTCATTCACATAACAATCTCTCTGACAACCACTTTGGCGATAGGGTAAACCTATCTGCCTCTGACACCAGTGATTCAATTCCCGCATGGAACAAGAAAAATAATGTTTCATGTCTGGGTGTTTATCTATATAAGTAAATAAATAAATAAGTATGTATTTATATTCTAGGTTTGCTACATGGTATACCATATCACAAGCCCCGCCTAGTTCGGGCCATGTAGTTGGTGTCCCTGTTTGGGGATTTTTATTTTATTCTAACTAAAATTATGTTAGATAAACTTAAGTCATTCTTAACTTCAGTCTAGTTACAAAAAAAAACACTTAAAAAATGATGATTTACAGCTATACCGGCTGTTGGGAAGGTACTTCAATCAATAGAAAAACTCTGTGATAGTGTATGACTGCTAGGAATATAACTTTTGAGTTCTTTGTAAAATCTTAGAATGATTATCTTGATTATCTGATATAGATAATTTGTGCCTAAGGATTAAAGATTAATCCAAAAAATTACAATACCGTGTTGGCACTATAGAGCTTTCATAGGTTTTTGTAAAACTGAGGTAATTGAGTAATAATGAGACATGTCAACAAGTAAACAGTACATACAGTATTTGTTTACAAACAAATTTTTAAGACAATTGTTATAATCTTTGCCAATGCAACATAAATCTTCGAGAAATATAACATATTGATAACCTTGGTTTCTAAAATATTTTAGAAACTCCTTCATATTTTTTGTAAATATCCATATTAAGTGCAACGGACAACCTGCCAAGCATTGCTTTGTACTCTCAAATAATGAAGCTCAATTAAGTAAGTGTTCAATTTTGAATTGAAATGTTCAGTATTTATGATGTATTTATGACACACACTTGGTGTGAGCTGGAATACAATATTTATAAATTTATCAATGAATAGGCTTGTCCACATTTAGTAACAAAGCCGTTTAAAGATTATAAGTTTAAATCACAACACAATCTGACCAGTCGGTCACGGATCAGGGCATCGCTATTCATTATTTTATGGATAAGAACCCCTTTTGGGTATGGCACCTGTGGATTGCTGGATTTAATGTAGATTTTTGAATGAGACAGTTTTCGGGTATGAAATAATTTTTCATAACCAAGACACAACTGTCTTTCACCATACTAAGTTTTAGAATTATTGGTGTCCATAGTTTTTCATAATGAACGTCAAACTAAGCAATTCAATAATTCGGTTGTTTTGTTATCATTATTTTGACACACGGAATAGTTATTTCCTAAATAACATATATCGTCTTGATATGTATCAGACCTAGAATGGTCATATGTTTTTTAAATAGGTATTAAAAAAGGACACCTATACAACAGAGACAAAATAATTTTTAAGAATTGTCTTCGTAAGGATATCCTATCTAACTCCAGGCAGTACTAAAATGCCTAGATAGGTATTTCAATTATTGAAATTGTACTTACGGTTTAAGTCTAGGGTATTTTATACCATCTTGAAATTCCCACGTGTTAAAACACGGTTTACCTCTAGGGTACTTCAAAACGCCTTCAACTTCCCACGTGTTAACACACGGTCAACCTCTGGGGTGTAGAATTGCCTTCGTAATGACACACGGTCAACCTCCAGGCGTATTGGTTAAGCAATAATTTGAAACGAATTAGGAAACTCCCACGTATTAACACACGGTTAATCTCTAGGGGTTGATTTGCCTTCGTGATGACACACGGTCAGCCTCCAGGCGTATTCGTTATATTTTAAACAAATTAATAAACTCCCACGTATTAACACACGGTTAATCTCTAGGGGTTGATCTGCCTTCGTGATGACACACGGTCAACCTCCAGGCGTATTTGTTAAGCAATATATTACAAAATCACTGATAAGCACTAAATATTGTCAAACTGTTAGGTGCGAACCCGTTTTATCCAAGTTGTCTGAGTATAAATGATTTGCCTCCATTTGCATTCCTTGGATTTTACTGTTTTTGCGCTGGCAGCGCTCGATCTTTTTCTCATGTTCCCTTTTGGGCATATTTTTGTAAGTACATAATAACTCGTTTTATGGTTCGCAGTTCAAACTAGTAGGTAGGTAGTCGATTCGACTACCTTCTTTTTCCATTTTGAATTTCTTAAGATATTCTTCAGTTTTTTTTTTTACTGTACGCTTAGACATCTTACTAAATATGATTAGTTATTTAATCACAAAAACATTTTGATACAAAAATCACTAAGAGTAATTAATTTTTAAATACACGTCCGTTTGATGCTACGCACGATAAAAGAATGAAGCCATGACGAGTATAGTGTTGCCTTTTTAAAAATTTATTTGGTGTTTCCAAATAATCTCTGAAAATGCGTTGATGCTAGCAAGATAGGGGGACTACCTGGTTAATTATATCTGAAGAATGGAGCGACGAAATATAATTGGTTGAACTGCCTCAATCTGACAATATATTCATACCAACTGGGTTGAATAGACATCAGTGCGTCGTGTATCTGGTCTCGTTCTACTCCGTTACCGTTTACTATGAATCCTAATCTATTCAAATCACTGTCTGATCGCAATCTGTTTAGTTGGTACAAAGAGGGACGCTAATCTGTAGCTCTGTTATTAATAGGATCATCTTACTCATTAAGTTTTATGAGTATCAGTTACATAACTTACCTTATTACAAAGTACTTATCACTCTATTCATTCAGATGAGTATTCGTACGTTATCTTATATCAGTGGGTGCAATATGCGAATAAGTATTTAACTTTTTATTACCTAATCCGTTATTTATCATGTTAGGCGTTAGAAGACAAACTTTATATAATATGTCTCAGTAACTACTAAAAGCTTTTGATTCAAATATTATTTTTAAATTGAAACAGTTTTTGAGTAATTGAATACAGTGTAATATAAATCGGTTCCAAAAGAATAACCTTAAGGTAAAAAGTGAAATTAAATTTTCAACACACTTGCTCGTAAAGTGAGCGTTATTCTATTGAATTTAGAACTATAAACTGGGCTATAAGTCACGCTTGCATAATATATTATACCCTAGTGCATAATATAATTAATCCTACAAAGTTGAATTGTACCTTTGTGCAAATTACATGCGAGTAAACAGAGCATATTTTATTAGTCCGGGTTATACATTCAACATTTTCAGAAACAACAAAGAGGTTTTATAACACTTCAAATCCATATACATTTTTAAATGTTTGCGCCTTATATTAGTAAAACAAATTTGTATATCAAACAAATTATTCACAATTTACAATAATTTGTAATAAAATATTAAAATATTTGCATTTACCACTCCACTTAAAATAGGCTGTATATGCTATACAGACATTGACACATTTGGCGGAAAAAAAAACCTACGCGCATGCGCGAGGTTCGGCGCCATTTTTCAATCACAATTCACAGCTTTGTTATCAAGTGTGTTTGTTATTTTATGACCACGTATGTCTGTCTTTTACTCACAAGTGTGTTGAAAAAGTCGTATGTAACTCGTGAGCGTTGCTAATTACAGTCTCGGCTCATTATTAAGCCCTCGCCTGCGGCTCGGGCTCAAATCACAGCCTCGACTGTAATTAGCAACTTAGCTCACTTGTCACATAATATACTATTAAATACCTATATGCTCGATTAATGTATTCCAAATTAAATACTAAACTAATAATGACCAGTAAAATGGGTGATAGGTAGAATTACCTAGTGACGAGTTTAATGACGATTTAGCGCAATTGCTCTCTGTTTAGGATTCATATTATATTCTTACGCTAAATTCATTGCAATCATTAAACCAAAGTAACATTGCTATTTTATTTCAATAGGTAATGTAAAACAATAAATGTTATACTTTCTTACCTCCAATAATTTTGTTACATATAAAAATCACTTCAACCATTTATTCTGAAACCCAGCATTGTACTTATCTAACTTTACAATTAAAGAGGCATCAAACAGATATATACTGCGTTAACTTTATGGTTTCCTTAGGACTCTTTAATGTTTGATTAGGTCAACTCAAAAACCTATATAAACTTGTCAGGTAGGTACTTAAGGGCCTACACTACCTCAAACACGCTCCGAATCCAAATTTTGATCTCAAATATCTATCAGAGTACTGAACTAATAATATTAGAAAAAACATATAGCAAAGTTAAGAGTATAAACTAAGAACCATATGTTTTGAAAACACGATTAATGAAAAAAATCTCGATAGAAAAAAATCACAATCTTACCTCTAAAATTAACAAAGAAACCTTATTACTTAATTAGTACTTAACCTACACTAATGTAACTTGGTATTTAGTTTCAAGGTATGACAATACGTGTACTATATGATCTGATTTTAAAATATATTTTTTTTTTTATTATAAATCTTAAATCTAAAATAATGTGTTTGGCACGACGGGTGACCTGCGCCCGCTCAAGGATTCAGTTGCGCTCCGGCATTCGTACGAGGAACCTGTGTCGCTTTCACGCTTGCCGCTGCCGCTACAACATCACGTAAATATCGTGTTTTCCATAAATAAATTTGTGGTGTGTTTTATTTCAAAATAGGAAATGAAAGAAATAAGATACGGAAAAGGCAGAGTTGGAGAAAACAAAACGCGAGTGAGTAAGATAGCTCCGACGCGCGTTGCGGGGTGCTTCACGGCCGGGCGGTGAGGTGGGGGCGAAATTCAGATTCTAGCTGGAGTAGTATGGGCTCTTAATTAAAAATAATTACACATAATATTCAACAAATACTTATTGCTTAAATAAGAGAAGTTTAAAATGTTTTTGGATAACAATTAGCAATAGGTACTATGATTAACTTAATAATTCTTACAATGGGTTGTTCATATTAAATCCCACACATATGAGTTGCATTAAATCTTTAATACGAGAATAATTATTGTCGCTAGCTACGCTTTCCACAGCATGTTGGACACAAATCTCCGCAGAGCAGTTGCATATCGATTTTTCAACGTTATCAAATTGATTGCTATCGTATATTTCTATTCTATTCTACCTCTTAACACTTTTTTTATCATTGTAGTAATTGGTTTACTTTGACGTTCGCTTAAAATCTTGTGGTTCTCCGGACTTCTATTTCTGAGATAATTGAAAAGATCTTCTACCCGGTCTGGAGTTATCGGTGGAGGTGTCGGTGGATATGTTGGTGACACGGGTGAATAGTTCCAGCTTGATATCTGTAAAAAATAATATGTTCATTATTTAACAATACATGGTTTAATAAAAACTCGATAGAGCGACGGATATCTCTTTAAACTAATTTTATATTTAATATGATTGTTACTTACCGACATGTTTTTACACCTTCACGCTTCGGAAAAATATAATGAATGGTTTAATAAAGCGGCTGATTGACAATTGCAGTCATTTTATTTATACAATTTCGTATCTGCTATTGCAAAAAATCTACTAATTTTTTTTTCGCTTTAGTTTGTTTCATAGTAAGTTACCTTATATGCACCGGGAAGCGAATATACAAAGGCTATACTATTTGAGTCACGAGTCAGACTCTAATAGAGGAGCTTTTGTTTATGCATATTACTTGACAATACCTAATCGAACTCAGTAAAAAAGTTGACTGAAATGGATTAGCTTTTGCTCTTGTAATTTTCAAAGAAATACAATGACAAAACCTAGTACTGTATAATACATATTCACTCAAATAGATAAGCTTTTGTCAAGATGAAAAGTAGGTATATCTTTGTTTGATATACATTGCGATGAAAGAGTTAAAGCTACGAGAAGGGCTCCCGCACCGGAAGGCGGAATCAGTACGGTTAGGTGCGATTCGATTCGAGCGCAGCGAGGAGGAGCATGTTAGGTTGCATATAGTTATACACGTGCGCGAGCCGAGCGAGCGAAGCGAGCGGTGCCGCGACAGCGGCCGGCGAAGCGCCATAAACCTGGTCAGCTATTATAGTCAACCCTGGACAATCCCGACATGGTCAAAAGTCATCAAAATAACGATGGTCATAATGCATGCACATTTTATTTCTATCTTTGAAAATCAGAACAATTGCCATTTAAGTATCAAATTGAAGCCAACGAAAAATCGGTAAATATCGATATCAAATGGGATAGCTTTTGTTGCTGCAATGTTCAATTGAAGTTATCTCACAAAGTCTACACGACTTCGGTCAATTTCTGTACTAGAATGGATTAGGGTTTGGGCAAGTTTTTGTCATACAAAAGCTAAGCCAGTTCAGTTTGCACTTTCACTCTAATGGTATAGCTTTTGTAAATACGCCACCGGGAACCGCAATATGATTCGTTTTGTTTATCAAGTTTAACTATTAGGTCCATTCATTCCAGATTATAAGGTCACAACCAATGTCACAAATTATAAGTTTAGTTTTCATAAACTCAATAATTGATGGAGTAGAATATGACTTTTGCTCCTGAGTGTACTGTACAAATTAGGTTTTCCAATGATGATTCTTCATGATCTATGTATGGTTTTTAACACGTCAGCTAGTATACACAAACATCATCCTGTTGGCACATGACACACACTATGTTTGGTGCAATAAATACCACAACAATCGGGAACAAAGTTACCACTTTCAACAAGCAAATCAGCAGTGCGAGCACAGAACTTTTTCGAATCGTGTGTTAACGAATGTTCGTATAGTATGGAGACGGTTTTTAAGAAAAAATTGAAATCTATCCATTGCCGCACAGCCAGCTTAAATAAATGTGTGCCTTGTTAATTTTGAATTTTTGTAAACATGTTGTAATCATAAATATCTGTAAAATAAAAAATTACAATGTTACTCAAAACTTGCAACCGACTCCATACTATACGAGCATTCGTAAACATTCGTTAATATACGATTCGATAAAGTTCTGTGCTCACACTGCAGCTAAGCAATTGATTAGAATTTGAATTTGAATACACCTGGAAATATATCTGGAACACTCAAAAAAATGTAAGTACGAAATATATATTTTTAAATTTTATTATTAAATATCCTTCGATGATTTTTAAACATATAATCATATAAATAAGTAATACTTTTTCATTAACAAGTCAAAATTTATTCCGCTGCCCGCAGACAGTATCTTCCCTCAATCAGACGCAAGGTGAAGGTGGAATGGAAAGAAAAAGGAGCGAAAAGAAAGAACAAACAAAAAGGTGCGTTACACAGAACATTATAAATACCACTCTGTTTCTCATTTAGTGGGCGTCACTTCCTATAAAATTTGATTTACAAATAGACTTTAGTTTGAAGCCATATAATTCGACTATAATGACTTTGAATTACTTTTAGATATTTAAAAACTCGTTCTTGTGTAAGAATTTAGTACTATTTAGTTGAATTTGTTCTTTTATTCACAGATCACGTGCTTCTGACAGTGAAGAGCCGTATACCAGGAGTACAGTATACCAGACAGGAGGATTCTTACCGTTGATACCAATAATAACTGGATTATCTATCGCACGTATGATAAAAATATTTCAAACTGCACAAAAAACATGGTAGTGAAAAAACTTAATCAGAATTTTGAGCAGGTATGTTTAGAGGGAAGATTACAGCTCAAACAATATAAAAGTGGTCTAAGTAAACACTTGATCAAAAAACTGAATAAACGGCTACCTAATCGTCCTCTTACCAATTTTGATATTATGAAATATTCAATTAATCACATCCCATATTTTCGAGGAGTGTTCATGAGAGATCAATTACCTAAACATCCTCGCAACATTTAATGTGGTATTATAAATTTGGATACCTCTGAAAATCAAGGTACGAATTGGGTAGCTAATGTTAAGAAAAATGATTACTTTGAATACTTTGAAAGCTATGGTGACCTTAAACCACCAAAAGAATTTAGAAAAAGAATTTATAGTATTCAGTACAACTATAACAATTATCAGGGTAATCATCCATTTAATTGTGGTCATTTATGTCTCAAATTTCTTGAACATTCAATCAATCAACAAGACGTTTATCTACTGCAGAAAGTAGATAAACATTTGAAAGATTCTGTTGGAAAGCTTTAAAAAAAAAAGTGTAGGTATATTTAACAATAACCCTATACCGTTTCTTGTTCATGATATAAGATATGAGATAAACGCAGTCGAAATTGATCGTATTAGACATGTCGGTATTACTTCTACAATCAAATCTTATGCTTCAATGAATGATGGAGAAAGAAAACAGGCTGCTCTGTGGGGAAGGAACTCAAATGGAACAAAATCTGTAAATGGTCGGTTTGATGTAATGTTACCGCTAAGTAAACTATTAGGATTTGCTGAAGACTACAGCAAAATCGTATTAAACTGTAAGCATGAACTAATTTTAAGTAAGTCTAATAGTGATGCTCTCATTGTTGACAATAGTGATCAAGTAAATATTGAGAGAATTCAATGGCGTGTACCTCACATTAAAGTGTCCGACCGAGAAAGATTACTACTGTTGAAACAATTAGAAAAAGATAAACCGATACACATAGCATTTAGAAACTGGGATACATATGAATATCCTCTTTTACCTAAAAACGAAAAAACATTCATGGTCTATTAAAACTGCAGAGAAACCTCGATATGTAATATTTGCTCTTCAAACAGCTAAAAAAATGTGAAGGATAAACATTGTTCCTTATTCGATCATTGTAATTTTGATGTGAAAATGTGAAAATGCGTTGTGTTTTTTTTATAATCGCGGGAGATTGGCAAACGACACGACTTAAAAGGCAACCCAGGTATAAAAGTGAAAATTCCCTTATATTTTAAACGAAATACACATGCTATCCACCTTAACTTCCACCTTGACTATGCATATAAAAGCTCACCTAGCTACGACGCAGACTGAGGCTCGCATTCTGAAGCATATAAGATTTAAATTCTACTTAATTACCTACAGATATTTAGAAAAGGCAACCGCTGTGGCGATGGGTAACAAACGCAATGTGTGGCAAAAACTTAAGAAATTAAAACGCACATATTTAATATTGTATTATATTAAAAACATACTTTCACGACTTGACAGCTAGTATCTGTGTTCATCATAAAAAATATCCACCGCCGCCGGGATTGGAACCCAGGACCTCTGGCATAGAAGGCCATTTATGTTACACCTAACATAAAAGCATGTATTTTTTTGGTACAGTTAAGCTTAGGTATATTATATATTATTAAATATATTATATTTTTACAATAATTGCAGCGTAGTTACAAAAAAAATAAGTCATATCAGTCGCAGGTCCACTACACATTGCACTCACTTAAGAACTTTTCAGACAAAAGTTTCTCTTGCCCAGACGCTGGTCCTTCCTATCCTGGATGTGCCGATTCCTGTTATCTGGATAACACGGAGAAGACAGAAGTCCTTATGAAACCGCGAAACGAGACTCACAATTTTGAAAAAAAAGTATATACTCTTTTTGTTAAATGACACGATAAAAAAATCTCAGTTGCTTGATAGATGAGGCTTCACTGAGGCCTCGTCATACTTTTAAAATTATACTTTATTATTGAAAAAAACATCCTCAAATTTGATCAAAATCATCGATTTACTATTGTGACTATCTCTGCTATTTCACTGTTCTAATTGTAAAAAGTTTTGGTGAAATAGTGAGAAAAATGTATATGCAATACATTCTCAATTGAAGTTTTTTACTAATTTAAAACAAAAAACCGCAATCTGAGCACATCACCAAACCAAAAATCATCAAAAAAAAACAGCCATTCGCGGATACGCCGCGCTGCCCTTTTCCGCCCAGTCAGTCCCCGTCAGGCTTTTGCCAACGTCGGATCTATGTAAATTTTTCTACCCCCGTTTTCGTATACAAAACGCAAAAGTGTGACTTTTAATAACTTAAAAGAGACAAGGAACATTAAATTATAAGAAAAACAATTCAGATTATTCCGTTTCCTAGTAAAGCCATGTAAATAAGCACTTCTTTTCTAAAAACCCTTTATAGTAAACAAACCGAAATGAAATGTCAAAAAAGTTTTTGTAGATACATAATAAATATCATCAGTATGACCCGAATTGTTCCGAACACCGAGAATTTTCAATGCTTTTATTTAATTTTAGATAATGTTCTTATTAGACACAAACTCTACATTACTCAAAAAAAGGTATTTTAGCAGGTTCATCAGACCCGAGACATTTCGCACTGTTTCAATAGTGTTTTAATTTTGATCTTAAGGAAATTTAATATCGCAGTACTTACCCAGTACCCACCAGGGCTATTTTTGTAGAAAAAGAAATCAAACTTGGTTTATTTCAGAGCTAAGGTCTTTCAAAATTTGATGCTGAAACACACATGTTGAAATAATTGTATTGTATCATAAACATTTTTGAAATAGAAATCCATAATCATCAACATGAGATACATAGATTGATTTGATTCTATGTATCTCATGGATGGAAATCAATATAGAAGATGAAATCTTCGGTGCATGACAGTTTCTACTTCTGCGATATTAGTAGCGTGACACTTCATAGTTGCTACTTCTCTTGGAAATCTTCTTCATCATCTTTATTTTCGTTTCCATCTTCTATATTGTTATTATTTTCTCTGCCGGTGACAAACTCGTGACGTAGACAAGCACTAAGCAGGTGCTGGCATCCGAAGTCAATCCAAATAAACTATAAGGCTCTTATATAGTATTACATAACTTCACGCCCTAATGGGGTAGGCAGAACACCAGAGTTTATAAAACCATCAGATGTCACCAATGATATTATAAACTATAGATATGTTACGTTCATAGTAATTTGCGTTCTAAACTGTTCCGAGCAATCAAAAACTGCACGCATTGACAAGTTTCACTGATAAGTATTACAAAAGATAAGAAAAAGCACGCAAATGAAAGAGATAGCTATAGTTTTAATGATTGCACTTCAATGTTTTCTTGTGTCATAGATTAATATTTACAGTCGTAGAGTGGACACTTGATTGAAAAGTAATTACATAGGTAAGAAATAATAGAAAATAATATTTATTGAAAATTTTAATTTTGAAATAATAAATAAAAATAGAAATACAATGAATACTACCTTCAAAAAATAATACCTAGAAATAAATAATACCTTCAAAAAAATTTAATTTATTTCTTTTTTGTCTTTTTGAAAGTTTTTGTATTTCGGGGTTATTTTTATGTGCGGAATGGAGACGAATATTTGTGTATTTATCAATTATGACTTTAATCAGATGTACTCGATGATTGAAAATGGGGATCAAAACAAAGTAAAAATAAAGAACAACTGAACTTTAATTGTAGGCATTTTATTCACTATCAATATTCGTTCTGCACTAATTAATCTATGTCCGAAGAGTACGCAGCTATCGCTCTCGCGTTGCTCTCGCGTCAAAACTAGATCGCTGTCTCTTTCTTCACCTGCATCAGTTATTAGATTATTTGAAAAAATAATTTACAAATACTAAATAATCTAAGTACTTTTACATACTATCATGTGGTATGAGATCCCTTGCATTTTGTTTACCTTAGAGTTATAATTGGTACACTTCTGCAACGCACACCACGGCATTTTATATTTATTTTGGCAAGGACACAGGAACCTAAAGTGCGTCACGCTTGTGATTGCGCTCGACGCAGACTAATTACAAGACCTACCATTTGGCACGTATTTGAGTCTTCATAACGCGCGTGCTTATAACATATCTGCTTTTGTTTTATATAATATCATTGGATGTCACCGTTTGACAAATTTGGAGGTAGGTATTGTTATGTTGGAGAGAGACTATTGCAGTGATAGGGGGTCAGTCTATCACCCGCAAAAACGCCAATAAAACTTCCGTCCCTTAACTGACTTTTAAAGTATGCCCGGAAAGAGAAGCAGCTGGCACATTCTATGTTTTTCTTTCGCTCCCAGTCCAGCATGGAAGAAAAGATAATGTTCGCTATCACTAATTTAGTAGCAGCGAGTATATATACGACATCCCGACATCAACCATCAGGCTGTGGGTCGCGGCCAATCAGCCTCTTCAGGGGTATAAGTATAAACACCTTGTTTCTATAGTGGTGATGCAGAGCTGAACAACCTTCGCAGCCTTCGAAGAAGAGGACCATCATCGCCATCGTCATCATCATCTCCATCACTCTCCACCCACCAGCAGCGAGTACAACACGCCAGCCGCCGCCAGCACACTCCGGGCTAACTTGGTGGATCATAACTTGTAGCGCTGCAAGCCTAGTCTGCCACCACCTCCAGCCTTCACCCGCAACTCGGCACACCACCCTGCCCTTCGGCCGGTCACAAGCAGAGTACTCTACTCTCCTGCCCGAAGCAGCCGCCAGCCACCCCGACTCACTAGGGCCATTGCAGAAGAGCACTCCTAGACGCACTGAGGCACTCCGACTCACTGAGGCTTTTCCAGACTAACTGGGACCATTCCCCGACATTGTCCAGGACAGCACCGCATGCAGTTCCGACTCACCGCGAACCATGCGGTATTCTCATCCGGTTCCGACTCACTGGAACCCCAATCGCACACTGACAAGCATCTCAAGACGCAAGACCGTTGACGGACCATGACCATATCGACCCCTCCGATCTCGGAGGGGAGTGATGTAGCGACATCTAGTATCGCTTAGTATAGTAACTGGGTAAGGCCGTAGATTTTGCCACTTTTTGAAGAAAAAAAAATCTCAAATTTTGATTGCTTATAAAAAACAAGATAATGGGTCAATTGTAGTGAAGGTATTTTATTTATCTTCTCGAATCTCGTAAGCTTTTTACAACATAATCTTAAAATGAATATAAGTTGTAAATTAAAAAAAAAACAAGTCAAATTTGTATAGACTCCCAAATTTTACGAAAAACTCGTTGTCTTTTTGGCAGTTAGCACTATAAAACTTATATTTTTTTAGTGAACAATTAATTAATTGTGTCTACCTGAAATGTCTCAAATTTAAGCTACTACATCGTGCTATTCGTGTCTTTAAAATCGCGTTTTTTAAAGCTTTATTACTATTCAAACTTATGCTCCATATTTTTGCTTCTACGTTACTAATTTTGTATGTTACCAATATTTTCCCTTAAAAAGCATTAAAAATAATTGGTAGTATTTCATACTTGCACTTGCTACACCACGCATCCAGGTTGCGCCGTTAAAAAAAAAGACGCCATTTTGTCGTCAAAAGCATAGATGAATATACGTACTAAAGTATAGATAACCGTCTCGCGGTTTTTGCACTTTAGCGCCACACAGTATCCACTCTAGGAAACTTTTTGACCAAAACAACGTTAGAATGCAGCCCGCCCGTGCCGCCACTTTCAAATTTTCAGAAATTCGTAGTACCAGTTATTAATATTGCGCAATTATAATTTGATTCGAGTAACGAGTCAAATTTAAACCGCGCAATACTAATAAGTTGAAATAAACTGCACAAAGCATGATGCTATGCGAGTTGGGAGTAGTAAAAAAATATGCATCTCAGACAATTATTTATTTTTTCTTAATTATTTGTGTTTGATATAATAATTACAGGCCATAGATTTGTTCGGGTCGTTTTCATCAAACTCAATGCTTTTGCCACACAAATTGTTCATCTCCTTGCACCAGTCATTCAAAATCAATGCAATTCCTTTTCTTAACTCACTATCTCACTAGAAAGTCAGCATCTTTTGTAAAAATATCGCATCACAAAATTAAAATCTTCGATTTGAGATCGTAAAAACGCGAGGAGTGAACACTCTACTCAACGTACTCTGTAGAAAACACTAACAAAATAATTCAGCGACAAAAAATATAAAGAAAAATAAGAAAATGCAACGCAAAAAGATTGGTTGAATACTATACTATAGATACGCTGCCTGGTACTATAGATATATCGATATCGAACGCAGCAAAAAATACGAAAAGTTCCAGTAGTGCCCGACGCGTAGCGCTAGTAGTAATAGAATTTTGGTATTTGTATGGAAGACAAACTAGCATGGTCAAAAGAGTCTGTTCAAGTTGCACGCGTGTTTTTCGTCAGTGAATTTTAACTGTGAATTTTGGAGATTTCAAAGGTCAGTAACAGTTTTAACTGTACACATTATATGTATTATTATGCACGGGAAACTAATAAGTACGTGGCTATATTTAAAATTCACCTCGATGTTGAGTTTTTGCTATTTATAACCTTGAAAAATCGCACTTTGACGTTACTTCTATGTAGCTTCGCTGTTACTGGTAACGTTGATTGTGTGTTTCGTAACGTTTAACTGTCGTAAAGGTCTGTGCATATCGTAATTTATTAAGTATTTTTTTCAAGGATGTGTCTTGTAGAATAATAAAAAAATCTGAGAATTTAAAAGAAGACGAGAACAAGGAAAACATAAAAAATACCAAAGAAGATATCAAAATGATTTTGAAAGGGAAGCTTGTAATAGAAGAAAAACATAAAATTGAGATTGTAGGTACTAAGATAGATGAAACCACTAAAAATCTAAATATTATTGAAGGGGAAGAGAGAAACGAAACTGACGAAAGTATAATAAAACAGACACGCACAAAACAACATGAAAGCATGAGAGGACAAGATAATACAGGATGTAAATAAATGTAAAGAAATGGACCAAACAGATTCTAATGAAACAAACAAATCTGAGAATTTAAAAGAAGATGAAGAAGCAAAAAAAACAATTGGGAGTGAAGAAGATACGCAGAACTTCATCCTAAACCCGTTAAAAAGGTAATTTTAAATAAACGGGAGGAAGCCTCAAAAGAATTTTATCTTAGTACAGATTTCGATATGGTTTATTTTTATTGAATATTTATTTATAAGATGTAAGATAGGTGTTGTTATTACACTGGCCTCTTAAGTACCTTTGACTATAGAGGAAGATGTAGCTTTTTTAAAAATATTTTACTTGTTATTATTTAATTGTACTACGAGATTTGTTACTCTTTCGACTTAACAAATTACCTCCTCGTCTTTCTAAAGTAAGAAACTCCTAATGACTATTTTTTTTGATCATATTTCGTGTCCATTTTACAAGAATAATAATAAAAAAAATTAAATGTAATACCTACTGTTTTATTTCAGAAGATAATGATTGTGTTATTTGTAAAATCTTTTTGAGAAAAATTATAGTTTTAGTAGAGAACATAAATTGTTCTAATTTTTGTGATTAAGAATTTTATTGATCTCATGGTGTATCATGATTCAAATAAATAAGGTATAATGAATGTTATTTAGTATTTGCTACAAAATATTTTTATGATTAGAAAATATTAAATATTTTTGTTACTTCACTTATATCGTCGTATTATTATGTTCCTGATTATATTCCTCCAGATTTCATGGTTGTGCAATAAGTAATCATTCTACACTGTTAATGTTTTTCAAGATATGTCAGTCTCATCCTCGTGGAATTAACTTTTATTCACAGTTGGCGAACTGTACAGTTAGTTGAGCTTATGTATCAAAACCTGCTCATTTTTGAAATCTGATAATAATACCGCGTTATGCATTCGGCCTTACAAAAATTATGCGTTACTTTCGCGTTACTTCTATGATAACGTATCATAGAAGTGTCTATGTTACTCTTTGTTACTAAGTGGCAAAATCTACGGCCTTACCCAACTACGACGATGACGACACAACGGATCCTACAACGCGCTATCAACTAATTTAATAGCAGCGAGTATATATACGACATCCCGACATCAACCTTCGGGCCGTGAGCCGCGGCCTGCCGTCCCTTTTCTGGGAGTGGGAACAAACAACCGTTCCTGCACGTTAAATATGGTTCGAAAATATTTTATGTAGAGCTAGTTACTTTCCTGAGTTCGTCTGCTGTCTTCTTCAACCACATGTACAGTTGCCACCAGGTGAGATAGGGGTCAAACACGCGCTTACTCACGAACAAAAATAATCTATACAATGTTGGCAAACATCCACAATAATATTGCTAAGCCAAGTTATGAAAAACTAGTTATGAAAAACCAGATTTTGCTTCAACATCCCACCGAGAACCCACGTTACTCCCTTCATTAATCAGGCAAAAATACTTAAAGTCGAAAGCCGCGTTAAACTACATCTTGCCTGTTTATTGTTTGGAGTAATCAATAAAAAACAACCAGAGTATCTATATTCTAAACTTTGTTGGCGTCATATTGATCATCGATATGGTACAAGAGAGGGTTCGAAGCAGTTGACCGTCCCAAGCCATCGAACTGCTCTTTTTAGGGGCGGTTTCAGGTACGCAGCGACGAAATGCTGGAATAATATTCCGCCGCCAGTAAAACTTTTAAAATCGGTGCATAGTTTCAAATTGGCATATCGAAATTATTTATTTTCGCTTCAGGTTTCGCTGGGTACCTGAAACTGCAATTGTTCAACATTTCAGTTTTTTTTTTTTTTGAAATTGAAAAGTTAGTTATTGTAGTAGTTATAGTTATTTTAAGTTGGATTGTTGGTTTTGTTGGACTATATATTATGTCTTTTTCATTTAAATTATTGAATTCCTTTTTTTTTATAATATTTTTACACAATTTTTTTTTTTTCACTTTTGGGATTTTAAACTTATAGCGAAACTTTATTGATGTTCGGCACACACATTTTAATTCATTAGTAAGTTGTTCTTCCTGGCAGAATAACAGCGCTTCAGTCAACTGTGGCACATGCTGAGCCAGCGCCATTTTCACACACACGGAACATACAAACTCGCATCACCAAATACATACACACACCTACACACACACTACTAGGTATTTTAATTTGTGTCAAGTCAAGACGATAGTTTTAGGGGCAGTGAGTATTTTTATTTCTGTAATATCGTACCTACAGTTTGTGTTTGTATTTTATGTATGTTTTAAATTGTGTATATTGTGTATGTTTTGTGTAAATGTGAAATAAAGGTTTTTATTATTTTTATTATTTATTATTAAAGTTATTTTAATATTAAAATTAAATGAAATGTTCATTTGCTGTATGGTCCAAATCCAAAGTCGTGAGGGTGAAACGAACAGCATGCGTCTGTTTTTCCCGACCACTCTACAGTCCTGGTTAGGGTTGACAACTTTTTTTTCTAGAAATAAAGTATATTTGAGTTTAAAAAGAATATCAAACAGTATTTTGGAAAAATAAACAGTATTCGATTTATTTATTGTTTTAATTTAAACACATATTTTTAGAACTTTTGCACTAATTATTAATCAAAGTCTAGCATACAAAGTGTCTTGTTTTTTATGCTGAAAACAGCATTTTGCATAATTTATAATGTAGTGAAAAACAGTATGATTGGCAACCCTAGTCCTGGTACTTTCAAGTACTTTCAAGAATTAATTGGTTTCTCATGGATGGACGTGTATCATTTAGTCTTAATGCTCTTTTTCCGCCAAGTGGCATGGAAGGCAAACGTTTAAATCTTATCATCAAATAAACTAGTACTTAACTGCTGATTAGGTCGCGAAAATGTTGATCCATCTTATCAATAACAGCACGTAGTACAGTCGGCCGCAAAAGTCGCTTGACGCGACATATTGAAAAAATGCATTGACTTTCATCGCATACTATGAGAATATGTCAAGACGAGTGGATCAGGAATTTTGATGTGTGTAAATTCATGTCTTTATCTATACTTTGCTCAAAAATATGATTTAATTATTTTGACTTAGTTTTTTTTTTCGAAAACACGTCTAAGAATACTTTTTCTTATGAATTTCATATGTCTAGAAATAACTGAAATACAATCTTCACATAATTGTTCGAACTTTGGTTGTTCATAATTTACATAGCATTTACCTTTTTATTTTTATTTTTGAAACGATTTCATTATCTAAACGGTGTCGATGGTCGCGATTTCTATGCAATACGCGACCTTATATCGGCGAATTAACGTGCTAACATTTCATGAGAAAACATTTTCAATGTGCCGTCTTAACAGAATCAAAACGGTGACTTTTGGATTGAAAGTGTTTAGCAATCTATGACACAGTTGTGTTACGCTTATTATGAAGGTTAGACGACCACTTTGACACTCTGCCTCAGACGCTAGTGGTCGCGGGTTCGATTCACGCACGGAACAAGAAAAAAAAATGTTCCGGGTCTGGGCTTTTATCTATATGTACTACATTGGTTGAGAAGTTCGCGGCCTGGCCATTAAAATAAAAACTTTTGTTATTTTTTCTGCCGTCATTTTGAACTGTCATTATTCAATTGTCAGCCCGCGAATTTTCAATTTGATATCTTGTTTAAATAAAATTTTACGAACAATATAAATACGTGTGTAGAACAAATTTTCACTAATGGAGAAATTTGAACAACGTGCTGTGATTAAATATTTGTTTAAAAAAAGATTAACACCAAAGGAGATCCATGATGACATGCAAACAACATTAGGGGAATCTGCCCCGTCTTATACCACTGTGAAAAAATGGGTTGCAGAATTTAAACGTGGACGAGAGAACATCGAAGATGACCCTCGCTCCGGCAGGCCAATGACGTCTACGACCGAAGAAAACATCAATAAAGTGTGTGATCTCATATTGAAAGACCGTAGATTGACTATCAGAGAAATTGCAAACACTATAGGTATCTCATATGAACGAACGCAAAACATCATTGTCCATGAACTCGGCTTTTCTAAGGTTTCGGCTAGGTGGGTCCCCAGATTGCTTTCAGTAGAGCAAAAGCGAATTCGACCCACGATTTCTCGCGACTGTTTGGAGATGTTCGAGGCTGATCCACAAGGTTTTCTTTACAGATTTGTGACAATGGATGAAATCTGGGTTCACCACTATACCCCAGAATCAAAACAACAATCCAAACAATGGAAAAAATCAGGTGAACCAACTCCGAAAAAAGCAAAGGCAATTCTGTCGGCTGGCAAGGTGATGGCATCGGTTTTTTGGGATGCTAAGGGTGTCATTATGGTGGACTACCTTCCAAAAGGCGAAACAATAAACTCTGCGTACTATAGCACCCTTCTGCGCCGTTTACGTGAAGAAATTAAACAGAAACGCCCAGGATTACTGAGAAAGAAAGTGTTGTTTCACCAGGACAACGCCCGAGTCCACACGTCTGTCGAGTCTATGGCTCAAATTCGTGATTGTGGTTTCGAATTGTTGCCACATCCAGCTTATTCTCCTGATTTGGCACCTTCGGACTTTTTTTTTTAAAACAGGTATGGAAGCTCTGGAAAGCAGATGGAAGAAGTGCATAGAGCTAAATGGAGATTACGTCGAAAAATAAAAATATTTTTGTATGTACTTTATTCTGTTTTCTTGACTAGGCCGCGAACTTTTCAATCCACCCTCGTATGTATTTATATTCTAGGTCACTACATGCTATCCCATAACACAAGCTATGCTTACTTTGGGGTAACTGCTGTTGCTGTGATTGTCTGGGGATTTTTTATTTATATTGTACAAGTAAGTTATGTTTATGTTATGCCCTTGTAACGACAAAAACTTATATGGTTCATTGTGTGTTAAGTTGTTTTGAACATTTTATGCTAATAATGGACTTGTGCAGCCGACTGTACACCATACTCATGATGATAATGCAGATCGGGTATTTATTTATTTATGAGAAAGATATCCAACAGCTTAGTATAACATTAATTAGGTATGACTTAACTTAGGGCGTGTATCTATCTCTAGTCTCTCAACGGGGCCGTCACCAGGAAACGGCACGGCGTGACGCCGCAACTTTCCATGGCACTTCATATTATCTCTTAAAATGATCTCCATCATGGAGATAATTTTAAGAGCTAATATGAAACGCTGAGCGGTGCGCCGTGTACGACGCTGTGGAAAGCCGCTGTGGAGATCCTAGCCCTTAGGGTACGGTGAAAGTATACTACCCTGCTGGACTTTATCTCCATTTCTCCATTCCTAGCCAGCTGATCACGAGAGTTTTGTTTTCTGTAGAGCTTCATATTTTTAAAGTGAAGTAAAGCTTGCACGGCTACTTGAGGTGAAGTATCCATAATTGTATAGCCAAAAGCGGTTCAAATTATTGAAAAATAACTAAACTAAACTTTGATTAACAACAATTGCGAAAATTAAAAACAAAATTAAAATTAAATTGCTTCAAAACCAACTTTCTACCATCATTATTTTTTTCAAATCCAAGCTCGGCTTTATTTCAAATTCTAAAATTCAAATTTTGAATAATACTTACGGGAAAGACGATGAAATATGCCAGCATCAAAACTGCATAAAAACTTTTTTGTTATACTGTATATATTTTGTGTATTGGGCTTTTAGGCCCGGGAATGTAAGATGGCTCGATTCGAGTGTCCGGGAGTTTATTAATGAGTGTGTGAGTATTGACACAATAAGGAAACAAATAATACTTAGCATAATATATGTTATACTGTCTTAAGTTTTCGCGATTCATACTATTAAATTAAACACTTTTTAATCGGATTTATCGCGTATATTTACATTTTAAATTTTGACTCGACGACGTTTTGGTGTCTTTGCAGACCCCGTGGTCAGTCGCTCGTGACGCGATAATCCGGTTAAAAAGTGTTTTATTTAATAATATATGTTTATGGCTACTCGCATTATGAAGTTGAGTGATTTGGAATGATGAACAGTAGAAACAGAGTAGTGATAAATAGTAAATGTTAGAATTTAAAATGTTATGAAGAACATATTCGAAGTTTCAATTATCGAAGTTGAATATTTTGGTGAACTTTAGTGCACCCAAAATAACCTTTTTTATGATCCTACTACAGGGCCAAGGACCTATTCTCTGGACCAAAGAAGAGATTTGAGCTGTACACCAGGGCACTAAGACAACTTTCTAGATGATGATAACCCCAATCATCACAGTTAAACTTTATACAATAGAATGAATTAAAAAGTAAGTAAGATCTTGATCCCCATGACAGTTTAACTGTATTCAAAAGAATCTCCTTATCTGTTACTTGAAGATTTAAAATAACCATCAAACATACAGCCATCTACAGTAGTGATACATTTTCATAGAAGCTGAAAATTCCGTTGCCAATATTCATAGCATTTTCGATACATAAGGAGTTAAGTTATCTTCCATATTTCGGACAACGCTGACGTTTGCTATTTTGCTATTTTGATGCAGATCGCAACTTGACAAACATGAGCGCTTTCAAAATATTTGTTTAAATTCTGTACTTGGTTTAAGCAAATATGACCTGTATCTATATTGTACAAATTCAAAGGATTGCTATTCCCCTTTCGAAGGAACAATCTAATTGTTTTCTGTTGTATAGAATATTGTTCACCCAAATACTTAAAAGATCGATGTATTCACGACCTCCATTCTTGTTGTTTACAGTCCTCTCATTTGGAACCAAGTCATGAATTTCAGTATTATCACAACTTACTTTGAAAGCAAAAGGGTTGTGGAATATTAGTAATAGAGACTAGGACCTTCAATAGACGATCAGATTTGGGAAGAAATCGGGCTACTTTAGAAAAATATGATCGATTCATGGTGTCTACAAGTTTAAGAAATCGGCATTTGAATGGGGTTAAGGTGCAACAGCAACTTATAATGGTCGCAGTGTAGCTGTAAGTGTATGCACTGTACAACGGAGACTTGCAGAAAGCGGATTGCATCCTCACAAAACTGCTTATGGTCCAAGATTAACACCCACGCATCGTCAAGTGCGGCTTAGATTTGCTCGTTTTCACGTTGATTGGAAACTCGAACAATGAAATGTCATCATACTGTTCTCGGACGAGTGTAATATCAGTGTGAATTGAAATCATGGACGTAGGATAGTTTACCAAAGAGAGAGAGAACGATTTGTACAAGCCTGTATTTAAGAACGAGTGGTTTTTGGAGGAACTTCGCGTACTGTTTGGGGCAGAATATCTTTGGTAGTTAAAACTGATTTTCAGTTCATATCTTGACCTTGTTTAGGCATTCTGACTTCACAACCACACATCCGGGAGGTGCTAGAACAACATGTCATGCCCTGCGCCGAATTTATAGGCGAGGATTTCAAGCTGATGCAGGACAATGCCAGACCACATACAGCCATGATAATATTCCAGTAGCTACGTAAGGAGGAAATTCCTGTTATGGAATCGCCAGCGAAGAGCTCATTCCTTATCCTTTTGAACATCTATGGGATGAGCTAAAGAGAAAGGACAGGGTCAGAAATCAGCCCCAGAAAACCTCCAGGAACTGAAAGTGGCTACTCAAAAGGAGTGGGATAGTATATCCTAACAATTCATAAAATCATTCATAAGGTTTATGAAAAACAGGAGGGAAGCAGCAATAAGAGTAAGTGCTATTAAACAAAGTTTTTAATTTCAAAAGTATTTATTAAAAAACTTTGATATTCTAACTATTTTGGTATTTCAGTCTGTAAAATCAATAAACCAAAACCTGTAACAGTAAAAACTGGTCTATTGTAATCTTAGAATGATATTTATATAATCAGTCTGAAAAGTATACATTGATTAATTATAAATTTCAGCTATCGTCTACTGAACGAAAGCTTACGGGGTGGGTCGATTTTTCTGCACGCAAGTGTATATGCAAATGACGCAGGCGGATTATTGAGCTGCGATACGGCCCAGCATAGTGTGCACGTACCTTTTAACTTCAATCTACCTTGTAAAAAATGAGATGGCAGATCTTGAACTTGATCCAAACTTAAAAAATATATGTAAACTAATTTAGTAAATTACATTAGTTGTATTGGCAAGTGACTTAAAACCTTACGAGCCCACTATCCCTTTCAGAACATATCATCACAAAAGCAACGGAACTGCTTTAGCCAAAAATTTATAGTTAAAAATAAAAGCCATAATAGTCAAAAATATGAAGCCTCTCATGACACAATAACTCTTTAGAGCGCGTTCCCACTAAGTCGTGCGGTTAATTAATCGTCGGGTAATCTAGGTATCTGTTCCAAATGACCTGCTGCGGCTATTAGGGCTATGTGTGGGGAAATGGTCTCGTGTACTGGACCATTTCCTATGTGGGGCGCGCTCGGCTAAGGCTGAGCGCAATCTGCCGGGGCTCGCGGGTAATGCCAATGGCGGTACCGTGAGCTCCATCTATGGCGCATGAGGTACACTTTGAGGTTTTTAGTGGGTAGGTCTGGCCTTCTGCCGGATCATCCCCACATACCCCGTCACTCCCTCTTGGGTGGTCGGGGATGTGATAGCACGTTTTCCTCAAGTAAAAAAGAAAAAAAAGTATCTGTTCCAAATAACATCTGTTCAAGATGTCCAATTGACAATCTGTCGTCACTGCAAAAAAGTCGTTGAGGACATTCTACCGTATCGAACGCCACCGTTTAAATAGTAAGCCATGTCTCTTAAAAATATACGACTATCTGTCGCTACGACAAAGTGCAAACGCGCCCCAGCTTTTGTTGCAGGATCTATGAAACTACTACGCTTCAATTAAGGTAACTACGGCGCTACGTCGACGTGCTACACGTTCTTTTTTCAAACCGATTTGCAGTCATATTTTACCCCTGACGGAAACGTTTTTTTTTTAAACTTTTATATGTGTTTCAGTCTGTTTATTATATCGTAGCTCTTAAATTAATGAACCGATTTGAACTCGGTCTTTTGAATCAATAATCTCGTTGACTTGATTGCAAGTAGCTGTGTTTGGTGGAAATAAAAGTCGTTTACAAGATATTCAGGCTTCATAGGAACAAACGCCAGGAGTTGTACCCTTGTTGAAACTTATCTATTTTATAGAATATTTTTCTAATAGAATTTTGGATTTTTTCTGATGAATTAACAATTTTGAAGATTGACAATGATATAAAAATTAATATTTCATGGTCTATAAATTTAGTATTCTGGTCTATGTTATATCCTGGTTACTTAAATGTCCTATGTAATCCACGTGTCTGCAAATCATTGATTGACTTAACTTTTTTCTTATTGTATTATGTTAACAAATTTTCTATCGGTAGGTTAATTGAGTTTAGTCAACATCACCATATTTTATACTATAGGGTGGGTATACAAGGTGTAAGTTAATGGGTGGATCAAAGGTTTCCCAGAGACCTCAAGACCTCAATACCAAGACCTCAATACTTACCAAAATAACTTCCATGTGTGTACAGCAATATTAAGTGGTTCTGGAGATATTTGCGATTTTATAATTTATTTGAAAAAATCTGATTCTCAGAGAAAATTTGAAAAAGAGGTTGATTTGGTAGGTATTGAAGTCCCCCATCCCTGGGAAGCGTTCGATCCACCCCTCAAATTACACTCCGTATACGTAGGTATATCAATAGGGATTTCCGAAATTTGACAGTTGAAAGCAGTCATCTTGTTGACTTGTTTTGCCACATCAACATGGACGGGTACAGCATTATACATCACAGGAAAATAATAAAATTCAATAAGTATCTACAACGTGTAACATAATGAAGAGATAATACTTAAAGGGATTGTATGTTTGATGATGTAGTTTATAAGTAACAGTAACATAAATTTGTTATCCTCACGGTTCGGCCGAAAAACAAGTTCAAAGTTTAGATCAAAATATCTAAGTGTCAACCCTAAAAACAGCTTTTGATGAAATCTATTCGATAACAGATGGCGTAAAAATAAAGTGATGGGTAACTAAGACAGATACTACAAAGTTCAGCCAGTGCGGGAAAGGTCATTAGGTTACTGACTGCGGCACAAGTCTTGTTAGCTTATTAGGCTGACTAGGGTTGTCAAAATATTTTGTTGTAAACTCTAATATATAAAATTCTCGTGTCACAGTTTTCGTTGCCATACTCCTCCGAAACGGCTTGACCGATTTTGATGAAATTTTTTGTGCTTATCCGGTATCTAAGAGAATCGGCCAACATCTATTTTTTTTTTATTTATATGGCAAAACGTTTGCCGGTTCAGCTAGTAATTAAATAAATTTATATGAAAGTCTATACCAGCACTAATCATGCTTATTCTTTTACTGTGTATTCCACGTATGGTATAGAAGCTTACCCTTAAGTTTTATCTCTCCATTTTGTTACACGTTGTATAAATAAAATATTTAAAAAAAAGATGCTTGGAACATTTGACAACTGACCCTAATTTTCAACGAAAAGTCATCTTCAGCGATGTGATAAATTTTTAAATGAATGGTTACGTGAACACAAAAGACCGTCAAATATTAGATGACTCCAATTCACAAGAGATGTAAAAGCGTCTACTGCATCCCGAAAAAATCACTGTTTGGTGGATTTTGGGCTAGTGGAGTCTTCGGTCCATATTTTTTCGAATAAGACGTTGTTCATCAGGTCAGGCCATCTCTGTCGACAGCAAGCGCTATAGGTCGATAATAAATAACACATGCCATCGGTCAAATTTAGCCTTATTTATGCGCCAGTCATAGACCCAGAGAAGTTGTGGCGGCCATTTGAATGGCATTACCTATATTCTATACATCGATAAGTCTTTCAAATAATAAATAAATATTTCTGACACTCACACATTATCTAGCCCAAATTAAGTTTCTTAAAGAACTTGTGTTATGGATACTAGATAACTGATATACTTACTTAAGAAATATATAAACATACATATTGAATAAATACATATTTTTTATTAGAATAAACTTAAATAAACATATAAACATCCATGACTTGACGGATAATATCTGTGTTCATCACACAAATATCCGCCGTCGCCGGGATTTGAACCCAGGACCTCTGGCATAGAAGGCAATATTTTAATAATTTTTCACACACACATTGTTTAATTTAAATTTAAAGACAGAAAGCTCTTAATGAAAGACCCTATAATAGTATATTATGTAACAAGTGACTGTAATTAGCAACGCTCACGAGTTATATACGACGTTTTTGAACACACTTGTGAGTAAAAGACAGACATACGTGGTCATAAAATAACAAACACACTTGATAACAAAGCTGTGAATTGTGATTGAAAAATGGCGCCGAACTTCGCGCATGCGCTTAGGTTTTTTTTTCCGCCAAATGTGTCAATGGCTGTATAGCATATACAGCCTATTTTACATGAAAATATTTAATTTGGAGTGGTAAATCCAAATATTTTAATATTTTGTAACAAATTATTGTAAATTGTGAATAATTTGTTTGAAATACAATTTTGTTTAACTAATATAAGGCGTAAACATTTAAAAATGTATATGGATTTGAAGTGGTATAAAACCTCTTTGTTGTTTCTGATAAAATTTTATGTCACTTTCGAAAGCTTTTTTTTTTCTTATTGTTGAGATCTATAAATTAATTATTGTATTTTGAATTATTTAGAGAGTTCATTACAGACAACGGACAGGTGAAGCTTAATAAAGGCTTTTAAAAATAGTCTGTCCAGGATTTTTTTAGGCAACCCATTCTTAACATATTTTCTGATATATAATTTTGTTTTATTCTATTTTCAGCCCGGTGAAGATCGTTTCAAGTTCGGATCTCCTACTATAGAATAAAATGAAGCAAAAAAAACTCATCACACCTACCTATGTTCGTGGTCCGTGTCCGTGGTCTATCTCCGTGGTGCAGTGGGATAGATGCTACTGCACCAATCGTGAGGTCGCGGGTTCGATACCCGCACGGAACAAAAAGAAACGTGTCTGGGTGTTTCTTTAGATGTATTTATATTTACCTATATATCTTAACATTGAAGTCGTTGTGGCGCCGTGGTTACTGTGTTTATCATACGATATCACAGATTAAGCAATGTTCGGCGCGGTCGGTACTTGGATGGGTGACCGCCGAGCATTCATTTCTCACGACGACTTTTCGTGCTTCGGAGGGCACGTTAAGCAGTCGGTCCCGGGTGCTGTATACTTGTATACAGTGGTCGTTAGAGTTTGTCAGAAGCCATTTCGGCGCCCTGAAAATTCTGGTATCCACCACCCAGCACTGGGCCAGCTTGGTGGGTTACGGGCTAAACCTCCTCGTCACCCAGGGGAGAGACTCATGTCCTGCAGTGTGCTCATTACAAAGAGTTGTGATGATGATGAATGATGATGATAATATGTCCGTGTAAGACTTGGAAAAGCCCTGCAGCCCCTGGATAAGCGTGTCGTAAAAAGGTGACTAATTCAGGGTTCGACAGGCTAGCGACCACCCTTCATACAAAATCTGTCGCCAAATATTACTGCGGTGATGGATGTGTTCTGGAAATATTTTATAAAGAGCCAGTTCTTTCCTAAGCCCCTGTGCTGTCGTCATTTTCGACCTCATCTTCACTTACCATCAGGTGAGGTTGAGATCAAACGGGCTTAATCTATAATACTTTTAAAAAGAAATACAGTGGAAGTGACTAAAAGTATTTCAATACAAAAACCAATGCTACTTTTTTATTATCCCCAAATTGTTCAGAACGCCATCTAGGCAATGTTTAGAGTAACATGTTGTATTCAAGACACGTTTGCATATCAACATGCATATCAAGAAACTTACTCCTCGGGTTACCAATACAAGCTACTAGATGTCGCTAGTAAAGAAGTCGTTTAATATAAATATAGATGGCGTAGCCTGTACCATTTCTAACATTTTGAAAAGGTGCCATACTAGAAAGAACAGCTTATGAAATAGATAAAAGAACAACAAATAAAATTACCAGTGTATTTTACCTGCTTTAATGACTAGCCTGTCTTTTTCAATCAAATGAATTTGTTGAAATCAGAAGTAGATATGAATTTCGCTGCATTTCGTTCATTTGGCTGGCATTTAATTTAAGCTTATTGCTTTATTAATTAGTCCTAAAAGTCTTTAAAGCTCTCTTGTAGCGCGTTTAGGTACCTAATTGGTTTATTTACCAAAAATGATAACTAGGTATCTCATAGTTTTTCTTTAACCATCGGTTTAGAGAAGTTCCTACGCTTTATATTTTAATGTAACTTGTACATAAATCCATGATGGCTTGATGGCATTTAATAGCATTATCCATTTGAAATTGTTAGTGTTATGTTTGTGACTTTTTTATCGAGCCAATTTTCATAAATCATGTTTCTATCTTTATACTTCTGTTGGTAACTTATATGTTAAATTTTTGTGAAAATTTTTTCAGTCACAACATGTTTACTGCGTTTATAATCGTTAAAAAAGTGCAAAAACCTATCATCATCCTCGCCTTAACGATTCTGATTCACGTTAGATCGTCGGTACTACCGAACCAAATCGAATCGAGATCTTGATCGAGTGTTATCAGCGCCGTTAGCTGGATCCGGTTGATGACGTCTCGTCCGCAGAGTGAAAGTGTTTAAGATAAGTATGATTTACCATAGATTTCGTCATTTGTTACAAGCTATAAGCAAATATATTCAGTCCTGATTAGTAACAATTTGAGCCACCGCTCGTTTCGGCTATCGGTTTCGGGAGTGCGAAAATCCTTGAGATCGAGTTGATTCTCGATCGCGTCGGGAGTAAGGCCCCAGCTCATAACTTTGAAGAGTGAGATCATAGAGAAATATTATACTCAGAGTGAGATAGAGGTGCGTACATAGAGCATCCTTAACCCGTGTGCTGATATCTTCGACCATATCCTCGGTTACCATCAGGTGAGAATAAGATCAAACGGGGTTTAGTAACTAAAGGCTCGTTTACACAGTGCGTGCTGCTGCCTGGCCAGTAGACAGCTACTCGGTTTGTCTACTCGGACGCCAGTAGCTCGGCTTGCCTTTGCTGTCTACACCACACCTAGCTACTGCTCAGTCCGAGTCGTGTCGCGATGTCGAGTGAACTTGTTTTAATAAAAAAACGGCGATTTTATTCACTTCTTGATTGTAGGTGGACCGTATTTTTTTTATTTTCTTGGTTACCTCACCGGTGTCACCTAGGTGCATTTCTTTTGCGATATATTCCAAAGATTCTTTTCTCATATCTTATTTCGATAGTTTTTATCGAAACAATTCCATAGGTTTTCTTGTTCTCTGTAGAGTTTCATGAATGAAATATTATTGTCAGAAGACCATCTATCCGTACCCATTTCGAACTCGATTTAGTACATAGGCGTAGCACACAAAAAACACGGATTCCACTCAAACTGTCCGGCTAGCTCTGGCGAGCTACTGCCGAACGCGTCCAAACGATGCGAGCGACGCACGACCCGCTGTCATGTTCGAGTTGCTGCCGGGCGAGCAGGCGAGTGAAAACAAAAAATTTTGAAGTAACTCGGATGCGAGCTACTGACCAACTCGCACGTACGAATTACTCGTAAGATACGTCCAAACAGTGCGAGTAACTGCAGTGCAGCTACTCGGAAGGCTTACTCTTGCTTAAGGCTTGCTCGCACTGTGTAAACCAGCCATTAGTACTTAATTTAAAAAAAAAAGGTATATATGCTTGTAGATTTACTTACTCGTTTCGTTAGAGAATAGGAACATAAATAGCATTTCTTTGATGTTCTTTAAATTAAAATAAAATCCCCAGATATTCACACCAACTGCATGGCCTAGAAGTAAGCAAAGCTTGTGTTATGAGATCCATGTAGCGAACTAGGGGGGACCTAGAATATAAAATACCCATATATAGGTACCTATATAGATAAACTATAATATAAACTCCCAGACCGGAATACTTTTTATTATTTGTTCCGTGCGGGAATTGAACCAGCAAAAACTGGCGTCTGACCGAGCGTTTACCCCATCATCGCCAAAGTGCTTCCTTTCTTTCTTTTCCTTAGGCGATTCGCACACCGCACAGCACAACGCAGTGCGTGAATGCATTTCTTGAAAATGTTTCCTAACATGGCGACAAAGAGAGTATTTGGGGCTAGAAATTCAGATTTATTATTCTCAAGATAATTAAAAATAGTAAAATAATATCTACAGACAATCACACCAACTACATGGCCTCAAAGTAAGCGGAGCTTGTGTTATGAGATACCATGTAGCGAACTAGGGGGCAACCTAGAACATAACTTATATAGATAAACACCCAGATCCAGAATAATTTTTTTTCTTGTTCTCGGCGGGAATCGAACCCGCAAACACTGGCGTCTGAGGCCGATAGGTTTACCCCATCGCCAAAATAGTCGTCAAACCAAAGGTAAAAGCTATTGTAAGCTTCTAATCCTTCGAAGTACTTGATAGCACTTAGAGATTGTAACTTGAAGGTATTTTAGAATCACTTAAGCACGAACCAGTAGTTTGTTTCCTAAGTTGACAAGTGGAATCCAACCCACGGCATTGACAATCAAAGCATTTTATTAAATTTCAGGAGTTTGGCCATAGCACCATTTTAACGTGTGGTGGCGTCACTTATCACTGGCAATAACAACTTAATATGAGTGAATTGAGTGAGTAATAGACAATCATTTGCCATTTGATCACAAAACGCTGCCGCCGGCTTGTGAAAGTCCTAAGCATATCTGTTGTACACTGCACATATCTGCTGTGTTTATATAAATTCCTGCAAACTCAGAAGTAGCGTCAAGTGAACTTAAATGTACCTAACTGAATTGTTGTGATGCTTGATAGACTTCACATATTCGACGAATAACTTTATAACTATCAAACATGCTAACAAGTGTTGGTTTTTGATTATTTTAGTTAGTGGTTCGTTAGTTCGTTGCCATTGTACTGTAAAATTAACACCCTTTCTTTCACATATGAAAAAAATATTTATCAACAATAATAATAAAAAACCACTATAGTGCGTAGTCCACCCAAAAAACCTCAAGCACATAAGCGCCGCCACGCGGCAAAAAGCTTGCATTCCAAACTCCATGTAATATTGATGTGTCCTATCTGTACTTGTACATAATACTTTCTAATCTGTGATCCAACCCACATCCTACGAGTAAATTATTTTCAATTTCGATGAATTGCAATTTCAATGGAAACCATCTCATATTTAAAATAACCTGTGGATGAGTGACTAAAGATTGCGGGCTACACAGAGGAACATTGCAAACTTAAACCAAAATGCATGAGAAGAAATGGGGTCGTGCTGTTTTAAAGAGAAATAGAAAGCTAGCAAACTATGAATAAAACCAATAACGTGTCATAATTATAATTATATTCATGTATATTATTAGAATACATCAAAAGTTTTTGGTGTAACACATAAATCGCGAACGCGATTCGCTGGCCGAATAAATAGGCATTTTACAATACCTATTTATATTATATAATTACTTAAGCATATAGGCCAGAATGCAATTATATATCATAAATTGTTCTTAAATTTCTTGTACATTTACAGGAATGTACTAACACTACAACTACGCAGCTTGATACAAAATTAGCCGTAGGAAGTTATTTAAAAATTAAATATTAATTTATCTACTTAGTTAAAAAAAAATCAGTCATTTACAAAGCTTTTTACAACGACGCTACATATTAAAAAGATTCTATTTTTTTTTTAAATTGACAATTATTGCACTTCTCTGTGCCGATTTTCTTATTTTTTCTACCAAAAGATTTACTTTTCCCATTGCACATTTTTTGTTCATTTTTCAGCTGTAAGTATATGACTTAAATGCTAATTTCTACTTAAAATTATTTAAGAGCATGGCCTGTTCATTATAGTAATCTTAGATCACTACATTAGTAAGTGTGATATTACAAAAAGGTAGGTAAAGTGTAAAAAACATATTTTTCAATATGAAATTAACTTAAAAAGTGGATAGGTTTATGCAAAAATGTTTGATACCAATTCAGTTTAAAATGTGTTTAAATATACATATAATGAGATGTGGTTTATTATAATTTGCCTTTTCCTTTTAAAATCTATTAAAAAAGAACAAATCTATGCTTTCAATTCATAACTTGAACCAAAATTAAATTTTATAGTAAAATATTTTTTTCTTAAAGTTTTAAATTGAAATCATTTGATAGTTGTTAATAAAATAAAGATTAAGGCCTGTTTGTAAGTAGGTAAATTCCGTTCAAATACATAAATTACCTTAAAAACTACAGTAGAATACTGACATTGTCCACGATTAAAATATACATCTTTGTAAAACAAACACCTAATCACAAAAAGTATTAAAATCGTAAAGTATAAAAAACTTATCTTACATTTTTAAGGGAAACTATTTACAAAAATTTACATAAGAACCATATGACAATTAGACACACATCCACCTTATCACACTGTTTAGCCAAACATAAAATTATAAATAGCTTAAAAACGAACTAAATAATAAAATTATTTACATAAATTGTCATTTTATATGACCATTTCGCGAAAAACTAATAAAATAAAAATTTAAAATTATTTTATGCATCCAGTTAGGAACGCCGGAAATTATTTCAAACAAGTAACTTTGGGTACCTTAACAGGCAGTGACGCAATTTCAGAAACGTTATTCTGAACGCAAAATAAACATAAAAAATCGAGAACATTCTAATTTAAAAAATAGCAGCCCATAGTGATGTTTTGTTCTTACTATTTAATAAAATTAATAAGATATTATATGCTTGTTCAGGCCCAGAAACAATTTAAAATGGAAAATAATAAAAAAACATAACAAGTACTTTACTAAAATAATTTTCTACATATTTTACTAGGTATACGAAATTTTAATAAACGAATTACCGAATCATAATTAGGAGTTTCCAAAACACAAATACAAAATGAAAAGCTTTAAAAAAGGCAAGTTTGTATTTAATCCAAAACTGTCACACTTGATTTAAATTCATATGCTACTAGTAATTTGATATATTTGCACAACTTTGTTTAAACAAATCAAGCGCTCGAAAGTTGTTACAGAAATGTTGCATAACCTAGTCCTTATGGCTGTATGGCTACGTATACATATAGCAGTTTACATAGCGTATTGATAGCTTTTCGAACAATTGATCAGAAGAACCAAGTGTCCGATTATTACGTAATGGTGCGTACAGATTGCTGTAATGGACCTTGTAATGTAACATTCTGCGCACTACACCTCCAAATACGCAACGTGCGCAGAATGTTACATTACTAGTTACATTACTAGCAATCTGTACGCACCATAAAATGGAAAATCGCATTTGTGTTAGTTCTGTTTAACTATCAAGATTGACAGTAATTTGGAATTCTGCAGAGATGGTCATTCAAAGTTTAGTTTATTCACTGACTAACTTGTGTTTCGAAAACATTTACCAGCAAATTAAGTTAAAAAAAAAAAAACAATTTTAAGGATAATTAAAAGTTATGTACTACGTTTTCGAACGCGTATTTTCGAACCAATCACAGCCTGCGAAATTAAACTGTTTTGATTGGTTGGCTGAGCTGTTTCTGGTCTGAATGTTGCATTTGAACTAACGACCTTATTTCTAGTTGATGTTTTGTTTAGGAGACCATCTGCCGGTGTCCATTTTGGCCACTTCCATTCTGCGAGGGAAAGAGAACGCCTTCGTATGTGACTCCATTTAGTTCTATGGAGACGACGAGTTGCTGGTCTCCTGTTGTGGCATCACCTGCAAACAATAGTTTGATTGATGAGAAGTTTAAAAATTCAATATTCTATGGAACGCTTAAATAATTTTGAAAACGTTTTGTTTTTCAGGTAGAAAATATCTGTATAGGTACTTAAATTGCTCATTCACGATTCATAAAATTTAAAGAAGGACGATTATATGTTGACGACTTTGGTGTCGATGAGTGATAGTCTCAAAATAGTATATTATGTAACAAGTGAGCTAAGTTGCTAATTACAGTCGAGGCTGTGATTTGAGCCCGAGCCGCAGGCGAGGGCTTAATAATGAGCCGAGACTGTAATTAGCAACGCTCACGAGTTACATATGACGTTTTTCAACACACTTGTGAGTAAAAGACAGACATACGTGGTCATAAAATAACAAACACACTTGATAACAAAGCTGTGAATTGTGATTGAAAAATGGCGCCGAACCTCGCGCATGCGCGTAGGTTTTTTTTTTCTGCCAAATGTGTCAATGTCAGTATAGCATATACAGCCTATTTTACGTGAAAATGTTTAATTTGGAGTGGTAAATGCAAATATTTAAATATTTTATAACAAATTAATGTACCTAAATTGTGAACAATTTGTTTGATATACATATTTGTTTTACTAATATAAGGCGCAAACATTTAAAAATGTATATGGATTTGAAGTGGTATAAAACCTCTTTGTTGTTTCTGAAAATATTTGATGTATAACCCGGATCAATAAAATATGCTCTGTTTACTCGCATGTAATTTGCACAAAGGTACAATTCAACTTTGTAGGATTCATTATATTATGCACTAGGGTATAATATATTATGCACGCGTGACTTATAGTTCTAAATTCAATAGAATAACGCTCACTTTACGAGCAAGTGTGTTGAAAATATCATTATTATTTTTTATTTAAGAGATCGAGCATCTAAATCATTGGTCAGTTCATCACGCTACGACCAACTAAGAAGGGTGTGAGTTAGGATTGCCAAGCATACTGTTTTTAACAGTATTATACTGTTTTTCACTTCATTATACTGTTTACTGTTGAACAAAAATAAAGTATACAAAAAACTGTTTTCAGCATGGAAAGCTAAACACTTTATATGCTAGACTATAAGTAATAATTTGTGCAAGAAGCTCTAAAAAATAAGTGTTTAAAACATTAAATAAATTAAGTACTGTTTATTTTTACAAAATACTGTTAGATATCCTGTTCAGATTCAAATATAAGTATATACTTTATTTCCAGAAAAAAAAGTTGGCAAGCCTAGTGTGAGTCCACTGCTCAAAACTCTTTTTAGCATTTTTTTATGCAATCGCTTCCATGCTGGACTGGGAGCGAAAGAAAAACGTGGAATGTGCCAGCTGCTTCTCTTCCCGGGCATACTGTAAAATTCAGTTAAGGGACAGAGGTTTTAAAGGCGTTTTTGTGGGCGATAGGCCGACCCCCTGTCACTACAATAGTCTTTTTCCACCTTTATAATACCTCCAAATTTGTTAAGCGTGACATCAGATGGTCTTGTAACCTCTGGTGTTCTGCCTACCCCATAAGGGATACTGGCGTGACGTTATGTAAGTATATATGTATGTTATACTCGCAGGAAGTTAACACAGGTATTTAAAGCAGATGTCCTGTACTTACCTCTAGTAGTAATCTTAAAGGCAGCCCCATTGACCTGCGGCGGCGCGTCCTGCCGCGGCGACCGCCTCTCGGCGCGTGGCGACGGCGGCGACGCGCGCGGGGACGCGGGCCGCGGCGTGCGGCGCTTGGCGGGCGGCGGCGGCGAGCGGCACGGGGACCGCTTCATGCTGTGTAGCGTCGGACTCTCGCTTAGGTTCAACGCTTCGCTGCAAGGTTGATATCTATTGATAAGATGGTCAGTGGTGTTAGGTACCTAGGTTTGTTGAGTTTTTGAGGGTAAATATGGGATTATATGGGGGTAGTAAGAAAACAGCAACGAAGATAGTGGGTGTCAGGATTTACGTTATAGATAACGAGCGCGATGTGTACCGCATAGCGAGCGGCGTGCGGCGAGTACGGGGAGCGTTTAACGCTGTTTAGTGTGGGACTCGCTTAGCTGAATGGTTGATGTCTATTTATTGATACGATGGTCATGATAAGTTAGATAGGTTATAGGTTTCTTGAGGGTTTAGATTGATCGGTTTAGTGACAAGTACCTACAGGAACATATCAATGAAGACAATTCATGATTAGATACGCCTATACTCCGGCAAATAATTCAATGCAGTAAACTGACAGATCGAAATGTCAAATAGAAAAATAATGATACCAGTTAAAAACTTCGTAGTTAAGTACTGAATGAGAATGATTGAAAACGAACGAATATTTGTTTCGTTTCGCATATCATTTTAAAGAAATTTATAAATAATCCAATTTAAAGTGTGTACTATATCTGCAAAGTAACTTTGATGAAAATAATTAATAACCAAACATACCTTGTGCTTTAAAACGGTTACAGTAGAAGTAAAATCGACTTTATAACTTCTTGCTTTTTAAATTCGTTTTGTCGTTAAAAATTAAATTTCAAGGATAGTTGCCCTTCGCCAACAGCACCATAAAAAAAGAAAAATCTTGTGAGCCAAAATATATGTTTTTTTTCTATACATTACGATACTATCATTTAAAAAAAATAATTACATTCATTCACTTAAACCACATCACTATTTTTTTCTTCTCGAAAGTGGGCACACTGCATTGAATTATTTGTCAGAGTATAGACATAGGTTTGTTGGCTTTTTGAGGGTAGGTATCCATTCTTATAAATCGATGGGTTTGGTGGTACAGGAACACATTAACGAAGACAGTAATTGACAAGACTTGCCTAATATACCTAGTTTTGTTGAGTTTTGCAGGTTTGGGTTTAGACCCATTAGTTTCTGATGGTAATAACAGAAAACATCAACTAAAATAGTACGTTACAAGATTTACCTATGCAAAAAGGCTAAATCCCTCTCATTTGAAAGGAAATAATGCGAATATACTTTTAAACAACTAAACCCATTGCGTATTAGGCAGATTCAGTTTAGTAGCTCATGCTGGGTATCCACCAGTTTCTAACATAAAAAAGTAACTCCAAATCATAGCATAACTTACCGTTGTGGTTCCAAGTCAGGTTGAGGACTGTTATTGTTGTTGTTGTAAAGAGACCACAGAGTGAGGCGCGACACGTCGATGGCGCTGAGAGCGTCGCGGGGAGACATCATGGATGTTGGGCCGTTTGAGTTCGGAGGAGATTCTGAGCCTAGAATAGGAGGAAGGCATATTTAATAAATCATTTTTGAAAAGATAACTTGAAGAAAACTGCATGAAAGCAATCGCGGCTACTTTAACTTTATTCTTACTACGATTTTACGATTCAGTCGCAAATCATTGTGCTTGTATTGTAACAGCATTGAAAAACTGGACGAGCGAGATAAAAATCTAAAATCATGGTAAGAATCCGGTGAAGGCCTTAAATCTATACTAATATATAAAGCTGAAGAGTTTGTTTTTTGTTTGTTTGTTTGTTTGTTTGTTTGTTTGTTTGTTTGAACGCGCTAATCTCAGAAACTACAAGTGGGATTTGAAAAATTCTTTTTGCGTTGGGATTTGATTTACATTTGATAGCCCAACTCTTGAGGAAGGTTATAGACTATATTTTATACCGAAATTCCCACGGGATCATAAGTTACGCGGGTAAAACCGCGCGGTGACTAGTTATAATATAAAGAGGAGGCATGGAAAGAGAGGACAGAGAGAGGCTTTTGTCCAGCAATGGGACAGAAATAGCTAAGATAAGATTTAGAGGATTTATGTGGACTTATGTTGAACTTCGATTTCTTCTATAGGTAGTGGATATTCTTAGAAGTTGAAAAATCGCTTCGATAGTTATTTTTCGTATAGTCGACAATACTATTGCTCAACCATCATTATAGCGAAAGGAGATTGCATGTCACAAAGCAATAATGACTATTTTTGCTTGTAAGGGAGCTTCAGCAAAGTGAGAGCTATCATCAAAAATATCTAATTGAATTTTATTCAAGCCGGTATTAATAAAATGTAGCTACACTTTCAATTACATTAATCAAGCTGTATTATTAAATTTATTTATTTTAGTAAGATTACAGAATATTTTATCACTATTTGCGCAGTGCAAGGTGAAAACAACAGCTTTATACTTTTAATATCGTTTCTTAGTGTCATGACTCATTATTTTGAATAAAATACATGTTTTATAGCAATAATTTTCAATTTTAATCGACGTTAGTAAAGATCCAAGTCGTTGATATAAAAAGAATGATATAAGTTATCAAAAGTAATAAAAACTTTATTTCATGTTTTATGCTGACAGAATTTAATGTCCTCAAAATAACAAACAAGTCTTCCGCTAAATTTAATCGCTCCAGAAAAAAAATTGTTCCTGTGTCAAAATTATAAAGGGTCATTTTCATACTGCGCTCTAGACACTTTCCTACTATTAACGTCCAGATATTAAGGCACAATTAAAGTTAGATATAAATTTTTAATTCTGGATTTTTCATAGTGAACAACATTCCGTTTTTTTGATGAGGTTTGATATTCCATATTAAATCTATTGTTGAAATCGATTAGACACTAAAAGCTCATTAACGAGGTTTATGAAAAACGTTACGGGCGGGTTTGTGGTGTAGCGGTACCTCTAAAACTTTTGCTTGCTATGGAAGAGGTCCTAGATGCGAGCCTTGGGAAATGCCTTGATCCAGCAACTATAGTTTGGGATGGCTAATGTCATCTGTATGTAGTAAAAAAAAGCATATTTATTATGATACATACCATTCCTCATCAAATCTCTCTGCTGCTGTATCATCTTCATATACTCCCGAACCCTATACTCCAGGTCGTGCTGGGACAGGTGCGGGGCGTGCGGGGGCAGCGGGGGCAGGCGCGGCAGCCCCGCCACCCCCCCACCGAGCGAGAGCGAGAGGGGCTGCATGTGTTGAGACAGCTGCGCGAGAGACGCGGGCACGCGGTTTAGTGATGGCTGGAAGGGTGAGAAGAAGATTAAATTTATAGATGCATATTATAGAGAAATATTCTTCGTACACTGCATTATATATCCATGGCCTAATTCAGATTTGTTCCATAAATTCATGTAATTTTTGCTCGTGTAGTCCGCTTTTAATATCCCCATCACTCTTGGATAAGCGAGTCGTTAAAAGCGACTAATTCGAGTGACTTCCGCTTATTGGAATACCCCTTTAGGGTTTGCCTGGCAAGGGACTACCCTTCATTAAAAATCAACCGCCAAATTTCAATTTCATCCTCACCATCATCGTTACTCATCACTAGGTAGGATTGATATCACGAGTATGATATGGTTTAGTTACTCATAAAAAAAACAGCTAATAACATCTCTGGTAAAAACGCAGTCTTACCATGCCCAAAGCCGCCTGTGCGTCGTACTGCCCCGAGGCGCGGCGCCCCTCGCGCTTGTTGCCTTCAATGGCGGCGTCCAGCTCGCTGCGGCTCGACAGGTTCTTCTTCTCGCACTCGTAGTCGTATAGGTACTTCATGTATCTGTTCATGGAAATTTGAACTTTATTATTAAGGGAACAGGACAAAACTTGGAAAAATTGCAAAGGTTGTGTAGATGAAATTGATCAATTTCAACTACACAACACAATGAGAGCTCTATCCGTATCAATCCGGAAACATTTTATGTATAATAGCACAATAGCTATGAATAAAAAGAATGAACTTGGGGAGGAATCTAGGAGTTCCGAAACTTTCAATACGTCGGTCTGCAGAAATGGACACCAACAATATATTACTTCCCAGATCCATGTGGTTCCATCTCAACATCTCGAACTCACCATCAGGTGACATTGAGGTCAAAGGTGATGAGCTAATAAAAGTGTAATAAAATAAATAAAGTGAAGAGATAATAAAAAAAATCGAATAGATTCAGAGCTTATAAATTTTGTTTATTGTACAATTTACTTCTAAAGTTTTGAAGATTTCTGACACGTGGATTTTATTATATCTAACCCTTCAACATAACCAAAATAAATTGCTAAAGATAAATCTAAGCCAAAAGCCGATGTCACCAAATCTAATTCGATCTCAACTTTGTCGGCGGAGTCTCTATCACTCACTTAAACGAGCTCGTCAATCATATCACTCAAATTATTACCGTATATTAAAACCCCAATATTAATAAAGGAACGCGACACTCTAATCCTATTCTTACGACACGATATTATATGTTCACGTTTATCTATCCATATTGTCAACTACTTGTCCTCATAACTCATATAAAAGCTGGCCTATAATTTAATACGGCACACAATAAAGACCTTTTGAAACCGGCGTGACGATGTTCATAATAAAAATGTGGGCTACCTTTTCATGGACTGTCAAATGTCTCAACTAAACAGATAACATTCGTCATATTTTTAGTCTAATTTTATAGTCACTATTGAAATCGGACAATGCCGCCTGTATTGTAAATGCGTTTGGAATATTAAGCAGATCTATTTTTGTTCTTTGTTTCAGTAGAAACTTGTAAGAAAATGTAAGAAGGTTGGTACTTTTTAAAATTGAAACATCAGACGTGTCGTAATTACAATAACTGTTACATTTCGAATTGGGAATGACAGCGTCACGTAGTCCAAGGCGAGGTCAAGAACCTTAGAGCAGAGATAAATGGTAAATCGTATTGTCCAAGATGGGCAAAGGTCATTAATTATAAAGTCGCTGTCTGTGGATGTGACGGACTATTGTGAAAGATCTGTCGCCGTGAGAACGTGAGTGGCAACTCAATTTCTGTCTCCGAGCTCCCGGACCACACAGTGGTTCTATCTCATGGTCGTTTTTTGAGATTATTGGATACGCAGGGTAAAAAACTTAAACTTCTTACAAATGTTTACCACCTACGTCAAAGCCTGTGCTACTGTCAGAATATAAAAACAAACGACGGCACATTTAATTCACATTTTTCATATTGGTTAGTAGTCTCAATTGATTTTATAACCAAATGACTCAAGATAGTGGAGAAGGTAGTAGAGTAAATTGGGGATATTAAAGGGGTTTCTGCCACGCATACTTCGATGTCTAGGTTATTTATTAAAAAGTCCATACTTGGACTGTTTCTCGTAGTGGGATTCCCTAGAATGGTTTGATGATACCAGCACAGTGCCGCTGTATTTGTGTCTTCTGCCTCATGTTAGAAACTACGTATCAAATCGTATCATTGTGGCAGAGCCGAATAAATTTGTAACAAAATATAACTAAGCATATTCTGTGAATGTTTTCTTTTGACTTATAAGATATAAGCTTATTCAAAAAGGAACTTATCTCTATATACTTAGACCCTCTACCATAGTTTGGGAATACTTCAGTCTGGGTGTAATGAGTTTTGCTTTAAGAACTTATGACGTTACAAATAGGCTACAAAAACTTACTGAGTGCGTAAAGTAAAAGCAGCAGACGTGATAGATGAAGGGAGCCGCAGTCCCTTGATGATCTCCTGCCACAGCTTCTTGTTGATGACTTCCACCAGTCCTCCGCGAGCTATCACCAAGTTGTACAGCTCGTAGAGATCCAGAACTGACTTGGCCATGATGGGGAGTCGGTTGATTGGTGTGCCTGGAACAAGAGAAATTAGTTGTGGTTATTTCCAAAACTAAACTTGATTTAATTATGTACTGTCATTTAAGTGTCAAATGAATAAATGCTTAAAGTTTTAGTTTATAATCAATCTTGCTAAAATTGTATTGTTACATTTTAAAGAACTTAACATACCAAAATCCACATGCTTAATTAAGAAATACTAGCTGTTTCGCACGGTTTTGCCCTCGCAATTTTATAAAAAGTAGCCTATGTGCTATTTCAGAATATAAACTATCTGTTCTGCCGTGATTGAGACACAAACATCCATTATCCATTCAAAATTTCACATTTATAATATTAGTAAGACCAGTTTGATAAATATTCCGATGACTAAATAGAAATCTGATTCATATTATTTGATCAATCGGAAATAAACATAGTGATACATAAACATTACGTTATACGTTCCGAAATCAAAAAGAAACGGTTCCGAACTTCACGAACACCATTTACAAAAACATCTCCAACTTTACAAACCGATCCGTAAACACGATCAACCAGCGATGCACGCGTCGACCCGACAACATTTGCTCTCTATTCGCGACACTAAAATCCTTTTACGGCGCACTTAGTATAGCACGTAAAGTCGGCGAGCGTGTAGAATCGCATCGCATCGCGTCGGATCGCATCGCTTGATGGATGATTTATGGTGCGCGAGCGCATCCGATTGTGCGTTTACGATCCTGTGCCGATTTTAGAGCAGTCGGTGTGGCCGAGGAAGTCATCGACATGGGGTGGAGGACAATTACTGCATTGATGTAGCCTTAACAGTGTAGAGAGAGTGAATTAAAGGGTTTATATTGTTTGAACGCACAGTGTGTATGGTCAGCTAGTCTGCCACTGCATAACCGTACTGCAAATAGTTTCGTAAAATTATTTCAGGGTCTGTCGGGCTACTAAACAATCTTTTTATAAATCTCGCTGCCAAATGACAATTACCTAGCTTAAAAGTTGCAAGGAATGTAATTTTAAAGTTATCTAGTGGAACAAAGATGGTTCTACTTGCTCTAAGTTTTGTAAGTGAGAAAATCAAGTTAAATAAAACAAACTCAATTTTCTGATGAATAAAATAAATGTTGAACCTTCACATGTTGTGATTCAAAAAGAGATAGTTAATTAGGGACTAACTAGAATAATTTCTACACGATTTATGATTTACAAACGAAGAAACATTATTGGCATTGTATAGAAATATATGTTCTTCTGTAAAACTATGTTATTTGAATTAAGAATAAAATAATCTTCTTTAAATTAAGCACCCAAACCTAGTCGCCAAACTGTCTGTTTCTTCAAACTTCGAAGCTTCGCCTCCGATATATAAAACAATGAGCCGTAAACCTAATTCAGTTTTAGCACCTACTTCTCGTGGGTATAAATAAGATGTTTAACAGCTGCACCTATAAATTCGTTGCTAATCATAACCGGAAGCAATCACACATTGAGATGGCTTCGAGTAACGATGCCTTCTGATGTTTCTGTATAGTATTATTTAAACTTAATGTTGTATGGATAAGTTGTGGATAAATATAAATAAATAATGTTGGCTGCTATTTACAAAGCGCAAACTATGCAGAGTTTTAAAATTAGAATCAGATAAGGTATCACGCATTAATTTGCAAAATAAAAGTTATAAACTGAAAATACATGAACAAGTATGAACGTATAACACAAGTCAGATGCTAATAATTGTGCTGAATGTATACCCAGGTTTATGTGAACAAATGGAAAAAACACATAAAAATCTGTACATCATACAAAATAAAGGTACTCTTTACAAAAAAATATAAAATATTATATTACTTCATGTTCTTAACAAACGACTATAATATGTAGGTAACTTACACATAGGTAAACAACAAAGATATTTCTCACAATGTTATTCTACATAGCTATGTACCTGTTAAACTTCAAAACACATCTAATTTATCAATTAAACTTGATGAAGATTAACACAACGCAGTAAAACAAGCATCAATCGTTCATCAATGAGAACGAAACATTAACAAATTCCTAAACGACTATCCATCTTCTTACTTGTTAATGATTCACCCCTATTACACCCCCAGTTATCCAGATCCCGTCAAGAGGGTTGGGGGGGAATATCCGGCTCGAAGGACGGGGTAAGCCTTCCGCTGACGTCACTCGAGATTAATCGCTTCAAATGGAGTTTAGTAAATTGGAACTGGTAACGTGATGCGTCAAAATTGTAGCAATATAGGCTGAATATTTGCTTTGAGAGGTATTCAATTCGTTTTGGAGTTTATTTTGTTGATTGGTTTATTTATATACCGAAGTTACGTTTATCGATTTGTATTTAAATGAAAGTTGTCTTAGTTTTTGCAATTTATAAAATTATATAAATTCGTGTATTTTAGATTTTTTGGTGTCTTTATAGATTCTTGATTTCGTAATTATGGGTAAACCTACTTACTCTTTTATTCACATTTAGATTGTTTGCTCGCATTTTGTCACCTAAATAAGTCTTCGTCACGCTCACACTAGTGTTTGTTATTTTAATAATAACATTTTTTTAAGAGTCTCAAATGAGTTGTTATTGAACCTAGGAACACCTTACGTCTCTATCTCTAGGTCGTATTTAGAAGATACAAAAAACTTAGTATCAAAATTAAATCACACAAAATTCAGTAACCAAAACAATAAATTGACTGATAATAAATAAAAAACTTGTCATATTGAAATCTCTGCAAATGACCAACACCTGCGTTATATTTTCATGATGAGATGAAACTACCTTCGACTACCTTTATGACTGCCACTCCTATGTTCTTTGATCTGTAACCACGGTTTATGGAGTCACCGCCTCCCGGTGATGGATGACTCATGGATGACAAGAGCTTACAGTCGGAAACTTCCGTTAGGATGTACCTTTGATGTGGCAATCTGACTGTTGGCTGACTTTAAGCTGCTGTTTCGAAGATTATGGATGTTTAGATCGGCTATACAGGTAGCAGGTATAATTTTGAACCTAATTTCAATTTCTATTTCTAGTCCTGCTTTGTGGTACCTAGGTGTCCATAACACAAAGATTATGTTGGGGGCTACATAGTTGGTGTTCAGTTTGGGTGATTTAGTATTTACAGGATCACAGGTTTTTTCTATATACCTACCTAAACATCTATAAAATAATTTAAAAAATTTGGTTTGATTTTATCTTATTAAAAACTGCAATAACCGACAAAGCCAGTTATCGTCAATCCATTCATAACAACATCTCCATTACTACTTACAAGAACCTACTAGATGGTTGAACAGCGCTGTTTATGAATGCAATCACCCCAATAACGATTTCCACAGAACCGTCAGCGGAAAACGCGCGATTCGCTGCGCGTGAGCAACCCATACGTACGCCATTTGCATAACCCCGCCGTTTTAAGAACACCACAATCCAAATACAACGCTCCACACTCTGACAACTCACTCGATTCGGTTAATTTACGATGTATGTCTAATCGGGAACCGAGCTAATCTAATCGTTCGCAATTGTGACTATATTATAAGTGCTTTTTCTAAGAAACCACAGTATAAGTTATTTTCTCTTAAGAGCTTGCGTTTTATGAGACTTTGTTATGATATGCATTAAGCTCACCGCAATAGTTACAGTGTTGCCCAGATTATTCTTCACCTTTTGAGATATTTATCGGCAATGTATGTCGCTTAGAAGGGCTAATTCTTTTGTGCTTTATATCGTAAATCGCGAAACTGCACGCCTCCGTTTTGATAAACGATTGTAAATAACTAACGATTAGACCCTCGTATATTTCCGAAGCTCTTTATTTGTAATTTACAATATTTTTGTTGTGGTTACGGCTACTTAGTATTTTCTAAAATCTTAATAACCATATTTAAAAAAAACACAAATAAATAAAAGCTTATGAAAAATATCTATAGAAATTTATGAACCAATCAGTTAAAACAAAGATTAGGTACTTACATTCCTATCCAATACATTTCACTTGATCAAAACTAATCAATGTTAACGATCACAAAGCATTTCGAATACATAGAACTGCAGCAACACGAGTGATAATCGATTCGCCGCTATATCGACGCCTACCGTTTTTATCGAGAGTTGAATCAAGGGCCTTTAAGCCCCCTCAACCCTGTAACTAGCCAATCAGAAGCCGTCTTGGCACGGCGCTGGGCGCGGATTGGCTTGATACGCTTTTGATTGCGCCGCCCCCACTCAATTCACGTCACTATCAATCACATTGAACTCAATATAGGAACTAAATGTGCAATAAAGATTCTCTCTCTTCTTCTAGCGCGAAGAAAATAATCTTTTTGAATATAGAATTTTTCAGTGCCTGCGTTATACGTTAAACATATTGATATAAGATTAAAATGAGAAGTCGTTAAATTTAAAGTTAGAACAGAAGGCACCTACATTAAACACGTGTTGCATTCGCGAATCCAAAGAAAACCACCGATGCGGTACTTAAATGTTTACGATAGAGGATGTAAATTCACGTTAAAATGACAAATACAGAATGTAAAGAGACGTTATAAATAAGTATCAAACTGTTTATTTTGATATACGTTCGCATACAGTCATAACGAACGCTATAAAACCGTTGTATTTTATTAATAAAATGAATAACAAAACACGAGAACAAAATGTTTTTAAGAGTGTGAAATAAAAGATAGTAATTGCAAAATGTTGATTCGAAATAAAAGTTGTGTTTTAGCGGTATAAATGGCAGGCAGGCCCTGTTTAGACAGTCGTTTCGAGTTTATGGTCAGATGAATTTATTGCAGCCAGCAGCGCGCTTTAATTAAGAAGACAGGATCCTAGTGTTAATTTCTACACTTCCAGACGATTCCCGTAATTTGATAATCTTGAAGAATGCACCAATAACTCTTAAATAACATTATGAAATTATATATTTTTTTCTTTTTACACTTCACACGCACAAGCTATCTTCTACCTGTCAAAGATCGTTGAAATAATATCATGGAATAACATGTACATTTGATGTTCCAGAGCGTAAAGATGGTCCCAAATGTAATAATTTCAAAGAGTTAACATAACTCAATATGTAGTTATTGCCTTTGGTATAAATTCCGAGAGATATGGCGCGAGAATGATATAAGGCCAAGTATACAACGATCAATCATGGGGGGAGCAGTAAAACTGAGAACAATCCAGCGTAATTCCGTCTGTAAGACATTAACATGGCCGCCGCCCTATCCGGCGCAACAATGTAGCTGGCCACGTCCACACAATCACAATAACACTTTCGTATTAAAAAGGGAAATTATAATAATACTTTACATGACAGACGCAACATTTCAAGAAAATAAATTATAATATTTATACGATTACACTGAAACTTACATTAAACTGAAGCCATTTACTTTAATAACGCATAAATCACTTATACAGATGCAAATCAAAACTGAAAGGTATATTTAAGTATTGTATCGCATCAGAAGAATTCAGGGGCTATTCGATGTAATTGGCAATAATTCAGAAAAGAATATTCTCTCGCTTCAACAATCAAGACAAAGGCAGCCGATAGTACCTACAGGCGAGCCATTATGGGTCAATACCCATTATTATGCGATATTTTCGCGAGCACAGCTCTCCGATATCCCATACACTTACATGAGACGGCAAATATCTGTAATTAAAGGTTGTAAAGTTGATTTACAACAAGGGCTCGAGTGTCGAACCTTGGGGAACGCCTCAACCAATAGCAGTGCTCGAGTAGGTCGCGGCTCACGTCATATCAATTTATTGGAAAAGAATGAAAATCATGAAAGGGCGGTGGCTACAAACGTATATAATGTTGCGGTCACAGATCCCATTTACACGTCGGCGGATCGCGGTAGATAGTATCGAAAGCTATTGCATGGTTTACGACGTTCGCGGGGACTGTAACACCGGCTATAAAATTATAACAATGGAAATGTTGGATGCGGCTGAAAAGCGACGCAACTATGACAGATCATTGCGTTCATGCAACAATGGAACGCTTGAAACGATGGCGGCAGCTATCGTCAAGTGTATTCTCGTCGTATCTTACCGAGCGAGCTGTGGAAACGAAGGGGTAATATAAGGTATTCGATTTATGAACTAACCCCACAATTGCTCGCGGTATTTCATTCGTCAAAGTTTTATTCATTCCAAACCTAAATAGGCTTAATTCTCATAGGTTATACTGAGTAAAGTTACGATGCGTTTTAGTTTACGTTCTTTGGTTCGTTAGTTATATAACGGGTAAATTTTCTATCTTCAGAAGTATATTATATTATTCATCTTTTTTTAAAGAGATATTTTGCCTTAGTAGGTACTATAACGTTTCATAGGTTTAATAGTGGCAACATGTGCCCCAAACTAATTATTTGTTAAAAAAGATACACAAATAATAAAAATAGGATCTTCGAAAAATTCAGGAAAAGATCTTTTCCATCTTTTGAACCCTTCGCATCGACCATATTACTATCTATCATTTTTATTTTCATTGTTTTTATTAGTACTAGTTCAAGTAAAAAGCTTATTATGTCAATTGTATCAAATTTATATAAACTGCTCAGTGTAAAAAAACAGGGAATTTGAGCAACAACGCCATCATTTGGCCTTTACAAAAACTACATTCATATGTACCAGATGCAACAAATACACCCGTGATTTTAGTTATTATCATACATTTTAATAGTCACATCTTTCTACTACCTATACTTACATATTTTTACGAGCATCGTTTTGTCGCTTGAGGGAATCGTAAAATATCATTGGATACCTTTAATTTTCTTTATCATGCCTTTTCTTGCAGATAGTTACACTGTTGCTAATCGTTCTCTATACAATGTGTAACAATGTATGAAATTATACACGTTTAATAGCAATAGCTGGAATGAATTCATAGGTTGACTGATTTACCTACCTAGATGCGTGAGCGTTGATTGAAGAAACGAATGCTGTCAATCATGCGAGACATTGTTTGCGTGATGCATTAACTGCGCTATGAGAAAACTACACAAACTTAAGGGAACGTCTTAGTTTGACGTGCGCGAGCGCACCGAGGTGTCGAGGATTCATTGCCACCGGTTTTAGATACAGAATGAATGAATATTTTTGAATGACAATTTAAATTAGTTACGACACACGGCGTTCCATTCGTGACGAGGCAAAATTCGAGGCGTCATTTCGATTTAATAATACGTATCCGATTGTCGTTCAGCGATTGTGTTTCGAGAGAGATGGGAGATTATTCTTAAGTCATTGCTGCTTGTATTGATTTTAGTGACGCTACTAGTTTTGTTGCATACGATGTATTGATTATTAATAAATTATTCACATATACTTAATACTAAATTGTTTTGTAAGATTTCGACTGTTAATATTCGAATTTATTAATCAAAGATCTTACTGAGTTAGATTCAGTAATGAAAACATGACAATGCCACAACCAAAAAACTAAATTTAAATAAAACATCGCTATAAAGCGAAACACATCAAAACACATATTTATTCATAACAAAAAATGCATACGAAATCAGATACATGCAGCATCTTATCTTGCAGACACCAAACGGAAATAAAATAACCATCATTGGGGTGACAAAAAACACACACAATAGAGTCAAAGGCCGAGATGACAATGGTACACCAGTAATACGCCAAATGAAGTGAGGCTAAGAAAAGAAATGAAGGACATTAACATAAATTGGAAGGTAGACGGGGTGGCCAGAGAAATTTGATTTACTCATGAATATTAGAAACCCATTGTTTGAGCTACTGCTGTTTAATTCAAATAGGAATACAATCACAATGTTTCAATGATGTGGTGTTGTCTTCTAAAATCCAAAGGTGAATATGATAGTTATTTACGAAGGTGAGAAATATTTTAGTTTTACGCGTTTGTATTTAAATTCTTTGTTTGTGTTAGTCACTATTTACGGGTTTCAGTTTTTTGTTCAATATCAGAAAATACATTTTTGTGTTTTAACACTCATACGCATTTACGTTTTTTTTATTTATTTTTTTTCAATATCCGAAGGTTTCATTGTTATAAATGCTTAAGGTATAAAGGTTTCCTTTAATTAAAACTTTAAATAGCTTGTAATGCTGAGAAGTACCATAATCTCAGGAGCAGCAACAATAAAAACTACACTTCATATCTCGTAATACCAGACTTGGTATGATTTATGTTCATGTAGATAAACTGAAAAGAGAACTTGATAATCCGACAAGCAGTTACTGGTTCTAAATTTGAAATTAAGTTTAGCGATAGTGAATAAAATGAAACAAAAGATTCTCGATGATTCTCGATCCCGTTTTGTTATTCTAGGGCTCACGGGAGCTCGGTACGCCCATAACGAAAGGCGGGCGGGCGCTGCGAGGTACCGCCTCCTTTCTACTAGATTTATTATAGCATATTTTATCTATTATACAAGTACGTACGACCCCGAAGTGTAAGTAGGCAATTTTATTACTATGCAAACTGTATACGGAATACATGGCTTAGTCGTGGCGTGAAACTAGGTTTTTCCTGCGATTTGATCCGCGAAAATCCTGAAACTCGTGGTCTAAGGACATACAAAGTTAATTTCAATGAAATTACTGGCTTTTTGAGAAATTTCAACAGAATCCATCTAGCCGAAGGTATTTGCGTGACAGAGTAACCAAAATACGATCCATCTTTTCTAATAAACTTTTAGACATTTTTAATAGATACCTTATAGCTTAATAGCTTGTTTGCGTAGCTTTGAACAGGTGAAAGTTCAACCGATTGAAAAACATAAAACAAAGATAATCAACTAATCTTACCGACTTCCAAATATTTAAATTCGCCAAGTGAATCATCAAACTGAAAATCTTTGTAGGTGAAAAGATGCTAACATCCGTGGGAAAAGCACATAACTGAGTAATGCCGTCCATCGGATGTACGATAATACTTTACCACCTATAGTATGCTGGTGAGATAACTCTTTCCGGCACCTAGTTAGATTGCAGACCGCCGGATATAGGCTCATGGGTGGTGTTGACATAACGTTCCGTTTGAGGAAGCGAATTTGACATAAGCCTCGATCGTATCTGACACTAGCAAGCAACTCTCGAGCTCAATTTGGAAAAACAGTTTCTGTTGGAAATTTCTAAAACGCAGAGGATGTCTTAGGCCAGTATTGTGAAAGCTATTAAGCGTTGATCATGAATCGACATAGATTCGCTATGAATTCTCCATGGTAAATATACCTATGGACAAGTAAAGTTTGTTATGTCCTACTCTTATTAGATGAATGGCTTGTATCGTGATTCAATGTTAGGTATGTGTTTTAGAACAATTTAGTTGAAGTAATGAAAATGGTTTCAAGCTTACACATAAAACAACTTTCACAAATAAAAGTACAAATTGAATTTAAGCTTTTACTATTTGCAGATAAATTGTTTATGTAGAAACTAACTTTTCTTAATAATTGGTACTCTCAAACTCTTAATTGCAACCTACTTTCTTTGGAAGTCTAAAAACCTACGTGCCCATTGCATTACATAAAAAAAAACAACCCGTGTCCTCCATCAAGACGAGATCCGATACGAATTATTTTTCACCGAGTTGAAATAGACCGCGTTGAGTGATCCGTGAGCTAATTACCTCCTAACGAGCCGAATTCTATGACATCTGACGGCATACGATTTTATCCCGATGTCCGTCAGCCGATGATTGACGCCCTTTATTTTATCGTATGACTATTTCGGGCGAGGAAATGGATACGCGTCAATCGCGTGGCAAAAAGATGAGCAAGAGACAGGCTTCCGTGTCTATATTTGATAGTGGTATACGTTTCATTAAAGGTTTTGGTGATACCTGCTGAGTTGGTAAAAATATCTGCCTTTTTCCCAGCTATTTGACTCTAAAATTTAAAATACTGAACCGAATCGTTGATAGTATTACATAACACCTTCGGCAATTATATATTTATAGTAAGAGTTGTATATTCGTAATATTTAAAATATCTAAATAGGTATAACAAGCAGCTTCCCGATGTATTGCGGTATTCCTGAGAGTTTCTTGGTGATATTTATTTCCTCAGTTAATAATATAAAGAAACAAAATGTTATCATATAACTTTGATGATTCTCTGCAAAAGCAAAATCAAAACTATCTTGATCAATAGCTTAAACGGTCATACCATACATATATTTTTAAAATACCATGACATTCAACTGAATTCCCAACTCAACCAGTTTAAAAACCACAATTGAATAACTGAATTGTCTCCACCATAAACTAAAGAAAAATGTCAAAAAATCAATTGCTACTTATCACACTTTTTTTTCTTAAATTACTGGCCACTAATAACTCAGACACAATGATCGTACTTCCTCATTGAATTCCCGCGTGAATTGGCCTTATCTGACTATCTTTCGCGGTAGCATTTCGCCCGGCCCGGGCCTTGTTAACACCTTGGACACTGTCCGAAGATCGATTAGGCCCGCGGCTCTCACATTCAATTATTTATTTATTTATTCGTAATTAACTGAAGCGAGTTATGACCAAAGCGATTTACGAGGGATATGACTTATCGCCGATCGTCGAGCTCCGCTTTCTTTATGAACCCTGATCGCGTCATTTTTACCTTCTTAATATCAAAAAGTTTTTTTTATCACTACAATATTTTTGGAATGGTTAACATGAAGCATTGCTATTGTGATTAAAAAATCTTTTTATCAGACTGACATTAAGGTTGAAATAGGTACAAATTGAAAAATAATAGCGGATATAATTTGAAGTCTATGACAAATTTAAACTGCGAACAGCGTCACTGTCTACAAAAGACTTCCGTAAATTTTAACAAATCTTATTAATAAATCACTGCGTCAGTATCATTAATATTAAATTTTATCGATACGATAATATCGATACGTCGTCGGTACTTCGGCCAACACAACACCAATTTGTAACGGATCATAAATTACTTTATTAAAATAAATCAACGCGTTTATTGTTCTCTTCTCACTTTACAATATTTGAGAACACTCAGTTGATTTAAATTTTTTATTAGATCTTGTATTATGTAGCTTTGATGCTTTTTTGTCGTAAGAGAGTTTCAATGGCAATTATCAAAAACAGAAGAAAAGCAGACTGTTACACTTAGGAACGTATTATGTTTTTTTTACTGTTATTATTCCATAGAGGACTGTCAAAATAGTAATAAGACCCTTAGTCTACCTCTTTGGTGCCAGCACAGTTTAAGCACTTCCCTTTTATTGACTAATCAAAATCTAGAATACTATATTCGCAAGAGAAAAATTAGATCAAAACTAAAGTCGTAATTTAAATTAGCAACAAGACCAAGCAATCAACTTAGCCTTTATCTACCAATCAAAGATACAGAATCTACATCTGATCAAAGCCTACACCGAGATAAATTACAATCACAAGTTAAATATCAAAGCCATAAATAATTCATCGATACCTACGCAATTTTATTTTGATTCGATCTCAATAAATTAGCTTTAGAATTACAGCTACACGCGTCTTATACAAGGCTGCCACAGGGCGCGAAACCAGGCGCGAATCCGCCATGTTTAATAAACGATATTAATAAGTTATGTTTTTAATTACGACTCCGATATGTTGCTTATTTATTCGAATAATTTTATAGGGCCCTGGGGCGCACTCGGACGGCCGACACAACAATAAAATATATGCGCCAGATGAATAAATTCGACCCGTAACAAGAATTATTTAGTGTGGCATTCCATTTGAAGCCACATATGTCGATGTCTAATAAGCTGCTTATCAAACCGACACAAGATTTAAGATGTAATTAAACTTTTTGTTTTAAATTCGAATCGGTTGAAGATTTATTTGTGATGGTGCAATCATTAGTGTTCACGATTATTTTATAATGTTGCTAGGGTTAATATTTTCAATCCTTATAGAATTCGACACATGCACCTAAAAACCTAATTAATGGGTTCTTCCCGAAAATTTATGCAGATTATTACTTGCTTTTTTTATACGGAAATATTGAATTGGTTTGACATCTATAAATACCATGTTTTTATTGTTGTTACTTTTACTATTATCTTTTTACTAGATTTAGGTATTTAGTATTTAAAATGTTTTATCGGATGGTTAAATTTGTAAATTAACCAAATAAAGTGAATAAACAGTATTTATCTAAGTTTTTAATTTTAAATTTATAATTGAAGCAGGTTTATTTTCTAACTTAGCAGTCCGACGACATTTTCATAAACTTAGCGGGACAGATTAAGCCACCAAAATTCACATTAAATTACCAACAAAGTCAAACACATCTGATTTAAATATAACCAGTTGTTCACCTGCGTCGAATAAAAAAAATAAGCTAAATCTGATACCGCACAAAACATGTGACAAATCAGAAATAACGCGCCGACACACTTGTCTTGCCAGTGGCAAATATTCGCGCGATTCATGAATTGCCGAGATGACATAAAAATACTGAGGTGACATATAAATGACAGATTGACAGCTGCGTCCGACGCTTACCCTCATTGTAGTTTAGAAATCATAGCAGATTGAAATAGATATTGTTGTGAAAAGTCTTCAGCATTTTATTTTCTACCTATTACTAGATATTACAGAGGTTTTAGCTATTAATAGAAGGTTTTTAAAAAAAAACTTAAGTTGAGTACCACCTGTATAATTTATTGAAAAATATATTAACTGAAAACATTAAAACAATAAAGAGTTGTAGAATACGAGATTTCGTTTCAAAATTGATATTTGTTTGGTCTGCGGTTCTCGCCAAAATATCAAACAGTGTACCTAAAATTGGGTCAGAGCAACACTGTCGACCTCTATCGGAGAGTACCCACAAGTTATTAATCAATTTTTATATGGTCGTAAAACCACGGCGGGATTAAAAACCCTCACTCGAAATCATATTTTTATGGGATTTAGATCCGATGTTGGGCTTTTTTATAGTGGTGTTATTCGAATTTGTGGTGGCTTGATTTATGGGCGCGCTCACATGACGAACTAGACGCTACGAAGACACAGACGTTGAAACTTTGATTAAAATATTTGGTAACATAAGCGATCTTTTGTTTTAAAAATGACTAACCGAATTGTATCATATTCCCAAAACAATCTTGCATTTTACAATAAAGCCTTTCAGAACAGTACTAAATAGAACTCGATAAAAGCATCCATTCCTGAAATATCGAAGTTATGTTAATGTAATTAGATTCTACATTCGTTTGTTCATACCTACTTCATATAGATTGACACATTTTAAACCGTCACAATTCGTCAAAACTGAGCTAAGAATCGATTCTATTGAGATTATCTAACATTTTAGACCGATTCCCGAGAACATGACGCGTCAGATTTCTAATCGGTGTTCAGCACCGACTGGACAGGCTCCGATCAGCTGATGCCGGACAGCTGATTTCCGTCGCTCTCAGAAACGGTAACAGCATACGCATCAACGATATACTCCACTAATGGAGATTCCTGAACTTCAGTTCCAAGGAAATTAAGATAGAGTAAACTTTGATTTTGTAACGCTAATTCTTGTATGAAAAAAGTGTACGAATGGTTCAAAAATTAAAGTTAATAATCAAAATAAAATCAGGAATAACTATCAATATGTAGTTGCGTTCAAGTATTTTATTGAGGCATTGAATCAAAGCTGTCCAATTTTCCTAAACATATAAAACACATTTACACCATTAAAAAGCGCATGACCGGAACGAAATTTTGGCAGCGCACACGCATTCTACAGCCCCAGACGTCGATGTATCCCGCACGGACCTATAGGAGAACCGGCATTTCGCTTGGTTGCCTACTAACTAATACGCGTATAAAATCTTTGATACGAGGCACCGATGGAATCGAAATCCGATATCGCGACGTAGTTTATTTATCGCGAAATGCGACGATATTTTCGTCCGTCCGTCACTCGGACAGTTCACAGAAGCAGCAAGATTAATTGTATTTCGGTTGACTCATCAAAATAATTAGGATCACGCTATTTTCGTTTGTGATGCTAATTTGACAGACGTCGCGGGAGATTTTAACTTTTTTTTTTGATTTGTCAAGTTTATAGCTGAATTTATAATTATGTGACATATTTAATGATGACTTGGAGTATGTTGCAATGTAATATGTGCTGTTTACGTGTTAAGATGTGATGGAAAAGATACGAACATCCTAATTAAGTCTAAAACAATAAACGATCATAAAACGTTGGCCACTTTCCAGGAACAAGATGTAGTACTTACTGAAGTTTCATTCTGACGGAACCAGAATCAAGGAAATGTACAATAATGTTCACAAACTGGTTTATGGTAGGAAATATTTGATAGCCATAATGTTCTGAACCTATATTTAATCTAGCCCAGTTTGAGTGAGCGCTAAACGTATTTGATTAATATGAATTCATGAATGTATGAGCTCGTGGTGATCAAAGAGCGTTTGTAAATCATTTTGAAACAAAGCCACGACGCCGTCTATATCGAGGAGACATGCCACATCATATGACTGCGGTGTTACGTTTTATAGTATTTTATACATTAATTAGTGTTTCAAAGAACTAAGATACGTCTTTGATAAAACGTGTGTAACTTTTTAACAGTTCGAAACGTTACCTAGCTTCATTCTTATTTCTAAAAGCCCAGAGTTCACAGATAGTATACGTACTTTCTTATTAATGTGGGTGTCTTGAATTTTTTAACATGAAAGTATGAATTAGAATATAATTTAGAACATAATTTAGAAACGTATCTGATTTCATACAGTATCCAAACAATTAACAAAACTACTGTGACAAAAACGCTATAAACAGAAGCACAAACAGAACTGTTTCAAGAAGTAGTACTAGTTTTTGTACACACATATAAGTGTCCTCAATAGCACAGAAATAAAAATAAACATAATTTAAAATCAATTAGGTGTTTCTGAAACGTTTAAAACAGAAAATATAAACATAGAGTATAGAGATTTTGTTTTGAAGATAATATTTCATGTAGCGTTGATCACAGAATGTGTGGACGTATTTTGACAATATCCCCAGAATGATTAATGAGGTTAAATTATACGAAAGTATTTTTCAGAAAGGATGCGGAGATAGTGTACGTTGAGAATGAGGAATTTGGAGAGAAACTACTGAATACCTCTTTAAAGTTTAGTGTTGAATAGAAATAAGTTTTTACAACATTACCTATTCATTTTTATAAGAGTGAGAATTCCCATATATTTAAACATATATATAAACATCATATATTTCCCGACGGGAACGGGAAATATATGATGTTTTAGTTTATATGAAAAAAATCTTATTTTTTCAGTGCACGGATGTGATTCTTGGTATAAAGATTTTTCAATAAATGTGTGATTGCATAATGGAAGAAATTCCCGAAATTTCCACGGGAAGGGGTTAGATTTTTTAATTTGTTTGAAAAATATTATTCCTTGAGTGCACCGACGGATACTTGGCATAAAAGTTCTTTAAAAAGTAACTGGTTGTATTATGAAAGGAATTCCCGAAATTCCCAAGGAAACGGGAAATATATGAAGTTTATTTTTTTTTGAAAAAACCTTCTTCCTTGAGTGCACGGATGTGATACTTAGTATAAAGGTTGCTCAGAGTGACTGTTTGTGTTGTGAAAGAAATTCCCGACATTCCCATGGGAAGACAAAATATTGGACTTTTTAGTTAGTATGAAAAATATTATTTCTTGAGTGCATGGATGTGATACTTGGCATAAAGTTTCTTCAATGAGTGACTGGTTGTGTTACATACAAACAATGTTTCTGCGCGTACGAAGTCGCGGGCATAAGCTAGTGAGGAAATAAACCAAGTGTTCTTGTAGGCAAGCATCAGAGTTGTTTTCTTTCAATCAAGAACAGTGTTCTTGTTATTATTTTACATTTGGCAGACTTTTTTGTTCAGATGTGATGAAATCAAGCTTAATAAACAGTGAGATTAAGTTTCACAAATGTACTACATCAAATATACGAACTGTTGGCCTCCAAAAACATTATTCAATATATCTAGAATTAGACGATTACAACATTGGACTATTTCGATTTCGAGTTTTTCATCATATTTACAAATTCGCCAACAGTTGGAAAAACAAACTTTATATTAGTTAAAACACGATTGTTTGTATTCGAAGATTCGATAATATTTTATGTTCATTTTGAGTTGTGCTTTATTAAACAAAAACATTAGGATAAATATAAAAACTAGAACGTCTCACAAAACTTAAGATACCTATCTATCAAAAGAGTAAGTATCTATATACTCTATGAAACATAATTCTTAACATGTCTTAAGTTCATTTCGTCTTGTATGCTTATTTTGTATCAAAAACATCATATTTGAATAAACATAGTAATATCTGTAACTTGCTATAATTATACACCAGTGTCAAGCAAAATAATCCTATTAGAAAAACCTCAACAATCTTATAAGTAATTATAATCTTGTTCTATATACATGAGTTTATATAAAAACAACATAATTAGTTATATAAAATTGTCGCTAATAAAGATTTCAAGGTGTGATTCGCACGGAATCAAAGAGTTGCCGCTCTAACCAGCAATTATTTTAATAAATACTACACAATGACAAATATTTCCCGGGTAAACACTTTATAATGATGTTCATGGAGGGTAATTGTTGAGAACGACATGGATACAGGTTGTTCCCTTTGTCAAGAATTGGAAGGAACTATAGTGCGACCGGTGGGAGTTTGCGTTCCTGATACCTGTCAAAATCATAGCTTTTTTCCCTTTCGAATCGGAAATAAACTTTATTCAGTGGACATAAGGAGCTGTTAGGAACGCATTCTCGCAACGGCCGCACTCTACAGTCCATCCTTTTTCTGCAATCATGATAACTCTACGTTAACTCTACCTTTACGATTGTTAACAGAAATATTTTGTCGTTTTCAGTTTGAATCTATTCTTCTGTATTGATGACGTCAAATAACTTTCCAAGATAAATTATTGAAGCTACCATATAAGGAACAAGATTTTCAGTAATGCGTTCTGAAAAATGATGCATATTTATTTACAGACTCCTCAGAAACTAGTCATTGAAAAGAAGGTTATTATTATATCCTGTGATATAACGAATCGCGAATACTTACTTCAATATTATGATGACTTATATCATTAAAATATGCTTTTCAATATTTAAACAGACATATCGTAGCCCAGAATTATGATTAATTCAAGAATCGCTTCACAACTAATTTCATATTAATAACTTTGTACAGGTGCCTATTTTCCAAAAGAAAACCGTTTTAAACATATAAAAAATAAGTAGCTATGTGAAGTAAAGATAACCACACGCACGCCAAGTAGTAGACGCATTTAGCAAGGGGCGGTTAACTTACAATTACAGGGAAATAAGTAATAAATTACACTGCATAATGGCGGGTGCGCCCACGCCGCTTCCGCGAAGCGCCATCTAGCGAGCGATCGGGAAATTACCTGATCACGATCGATAGTACATATAATAATCGAGGTTCAATTGCGTCAATTGCTGCATGCGGGGTGAATGATTAAATGTGAACTCAAGTGCTGGTGAATTTAGATAATGCTTAGATACTTAGAATCTGCTAAAATGGGGATCTATTTAATTTAGTTAATCTCTGTTTAGTGGGTTATGGTATATTTATTATACTTAACTACTTAATTAAAAAGTACAGTAGGTTCGGATCAACTATTTAACATTTCAACTATTTTAAACAGAGAGAACCTAGTCATGGACGGTAGCGTAGCGCCTACTGTAACCAGTTCATAAGTATTAAATTTACATGAAATTAAATAGTTGATTCAACGAGTTTTTATTATAATATTGTAAAATAATGCATTTTATTTATAGAAGTCCTAATATTTGTGACTAAGTTATAAATTGCACGTTGCTTTATGCCTTTCAATAATACGAGTAAGTTCCTACTTAGGTAAGTGTTGTACCTACCTTGCTTTTGCTTTGTATGTGGGTACGATAAATATAACCTGCATAGTCCACTCCATTGTTACAGTTTAGTATATACCTAATCACCTAGGTCATAGGTGACAAAATATGTTTTCTTTTAACCTTAAATAATACTGCATAGAGCAGACAGTGATGGAATACCGACTTCAATATTATAAGTAGATACGTACAGTCAAGTGCATTAATATGTACACAGTTCGCAACTTATTCGGTTATGACAAGCTTCAAATTCCAATGAAAGTGTATACATATTATTAGACGTTACTGTACCTAGTCAATCTTCGTTAACTTACAACGAAAGCTTTTTAATATTTTTAATATTCTGCTTTTTAAACTTATTCCAAATTTAAACTCTAACGCCATATTAATCCGTGACGTTAAAAGAAATACTTAACTACTTATAAACTAGAAATACTAAACAAAACTGAATAATAAGTATAGTTTTTTTTTTCAATATTATAAAGTCATATTTAAAAAAGTATATTATCCCAGTCATGACCAGATGTCGTGATATAAGTAACAAAGCTAGCAGTAAAAATGGGAATTATTTTCAAAAAAAAATGGGAAACAATAGAACTTTACAATTGTGGACCTTTCCTTTCTAGAACGTAGGCAAACATCATTGAATTGTTTCAATAGATATCGCTATTTTGTTTCTCGGAATCACTAAATCCCGTTACTATGGCGGAATGGGCGAGACAATTGTAACTAGGTATAAAATGAGATAGATGTATTTGTAATACTTAGTGGCTTTTTTGATGCGTGTACTTATTTTTATTACAGGAACAAGGTTCCTAAATATAAATAGTGGATATGTGCCGATATTTTTTTTAATTATGATAGAGTTAATTAAAAAATTTAGAGGTTTTTTTAAACCAAAGAATGCTCTCTTAAAACAAAAAAGTCTTGTAGAATCGGCCTGTCAATAGTTAGACATAATACATAACTTATTTCGTATCGTACATTTACCTAGTTCTAGAAATATCTATGACACAATTCAAAGTATTAAAAGTATCACTATTTCTTATTTTATTAACAAACCTATACCCTTTTATGCCGAATAATCAGATTGTACGCTAATCAATTTCCTATTTGTTTGTTTTGGTGGGTTTCCACCAAAACAAACAAAATGCCATAACACATTCCAATATCTATCGATAAGTCCATGCCGAATTTGGTGACTCACGTTTTTATCGTTAAATCCGATGTTTCAAATAATGCACAGTTTACATAGTACTAGATTGTCCTGCAATTCAGGTAGACAAATGCATAATAAAACATTGGCTTGTCGACAATATCCGACGGAGACTTGAAAAAAATTCGAAAGCAATTAACTCAAAGCGTAAAGCCACGGTGGCGTCAGAACTGACAAAAGGACTTATCACTTTTTTGTAGGAATGCATTTGATTATTCCAATTCTAACCCTTAATAAGCCTAGAAAAAGGTCCATTTTGAAAATTAATCTTAGAGTGAGCAACTGCTGGTGGCCATATGTATCTGTTTTACAGAGATAACAAATTGGTCATCTTTTTGGACCTCCGATGTAGTTGCAGACTATTATTTGGACATATCTGTTTATCATATTAATCCATTGATAAGCTTCACAGTTAACTATGTATTTATAAGTCACAAACCTTGACATTGTAACTAGAGCTATAAATACGATTTCAATAAAATTCCCTTCACACGTTGAATTTAAAATTAGCCGCGTCTGTCGAAGGGCTAGTCCATTGTCGATTACAAAGTAATTTGACCTCTACAGTTTTGTGTTAAGGGTGTCAATAGTTATCGAGTTAAGCAGCAGATGTCGCCACGACAAAGTAGAGGCTACGTGCTCGCAGCGTAAACAGGCGGTAATGTGTGGCCCCACGCAACAATAGCTTAAGTGCAATTTGTGATTCAGCTCTATAATACACCCGTAATTACTTTAAAAACAAAAAAGCTATATTTCCATGCTAATTTGTGATACAAATGCCGGGTGTTGAAACCGAAATTGTAACAAAACCTACCTTTTGTACTTCATTGTTGAGTTTGAAACGTAGTTTTCACGATACGTAAGTAAATTGTAATTTTAAAAAAGTCGATAGAAAACGTTGCTGCGTCAAAAATGTCACTAATTTTTATATTCAAATGAGAACAGATCTTTCATTGTATGCAATATTTATGAGGAATATGATTTATAGGCGTGTTAGATGCAGATGGACGGACTTACACACAACAATGGCCTCGTACAATATGGTAAAGAATCGGTCGGCCCTGATTTAAGTATTAAAATGCGGTCATTCTGCTCTTTGGCTTGAATACATTTTTATAGCTTATCCTTCTTGGAAATCATTTTTGTGCATTAAATTACGGCATATATCAAAGTTTACTTCTAATGAAAATATAATCATCGCGAGCGTAAATTAAATCGATTTTTAATAAACAACTACTTAGGTAGGTACTTAAATATAATTCTTTAAAAGTGTTTTCAAGTGTTAAAATAAATGAAAGAAATGCTTAAAATCGAACTGTAAGTTGATTCAAAGAAAATCGAATGGCATATCGAATTTGCTAAATATAATCGATTGTACACGCGCCACATATCAAAAACAATACATCGAGTTTTGGTGGTTTATTCCAGGCTTGGATTTATGAACATTTGAATATTTTGTTTAGTAATTGTATTGCTGCATTGATGATTTCTATGCAAGATTCAACCAACGTGGTACATACGATCTTCAAATAGAAAGATTACTTGCAAAGATTTTTTTTATTTTTTTATTCTAAATTTTTTATTGAGAGTTTGGTAGTTTGGCAAATCATCTTATAAACTAGCTCTAACTAAGCAAAATCTACATTTATATGCCTACTAACTTATACATTTCATTACATTTCAATCTTATACATTTTTAGGTTCTACGATTTACTTGCAAAGATTATGTTTTTTATTATGAAAAAGATCAGAAATCCATAGTTGTGATGGCTGCAATCCGAGGCGCTGTGCTTATTGATACACGCAGAAGCAGTTTATTATACAAAAAATATAAATATTGCTGATTATTCCTCTATTAACTGACAAAAATATTCTCACTTTAAATTACCAAACGCCTCCAGTTCAATTCAATAAAAAAAAAACTTATTTAAATTCTTTAGGATAAGGCATATCATGACACTTTTAGCTACTAATGAGAAAACAAAATGCAACATTTTCAGCAAAGAGGCGAACAAACATTAAAACCTATTTACAAAAAAGTCGTTCCAATTTTAAATCTAAGCAAATTATGAACACGCAATAAAAAATAAAACTTTTCATCAACAATCCACAACGAAAAGTGATCAAAGCGCGTCGCATAGAATTAAATTAATTGAACTGGAACAAAACAAAGAATCGCTCAAACGACAATAAAAACACAAAATATTAATAGCTCAGCGTTGTCTCATAAGAAATTAAATTAAATATTATGTAGAAAGTGGGACACGGACTTTGATAAATTTATTTAAAGTTTGCTCTTGAGATTATCAAGAGATTTGTTGTCAGGAAGCAGGCCAGACAATCGTATCTAGTGATGTTGGTTGTACGTGCAAAATATATTTTGTTTTTATTAATCTCACCTGCTGTTCATTCAAAATGGTCCAAACGCTTATATTTGGCGTTTTTTTAATCATAATATTTGGAAATATTTAAAAATGTTCGGCAGTTAATGTACAGAAGGCAACATCAAGCGTTACAAATATGCCATAAAATTTTACTCGAATCTGAACTCTATGCCCTCGACATTAAGTTAAAATTGGTTGAGGAAATTTGACAGATAATGTAACGCTTGACAAAAAAAATCAATACACATCGTGCCTACAAGGAATTTTTATAATGAAAAGGTGATATTTTTTCATAGTATTGTAAAAGTAAGTATTAAAAACAGACCTGTTTCTTCCAAAAAGATAAACGTAGTCGCAAATCCATACCCTTTGAACCAAACTACGCAAACCTCTTTCTTATGCGTTATCGCTTTTTACAGTTCATTTTCTTAACACTTCATCGAAGAACCATATTCCCAACACTACAATCAAATTCATCCTAAATTCCTGGATTCAAACAACTAAATCCACATCTTCCCAAGCAGAACCACTTAATACGACAAACAATTTTATCATCCGAATGTCCGAGAAAACGGCCAATATATCGCATTCCAGAGTTTTAAAATATTGCAGTAACAGTGTTGATCTGTGAATTAATGTAGATGTGACACTCTTTAAATATAATTTATTACTAGATAGTAAAAATTTGGATAAAAATATTTATTCCGCTTCAAAGTTTTAAACACCATCGTCCTAGTCATTGCTGATATGTTGAGAAAAAACAACTTTAGTACCTATTTTCGTATCTAGGTACCTACTTACGTATATGCAAAGAGAAAATATTTGTTGGGGATACGTTTTTACTTTTAGTAACTGCAGAACCGATTTTGATAAAATTTGGTATAGAAGTAGATCACATTCTGAATCAATTAATAAGCTTCCGTAGGTTCATTATCAACTTTTCACATGGGGCGAAGCTGCGGGTGGTAGCTACTATAATTTTATCTTTTACGGTGTTTCAACAGTTTTTTTTCTCAATACCTGTTTTTAACATAAAGAAAGTAGTCTATTATTTTTAATATGGGACTAAATAAAAAAAATATCGAAAGGAATGGTCAAGTATCTGAATCTTCATGTCACTATAATATGTCCACATATTTATCGTGTTGACCTAAGTTTCGATAAATACGGCTTCGGAGCAATGCAAACAACCAGTAGCCGCTACTGCTCGTATTTGATGTTCATTACTTGTGTATTTACCTGGTGTCTGTTGATCGAGAAAGTGGGCAAATATCTAAAGAAAATAATCACTTTATCCACCGCTATCGAGATTAGACTTTCTGTCGTCATTGAATTTAATGGTGATTTTAAACGGTTTTCATTGAGTTTCTATAGTTACTACAATGTCTTAAGAAGGTGCCGAACCGGAAAGTAAAAAAAAAATAAAACACTTTTCAACCGGATTTATCGCGTATATTTACATTTTAAATTTTTTTTGACTCGACCTTTCGGTGTCTTTACAGACCCCGTGGTCACGAGCGACTGACCGTTTTTTTAACCATTCTAACTGCCGGATTTTGTTTGCACTTTCCAGTCCATACTGGTCCACATAATATTGTCTTAAGTTTTCGCGATTCATACTATTAAACAAAACACTTTTTAACCGGATTTATCGCGTATATTTACACGCTGACAGTCGCTCGTGACCACGGGGTCTGCAAAGACACCGAAACGTCGAGTCAAAAAAAAATTAAAATGTAAATATACGCGATAAATCCGGTTAAAAAGTGTTTTATTTAATAGTTTGAATCGCGAAAACTTAAGACAATATTAAAAAAATATATATACTAAATAAGTAATAATATTTTGATTACAACTGGTTCAGCACATAAAACACATTCATGAAGCTGCTTCACATACATAACACACTCGGCAATCATAACTATTATGTTATGTGTAACTCGATATCAAAAAGTTTAAGATGAGCGCGACATCAAAGCTTGAATACCAGGTTAATAATATTTTTCAACACACTTTCTCGTAAAGTGAGCGTTATTCTATTGAATTTAGAACTATAAACTGGGCTATAAGTCACGCGTGCATAATATATTATACCTACCCTAGTGCATAATATAATGAATCCTACAAAGTTGAATTGTATCTTTGTGCAAATTACATGCGAGTAAACAGAGCATATTTTATTGGTCCGGGTTATACATTAAATATTTTCAGAAACAACAAAGAGGTTTTATACCACTTCAAATCCATATACATTTTTAAATGTTTGCGCCTTATATTAGTAAAACAAATTTGTATATCAAACAAATTATTCACAATTTACAATAATTTGTTATAAAATATTAAAATATTTGCATTTACCACTCCAAATTAAACATTTTCACTTAAAATAGGCTGTATATGCTATACAGACATTGACACATTTGGCGGAAAAAAAACATGCGCGAGGTTCGGCGCCATTTTTCAATCACAATTCACAGCTTTGTTATCAAATGTGTTTGTTATTTTATGACCACGTATGTCTGTCTTTTACTCACAAGTGTGTTGAAAAACGTCGTATGTAACTCGTGAGCGTTGCTAATTACAGTCGAGGCTTAATAATGAGCCGAGCAACTTCGCTCACTTGTTACATAATTTTTACTGTACATGTAGCCGCAGCAAGAAGAATACCAGGATGAAAATGTTTTAATTGTTATTTTTATTTTTGCTCTAACTCTGGTAACATTTACTTGCAAGTTTAGGAATGATATCGATAAGTAGGTAATATTTAATGAAGATGCTCTTCTAACGCTGTCTTCATTATCGGAATTCATTAGGTTATAATTAGGTTATACAATTAGAATTAATTGGCACCTATCTATTTTCATTACTTTTTAACGTATACCTAAAAAGAGCTGAGTCCAAAAGGTTTGAACCATCTGCTACAGATGTTTCAGCAAAATAATTATCTAATAATAGCAAAATAAGTAACAATTATTTTTATTAGAATAAGGAGTAAGCGTAATACTACATTTTATAATCAAATGAACCAAAAGCTAAAAAAAGTTAGAGAAAAAAAACAAGTTGAATTAGCCCGCAATAGAATTTGTATCTTAAACCTGGAGACAATTCAGCAGGATACGTATTAAGTGTAATAAAGATAATAAAGTGAGTGAAAACCATCAAATATAAAGAAAGCTATTACTCTCCTAATAAAAACAAACATTTTCCAATTCATTCATAGCCGGCATTCGTCGACTCCTGAGTATTTTCACGCATCTGTTGTTTTATACCGAGTTATAAGCCTCAAGCGTTTATATTAACACGAAAATTCATTTTATTTATAAAATGAAAAGCCCATATATTTCATTGGAACATGTAGGTAACTGTATTTTCATCTTACTATTATTTTAAGATTTTTAGTTCACTTCGAATTTTTGGCACACTTTTAATCATGTTTTACTTTTACCTTAATACAAACATACAGGGTTCGCACACAAAGTCGTGTTAATAGGAAACCATTTTATCGAAAGATCTAAACTCATATAGCTCAGGGTTTGTTTATTCGTACGCACTGATCTCTGTACTTTCAATTCTATAAAATAACTTCTTTGAGATACTTAATTTTATCAAAAAATCGTTTTCGATCAAAAGTTGCACCTAATAAAGAAGCGCCAAGCAGCAGTAATAAGATACAAAATCATTTCCGACTTCTGCAGCTGCTAACTTTTCTGCTATATTTTGTATACCGTCGGCAAACTGAAGAGACAACTCTTCAGGATCTATGCGGAGGTAGATACATAGAGGAACGAACAACGATCAAATGGACCGACCAAATAAAGTTCGTGGAGGGAGGCCCGAACCCGAATGCTTAAGGAGAGGTGCCGAGACATCGTGAGGCAAGCTACATCTGCCACAGACTAGTGACATGTTGACCACGACCTCTCTGTCAAAAGTCTACGACTAAGAAGAACAGGTATAGTCGAGTTAAAAATTGAAGCAGTTTACGCTAAGTTCTAAACAAAGCTAAATAATTCATTCATTGATTTGAATTTTAAACGCTTTTGATTAGGTGCTCAACGTGCAGCATTTTGGTGCAATTCACCACTATGTCTCCATATTGAATTCGACTATACATAAAAAAATCTCGGGTTGCTTGTAACTTAACCCTCACCGTATCAACCTGGCATGACTAGCGTTTATTCCGCACTGTTATTGCTCCGAGGTGACCGTCACAACGAACTGGCTGATTTATTGAAAACTGACTTATCACTTCATTTAAACACAAGACACTTATCAATTACGTCAGATAAAAAATACTTATTGTGCTTTGAGACAGATTGCAAGAAAAATCTTTAATAACATGGATGTTTAAATTTATTTCGAAAATGAAAAAAATACGTAAAATATTATGATGCATTTAGAGTTGATTATTTCTCCTAGATTGTTATTTTAAAGTTGCATGTTTTTCACGCTTTTTGCATGTAACAACGGATGTAAGGATCTCAATAAAATGTGCATAAAAGAAGACCTTTTCTTGCAATTCAAGTAGAAAATTCTTCTATCATAGTATCCCAGTAAACTCCGTGAAACGTTTTCAGGAACGTAAAAAATAAGATAATTTCCACACAACACTTTTTATTACTTCTCACCCTACAACGACAATAGACAGTTAAATAACACGAACTGGCAAGCAATAGTAGGAATTCTTAAGGATCATTTATTTAAGCCCCCGTTTTAATCACAGTTCAAAGTTTTAGCCACATCATCAATCTTGCGCTATTTGAGGCAACAAGGGACGGGTGACACTGATAGTTTTATAAATTTAACGCGGAACTAAATTTTGAATTATCACTATGTGTTCTATTTTTAAATTTAAACTTTAGTCTGTGCGAGATTTACAAATGAAAACCAAGTTTCTTTCAAGGGCTTACCAAAGAGTTATGCATGTACTTTTCATTCTCTGTAATTTTCTTTCCATATTTATGCTCTTGTGTAGTTTATCAATGATTGTTAATTAGTTAATAGTAAATATAATTATATTTCATTTTTGTGTTTTTCAAAATCCGACATTTTAAAAGTTCCTGGCCCCATTGAATTATCAAATCAATTAAAATAATTTCAAGTTTCTGTAAGAATATTAAAAAAATCTTGTTAACATTTTTTCAACAGTAAACCATTTAGAAGTTTTGTTACTAAATTAAATATACAAAAATCTACTCACAAAATTTAATACGACTCCGCCTACAGCATTGAGGTCGCTCCCAATCAATCAATTTTAGATTAACACTCATCCAAAGACAAAAACAAATGAACAAACGAACGAGTGAATGAAAAAGTTTAAACAGAAATCGAATTAAACTACGTCCTAAACCCCAATTAAACCACCAACAAAGATATCTTTAATGAGATAAAAAAAATGTTTGATAGATCAACTCTTAAACGTAATCGATCAACCAAAGTCGTTATATCCAAATTAAGCTTTATTTCGTTTAAGATACGGTTTTAAATAAGTTTTGTGATATTTGAGAAGGTTGTTGGCAGAACATCTTATATCGATTAAACAGATAATTAATCACGGGAAATGAATCCGAATGAGATGTTATTAGTTATACAACACTCTCTATTAACAAGTGAAACAATAGGAGTCTATGTACAGGGTGCATAAGTAAGATCTGGTTAAGATTATTGGATGCTTCAGAAATCACTTCACATTATGAAACGAAGTTTCCTAAAATTATAGAAAATTGCAGTCTACCATGGTTAAGATATTGAAAGTGGTCATAGGATAAGATACCTTAAGTAAGTTTAACATAATTTTAAATAATTATATTGCAGGGCTATCATGTCATCAATAAAAGATGAATTTGCAAAAACCGATAATCGTAGGGTTTTGCCCGATCGTCACAATAAACTTTTTTTAATAAACTAACAATTTGCATAAAACTTGATGATACATACTCTATCTTTTCTAAACGTTACCCAGTACTACAACATTAAAAAACACAGCACTTTAAAGCTCAGAGCATCCTGTATAAGACCACGGATCAAAATGCGTGATGGCCGATCAATCAGCTGCTAACGAGGGACCAACAGTTTGGACACGAAACAGTCTTTCCCCACCAGTGATCCTGTTCATTCATAGGATCACTCTGGCGCCTTTTGAAAGAACACTTACTAATGGTCCACACTTGTTATATATCCTCGGGTATTAGGATATGTGGCCTTTACCACATAAGAGAATAAATGCATTTATTTTATAATGACTTTGCCTTACTAATTGAATTTGATTTTCTCTTATTTCTTGAATCTAAATTTGCTTCATTTAGAATAGACTAATGGCCGAAGCACCTCGTCTGAACGAAGGATGTTAGTGTTATGGTTTACGATAGAGATATAGTGTACTAGTGTACATACAGAATTACACTTCTGCAAATCCTATGTGATAACGGATGAGAGACAGTTCGGCTCGTATTCTGAGAGGTCACTTAATCGTTGATAATGCCTCGAACCTAGGTTGGCAATCAACTATTTTTAGCAGAGATATGCAAAAAAGTTTATACCTACTTCATAAAAGCTTTATACAGGGTTAATTTTAATTCACGCAATCACCTCTTGCGGGCAGCCTCTCCACATCAATCCCAACAACATTTGTTCTACGACTTTTTACAAATCTAACACTAAAAATAAAAATAAAAAAAGTTAGGTAATATAAAAAGTTACTTTGCTAATTCACAAGTCGCGGAATTAGCAAAGTAACTTTTTATAGTAGTTGTCATGGAGTTCCGCAAAGTAACGCCTGATTCAATCAATTAAAAATAAAAACTGAATAAAACAATACATCTGACCTGAAAACATGAGAAAAATATATCATAGAAGGAACATGAAAGCGTCATAACCCAAAAATGTAACAAAAATCTACATCACAAAATACACTCGGATATGAAATAAATATAGTTTATTAATCTGCTCACAACGAAGACCGAAGACGAAGACAAAGTGCGCCTGAGTTGGAGGCGTGGCCAGCTAACTTTCATTACTCATGTTATAATAAATGATAAAACATTATTAATACGGGATCAGATGGAATGATGCCTCACATGATTGAGATTAAGCCGAGGAGAATAAATTAATTCAGAGTTTTAATTAAACCGCATCTGTTTGTTCGACTTAAAAAACTTAACGTTTGTTATGACTTTTGTGGTACGTTTAAAAATTAAATGACTTCTTTTGAATTAACCTTAGAAACGATTGCTACTATGGTTTTTGTTTATTTGAAGATCTCGTTGCAAGCGCGACTTCGGTGATATTGTCAACAAATGTGCCATTTTTAAAGTTATTTCGCATGATAATTACCAAAATAGTGTAAAATTGTTAAAAGCAATTAATCTTTGTCCATTTTCATAAAAGATTACAATTATTTGACATCGCATTGATATAACCAATTAAGATAAGAATAATTAACAGGATGTATTTTATGTTTATTGGCCTCCTTGTGAAATAAATTCCTTCATTACTATCATCGATCGCATATAGAATCAATTTGAGAACAATAAATAATTAAATTTTGCAAATAAATGATTAGTTTCTCGTTATCTCTGTATTTTGTCTCTATCTGGTAATAACAACCAGAAGTTTATTGGTCACGTCCCGAACTGATAAATTGAATAATAATTTATTCTGGGCAAGATAAAGCTTCGCGTTTTGATCACGGGCACAAGATATTTTCTACGTTAAAGGGCGGAGGGAAACCCTGATATTGTGTTTTTAAAACCCTTTTTTGAAGTATTTGAAAGAAGATTCATAAGTATTAGTCGTTTGTTTTTGGAAGAAAAACCTGTTTGATATTTTTTGCCACTAGCGGCTTCGTCACTGTGACATGCCTAAATCATAACACGGTAACATCTATATCTGAACCAAATCACCTCAAAATCTGTTTACTTAATGTATCGTAAAAGTTTAAGTTCAATCCATACGTTTAACGAAATTGTAAAATTATAATAAACAAGAATAATTAAATTTACCAATATTATCGAAACCAAAGACAAATGGAAAGATATAAATAATCAAAACATAACAAAAGGCCCAGATTTGAGTAACAAGTTGATGTAGTATCAACATGATCTATCTAGCGACAATGGTGGCGCCATTAATAACGTGGATCAATTAATGCAAGAGTGAGATAAACGTATTCAAATAGTTATAAAAGAGCGAGACGACCGCATGGTTATCAATCATGCGTAAGCGCACGAACTCAACGCCTGCGGCTATCAAGAGATCCGTTTAATTATTTCTATTATGATATTAAAAATATGATGATTATCGTTTCGGATAATGCCCATATGGCCAATTCCCACACTCATTTTAGACTCGGCAGTTTTAGTACCTTTAATTTGTTCGAAAAGAAATCATAAGCGCAAACGTGCGATTTTGATTTATTATTAAGATATCATTAAACTTGCAAGCTTATAATGATGCAGCAGGAATCCAGATCTTTTTGTTTTGAAAAATAACGTAAAAATGCACTATAATTTACCGAGTACGAAGTATTGAATACCGATATGATTTCCCAGTTCGTAATCTCATTAAACCAATCTAAAAGCTTTCAATCACATTATCTTATCTGACGACCACTGATCCCTACAATATAAAATCCATTTGTACATCCACAGAATTATTACACTACATCTGATTATGAACTAAACACCAGTTAAGTTTGATCTCAATACGGAAAAAAATTCTAGGCCATAGAGTTCAATTTATGCTGGACGATGGGTATCATTTCGATCAAATGATCGTGAATGAAACATTTAGTATAATGATGAATTACAAGTTATATCGATGGATGCAGGGAATCAATCAAGTGATTCTAATTTTGAATGTTATGATTTGTTGAGTTTAGGACTTACCTCGTTTTTGCATGAAGGAGAAAAGGTCATCCAGGAACTCTTTTCTTTGAGGATCGTCGCTGATTTCGTACAGCTGTAACAAGAGAGAAAAAATTATTAATTTGACCAACATACTTTTAATTATTTATGACTGTGAACAAAGCTTAAAACATAAGTAATTAGTGACATTTTCAACATTTCCTATTCAGCTGAGCTGACCTTAACTTAAGACTGTGGTCTATTAATTCTTTAATAGTCACTTTATCGTATTTCCTTGTTTTAATGTACTTAATTATTCTTAAAAATTAAGACCTACATTTCAACTAACAGCTATTGACAGTGACCTCCAAGAAATAGAGCATAAAAAAACTGCAACTTCATACCGAAGCCAAGATATTTAGGCTATAAAGTTTATTGTCAACTAGTTTTACCTTGCTTGTTTTGTTTTCGAAAAAACAAAAAGGTTTTATATCAAAATTGAGAGGATTCCGCAAGATTAAACAAAGCTACGAGTATCTTACTAATAGGGCGATATAACTACGACGGCAGGGTTCGTCTTTTACACCGTTAGGAATATTCCTTACCATTCTACTATACTTGATGTATTATAGTAAAAATATCCCACGGTAAAAGAAAACCAGTAGCAAATTAAAATTCAATGCAAATCGTCATAGGGTAGTGGAGCGTATAACTGTCCACGTGCGCCCGCATCGCCTGGACCTGTACATCGGAACTCCATTAGTTGTAAACACTACCCTACGACAGTTAGAACTGGTAGGGAATTTCTGTTATTAGATGATATTCTATAACTGATACTTTGAGTAGAGTGGGTGTGGTTTACTTGACCAAAACAATAGGTCTGCTTGTAAACATTAGCAATCTAGTTTTACAAAAGAATCCGTTACGCATATAAACCCAATACAGGTTCAAGTGCCAATCTAGGACACTTCCACAGATCTTCAACATATATAGCAGAGAAGTCAAAAAACGTCTTTCGGTTACAAGCCTATTGTCATAAAGCTACCAAGTCAATAAACATATGACAGCGGAAGTACATTAAATTTTCTTATCCATTACTCAAATAGGGCCAATGAATATTAAACTGACAAGTCTTGCAATTTAAAATACAGAAAAAACGGTCTTCCATTAGGCGATAGGCCTATCTTCTTGCATGGTTGATTGGTTTTGACATTTATTGGCATGGTGTTGAAAACAACAGTATATATTTGAATATAGATTAAATATATGGACTGTCAATATATGATTTTATTAAGGCACATTATATCTATAGGTCTAAGGAAGAAATGGTTGTAAACGATGAAGCTTAAATACGATAGAAATAATCACTAGGCAGTGAGTATGTGAGCTTGGTTATAATACTGGCTTATTCACACCACAATATTTAATCACTGGTACGTCCGTTAATTACATTACAATTAGAACGCTAAAACAAATGAATACCGAGCTTATATTAACCGTCAGTTTCATCGCACGTCTATCTCTCACCTTGTCATCAAGCACTTCTAGATGTAGCCACGACGCTGCAATCGAATTTCAAATAGCCATCCATTGCATTTAGCGCCCTTTATAGCATACTACCAACATACCGTAAAGTCATACAAACATCTTATCTAACATTAGCGCCGACATAGTACCTATCTGTACAAACAAAAACAAATCGTCATAACATTTTTACATACATACATTACTTCACGCCTGTATCCCTTATGGGGTAGGCAGAACAGCAGAGGTTATAAAACCATCTGATGTCACATTTTGACAAACTTGGAGGTATTATATTAGTGGAGAGAGACTATTGCAGTGACAAGAGGTAAATCTATCGCCCGCAAAAACGCCAATAAAACCTCTATACTATACTATATCTACTTCTCTGCTATATGCTTCCTTTTGAAGATCTGTAGAAGTGTCCTTAAACAATACAACGTTTTTAATGTTTTCGAAACAATATTAGAATTAAGATATCCTTTGTTGCACTCAAGGATCTTTGTGTCTGAAATTTTGTTCTAATGTTGAAACTTATCTATTGAAACTCTTATAAAAAAGGCTTATCCTTCTTTAGTATGTTAAGAAATTGCTTAGTTCTCCCATAGAAATTTGCAAAGGAATATATTAAATACTTACTAAATTAACAACGGACTTACAAAACAAAAGGCGTGAACGTACGATTTCAAAACATTACTTGAACCCGTTAAATAAACTCCGAACCACTGGCCAGAACAGAGAAGTATTCTAAAGTGACCAATCATTGTCTTTTCAACTTAACGACCTAGGTAATAAGATCGTTGGGTAAAGTGTCACGGGTGATCTTGTACTGTCTTATGCTCAGTCGGCGTCGAACACACGATCAAACGCCTTACTATTTGCATAACTCTGACAATTACACTCAACCACTTAGCCTGGGTAACTGGGCCGCGAATGACAAGGAAAGCCCATTCCGTTGTTTCCGTTTCCGTTCATAGTATTTGTTTTAGTTCGAAGTTTAAATTGCGAAAACTTTAATTGTGGCCTGTTAGGTTTTCTCTTTAATTAGCTTCAGTTTTCAATTGAAGATCAATATCTTTTGTTCCGAAATTGAGCTAACATCGTCCCTCCATTTAGTACAATACATAAGTAACATCCGTGAGCATCATTAAAAAACAAGTGAACGAGACAAATTCTAATTATTCAAAAAAGTCCATAGATCTTTCATATAATTGGAACGTGTTTTTTTTTCTTTTTATCCGTTGCTAATCGAAAACGTTCTGGCTAGTGATTAATCGCGGGGGGCAACACCGTCTCGACAGTGACGATACTGAAGATTGACGAGCAAACCTTCTACCCCGTTAACGTCCGACATCAATAAAGAGAAAATGAGATGCAACAAACAATAATATAGCTTCATCTCTCTCAGTTTAAACGCAAACTCGGACTGAACTGCTTAATGCGGTCGCTGCGTTCAACTTTAGTCTTTACCCGCTATTAAAGGCTAATCCTTTTCATTTCAGTTTTCCTAATCTATTTGCACACATTCATCCGTAAGATTATTAATATATTATAATAAATAACGATGAATAATTCAGATATAGGTGAGAAAGTCGTCGACTTCGAGTTGACAAAGATTTGACAAGAATGGGTATTACGCATGCGGTGACAACAAAGGTTGTCCAGCGGCGCCTATTCTGCGACCACTCGATGTGAACGTCTGCCCGAATTATTGTATGAAATGTGGAGAATATTATCATAACAGGCTGCGCATTGTCACCCACGGAGCTGGGTTGAATCACAGCGCTAAGCCCGGTAATCTCCATTGTGTTCTGCCAATTACTGACTCTCCCCTTCCGCTTGAATAAACAAATATGGACCAAATATGACGCAAATTAATGCTTCATTACTTTTACAGACGTTGATATTATTATTTGTTTTTATGTTCGTTTTTTATTCGGTGTATTGTGATTTTAATTTTTACTGGTTTCTTTGGTTCTTAGAATTGTGGTTTATCTTAGAATTGAAATGAACTAGCCGCGTTTTCTTTTTTAAGTGAATTAAGAGGCTAAAAATTTCTTAAAATTTCAAATCTTATACACAAAATATTAATGATGATACTATATATAAAAAATATATATAAAAAAAATCCCCAGACAATCACTCCAACTACATGGCCCCAAAGTAAGCATAGCTTGTGTTATGGGATACCATGTAGGTAGCGAACTAGGGGGGAACCTAGAATATAAATACATAAATAGATAAACACCCAGACACAGAACATTTTTTTTTCTTGTTCCGTGCGGGGATCGAACCCACAACCACTGGCGTCTGAGGCAGATAGGTTTACCCCAACGCCAAAGTGGTCGTCAGTAATAATAAGGCAGACAATATCTTAGATGGCTTTTTAAAAGTTTCTATGGCAACTTGGCTAGAACAGAAATGTAATACTTTTAGATTGACTATGACTTTTAATCAAAACTATTACAGATTACTTTATTTTTTTTATTTTTTTAACATTTATATTTTGATATTTTGAAACAGCAACGTGTACAGATAATATTTAATACTAAATTATCAGAACTAAGCATATATTTGATAAAACCGTATGGAAAATCCTTTAACAATTAATAGACATGATATACGTTCACGAACAAACGTTTCAAATAACATAAAATAACAACAAATATAACATTTGCATCACATTTTCTACGGAATGATCACATCAATTGTATACAATGTAAATATTTTTTATCGTTTCAACGACAATATATTAGTTTTACGACATGAAATCTGCGCGAGATTGACTCGCGATTTCGTCATTGAATTAAATGTGTGTATGGTTGTTTGCTTGTTTGTATGATTTCAACCTTGAGTATTGACTTGTATTGTCTTGATCTTCTTCACAGATCTACGAATTAATTATGAAATAACAGCATTATAACACTGTAAGTTTAGTTGAGTCTTTCTTTTGTTATTATAACCATTGTAACTGAATTTTGGTTGATTTGAAAAACTACCTTAGGTAGTTTTGCGGTAGACACTTGGAGTTTACGATATTTCATAATCGCTTGCCTTTATGTATCTGGTATGTTGTAAAATAAAACTCTTAAATACTTTATTTTATAAGAGACTCATTCATACATACATACATAACTTCACGCCTGTATCCCTATTGGGGTAGGCAGAACACCAGAGGCCATAAAACCAACGGATGTCACGTTTGACAAATTTGGGGGTATTATTTTGATAGAGAGAGACTATTGCAGTGACAGGAGGTCAGCCTATCGCCCACAAAAACGCCAATAAAATCTCCGTCCCTTAACTGTCTTTTACAGTATGCCCGGGAAGAGTTAAGGCGTTAAGGCCGAATATTAGAAGCTTTCCAGGATTATTATGAATCGTTTCTCACTTATCTCCAAGATTATGCTTTAAGTCAATCTTTTCTTGTAAACGAAGTCACATGTAAACAATATCGTATTAGGTAATTCTGCAAAGTAATAATCTGCTAATTTTGCCCACTGTGCAATTACCTACTCTGAATTCCTTTTTCTAATTTTAAAACTGAAACCAACAATATAAAATTGAGTAATAAGTTGTGCAATCCATTTATATTTAGGACAAGGTGTTTCATATTATTTATAATCATTGAATTACGCGCCGATGACACCCGTGCGTAAGCGCAGATAGACCATTGTGTTCAAAAATCAAATTAAGTTTTGTAACTTTATTGGAGTTATGGCCTTCGATTATTAAGTACATATTTATTTGCGATGTATTCACAATGGGAAATTCAATGTGTGTTTATACGTGTTTTCATCAAAATAAAGATTCGTCATCATATTCAACTGAAGAGGATGTCAATGCCGGGTCAAATGAAATTACGGCTGAAAATATAAAATTGAAGCCTAATAAGAGGGAATCTATTACGAACTTCTTAAAGTACTGCCTCGAGTGTCTCGCTTTGTTCCTAACTATACCAGACTCCTTACAGAAACTTAAAGCTGGCCGTATTTTGCCAAAAAATTCTGAAAGGAAAAGAATTAAGAAAATTCGAAAGAAAAACATAGAATGCTTCTCCAGCTGCTTCTCTTCCCGGGCGTACTGTATAAGTCAGATAAGGGACGGAGGTTTAATTGGCGTTTTAGCGGGCGATAGGCTGACCCCCTGTCACTGCAATAGTCTCTCTCCAGCACAATAATACCCCCAAATTTGTCAAACGTGACATCAGATGGTTTTATAGCCTCTGGTGTTCTCCCTGCCCCATTACGGATACAGGCGTGAAGTTATGTATTTGTATGTATGTATGCAATTCGAAAAGCTTTACTTGAAACTCAAAAGAATTGACTTGTAAAACGTGAAGTGTATCTTAAACAGCACTTCAGCCCTTGAATAAGCATGTCATAAACTGAGTTAAAAGCCGAAGAACAAAGAAAGTTTAGGTAGTGATTTAAGATGAGTTAGTTCCCTTCTGTATCATTTTCATTGATGTTTACTACCATGTGAGAGTGACGTCGATAGCGATCATACTCTTATAAAAAATCTCAACTTCAATACGAAAGCTAATGTGTGAGTATCATACTTAATAATAACAAAAGGTTAGATTGAACATTGTTTCTGAAATTCCAAATCGGATCGTATATCGGTGAAGACGGTAAAGGACCTTAACCGCTCGATTGCCCCGTAGACTACTAGTCTACATAAAGTTGGTACCCCAAATTGCCCATGTAGACTATCAGTCTACAAGCGGCTCTCTGCTCCCGAGTCGTATATTTTAGTGATATTTGCTGTCCCCGTTTGCTTAAGGCCTATTTGTATATATCTGTCATGCTTCTCTGAAAAACAATCTATCAAATAGAATCGTAACATTAATCGATGACATGTAAAATTAAAAAATAAATAAAGTTAAAGTTGTCGATAGTGTCGTGTCGAAATCGTGAGTTCGCGGCTACGGTAGTGTTTATAACTTTTAATGCTTTTGGTTTTATTCCTATCCTATTCTATAGAATTTTAATATTGTAATTTAAAATTAAAAACCGTATGTCATGCATTTAACTTTTGAGATATGAGCGTTCAAACCCAAGTCTCAAAAACGCGCTATCTTCTGTGTTTAGCGTATCATAATTCTACTCTCTATTTGTATAATAGTAAACAAAACACTTAAGTATAAAGCTTCATTCATAGTAACATAAAAACATAACACTTCTAAGTGTTACGATAATATCTTGAGGCACAATTAATGGTTTATGAAACCTAGCCATTATTACAATTTAGGGTCTGTTTCAAGTGCCGTCGCGAGTCGGGGCAAGCGAGCGGTTAAATTGTCTATGCGTATAACTATACATTGTTCAAATTTAAAGATCTTAAGCAATGTATTTCAATCATCACAATTACAACATAATATTTGATAACTACGCTGACTCAAACATCCTCTCTCAAACGGAATTATACCGCCTCAAGACACAATACGAACCTCCTATAACTCAACCTAGCATAAACCTCTTAAAGTATATAAATAAAACCTTACAAGGACTATCGAGGTAAAATAGTAATAAGGCATTTATGGAAATCTCTAGATTTACACTTATTGAGTTCACTTGTATAAATTATTATGCGGAGTTTCAAAACGATTTTGTATTGAAATAATAAATTGCAACAGAGTCACTAAATTATGTGTTTTATTTATTACTATTGCGAAGTGTGAGTTCTGTCGTTCCAAATAAAAATTACATTGTAACTTCCATTGCTAATAGGTTGTAAAAGTGTAGGGCGAAATGGCAATGCCTTAGGGCTGTCAATTCGAATGGTGTGAATCGGAATAAATCATGTTTTATGGTAAATATAAATAAAAAGCTACGTTCGTCGGTTTCTTCTTACTTGTAAATTGACATTTGCTTCTAAATTCAAATACTGGCTCGATTTGATGCCCAATTGATATCGTTGTTTAAAACTATGTTAGTGACAAGTTCATTTCAAGTCCTTAAAAATATAGTCAATAAAACAAATAATGCTAACACGCCAATGCTTTCAATGTTTCTACATAGACGAAAATATAAGACTCACTATAGCCTCTAGGATAAGGTTTTTATTTTAAATAAAACACTTTTTAACAGGATTTATCGCGTATATTTACATTTTAAATTTTGACTCGACGTTTCGGTGTCTTTGCAGACCCCGTCACGAGCGTGGTCACGAGCGAGATTTTTTTTAATATCAAATTTAGGAAATTTTTAATCAACTGGCGCTACCAAACACTGATAATTTATTCTCTGAGATTGTTTTTAGAGATCTCTATAATAGAGGATATCTAGTCGGATTGGGACCTTACATACTCGAGTTATACCTCATAACCTGAGGATATTTAACCGTATTGGATCCTTATATACCAGAGCTATATCTAATGACCTAGAATACATGTTTTCCTCAGTAGTAACCCTACATGCAACATTATATCTATCGCATATTCACGTAAACAATTTTGATAAGTTAACCTCGTTTTTTGAAATTACGCTTTTCTACGGTAATGACAAGTTATTATAACAGAAGGTTTTCCGTTCGCAATAAAATGTTGATAATAACTTCAATACGAATGTTATGTTTGTACTTATCGTTTAATGAGTCTACGCAGTTGTTTAATGAAAATTAGTATGTAAGCTTTGTCAACCGACTTCCAAAAAAGGAGGAGGTTCTCAATTCGTCTGTATGTTCTTTTTTTTGTGTCTTTGTTACACGATGTTTCGGACAATTATTAATTCTATTCTATGGAAAATATGATAGAACTTCATTGAAATCAGTTGAAAATTTCAAAATTTTGTAAAAATATGTATGATTTCGGAGAATGTTTACGTGGATGACAATGGTTTTTTTAATGCTCTGCATTCGCTGATTATTTAAATTTAATTTCAATTATATGTAAGTTATATGTATGTCTTGTCAATAAATAGCATTATGATAGCAAACGGCAAAATATATTCAGTGTCCATACACTTAGACAGACCCGTGGCAGTTTAGAGAAATAGTTTTACAAACAATCCCCATTGGACTTGTTCATTGTACAACTAAGATCATAACACCAAAAAGTATATAAAAGTGTATATTTGTAATTTTTCGTTATATCATTTTTTTTAGATGTACTAACTTTATTTAATGTCGTTGATGTCGAATACATGGCAGACCTTAAATGGACAGTGTATTCTTTCTAATATTAAAAAAAAAAATCTAAATTTCATAGAGTAACAATGCGCGTATTGTAATTACATATAAGCTCATGCTTATTTCTTGACATGTTTATCAACTACATCGTATTTTAGCTCTATTTTGGTTTGTACGTCTAAAAAATTATCTATTCAGGCCGCATAGTATGTCTCCTCCTTTGTTAGAACGCTATAGTTACTTTTCTCTCGTAATGCAGCAAATCGAAAAAAATGGAGAGACCTTGCTAGAAAAACTGTTCAAGCTACGCGTACCGTCAACCTTATACGCCACCAGAGCAACCACGACCACTCTGTCAAGAGTGTACGACTGAGAAGAAGATAGTTACTTTCCTTACGCATACTTGTGTTCTAGAATAAAAAAAATTAAAAGCTAGTGAAATTACTGGAATATTTTTAATCTTCGACCGGCAATGTATCGTTAATGCAACTATCTAAATTTAATGATATCCATGAACCTGGATGCCATGTATTTATATCAATCAATAAAGTATTAAAGCTGACACCTTACTAGATAAATTAATTTTAAACTTTTTTTATACAGATTTATGTATAACCGTGGTATAACCTATAGGTACAAAAGCTTTTTCATTCAGGTTATTCTTGATAGAGCCAAAGTTTCTCAAAAAATAAACTTTTATACTTTTTGTAGCAGCTTTCCCTTCCACAGACATCAAAATAAATTCCCACTACTTTACGACTTATAAATCGACACAGAACAAATATTGTACAGGCGAGTCCATTTCGCAAATTGAATAGACCGCGTATGTGGGTACCATCGCGCACGCAACTACCTATTCCTCGATTGGTTATACGTCGATACACAGTTATTTCTATGGAAACCATGTTAAATTGTATAAACAATGAGGTATGCTAGTTTTGCATTTTAGAGAAATTCTCGCTTAGATAGTTGGAATCTGTGCTGGTGATGTATTTCCGCGTTATTTCAATTGATTCTAAATTTGAATGAGTATTTATGTGTTAAAAATATGCTTTTGTAACGGTGGTTTTCTTTTTTCATAATGCTGTTATATTGGTCGCATGTATGTTTATCTATCTGCCATTGTAGCATTGTATTAATAAATTAAATATATCAGTTGTAAATAATAAGTTGCAAAAAGGCAAACTTAATATTAGATAGCATTTTCTTCCGTAACTTTTCGCTGCCCTAATTGTTTGTAATTTCGAAGCAACGAGTGTTCTAAGATAAATTTTTCTCACAGGTCTTCGACAGTCCAGCGCGCAAGCTAACGTATAGCTAAGAACAAGTTAGAATAAAAATATAATAAAGCAGCCGTTTGCCGCGGTGACACTCCAGTAAGTCTTGATTCTGTGTGGATATCTAGATAGATTTTAGGTGTTCTACATGTTGTACCTAGGTGCAAAGTTTCCTGAAAATTTATCAAGCCAAGCAAGCCCTAGGCTTTCATTAAAATCGCTTTGTTAAGATTTAAAGCATTACAATCAGCCAGACAGAGCTACTTTCGTGTTAACAATAGTAGTACGTGTTACGATATTAAGACATACAGTGTGACCTGTGGGTCACTTTTGAAATTCAGGGACGTTCGAGATCATACATGAAGAAAAAAATATAATAAAAAATAAATATAAATTATTTGTACGGTAAAGTTAACCGAAAGATAAAGAATTGATTACGCAACGCATGGTTACACTAGCGTTGGCAGCGTGCAGCGTGCCAGGACACGTTCCGCGATTGACTCAGTTGTATGTAAAGTAAAAAGTAACATAGTAGTATTTATTTATAGGGAATTCTAGTGAAAAATAAAGAACCTACTTTTATTACATAATTATGATCAGAATCGAGTAGAGTGCTCTCCTTCAGTATCTAAAATTTGTCAACAGTCACCCTGTATAGGTGCCAAACCACATAGCCACACCCGCCATGGTTCACTGCCAAGTGACCACCTATACCTGTCAATATCATTAAGTACATATCTTTGCTTCATGTCTCTAGGTAGTGTTTGGGAAAAGCCGATTTATACCAAAATCTAAGAATACTTAACAGTAGGCGTTATAAGGGCTCTTTCCCATTTCGCCAAAACAACACGATTGGAATTCAATGTTGATTTATTACATTATTTTTGTAAGAAAACTGAGGTTTTAATGAACACTAGCCACCGCGCGCGGTTTTACCCGCGTAACTTTTGATCCCGTGAGAATTTCAGTATAAAATATAGCCTATAACCTTCCTCAAGAGTTGGGCTATCAAATGCAAAAAGAATTTTTCAAATCCCACTTGTAGTATCTGAGATTAGCGCGTTCAAACAAACAAACTCTTCAGCTTTATATATTAGTATAGATTAAATAGTCATGAAAAGTAAGTTCAAGGGTTCAGCTTATTTCTATAAAAAATACTTTCAGCGAGAGACCTAATATTTTATTTTTACTAGGAAAAATCATAATTTGTAGCTATTTCCTTAATATTTCATCAATAATCAGAAATAGGTAGGTACCTATATAAATACCTATAACATGGGACGCTCATACATGGGTTGGCTTATAACTACGGTGGTATTATTCCGGTCAGATAGTCACTTAATTGACAAAAACGATTCTAAGCTGACCACCAATTTCAAAGACTTAGATATCATTATATTTTCCCTGGAAGTGACAAAGATGAACTGAATTTAATTTGTATAGTATCTACCTATATTAGAGCATTTTGAAGCTGTAAGCTTTATTATTTTTTTATGTGAAAAAGTGTTTTCGATCCTGTAATAACGCGATAACTGTTTTATTCTAATCAGTAGCAAAATGCAATGCTATGCAATGAAGGAAGTACCTAACCAACGAAAAACAAAAGAAAAGATTCCAACGAAGTAACATTTAAAAACATTAAGTTCAAATATTTTTAGCTACTTTAAATTTAAATAAGCTTACAAGAATAACTATTGTATTCTTAAAAAGCATTCAAGTGATAGTTTTTGGGTGACATTTCTTTTAACTGATAAATATTTGAGTAATAAAGAGTATTTATTCTGTCGCATATTTCATATAGGTACGTTACCCTATTCTTCGAGTGTATAAATAAAAATAAGTTCCACATTTTCTTTATGTTCAGATAACATAATATTCCGAAGCGGTCACTTCCAGTAGAAATAGTATAATCACCTATCTAGTATAAGCATTCAATACGATTACTCTCCTTTGATCAATTACATGAACATTTTGGGGTCCCATAATCCTGATCGCAGAGGGGAGAGGGGAGCGGGCGGGCGTCAGGGTAGGGGGTGCAATCGTATGGAAATATATATCGACGGTGGAATGAAAATAGTTACCAAGCGACATAAGGGACCAAAATGAGTTTTTTATATATTCGGAATCAGCGATTTTTTCTCTATCGATTAGTTTTAGTCCCATGTCTCTACGAGCACTTTTGATGTCGCTTAGGAACTCCGTAATAACGGGCATTTTTCTTATTTTCGGCGACCAAGCGACAAAATTTTGACACGTTTTAAAAAAAAAGGTATTTGGTTATATCTACTCGTATTTTTTTTCACTTGGTAATTTTAGCCTTAACACAATTGTAATTCATACTACAGTAAGTAATTTCTACCTTTCCATTGTTGGAATCAAATAGTTACTTGGGAAGTTTCATCTGAAATACATTTATTTATTAATGGTATTTCTGACTCTTTTACAAATCTTTAAGATATTTTTTCTGTCGTTAAGTATTTTTTCACAAACTGTAATCATACCAAAGATTCGATATAGTTACTTTTAATTGCCGAAAATAAGATAGTAAGTGGTGCTTGGTAACTTTTTACCTGCCTTTTTATTTTCAAATTTTGTCACTTGGATACTTATTACTGAATTAATTGTTTTGCTTTTAAATGTGCTTAACCCAAACAAACACTTGACGCTTTGTCGCTTGTCACTGCTGTGAATCATAGCTACTGTGGTGGATGGTAACGATTTTATCGATCAGTTCCAGGTAAGTGTCGCTAAGGTAAGCCGCGTGCGCGCTCTCGCGCATTTTTTTATGATCTTTTTGTGTAGTAAGACACTTGGTATGAACTGAAACTTTTATTTTCAAGCGTATATGTGTGACAAATTCTAAATAATTGTAGCTATTTTAGATCAACATCAATCGCAGTTGGCGAATAGATAACATAATTGGCCGTGCTTTATTAATTTCGGGTGTGGAAAATAACGATTCGACATCGGTAAGATCCTATACAATAGTATTATATTTTATTTAGGTACTTATCTTATTTCAAAATAAATAGATACGAGGTAATGTGTTATGTTGTATATTTTAGCACGAGAAAATCCCAGAAGAAAAGGGCCAATTTAAAGAACGATTAAACAAAGTCCGCAAAAGACTGTCTTTTGCTGTACCAGAGCCGGTAAAGTCCTTTTTAGTTTTATTGTTTGGATGTATGGATGTGTAGCTACATAATTGATGTATGATGGATCTATGTAGGTATATTTTGGTTGTATAGAAGTTACTAACTCTTTCAAGCAAAAACAACTGGACGGATTTGGATGAAACTTTATAGTCGGAACAAATAAGCTACTTTTTATCCCGAAATTCCTAAGGGATCGGAATTAACGCTAGTAAAAGCGTAGGGCGTTGCTAATCATCGGATAAAACTTACTTGTCTATCCTACTCATTTTCGTGATTGGACATAGTAAATGAAGTAGATACCTGAAACTTAAATGTCAAAAGGTATACAGGGTGACTGGTGACAAATTTAAGGTATTGAAGGAGAGCACTCTGTACTCGATTCATAATTATATAATAGAAGTAGGTACTTAATTTTTCACTAGGATTTCCTATAAATAAATAAAGAGTTCATGAATGCTTCGTGGTTAGCGACCGTTCGAGAAGTCGTCCATACCTACCTACTTATCTACTCTGTGTTGATAGCGCCTTGCGTATGTACGTGGTAAGAATAGGTCTTTCAGAATATGATGACAAAAAGGGAAAAAGAAATTGACGCTAGCAATTCTGGGAAAATTCTCAAGGGAAAGGAAAACGGCCAAAAAAACCCAGGCTCGGCGGCAATGAAATGTATTTCAGGTTATTACCTAAAATTTGTAAATTAAATAGTGTATAGTTGGAATGACCGAGATAATATTCTTTAAGTATGAAGGTGCTTTTAAAGTAAGCCAGGGATTATATTATTGTTTTAGTAAAATGTTACAGTATATTGGACCCATTTTCGTCTTCGTTTTCATGAGCAATGTTGATTTAGGCCCTTATTTATCTATGTACCAAGTTTCATTTAAATCAATTCAGTCATTCAGGTGAAGAAGCGGACAAACGTTAAAAAATATTATGATTTAAATAAATATTCAGGAAAATTTTTCAGTCATACCCCATATGCAGTATTTTATTACTCAATATTGACGATATTTTAAGTTAAATTTCTTTGCACCGGGCCTGGGTTAAATTTTCATACTACGTAGCCATTGTTCTTTGAAGCCAAACCAAAAGCAATTCCTTGAAATTTCAGTTTACAGATGACATATGTTTGTTGCCATATGAAAATCGTTATTTTTTTTACTTTTTTGCCCTCAGATCCCGGATGATGTATAGTTAACAGTGTAACCATGCGTAATGAATTCTTTAACTTTTGATTAAGTTTATTCAGTAAATGTTTAATATTTTAATTATTATTTCTCTTCGTGTATGATCTCAAACTGTCACGTCCTCTAATTTCTAAAGTGACCCACCTGTCACCCAGTATAAATACAATCATAATAGTATATTATGTAACAAGTGAGCTAAGTTGCTAATTACAGTCGAGGCTGTGATTTGAGCCCGAGCCGCAGGCAATGAGTAATTAGCAACGCTCACGAGTTACATACGACGTTTTTCAACACACTTGTGAGTAAAAGACAGACATACGTGGCGTGGTCATAAAATTTATTTGAAGCAGCTGTTAGCTGCTGCGCGTCAGTAGCCCTGTCCCATTACACGTACACACGCTATTGTTGCTTGGAGGCGCTGCGCGTGGCGCTGCTGCTGCACGCGCGCCGCCTGTCCGCGCGCCGCCTGGCCGCTGTGCCTGCTGTGCCGCCTGTCCGCTGGCCGCGCCGCCTGGACGCGCGCGCTCATATATTTAATGTATAACCCGGATCATTAAAATATGCTCTGTTTACTCGCATGTAATTTGCACTAAGGTACAATTCAACTTTGTAGGATTCGTTATATTATGCACTAGGGTATAATATATTATGCACGCGTGACTTATAGCCCAGTTTATAGTTCTAAATTCAATAGAATAAGGCTCACTTTACGAGCAAGTGTGTTGAAAAGATATATTACCATGTTATAGGTACTACATAACCTATCTACTTCATTATGTAAAAAAATGTTATCATTTTCAGGACGATATGATTTAGGAAGAAATGTCAACAGGGCAAACGGCTAGAGTTTCAGAGAAATATGCATCTGTGAATGAGTCGAAAGTATGCTATCAAAATTTATTTATTTATACTTTATTGTACACCACAGAATAAAATAATTACAAATGTTAAAATACAAAGGAATGCACAAAAGGTGGTCTTATTAGTAATGAGCAATTTCTACCAGACAACCTTTGGGTTAGAAATTGGATACTAAGTTATAGGGTGCCTTGGCGTACATATACTACGTAAAATTATGTCACTGAACAATTTTGCTATGAAAAAGAAACACTTTCACCCGAAGTTGTTGCCGGACCATCCACTCCTTCTGTAAAACCTAGTAATGTTCTACTGAATCAGGCAGAAGATCAACACCCTCTTGCAGACAGTGATTATATTCTGACAGAGATTGGTGTTCATGAGGAAGATCAGACTTATAATGAACAGTTATCGAGGACTACGAGTGTTAACAGCTACGGTAAAAATAATGAAGATAATTTTAATATGAATATTTTAAATGATATATAAGATATATCGTTTTATATTTGAGAGCTGATTTGGACTTAACTTGTTGAAATGTTAAAAACAATTTAAAGCTATGTTAACTATATAATGTACTTTTGAAGGTAGATTTTATTTATTTATTTACACTTCAGTTTATAAAGGTACAGTAAAAGAAAAAAGAACACTTACATTAAACATAAAAACTTGGCGGTCTTATCGTTATTTTAAGCATACCGTTATTTTTAAGATATCTTGCATTTTCGTTTACAATTCCTAGCTTAGTCTATTTAAAAGTTCACGTTATGAATATTACAAATAATGTGAAACTCATACAAAATAGGTTGTTTTTAATTTTGTAGCATAAGTTGTTAATAAAATAAACAAACCTATAAAACAATTGAACACTGTCGTTTTAGTTTTCAAAGCCATATTTCAAACTTATACTTGATAGGTTTTTTCTTTAACATTGAATCTAAGTGAACTGAACAAATTTACTAACTGCATGTAAAAACTTTGAGCTCTAGATCAAATTTATTTGGTGGTTGGTAAATTATTACTTACGCTAACTTAATTTTATTTGTTACCTAGTAAACATTGCTTGATTTAATAACACAATTTTATGAAAGCTAGACCTCTTTGCTTGTTCAGTTTAAAAAAAAAATATCTGCTTGTCCCTTTTTGTTTCGAAATAATTGGAGATAAAAATATATTTAGACATTTTTACCAACTTTAAAGATAAAATATTTTTGTCGGTTGGTAACTTTTACCTGCTTTGAATTTCAGGTAAATTGTTACCAAACGCCGCTTTCTTGCAAAATATAAAGTTTTTCTTATTTTTAATAAAGCCAATTTATAAAGGCATTAAAATACTTTAAAAATCTGTTGGATTTTTTCAAATACCTCTTATATCCAATTTTTAACGATTTTATTAAGAAAAAAATTATCTTTAGACGGCTCTGTTATAAAATTTGCAATATGGCGCTTGGTAACTTTTTTCATTCCACCGTCGATATGTTAACAGAAGGTGACAATTTGCTGGTGTTATGTGACATATTGCGATTTGTTAAGGCAATTTGTGTAAGGTTTAGATGAAAAGGAAATATAGCTTATATTTTTAATGCTTAATTTTTTTATTGTATTTAAGAACAATCCATTTGCATACATTTTGGAAAATTTAGAAAGGTAACTTACCAATGTTAAAATTAAATAGCAGCCCAAAAATAAAGTTCTTCTCTTAATCTTTATTCTGCTATTCTCCAAGCGTGTAAATAGAGATATATCTTTAAGATTTTTAAGACACTTTTATTTATTTCATTTATTTAAGTAGATAATATTATTAGGCAGCGCAGTGCCGTGCTCAAGCTAGATTACCGTTAGCCTATTCTGTTAGTAGACGAAACTTCGTAGGTTGGCTTAGCTCAAACTTAATGAAACACTTATCTACTTTATAACCTACTAGCTGTTGCGCGAGGTTTTACCCGCGCAATTTCGATTCCCGCGGGATTTTCGGGATAAAAAGTAACCTTTACGGATTCGGAAGAATCCCTCTAAGTAATGGTAAAAGAAATTTTGAAATCGGTCCAGTAGTTTTTGAGCCTATTCAATACAAAAATACAAAGATTTCCTCTTTATAATATTAGTATAGCTCTGATTAATTTTTCAGGATTAATTTTATTGAATTCCGTTAAAAACAAATTATAACATGTTTTTTTAAAAGCTAAAAAAGCTTATTTCGTAAAAGGTTTAAGATAGAAAACAGCATTGAAGAGAAACTCCCTTCCCATTTTCCACACTTTCACAATATTTTATACTCAACACTACTCGCGAGGATTACTGAAAATCAATTTACTTCATCTTTAGAATCAATTTGACCGATAAATTAGAACATTTCCACGTGAAATGTTTCGTAAATTGTACATTTGAGAGGAGAGTTCAATGTTTCCTACGATATAACTAGCTATACCTAAATAAAAAAAAATTTTTGTAAGAACTAATGTGAATTTTTAAGATATTACTGAACGCGCCAATACAAAAAAATAATAAAACGTTTATGAATATGAAAATAATTAATATTTTAGCTCTGGATATAAGTTGTATTAAGATTTATTTAAAATCCTTGTATTTAAATATTAGTTTTTTGTTTCTTTTCAATTCAGTTCAATTCAATTCAAATACTTAATTGCCATTTGCATAGAATAGGTAAATATTAACAAACAATCTAATATATAAAGTTCTCGTGTCACAGTTTTCGTTGCCATACTCCTCCGAAACAGCTTGACCGATTTTGATGAAACTTTTTGTGCTTATCCGGTATCTATGAGAATCGGCCAACATCTATTTTTTTTTTATGTATGGCAAAAAAACGTTTGCCGGGCCAGCTAGTAATATACAAAATAACATTAAATGTGCAATTTGGGCGGCCTTATCACTTCTAAGCGATCTCTACCAGGTAACCCCATGAAGATTCTTTCAGACTTTCTAAAGTTGAAGTTATAATTGCCAAAGTAGTTGATGCTTTTACTTCAGATGCACAATTGAAGTGCTTCCTTCCGAGAAGCGCATAGGTACTAGCCGCGATAGTCGAATAAGTGATTCTGGTCCTAAATTTCTTAACGATTAGATACGTATTTGCTTTTATTTTGTATTGTTACTTGTACTTTTTTCTTGTTAAATTAATTTTTTTATTGTAAATTTGCACACGATGATGAATTCAAGTGTAGATACATACCTACGTACAAACCTAAGTTGGTTTTTGTTACGCTTGTTTTGTAAAAGTTTTATTGTACTTATCTTTGTATTATTAATAAATAAATAAAAATAAAGTGTATTTTTCAATGTTAAGTAAAAATAACTAGGTATCGAAAATGTATAGGCAAGTAATCCTTGAGAAAGTGTTCACATTACGCCAATAAAGAAGAAGAATGACTCAGTACGTGCACTCCACACAAACATACAAACAAACAAACACACAAGAACAACTGCAAGTTTTTCACATCGCACGTTCAAATGAACGCACACACGTTGGTGTGTTGAAGCATTGGTAAAGGGAAGGTGAGTTCCACTTGCTACTATAGTTTTGCACTGAAAACTTTAATCCTAATTAATTTTGTTTGTTTATTTAGTTATCTATTTACACAAGGATGTAAAAGGTTAGGTACTCGAATAGATACATATATGCAGAAGTACAGCTTCTTTCTAAAAGAAGTAGGTGTATTCAATTTATGGTTTAAATAAATCAAAAAAATTGTTTCAGGTCTCTATGTATAAATCGTTTTTTTTTTAATATGAATAAATGAAAAATGTGGTTTTTGCTTGGTGGTAGGATCCCTTCTGGGTCCGCCTGGCTAGCGACCACCCTTTATATAAAGTCTGCCGCCAAATGTTACCGCCCCGGCGGTAATGTGTTCCGGCTATATTGTATAAAGAGCCAGTTCCTTCCTAAACCCGTGTGCTTTCATCTTCGACCTCATCGTCACTTACCATCAGGTGAGATTGAGGTCAAACGCGGGTTTAGTCAATTATAAAAAAAAAAAAATGTGAAATAGGTGTGAGCAACAAGTTTCTAAGCATACAATAGAAACGTAAGGTTAACCTTCTATGTCTAAAAATATGTCAATGAATGATGTTATGTAATGTTCAGCCACGTTTAATAATATGTATACATTTCCATTGGAATTCGAACCTAATCACAACCGAATTAGTGGCGAAGTGTGTATATATTAATGCACGTGAATGTACATAAACGCAATTAAGTTCAACAGAGATTAGAAGCTCCCTCACTCTCACCAAAACGTCAATCGACCGATCGACCTACTGACGATTTTTTACGTAATTACGAATTTCCTTAAAAAGGAAGTTTTTTTTTACAAATTTGGAACACTATCCAAAAAATACTTATTTCGAAAGACCTTTCTCAACTACTTTGAAGACTGTTTTTTCTCTTTTCACTTTCAAAATTAATACCATATTAATACAATTACGATTTAAAGCCCCCATATACCATAAATTATTTTAAATTCAATCCTTTTTACAAAATTCCTAATTTACCCAACCAAAAACCAGCTCATTATCAACCCAAGGTCCAAATTACAAGTCAAACGCGCACACGTACCAGCATTACTTGCAGGTGTAACAAGAGTTCGTTGCACCAATCGGCGATGTGTGCACTTTGCACACCCCCTACAATGATATGTTTGCACCATGTTACACACACCACGACGAGCGCAGACATGCTAATTTCTTAGCGCAGAAATGTGTGCAAACTGTTTAATGTTTAACTTTGTTTCTGCAATTCTCCCTTTGAGTTTGGTGAATCTAGTTAAGGTGTTTTTAAATAAAATGTACTTAGGTATTGATCCTTAAACTATTTACTTATTTTATAAAATAAAGTTTTGGATTGAGAATTAGGATCCAATATAGAAAATTGTACAGTAATTAAACAATAGATATTTTAAGCGCTTTTTTAGAACTACATACGTAGTTCAGCATTTTTCATTTTTTGCATTCATAATGTAATTATACGAGATAATATCGGTTAAAAGGTGTTTTATTTAATAGTATACCTAATCGTATAATAGGACGACCACTTTGGCGATGGGGTAAACCTATCTGCCTCAGACGCCAGTGGTTGCGGGTTCGGAACAAGAAAAAAAAAATGTTCCGTGTCTGGGTGTTTATCTATTTATGTATTTATATTCTAGGTTCCCCCTAGTTCGCTACATGGTATCCCATAACACAAGCTATGCTTACTTTGGGGCCATGTAGTTGCTGTGATTGTCTGGGGATTTTTTTTTTATATAGTACGAATCGCGAAAACTTAAGACAATATTATAAAAGCAAATCTATTCTTAAATTATAAGAGTCTTAACAATAGATTTTAAAGAAGTAAGGTATAACATTTGCCATAACTTTAATATCCTATTTCAACTTCCCCAACCCAAAATGAATCAATTTAATCATAAAAAGAGGCATTTTAATCGATTCAAAATAACTCTTAAGACTCAGACTAATAAAATATCACATAAATCAGTCTCGATTAAATGGGTTTTTAATCGGATCATAATGATATCAATATAAAATACCTTTTTAGGTGTTATCCCGGGGATAAGGACTGGGGGCAGACCGTAAAAGTAATCGGCGGATATAAATTATTACTTTAGAATATTAAATTAACTTCTAAATAAGCCTAAGACGACAGATTACGATTGATTCTCTTAGGTAGATATAGGTAATACATTTTTTCAAATTCGAATAAAATGACAAACATTTACTTTTAAGTCACATCTATTTTTTTTATGAAGATGCTTGCATATCTTTAGAGCATGAATGATCTATAAATAAAAAATACACATGAAAAGTAGTTTAACTTACAACCTGGATGGGAACCATCGAGCCCAAAACACTTTAGCCTCATTAAATTTTAAGTCAAAAATCAATTAAATACGTATAAAAGCTCAACATAATTGAATTTAAAGACATAGAATAAAAAAAACAGGTTTCATCATATTTTATAATACCGGTTAGATTAAACTCGATTAAACGCGGATAATTTAATTTAATTCAATGAATCTGGAAGACTTAAGACAGTATGGAAACAGGACAGCCAATTATTAACTTAAATTGACAACACCGTCCAAACAGCTTTTTTGCCCAAAACTTACCTTGTTGAAATATGTTTAACACACCCCACTGTTGAAAAAATTGTTTGACTTCCGTTACTGTGAATATCTGCCAACGTTAGTAAACCTTTTTTTATTTATAGTATTCTTCTACACCTTCTTTTAACTCTGTTCTTAATATTCGACAAAAAAAAACAAGGCTTTTCGCTCCGATACTTACACTTATTAAAAAAAAAATTAAAATACGTTTTTCTAGACCAACTCCATATCTAGTCAGCAATAAAATAAAAGTAATCAATTTTGACTTTATTTAAGCAACACCCAGGACTGTTTGTTGTTCCGAGGACGTAAAACATAAAATTTATAAACGGGATATAAAGACCCACACAGCACAATAATTGTGCTAATAATTATTATTAGCACTCCATGTAAAAAAACTGTTTCATAATCGGCTGAAAATCGATTCAAAAACTTTAATTACCGCAAGCCACAGAAAGCGACTAATCAAACTGATACATGCATTCTCAAGACCAAAAAAATATATAAAAAAGTGCGATTCCAGGCACTAACCTTGCTAAAAAAACTTTAAAGTTTCGATTTCATATTTTATACGGATAACTCAACTTTGCTAATACTAATAGCATACATATATAATGAAAATAAACTTAAGCAACGATTATACCTATTTCTTTATACAACACGATCATTATAAACCGCTAACAAAAGACAAAATAACCTTAACGACAAAATATTAAACACCTATTAACGAAATCATAAATAAAGCTAATTTATTTCGTTATCCATTTCAAAGATGTCCGCTTCTCGATATTAATTTCATATCGTTTTCATTAAAACTATAATTAACTCGCACATAAAAAGTCCTTAGAACCGTTCGGCAGCGTTTTAATCGAAGATTTAATATTCATATATCTTGTCCTTTCCCTCTATTCTATTTTATTGCAACAGTTTATAAAGATAAAAAGGTAGTTCTTAAAAACCAGTTGCTTGAGATTATAGTGCTTTCAGTAAATACCTAAATTAATATAATCAAGACAAGAATGTATGATCCATCTACCGGATAATTTCGTCAATTGTTTTTGCATTGCTATCTTACGCCTTATGTATCTCATCTTATTTGCAAGTGTATAACCTCACTCTTAAAAGGTAAATAAACTTTTAAAATCCTATAAGTCAGTAATATCGAATTACAGATATCAAAATCGGACTAAATTATTTAGTTATTACTAATATCAATAAATTCATTAATGAGTTTCTTCTTAATATTCTAATTACTAATTAACACGTTCACCTATATTATTATCTAAAATATTTCAAATCTCAAGATACAGAACCACTTTAGACACTATTGCTCAAAATTTCTAAAACTCTATATTATATAAACCATAAAGTAAACATCATCAATTCCATTATTAATTTCAGAAAACGTAATTACTTAAACCACATTTGACACATTAATATCTCGATGATCAACCCATTAGAACTTATTGATTAAGACTATATTTAAATTAATTAATGAAATTAATTAAGTACCTTCTTTTTGTCAACTTCAAAAAAGTTGGGCATCTTCGAGTTGTCATTGTGGGCCGCATGCCTCTGCTCCTCCATAAGGTTTTGAAATAACTCCATGAATTCCATTAAAATAGCGATCAAGTATATAAGCAATCACTCAAACTTCAAAATATTTTCACCTCTATTAATAACAAAAAGTTTTTCAAACGCGGACAACACGTGGACAGCGAGCAATGGCGCACAGCCAAACGTCTTACTCCCGCCAACATCCGATATAAACTAAATTGAAAATTGGAAACAAAATGCAATGTTCGAATCTTAAATGACAATAATAGACGAGACAGAGATACGATTATCTATGGAGAGAGACAAGGACGGAATGAGTTATAAAAGTGCCGCTCCACCCCATCAGATTGCCGCGCAGGGGTTGTCGCCGGACGATATCGCTTCGAAATTAAAAATTCTTGTCTGTTCATAAACGTCACAAATCACGCGTTTAATTTAAGCGAAAAGCGACTTTATGGTCACACGAAAGGTTATATTTTCTTTCAATGACAAGGCAGATAAAGTTTTTGTGCACAAGTTATTTTTGGAATGTAACAAATAAGAATAGCAGAATGTTGGCATTACAACTTTAAATCATTTAGTATGATTTTACCTAGCTAACAATACTTATGGTGTTATAAAGAGATTTAAGACCAGAGTGGTGAAAAGCCGAAACGACAATTTTCCAATCAAAAATATGCCCTCTACAATTTTTTTACAAGCTTTTAAAATTAGTTTCGGCTGTATTTATGAATAAACTACACAAGTTTGACCTAACCCATAGAGCACGCCCACTTTTCTGTATTTGTCTCAACAACCAAATCTGGAACTTCTACCTACTCATACTCAGAAAGCTTGTTCCTAGAGTAGGCTATAGACTATAAATTTCCCGTCGACAGTAGGTACTACAATTAATTTCACCATGACCGCCAACATTTTGCACAAAACTACCGACTGATCAATCCCACGAGCCCCTCGATTACTCAATCAACATTCTGAGGGGTTGCAATAATAAATTATACGTTTTGACCGAAAATTATTTCGTTTTTCACAAATAATCAATTTGGCAATTGTAAAGCAATCATGTGGGGTGGGTTTATCTTGTTGTTGATATCTTCATAAATGGGGTGAATTGGGTAAATCGCATACGGGTTGATATCATACGGGTTTATTACCGCATGTGTTATGTTGTGACAGGTCTTTGGGGTTGCTAGGATATTTTTGACATGTCCTTTGTAGTTAAAAATGGGTTAAATTGGTGTTTATATAGAGCGAATTTAGTATTTATCGCCAATTGTTAAGAAGGCGCCTTGATGCATCAAAATACAATATATAGCATGAAAAGAAGACTGATTGTTTTGTAGGAATTAATAAATTTGGTTTTGTTCTGTTGGGAATCCCACAAAGCTTATTTTGGGGACGACAAAGATCCGATAATGACGTCATCGCATCCCTCTTTGTCCCTGTTTTACAAAATCAAAGAACATGTGTTCTTTTTTCAATTTTAGAAGTAACAGTTAGGAAATAAAAGCGACCAAGAATGTCTTTTCATTGATTTAAAGAAATGTCGATTATAAAGTTGCTTCTTGTAATTTTGCCACAAAATATTTATTTTCCGCATGTCGCAGGTATTTATCAACTTTCTTTTCGTTACTCTATTGTATGACTGAATTTTTATTATTTTGAGTTTATCAGGTTTGAATAAGGTCATAACTAAGAGTAAGTATAATTTTAAATCGTTGAAGTCTTAAGCAAAGAGATTAAACCTGTGAATAAAAACTACGCCAAAAAAGAATATCATCCCAGTTTTAGTGTAAATAAAGCTGTTTTTGCAATAAGCGATAGCTAAATAAAATTATTACATAAATAAACATAACAAATTTAATGAACAAATTTTAATAATATCTTTACAACTTCCAGGTAAAAAAGAACAATCTAGATAAATAAACTAAATTTGAACACAGAATTGTAATGCCAAAAATGCCATTGCTCACCGACAAAAGTTTATTAGTCTAAAACTAACTACGCATTATAAACTAAACAATAGCTGCTGGCGAAAAGGATCATTGTAATTATTAAAAATATCGGGAAAAAGTACAGACAATGGCCTCTTATTTTATTATCAGAGAGGAAATGAATAGATATTATTGGGCACATTTCTAGGAAATATGTCTGACCATTGATGAAACAATGGCGGGCGAGGTGACCGAACAATTGAAGCCAGGATTTTTGTCATGTGTGAGAAAATAAATGAAATTAAGTATATTTACTGAGCTAAAGATAAATTGATGGTTATTTAGACGATTTTTGAAAGACAAATTTGGACAGGTAGATGTAGTATAGATGAGAAATTATTTTACGATTACTTCTTAAACTCGTAATAGTTAAATCTCTTTACCTATAAACAAGTCATTGGTAGGGTCTACAGATGATTAACATTCTAAATAACTCTTGTGTTAACTCATGTTAACTCTCTTTTATCTAACTGAAATTAAAACCAAAACATAGTTGACGAATTTTAGATCTGAATAGAATCTCGGATACCTCTTTGGCTGCAAACTGGACGGCAGCGACAGCGAGAGCGACGCCACCGGGCGCTCGAGCGGTTTGTCGCGGTTTCATACAAAGTCAATACTTTCTATCGTGTCGCGGAAATCGCTGCCCGCGCCGCTGTCGCTCTCGCTGTCGCTGCCGTCCAGTTTGCAGCCTTAAAGATTTTACAACCGCTACACACCTAAAGACAATATAATTTAAAAAATGTCCTTGTGAAGACGAGAAGTAACTCTGAAACGATTTATTATGATTGACTCATTATTCCTTCTTCTAACTTACTCTCTTCTAACATGAAATAAATTAGGTATATTCCGTGAAATAATACAAAAACACGATGAGTAATTATTCTTAAACTGTTCGACTTATGTCTCTCAATTAACAAGTCGATTACCGTTATCTTTAGACATTTCTTAGCTATCGGAAGGTAATTTTTATGCAGTAGTTTCATAAGTAGCTCTGATAAAAGGCGGTAATGAATGATATAGAAATATAAGATACCTGTGGAAATATGCATGAGTCAAAACAAAAACAAAACGATTAGATAAATAGAAAATAATCGGTATCATTGTTAAGAAACAAAAGTTGACTTTAAGTGCTTTGAAATAGATTAGAAAATTGTTTTCTTAATAATTGGATTTAGTATACAAAACATGAACGTGCTTTTTTGGCTTTTTTGAGTAACAAAATAATTTCAATCAAACAAATTAGCAATTGGAGAGTTAAAATTAGTTACTCGTTTTGTAACAATTTTGTTTAAGGTTAAGTGTTTTTATGCACCTTCTACATCATAACCTTCATTTATATATAACTAAGTAATATGTATATTACTTCAATTAACATGATGACGATAGTGCCAGTAGGTACCTACTCATACGACACTGCCACAAGATGTACAGAAAAAACTGTTGTCTTTAATTAATGAACTGAGATATTCAACACCTAAACTACCTTAATTTGTTCCCTCCCGAACCGCAATAAAATATTCATAGTTGATCATCATGCACAACCCCTGACCTGGCCATCAGCGTAGGTGGTAATTCTGAATCATTCGAAAGGAGCGAGGGTCTATTCATGTACACTCGTCGTATTTCGCACGGGGAAGAAGATTTATCGACGACTGATTTTAATTATCTCTCAATAGAAAATAGATCCCCTTATAGATAATTATCGTAAATGTTATTGCAAACTTAATTATCTGTCTGGATCGATTTATTTTCGAAGATTGATTTATTTGAAATGGTTTTGTTTTAGCTATGAGTTTCTAGTACATGCATGTGAGATGTATTTTTAAGTAATTGTTTTAAGCTCTTTTCCCTTGCGCAACCTATGAAAATAGCTATAGCAGATTGCGCATATTTCACGCAATATAACTATAGGTATCCAAATAAACTGACTAAATGTACGCAACTCATTAAAAATATTTTCATACAAATAAAAAAAAATACATAAGAGTAGAAAAACAAGTACAACGCATCTGCATCAAATTAAAGCTTTTCGCTTCATCATATTTTTTTTATTCATTAAAAATTTAAACCTGCATTTTTCAGTCACAAACCACATAACTGATACCCTTAAGATTCTTAATGACCTTAATCATTTGCGAACGCCCGCAGCCAGCGAAAACAATTAGACCACCACGGCATTAAAATACTACAATTTCACTCATATTAATATGCAACGAATTCGATAAAAAAAAAACATACGCTTTAGGTAATTACTCCACATAGAGATGTACTCGGACAATCATTTATGGAGGGCATTATGCACGTTTTACTATAATTAAAACGGTCTGTAAAACACCTATAAACTGCTAGTAAACTCTTAATGGACTTGCTTCATGATTACACCACGCCCTCCGCAAGGTGGCGTGCCTGAAGCTTTATATTCCTACATTCAAATCAAAATTGATTGATTGAAATTCAAGGAAAAGCGGTGACTAATATATGCTAATCAAGTTTTTTTATGTCTGTTGAAGTAATAAATACTATTTTAATGTGAAAGTTATGGTCGGATTACTTTGTTATTCCTGTGTCTAAGTATTTAAGTTCTTATTGCGTAGTAATTCGTAGTACTGCACTAACCATATGAATTGAAAAATATTATCTAATCATGAAAGCGAGCTTTTTCAAAAACTTGTTATTTTGAATAAGATCTAATTTCGTATTGGTGATTATGCGTAACATATCGCACCGTCTTCGGTAAAAAAGGGCACCTTTGAAAAATAACAAATTCTGCAACTATATTTAAAAGAGATTTGTCTATTTACATTTACACTCATTTCAGTACAATTTTCGAGACAAATAACACTGAAGCTCTTTAAAATTTATTATTTACTCTTCGTTGTGTCAACATAGAATAGTTTATAGCTCTACATGAAGTATTTCGTTTATTTCAAAATAATATCCTAAATACGAACAAAGCAGAATTAATCCCGAACAGTTTTGTTTCTAAGAATCCCGAATCACAATGGTTTATGTGCCGACTGACGCGTTCCGTCTCAGGCCACAGATAAATTATAGAAATTGATAAAACAATGGATAGTGATACAAAGTGTACAGTTGGGAAGCTCGTAAAACAGAGATGTTGCAGCCGAAGCTTTGTGAGTGCCGCTGTCTAAACAAAGCAGACGGACGTACAGACAGAGGTACAGGCGATAGAAGTTGTGTATAGTATAGCTTTGGATGGAGGAGAAGCTTGGTACTCGATATTTTTGTGAGGTGTGCATGAGAAGAGGAGAGGTTTGTGCTGGTGATTTTGATCGATGAGGGATAAATTTTGCTAAATATTTCATTTTGATAGAAAAAAAATATTTTGGTCATTGTGGTTATTTTGAGATATTGATTTTCAAGCTACGTAAAAGCCACTTAAGTATTTTGAGACATATTTAATTTTGATTAAGAACCGAATTACCCTTAAATACGTATGATATGTATAAAGCTGATATCATAATTTCTCTTGACATAATTTATCTTGAATCAAAACCTATTGGTACATGTACTTTATTGTTTCAGCTTTTTTATCTTGAACGCAACGAACACCGCCTTTTCCTACTTTTTAAAGATTTCAGGAAATCGTACAAACTACTTCCGTATTCACTGTAAAAAATGCGTGTGTGTTTGTTTGGGCCGTAAAACTCATTAAGTGATTTCCTCGAATTAATGCAATTAGTGTGGATCAAAGGTTTCGTCGATGTTTTGACATGACCATTGTTGAGATTCTTCGGAACGCTTTGTGATTGAAAGCGCATAACGTTTTATTTGTTTTCTCACTAACTTTGTTACTAGAAGTATTTAACCTACTGTTTATACAATAAAAAGTGTTTATACTAGATCTATAAAGCGGCTCTTCATTGGTTAATTAGTCAACTTATTAAAATCGGAAACGTAGCAAACAAAACGCACCGAAGCTAACATTATTTCTGTTACATCAAACCAGATATAAATCAGAAAATTCGCTTATTAAAACCAACAAAAAACCACACTTAACCTCAACACCGAAAGCTCAAATTCGAATAAAACCTGAAATCAAAACAAGCATTACGTATAGCTAAATAAACATCAACATTACATTTTATTACATTTATTATCGCGAATATAAGGCCGCGTCCGTACTGGGGCCTGCGTCGAATCGGCCAGCAATAAATGCATTGTGTCCGCGGTCCGACAAAGCAGTCGGCCGGCAACCGTGGCCGACCTAATAAACAATTACATACACATATAAAACAGTGAAATTGTTCGGACTTTTATCGAGCAGAGCGCTCTACTTTCTCAATACATGTAAATGCACACAGGTTGCATGCGACCGTTGATATGTAAGACGATCGATGCATATTCAAATTATTGACTAATTTAATGAAGACATGACTCAAAATTTCATAACTGCTATACCTACGTTGTATTCTTAATTCCTAGATCCAAAGCACTAGAGTTGCAAAATTTTCGTGCATTGATGTGCACCGCCTTCCCTACCTTAAGGCTGCAAACTGGACGGTAGAGACAGCGAGAGAGACAGCGGCGCGAGCAACAATTTTCGCGACACGATAGAAAATATTGAGTTTATATGAAATCGCGACAAATCGCTCTCACGCCCGGTGGCGTCGAGAACAGCCCAGATTCCCCGCGTCGTCGTCGCTGAACGCGCCGCCTTCGCTCTCGCTGTCGCTGCCGTCCAGTTTGCAGCCTAAGAAGCAAGCAGGGCAACGAAAACAACAAAGTCGAACGAAACAATACAGCGTGCACTACAAGCCACCACTGACACGGGTTTTGCTTCAACCAGAAGCATCTTGCGATCACTGCATAACTGGGCGAGGAAAGAATAAGATAATTTGGTTATAGGAAGGAGTTGTGATTTATTTCCGCTAAGTAAAGCCTGGTTAAAGCATGGCATTATTTTCAGAGCGGTCATATTAACCATACAAGTATGGAAGGTGTAAGCATCATTTCGATTTTACAATTTTAGTAGGCAGGTCTAATCAAAACGGGACAAAATAGTCGCAAACAACCGAATTTGAAAATAACTTCATAATGGGATCGTATCCCATAGGTAAATGCATCATTTAGAAATCGTGAAAACACTGAGATAAAGTAAATCAGGCCAAAATTTTGGAACATTGTAAAAGTAAACTTATATCTGTTTAAGATACATCATAATTATTGCTTCAATCTATGGTTACGAACCTTATGCGACATTCCTTATACTCAACTATCTTTACAGCATGCAGGTATTATGTTCTTGGCAATCTGCAGTACGTTATTCGCTCACAAAATTATCAACAAGCATAGATTTCCAAAACACAACACAAACTTCAGTCTACCCTACACAAAAAATGTTGTAAATTTAAATTCAGAACAGGAAATGATAACCCGTGGGTCGGCAGCGCCCGCGCCTCCGCCGCCCTCAAAAACACGCGAAGCGACTTATTTATTATTACTCACGCACACATGCAAATAAATGCAAGTTATTAATTACCGCACAAACAAAAAGATAGAAATAGACAATATCTATCTCTCTCTTCATATACCAGTTGGAATAATCCATTTAAGTCCATATTAAGAAAGCTTTCTTTAAGATAAGTAGGTCATGACTGGAGCATAGATTTGCTGTCCTGAGAGTCCTTTGCTCAATAGAAAACTATCAAAAAATCTATACTTAAGTACAGTTCAGGTCTGAATAAGCTTTTATAACAGACTTAATATATGAAAATCTGAAAGTGTCACGCGGCTGAACGACCCAAAACATTCCATCTCTTTCTTACATCTGAAAAATCATCAGAAATTTTGATCTAACGATATCTCTAACCGTACTTCAAGGGGATAAGCCAAGGATTCAGTAGATTTTTTGTCCATGGTTATATGGATTTATTTATTTTTTGCCTGCAGGGTGGCAATCTGGAAATTTTAGAATAATCTCCGATGAAGAGGGCTGTGCACATGTGCGTAGGCGCAGGGTGATAAACATTTTATAAGAATGTTCGGAGCAAAAACTGCTAACCAAATGTTGATTTCATTTTAGGGGATTCGGTAGAGGAAGTTGTAATTTTATAAATATTTGAATCTCGTTTTTATTGTATTGGTTTCCGAGCTGTATACGGGGATTAAATTAAATTAAAAGCAGCTGCTTTATTTACATGAATTTCAGAGGATAAGATGACTACTTTTTTAATTGGTTAGAGAATTTGAAAATACTGAAATATGTTTTAGCATTTTCAGTTATGTTTCATATTGGCTATTTTACTATATATAAAACTATATTCTTTTCGAAGTTCTTTAAGATATAATAAGTAGGTAAGAAAAATTGTGAATACTTTAATTAAAATCATACCTAATTACTTTTAAAGTGAAGGTTAAACGACAGTCCTAACCTAATCCTGACCTAAACTAACATAATTCTGAACTTTAAAAGATCTACCTTTCTCTGTTTCTGCGTGTTACACCTAAAACGCAACCTCAAATTGGTTCATAATCGGAGTTCAACCTTTTTGTTCCCACTTATTAATTTTAAAATTCAAAAATCGAATTCCCTTTTCCTCTTCCGAATAATTGATACGTCCACCGAATCGTAAACTACTTGTAAACACGTTCGTCCTTGATACTACATAGCCGTATCTATATTTACCTCGCAGATGCGCCCTAGGCCCGTGCCGGCTATTTTCGGGGCTCCCCTAACGTACTGCCCTCAGCCTCTTCGCGGCCCTCCTGTCTTAGAGGGAAGTTTTTGTGAGGACGTGTGTCAGAGGTTGCATCTGCCGGGTATGATGGCGTCAAATGACCATTAGTGAGGTTTTTTAGAGTTAAGGAACCTAATTTGCAGCAGTATCTTACCGTCCCAGAATGACGGAAGATGATGAAGGCGACAGTCAGTATATTATTATTATATATATTCTATTTACAACGATGTTGCAGTGCAGTTAATTCGAAAAATATAAAGCTGTACCACTTTTCAACAAATCGTCTTGCCGCTCCGGGGCAGTATTCGATTCTGTTTTATTTTTCAACTTTAGCTATTGTCTAACTCTCTAAAATAATTACTTAATGAACGTCGATATTTTACTAGTATGTACGTAGATATGGTAAAATCAAGCTGCATAGCATCTTAATAAGAAAATCCGAATTCTAATCACCTGCCAAATGAAAGACACTAACTTTAACGAAATCCAAAATGCTGCACAAATTCGTTCACAGATATAGTGTTGCAGACGGCAGATGACAGTGACAGGTCGACGGGTCACCCGACACGGTAATGTGCGCGTGAGTCGATACATATGGACGGGATATCAGATTAATCTGAATATTAAGCTTGGCTTGTAATTATAAGGAAGATATGTCGAGGTTATGGATCAGGATGTAACTGTTACAATATTCTGTAGGGTTATTTAGTCATTATCGTTTCACTTGCGCACATTACAATCCTCCTGGTACGTTATCTCTGCACAGTTGTTTAGTTTTTTTTTTTTTAATAAATGTCAGATATCTAATAATAACTATAATACAGTACAAATATATTACATAACTTTATGTCACACAGTGTTTAATATGTTTGGAAGAGTAGGTACTGCAACGGCTAATTCAGTACTATCATAATATATATCATCCAAAAATGTTTATGCAAGCCAACTGATGGTATCAGTCATAATACAAACAAACTCTTCAACTATATTACACTGATTTATGTATCTAATATGCTTATTATTTGCCTAATTAAGAATTTTGCTTTTACCTTAATACGACCAACCATTTGCACATCTCATATCGTAGTTAATTTAAAAAGTTAATTATTAAAGGTAATTAATTTAAAAGAAATCTTGAACTCAATGGTATATTGAGATATTGCTTTATAAATATATATTTTCGCCACATGTGTCACCACGGTGCACTCCCGCGCCGGCACTATGACATAACTTAAAACTGTCTAAAACATAAGATATGGAGATATATTGATCTGGATGGAAATAGTCTGATATAATGAGGCATTTGAAACAAAATTTAGCAGCCAAATTCTGATTTAAGAGAATTAGATTTGAGATAATGTTTAATTTTAAATTAGTTAACAAACAAATTACTAAAACAATCTGACACCTATCTACCAGAGAAAACGTACCACGAGGCTTTTTACGCAAACAATCGATGATTACTCTAGTTAACAGTAATTATCTCAGTAGCAGCTCTTCCCAGTATAAACAATAACCAGTACGTTTATACATTTATCGGGGTTTTTATAAAGTATCAATATAAAAATTTACTAGTTTATATTGTACAATTAAAAAAGTATGCAGGGTCAATCAGCGCATCACCTCTTGCATACAGCCTGTCCACATCAATCCCAACAACATTTGTTCTACGCCTTTTTACAAATCTTAATAATTACCAAAAAAAAACCGTGTTTCAGATGGCAGTTGTTTTCTGGAGTTCTCTAGTTCACTTATGAATAGTCGTTAGGGTATGAACGAAACCATTTCCGAAAATTGTAACATTCACCAACCAGCACAGGGTCAGTTTGGTGGAATATCGTCTAAACCACTTCGTCCTCGTCATCCAAGAGAGAGAATCATGGCCTGAGGTACTTTACAAAGGATTTTAATGGTGAAATATTTTCATCGATAAAATAACCTATTTAAACTCTTGTAACTCGCACCACGGCTCTACACAAGAATAGTAAGTCAGCTGGGGTGCGTCTGAGCGCGATATCTCGCGGCGAACTGTTGTGTCAGGAGTGTTTTGCTTTTTGCTTGTCCGATTAACATATTACGATTATCAGATTGTTTGGTTTGGAGATTGATGTGAAAGTGACTTATGTTGGTCTAATTTGGCTCTATTGTTTTAAATTTAATTGGAGCAACTTCTTAATTTAAATACTTAATCTAAAAGCCAATTAGAGATGTCGTGAAATGAGCAAGCGCACGCATAAGAAACGAATTCTGTCAGAAAATGGTTTTTGAAAATGGAATGTATAGAAGCGAATGCGTGAAATCAAGGGAAACAAGGAAATTTTACGAAGGTTCAGCTATATGATATTATATTTTAAGAGATCAATACACAATATTGTTATCAACACTGACCAATAAGTGATCAATTAGACTACCGGTAAGCACCTGGTAATCTACCCAATTTTAAGGCTAATTACACATTCCAACGAAATCCCGATAACCACGTCTAAATAGAAAATTGTAATTAGTGTGAACACACCTTAATTACTTCAGGAACTTTTTACTTTTATGTTTTAAAGGAATATAAGTAAAAATAAAGTAATTTTACGTGTATTAGAAACAAGCATTACTGATACGATTGTGCTTAGGAATTGGATGCGCTGATTAGTTTGACTAATTGCCTCATTACAGCTAAGAGCTTGTTTATTATAAGATAAGTTATTTTCAGTATTTTAAACTGTAAACCTATACTGAAGAAACTGAGTGTCATCATGCTCCGGCTTTGAAATATAAAGAGCATAATGGAGCAATGACGCATTACTTCAACTTAATTCGGCAAAACAATCAGTCCAGATTTGTTTATGCCCTCGACCCATCTCTAGTCTAGCGTTATTAGACATCTAAAATAAAATTTAGACAATACCCTAGTTATTCATCTCATATAATTTAAATTTTGATTGTAAACTGAATGTGGAAGAGGACAAACAGAGAATGCTGCTCTTTGACAGTAAAACATAACGGAATATTATTTAACAGAATCAATTGAGGTTTCATTAATATTCGTAAGTTTACACCATCAAACTTTGTACCACATACCCAACTAAAAGTGATATGCGAATATAAGATTTTTCACATTTCACATTGAGTTTTGTTTTGAATAATCCAAAATGACGATCATTCAATTGAAAAGGAGGTAGCGCTCCTTTGTTTTTTTATCAGCATCTCAAAAACGATTGCGCAAAAACAGTGCACCGTTATGTTGACGAAAACCAACGCATATTCAAAAAGCGCCAAGAGACACATTCCAAATTTAAATTACGACAATTTTCAAGTGTATAAAACATTCCGTTCGATAACCAATCGAAAGCATCCACAGATAACCGTCTAGACGGAATAAATATCTCAAACACTCGAATGCCAGCTCGATGGCTCACTTGGCTAATCGATTTAGTTGCCAGTTCGAAAAAACGTACATTTATTTTTTTCTGAACGCACCCATAACTGGCACTTTAAAAGGTCCCGGCGAATCTAATAGTTGCTGTGCATTTAAAAACATTTAAAACAAGCTGTTTGAGATTAGAACAGGGTGTGGTGACGGCGTAGACGATGGGTGTAAGCGATGACGATGTTACCATATTGAAAATAGTCTAAAGGGTAGATGCGTTAGACACGTGACTGCCACTTTTATTTTTATTTATTTAATCGAAGCAAGGACACGCGCCTCTATTTTTTTCACTTTAATATTGACTTCTTCGTTATCTAGTTCTTGGTAGCATCTTTAAACAATGGATAATTTTTGATTTTCGAGTAAGTCACTAGAAATAATAATAATGCATAGTTTACTACACGATTTCAACAAAATCTAGAAGTAGCAAAATATAACAAATTTTATTTTAATTATTCAAAAATGTATCAATTTTGGAGTGTCTCAATTTTATTAATTTACAAGTTGGTCCCCAATGTTCGAGCTCCTTTAAAAAAATATTATTTAATTTTAAACGCATAAGACTAATGAATAGTTATCAAATAACACTTTACGAAATAATACCATTTGAATGAAAAATGTAATAAAACAAGACGTGTTTACCATAAACAACAGACCCCCTGCCGGGTCATAGACAAGATAGATGCTTCAGGCGTGCGCATGCGACTGTAGTCAACAGTGCTTAGCGCACCCACTACGTGACGTCATTCATTTTATTCTACAAATTTATAATGTCGACTTAAATCGTACTTACATTATAAATACTAAAGTATGAACCTCTATCTAACGATCTAAAAGTTGAGGCGGCAAATGGATTTTTATTTAAATGCGTTTGTCTATAAAGATATCATGATTCCGAGATCCGCATGATAAAATTTACAATTTCGTTTACAAATACGCTAAACTACAATAGTCAAAAATTATAATCGACTAAATAGAACAAGTAAAAAAATTTGGCTTAAGATTTTTTAAACGTAACTTATCTCATTATTATCCGAAGTAGGTAGGTATCAACATTTTTGTAACTACTAACTTTAATATTAATAAGTCAACACCATAGCAATGTAAAAAAAACTAGAAACGACTCGACACGAACCAAACATTAAACTAGACCTTACAAAGTAGACACAATTAAGATGTATGGCATCATGTTGATTACATTCAACATAACTACAATTTAATACCGACAGAGTACTAAAATAATCCATTACCTCGATTCACATTTAACCCACAAAGAACTATTATTTTATTCACACCTCTACATAGTTGCTTTGAATCAAACTTGTAATTTTATTGCCATTGTAAAAAAATTTACACTCGCGAATTGTGTTGCCAGTAATTTTATTTAAAAAAAAAGTACAATAAGGCTCGTGACTACACCTTATGGCATGCTTTAGTCGCTTTAAGAGAAAGATAACTATTAAGTTCTTGTTAACAAGGTAGTTTTAAGGGAATAAAAGTTTCGTAAAAACGCCTTTTTCACGTTTATATTGATATCGTCAAAAGTTCGAAGTAATATTGAAAAAGTGATTGTTGATAAGGATGGAAATGGCACTTTGACGCTGAAATTTTTTGACAGTGTGAGATGAAATTTCGTACATTTTATATCCTGATTCCCGTTTTTTTTTCTAAGGATATAATATTTAAATCCTTCTATTATTTTTGTATAAAAAGATTTTAATTATTTACAACAAGATACACAAGATAGAAAAAAATACCACAAACAAGAAGCTATTTTAACACACATCATTACAATTTACCTTCAGCAAATTTCGACAGCATCGTTAAACCTTTTAATTCTCACATCCTCATGTATGTACAGTCACGTGCAATAAGATGTACACACTTCGCAACTTAATCGGTTGTCATAAGGTTCAGATTCCAATGAAAATGTATACATATTATTGCACGTGACTGTACCTACCCTCGTATTAATAACCACAAGCCATCAATAATTGCTTATCCTTTGAACAAGTCTGTTAGCTCATCGAGTCTTCAAGATAAAAGAGATAATTTGCCGAGGCGATGCCATATGTTCGTCAAAGCCTATTTTGTAATGAAAGGTTTAGCTTTGTTCAATACTTCCTTGAAATTAATTTGGAGCTTATATGATTTGCTTGTTCTTATTTATATGAGAATTCAGTTTACGTAGAAGTTTTTTTTTGCAAAAGAATAGGTAGACTTACAATTGAAGGGGTCAATTCGAGAAGGGTAAAGCTTCAGCCATCTCAGATACCTTCAATGTTCTGTCCCTCATGATGAGATCCAATATTTTTTTACATGCTTTCCGAAGTCGCTGTTGAAGGCAAGGGAGATCCATGATGCTCTCTTGTCAACGTTTAAAACTGTCCACTCTTTTATCATTGTATACGACGTGGTAGATATTCCTAATGTATATACCATATCACTTTGGAGACAAGTGTTTCTTGTGGAGGTATTCGATTACGGCACGGTTCTATTCAAAAAATTCAAATTCATAATCTGTCTATGTATTTTCAAAATTAATGATGATACTAACTCTCACTTATTGTTAAATAAAAAAATTACGCATGTATCTCAGAGAAATTTTGAACAGAGACTGACAAAGGGTCTAGGTAGTATTGGTATATGAGGGTAGTTTTATAATAATATGAAAATGCTATCTATGTTAGGCCGAAAACTTTTCAATCCACCGTAGTAATTTCACTTGATCCCTGAACTCTACTTTTTGGCCTTAAGTGTTTATTGTCATACTTATAAGTTTTAAATCTCTGTGAAAGTTTTCCACATTGTATGAATGTTCTTTCAAGTCAACTACTTATTAACAACTGCTAGTCACTAAGTACAACAGAAATCTATTGATGTATTTCGTAGGTGTAGAACTAGAACTGTAACGCGAGTCTTAATATTTTGTTTAATATTTTGCACGCAGTCGTTAACAGATTTTTCGTAAGCAAAAAAGGTTTATTATCATTTAAAACGAGAAAAAGTAAGTTATCTTTTTGTAAAGTTTATGGAAGAAAGGTTTAACGTACCTATAGTATATCTATCTATGTTGTCAGTATTTGTCGAGTTTATTTGGTGCCTTTGTGAATATGAAAAAAGGTCTTTAGCGTCATAATCCACATTCATATTCGAATTTTAAAAAAATATTGTAGTTTAGGTAGGTTTTAAGAACTTTAAGTCGTTTTATACTAGTAAACTTGATTTTTATGTTTCATACTAGTAAACTTGATTTTATGATCAGTTAAACCCTTTTTAGACTGAATATCCCGAGAATCAAACAAAATTTTATCATTTCAAAAATGCCATCAGTTAGTAGATTTCTTCCTGAATTCAACGATACCAAAATCTTATTTAAAGAAAATTACAGTCAAACCCTTCTCGAATTGACCCCTTCAATAGTTTTTGCGTTTCCAGGCTTATACAGAGGACAAAAAGACTTGACTGCTAGATAAATCCATAATATTTTACCTTACCTAATACGACCCTGTACAGAATGATCATCAATATCTTTCGATTGAGTATACAGGTTCTTTTTTATCGGCGAATTAACCCGCTTTTGACTTCAATCTCACCTTATGTATGTGACTGAAATCGAAGACAAGGGTTTTGGAACGAACTGTCTCGAAATTATGACGGAGCAATGATATTTGGCTGCAGACCGAAGTCGGCAATCGCTAGACGTGTTTTAATACCAAGCGGAGTACTCTTGGACAAGTTAACCTTTACCGGCTAATTCTTATAAAAATAAGACAGCCTTTGCAGAATTTTAATTAAGGTATGTCACTACCGAAATCCTACGCCTTAGTCCACTCGCATTAGATGCCTTTCACGGCATCTAATACTAGGTGTCGTCGCTGCCTACTTGCAGCCTCTACTACTTCTACTGCTGGGTCGCTTCTTAAATAATGGACTGTATACTTTTTACAAATATATTGAAATCAGAAAGATACAACTTTTCATGTTCTGTCTCGACACACAAAGTCATATAAAAAAATAGGAAACTTCAACTTCAAAAACATAAAACATATAAAAACAATTCTATATATAAAAAAAACTCTCGCTGGCCAGCCTCCTTCGTCTAACGACGACACTAGGGCTTCGGTAAATATTAACATTTGTAACTCTACCTATTACGAACAAATCAATTTGTGAAACTTTTGCTATATTTCTTATGCTTATATACCTAGCAGCAGATTAATCCAGCCCGTAAACAACAGTTCTATATTCAAAATTAACGTTGAGAAGTAAAGACGTCGTCGCTCCATTCAATTTGCACAATGGATTCGGTACCTACTTAACCCTTTTCATGACTTCGTTTGGAAAGTTCATACAAAACCCTAACAAGGTAGTGAGATGGGTTATTCCTGGTCTTTCTTTAATAACATAAAAATTAGCAGCTTGTTATGCTTTCCAATAAACTTTTTAAAAGAGAATAAGAGAAACCGCGAATTTTGCCATATAGCAACACAATTACATCATTAAATTGTACGCCAGCCGTAATGTAATACTCGATTATCTTTTGTGTTGCTGTATTTAAGTTGAAAAGGTGTTTAATTTGTTTCAAATTGCATTTTTTGGAAAGTTATAAAGAACAAATACTATTTCTTTTTCTAATTTATTTTAAATACATAAACTCATTATTTAAGAGAGGCACTTCATAAGTATACCTATAATTTTTACACACTTTTTATTAAAACCTATCTATACCGCCAACCCCGCGGTTATTATGTTGGACAACACCAATACAATATAAGCTCAAGTTTAGACATGTCCCCAATACAAACATAATAATTAAGTCATGTCTATTGAAAGCAGCCCTCGAAATAACACGACTGACAGGGGATTACACCTCATCCCACGTGGGGTAAGACTGACCCCTGGTTCAAATCAACGAATGAAATATGTAACAAAAGAAAAACGGGTTATACCGACCATTATGCAGATATTAAAGTATATTTTTATTGGATAGTAGAGTAGTTAGTACAGCAACATTGAATATTTGATCGGGGTAGGGTGAGCGATTTGCTGTGATTATGTTGTTGCAGTAAATATTTACCGTTTATGTGGCTGTTGTTGGCAACTTGACGCATGGCTTTGTATGCCTCTTCTTTTGTTTCGTGTAATGATACGAAATCAACCTTGTTTTTATTCTAAGTTTATTTTTAAAATGAAACTATTTTTTATGAAAGTTTTTTTTGTGTCTGTATAATTTATTGTGAATTATGTGTTGATGTATATGGTGCTTTTGCGCACATATGATTTTATTAAGTTCAGAAAACAACGTATCGTTTTTCATAAGTACTATATGAATGGGTCATTCAATGGGGTCTGTCTGCGTTGAAAGACAGTGGTCACGAGCTTGATCTCGAGTTCCTAAATGCAATCATACTGACATGACGGTTCAAAGTATGAATTATATCTTCCTAAGATCGCCCTTAAACTTAAACTTACAATTACCCTCATTACAGCCTTTAAAGCAACGCTTTATAATCCTGCAAGTTACTAGAATTTCGATTTTAGTAACTTGGGCTTTCACTATCCTCGTAAGTGTTAAAACTTAAAAAACAATATAAAGTCCTGCAAAAATTGTGTATTCTTAACAGCAGGTTAAGAATTATATGCGGGTATTAATATACGAAAAAATACTAAAACGAACTCACCTGACGGACCTGCTTATACTGCTCCTCAAAGCTCCACCCAGCCGCGCTGCCCTCTGAAGACGACGAGGAGGCCGACCCTGCCGGCTGCGCGGGCGGCGGCGGCGCTGGCGCAAGGAACGCCGGCGGCGCATACGGGAACCCGCCGGCGCTGCCGCCGCCAGCCAACGCGAACACGCTGGATGTGGTGGATAGAGGCGCGCCTTGCGCCAGTGAGGCGAGTGAAGATAGGTGCGGGTGCAGTGAAGATTTGAGAGACTCGAAGTCGTCTCGTACCTGTTGGGGTTTAGGTCGTATTCAGATTTGCAAGTTTAAAAGACCACCTATATAAAAACGTCCGCGCTTTGAACACGCAGCGTTGGCTCTAATAAGTAGTTAATGTTTAGACGAACTTTTTTGTAGAAGGAGGAAACGCTATATCGGGCAGAGTAAAATTCCTGGAAGATGCGATTAATTTGTATGAATGAAGATATCGATTCTTTCTGTTTATTATCTATCCCTTGAGTTATAGACGATTCTGATTATATTTTAATACCACCGTCCGGCTCATTTCCACCGCCAAAAAGGTTAGATGTATGCCAGGTAGAAGAGCAGATTCATTACTGGCATTGTGAATTACCATACTTATGTGTCCCATGGTCGCACCTTTATTTCCCTTAAAGTTGCAGTTTTCTAAAAACGATGTTGAAAACTAAGCATCAGGTTCCGTAAATACTCATTTTGTCGGTGGCCAAACCGATATCTGTCCACTATCTCACCTAAGTGAAGATAAGTCAAAGATGCCAGAACAGGATCAGCTGTGCATAAAATATTGCGGTAACACATAAACGCCAGAGCAGTTATTTGGCGGCAGCTTTTATGTGAAGGATGGTTGCTAGCCAGTTGAGCCCTAAAGGGGTCCTTCCACCATTTCGGGTTCATTCGGGTTAGCGATGTTTAAAGACACACTTATACAGTGGCGGTAGGCCTATTTTAAGCAAACCCTTGCCTCAATCACCCCCACATATAAACAGAAAACACACTCATCATCCTCATCCTCACAGATCATCATCCTCACCTTCAACTCCGTCTTAATCGGCCTAGGTGAGTTCCTCTGATGCGGATGCGTCATGGTATGATTCATCTGCTGGTGGTTGATGCCCGGCTGGTGATGCGTCATGTGCTGCTGTAATGGCTGATGCTGCAGCGGGTGCTGGATCGGTTGGTGCGCGGGCGCGTCCCGGCCGACGCCCTCGTCCGAGCTGTCGCACGACTGGTCGCCCGACGAGTCGCCTTCTGAACGTGCAGACTGCGGACAATTAGGTACAGTTGAAGTTTTGCTGAGGGCAGTTGTAGCTTTGTACGATAAATAAAAACAAAAGATTAGATAGTTATTGAGTAAGAAGGTTTTTGATTCGATGAAATAGGTACGTCTATAGAATTATGCGTAAGATTAGAAATACCCAAACTTGGTAGCAGTAATTTAAAGGAATAAATTGGTTATGAAACAAATGAAAGATATTGTACATCATATATACCACTACAACAGATTTTAAAAACTTAAAGGGAAACGAGCTGCCCTTGACATAGAAATCAAGAAGGGTAGGTAGGTGATGTTCTATAGGTACCTATAATAACTTTAAACTAAGAATCAGACATTCAATATCACAAAATATTACTTTTTAATATTCCTCCACTTAAACACAAATATATTCTACCAACCAGTTCTTTAAATAAATAATTAAATTAATTCTGACATTGTCGTTCTCGAAAATAAAATAATCGTCTGTACACTGAACTTTTTTTTTCAGTAATCGTTGAAGCAGGTGGCGGTGGCGTGGAGAATTACAGCCAGCCAGCAATTTCACATAAATGTCGAGAGGTGTCGTGCGATTCATAAACGTAATATTTAAAGAAATATATCTATGTGGATAATGATGGAAGACTGGTCCGCCGCGACCGGTTCTACTCATTAATGATATTTAACTCGTATTTAGAAATGAGAACTCATTTCATAGTATTTATTGAAATTGTGAAGGATGTTACTATTATGAGCCATGGCGGCTTAACTTAAACAGATCATACTTATGTATATTCTATATACATACACAGACCTACTTACTTCATTTGCGCCTTTATAGACAGAACTAAAGATATAACATGAACGCGTCGATATTTTTTTCTTGTGTAGTTTTTTTTTTCATTATTTTGTCGATATGTTTTAATTAATTGGTTGTTTCCAACATTAATAAACTTTATCGATAAACCCTATCATGTAACTTTGTTTTTAATATTATTTCTCAATCTACAGTCATAGATTTAAAACACCAAGTCTTATAAGTAGAAAGACATCCAAATACAGATTTTTATTTTGTATTAAAGAATCTTGGATTGAACATTTGGATTCAATTTTATAATCCACTATTTGTCTACAATTAAGCAATTTGATAAGTACAAAAGGCAGCAAATCTGCTGCCTTCTGTACATGATGTTTGATGAATGGATTGAGCTAAAACTTCGAACTTCGCAGCGTGGAGCTGTACCTAAGATTTTTTTATTAATTATCCGAAATTAAGATAAGCGAGTCCGAAGTAGCAAAAATAACTAAAAAAAAAAATATGTGAATGTTTGGATGTATGGATGTTTATTCCTTAATCACGACAAAACGGCTCAACGGATTTTTATGAAATTTGGCATAGTTATAGTATACAGTCTGGAATAGCGCATAGGCTATTTTTAAAATCTAATTTATTTATTTAATTTTATTGTTTTTTTAATTAAAGAATCGTGCTCTCAATGAATTGTACGTATTAGTAACGTCGACGTGATCGCCAAACAAATTATCATGAAAATAGAAACTGCTATAAAGCGAAAACTACTCAGTAGGTAAATTTATTTAATTGCTCGCTTACATACAATGTTAGAATTTATAATTAGTTTACAGGAAATCGCAGTATTATTATTACTTATAATGTACCTTAAATTCCTCACCTATAAAGAAACATATTGATTTGAATAATTATTTTATAGATGATACTCTAAAACAATATGCAGTATTTGTAAAATAGTAATGTTTACAAATTAAAAATGATTTCACATTGTGGTTTTACATTTTGCTTCATTACAGAAGTTGCCGAAGGCGTTACTTTTTTAAGCTACTTAAAATTGTATTCAAAACGAAAACTACCAAAAATGTGGCATGTGGCAGGCAGGACCTCTTGATTCGTGTTCCTTGGGGCTAGTGAGCTTACCTACATTTCTTGTATAAAGAAATATATTTCACCATTGTGAAAATTATACATAATACTTAAGTATATTTGGGTATGTATATGTAGGTAACCTATGTATAAGGATTACATAACTTCAACACATTAAGTTTACGAGTATCTACTCAGTGGGCCTATTATGAAAACCATGCGATGGTATCAAGAAATAGTTTTGACGTAAAATATATCCTGCGATCATTATTCGGTATTAGATACTTTTCGGCGAAATCTCTTAGCTAAGTTCTTGCCATGTAGACTGAATTCAATAATCCCAATATACAATAGTAAAGTATTTATTTATGAAAGCATTCGAAAACGAAAAACACAAATGAAATCAAGAAACAAACATATCATAGAGGTGGGTGCGATCTCACCTTTTTCAATTGAAGTTTTTAAGTCATAGATGATATCATTGAAACTGTCATTGCAAAAGGAAATGCTTACTTGTATGCCATGAATTGCAATGTATGTATGTTTATGTATTCGTTCATTCATTATATCATAGAAATTTAAGAAAAAGAATAAAGTATAATTATTACTCCAAGATGGAAATCTTGTTTATCATGTCATGTCATGAAAGAACCGTAATAGGCCCGCTGATCGGATATTGAGTAATTGTCTTTTCATCATCAATACATAATATAAATCAATACTTAGTCACCAATATGAGTGTCCTAAGCCAAAAGATATTAAACCGATTTTCGTACTATTTTACCACCAGACACAGTTAATATTCATGAAACGATATTCATTAAAGATGTGGAAAAATTGCTCGAAAGAAAGCTTGACTCTTTTCATCTCGCGAAGGGCAAAAAAGTAAGTTATTTCATCTTAATACATTCGCCAAAATCAATCCCTCAGACACCGAAACATGGAGTTAAAATGTAAAATATAATAAGATGTAAAGTATAATAGGATGTATGGATGTTTGTTCATCAATCACTGGAGAACTGCTCAACGGATTTGAATGAAATTTTGCATAGGCATAGTGTACAGTCTGGAATAGCACATAGGCTACTTTTTATCCCGAAATTCCTGCGGGATTTAAAATTGTGTGGGTGAAACCGCGCGCAATAGCTAGTACAAAATGATCGTGAAAGCTTAGACAATGTTCGCCTTCGTTTTGTACAATTTTCGTATTATACTTTGTAGTAAAATTGTATGGGCGCGACATAGCCATTACATATATTGTATATAGTTTCAAAATAAACAAGAAACTGAAAGAAGATATTGAAAAAGAATATAATATAGTGAAAGCACGTCCGAATGTCGCTTTAGTAACTGTATCTTTTGTAAGAAAAAGGTAAACCTATTAAAGTAGCGAGCTCGAATATGTTTTAACTTCAATAGCAATCCAAACAAAACATTATAACCAATAATACTGAAAAACCAGTCTTTTATATTAAATAACGCACTATATGAATCAATATAAGTAAGTATAATAATCTGATTGTTGGTCGAAATGGGTGCATTTTGCGTCGGCCCGCCTGAAGCCCTCAATTACGGCATTAAAATTATTTTATTTCCATTTTTATTTATTATTCGCATTATTATATTGTGTGGAGTTATTATCGGTGAAATGTTTCGTTGGGATAAACGGTTCGAGCGACACGCAATCTCGACGGAAATTTTGGTTTGGTTCAGTATGTTTTGAAAAATTATTTGATTTGTTAACGTATATGAATTTATTATTAAATGTGACAATCAAATTATCTTCTATACTTATAATAAATCTGTAGAGAGGTCAATTCTGTACATGAAATATATTTTCAAAATAACTATCAGGGGGTGATTAGTGATCGATACTGATGCCAAAAATGCAACCAGTAAAATTTTTGTCTGTCTGTCTGTCTGTATGTTCCTTATAGAAACAAAAACTACTCGACGGATTTTAACGAAACTTGGTAAAATTATTCTTCATACTCCTGGGCAGGTTATAGTATACTTATTATCACGCTACAATCAATAGGAGCAGAGCAGTGAAGGGAAATGTTGGGAAAACGGGAGAAGTTACTTCGTTTTTTAGGCTTCCGTCGCGTGTGCAGCCTTAATGGTTAAAGCTACATAGAAATCATGTATGACAGAAATATTCTTCATAAAATTATATAAAAAATATCCCACTACAGTATATGTCTATATTTTATGGTTGACTCACAATAACACGTGTAAATCCCGATAGCTTAGCAGTTCGGAGCTTTCTGATTATATTTGTTTACTCTTACGTTTAGAATACTCTCACTAATCCCTAATTTAAAAAAAAAAAACTTTATTACCTATTCAATAAAAAAGAATCATAGAAATCGGTATAGAAACACCAAACTTATACATGAAATACGCTAATAACCCATCGCGCGTGAATACTGAATGATATAAGGATTATTTTTGCGTAACGGTTGCCGTGCTCGACGCGGCTCGCGGTGGTTGGGTATAAAAAGGCGGGAGGCGAGCGCAAGCTTTTGCGCGATTTAATATAGGTAGGTACAGAAGGAACAAGCGTTACATTACCTGTCAAATTTCCCCAACCAATTTTAACTTATTATCGAAGGCATAGAGTTCAAATTCAAGTAAAAATTTTTGACAGATTTGTAACGCTTGATGTACTGCCTTCTGTACATACAGAGATAAAATGGAAATCAAGGTTTTGTTTATTTCATGATCGTTTCTGCCTCTTAGAAGTCAGAAACCGTAGATTTCTTCGGAATAAAAAGTAACGTATGTGTTAACTACTATACCAAATTACATTAATATTGGCTTAGCCGTTTGGCAGTGAAAAGCAGCCATACATAACTATAGGTAGTATTGTATGTACACCGATAATGGCTGGATGGATGGATTTTTGCTATTCTTTCACGGAAAAACTACTTAGCTTTACCTAGAATAACAATAAGCTAAGTATAATTAATGAAGATATTGCATGAATTAAGTAAAATTGAAGGCATTAAATAAAACACTTTTTAACTGGATTAATGGCGTATAATTTATATTTTACATTTTAACTCGACGTTTCGGTGTCTTTGCAGACCCCGTGGTCACTAAAATCCGGTTAAAAAGTGTTTTATTTAATAGTCATACATAATAGTCATCGCGAAAACTTAAGACAATATTAAAATTTAAGGCACTTTGGCACCCGATTTGTTTATAACGCTATGTGCCTTTGTAATGTAAGTACCTTATAGATAGTTACCTACCTATGTTTGTGGTTAGGAGTTATACATATTATATGGGCGAAGATTTTTCATTTTTATTTTTGTTATTAAAGATAGTTAGGACCTTGGAGAAGAAAATAACCTACTCGAAATACTAATTCAATACAGACGAAGTCGCGGGCATCATCTATGTAATATACCTACCTACCTATACTTTTTCACAAAACCTAGGTGAAACTGCGGATCACTGCTTTGTTGTAACAGTTTTTGAAGTAATTCTGTCTGTTTATCTATCTAAACTACTGAGTCGATTTTGACGAAATTTAGAAAAAGGTAAGTTTTAACTTCAAGGAGGATATAATAATAGTATTTATCCAACTCTAATAAACGGTATCCACGCGGACGAAGTCGCGGGTCACAGCTAGTATTGAAATAAAAGTCTTGCTGGAAATATTACTAAGTAAAAGTCACGTTGAGTCTATCTACCTCCTTTATTACACTTCAATATTTACGAGTTAATTATACTATTTATCTTGAGTTTTCATAATTAATAATCTTAAGTAAAACACCTTTTACCAGATACATTGCCCATAAATTGAACACGGTGGTCTCGAGATACCGATACAGAAAAGAGTTGAAATGTAGGTAAAATATACCTAAGGACACGTTTAAAAACAGTTTTATTTTAGGAAGTTATTCAACAAAAGCTATATCTTATTTTACAAAATAGAAATATCTTATTTTTCTAATTATTTGATAATTTTAAATTCTCCATATATTGCTTCAATATGTTACTTTTGTAATAAAAATGAGTCTAAAGCCTATTTAATTGGCCAACATTTCTCAATTCCACGGTACCCTATAATTGCCGCAGCTCTGATGAATGCGTTATTATTCCATTCTCGACTTTCTCATGGTTGCCTGTTGCTACTGGATTCCGTATACCTTTTATTGTTTTGAGGTGAGAACCAATTTAATCTTTGTCAAATTGAACTGCTACTTTTTGTATTTTAATTTCTTTAATTAATCGGTTTCATATTTTCTTTACAAACTTTTGTGCTATTGGGAATATTTACGATAGTTTGAAGCGTTTCAAATAATATAATGTTGATAGTTTATCAAAGCCTTCTTTTAAACAGAAGCTTAAATAAAATCAGAATAATTATACTTGCACACAAAAACTTAAATGATATTAAAAGATCTTTCACTATTAGAAAGCAACGATATCCACGAGTGACAACGGCAGTAGTAAATAATGTGTCCAAAACTGTCAATTTATTATCATATGATGAACTGTAAAAATCAACACAGCTTCATACAGATAAGTAGGATAGAGTTAGCACGGCCGGCGCTAAACGGAAAACAAACAAATTCAGACTCTTGCGCACATTGCCGAAAAGACTTGCGTGATTTTATCATTTATTATTAACTGTACATACGTGTGATATTAAAATTGTAGTCGCTAGTTCGATATTAGATTAGTCAATATCAGTGACCGGGATTTCACAAAAGGAATGTCAATATTAGAGCGGTAATCTTTCTACATCGCATCGGTTTAACTCGGGAAAATTGTTGACTGTACACTCGGTCATTTTCGTTACGTTTGATGCTAACTGTACATACTGTTATTTTTGACCTTTTTTTACGTTCTTTATTATGAAGCATATTATTTTTTAGTGTTCAGTAAAAATCAAAGGCCTAAACAGTAACTTATTCAACAAGTTGTTAATTGTATTAAATTATGAAACTTGCCCATAAATAGCCCCCATTTTAAAAGGCAGCCTCACTTATTGTTTGTTCAAACAAAAACGGACTCGAAAATGAACTTTGAATTGATATTTTCTTAGAAAAGATAGATTGACGTGTTTTTTCATTGTGTACTGAGACAAACCATTGATTAACACTTCGAAAAATAACATCAACGGATACGTTGTTTTTTAAAGTGAGCTTTGTTATGTAGGGTGTTAAGTTTACTTTCTGATAATCTGGAAAAGACATTAATTTTATGAAATTGACTATACTGAAGAAGCAAGCTTGAAGGAGAAGTAAATAGACACGGCTGGTCAAATTAAGCTGTTCCCTTGTGGCTCATATTCAGCCAATCAGATACCTAAGATAACAGTGGCCAGTAATCAATAAGAAAAATAAAAATCAAAGCATACCGTTTGAAATTACCATAGGAAACAAGTTTGTTTGTAACAAAGACCACAATCATATGAGAATTTTTTTTATGAGGTGAAATCCAATAGAAACTTGGAATGAAAAATATAGTGTGCTTGATGGTCGCTTAGTATTCAAAACAAATACAGCAATAAAATATTGAAACGTAATGTCGTTAAAATCGATGATTGAGCAAACTGTTAGGAGGTGCGAGGAGAAAATAAATAGAAAGAACGTGCTAATCATATCTATTTAGTTTACCTTGGACAAATCAAACGCCCTGCATAAGTATTCCGAATCGAAAATCTTCGAAATGATACTAAAGTTGTAAAAAAAACTAACATTTTATTGTAATTTAACTTTGCATAACGATTACAAGGCATAATTATAACGATGACAAATTCTGTTTGTCGTCAATTAGATTGGACCTTATAAACGCGATAAATAACATCAAATTAAAATCTAAAAATAGGTAGATAGTAACACAACTTTATCTAACACAAATGTTGTTCATTTTCTCCATATAGGAAAATTATCAACTATTGATATAGAAGAATAAAAGAAATGATTTTGTCTTAATATTTTTGTAAGCAAAAAGTGAACTGTGAACCCAGGATAGTTCCCTCGGGTAGCCCTCTTCCCTGTAACGTTTATTAGCAGAGTCCGTCACGACCGCTTTGTGCATACATTAGCGGAGTTAGCACCGGGTGGCTACCTGAATGTTTGCCTAGACATATACCTGGATATTTGCCTAGATATCCACACATTTCTGATGCTCCGAGGCAGTTACAACACATTTGTGCAACGCCTTGTTGACAGGAAACGTTGACGTTTGCGCAATACTTAAAGGAATTGATGATTGTTTGAATATATTTGTTGTTCAGTTAAGATCTGTCTTTTATTTACTCATAGGTGCTTCGGAATTAATAACTAAAAGACAAATTTATAAATGTTGAAGTTCAGAAACGTATCGGCCAATTTCAAAGATTGAAATATTTGGCGCATTATTTTAACATTGGAATCTTGTCGTCGGATGCAAATGGACACAGTCACACACACATCACAATGTTGCCTCCATATTATTCACATTAGCAAACGTAAAATAAGCTGCCAATAAGACGAAGCCATTCACAAAGCAACAGGTTCTTGGGTCGACAAACAAACACTGTTTACATTACGATCCTGGGGTTTTAATAATTCTCGGGAACTAAAAGCCTTTGAACATTTCATCAGATGACCCCACCGTGTTTGCACACACTCCTGCCTCGACATGCTAATGTGGACACAAGGCCCTGTATTGCCGATCGGCCTCCGATGCCTTTATAGTTAGCCCTTCCAATGAAATAGAAGCCGGAGTTTCTATTTCATTTGCTGTTCAATTTCACTGATAGTTTGTGCAAATAAACCTTAACGTTGGGTATTCAATTTCAGTTTTTTAAATAAAAAATCTCGCTTGACGAAACTTATAGTAAGGGATAGATTCTCAAACTATGAACGAACAAAAGTTGTGTAAGAAGAGGTAAACAACCTGCTCTGTTAACTGAACGATGCTAAGTACCCGCAACAACGAGATGGGCGTTTACAAAGCACAAGTGTTCGGTCGCGGTCGTGCAACTCGTCAAAATGTCCACCGTACTCTCGTGACACGGTGCTGAAGTGCGCTAAACTTGCGTTCGACACCTGTTTAACGCTTCGCTGAAATACGCTTCAGAGCCGCCAGTTCATAGTCACAATCCGAACAACCATTATATGTAAATACATTTTTATCTATTCCTCTAATGAATAAGATACAACTAAATCCCGTACATTCAAGAATAGCTGGAAAATTTTAGGAATAATCAAGCAGCGTCTGTCCTTCTGTTTTCTAATAGATGCTCATTACAACTGTACAGCCGGCTTTGAATAAGAAATCGTTTAACCATTTAATATTATTCAAAATACCGCAACAGCGGTAAGTAAAAAGAGCTCGCGACGCTTATTGTGATGATAATTATTTTGGAAAAACAAAAACTAGAAAGCGTATAGGATAGACAATGATGTCTATCTGTTAATTATTGTCACCAAAATGGCCGCGGTTATTGTAAATGAGACAAAATGGCGGATTGACAAATCGTTAGGTTTCGTTGTGTTGTACGTTCTGTTTGATTGACGCGTGCCAGATTCCGCGGCGTGAATATACCTTTATACATATTTATATATGCGTAGAAAGCGCAAATATAAACGAGTTCTTTAACATTACGATTGAGATAATGAATCGATGTTTACGGAGAGTTCGCCGCGTGATGCAAGATGGCCATCGGTGGACAATTAATACGCTGCGCGCACGCATCAATGAAGTTCGAACTATTATCACAATATTTAACTTTGGAAAATATCGAAATCGTTGAGACAATTTCGAAGCGTAGCAGTGCGCTGGTGGTCAAATATTGACCTTTCTCACGGCGACAGAGCGGCTCGTGCTTATAACACACGTTATGAAGTCTTTATGGACTAATCCTTCCGCTGTTCACACAAATAGGTAATAATCGATCGCTTTATAGCTGTGCGTGTACCGACTGAGTGATATTTCGAAGAAACTTTTAAATATTTTTGTCGTTTGCCGACAAATCGAAGGCAATGAAAGTTGCTAAGTGGTAAGGCAAACTAGAGCGACTCTACTTCAGCCTCGCACAACGACCCGGTAGAAACGTTACAAACTTACTTATTGAGAAATAAATGTCAATAAATTGTTTTAGACTTAACATGGTGGTAACTTGAAGTAATGTTTATCTAAATGCTTCGCTGTGTATGATAACACAATCTCTTATATTTAGGCGCATTGTGATGCCATTAACTCTAAGCTGCTTACTATAATTTAAGTCATACACTTAGCTTTCGCCATTGGATAACACGGCTGTGATCTTTTCATACCCCACCTTTTTGTTACATCATTATCACTACGTAGGAACCTACCTAAAAAAAAGTAATAAAAAATGGAATTAATTGTAAAGATCTTTTACTCAGATGTACTAAACAAAGAAACAACACTTTTTGAAAAAAACCAATCGGGGTTTTTCGTGACCAGCGCAGCGCATTATTAAATGGTTGTTTACACTCAGCATTGTATTTACATCGTTCACTTCGCAAACATCCATAATCACATATAAAGCCTTTGTGGAGGCTTTTGTGCACGCATTGACTCACTTTTGAAAGGAAATGTCGTCGAAGCGCGAGCGCACGTGACGTCACAACCTTTGCCAAACGGAGAAAATGTGACCGTGGCACTTTGTTCACAGTATTTTCGGAAGTATGTACTTAGCTTCTTTTTGACACTACTTATACTAAAATGTCATGTATACACAGAAATATCCGATTTGTAGGTTTTTATGAAGTTCTCAGTTATAATAAGATTGGAATTTAATTCCTTTTTGGGAAACTTGAAAGTAAGTATCAACGTAGTAACTTCAGATTCAGATGAATGATTATGGGAGGATAGCCCCGCTAAAATAATTGCTTCGTGTCAATTCCGTAAAGTTTCGGATTTAAGGAAAGGTCACCCAGTTACATTAAAGAACAATAAATTGTTCCAGCTTATCCTTTAGTCAGCAAAAAACTTTACCCGAACCCCACTTGCCATTTCAAAGTTGGCCATATCTATGCCCAACTTTGAACCTAATCAATAAAGGCGCCAACGGATGTGGCTCTTCTCATTATTTGACTAAAACAACTAGCTTATGTCATTTCCTTCATGAATTACGTTGAATATTCCATATTGACATTTTGCTTATTAGGATAAAATTAATATTTACTTTGTTGATTGGCTAGCAAGGTACAAATATGCCTCCTTGTGGAACTCATAAGCTTCAATGTATTAAGAGCGTGACTTTATTAAGTCTTTATCATAATGCAGTTGAGTGGATGCTGGCACTTTCAGACCGCTGAAATAACTCGTGATAAACCCTGACGTGCATTATTCGTAGGTATTTAGCGACTAGGACAGGGAAGGGTAATATTAGACTGATTAAGTAATTATTATATGATTAGAAAGAAGATGCATGATCAACAAAATATTCCTATTAAAAACTATGGATTAAGTACTGGGAAACAACGTACCCAGTTTATGTAACACAAGCTGAGAATATAGTATCACTCCTATCTTATTACTGTATGTACTGTTAATTTACTTTGCAATATCATGTGTTGCAAATTACTGAGAACAATAAAATGAAACCACTTTTCATTAATGTTAAAAACTAAACACTGTAAACATGTAGTTGTTCTTTAGAATATACTAACTAAAGGCTACTACTAATTTGGTTATGTGTTTTCATTACAATTTAATTTAGTTTCAGTACTTCAGGATGACAAAGTTAATGTATTCAATCATACGGTTTTATGTAAGTAAATACACTTAAAAAATCTTTAATTTTGAATAAGCTTTATCGGCGTGAAGGGTTCTGATACAAAATCCTCTAAACTGGCTTGGAACTGAGCGTATACTAGTATATCCCTATTTCTATGCTGGACTGGGAGCAAAGGAAAAACATAGAATGTACCAGTTCCTTCTCTTTCCATGCGTCCTGTCAAAGTCAGTAAAGAGACAGCGGTTTTATTGAAGGTTTGACACCCTGTCACTGTAATAGTCTGTCTCCAAGATAATAATGCCTTCTAATTATACATCATATTCATAAACGATATTACCGACTGCTTCCATAACTGTAACATACTTCTATTCGCCGATGATTTAAAAATTTACAAACCAGTCATAAATCAATCTGATGGCTATCTTATTCAGCAAGACTTAAACCGATTTAACAAATATTGCCTAGAAAATAAACTGCAACTTGCTTATGACAAATGTCAGCACATAACTTTCAGTAGGAACAGAAATCTTGTTGACCTAAACTTTGTAATAGGAAACGAGACCATATTGAAAACACAATGTGTCAAAGACTTAGGAGTTCTAATAGACAAAAAATTAATATTTGATGAACAAATCGATAAAATGATCAAAAAAGCATACAAAATGTCTGGGTTTGTTCTACGCAGTGCGAAAAGCTTCCGATATACTTCCTCATATCTTATCCTTTACAAAGCTCTCGTCCGACCTTGTCTTGAGTATGCTTCTACCATCTGGAATCCCTTTTATGAAAAGTATAATAAAAAGCTAGAAATGATCCAAAAAAAGTTCCTTAGATCTATGCACTACCGTTTAACAAAAGAAAAACTTTCATATAATGACCTATTAAGCACATACCATTTAATGCCACTCGATAAAAGAAGAATTGCTGCTGATTCTGTAATTCTCTTTAAAATTTTGAGAAATATGATTAACTGCCCTGATTTGCTTAGAGAAATTACATTTCATGTTCCGAAAAGAAGAACACGAGCCACACACTTGTTTAACTTAGATCTGCATCAATCAAACCAAGGGCATCGCGCCCCTATGTACCGTATTTGCTATACATATAATAAAAGACTTGAATTAGTTGACATATTCCAAACAACCCTTCATAGTTTCAAAAAAGCAACTAACATTCTACTTTCTGGTCTGTCTGATAGGTAAAGTATTTGTACATATTATTATTATTATTTTTTATTATTACTAATGCCGTAATTGTATATGTTTTTTTTTAAATTTTACCTTTTCTTTCCTTTTTTAAAGTATGTTTGTGCGTACATTTTTTTTTTGTCTAAATTCTTTGTAATATTTGTTTTGTTTTTAAAGCAGTTTCCTTTTTTTTTTCACTTTTTTTAATTTAATTTAATTTTGTTCTGTATCCATAAGTTAAAGCCTCAACATCTGTCTAATATTTACTCAGTGAGAATGTTAAGGAGTTTACAATTAACTAACACTATATTTTACATGTTCTTTTTTTACTAACCACATTGTAAATATCTGTTTTTTTCTCCAAAATAAATAAATAAATAAATAAATAAATAAATAATTTGTCAAACGTGACATCAGATGGTTTTATAACCATAAGGGATACAGGCGTTAAGTTATGTATGTATGGACTAGTTCCGCTGGGTGGTATGTGTGAACTGACCCTTTGGGTAATTTATTGACTTACTTCATTTTAAGGGACACTCACTCCTGGGCTTTGTATACCTACCTCTTCATTGGTAATATTAAGACTTACAAATCGATTACTCCCTTACCTACATGTAAGAACGAAACCATTGGGTTAAAATTCCATTTCCCAGACAATAGTAACTCGATGGCAGTTAAATTATAGTTAAACCAAGTTTAATTACTGGCATTATAAGCTGTGGTTGCCGTTAACCTAGAATAAGATATTCATACTTAAACCACAAAACCCATGTAACGGACTACTACTTTGTATTAATCCCTGTTAAGTAAAGTTAAAATGAAAATAAGTTTATTCATCAAGATATGTCAGGTAATTGCTATATGCCAAATAAATTTATTAAAGAAATTCGGTTACAAGTTTGTTTCCACTGATATGTCCTTCATTCAACTACAGTGAAATCTATGAAACTCTACGGTAAAAAGCGCTATTCAAATCATTAGTATAAACAGCCTGTGTTACACTATTGCTAGTTACGAGTGAGTTTACACATAATATAGTAGACACCCCTTATTGAATCCAGGAACCTTAAGACTCGTCATTATCATCATCATCATTACGACTCTTTGTAGTGAGCCCACTGCAAGGCTTTGAGTCTCTCCCGTGGGTGACGAGGAGGTATAGGCCATAATCCACCAAGCTGGCCCAGTGCTTGGTGGTGGATGTCAGAATTTTCAGGGTGCCGAAAATGGCTTCTGACAAACCTTAACGACTGCTGTATAAAAGTATACAGCACCTGGGACGGACTGCTTAACGTGCCCTCCGAAGCACGGAAGTCGCCGTGAGAAATGAATGGTCGGCGGTCACCCATCCAAGTACCGACCGCGCCGAAACGCAGATACACACACAGTAACCACGCCGCCACGACGACTTCATTCGACTCATCATGTGACTGGTCTTTAATAACAACATACGTAGTGGGATCAAGATATTTTGTACAACATAACTTATTTACTTACTACAAGGTTGGTATTTAGTTGTGTTCCGCACAAAAGTTTAGCAAGAATTTGGCTATGAATTTACGGATACTGAAACCTTTGATTAATCCGTACTTAGTAATATCTATGTGCCTCGATGCTACTTAACATCAGTTGGAGCCAGCGCTCATTTGCCTGCTTCATCATCATTGTCACACACAACTCTTTGTGTTGAACCAGCTGCAGGGCTATGAGTCTCTCCCTTCGGTGACGCGGAGATTTAGCAATAAACTAGGTACCAATCTGGCTTAGGGCTGGTTGTGGACATATAGATAGGTACATAACCCGTGACAAATTGCTTAAAGTGTCCTCCGAAGCGCAAAAAAAACGTAGGTATAGCTAAAATCATTAACAAAACCCGGTTTTAATTCAAAGAACAAAAGTTCATTTCGAGGTTGACTTTTTCGTTCTCGCAGTAAGTTAACAGAATGATTCACTCGGTCAATCTTTGATGATTGATTCGCGAAACCTGCCTCGTCGTGACACAGTTTATTGTTGACATAAATCATCAGGTAATGCGATATAAAATATTGAACAACTCATGCCATAAAGCAAATTTGATGCATATTGAATATTTTACTTTTTTTCTGTTAATATCTGAAATTTTATATCAACAAGGATATTTATAGTTTATTGGAAAATTGTTCAATCGACGAAGCGTGACTGGAGTCCTGACTCTGAGAATCTTGCTTACTGACTAACCATAATGATTTCATCAATAAGTATGCAGAAGTTACGATGGTAAGAACTTTAACACTCTATCTTCGATTGTAGATTTTTTCTCAGTTAGGACATGGAATAATCCTCGGAAATTTAAATAATTTGGGTATGTAGGTACATATATCTTTCAACAATGGCCGAATTCAAAATAAGATTTTGCAATTTTGTTAAATTTGGAGAATTCACTCAACAACTGCTATCAATTACCGATTTTGGCACATAATATTATCTACCATTGAACCCATCATAGGTATAATTGCGTCTATGAGTGTATTTTTTATTAATAACATTATCAAAAAGAAAAATAAATAACTCAACGACAGGAATGCACAATTCATATTAACAGAATCCAGACAAGTCGTCACGAGAACAAACATTTTATGTCCAAAATCAATATAACCCTCTCGGTCGCATTCAAATATTAAAAGAAAAATAAACGATATCGACAAAAAAAAACAAGTTTTGGGACGAAAATCAATCGAGTCTAATCGAATAGCCCCGATCTGTCAACCGTCATTGTATTTAAAATTATGCTGTACTGATATCGCATCCTGTGGTATAAATCATATAAATGCTTTGTGAGACGATGATGAATATCAATGCCCAGGAATCCTTCCAGTTGAAAATTTAGCTTTACGATCTTTGAGATGCGTATGACTTTGTCTTTTTTTATTTGATACTAAACTTGCGTTCGATATGAATTTAATTTCGTAAGTGACGAAGATAAAGCATCGTTTTTTAATTAATACATTTTTTTTTATATTTCGCCAGACGGTAATTAATCAACACAGATGCCGTATTATTCTCTACCTACTATTACTTTCTTCTTAATTTTCAGCAATCCCTAGATACGCAATATCCTTACATTTAAGACTATTTTAAGAACTGTTTCTTTACTTCCTTTCCTCTCAGTATAAAAACTAAGCCTATCATTATAAAGTGACAAAATGTCATTAATTCAAGCAGGATCCCAGCAGGACCGCCGACCGTACCGTGGCGTGCGCGGGCGCAGCATTTACAAACAATACCACATATTACTGCGCAAGGCAAATTAAACTCTGCGACACTAATAACATCAACCCGCTCCGTTTTGTTTGTCATTGTATCGTCTTTTCGTTTAGTCGTCATCACTTTTTTGATTTATAATTTCTAAGAATAAAGCTCCAAGAATAGCGAACAATTGAGAATTTGAAGGAAACGAAAAGATGGAGCGGAAACTTCTAGATCAAATTAAAAAGAAGGTCAAAGCCGTGAGAAAAACAGAGACAAGAAGAATTAATTCCTTCTTAATGTAAAAACAAAGATAAAAACGTATTTCTATAAGGACATTTCAAAAGAAGTATAACTTATTACGCTTGACGCGTACAAGATATTAAAGAATTACACATCCGAATCAAATATATCAGATAATACCGTCTACGCATCAGACATCATAATTAATGATCGAATTCAAAAGAAATGACATGAAAGTAAGATCGTGCTTTAAAAATACGGAGTTCACATACCTAAAATACTTGATAAATCAATGCAGTTCTCAGTTTAAAAGGCACTAAATCAAAAGAGTAGTTCAGCCACCTATCATAACATTTTGACGTCGAGAGACTTGCGTGATATTAAACTGTTCCCGATAGATGGCGCGATAACCACCTGTCAAGCTGACCTGTCATTAACTTATTAATGACCGCCGGCCGCCATTTTGATGGATTAAATAGTCGTTCATCGGGGATTTATTGTGTTATAGTCTAGCTAGTTCGATGTTCGTAGTTGTGCTTAGTTGTATGAATTACTGATATCTTCTTCGAGTCTGATAAAAAAAACAATTGAAAGATTATCTGCAGATACGATTAGAAGATTCTCTGAAAAAAAATAATGTAGGTACTCAGCTCGAAGTAGATTGCATTGCTGAAGTATGGAGTGGTCACGTTTATAATTAAGTTGTTCATGTCATATCTGTGTCAGCCTAAAGCTTAGTATTTAATTTTGAAGATGGAAATTATAATTTTAAATGCAAATTTAATTAATTAATTAAATTCAGATTCGTTTCAATGCGACCAAGCTGAGAACACAATGGGTCACCCACGCTTTGTCTGGCTCGACGTCTGCGATTTCTTTCAACCACTTCTTTGTAATATCAAAACGATTACCAAAGTCTGAACCAATTTAAACACAAACAAGCAAGAAGCCATTCCCACTTAACACTTTCACTATTATCTTGCGTTTTTTTAAAAGAAACACTATAGCATTTAGTCAAACAGCCAGAGTACGTCCTTTGTCAGTCCACATTCGAATTGTAACCTTAGTTGCTGGTGTTAAAGTTTAAATTAGATATTCCAGCTGAGCAGTAATGACGTTCTGGACGAATCAGTGTGGTCATTGGACCACACACGGTCGGTTGTCAATATACGTCCCTAGAACAACACTCGTAGTATTTAGTATACTTTGCAGGTATACTAATAACTTAGAGGAGGCACGCTTGAAAGGCTGAAATCTGGTATTAAGTATGTATTGGCTGGGGCGCGAATTTACACCTTCCAGGATTGTTTTGTTATGTTCAACGGAGTTATGAACATTCCAATTCATAGTTAATTATTTCCTCGATGCTAACTTGTATTTAATATTTAAAATATGAACACGTCAAATAAATGTTTGTTGACTTCATTAGTTCCGAATATTCGTTAATTTATAACTTAACAAACAACCTACATATAATACTAGCTGTTTACCGCCACAACTGCGTAAAACCATTAACAAATCATCATGGGATTATCAGGACAAGAAGTATTCTAAGCTAAACTCTAACTAAATGAAAAATTTGAGTTCAATCCGCCAACCCGTTTAATCCAAAGAGCCACCAGCATCCATCACTCCAACCTCACGTTTAACCTTTAAAACATCACTAGGATATTTCCATGACTTCTTGCTTCTTGCGCAGGAGTCATTAGACAACCGGTAGCCTGTCGCGACGACCACATACATCCACATTTACATTTTTATTACTTTACCCGACCTAATAAAGGTGGTGTGAGCTATATATCACTGGTGTCGTCGGTGTCTTGTCACCCCAAAGATAATGGTGGCGAACAGGGATGACCATTTTATGGTCGTGTTTTGTTTTGATTGACTTCTTATTCTTTTTTTGAAAAAGATCGTTGTTATCTTGTTTTGATTAGAAAAGTGTTATCATTTAAATGCGCATGGAAGGAATTCAAACTTGAAATAAAGGGAGAAGAGCTTTCTGATATCATAATTATAATATAATCTCTACGGAACGGCTTGTCATGCAGTTCACCAAAAGATTATTTATAGGTAGTTTATGAGGAAGTTTTATTTTTAAGTTAATTAGGGTTTTGCATAAATAGGCAAAAAATGACGAGGATGATTTCAGAAAAAATATATGAAGGCTCGGCTTCATTTTACTCTCCGTGCAAAGGTGCGAGGGTCGCTGGTGGCCTATTTTTTTTTTAATTCAACCCAATTTTACTTTTGTATTCTACTGCGACTTTTCTGTTTTATGATACCATAGAAATTTCTTGATGAAATTGAGTGCGCCGTAATAATTAAGGTATCAAATGTAATAAAATCTACATCTTACCTCCATAACAGTAGTCAGTAGTCAGACTCAGAGCGCTTTTAAACGAACCGATTTTTGTTCAGCTGTAATTTACATTTGTTTTGTTTTTCATTGATCTCTGTGTATTATGTATTTATAATATTAACGAAAATAATAGTACCTATATGTATTAAAACATAGTAGCTCGAGATGGCCATGTGTGACTATATTTCAAGGGTGTCCATCAATTATTTGTTATTATTTACATTATTAGTAGGTACAGGCAGATTCATTTATATGTACATACAACATTTTGCAACTCAAAACACCGCAATAAGTACATAACATATTTATTTCTCAATAATAAGTAGCGCCCGCGCAAGTGAATTAAGCCCCGGGGGTGAAACAGGAAGGGGCGGGGCACCACACTTTGACAACTGTTCGTGGAAACCAGTATGAAGATCATCATTCTGTTTTTGTATTTAATTACCATTGTCATGTCATGTGCAGTCGTCATGTGACTAACGGTTGTAATTTAGTAAGTGAATTTCGTATGAATTCGCAAATTGGTTAAAATGTAATGGTGAGATTCATTATCAATTATTATTATTATTATTAAATATACCTGCATATAAACTACATGTGAGTATTTTATACATAATCTTTTAAATCTTCTCATGTTTATGAGAATAACAGTTTTAATGTTTGAAAAATCTATTTATGGAGATCTGTCCTTGTGCATTGGCTCATGTGAAATCGCAGATATAGCATACTAATTTAGTAAAACTGGGCATCAACTTGAGAACAGTCACTACATCAACATCAGACCACCCACCTTCCCCGGGTTACATTAGATATTTAAGGAAATTGCAAGCTTAATGTCCGAAAATCGGTGAATTTGTAAAAATGCATAACGGATGGGCCCAGTTTTTCTGAAGCTGACTGTACTACTAGTTAGTACATATACCTACGTACAAGTAATCAGTATAAAAAGTAATTATGAACTATGATAAAAATTATTGTTGCTGCAAAGAACTAAATCAATGCAATCAAATATTACTTATTCTTCATTACCTTCCGTTTCCAGATTAAAAACGCAACGACCTTTCTGATTTGGTGTTCTCAATGATTTCGTGAATTTTGGTAGTCAAATAAGGCCACACATGAACCCAGGGTAATTATATGACAACCACGGGTATGCTCTCAAGTCAGTGTCAACAGCGTTTGCGGGGGCGGGTAGTAACGTAACGCAGTAGGCGCACTTGAATCGAGGGCCCTACGGGCGGGCTCTATGGGTGGTTGGGCCAGGTGGACTGGGTAAAATATACCTTAGGTGTAATTGTGGGATTAATAGTTATTAACTGTTGCGATTTGAAAAGGTATTGATACGTATTTAACTCGGAGAAGCAAGTTGCAATTCGAAGTTATCGTTCGAACAGTAAGAGACATGCGATTGTTTGGTTAGATTTTTGAATTTTTCTCTTATAAACCAAATAATATGAGAATCTGTTTATTGAGTTTCGTAATATTTTGAAGGAAAATCCGTTAAATAGCTTAGGCCGTTGTAAGACATATACTTATGTTAAGACACATCTGTAAATTTGAGACCAAAATTTTTCTCTATTAATATTTAAATTCAGAGTTTAATTGACCATTCTTAAAAATCGGTAAGCTATGGGTCAGTTTGATTCTTTGATACAAACATAGGACTTTAAAGTGACCTCTATCAATCCTCTTAAGCTAAATATATTTTAACACTTCATTAACATTAACATCCACACGTCGTCGTTGAGCCTAAGAAATAACCTTTGTACAAGAATCTACACTTATTTGCATATGCTATAAAAGAGCCCAGTCAACATGCATGATATATTAAAATCACGTCGCCGAAACAATTATACAGAAACGAGCGAGCGATCAAATAATAAAAAGTGCTTTTGTCATTACAAACAGTTCTGTAAAGCGTATATTTTCTAAGAAATACCATTACATTACAGGCGAATCGGTTTTCAAATGTTATAGCCAATACGCATATGAACGCAGCGACGCGATCCAATATGGCGCGCGATAATTATTGCTCGCTTTTGTGATACTTATATTATTATTAAGGTAAACAATATACGAAAGGAAAACATTGAAGTTTTTGTTTTCGTTAAATGAAACACCTTTTTGACAGTATAGTCTCGTATGAATAATAATTTTTACTCCTCGTTTTCATTTTCTTTGTAAATACTATGGTCACACAACGGATAAAAGCGAATAAAATAATACCTAAATACAATTGAAAGCGTGCTTTTTTTCAAGGTACGCGTTGGTCTGGTCAAAAATAAGTGTTTAATTTAATGTGAATACTGAAAAAAAATACAATACATATTGTTTGTTTTCCTTAAAATTCTAAATAAATTCTGCTTTTCTATAAATTATTTTGATTTTGGTGCAAGTCACTGACAGCTATTGTATGTTTTTTTGTTGTTGTTTCATTTTCCTTAAGCCCATGGTTGTCGTGTCGGATGTTTTTTTTTTATATGAATGAAATAGTAAAGGATGAATATGTAGCATGATGGAAAGAAAATCTGCATTAAAAATGCCTGTTGATATGATAATAGAGGTTGAATACGTATATTGTTGACATGGTTTTTTACTGCTAGTCCTACATCCAAAACGAATCACTTAGAAGAAACGAAGAGTGTTTTTGAATGTACATAAGTAAGAAACAAACACACACAGACAAATCATATGTCTATTTTTAAATCGGTATTGTATAAAATTTATACTTTTAATAGTTTTTGCTTAGTTTATATCATCATAATGTTTTTTATATAATGTAATATAATTTAATGAAACAAATCTGGGTATCAGATTGTTTCATTAAATTATATTACAATTATATATTTGCCATCGTTGTTGGTTACACACCTTAAATTTTAAAATTATTCATGAATTGTATGACTGATTGGAAACTAAATTCCAAATGTAACAAAAAGGTACGTCAGAGAATATTTCACTATAAATCTCCGATTGAGAAACCTAATTTGAAAAACAATCAATAAATAATTAATGTAGCACAATAATTTATTCATAAGTTCAGGTTAGTAACACCGCCGCTACGACTTCTGAATTCAAATTCAATTTAAGAATAAACTCCTTTTCAACGGTCCATTAAGGCAAGTACGCAACACTTTTCTCAACGTGCCATCATCATCGGATTCACAATGCGTCTTTCAACCGCCCTCACTTAGTCCACTAATCTCTCTATACACGTAAAAATGGACGACACCGAATGAGTTTCTCGTGTAGGAATAATTAGTGTGCAATTGAAAGCGTGCTTTATTTCAAGAATACACACTGGACGGACATGACACGGTTGGTCAACGGTAAAACACTTTCACAAAATACAATAATTATTTCAAATGTGATTCCGAAATGACTGCGTTCGTTGTCGCTACGCTTTTGGAATATGAAAAGAAAATATTTAAATGATCGTCTGCTTGGATGTCCCATAAATAGCAGCTTGTTAATTACGGTCTGTAATCACATTTCGCCAAATGCGTTACGACACACATGTCCCATCCCTTCGCTGTTCTATATTTAAATATTATTTAGGCGGGAGTTCGAGGCACGTTCCCTGTCGTGATAGAATCGAAAATAATAATTTATGAATCTTTGTTCCTCTCACCAGAAGGCTAGAAGACATAAATAGACGAATAACAATCAATCCTATCATGGAGACAATTCATATGGTGTAAATAAAGACAAGAAAGTTTATTATCTTAATTTTTTATTCATTTTAGTATTTAACAACATACCTTGACTTAATAAACTTTAGAATAATGAAATACTATGTCGGCTTTAAAAACGAATTAAAACTAGACCTAGCGGCGAGACAACATTCTACCAAATTTACATATCAAGTAAGTACGTAATATAGTATCAAGGTACTAATTAAAACCACACTAAAAATCGAGCAAATGAATAAATGAAAACATTTAAAAAAGCTAAACAAAAGCGCATCACAACAAAAAGAACTGTAGTACATACCAGTCTGTAGCTATAGTATATTAACCGCCAATTTGATGCCAGTTTTATCTGATAAGATAGTATCTCTACATTCATTAAGTGATCTTGTCCACAAAGGTATAAATCAAGGAGTTAATAACAGTTTAGATAGACTACTGGTTGCAGTAAATTATGATTCAGCTGCGGCTAGCGGGCCAGCGTCATCCCATACATCATGTAAATGCTGATAAAAATGTATCCAATTGCTTACTGGGTTATAAAAATAAATATTAAAAGAATGTTTTACCAAAGTATGACTGAAGATAATGGTATGACGGAACGTGTTAAATCGCGCGGATACCTGAATTTTCCGCGTGATTAAAAAAAAGAGTAAACAAAAACACCATTTTACGTTTTTTTTTTTCATAAGTGACTAAACCCGCGTTTGAACTCAATCTCACCTGATGGTAAGTGACGATGAGGTCGAAGATGAAAGCACGCGGGTTTAGGAAGGAACTGGCTCTTTATACAATATTGCCGGAACACATTACCGCCGGAGCGGTAACACTTGGCGGCAGACTTTATATAAAGAGTGGTCGCTAGCCAGGCGGACCCAGAAGGGATCCTACCACCAAGCTAAGTCGTTATCGACCTGTTAGTCGTTAAGTTATGTTGTAATTTATTTTCTACCTCTGTGTGTTCATTTTTTATAATAAAATTATAACAATAAATTACGAACGATTTCAATTAAAAAAAGCTTGAATTAAACAAATTAAATGTGCTATTTTATTTATAAGGTTGGTGCACCATTTAAGGCCATGCTCCTTGGAAGGCCGACTATAAAAAAGTCGGTGTTATAGTCATTTGATGTCAAATTCCTTCTACTCACAAACGGACCCCCTTAACTTAAGAACACGGGAGCAGCAGCAAGTAGCTGGAGTCATTTTTTGTTTGTGAGGTCCCTCGCTTCATAGGGTTCTGTCGTAGACGTTGAAATTGTAAATTTCAAGTACAGAAAAATGTAAGTTTTTAAGCCAATAACATTATTTTATTTTTTTACTGTGATTTGTTAAAGATTTTGTTTTGGTGTTAAAGAAAAAAAATATAAATTAGCTTCGATTTCAGTTGAAATATCAGATGTTTTCCCAGGAAGGCCAGTGGTTCGTTAGAAGGCTACTCAAAAATTTTACGGTTAGCCTTGCAAGGCTACCTACATATACCTTAATAGAAACATCTATTAATTATGAAAATATAACTGTATAAAATAAAATGGCGCAGAAAGAACAGCTACTGTCACGCAGTTGACAAGTGTAGAATAGAAGATATGAGGCAGTGTCTGTTTTATTAAATATTAGCCTTCTAAGGAACATTTTGGCCTTCTAAAGAACGGACCCTTAAGAAGGCCATTAGGGGTGAAAAAATAAAATTATAATTAAATTCAGTCGCTCGTTAAAAATAAAAAAAATTAAATTTAAAATATACGCGATAAATCCGGTTAAGAAGTGTTTTATTCAATTGTAAAACCTATTGGCAACTTATTTGATATTAATGATTATAATTACTTTTAAATCAATTTCATAATTAAATTCTTAGTTATATGATGGTGTCCTAGGTCAGTTCAATGAGCTTTTTTAGATTATTACATGATTTTAAGGCATTTAATATTTCGTTTAAATGAAAGAGTATTATTAAATATTATTCTGTGGTATTAGGAACATCAGATATTTTGATTGATACAACTCAATTTTTAAGTTGAACGACCGATTTATAATATTAGCCTTTTTAAGAGAACTGTTCCTAGTAGGGCCAATTACATCTAGACTAAAACAATTTAAGTCTATGTTATACAATAATACAAAGTATTACTTAACAATTAGTTTCTTTCGTTTATCCCGTAAATAAACGAATTAAAACGGTTTATTCGTTAAGGCGGCCTTCCATGGTACACCCACCTTATTGTTTTTATCCATATAATTTTGTCTAATCACAGCCTGTATTATTTCTTTAATACCGATACTTTAAAATATTATAGCTAGTATTTAAACAACACTTTCAGTGGCATCTAGCGCCGTTTTGTTAAACCTAACTTAAAAAAAAAACTAGACGGCAGGCCGTGCAAAAACAGGCTTTCGTCTGATCACTAATGAGTTCAGTGGAATAATCATATGAAATATCATTGGATAAGGTTACACTGACTAAGTTGATTAAGATTCGCGTGTCCTCACGACACATAGAGCCTGGGGACAGAATAGTTTAAAATGAAGCCTTGAGCGATGTTCTGTCAGAATAAGGACTCTTATGAGCAAATGATCGTATTAAAATCTAATGCTGTTTTTGTGGTTCTCTATTGTTTAAAGAATAAATATTTTGTTTAGGAAATTATGAAACTATGCAAAAGTATTGATAATACACCGAAAGATGGTGAACCGTCAAAGTAAATAAATATTAATTTTATACAAAATGTTTGTGACTCGTTTTTAGTTTATGTTTCGTGGCTTTTAAACTATGTATTTCAATTTCAGTGCTGATATTAATTTCTAATCCAAGTTTGTACCCCAAAGTAACAAAGGGTTTATCGCATAACGCATAATGTTTTAATCTTTTTTTATGTTATATTCAAAACCTCTTATATTTATTTATATTTAATACTGCAGTGTATCTCGTGCTTCTAATTCCGCCCCAGGAAAACAGAAGCCCATTTCGCGGGTCTAAATTATCGGTTGTCATGGTGATTGAGATCAAACAACGCACTCTTGCGCAGATTCTTACGGATCTGTGGTAATCGTGGGAATCTATTACTTTAATCGGCTCGTCATTAATCTTTAGAAATTCTTTTACGTATAATTTTAAGCTACTCCATGGTTTTTGTTCTAATGTTTTGTTTGACTTCTTATATCTAAAAAGGTAAGTATTTCACAAAAAATATTTTAATAAAGATTTTTAGTTGTGTTTCGTAAATGTCCTGTTCGTGGAATATATGTTTATTGTGAGCTATAATGATGGCAATCAATTCAATTTTTGAACGAACGAGATGATTATGAGATGGCAAACAATAAACTTATTTGAAATACTTATTTTCTTAATCGGATATACATTAGTGTAAAGTAGGATAATTTGGCTGCGCAGACACTCATATTGAAAACCTCATCAATAAGACTTTATTATTTAAAGTATGAGTGGCTTCTTAAGTTTTTAAATGTTTTTAAAAAGTTTTAAATGTAACTTCATATCCTTATAAATATGTATAACAGGATTTATTTTTTAATACGATAAAAAAAACTTTATTCATGCGCAATAGATTTTTTTGTTATTTTGAATATATCTCATAATGAAGTGAAAAGTCACATCCTAATTCAATTTGTTTTTCGTTTCGAATCTTGACGCAAGTAGCGAATACACGAAGGATTTATTTGGTTTTAAAGTTTCAGTGTGCAAAACAAATGTTCATCAGGACGTAATAAAATTTTTAGTATAGTATCGACTCCACAGGTTTTAGAATCATATTGTTCGTATCAAGAGGCTACTGTTTAATAATGGCAATTTGTGGTCAAACTACTGCCATCACGGAGGGGTCCTTCTTAACAACATCTGAATCACGTCACGCTATGTTACTTTGATTCTTTGTGAGATTTGACCCACACTTGTGAATGATTTGACTGTGCTTAGGAAATACGAAATTTGGGAAATGCTTTTGTAAGTTTTCATGATTAATTCATATAATAATATCTTTACTAATATATTAAAGCTGCAGGGTTTGTTCGTTTACTTGTACGCCCTAATAAATAAAGTTCCCAGTCAGATTTGGGAATTATTTTTTTTGCATTTTATTGCCCACCCCTCGGAGGTTATAGGCTATACTTACATTAGCTTACGCGATAGGTAAATAAATTAAGTTGTTTTAAACGTTTTACACGAGGCGCCGCGCCCGGTTTTACCCGAGTAAATTTGATGCATTTATAGCCTGTGACCTAATATTCAATGTCAATCGTCAAATCCTCTCGCTGTTTAAATGCCCGAACTATTAAAAAGGTATAGCCTGAGATATAGGGGGAAGTCCCGTAACGCCGGACGGCACCTAACATCCGGACACTTGTACTATCTCGATAATCAACTACGTAATCTATTCGAATATCGGTATAAGGGGTGCATGGAACGAACGAAAACAGCCAAGATGAGAGCGGTGGATTTCTGGTTTTGTCGTAAAAGAGTTGCGTCACGTAAATTTTAGGTGAGTTTTTTTTTTTTTTATATAGGTGACTAAACCCGCGTTTGACCTCAATCTCACCTGATGGTAAGTGACGATGAGGTCGAAGATGAAAGCACATGGGTTTAGGAAGGAACTGACTCTTTATACAATATTGCCGGAACACATTACCGCCGGGGCTACTGATGTCCCCTAGTACAATATACAATATACAAATAAAAAAGGAAAATGGGATCAGCAAGGTATAAAAATGCGATGTACAAAATTTTATCCAAAGAGTCTTAAAAAACAACTTGTGCCGTGTGCTTAGAGAACCACCACAAGGACTGGATATAATACTTCAGCTGACGAGAATGGACACACGAAGACTGTGTAGACGTTCCGGAATATGGAGATGCTTATTAAATGTGAAACATGCACAATTTTTTAAGAATGTCCGGCGCTAGTCCGTGTTTCAAAAATATTCTGTCCGGTACTAGGTGCCAATGTCAAAGATTTGAATTTTTCCTACCAAAAGTTACTAACTACGAAAGTTTTTGTAAATGCAAAAGTTGATGCTTAATTTTGATTTAATGCTTTGCCTATTTAAGTAATTGATAGATAAGTACATATTTTTCGTAATACTTTTATTATTTCTTGTAATCCTTATGTGTCCGCCACTAGGGGACTTTCCCCTAACAAGATTAAAATAGAAGAACAAGTTTTAGCTAAGTTTTAGATTTAACAAGACGAAATTCTACAAGTATTTAATATTAACTAAAATTAAGTACATTAACTGAACAAGCAAAACTAGAGCAAATATTAATTGCAGTAAAGCTAACGCCATCTTGATGCTATTTTCTTACATCGTTGGACAAGAACCATATTTCCAGTTTATAATATCTGATATTATTTATATCGTGATGGGAATAGGAGTCTCCGGTAGCAAATAATTAGAGGGTAGGTGGCAGGTCGCGCGATAACTAGCCTTAATGACTTAAAGCCGTCAGCCATCTTGGAATCAAGCAGAAATGGCGGGAAAGCGCGCAATTAAATGTAACTGCCAGCCACTTGATCACGACATACTAAAAAAGCTTGTAAGGAGTTTAATTTTGTTTTATTTATGTCGATATCGATACAACTCCTGTTTAAACAACGTCCCCGGCCGCGTTTGTCTCTCTTCAGGCGTTAAGCTTGAAAAGTGCTGCACGAATTTTCATACAATTTCCTAAATACACAGAGTAAGTCATAAGGAAGGTCTCTTTGTAGAGTTTATTAAGTTTAAATAAGACTATGACAGTTATGTTGACTTATGATAAGGGACGGATCGCTGATTGTTTATAAATTTAATTTTGGTGTTATAATTTTTAATTTCATATTAAAAGATTCACAGGCGAACCGTTTTTTCTTTATTATTAATCTGTCAAATCTATAAAATTGCATTTTTAGGTTTCCTTTCGTCTACTTAAATTAATAAATAAATAAGTAACATGTTCAACGTATGAAAAATTTACTTAAAGCGAAATCTTACAATTAAATAAAAATCATTTAAGTAAGCAGTTAAATTACATTTGCGTCTGTAAAGAACATAATAAGAAGTTTAAATTTATTAACCACAGATAAATTACCTATCTTCAGATAGGTACTAAAAAGATCAACAGCAATAGCACAATTCACAACGTGACTCAATTAATCAAAGTAATTAGGAAAAAGATAAAACTTGCCGCTTCTAAAGAATGAGTCAGGCAACACCGGCTAAAGAATAATTTAGCATTTGATTATAAAAGCCTTTAGAAAATAAACCTTTTTACTTACTGTCAAATTAATTAATAAATGACTTGTCGCCGCCGCCGTCTTTGATTCATCTTTTGATGAATAATATTAAAGCAACCAACTGGTACACACTTGTTTTAGATAAATGTATTTTAGCTCGGATTGTTGCGTTTTGCTATCGACATTTTAAATTAACATTAAGCGATTTTTAAGCTGTGGTCGTGCGCGACTTAGTTATGTTCTAAAAATTTTGAAAAAAATCGTGCTCTTTAGCAGCATACTATTCTTCCTACTAGTATTAGAAACATGTGGCGCGTACAGAAAAATAGAATTAAATAAATAGGTTCAGGAGAATGTTCATCTAAAAATAAATGAAAAATTTGTGACATAATCGATGATAATTTTATAATTGCGATAGTTTATTTATACTGCATATCCTATCTGTTCATAAGATCAATTAATTTTCAAAGCTCAGAAATCTTATAATTTTGTTGTAAATGAAATAAGCATACCCACAGGTAGGTACATAATACTTAATCTCTTCTTATTTCACAATAAAGTTCTTATTTAAAAATTAATCCTAGAATAGGCAATGGACCCGAGCCATACCGCAATATAAAGATTAAAAAATTATGAAATTTAACGTTTCATTTTAAAAAAAGAATGTCCATGACGTCGCAGATCATTTAAAGGGGAGCGTACATCAAAGGAAGAGGCACGCGTCGACTGCTCGTCTCTGATGTGTTTATAAAACATCTTGATATTACTGAGACCACACCGTTAACGAATATTATATTAATTGGGCCATATTGTCCGGTTTTAAATTGTAACATCTGATTTAGTAGCTGTTTATTGGATGTGATTTTTAAAGGTTTTAATTTAATTTTCTTGACGGTTTTTTTAAGATTGCGTTTGTCAAATAAATTTATTGGTTATTTCGTGTTGGTTTTCGAGACGATGACAAACAAAATATACATAACATGGTCGACCTATAAGTAGGTGCTAATATATATTGAATGTATACTATTTCTATACTAAAATATTGCCAAGTATCGTAATTTACCTACTAACGCACATCCTAGTGTCTATAATTAATATGAGGCGTTATCGGCGCCTTTGCTCTATGTCAATACATAGACTTATTTAACATACCTATTTGAACTAGGTCAACAAAGTTTGCGAACATGGCTTTAATTAAAGATTATTGATATATCCAGCGCGAAAACACACACGTGGTTTTCGCAACGAAATAACCACGTACAAACTTATTCCCGTTCTGTTAAGCTATTTGACGTATTCTTCGAAATTAACCTTAATTCGGAAACACTGAAGTAAAACACCTGTCTGCTGACGGTTGCCCACTGCAAGAGTTTTATTTCCCTCGAAGTTTACTACTGAAACGTAACCACTCTAAATTGATCCCTGAAACCCTTAATTTCATTTAGGAACGGAACAAAGGGTAGGTCTGGTTAAATTTTGTGCTCTTTATTTGTGCGTTTTACTGCTAGTAAATAATTAAAGCCTAATTTGATGAGTATGGAACACCTAATTTATGTAGGAATAGGTCTGTAGAAAGACGCATAAGTACACGGAAACAAATTTGGGGAAATTGGATGAAAAAGGTGTAGGTAACATGAGATAAAGATGAGAAGGTTTCATTTACCTTAATCTGAAACAAAATATTTAGTTTCAAACTAGATCTCGAATTAAAAAGTAAAAACTTATTCATTTCAAATATTCAATGTTACAATTGACATTACTTACTGCGAAAAGCCACATATCAAAAAGGAGGCCTTCTGTAATGAGATTAAAACTTAGTTTTCACGATAATTTAAATCTATACGAATATGCAAAAGTCGAAGTGACTGCTTGTTTGTTTAACCGCGATATTCTAACTACCAGCAGGGTTTCGATAGCCCGTCTTTCGGGTAAGGTAACTTAGAGGTTTCATTTTACCAATAAATTCCAATGGAATCAAACGTAACGCGGTTTAAATGCGCGAAGTCTTTAAAGGCATGTTCTAATCAGCCAATAGGCACCCAAAGCTGGAAAAATGCCTCTCCAAGGCAAAAATGCCGGTCCTGCGCCATCCAATCCAATTAAAAAACACAACTTATTAAATCAAGTAACTCACAATGACGCTGTAGTATTTACCTTTATTAAATTAATTCAACCCCAAGTAAAGTAAAATATCAATACCAACCACAAACATCGCGTATCAGTTTACATACCGAGGTAAGACGCCAGTCAAGACGAAGCCGGGCAACTGCTAATACCTACTATCTAATCATTAGCATCTATCAAAACATATCCAAATTATATTCACTCGTGCATAGTAAATTGGAATTAAGTTGGTATGTATTTAGAGAAGCGTGGCCTTTTTGGAGGGAATTAAATGTTTTAATTTGGTCACACTTTGTGTGGATTTCAATATTCAAAATCTTCAATTTGGGTTTTGATTGTTTGTAATAACATCCACGCATTTTAATGCTTTGACGAGCAAGACTTGAAATTTGTTATTGTGTAGTGTAGATTCTTTAACCGAATCGATTTCTCTTAAAACAGTTTTAATTCCTAAAACCAAACTTTGGCGATGGGGTAAACCTTTCTGCCTCAGATGTCAGTAGTTGCGAAATTATTCGAATCTATAAAATTCAAAAAATTCAAAATTCAAAAAGTTTTATTCATCTTAGGAATTTCACAAAACACTTGATGAAGTCAGTCATCATCACATACTTATATATATCTATATATACCATAGACTACCTAGAATACTAGTACCTAGAACCTAGGTTCCCTCCTAGTTCGCGACCAGCAGGGCTAGCATGCAACCATCGATAAATAGTCGAATCGACAAGATAAATATATTTTTTTTTTTTTTATCCTATTATGTAAGCTAATATGCGCACCATAATAGATAGAATTACTCGATTTGATACCATGATTAAGACCACAGAACCAAATATGTTATAATCTTAATAAATTACATACACTAAATACCATATTCTAAGAAAAAATCGATAAAAGGCTCGATTTATCGTTGTCGACGGTAGCATGCTAGCCCCGATGGTTTCCCATATTATCACAAGCTTTGCTTTATTTGGGGCCCTGTAGTTGGTGTTTGTTTGGGGATTTTATTACCCATTATTACTAATAAATAAACCCCGTTTTGCAAATATTGCGGCTGTTTTCAGAACAAAGAGTATTTAGAGAATTCCTTTTATCAAGTTTCAACTATCGTAATTTTTATTAATAAAAATCGTATAAGTAGAATATCTTTAATTCATTCCACGATTAAAAGACTCTCTTTAGTGAGTACAAGAAAGTAGTGAAGTTCTTTGAATCACCTTTAAATTACCGAGTTCATTGATATTGCTGTTAATCCTTTGATATCAACAAAGGGTAAGAAACAGCGGCTTAAAGATATTAAGTTTCTTCGATCGATAGTGCATCGTCTCGTAGAGGATTTCATTTCATTTCATTGCTTTTGTTGACAGTACTTTTTTTTGCGTTCTGTACCGAAAGAGCCAATAGTGACCAATTTTTCAACCGACTTCCAAAAGGAAGAGGTTTTCAATTCGTGTGTGTTTTTTTTGTGTCTCTGTTACTCGATTTTCCGGACAATTATGAACCGATTTTAAATATTATTGTTTCGTATGAAAGAGGATACCTCAGAGGTAGTCCCTTATTAATCTCATCGAAATCAATTAAGTGCTAACGAAAAAATATGTTAGAGTACGGAGAACGTTTACCTTGACGACCTTATACTTGAGCCAAAGTCTTGGACGTGAAGTCGGTTTTTTAATGCTCTGCATTCGTTGATTATATCAGCTTAGGTAGGTACATCGTCATAATCTTACTTCTAAGATGAGTCTACATGCTTGGGTATGTCATGGCAATAGGTATATCTGATAAATCTATGAGGTAAAATAGTGGTAAGTAAATAATATTTTGAGAGTTCAAACTTAACTCAAAGATAGTTTCGACCGTAAGGACTTGTAATATTCTTTACTACGACAAATCTAATTTCGACTAAACAAACTTAAAACTAAGTCGAACAAAGCTCTAATACTTAATAGCAACATAATTGGGTAATGTTAGATGTAACGAATAATATTGGAATGCTACATTTAGTAACCTTAATATTTGAAATCGTATTGTATTAGTATAAGGTATAGTTAATCAACATGTTCTGTTGAACCTATCGATTTTCGAAATGCAAAAAGTAACCAATTAGTATTTTTAATTTGTAATGTTTTAAAATGAAAATACCTCCGCTTCTAAATTCACAACCTTGTTAACTCACTTCTTCAGATCTACTTAATAATCTCAGAATAGTTTAATAATCCTATCAAAACGGAGTTGTTCCGGTCCGATCCACCTTGTCATGATCCACCTTTCGTTATTATTATTAACGATTTCCGGATTGATCCCCCTTATGTTTCGTTCGTCCGGATTGATCCGCCTACGTTTTTACAAATCAAATACGTATATAGGTACAGTCAGGAAAAAAAATATATCGTCAGAAATGAACATTCATTTATTTGAGTCATTAGTACTGATATAAATAAAACTAGATAGAATCGTCACCAACACCGTTCTAATATTAATATTAAGGTCTAGATACAAATCAACTTTTCTACTATCTATAATAAAGCATATATTAAAAAAAAAATCAACATTCCTTTAAATTATAAAGAAAGCAAACTTAACATGAAAATAATAAATTAAAAATCAGCTCCTATATCTATTAAAAAGCAAGATTTATAAATTGTGTAGGCAGAAAAAACTGTAAAATAAGAAAAGGAAAAACTTTATTATTTTACAGTTTTTCATTTGATTATTTTTTTAAATATTTTTATTATGTTGTTTTTGTAAATTTATATCGTCTTTTAATGATACAATATGTCAAATTGAGAGCAAAATCATGACTAGCGACTAGAAAGATAACCGTATCTCTACAAAAACTAGTTTTAAATAAAAAAAAAAAACTTGAAAAAATCATCAATACCCGTCGGTGATTGGTCATAACACAAACGTGTCACATCGCGCTGTTTTTCAGACAGACAAAGCTTCATGTGCGGAGGGGCTGTTGCAGACACAGTGATTATTATTAAATAGTATAATTGGTAGTTTAATGCACGGTAAAGTTTATTTACAAAAAATGTGATAAATGTAAGTGGAAGTTTAACCTACGTTGCCGACTGTACGGAAATTATATTTATAACGACTAGGTGGATCAGACCGGAATATAAAATAATTTAAAATAATATGAATGATCCATGGTTGTCCGGTAGAGATCGCTTCACAGCGATAAGGCCGCCAATTATATATCTTTATTTTATGTTTCAATTTTTTTATATTTTTTGTAAGGCATACAATAAAGTGTAAATAAATAAATATGATCCCCTATAACAATAGAGCAAGGGGGATCAGATCGGAATAGACAATAATTAAAAATAAAACGGATCCCCCTGGTGGATCACAACAAGGTGGATCGGTCCGGAACAACTCTCAAAACGGACACACTGCAGATATTTTTAATAAATACCTATTAATTTTAAAAACAAAGAAAATATTGTTTTGAGCTAATCACCACTAATGACCTTTTACTTGATCCCTAACAACAATAAACGGAGAATATTATACATGCTTTGTTCCCACCGGTGGGCGGGAGTGGGGATGATTGATACAGTTCTGCGCAGACACTTGCGCCCGCGCAGCTCCGGTCACGATAACGCGTAATAGCGCGGAATTTCGAGTTTTTGTTTTTGTCGAGTAATTTTGCAATTTATTACGATGTTTTGCAAATGTGGCTGGAATTATAAACTGTTGCCAGAAGGTACGAATGGGAGTTTAGAAAAGTACATAATGAGCTGGTATATAAAATTGTTGTTGATGGTAAAAATATTCAGGCTTGGTATTAGATATAATACGGGTTTAATAGTTCTTACTTGACATTCATCAAACAGAGATAAGTAACTTTGTGTTTGTTTTTCTGGCAGAAGATATCGTTTATAAGGGTGCCCAAAATAATCGTGTGGTTGTAAATAAAACTGGCTTGGCTACGACACGATCCCATGACCTCTTACACAGCAGCCGAATAATCATCCGATACACCACAGACCCCGTAAAACATTTAAGTAAAGGACAAGTTTTATGTTCATACATTTTGGCCCTCCATGTAGGACACCAAATGGTAAGGCATAAACCGAGGAATCGTTAAATATAGGATATTATTGCTGTAAAATAAATGATTTAAAGTTGTAAAAAATAGCCCCAGACAATCACACACTCACACCAACTACATGGCCCCAAATTAAGCATAGCTTGTGTCATGGGATACCACCCTCGGCACCCTGAAATATGTGACATCGTCCAACCAGCACTGGGCCAGCTTAGTGGATTCCGGCCTAAACCTCCTCGTCACCCAGAGGGGAGACTCATAGCCCTGCAGTGGGCTTATTACATGGAGTTGTGATGATGATGATGAAGTTGTTCTATTGTAATTGTGTACAATAAAGTATAAATAAATAAACTACGTGCTTTACTCTACCAGGTCAAAGCCTCCGTAATTATTGGGAGAAACTAAGTACGAATCAAACTCGATCTTCTAATACACCTATTACCTATTTAGATATTTACCTTCGCTCTGTTTAACACGCATTAGGTACTTTTGACTAAAAATTATTTTCTTGATGAAATATAGCCTGTAACCATCCTCGACAATAATTACCCTATCAAATACGAAAAGATTTTTCAAATCCAACGTTACGTTCTGCGGTTAGCGTGTTCAAACAAACTAACTTTATTATATTACTCTAGATTAGTTATTAATAAATAGAGTCGGAAGCACCCATAGAGACGTTTAATTAAGGACATATGCAGCGATCGCGATATTATAGAAACGCGATTATCATGCTCATATGACTTCGTGAAGCCGCAGCAGTGCTGCTGTGATACGCCGGTGTTGGCTTACATAACTACAACTTTTGTTATTCATTGATTGCCCCTTCGATATTTGAATATCCTAGTTCCTTTTTTGACGAACTCTGCCCAATGACTAAAGAACTTTCTTTACTCATTGCCTCTGCCTCACTGAATAGCCGTTCGATATTTGAATATTTGTTTCTCTTTTGATGACCTCCGTGGAGTTTGGTCGAGATTTTAGTTGCGGCTCTCTCATCCACAGTTTTAACCCTAGTCTCAGATCTCAGTGGCGTCAAAAGTCAAAAATGTCCTTTATTTAGGTAATATTAGCACTCGCGCGTTATACTTGTGTAACTTTTAAGTTGCCACTAACTTCTTGATAAAATATGATAGGCTACGGCCTACGGCTCGGACATCGAAGGTTCGAAACCTGAGCTCGAGTCCCAGTGGCGTCAAAAGTCGAAACAACCTCAAGTCAACACGCTATCCAATTTTAGGTCTTTATTAGGTAAGTATGTCAACTTAGGGAACTCTAAACTCAACAGTCGCTAACAAAAACGACTTTTGGAACCTAAGTTGACATTTGAGAAATTAGGGATTTTAACGTTATTTTAATGAACACTAGCTGATTTAATTCTAGAATTTTCTTGATAAAATACTGCCTACAAATAATCTCCAAGAGGACAAGTTGAAAAATGCTTAAATATTCTTCAAAAAAGCAGATTCTCGAATGTTATGCTTGAGTTCAAGTTTTGCTGAACTAACGAATAAATTGAGAAATAGATAACAATTTAGGTACTTATAATAATATTGTAAATTAATACAATGCTTAACAACGTGCAAATAGAAATAAAACAGAATATTCTCAGCTGTTCTTTAGAGGTTGTCGCATCAACATTCTAATTTAGTTTTGGCTCGATTGTAACAATGGAAGCAACGTACGACTTCAATAATTATCCCGACATAAATTTTAAGCCATTGAACAATTCCAAATCTTAAAACACAAGTCAATCAGACTTCTAAGATATTCAAGGTCTTTTTGCCTAATTACAAGATAATTTGATTGCGGCCTAGTTGAGAGGTAGGTACCTACTATTGACACAGGTAATAAACAATAACTAACAAGGTTTGACAAGGCGACTATTTCATCGAATAAATAATAACCGTACAACGCTCAGATAAAGCACTCACTTAAGATACTGAAATATGCCTACCTATCTACTAGTCGTGAAATGCCATTAAATGAAAGCCAAATTGCAACCTCCGCAGGTCACAGAACGGCGATATTGCACTGAACTGAACCGGTCCGATGATGTCCCAACGTAAGCTATGGTTAAACTACTGAAAAAAAAGTATTTATTTTAATTGGTAATTAAATCGCTTTTGATCTGAATCTGAATGAAAGTTAAGAGATAAGAGAGGTGGCGTAGGAGAGTAGAAGAAGTTTTGTTTACTTTTTACATAAATATAGGGTCGCCTTATATTAGTCAATAATATTTTAATAGCAGATTAAGACTGATAAGTGGGTCACAATTACGACAAAAAAAATATAGTTTCAAAAATATTTTTCGTAAATAAAAATTTCAAAATTCTTCTAAGTGATCAAAATTTAAGTCTGATCTGTAGTTTATGACTACCTACACAGCTAGTAATAAAAACGTTTCCATCTAATTGTATTTAGTAATATTTTTTTCGAAATTCAGACCCACTCATCATTCCTAAACTGCTATTAAAATATAATTGACTATTAGGTATATGCGGATCCTGTATAATCTTTTTTTTTAAATATAAAACAATAAACAAAACTATTACAAAATAAGAATTTTGATAAGTATAAATAACTTTGCAGCGATTCGAGTACAACATGATTTGCGTTGTAACAAATTTTACCTACATACAAAAATGTGAGGCGTGCAAACTTCGTCCAGTCGCAGTTAGGTATTTACCGCGAATTGTATTGAATGAAATTTATCAAATACTTTAGATTGATGTTACATGACCACGTGAAAGAGTACTAGACGGACGGGAATCCTTGGCCAAGTGAGCAGTTTACCTAGAGCAAATCGTTTTTATCAGTATCTTAGAAATATTAGTCTATCTACATATATCATAGTGTTTTTAAGGTTATAAAGGCTATATTAAATCAAGAATTTCTTTAGAGATCAACAGTGGCCCCGTATATACCTACCAGGCGAAGTCTTACTAAGGGTGTTACCACACGAATCGTTCCTTCCATGCTGGACTGGGAGTGAAAGAAAAACTTAGAACGTGCCAGCTGCTTCTCTTCCTGGGCATACTGTAAAAGTCAGTTAAGGGACTGAGATTTTATTGGAGGCTTGTTGTGGGCGGTAGGCTGATCCCCTGTCTCTGCAATAGTCTCTATCCATCATTATAATACCTCCAAATTTGTCAAACGTGACATCAGATGGTTTTATAACCTCTGTTGTTCTGCCTACCCCATAAGGGATACAGGCGTGAAGTTATGTATGTATGTAAAAAGTATGGATCAACATCGACTCATCCATTCTACAACCGATCAACGCCGTCGATCGATTGGTGAGTTACAGGTAAGTATTATAAACGCGAAAGTTTGACTGTCTGGGTGATACTTTTTCATGTATAAACAGATTGATGGATCAGAATAAAATTTGGTAGGTACAGATAAAAAATATTGTCTGGAATAACACATAGGATACTCTTATCCCGATATGCACGCGGAATTAGAAACAGCTAGTTAAAGTGCGACCGGTAGGAGTTTGCGTTCCTGACAGCTGTCAAAATCATAGCTTTTTTCCCCTTCGAATCGGAAATAAACTTTATTCAGTGGACATAAGGAGCTATCAGGAACGCATTCCCACAACGGCCGCACTCTTGTGTTAAATAAAAAGAACTAAACTAATTCCAAGGTATGGTCGAAGCCTAATATTTGGTAAATGCACGCAATCCTTTTTGGTCTATCAAGCAAGTAGGTGCAATCTGTAGATATAAGTATCTACAATTATGGCTCATGTGAAAAGTACCTATGTTTAATGATGTATGTAAAATTTATCAAAATTAAACTGAAAGCCTCTGATAGCTCCGCCATTAAACAAATTCTAGCAACTTTCTCGAAAGCCTTTCATAATAACCGTTCGCATGAATTTCTATTCAACACTAATTTGAATAAAATTTTACAAAACACCGCCCTCTCATTCTTAGCACATTGTGTCTTTATAAATTAATTTTATAGACGCAAATGTCTAGCCGCTAAATATCTAATGATAGACTTTGAAATTTGAAATCCTATTATTATACAAAGTAGCGAATGTCTAGGACCTACCTAGTTTTTAGTTTTGGCGTGTAATGTGGCCCTTATACGGTTTAGCTGAAATTCCTGATGAATCGATAAATAAAGCAGGGTTCGAAAAAATCCGATTTTTATAATAAATATCAAAAATCCGATTTTTTTGATATACAACCCGGCTAAGAAAACGAAGCGAACTTCATTCTATAAGGGAATTACACGGTTAAAAATGTAAGGTACGGGGATTCCCCAACTTTAAATGAGGTTGCCATTTAGGGAAACAATTTAATCTATTCTGCAGTGCGATCACAGAACTTTATCGAATCGTATATTAACGAATGTTTACGAATGCTCGTATAGTATGGAGTCGGTTGCAAGTTTTGAGTAAGTAACATTGTAATTTTTTATTTTACAGATATTTATGAGTACAACATGTTTACAAACATTCAAAATTAACAAGGACACATTTATTTAAGCTGGCCGTGCGGCAATGGATAGATTTCAATTTTTTCTTAAAAACCGTCTCCATACTTTACGAACATTCGTTAACAAACGATTCGATAAAGTTCTGTGCTCGCACTTTTCGCTACGTGTTGCCAAGGTAAACATTAATCTCCAAAATTTTTAGCGCAGAAGGCAGGAAAAAATCAATCGATATATATCGTGATATATATCATGATATATATCGGCGAACACTAAAATAAAGGAAACTTAAAATAAAGTTACTAGGCATTGTATAACTGCATATATTGTGCTTACGACACAACGAAGACAAAATATTTTAAAAAATGAAGAATTCAATGACTTTTAAAAGGATAGAACTTGCCCACCTAAGTATTATTATTTTCTGTTTAGAATTCAATTGTTTTAACGATCATAGACGTAAATAACTTACGACATCAAACATATCTAAATAACAGTATCAAGAAACCGTTAACCAACATGGCTCAGTTAATTAACAAGCTATTAATAAGAATGCGATATTCAGCAATTCGAGGATAGGGAAGAATTATAGAACAAAAATTGCTTTTGTAGATGCGGGCGCCCGCTCCTTGACAACAAGCCGCTTCAAAAGACAAAACATCATCTACAACCTAAAACCAGCTTTATATCAGATAGCAATAAGTTTGAAATTACACTGTAATGGAGTTAATTGTATTTAATCATAGGAAAAACGTATAGGCAACGTTAAACAGTAGCAAAAAACATTACGATTAAAATTACTTATCAACGCTACGCCGTATCGCGTGTTTCATACTTGTGTTATTAATTTGTTGGGCATTTCTAATTTTTATGCTGGATTGTAGGTATTAAACGTGACATAGGTATTCTAAAATGACTAATTTAATACGCAGTAGAGTATTCAAGTTGTTGGAAAATAGTAAGTCGGTACTTACCTACATAAATATTATGCAAAATTATGAGAATGTTAAAAAAAATGCAGAGTTTACGGAAAAGATATCTCATTGACTTATTGAAGTTACCTTATAAAATTACCTTAAAGAACCTTTATGACAACTTAAATCACGAAAATAAAATAATACGATACTGTTTATTCGAACCGTACAAATACTAAATAGGTAGATACGTAATTGTATTTTCGCCAATACTCTGAAACACTATCTTTATTCAATAGGTACCAAAAAGTCATAGCGACAAATTCCAAAATTCCTATCGAACCCACGCGCCACAATTCGATTAGCTGCCACGGGCTGCCCGAATAACCCACACAACCTCTCCTGTATAAATATTAGATGTAAATGTGATTATTTACAACACGTTTATTGAATTTAAATTGGAGATAAAAGATCGACTTCGATTCCACTGGAGATCGGTGACAAAGGTACTTTTGTTGAGAACCCCGTTTTATTTATATGCTAATCAATAATCTTACAAAAGATCCAAACTCATAAATGCGATATTATTAAATAAGTAATTCAGAGATTACAATGATTTATTATTTGGAGCCAATGCTATCACCGATATAATCTATCAATTTCGGATTATGTGTTACCATTATAAAAAAGGGATCTATGTTAGAATGGCGCCAAAAAAACGCACAAATTGTGATTGTTGTGTGTTGACCCAGCACGCGACCAGGTAAGAAGCTCTATACGATATACGAGAGTTAGTAAATTTTATCAACACCTTCACTCGTTGTCTGTAAGTAATACAGATAATATACGTTTAAGATTTTTTTTTAAGTTAGGTATTTGTATTCAACAAGTACCTAATGGTACCTGCGTGCATCTTTAAAAAAATATTGGGAAACCCAAACCAAGCATTCCTAATTTAAGAAAATGTTAACTTCAAATATCAACCAAAAAAATATTGTGCAAGAATAGTTGAATCTTCATTAATAATGACAATCTAAAAAGACACACGTCAAAACCACGAAGAAAAAAAAGGAAAACCGCCAATTATTTCAATTAATGAATCCGTCATCGGCGACACAGGAAAAGGAAACTGGCGGGCGTGCTACAGAATCTCAGCTAAGTATAGTCGCGATTGTGGACTGACTGACAGCTACTTTTGATTAATTAATTCATGCCTCTCTATTCGCCGAGAGAGTATAATAAATCGTGCGTACTCTTTGGCCTCCCCTGAGATGTCGCCAGAGCGTTAGACGTCGCTGAATAAATGATTAAGACCAACACGAATATCATATCTGTCCGTCCTGACCGAAATAAACGTCTAATGATCTCTTATATAGGTACCTGCAGGTAACCAATAATAAAGTCGTCAGATCTAGTTTCTTCAGATCATTAAGATTCCTGGATAGCTAGTACAGAAATAATATTTCTGCTTAACCTATTTTGATAGTGCCGTCACAGACAGGATGGAAAAAACTTGTGTTCTTTTTTCAAATGAATGGCGGCAAAATCGTTCCGCTTAATAAACAATACACAGTTGAATTTCCTAGAGCGACACATGTGGCAAAAGGTTCGTCTTTCGGCCTGCATTAAAATTTGAATGAAACCAAATCTTGGGACTTAAAATTATTAATAATCATAACGGGGAGGCGCCATTTTGAAAAGCATGCCGCCCTAGTCGGGCAAACAATCCGCACGTGTGGCGAAATTGACATTTTGACAGATAGGGTTCTATCAAGTCGTGTTAGATAAATAGTTTTTTTGTAAGGGAACGCTATCGTCGGCCATTTTTCGAAAGCTTTTTAGGGTTCCATACCTAAAATCCTACAGGATATGCGTCGAACTCCGTTCATTAAATTGGTCTATCTTATAAAAGTATTAAATAACGACTGAAAATAAAAGTAAGTCAACCTTAACACAAAAACTAACAAAAAATAAACAATTCTGCAGGGCTAGCATGCAACCATCGAAAAATAGTCGAATCGACAAGATAAATATTAAGTATTTTGTTTGTTTTATTCTATTATGTAAGCTAATATGCGCACCATAATAGATAGAATTACTCAATTTGATACCATGATTAAGACCACAGAACCAAATATGTCATAATCTTAATAAATTACATACACTAAATACCTACCATATTCTAAGAAAATATCGATAAAAGGCCCGATTTATCGTTGTCGACGGTGGCATGCTTGCCCCGCAGCGCAGGTCTAAGTAATAGGTGGTAATAGGTAGGTAATGTAGGTACCTAAAAATTGCATTTAAGCTTATAAGAGTAGGTTAAGAACAGATAAGGGTAATATTATGAAATTATAATAATAATCTTCTTTAAAATTGTGGAGAATTGACAGAAAATTTACATATAAAAAAAACACACGGCAGATAGTGGTCCTAAAAAATATAAACAATCAAATTGTAGGTATTTGCATTAGATAGATCAATTTTTACGAATGTTTATAATTGTTATGAAAGCTCAAGCGCAAGTTTATGATTGTTTATTTATTTATTTATTTGGATTGTTATAAAAAACACAATTTATGATATATGATAATAAAGACCTGCTAGTGTTACGCCGTCATCATCACAACTCCGTGTAATGAGCCCCCTGTAGGGCTATGAGGTTCTCCTCTGGGTGACGAGGAGGTATAGGCCGTAATTCACAAAGCTGGCCCAGTGCTGGTTGGTGGATTTACATACCGTAACAGTAACTATTTACCTAATTTAAAGTAGGTACCTACAGACCTCACAGTGTGTGGTCCAACACTAAAATTACTGCTTCATTTTTTTTTCCTACGTAAACCCTATCTAGGCTTCCGCCCTAAGCAATCAACTAAGCTCAAAATCCCTGTACCTACTATGGAGATTTTAAGTAGAATATGATCAAAGTATCTAATAAGTATAAAATCCCCATAAAATCACTTACTTAATAGTAAATCTTTTAATATCTATTAATAGCTTAATATTAAATCACTAACTAGGTACCTAGGTAGGTAGGTACATAGAGAACAAGCTAAGAAAAGATTTTGATACCATGTAGAGAATTAAGGGGCAAACTACCTACTCCCAAACTGGAGGATCGAATCTCAAATTACCTACGGTGTAGCGTTTTAGACCACTGCGCCACGGAAGTCATCTGGACAGTAGGTACCTAAACTTCCTAATCCTAGAATCCTACGGGAATACTTACCTACATACATAAGGCAGAACACCAGAGACTATAAAACCATCTGATGTCACGTTTGACAAAATTTGGAGGTGTTATAATGATGGAGAGAGACTATTGCAGTGACAGAAGGTCAGCCTATAAACAGAGTTCCCTTAACTGACTTTTACAGTATGACCGGGAAGAGAAGCAGCTGGTAAATTCATGGAAATTCCCAGTCCAGCATGGAAGGGAACACATACCTACCTAATTGATTTAAAAATCACTTTAGAATTAGCACAACATTCCTATCAAATCTCGTCTCTAGTTCAAGTCATTTATTTCAACCTACATTTACAAGAAGATTTATTAGAAGAAGGATTTTACTATCTTATTACCTATAGGTACCTAATTAAGTAATGCGGACACGCTGGCATTTATTAATAGGCCCTAGGTCTTTCTATCTTATCTTTTCTTAGGTACCTACCTACCTATGTAGATAAGTTTTAGGGTAGCTTCGGTAGAATGAACATCCAAAGCCTACTGTTCTTTGTATGACACAATTAATCACCTAATTATCTACCTACCTACATTAATCTATCATATTGCCCCAAGTAATAATATAAACCCAGTTGGCTTGGGTCCCCAAAAGCTAACGACGCGACGCCCCGGCTAAGCATCAAAACAACTTGCCGCAGCTAAACACTCAACTTTTAATAAGAACAATAAGCATCTAGAAACATATTGAACGATAATGAGTTAAATAATGATTAGATTCGATGTAGCCAAGTACACCGGTATGATTATCGATCCTATAGGTATTTATTGACCTAATCGCGTCAATGTTGGCATTATTTATACCTACCAACCTACCCTAAACTAGCTGACTCGTCCGCCTTATGATAACGATATCAAATCAAAGTGGGTAATTATAGTATCGACATTGTCATATAAAAACAATGTTAAATGTAAATAAAACACATTTATATTAGGAAGGTACTTATACCTATATTCTCACCGAAAAATACTTCTGCTTTATCCGAGTCATATTAAGAAGAAATGTGTTGATAATTCAAATTGTTTATTGGTTGGTAGGGTATAGTTCAAAGAGGGCAACAATTATCATGTTATTTTTAATTAAGGGTAGGTAGCCCCAGCTGTTGCTAAATATCCATATCATAATAATTGATTACACAGATATGCAAATACAAACGATATTTTAAGTACACAACAAAAACTCTTCAATTGCATTTTTTCCGACAAGATAAATTGTTACCCACTTTTCTTACAAGAAAACTCATTCCAAATTCAAATTAGTTACAGACATTCAGCACAAAAACAAAACAGAATGTTTTTTTCAATCAATGAAAGGAATATTCGCAATGAGTGAACTTGAAAGCGCTTAGGTCTATCTAGGGCTAACTCACCACCGGGCTGTCGTCGCCTAGGTCCGAATCGCGATCGGCGTCGGCCATGGCATACGCCGGCACCGGCTCACGGTTCTTTACCCGAATCTTGGCGGTTTTAAAGCTGCTGGCAGGAAGAACACGCCACAAGGGTGCTGGAAACACGGGTCACTCGCGCACTGACATAAAACGATGCGGACACAACCGACACGGTATCGCGAACGATAAAGTATGCGCGTCGTCTGCCCGTGCACGCTCGCTCGCCCCTCTTCGTTTCAGCTCCGCCCACTAGGCGGCGCTCGGCGCGGCGAATCAAGCCGGCTATATCAAATTGATATTGTAAATTACGCTCCGCCTTCGCTTTTATATTATTTTATTGTTTTTATTCGAATGTAAGTATAGAATAATTGCGTGTATCAATCGTTTGTTATTGGACGCGATTAACTTTTGGTTGTGAAAGTACTTGGAGATATAATGGTTAAGCGTGATTAACTTTTTGTTATTGAGTTTGTAGTTTGTAAATTAAGTATTTAGATTACCTAGTAGTACAAGTTAGGTTGTATCAACGACGCTGTATTATTATTTGTCAAGACATGGGTACCTCCTTCTAATTTATTTATAATTAGATACCTAGGTATTACCTACTATTCTAATCATTAATAGGTATTAACGATACCACGGTAATAAGTTTATTTTGTACCTTACTATGCTACCTACCTATAACCTACGTATGATAGGGTAGATTAGCCTGTTCTCGAACAATTTGTGAAGTGGTCAACTTTATTCACCAAAATAAAAATGATACCTATCGAGTGAATTTAAACTAAATAAATTTAACACACTTTAAATATCTACTTGGGTACCTATACCTACACTATTTTGTTATGAATATTGTATTTTTTTGCATGTGTTATGAATATTGTGTTTTTTGGCATTAATTTAAAGCCAAAAATGTAGTTTTTGCCAGTTTTTGGCCAAAAAGTCTTGTTTCTGACCACTAGTTTCCTAATGCTCGTCTGAATTCGCGTTTTTAGTAGGTAGGTACCTACTTACGATATTTCTACCTTATCTATACTAATATTATAAACTCAAAATGGGCTCAAAAACTACTGGACCGATTTCAAAATTTCTTTTACCATTACTTAGAGGGATTCTTCCGAATCCGTAGGTATAGGCTACTTTTTATCCCGAAAATCCCGCGGGAATCGAAATTGCGCGGTTACAACCGCGCGCAACAGCTAGTCTAAAATAAAATATACCTAAGTAGGTACCTAATGCGGTTCTGCAAGGCTTCTTGCAGGCGTTTGAAAACTGGTGCCTTTCAAATTTAGTATCCAGTACCTAAGTAAGTTTTCTGTAGTGATAATGAGGTGAACGAGATCTGAACATTACCTACAATGTTTGTTTGTTAAAATTTCAAAGTAATCCACCAGAGTTCAAACCTCAAAATATAAAATTAGAGAAGTTAACAGTTGCTATGATTGAGCCCATCCTCGACCACCCTGATCGAGAACAGGATACCTATTCTCATGAAACGAAGAACCAGATCCCATTACCTATATTAAAGTTATGTAACGAATTATTCAGAAAACGAATGTAGGTATTTCCTAGTTTTAGGATCTAATGGGCTCGAGTAGCATTAGATTCGCCAATTTTGGATCTTTCTAATGACAAATTAGGAGAGTTCAAATTCAAAAGTTGCTCAAATAAACTCTAAGTTTGACATACCTAACTAAGAGCGACTTAAAATTAGAAATTGTTATATCGAATACCTACCTATGGCTCAGTATAGGTACCTACTTGATTCCCTAAAGAAACATATATTATAAATAATATAAATACCTACACAGAACTAATAATATAATACCACAAATGACTTTATGACTTTTTTGAACTTGACTCTGACTTCCCCATTTCCATGTCCACGTCCACGTCCTGTCTTTGTCCACGACTATCCTCATCTCCATCCACATTATCTGTATTCTCTCTCACCTCTATTGCTACGTCTATCTCTGCTTCTATCTTTACCTCTATATCTATGTCTACGTTTCTGTCTAGTAATTGATTGCCTATGGTATAAATATAATAGTAGACTCCAGAAGATCAACTCGTTCATGGGTCAATGTGTACGCTTCATTTTATAACAAAATCCTAAAATATTTAAGAATAACCCTTCGATAGATTTAAGGATAAGTGTTATGTGAAAAGTTTTACTTTAAGATATCCGGATACAAGAAGTTGGGATTCCCTGGCTGTAAATTGTTATTATGTAGGTATTTTTTTTTCTCTTATTTTTAAAAGATGATTGCTGTTGAGTTTCTTGCCACTTTTTCTCAACAGATCGACTTTCCGAAGTGGTGGTAGTGGTGGTTCAGTTCAATTTGTAAATTGTTTGACTTATTTCAAATGTATTTAAATACATAGGTAGGTACTTACGAAATAAAGAATATTTGAGTATGAGTTTTGAGTTTGAAATTCGAGGCCGCAACCTAATGTTTTTACAGAATAGTCTTCTATTCACTAGTAACATTCCAATTAAAGCTCCTTTAATTTGGTAGCAGTCTGTTCTGCATTGTGTGGTCTTGCGTTGTCCTGCCTGAAGCAGCAGTGGCCTTGTGCGATTGATTGACCAGTCTTGCTTGTTTAGCGACTAGCTTATCCATCATTATTTGGAGCTGACTAGGTACAGTAGATATCTGCAGTAATCGTCTGGCCAGATTTAAGCAAGCTGTAGTGCACTTCCTATTGGCGTAGAGTATCCACATTTCATCACAGGTAATGATTCGATTTAAAATCCCTTCATTATTGCGCCGGTTTAGTAATGTAACGCAGCAGTCGACGCGCGTTTGTCGGTTTGCTTCACTCAATTTTTTAGGTACCCACCTTTCGAGCTTTCTTATCTTCCCAATTTGTTTCAAGTGGTTTAAAACAGTTTTATAACTAACACCGCAACCTGCAGCTAACTCGGACGTAGTTTACGATGGATCCGCTTCCACAATAGCCTTCAATTCTTCATTGTCTACTTTGGTCTCCGGCCGTCCACTGGGACTGTTCTGTAGGTTGTAATTTCCAGAACGAAAACGTTGGAACTAAAAACGCACTGTGCTTTCTCTAGCGACACCACTGCCATACCTACACATAATTAATTCTTCGAGCCGTTTCTACAGCACGGGTGCCACGGCGGAACTCATATTTTTAAATAACGCGAAATTTTAAATTTTCTATTTTGAAAAAAACAAAAGATATACGGTTTTCGAAAACACAAATTGATGAGTAAATAGCTGTACCTATTAATTTGAATTTCATTTCAGTACGACAAAACACCAATTTCATATGCTTTAAGTACATAATTTTCTAATCAAAGGGCTGTGGTTACTTACTAAGAAACAAGTGATAGATATAGGAAACTAAACCTTTTTGTTGATTTCTAACTTACCTAATAATCAAGATCAAAACACTTTGCTTTTCGAAACCTTGAAGTACGATTTAACCTACCGGTTCCTATATCGTACCAATAGCTACTTTTTAAACAAAAAACGATTTCAAAGAAACTACTCACTTATTATAAATAATTACTACAGAGTAGTAGGTACCTAGATTCAATCAACGCAACTAAGCATCAAAAAATGAACTAAGGATAACCTTAATAGTTTTCTTGCAAAATTAGATAGAAGTTAACGAAGGTACAATAAAGCCACTTTCCCCTATATGGTAGACAAAAAGGTAGTGATTCTCTTGTGAAGAAATTTTCGTGACTTCACCGATTTTTTGAAGGTATGTAGACAGACAACACAGCGCCATCTTTGGTGCCAAACTTAGCAAAGCTCGTGACTATTTTTATTTTATTTTATAGGTAATTTTCGGAAACTTACAGCTATCTAGTTAAAAACGGCCAGTTAAAAGTTTTCACAAATAGGTAGATAGGGGAGACCGGGGCTGGTTGTGACATTTTTTTTTCCAACTGTCATATTTTTGTATTGGTTTCGTTGTTTTACCTGAGTATGAGTTTGTTTGATTAAGTAACTATTTAGGGTCTTTATTAATAATGAATTTTACGTAGAACTCTAATAGCAACAACACAAATATATCAATTATAAAAAAAAAACAGTGTAACTTTCAACCCCGTGCTTGGGGTTGGTTGTTACATTGAACGGGGTAAGTTGTTACAATAAAAAACAAACATATTGTAATAGTTTTTATTAGGAACAATCATCACAGTAAGTTATTGTTTTCATTTTAATAACGTAAAACTATGTCTATAAAGCATTCTTTTGCCTCTACAACAAAAATATCTTTAAAAAATACACACTCAATAAATGGTCTTCTACTTCGTAAGAAAATAAACTAATTTTTAACCTATAAGATTATAAACATCTGTATAAAACATAACATATGAACAAAACGTATTTTTAAATTGAAGAGAAACTATAGTTTAAAAAAGACCATCAAATTTAAAAGGAAAATAAAGCAGTTTAGTCACTGTAGTCTGAAAAATCACTTTCGCAATTCTAACATATGCAATATTTCCTTTAACGCATTTCACATGTGACCAATTCTTACAAATTCTACACTCTGCCCATTCCTCACCAGATTTCTTCGGATCAAAGGCTCACAACATATGAGACAAAAATAACCGACAAGAGCTTAGCTCTAAAGTTTGAAGAAGAAGAACCATTCTCCACTTCGCTTTCTTCGTCAGTGTCATGTAATACCACGAACTTTTTTAGTTTTTTCTTCTTCCAAAATAGCTGCTGCTTGTTCGTACAGTTTTTCTTATATTAGGACGTCCTCATCCTACAAAAAAAAACAAAAACTATGAAGCACAAATTATATAAGTCAGCAACAAACTCTATGGGGCAGGTCACCGGTCATGTCACAACCTGCCCCGAGCAAATGTAACTTTTAACCCCAACGCCAAATTTGAACATTCAAGGTCATGCAGTAAAAACGTCGATAAACTTAGCTAAATAAACTTACAACCATTGCAAGACAAAACCATAAGGATGTAAAAATCACAACAAGGACATCTGTGCCTTTATGGAACATAGGTTGAAAACCAATATTATCAAATGTGTAAAATTTTACTAACCTGCAATTTTAATGACACCACGTGCGGACTTCTTTCACAAAAACACTAGCGCCACTGGCTCTAGCGGCGTGGTAGCTGACGACGATGGGAGTATATTTCCCTTTCTAATGTCACTATTACGTTCTCAGTTTCGCAGAAATTCTCACTGTAACTACCTGCCCCTGTCACAACCAGCCCCGGTCTCCCCTACTTACTAATAGACATAAACTAAGTATACTAAATACTTATACATCGACTTAAGACATCAAACATAATAAAACATAATTTTTTTTATAAGTGACTAAACCCGCGTTTGACCTCAATCTCACCTGATGGTAAGTGACGATGAGGTCGAAGATGAAAGCACAGGGGTTTAGGAAGGAACTGGCTCTTTATACAATATTGCCGGAACACATTACCGCAGGAGCGGTAACATTTGGCGGCAGACTTTATATAAAGGGTGGTCGCTAGCCAGGCGGACTCAGAAGGGATCCTACCACCAAGCGAAAATATAAAACAATATAAACAATATACAAAAATACCTAATCATTCCAAATAGCCAAAGCCAAAAACAGGCTAAAAGCGGCTACACACAGTCTAAATTAGGGTTGCCACGAATAGTGATTTGGCCGTACACCGAATACCGCATATTCGGCATCGCGGTTTGCTAAAATACATAACAACATAGATAAATGCAACAGTTGTAATAATCTGTTAATTAAGCACTTTACAAAAAGAACATTCACAAAAGTAATAAACCAAAAAACTTACTCAAACAAAAAAAAACAAAAACAAAATATAGGTAACTAGCTGACCCGGCAAACGTTGTTTTGCCATATAAATAAAAACAAAAATAGATGTTGGCCGATTCTCATAGATACCGGATAAGCACAAAAAATTTCATCAAAATCGGTCAAGCCGTTTCGGAGGAGTATGGCAACGAAAACTGTGACACGAGAATTTTATATATTAGATATTAACACGCATAAATGAAACGTATTATTTCAAAATAGCGGCCCTATAAACATACAGGGTTACTTTTTATTGGACCCGCATCTGTTGAGGGGTTATAGAGCACCTAGGTCAAAACGAACCATTTTCACTATGGAACCACCCCTCCTAAAATTTACCGTTTTTGAGTTATTTAACAAGTTGCGAAAGTATGGGCGTAAAATAATAAATTTACAAATTTACGAAATTTATTATTTTCCGGTGACATATACATAAAACAAGATACATACAAATTAACAGGAAATATAAAAAGCATTATTTATCATAGGGCGAGAGAAAAATCATTCGATAGGGTCGCCTTGAAGCTCTGGACGCTGGAGACGAAGACGTCAACATGCGGATGTTTGTTTATGAACGCGTTCACCCGCTCGCACGCCCTGACGGTGACAGAATTCTTCCTATAGTTGGTATTTGCAACTGGCACGTGTAGCAGAGCTGGATGTCTATAGACCTTAGAGTGCGTGCAAATACCTATCATAGAAAGTAGTTCTGGGGCTTCGATTTTATTACTCAACAATTTTGAAACATTGCAGGTACCTATCTGCTATCTCTCTCCTATTTCTCAAGGGTAAAATGTGATGGCGCTGGTACCTGGCTAAATAATCGACGGCCCGAATACGACATTTGTATTGAAGAAACTGCACAAAACGTTTTTGAATCGATTCAATACGATTAGTATGAACATCATAGGTACAAGGGGTTCCAAACGGATGCTGCATATTCAGATGGCTTCGGACAAAAGCGCAGTGCCTATATTATTTTGAGAGTTTTTATATTTTTAAATTCAGAGGATATGCGCATAACAAATCCAAGTGCCCTTGATGTTGTTTATGTGTTTATCTGACATTAACTTCGAGTTAAAGGTGACGCCTAAATCAACTATAGTATCAACTCTTTTAGTAATGCTATTGCTAAAAGAATAATCGTAGGGGAAGGAGTATTTTTTTCTACTATACGAGCAAATATAGCACTTGAACATGTGTAACCGTTTAGATCAAGTTTATTAGTTTTACAATAGTCAGAAAATGTTTTTAGGTCAAGTTGAAGAATATAGCAGTCATTAAGGGAATTAATTGGATTCAAAACTTTCATATCATCCGGGTACCTACTATCGAACCAATTGAATTATGACCTACCATAAGCTCATTTTATAAGCAAATCGTCTAAACGCTAGTTGGTCGAAATACGCTTGAAGATAGGTTTCCTTGGTGACGAACTTGTTACCATTTCATTCAACACTGTAGTATCTAAAACTTCCTAAGTGCATTATAAGCGACAGATCCAAAGATAAAGGTAAGTTTTTGACAGATCTTACAAGTTTGACAGTTTCAAAGGAATTATTATCAGCAAAATGGGTCTTGAGTCAGTTGGTTCGATAGTACAATAATATATGCTAAGCTAGCTTGATGGTAATATAAACATAACCTGAACGTTCTCGTTACCAAACAGTGAGACTACTGCCCTGCAGTGGGTACATTAAAAAGCGTTGTATTACCTAAATCTATGCTTGAATTGCCTTTGAGCTTTTATAAGACAAGTTTATAACAGCCTAAATTATAAGATCACATCATGTCTTTTTATTCAATTTAGTATTCAATCTAGACTGCTGGTCTGTATGAAACCATCTGGAAATATCAATAATGGAAATACATTTAGATTTTCGCGACATTCTATCGCGTAGGAAAAGGTAGGTACTTCTCACATCCGACGCCGTCTAGTCATATTTGATTGAAAAAGTATTTCAACGTTTGATGGGCCAGCTCTTGTGTTAGTTAGGATTTTATCCAAAAAAGCTTATGGGTTAGTGGTTAATGGCGGGTTTTAGGGCGACATACAATGATTTCATCCCAAAATATGTAATCCGATTTTCAAATATTTAAGATTTTCTTTTTTTCCTTTTTTTCTCCTTCAAACATCAATTGTACGTACAAACACGAATGGTCTGATTTGAATTGTCTTTTAGTTTTGCAATGGTGATTATTTTACTTACGATTAATAAGCAACAACAAAATTGTTTTGATGTGATTTCCAACAGAAGCTACAGGAAATTTAATAAAATAAATAAAAATAAATAAAAAACACAGACAATCACACCAACTACATGGCCCCAAAGTAAGCATAGTTTGTGATATGAGATACCATGTAGCGAACTATGTGGGAACCTAGAATATACCTAATAAGTACATATGTATACACTGGTGACTGGTGACAAATTTTACATTCTGAAGAAGAGCACTCTGTTCTCGATTCTGATTATAATTATGGAATAAAAGTAGGTACTTAATTTTTCACTAGAATTTCCTATAATAAATACTACCATGTTACTATTTACTTTAAATACAACTGAGTCGATCGCAGCACGTGGACTGCCACGAGGTTCTCCATTCTTTGCGTTGCGTAATCCATTCTTTAACTTTCGGTTAAGTTTACTTAGTAAATATTTAATATCTATTTTTTCTTATAGTTTTGCTCTTCATGTATGACATCAAACTATCACGTCCTTGAATTTCAAAAGTGACCCACCAGTCTCCCTGTACCTATATAGATAAACGCCCAGACCCGGAACATTTTTTTTTCCAGTTCCGTGCGGAAATTGTACCCGAACCCGTCTGAGACAGTGTAAACCCGTCGCCAAAGTGGTCGTAAAGTAAAAATAAAAATGTTTTCTTTTGGAGAAAAGTTAACAAGAACAGCTTTTTTTCAAATAAGTGTTGAATTTAGGGTGAACTTTTTTGGCTATCAAAATGACAGGCGCGGTCCCAGGAGGTTCACAGGGGACATGACCGTCCCAAAATCATGAAAATATGAACCCCTTAAAAGAGTTGAAGCTATAAAAAGATACTTCTGAATCAAACATTATAGTTGTAAAACCCCCCCAAAATTTCTGTCCCTCGCCTGTCCTACGAAGTACAACAATTATAATTTAATTGCACAATTGTAGAAAATAATGCGAAAACAAAATCAAAAATCAATTTTTTAATCCTTCAAAGGAATTATACAAAGTGTAGGTATTAAGATGCTAACTTGTCACTGTAGTTTTTTTGTAAATTATTGGTTCTCTGTCGATAAGACGAAATATTGCAACGAGAGGATACTAGGACTAGATATGAACTGGTTGGTCATAGAATATTGTCGAAACCACTTGACAAAACGTCGCTAGCACGCCGGATGATATTTATCAGCATATTTCATGTAAAAGCTGGTCACTTAGGTATACCCAGGGCGGATACTATGATTATCCAGATCGCTCGGCTTAGTCATATCGTTAGCTATGGTTTGAACAATAATTACCTCAAGGAAATTGGATTTATTCTCTTCTGTTTGAAGTCGTCGTGGCGCCGTGGTTACTGTGCATATCAAATGATATCGCATGTTAAGCGCGCTCGGTGCGGCCGGTATTAGGATGGGTGACCGCCGACCATTCATTTCTCACGACGACTTCATCTGTGCTTCGGAGGGTACGTTAAGCAGTCGGTCCCGGGTGCTGTATACCTACTTGTATACAGTAGTCGTTAGGGTTTGTCAGAATGATGATGATGATTGGATTTATTTACATTATTTCTTTTTTACTTGATATGTATTATTTATGCACAGATTTTACTCGCCATAATACATTATATCCAACATAATATCCAATGGTGACCGTCATCAATTATGGTTTGATCAATCAGGCCTTGATCAAACTCTCTGATAGGTCTCAAGATCAATGAAGTACTTAAAGTTCTGAATTCAGGTTCTTATTTTAGATACCTTGGTGAGGTAGGTACATAACTATACGAGGTAGGCAGATCACTAAAGTTACCAATGGTCACATTCAGCTAATTTCAACAAAACCTTCGTGAACGAAAATCTGAAATCATTCTTAGATATGTATATTTCCTTCCATTGGTGAAAACTGTTTCCAAATTTGTCAATTAAGTACTTTTTCGGGTTATCGAATTGAGCAGGGACTGGCATAGGTGCAGATTTTTTATTATACAAGTCGCACTATAAAAATATGATACCCTCACAATTGATCCCGTACAAATTTCTCCATAGCCGAGCTACCAAATGCAAAAATATTTTTCCAAATCCAACAACTGGTTTCTGAGATTAGAGCAAACAAAAAATCAAATCCTACAGTTTTATTATATCAGTAATTATGAGTTTAGATTAAAGTAAATTGGCAATATGTATCTAGAACCATTTCATTGCCAATCAGTGTTAAGTCCTGTCTGAAAAGACGACACCTGAAATAAACAACATTTTTACTGTCATCCTCATTTACCTAAATGCAATTAACAGCGTTAAATATAAATCCTAGTTCCCACCTATATTTACCCGATCCCGTTCGAACGTACCGACCAAGTTGGACAGTCGGCAGATACCTCCAGTGATAGGTACAGACAGCAGCAATTAATACGAGGAGTAGATCAATTGCTTGTCGAACTGCAAGCGGTTGGGATGTTGGTGCAAGTTATAAGGGAGAGAGTGGGTTTAAGTACTTACATGAGTTTAGTTTGTTGTGTTTAATGACGATTAAGATGTGATGATGAATAAATGCGAGTTAAACAAACTATTAAAAAAGATGTTGCTCCGACTTTTTGATTAAAAGCCCATTCAAAATTGTGGTAATCGCGCTGAAAACAGGGCCTTCGCGGGCCTTAGCGTCCACGTTCCGAAATGTATCTACTCCTATCACCAAAATGGTCATCTAGGTCTTTTGGTACATGGCTCAATTAACTTCAACGACGTTGGGAATCAACTTGAACTTCCAGCGGTACCTCGGCCCTGCACGGCTTCTAAATTTTTACATGCACCTATGCCCAAGTGCAATGTATGAGGTACCTACTGCAGGCATCTTTGGGATGATATTGTCTTAAGTTTTTACGATTCATAATCTAAAATAAAACAGATCTTTGGGATGGTTCTGCCCAACAGTTGATACAACATGGTTCTATCAACTGGAAGCGCTGGACTCCATTGACCGAAGAGCCCGTAAGCTCATAAGTCACGAAAAAAAAATGCAGAGTCTAGCACCGACGTAAAGTTGCTTGTTTGACCATGTACCTACTATAAAACACTTTTGGAGAGTATGGGAGTGATCTTTTTGCAAGCACCAGCAGCCCACACCATTTCATAATTGGAGTAATAGACGCAGACAGAATTTCCATCCGTACGTGGCGGCTATTCCAATAATTCCAACTGAGCGCTTTGAAAGTTCCTTTGTGATACAAGTCGCAAAGATGTGGAGTGATCCACGGCTATGTTTTCTGACCACTGCAGTCCTGATACTTTTAATTGACACGTTCGATGTACAAAGTCCTCACTATCAATTCTGAAGGCTCCTTCTTCTAAAAATCTTGTTCGTTAAAATGTATAAGCGGCCAGGGGAATACAAAGAGGTCGTATTACTTATAAGAAAATACTTAAATTTATTTACGTCGAGTACCCATTTTATTTTTGTAATCCATACTAATAAAATAAAGCTGAAGAGTTTGTTTTAATCCCACTCGTAACTATGTACAGAAAGCAGCAGATCAAGCGTTACAAACCTGTCAAATTTCCCCAACCAATTTATAACTTAATATCGAGTGCACAGAGTTCAGATTCAATTACAATTTTTTGACAGATTTGTAACGCTTGCTCTGCTGCCTTCTGTACCTTATATTTTTGCATTTGATGTCTTTAGGGTGGGCTAACTTTTTTACAGTATTATTTACATGGCAATAAAAACCAATAAGATCTGTACAACTCCTAAAATTTATATATCAATAAGTTCTTATGTGATACCTATCATAAGAATTTATTGATAGATAAATTCCTATAAGAACTCGGAAGTACGATTTAGTTAGGTTTCTTATAATTGGCATAAATTATTAATCTTATTATTTGACATTATTAACCTCTTAATCATAAGCCATAGAAACCAGTAAAATAAAATAAAAAACACCATGACGCCTAACCTCTCCGATCCTACAACTTAGACCCCCTCATCAGTAATCGCTTCGAGCTGATTGATGAACTCCCTCCCCCGCCACCTCCCCCCGCCCCGCAGTCTTCAACGAGAGATCTATTACTCCGTCTATATTACAGAAATTTGCTACAATTATTGCTTTTTTGTTTGGAGATCAATTAGGAATGGTGAACGAGTTTCAGAAGGGGCTGTGTAGATAGGCTCGTCGATACTGAAGCATTCCTATTATACAAGGTTAATTTTAAAAACCTCTTGCAGGCAGCCTCTCCACATCTTTTTGAGCCTCTCCAAAACTTTTTAAAATTAATACATACATACATACATAACTTCACGCCTGTATCCCTTATACCATCTGATGTCATGTTTGACAAATTTGGAGGCATTATGATGGTAGATAGAGGCTATTGCAGTGACAGGAGGTCAGCCTATCGCCCACAAAAAACCTCTTATAGTACCTCTGTCCCTGAACTGACTTTTACAGTATGCCCGGGAAGAGAAACAGCCCTTGCTGGACTGGGAGCAAAGGAAAAACATTGAATGAGCCATTATTAGTTTTTAAATTTTTAGTTTTCCCGTACAAAAAATGTTTATAGCCTCTGTTTAGAGGTGTAACTCCATTTACTCTGAGCGTAGGTATGCCACGCACCTTGCGCAATCAAATATCGCTTCATAATAATAATAGGTACTTCTTACAAAATGTAGAGTAAGGAGCAAACATTTTTTTGTATTTATTTTTTGTGTTATTTATCAAGATTTGTAAAAAGTCATAGAACAAGTTGTTGGGGTTGATGTGGAGAGGCTGCCCGCAAGAGGTGATGCGTTAATTAAAATTAACCCTGTATAGGTTTTTTTGAAAAGTGACTTAACGCGGATCTTCCATGCAGGACTGGACTGGGACTGGGGAATTCACCCGCAAGACGCATTCACTGTACAACATTTCTGCGGCTAAACTTTTTAAATCTTCTTTGAAGGCGGAACGCATACCCAACAAGACGAGTGGAAGAGCTTGTGTCCAAGAGCCGCCATGGCACATAAGAGATGCCTTCAATTGGCGATGGACACGCTCAATCAATCCGTTTGCACAGGGAGGATAAGCGGTGGTGCGGATACGTTTAAGGCCGAAAGAATATATTAGTCGACGAAACAACGACTCAAATTGGGCGCCGCGATCTGATTATCGAAGATACGCCAAAACGAGAAACCCACTCTTTAGTAAATTTAGTTGCTACTTCTTCAGCAGTAGCTGTGCGCATAGGCCAAACTTCAGGCCATCTAGTCACACGATCAATAGCAGTAAGACAATACCGGTAGTCATTGCAATAGTGAATAGGTTTCTCGTGGATGGACGTGTACCACCTTAGTCTTCATGTTCACTTAATATCAGGTGGCATGGAAGACAAACGTCCCATCCATAACTTATAAAAAAAATAAAAAAGTGGGCAGTGGTCCGATGATATCAATATGGACATGCCTGCAACGACCAGATGACGACCGGCTGGTGTAGCGGTAATGTACATTGCCTTCTATGCCAGAGGTCCTGGGTTCGAATCCCGGCGGCGGCGGATATTTGTGTGATGAACAGATATTAATCGTCAAGTCATGGATGTTTATATGTTTATTTAAGTTTATTCTAATAAAAAATATGTATTTATTCAATATGTATGTTTATGCATTTATCTAGCATCCATAACACAAGTTCTTTAAGAAACTTAATTTGGGCTAGATAATGTTGTGTGAGTGTCAGAAATATTTATTATTATTTATTTATTATTTATTAGATGTTGTGCTGAAAGTTCTTACATGGGAAGACACATATCTCGTCACTCTGCTGCGTTGGCATGCTTCACAACTAAGGGACCAGTCCTTGCAATCCTTTTTAATAGAAGGCCAAACTCAGGAGTCAGTTTTCGGCTGAAAAATGCTAAAGGCTGCCAGTGACCATTTACTTCCTGCTGCAAACAAGCACCGATGTGGATACCTCGTGACCACTGATTCTGCAAAGCACCTATATGCTATAAATCCGGTTAAAAAGAGTTTTTTCGAGACGATTAGGCGTCTCTCACTTTTACGATGAGCGTGACGTAAAAGGCGATTAATCCGAGTGACCTTCGCTAGGTGGTAGGACCCCTACATACTTTTGCCTGCTATTCGACCACCTCTCATATAAACCTTGCCACCAAATATCACCACTGTGGTCGTGATGTGATGCTTCATTGTTTTACTATAGGATCCAATGCCGCGTCACGCGTTAGGGTGGCCAACTTTTTTTTCTAGAAATGATATAAAATATACTTATAATTGTTTTAAACTATCGCGGTTATTTTCACTATGATTTAATGTATTTACGGGATTCTTACCACGATTCTCGATTTTATTTTCCCACGTCCGATATTTCGATGCTGTTACTTGTCAGTCCGCGATCATGGTGCTTGTAACAGCATCGAAATATCGGACGTGCGAAAATAAAATCGAAAATCGTGGTAAGAATCCCGTAAATACATTAAATCAAATATACTTATATTTGAGTCTCAAAAGAATATCAAACAGTATTTTAGAAAAATAAACAGTATTCAATTTATTTAATGTTTTGAACACATAGTTTTGGAGCTTCTTGCACAAATTATTCATTAAAGTTATAGCTTATTAAGTGTTAAGCTTTTTATGCTGAAAACAGTATTTTGTATACTGTATTTTTGTTTAACAGTAAACAGTTGGCAACCGTAAGAGTACCGTACCACCGTATGTAGGTACATACGTACTACGGCACGGACGTAGCAGTTTTTTTATGAACACGCTCGTAGACAGTCCTGACGCAGCGTTGGCCCTAGGAGAGTTTTTTCCTAAATCCACGTTTTTTGAGGTTAAGCCTCATCTCCACTTAGCATAAGGTGAAATAGTTGTCAAACGCAGGTTTAGAGAACTTTAAGAACTTGGGCTATTGACCAGCTTGCACTTCGTGGAATCCACTTTGTGATACAATCTTGACGATAGTGCATAGACAATATTCACATCATTTACTCTATAATCCATAGAAGGTATTTAACTTTAGTTTCAATCCAAGATTTCTTGATTATAAATTAATAGTAAACTTACCTATAGTAAAATGTTTCGCTCTCGTGGTACCTAACTCTCATAGCAGCTATTGTTGATGTAAAAAAAAATTGTGTACGAAATTGAATATTGTATGTATTTTAATCCACTTCTTACTGATAGGCAGTTACAATGTTTTGCTAGTAGTTTAAATATAATTTTAAGTTGATTACATTTAATAATGCTCAATCAGAAAGTATAAAGAAAGAAACACATTTATTCAGCAAAACAAGAAAAAACAAATAACAAACCAAAAAGAAATACAATATAAATAATCAACGAATGCAGAGCATTAAAAAAACCGACTTCACGTCAACACTTTGGCCGACTAATAATGTCATCCACGTAAACATTCTTTGAAATCATAATAGTAGTTTATGAAACTGTCACATAATACCTAGTTATGTGCAGTTTCATACACTACTTTATCTAATCTCATACACTTCAGTGTAGTGTAGTGGCGGGAATAAATATCTTCAGATATTTATTCCCGCCATTATCGCGCATGCGCCAAAACGCGCCGCGCGGCCACAGAATGTAACGTAGCGCGGCGCTCGCAGGACACAGATAAAAAAATGAAATCTATGGTCTGTTATCTGTATCGAAATGAAAAAAAAAATATTATAACATTGTATTGTTCGAGGTAGTGTGTTATAATTTAATTTTTTAATTTCATTTCGTTATACTATTTTAAAAAGTATGTCAATATAAATTCGTTCTGAGTTTTATATTTTGAATATTATGATATGAGAGTAGATAAATATTTTTTGAAAAATTTGAATTTGAAAATTTCAATGAAGTACCCAACCGAATTCGATGAAATTTATATGGGACCAACTATGAAGAATTTTTAAAATCGATTCATAATTGTCTGAAATATCGTGTAACAAAGACATAAAAAAAAACATACAGACGAATTGAGAACCTCCTCCTTTTTGGAAGTCGGTTGAAAATGCCGAAATGGTCGTAGCTCAGTCAGCATAGTGCCATCAGCCTTAACTGTGGTTCTGATTTTCAGCCGCAACCTTTATGAGTGAGGAGTACAAACTACAATATGGTCTTTACTTGACCACAATTGTAAAAGTATTCTTATATTAAATATGAGTTAACAGTACCAAAATTCAAATATACAATATCCAAAAAAGAAACATAAAATTATTTATTTATTTATTTATAAGGCCCGCCAGGGAAATTTACATCATTTCTTACATCTAAAAATATTAACAATTATAGATAAGTATTAGGTAAGTACCTGGTACACAAGAATCGATTATACAGTGTGTCCGCGCATGTAGTAACAAAACTTTAGGGGCAGCCACCACATACCATTTCATCGACGAAAATACCCCATATGTCAGGTCAACTCGAAAAGCCTGCCAATCTGCAGCCATTTATCATCTCCACCTCAGCTTGCGAACATCGGTGGCCCAAGCCGTACGTATCGTAGAAAGAAAGAAAGAAAGAAAATATTTATTTAAGTAACTATCGCAATTTCCTACAATTAAACCATACAAACATTTCGTAGAAGATTATTGTTGCTGTTGTTCTAAAGGCAAAAGAGCAGAATATATGACAACATAAAAAAATCTTTAAAAAAATAGATTTGTATGTATAAATGGTCAGACAAATGTAGGAACTAGATAAATTCACAAGATCAGGACTCTAACCTGGGTCTCCCGCTTGCCGTTCGGGGCGGGTAATGTAACAGTTGGTTTTATGTAGTTTATGTAGCATATTCTTTTGATCTATTTAAGTGTTGATTATTGATTCGTTTTAAGAAACATATGTTTATAAGCAATGCTATTTTACTGAACGTTTCATCTCGATACGCGCAGTGGAACTGTGGAATGCTGGTGACAGTCAATCCTACTAACGTTAAATTAATAAGATATTTATGAAGTAATTAATTTAACATAAACAGTACTTCTATTGAAGCATTTATCTAAGCGTCATCTTTTTTGTTGCAATCGTAACTTTTATACACATCGAACTTCAAATACACGTGTGAATGATGTTGAATAGTTACAGAAATATACCAATAGATGTCGTGATTTACAGCCTGTCACACTTCGTTTACAATTTTACAACAAGTACTACGATCTAATGTACAGAAGGAATCACATGAAGCGTTACAAATCTGTCAAAAAAATTTACTTGAATCTGAACTGTGTGCCCTGGGACGTTAAGTTAAAATTGGTTGGGGAAATTTGACAGGTAGGTACTTACCTAATGTAACGCTTGACCTGCTGCCTTCTGTACATGTCTCTGCTACTAGTCTTACATTTTAATTTATGGACCAAGTGATAAATGAGACATCACATTATACATAAGGCCCGGGCACTATGATAAGCCCAATATGAGTGGGCAATTTGATAATAATTCAAATAATCGAATTGCCCGGGCATTATACATAATGTCAATCACCTTTTGGGCAGATATTTTATTAGTAGGTATTTATAATTTTTATTGTCACTTAAAATTACCAAACGTTAAGCAATTTTAAATAAACATTCTTGTTATTTAGATCACGTAGCAAGGACTTAATATTATTTAAATAAGGAGATGTAATACCTAATACGAGCGACCAAAAAAAAACAAATTTGCGACTAATGATGACATACCGTATCTACTGTTTTATAACCTTCAAAAAATATGAAAATGAACGGGATGAAATATTAATAGTGCGACTGGATTACTAAGTGAGCGATTAAAGTACCTACAGAGTGTTTATTTGACCACAAGAAAGCGAGTTGGTTGGTTAGGTGCGACGACGAGCGTAGCGAGGAGGAACAGTTGGCTTGCATATAGGCCATACGTACCTACAGCGAAGCGAGCGGTGCCGCGGCAGCGGCCGGCGAAGCGCCATAAACCCTAGAGTATACAAGGTACGGTGTTTGTCTTCAATATCGTCTTTAGATCAAAAACAAAGTATCACCGCTGTGCCGGTCGGAGTGGGGGTGTTAGGTTTTTTTCGTTATGGATTAATTTCTGGATTCGGTCTCCACGCTCAAGGCCCGCGATAGAAGCTATGCAATAGCTTAATAGATAGGTAGGTTCTGTGGTGCCACGGTTTGTCAAGCCAACGTTCTATCACGATCACTGGGGTCGTCAACATACCATATCTACTATCGCAACAATGTTTGTTACGCCAGTTTGTAAACATAATTATAAAAAAAAAACAGGGTGAATAAGGTGAAAGAGAGCACTCTGTGTTCGATTCTGATCATAATTATGTAGGTACTTAATAAAAGTAGCTACTTAATTTTTCACTACAGTTCCCTATAAATTAATACTACTATAATACTATTTACTTTACATGCAACTGAGTCCATCGCGGCACGTGACCTGGCACGCGGATCGCTTGCGTTATAAGCTATAGGTACACTAGCGTAACCATGCGTTGAGTAATCAATTCTTTAACTTTCGGTTCATCATCATCACCACAACTCTTTGTAACTCACCCACTGCAGGGTATGTGTATCACCAATCCAAGTACCGACCGCGCCGAACTCTGCTTTACCTGTGATATCGTATGATCACAGTAAACCACGGCGGCAGAACGACTTCCACTATTTATTAAGTTTTGACTTCATCATCATCATCATCATCACAACTCTTTGTAATGAGCCCACTGCAGGGCATGAGTCTCTCCCCTGGGTGACGAGGAGGTTTAGGCCATAATCCACCAAGCTGGCCCAGTGCTGGGTGGTGGATATCAGAATTTTCAGGGCGCCATAGTGGCTTCTGACAAACCCTAACGACTACTGTATACAAGTATACAGCACCCGGGACCGACTGCTTAACGTGCCCTCCGAAGCACGGAAGTTGTCGTGAGAAATAAATGGTCAAACGTTGCTTAATCTGAGATATCGTATGATACACACAGTAACCACAGCGCCACGACGACTTCAGACGACTTAAGTTTTGATTTAACTTTCGGTAAAGTTAAAGAAATTTGGTTAACTCGGTAAGATATTAATATTTATTTTATATTGTATTTTTTCTATTTATGTATGATCTCAAACTATCACGTCCTTGAATTTCAAAAGTGACCCACCAGTCACCCTGTTTAATAATGACCGGGCAATGTGATATATAATGAAGTTTAAATAGGAATTTATCACTTAGCCCGATACTGCGCGGGCATTATGCACAATACCCAAACATTACGTATAATGCCCGCATTAATTACTTGGTCCATAATATACAGGGGAAGAGTGCTTAAGGTGACATACTTTTTGGTTCAAGGCAAATTCTAAATAAAAAAGCCATTTTGAGATTATGTATTATCAAATTAATCAAATAATTATAGTTTTAGAACAATCAACTGTACATAAACTTATAAAACAATAAATAATTGCATTTAGGTTTCTATGTGTAACATGACATAAGCCTGGTGAAAGATGATAGACTACTTATGTCCTTATGTCATCTTAGACTTTAGTATTAATACATTATTATATCAACTTTCAAATTATAGCAGAATCATGCCACACTTAGTAGGTAAATTAAATGAAATTTAGGCTACTCTTGTGATCAACAAAATAAGATGGGTACCTCCGTAGGTAGATACTTATCTATATACTTCCGCCTGATTAGAGGTAATACTTATGCCATCTTGTACCGACGTTTCGTATGCCATCTTACCAAATAGTTATCAAAGTTTTTACTAAATTATCGGCACAAAATCTTTTAAGTTAGAATACATAATTATCGATATTTGGGTCATACATAAGTATACCAATCACTGTTTATAATAAAAATTAATTCTAACATAAATATTCACACCTAACGTCTTTTTATCAACAAACAAAAAAAATCTTTATACAAAATCACGAAAACTTCCCCTACTTTGCAATGCGCTGTCATTCTCTGTCCTGTTGAACTTCGGTACTAGCGCCACCTATATGTATTCTATAAAACGTCACGAGATCACCAAAAGCGATGCCATTTAAAAAAATAAAACAGGTGTGTCATCTTAAGCACTCTGCCCCTATATGAATTAAAACTGTTTATTACTAGGTATAACTATAACTACTATATGACTAAGAGTTAAAATATCTTACTTTAAAATGTACTACCTACACACATTGGTGCAATAACATTTAGGTACCATTCTACTAAAATTCTGACGGTTAATAGTAGGTATTTCCTCAAAACCGTGTTTGTTTAATATCTGTCACCAATATCCACCCCATCAGCATGCGAACCCAGGCAGAACCTCTGACATGGAAGGCAATGCTTTCCTGCTACACCAGCTGACCGCCAGAATGCAGTGGTATTTGTTGTAAGGTAACTTATTTATTACAAAACTTCAACTGTAGAATTGAACCCTGGACTAATAGGTGTGAAGAGAGAACAATGTGGCACTGGATACAAAGATATTTTTGAGGTATCTACTAAAAGATCTTATACATTATTTCTACACCAGTTGAAAGATGTCTTAAGGTCTAATTTTGTTTAATTACCTACAAATGTATAAGTATGTATATGCATAGCCTATAATGGCCTTTCACTTACTTACATATTCTTTTCCTACTCCATCTCAAAATTAATAAATAAATTTTCTGAGACTGACACAACATTATCTAGCCCAAATTAAGTTTCTTAAAGAACTTGTGTTATGGATACTAGATAACTGATATACTTAAGAAATATATAAACATACATATTGAATACATACATATTTTTTATTAGAATAAACTTGAATAAACATATAAACATCCATGACTTGACGACTAATATCTGTGTTCATCACACAAATATCCGGCGCTGCCGGGATTCGAACCCAGGACCTCTGGCATAGAAGGCAATTCATGTTACCGCTACACCAGCCGGTCGTCGAAAATTAATTTTGCCCAATAGGGTTAAGTCCGCAAGCATTGGCTTTTGTCTCATCTTCTCTTACTATCGGGTGAGTCAAATGGAAGTCAAATCAAACGCGCTCTTTCTTACTTCGTTCACTGGTGCTTACACATAAAATAAAATAAAAAAATATTTGTGTCATAACTTTATTACCTTTCTTAGTTATGTTTCAAAACATTTTATTATGGCCGATAATGAACTTAAAATAAATGCTTTTAAATATAAATGATTCGATCGTTATTATCTTCGTTTGTATTCGAAGTGTTAATGTCCAATTCTTTCACCGTATTATGGAAGCTTTGCTTAGCGTTAATCAATACTCAAAATAAGAATAATATCAGATCTTATATCTTTAAAAAAACCTATACTTGAGTAGATTACAAGCCTGAGTAAACTTACATAATACGAGCTGTAATGTAAAGTATACAAGATGTATACAGTCTCATGTATTAAATTAAGGGGAGGTTACAATAGGAACTGTCTGCTCCTTAGGTTGGTTAGGTGCTGCAGACTCTTCTACTTTGGGAGGTTCAGGTTGTCTTGCGGGACCAGTTTTTGTGATGGGGACTATCCTCTCTCCCGATTGTGGTGGTGGCCTTTTGGGAGCTGTGATTGTCAACACGCCATCTGAGGATAACGAGCTGATTAAGTCGCTGACATCGTATCCAGTGGGAAGGATGTACCGCCTTGTGAATTGTCTGGAGATGTAGCCGTGTTCGTCTGGTTTTTCTTCGTGCTTTCCTTCTACAAGGACGCTGTTGTTGGAGGCTTTCACTGTGATTTCTTCAGGTGTGAACTGCTGGACATCTAGGATAACCTGGAATAGAAATAAGAAGTGAGTTTAATAAGTAGGTACATATGATTTGTTTAATTTTTTTAATATCTTGTTGGAATAGTACCGAAATATCTAGATTTCAATATAAATTAAATACCATGGTAAATATCCCGTTTCCAAAGTTAATTCAAATGTTAATGACCACGATAGTTTAAAACTCATATTTTTTGCGTATAATTGATAACTGAGTTGATTTATCAGGATCTACTATTTTGCGTAACATCGTTGGTCCCAAGTAAACCATGCTGAATTAATGTATGTACTTGTATCTCTTTTCTTAAGTTACCTCAACTGTCAACTATCGACCAATTTCAATCACCTCCATACTTTGCAAAGTCATGGAACGTGTATTGAATAATCGACTCCTGGCATACCTCGAGACCAACGAGCTCCTAAGCGATAGCCATTATGGTTTCCGCAACGGACGCTCGACCGGCTATCTTCTCGTGTATACCACTCACTTATGGAGTGAGGCCTTGGAGGGTCATGGTGAAGCAATAGCTGTATCCTTAGACATTTCCAAAGCCTTTGACAGGGTCTGGCATGATGGTCTCTTAAGTAAGCTCCCAGCATATGGCATACCGATTGGGCTCTGCGACTGGATATCTGATTTTCTGAGGGAACGGTCAATTCGAGTAGTGTTAGATGGCTACTCCTCCGACCAAATGGCAATTAATGCCGGGGTACCTCAGGGATCTGTTCTCTCTGCAACATTATTCTTGCTGCACATTAATGACCTTTTAACACCGGGCATTATTGGTTATGCTGATGACAGCACTGTTGTAGAGAGATACGTATCCAATGCGCGAGCGAGCCCCCGTGAAATCAAGAGTCTAAGAAAGTCAATGATTGAGCGCGTTGATTTGACCTTACGGAAAGTATCCGATTGGGGTTAGTCGAATTTGGTCAAATTCAACGCGTCCAAAACTCAGGCGTGTCTATTCTCCGCAAAAAAAAAAGAGCACCTTCACATTTACGCCCACTTTCCAAAATGTATCTGTCCCCATCACTGACCATCTAGGGCTTTTAGGCGTAACTGTAACATCCAGTTTAAACTTCGGTCAACAAATTGTGTCCATGGCTCAAGTAGCTTCGAAAAAGTTGGGAATCATCTCGAAGGTACGGCGGTACTTCGGCCCTGCACAGCTTCTTAAATTATACACAGCTCAAGTGCGATCATGCATGGAGTACTGCAGTCATCTTTGGGATGGTTCTGCCAAATATCAACTAGAAGCGCTGGACTCCGTTGACCGAAGAGCCCGTAAATTAATTAACGACGTCGACCTTACAACCAAAAAACTGCAGACCTTAGAGCATCGTCGTAAGGTTGCGTGTTTAACCGTGTACTACAGAATACATCTGGTGAGTGCGCCAGTGCTCTGTTTGAACAAATTAAACCCTCACCCTTTTACCATCGGACTACTAGACGCAGACAGAACTTCCATCCGTATGTGGTAGATATTCCGAAAAGTCGAACTAAGCGCTTTGACAGTTCCTTTTTGATACGGGTCGCCAAGGTTTGGAATGAACTGCCTGCGTCTATTTTCCCTGACCAGTATAGTCCTAGTACTTTTAAGCGTCGAGTGAATAGGTTTCACGTGGATGGACGTGTAACACCTTAGTCTTCATGTTCACTTAACATCAGGTGGCATGGAAGACAAACGTCCCATCCATAATTCATAAAAAAAAAAAACCTCAAAAAATATATTAAGTAAATTTAGTAAAATAAGTAGGTACTCTATAAGGAATGCTTACTTCAAATTTTTCCTTTGTCATATTGATGGTAGAAGACGACTCCTGGCGTGCCAAGTTGGCTCTCCATGGTCTGAAGTAGCTGTTTCTGAACAGAGAGCTGGAAGGGTAGGTGGACAGGGAAGAGAGCAGGTCATCCTTGCGAAGACCCAGGCCGAAGTGCTGGTCGAGCAGTCTTGATGGACGCTCTCCCCAGTCGTCCCACCAATCACGGAACATCATTGGGACCATAGACATCTGGAAGAAGAAGAAAAAAAAACTCTTGATTATTTACTGTGTAAGGAAAATTAATCTCGGAATATACTAGCAGTCGCATTAATTTCATATAATAATTTTTCATTTGACAGCATAATGACAGACTCTCGGGAATATATTGTATGAGGAAACTCCCATGGTTGTATTGAATTGTGGAATTATCTAAAATTTATGACCTGGATCATTGATTCGACTTAGCTTTGCTCCTATTGTGGGCCTTCGCCAGCTGATGCGCGTGCGCGAGAAATGGCGAGTCCTTTACCGACCGAAAAAAAAAAATGTACCAAATATCTTTCTCAAGTGTTCTATTGGTTTCTTTCAATGTATTATAAATAACTTATTATAAAAAACACGTAATGTAACACGAAAAAAAAGGATTCCAGAATTCTCATTCAAGAAAATCTAGAACTAGTAGCTAAGCTGAAAAACCGTCCGAAACTTCCAGTGAGCATATGAATAAACACAAATGCAAGGCTTTCTTTATTACAATATAAAAAAAGTTACAATGGGCCGTATTCGATATCGCAATATATTTTTTTTTATTTGTCGTAGTTTTTCAGTCTCTACTTTCAGTGACCAAACTCTAGAAACTGCCTACTTATTCCAATAGAGGCGCTGCTTACGCTTGACCCATAATAACTGTCAAATACCATTGTAAAAGTAAATTTTATTATGATTTTTATCAAAAAATTAGAAGTGCGTTATTGCGTAGTCATAAGTTTTAAAGAAAACTAGCTGTTGCGCGCGGTTTTACCCGCGCAATTTCGGATACTGCGGGAATTTCGGGATAAAAAGTAGCCTATGTGCTATTCCAGACTGTACACTATCACTATGCCAAATTTTATACAAATCCGTTGAGCCGTTCTCCCGTGATTGAAAGACAAACATCCATACATCCAGATATCCATACATCTAAACTTTCACATTTATAATATTAGTAAGATGGATACCACAGTTTCTCCGAGGATATACACTTGCTTTTGTTGTGAATGTTCTTGATTTAAACTTTTGTGGAAATGTACATATTACGGTCCACATATTCCTCATTCTTATACAGAAAAGCAAATTATTATATATGACATACCACTAGAAAGAACACTGAACAAGCAATTTCGATAGCAACTTGTTGATTTGTGATAGTTTGTTATGGGTCAAGCGTATGAAGCGACTCACATTTGACTTTAGAGATACCTAAAATTACAGAGTGTAGGTACAGAAGGCAGCACATCGAGCGTTCCAAATCTGTCAAAAAAATGTACTTGAATCTGAGTTCTATGCCCTCGACATTAAGTTAAAATTGGTGGGGTAATGTTACGCTTTATCTGCTGTCTTCTGTACCTAATGTCAAAATGAGCTCAATATCTATCTTAATTTTGCATATCTACAGTTAAATATCTAGTTGTTTACGTTGGCTGTAAATCATCAACAATAATGTCTGTAATTCAGCAGCTCTCGAGATAAACAGCGGGTTATTTCTGGAATGATCTATTTCCAGGTGTTAAGGTATGCGTCCATTGGAATATGTAGATATTTTGAGACTCAACCGCTGTTGTGTTCAAATTTTGTTTACGACTTATTACAAGGTGAAATTGTAATTATTTTGATGCTTAAGTCGGTTTACCTCGATTAAAAATATTGAATGAAGTTATTATATTACAAATGTGAGAGTTTGGATGTTTGGGTGCTTGTTCCTCAATCACGGCAAAAGGGATCGATTTGGATGAAATTTTGCATAATGATAGTGTACAGTATGCAACAGCACATAGGCTACATAGGCTTTTTATCCCGATATTCTCTAGGAATATCTTAAGAAATTGATTAAATTACTTTTTAGTTAGAGATATCTAAAAAGTAATAATAAAGACTAAGTGAAGCACAATATATTTTTACACAGTTATTAAAATTGGATTGTGGAATTTGAATTAATTTTCTTTTACTACGCTTATTACAAAACTTGCGAATCCAATAACGTTGCTTTGCTCTTAATAAGACAAAATACGCTTAAAACATTGAAAAAAAAAAAAAAAATTTTTTAAAACTCCCTATAAATTTATTAAACAACGCATCGGACGCCAAGCTTTATCAGCGTGAAACAACAACATATTATTCTGGAGAGCTTCCACCAATGATTCACCTGAAAATTTTGGCCATGATGCAATCTTACTCTAAATCTATAACCGCTGTTCACGACACTCACATTACTAATGATTTTGTATGCGATATTATTAGATGACCCAATAACGGAATGAATAGTATAAATGACTACTGAGTTATATTTAATGTGTAATAATAAAAGCTAAATTAAAATTACAAAGCAAAAAAAATGCGGTTTTACTCAAGTACCTTAATGTCCCGTAAAATGTTATTGAAAATATTAAAAAGTACTTACTTATGACATTCCTTTCGAGTTATGCAAAACAAATTTTCTGACATTAGCGTACAAACAAACAAACTCGTCAGAATTTTATTCATAGATCGAGTTTTGTTTCGATATTTGTGAGTTATTAACCATTTTATCGGTGAAATAAGTAATATACCGTACTAAAAATATTAGTTAAACATATTGTTAATTTTTACAAGAACGTTGTCACTATATGTAATACCTAGTATAATTTTTACCGTAAAAGTTTGTTTGCCATGCGATTAATGCATTAATTTCTCACCTGAAATTGTTTAGACCAACTAATAATATACAATTAGTACTGGCTCTTCCAGATTTAGTTCACTAAAATAACAAAAACTGGTCACACATTAAATAAAACACTTATTTAACCGAACATTATCATGCACCTTATTATTGACCTTCTCGTTTTGGCGTCTTTACAGACTCTCGTCTCGATTTTTTTTTAAAGTATTTTATTTAACGTAGCCGTGAAACTTAAGACAATATTATAAACTCATGCCTTTACGAATATTTGCGAAAATACCTTGTATTTATTAGTAGGTTTCGTTACACTCTCGCGCTGCTCGAGACTACGATGAATACAGCACTCGTGCGCAGACTTAAATAGAACTACTGACGACCCACTCGGATGATTCAACGCCTTGAACTTGTGGGTGTAGGGTGACATTGTTTTCAGGTTTCAGTATGTAACAATAACTGAAATGTTATTTTAACAGACCCTTACAATAATTGTAACGGTTGATTCTGCAGTAGTACAATGTCTAAATCATACACGATCTAGATATAAAAATTATGGAATAAAATTAAAATACTTATATATATATTGTTTTATGGCATCTTCATCGATCAGCAATTAGGGTAGCAAAGAGCCCTATGAGCTTTTAAATAAAATTAGTAATAAAAATAGTAGCAGCAGGCGGGGACAAGTAATTGGAAAGGAAATTGTAATATACTCACAGACATATTTGTATATGAGAGCACTATATTAGCAAAGAATCACAAAATATACAGTAATCTGTATATTTTTTGACATCCCTAGTCAACCGAATAAGCTAAAACAAGACTTGTGCCGCAGTCAGTGACCTTTTGACCTTTCCCGCACGGGCTGAACTTTGTAGTATCTGTCTTAGTTACCCATCACTTTATTTTTACGCCATCTGTTATCGAATAGATTCCATCAAATCTAACAGCTGTTTTTAGGGTTGACACTTAGATATTTTGATCTAAACTTTGAACTTGTTTTTCGGCCAAATTGTAAGGATAACAAATTTATGTTACTGTTACTTATAAACTACATCACCAAACATACAATCCCCTTAAGTATTATCTCTTCATTATGTTACATGTTGTATACATATATATAACCAGAACCTTAAAAACCATAAAAATGGTGAAACCCAAGTCGATTATATGGCTATGTATGACGACAAAGCCTTAGTGTGCGTCCATATTGCGAGCCTTGCGCGGTTGTGACGACGATGGATACGAAATATCAAACATATGAAACGCGCTGTTGCATCCATACTGTAGAGTATAGTGACTAAGGCGAAAGCCTAATGATCACTGACCTCTATATTTACCACTGGACTGGCTGTTCCGTAAGTTTGACAGCTATTTTTTTGTGCCTATTTGAAGCGCCACTAGCGAGTAGCGAGTGTCCGCAGAACTAATTTTGACGTATATTGCAAGTGGCCGCCAGAGAAGTGCTTGCTTATTGTTAAGTGATTTTATATTTTTTAAATATAAATTCGAATTTTATGTTGTTATTGTTATAAGCATTATATAACAGTTATCAAGAATGAGGACATGTGTATATTGTAAGCGACTAGTTTTAGTACCACGGACACTCGCTACGTCCGACAGCGCCAAAATGGCGATTATCAAACGGGCACAAAAGCACTTTGACAGCCACCAGTCCAGTGGTAAATATAGAGGTCAGTGCTAATGATATATGTATTATCTATGGCCTAATGCGACAGAACGAGCGAGTTAGCGTGCGTAGTTTTCAAACGTTCTTGTTCGCGCTCTCTGGCCCACGGTATTTTCACTCAGAATCTGGTCGCCAAACAAATCTATAGATGGCGTTGTTTGTAAAGTTACAATGTATGAAAGAATTATCTTTTACTTTATTTATATTATTAATTTACATAAAATATATTTTTTTTTGGTTTAGAGAATTATTAAAACAAAGTCATTATAATTTAGAAAATAAGAGCATAGACAGAGTCTCTATCATTCTATGGTTTAATCTTATTTTCAATCAATCACTGATTGATTCTGATTGACCAACTCGTTCATTCCTGCCATTATATTTTTTTTTCATTCGTTTCGTTTCTGCTTACGCGTTTCTGAATGTTGCTTTCGTCTTTTATGCCTTGGATTTCCATTTTTTACCCACAACCACCCGCTACGACCTGGACCCTGCTGAACCCTCCTAACATATTGACCTGGCTAAGCTCTTGGACTTCGGAAACTGCGCTGCAATTAGACCCCTGCTCGTTATTTGGTACTTCGATTTACAAAATGGCCGCGGAAAAATGTTGTGTGCCTCAATGCAATAGGACCCGTAAGTAGTGCTACACTATATATACCGATATATTTACCAATTTTTGTGAAGCGATATAGAAGAAAATATTGTTTATCAAAAAATGTGTACTGAATATTATAAAACAAGAAATAAAAAAATTTCAAAGTGTGTGTTTGTTTTATTTTTATCTCATAGTAAAGACAACTTAGAGGTTCAGGAAAGTAATTAATTATAATTTAAATTAATTTTACTTAACAAAAGTATGAGCATGTATGAGCTTTATAAAGTTTGTATTTACTTTTACTTTATAAAGATATCGAAAATACCCCTGGCTGCTTGCCCTTGTAAAAGTTTTCCAAACAAATATGTAGATGGCACTGAAGCCACATTTTAACTGATGTCTCTCTCAGTTTATAAAAGTTACTTTGTGTTCTGGCCTTACTACGGGCCTAAACAGCAAGCGACCCAATGCGCGGGTGGCGGGGGCAACAAACCAGTTCAGTGTGCAAACCATTTGAAAATAGTTTGACTTATTTCAAGTGTATTTAAATACCTACGAAATAAAGATCTAAATAACTGAAAAAATATGCTAAATAAAAATCACCCGACCAGGACTCGAAGACCATACGAGACCAATTTTTTTTCAGAAATTGTGAATCCCAGTTACAGTGAAGCATTGCAATGTTTGATAATATTTTCTAAGTTTCTGCATTCAAAATGCTCAATTATTCTTAATAACTTTTTTTATATTTAGAACATTTTTTCAGTTTTTTTTACGTTAGCAAAATGACGTAAAAAATGTGCTAATTAATTAATTAAGGTATTCATAAGGGTAATTTCGAGGCGTACCGCCTGGCCCCGGTAGCTCAGTGGAAGAACACTCGTCCGGCAAATGAGAGGTCCCAGGTTCGAGTCCTGTTCGGGTGATTTTTGTTTAGCACATTTTTTCAGTTATTTAAGAATAATTGAGCAGTTTAAATGCAAAAACTTAAAAAAACATATTATTAAATAAAGATTTGTTTTGCCTTTAATAATAATAATAAACGTTTATTTTCAGACCAATGTTTGTCCATAGTTTGTTAGTAAAACATTGTAAACATTTATTAGCCTTTGACTTGAGTCTTGCTCTCTGCGTGTGTGCGTCTGCATATTACTTAGCGTAAAAGGGCGGTGAATAGTGAACTATTAACAAGTGCCATTCCCATACTCAACAAATTCAAATCAACAAATTCAAATTCTTCATACAAATTAAAAAAAACGCATTTTTCTCTGCTATTATTTGTTTTGTGAATACCATCTCGGAAGATGTCTACTGCTGGGCGAAGGCTTCCTCCAAGGTTCGTTTTAGGTCCCTCGCCATCCTAATCCAGAAAAAAACTTGTTCCTACATTATTGACTTAGATTAGACTTAGGTTGCATAGGTGTTTCCAAGCTTGCGTATGGGGCTTTATCCACATCTTATTATCATCTATTTTTTTTTATTTATATGGCAAAACAACGTTTTCAACGGTCAGCTAGTTAATGTATAAGTTTGTATGGATGGATGTATGGAAGTTTGTTCCTCAATCACGGCAAAACATCTCACTCAACGGATTTGGATGAAATCTTACTAATATCATATGTGAAACTTTGAATGGATGTAGTTTATATGTTATGGATGAAATTTGGCATAGTGATAGTGTACATACAGTCTGGAATAGCACATCGGCACTGTTTATACCGGTATTCCGAAAGATTCTAAATTTCAAAACCCACCCAAAACAGCTAGTCCGTATAATTTTTAAAGTTTAGTTTTATCTAGACCTAGAAACCTGTACAAATAATTCATAGATACCAAATATCAGATCATAGTACCAAAATTAAGGAGGGTGACAAAAAAATCATTTAGTGTACCTACCTATGTTTATAACTCATGGTCATCCTAATAGAGTGATGACAATTCAATACTGAAATGAAACTGAAAGGGTGACGTAGGTCGGTACTTTACGGTTTTGCATGGAGTAAGTAGATGTTCTATTCTAGAACAAATATTTTAAGGATACGTGGGAAGAAATTATTAAAATTGTATTATTGTATACACAGGAATATGATCACAATTTTGCGTAGGTACTTTCCCACTGCCTACGTTAATATTCATTGACAAATAAAGTTAATATTAGATTAATAGTAAGAAGTTAATGTAGGCGCCTTTTGAAAAACTGAAAAAGGCGCTTTTCCTTCCATTTTGCACGGTTCAACATGTCATTTTCAGTATCGTTGCAGGATGCTATGACTTTCAGTACGATACCACTTCATCTTGTCTTCGGTCTTCCTGTTCTTTTTGACTTATGGATACTCAGACATTCGTAACAAATTCTATTCATCAAATAAATTATGACAAACAAATAATCGCGTACACCGCGACTACCGCGGATATACAGGGTTAATTTGTGGTCACCGGTCAAATTGTTTTTTATACAATACAGTTCCAAAGCAATGTATACACTTATAACACTTTTTTATGGAACAGTATTTAATTTTGTCAATATTTATCATTTGAAAAACATATTTTTTTGTGTCTTTTAATAATATTAGGTCTTTACCTATGAAATTGCCGTTTTCACGAAATAAATGAACCGTAATTTTTTTATATATTTTTTTATTTCTATTAATCAAAGTAATCACCCATGCAATCAATGCATCTTTGCCGACGCATTAGTAGCTTATTGATGTCTTTCTTGAAAAAATCAGCTGGACGGGAGGCAACAAATTCTTCAAAGGCATTTTGTACTGCCTCTCGGGTATTGAATTTTTTTCCCGGCAAGAAGTTATCCAAATTCTGGAAAAAGTAGAAGTCTGTAGGCGCAAGGTCTGGTGAGTACGGCGGATGACGGAGAACTTCCAACCCCAACTCTTGTAGCTTAGAGACCGTCTGCTGTGCAGTATGAGGTCGCGCGTTGTCGTGCAGGAGCAGTGGAGCCGAACGATTGACCAAAGCTGGTTGGAGACGTGCGAGCTCCTCCATCATTGTGTTTAGTTCTTCACAGTACACATCTGCAGTAATGCTTGTCCCGTTTGGCAAGAAGCTGTGATGAATTACACCTGCGTTAGACCACCAAACAGTGACCATCACTTTTCTAGGGGTAAGTTTTCGTTTAGGGCATTATTTGGGTGCTGAACCAGGGTCCAACCAACTTGCTGAGCGCTTACGATTGTCAAACAATGCGGTTCAGTATTCCTTCATTTGTATGCCTGCGGAGTAGTGCAAGGCACGTCTCCAGGCGTACTTCGCGCTGGCGGTCATTGAGTTCGTGTGGTACCCATTTGTCAAGCTTTTTTACCTTGCCAATTTGACGCAAATGGACGAATATTGTTTTGATGCTAACGTCGAAAGCTGCTGCTAATTCAGCCGTGGATTGATTAATTCGACCACGAGGTTCATTTTTCAGGTCAAAATTTCCAGAACGGAAGCGGGTAAACCAATAACGGGTGGTGCGTTCGTTTGTAGTGTTCGCTCCGTAAACGTCGTTGATGTTGCGTGCCGCTTGTGCCGCTTTGTTGCTACGACGACGGTACTCATACTCCATAATTACTCGAATTTTTAACTTATCCGTTAAACCTGGTCTTTGACATAAAATCAAAAGTCCAAGCTCTGGGTTTGCCAGAGAGCAATGGAGCGTAATATATTGGGAATAAAATTAACTGATCGTGTAAGAAACATCACGCTACGCTCCAAAACCAATATCACGGATGTCGCCCTGAAAGCTGCCAGGCTTAAATGGGATTGGGCAGGTCATGTTTGTCGAATGCCAGAAGATCTTTGGGCTGAAACAACAACCGCGTAGCATCCTGACACTAAACGACCTCGCGGACGACCACGCCGTCGGTGGAAGAATTATCTGGACGCATTTAGCCCAAACTGGCCCACGGAAACAGCTGCTCGCCTTAAATGGAAAGAGAAAAGGGAGGCCTTTGCCCAATTTTGGGACACCCAGGGCTAGTAATAATAATAATAATAAGCTTGGACTTTTGAGACCGAATCCAGATTGGTAGGGTAAAATTCCAGGGTGATTGTCTGAGCCCACTTTGGTTTTGTCTGGCTTTGAATCCTGTAAGCACATTGCTGGAGGGATCAGAGACGGGCTTTCAGTTTCGTAGAAGGGGCATGCGGTTATCCCATCTTTTCTACATGGATGTACTCAAGCTGTTAGCTCCAACGGCTCCACGATTGGGGGAACTGCTAAAAATCGTGACAGATTTTAGCAGCTCCATCAATATGGAGTTCGGAGTGGACAAGTGTGCGGTTGTTCATGTCGAAATGGGAAAGATTACTCGCTCTCAGAGGGTAGACTTAGGTCCCGTTAACCAGAGAGCTCTTTCCGAAACTGAGGCATACCGATATCTGGGTATGTCACAGAACATTGGTGTCGAGGAAACGAGCGTAAAACAGTCTGTACGCGAAGTCTTTTTTGAGCGCCTGACAAACTATGATCCTTTGTCGGGTAAAGCCTCCGTGCATTGGCTGCGCTTCGGGGACCTCTTCGGGGAAACCGAAGGGTTTGTCTGTGCGATACAGGATCAGGTTATCAAGACGAACAACTACCGGAAATACATTATGAGGGACGGCACAGTGGACGTATGTCGGGCGTGCCGCCAACCTGGCGAGTCCCTCAGACATGTAGTTTCGGGTTGTTCGGTTCTTGCTAACACTGAGTATCTGCAAAGACACAATCAAGCAGCCAAAATTCTCCACCAAGAGCTCGCTCTGAAATACGGTCTCATCAATCAGAAACTGCCTTATTACCAGAAACTGCCTTATTACCAGAAACTGCCTTATTACCAGAAACTGCCTTATTAACTGGATCGGCCCATTATCACGGACAGGACTATTCTGGCGAATAAACTTGATATCGTGTTAATGGACTGATCGTCGTCCAAGGTATTTTTGGTGGACATAACTATACCACATGACGAGAACCTCGTGAAGGCCGAGACCGAAAAGCAACGCAAGTACTTGGACCTTGCACACGAGGTGACCGAAATGTGGGAAGTTATGTCCACCGAAATCATCCCGGTTGTAATATCCGCAAGCGGTTTGACCCCAGCCACTTTGGGCAGAAACCTTGAAAGGCTGGGATTCGGCGGTGGTTCGCTTCCAGCACGCATACAAAAAGCGGTTTTGCTGGATACTCCCCGAATAGTTCGCCGGTTTCTGTCCCTCTTGCCCTGATCCCCGACCGACTGGTCAGATTGTCGGGTCTTTCCGCCGAAGGGCGTGTAGCTTTAAGTATAAATAATAATAATAATAATACAGGGTATTTGGTAAACAGTTGGCCAAATTGAAATTTTGAGAGAGTGCTACTAAGTTGTAAATCTTTACATATTAAGAAAAACATTACGTGTGTATAACAAAAATCTACTTAAAATCGAGACTAAAATTAATCAAATGATCAAGGAACGGAGTGTTATAAATTACGATTGTCTTGCAACAAAGTAATTAACATTTTTAATAAGGAAACAAAAGTAATTAACATTTTTGAAAAGTTGAAAATATTTGTTTACAAAGCGCCAAGGTAATTTGTAAAGCGTGCTTTTGTAGTAAAGTTTAGTTCTAGTTATATTGCGTGTCATTGTTAAGGATCTACATATGATAAGTTCCGTTCATTCAAAGGATCATGGGATCAATTTCCAGCCAGCTTAGAACAAACCCAGACCTAAATCTAGTCTGGGTGCAACCCCACTTCCAACATATAGCTACATAACACCAACTTTATTTATTTTTATTTAACAAATGGTTGGTTGTCTGCTTGGGTAGTTAATTATTATTATTTATCTATATCTCCTTCAATGTTCTCTAATTTAAAACCCTTATTCCTAATATCTTTTGTTCATATAGGTAACAAAGATGTTGGGTTAGAATATTAGTGGTACGTACAGGTTTCCCTACGCGAGACCCTCTTTATATGGTTCGTAAATATATTTCTCTCGATAGAAATCAGGAAAACAAAAGCTTTATGCAAGGCATAACGCTTACAAACACAACCAAGCGCAAAATTTTAAACTAACTTATGATATAAAAAAATAACATTATGCTATAAAAATAACACTATACTTTTATTTGAAATTATATTTGAATTTTTCCAACAATAGACTTAAGGATAAACAAGCCTTTTAAGATAAAATTACCAGACATAACTGAACTAGTCTTTCTGTTAAAGTTGAAAAATGAACAAGCTGACATGAGTTACTTAGTTGAGTTCTTAAGGGAGGCTGATAGCGGGGGATGGCGCCAACACGGGTTGGGCAATGATGATGGGCTTGACAGGTGTTGGGGCTTAGACGACGACAGCTTGGTTGATGTTCAAGATGATTGACACGAGGGGAGAGCCGCTGGCAATTGGGGTAGATACCACGGCGGGGGCGGGTGCAACTGGAGCGGGTGCGGCTCCATCAACAACGATCACTGGGAATGCAGGGGCTACTGGGGGCCTGCCCACGGGCACGGATGGTACGTCAATGATGGCAGGTCCGACGGCAACAGGTTGGGGGTGGATTCCGAACGACGTCAACAGCATCTCCGTAAGAAGGGCGGCGGTGGCGGGGTCGGTGCTGGGGCTCTGGATGGCGGCTACGATTTCCTGTACGTTGACATTCTCGTCTGCTACCACAATGGGCTGCAGCAGAGATCCCGATGCTACGGCAGCGATGAGGGTGATGGCGACTAAGTATTTCATTTTGCTGGAAAAAGAAAATACTATTAGTTACTTATTTTTATTTTATAAACAATTTAAGCCACTTTTTTGTTTATTGGAATAAATTCAAAGCAATGAGATAGGTGAAAAATCTAAAGGGAAACTATTCAGATGGCGTTAATTGCATTTAAAAATAGAAATGTCCAAAGAAATGAGTTCGAAAAATTTTGGAGTATTTACAAAACAATATGAAATGCTTACTTACTTTAGTGGCTTGTTTAATCCAAAAGACTATGCTTTTTGTTAAATTACCAGTGTTTATATATACAAAATTTATCAAATAAATCCTATTTATTACTCTCGCTTATCTCTTGGAGTATAAAATTAAGTATGGATTAAATTTAAGTATGCTATGATAGCATATTTACCTAATGATTTGAAAACTGTTACAGAAGCATAGCAATTTCTGGATATTTAGACACATTGAAAACTGATGCAGTTTGAGCATCTTAAGTTCTCCTTGAGCTATTAAGTTCTTACAATCCTGAATAAGTGTTTCGTAAAACCGGGATAGAAGAAAATCGAGATCTGCCTGGCTGTCTATGATTTGTTCCTTAAGTTTTTATGTAGAGGCAGTTTAATTTGGTCTCGAAATTTGAATTGAAACGGAGATCAAGTGCCGTTTTCATCACAATTGAATTTTAACGGCTATATTTTTAAAACATCGAAATATATAGTAGATACAGTGCATTGTTGTTACAGTTGTTAATCAGTATTTTAAAATTTTAGATTATACTCCAACTAAAGTATACCGAATATCTATTCCAATCTTTTTTTTTTTTTTATAAAATATGGATGGGACGTTTGTCTTCCATGACACCTGATGTTAAGTGAACATGAAGACTAAGGTGGTACACGTCCATCCACGAGAAACCTATTCACTCGACGCTTAAAAGTACTAGGACTATACTGGTCAGGGAAAATAGACGCAGGCAGTTCATTCCAAACCTTGGCGACCCGTATCAAAAAGGAACTGTCAAAGCGCTTAGTTCGACTTTTCGGAATATCAACCACATACGGATGGAAGTTCTGTCTGCGTCTAGTAGTCCGATGGTAAAAGGGTGAGGGTTCAATTTGCTCAAACAGAGCACTCGCGCACTCACCAAAATGTATCCTGTAGTACACGGTTAAACAAGCAACCTTACGACGATGCTCTAGGGTCTGTAATTTTTTGGTCGTAAGGTCGACGTTGTTAATTAATTTACGGGCTCTTCGGTCAACGGAGTCCAGCGCTTCTAGTTGATATTTGGCTGAACTATCCCAAAGATGACTGCAGTACTCCATGCATGATCGCACTTGAGCTGTATATAAGTTAAGAAGCTGTGCAGGGCTGAAGTACCGCCGTACCTTCGAGATGATTCCCAACTTTTTCGAAGCTACTTGAGCCATGGACACAATTTGTTGACCGAAGTTTAAACTGGATGTTATAGTTACGCCTAAAAGCCCTAGATGGTCAGTGATGGGGACAGATACATTTTGGAAAGTGGGCGTTAATGTGAAGGTGCTCTTTTTTGCGGAGAATAGACACGCCTGAGTTTTGGACGCGTTGAATTTGACCAAATTCGACTCACCCCAATCGGATACTTTCCGTAAGGTCAAATCAACGCGCTCAATCATTGACTTTCTTAAACTCTGGATATCACGGGGGCTCGCTCGCGCATTGGATACGTATCTCTCTACAACAGTGCTGTCATCAGCATAACTAATAATGCCCGGTGTTAAAAGGTCATTAATGTGCAGCAAGAATAATGTTGCAGAGAGAACAGATCCCTGAGGTACCCCGGCATTAATTGCCATTTGGTCGGAGGAGAAGCCATCTAAGACTACTCGAATTGACCGTTCCCTCAGAAAATCAGATATCCAGTCGCAGAGCCCAATCGGTATGCTATAAGCTGGAAGCTTACTTAAGAGACCATCATGCCAGACCCTGTCAAAGGCCTTGGAAATGTCTAAGGATACAGCTATTGCTTCACCATGACCCTCCAAGGCCTCGCTCCATAAGTGAGTGGCATACACGAGAAGATCGCCGGTCGGGCGCCCGTTGCGGAAACCATATTGGCTATCGCTTAGGAGCTCGTTGGTCTCGAGGTATGCCAGGAGTCGATTGTTCAATACACGTTCCATGACTTTGCAAACTATGGAAGTGATTGAAATTGGTCGATAGTTGACAGGATCGGCACGGCTTCCCTTCTTTGGTACTGGTTGTACGTTAGCAAGCTTCCAGGACTTGGGAACCTTACCGGATTCCAATGAAAGTCGATAAAGACGCGTCAAAACGGGAGACAACTCAGCTGCGCAGCGTTTTAAGACCACTGCAGGAATACCGTCTGGACCACTAGCTTTGTTCTCGTCTAGGTGCAGCAAGCATTTAAGAACCTCCTTTTGGCGAATGTGAACGGTACCCATTGTAGGTCCGAACTGAGGTAATTGGGGTGGGATTTTTCCATGGCAATCTAGACGAGAATTTTCTGCGAAGATACTAGCAAATAAATCTGCTTTCTCCTTAGCAGTGTGGGCCAGAGAACCATCGGGTTTCCTCAGTGGTGGCAGCGACGGGCGACAAAAGTTCGTTTCGACCGACTTGGCAAGGGACCAGAAAGCTTTACTTCCCGAAGGGTATGCTGCTATTCTGTCTCCGATACGGCCTATGTGGGCAAAACGAGCTCTTTTGATTACCTTTTTGCAGGACTTGGCGGCAGCATTGTATTTTTTCTTAAGTTCATGCGAATCCAGGGCTTTGCTTCTGCGAGCATTTGCCCAGGCTTTGTATGCTTCCCGCTTTCGCTTTTCAGCGGCAAGGCAAGCAGTATTAAACCATGGGCGAGCTTTGGTTTCAAGGGATAGATCAGCGTGGGGAATGAAGTACTCCATTGCTTGAACTATCACACTTGAGAAAGCATCAGCGCAGCACGATGGATCGGTTGATGTAAAACAAGTTTGCCGCCATGGATAAGATGCGAAGAAATGACGCATTTCATCCCAATCTGCTGACTTGTAACGCCATACTCGCCTGGAGCCTTTTGGGCAGGTGTCAGGTGGCGAGTACAGCGATACAGATTTCACCATACAGTGATCGGATGTCCCTAAAGGTGCAGTGACGGACACCGAGTATCTGTCAGGATCGGTTGTCAGCAGAAGGTCCAAGCAATACGCAGTGTGGCCAGCAACGTCGGGGATGCGCGTAGGCTCGTTAACAAGCTGTGAGAGACCATAAGTCAGCGAAAACTTAAAGGCCTCTCTGCCAGCATGGTCAGTGTCCAGATACGGGTATAACCACTGCCCGTGGTGAGCATTAAAATCCCCCAGAAACACCAACTGCGCCGTGGGAAAACGTTGCTGAATCTTATCTGCTGTATTGCCAAGGTATTCCATAAGCCTCGTTGTCTCCCGATCTCCGCTATGTGAACGATAGATACAGGCGTAAACCACTTGGTCTAGGCCAGTATCTATGTGAACCCACATGACTGAAAGGTCCGGCACTTCCAAGTAACGGAGACGCTGATAACAGATCGCGTCACTGGCATACATGCACACCCCGGCGTGCGGGCGGAAAAGAGACTCCAGGATATAGCCTGGGTAACCAAGGTATGCCGAGTCTGACGGATCGCAGATCTGCGTCTCCTTTAGAAAGAGTACCTAGGTGTGGTCTCTCCGTCTCAAGATGGTGGTGGACATCATTCAGATTGGAGTGCACTCCTCGGATGTTACAGAAGTGCACTTTAAGGAAGAGGAAGTGCAACCGCTGTTGAACCGTACTCTTTTTAGGACCTTTCATTGTAAATTGGTAGTGGAGTGAATAGGGAGGAGAATAGAAGTTGAGTGAAGCGCTGCAAATGGAACCAAGCAACTCGTAGGAAACAACGCACCATTGGGGAACTCGCCTGGAGACTGCGGGGACGCCCGAACCCCCCCGAGGTCGCCATCGGGTCCTCTCTAACCGGTCGCCAACCGGCACGATGGAGCCTCCCGGGATTTTTCGCAAGGTGGCGGGGCAGCCTTTCGCATGTGGCTGGCATGCTACTTGGGCCCCCTACTACCTGCGGTCGGCCAGCGGTGCACCGTGCTTCGGATCCCGCTACCCTCCAAAACGAGTTACCCGGTGAGTCATTATCCTACGAGTTGAAAACTGTTCTCCGATGCAGCACGATTACTCAGACCTATCCTCCTCAATGGCTACACTAGACATCATGCCGGAACGCAACTAGGTTACTTGGCGGCATGGTTTTGTCTAGTGGGTGGTGACAAGCCACGGCCGAAGCCTACCACCAGAGAAATCATCATCATCGTCTAACATATGAAAAATATGAAAGTTCATTTCTTTATTGGGTTTTTTAATAATTTTGCGTTGGTTATTTAGGTATTTGAAAAGTATTAGATACTAGCTGTTGCGCGCGGTTTTACCCGCGCAATTTCGATTCCCGCGGGATTTTCGGGATAAAAAGTAGCCTATAGATACGGATTCGGAGGAATCCCTCTAAGTAATGGTAAAAAAAAAATTGATATCGGTCCAGTAGTATTTGAGCCTATTCAATACAAACATACAAAAATACAAAAGTTTCCTCTTTATAATATTAGTATAGATAAGAATAGATTAATCCAAGTACACTTGCCATAGCACACGTTTATAACGTCATTTTGTACTTATTTAATAAACATATATACATACATAAACTCACGCCTGTCTCCCTTTGGGGTAGGCAGAGACAAGGGAACACCAATTGCTTCGATCCAGACATACCTCTTTCGCTTCCTCCACGTTCATTAATCTTTTCATACATGACTGCCGGTTACGGGTACTTTTAACTAGGCCCTTTTTAAGAACGTCACCAATTTGATCGGCATACGTTCGCATAGGTCGGCCCCTTCCGACAGCACCATCCATTCTTGCTCTGTACACCTCTTTCGTAAATCTACTTTCACTCATCCTTTCCAAATAGCCAAACCACCGTAGCATACCCTTTTCAATCTTAGTCACTACATCTTCTTTCAATCCGCAACTCTTTCTTATTTCACTATTGCGCACCCTATCACTCAATTTCACTCCACACATGCTGCTCAACGCTCTCATCTCCACAGCATTAATCTTGCTTTCATGTCTCTTCTGCCACACCCAAGATTCACTACCATACATAAGCGTTGGCGCCAAAACTCCCTCAAGTACGGCAAAACGAGCCTTATTTGGTATAGTTTTGCTTGCCATTATCGAGTATATGGCGCCATTAACATAATTTCCTGCTTTTACTCTCCTTTCAATATCACCTTCACACTTCCCATCTCTTGTAAAGAAGGACCCCAAGTATACAAACTCTTTCACTTGTTCCACTTTTTCGTCCCCTATCATGATATTGCATTCCGTCATATCTTCATTCCTCTCCATAACTATAACTTTCGTCTTTCCAACATTCACTTTCACACCTTTTCTTTTAAACGACTCATGCATCACAGTGACCATTTGTTGCAATTCCGACGCTGACGATGCAAGTAGAACCTGGTCGTCGGCGTAAAGCAGAGTTTTGATCACTGTCTCGTTCATTTTTAAACCCAATTCAGACTCTTTCAGATCTTTCAAACAGCTATCCATAAATAAGTTGAACAGCAATATAAAATAAAATAAATAAATAAAATACTAAAATCCCCAGACAATCACACCAACTACATGGCCCCAAAAAAGGCATAGCTTGTGTTATAGGATACCATGTAGCAAACTAGGGGGAACCTAGAATATTTATTTTATTTATTTTTTTATACACAATAATAACTAGGTATACATTTACACCACTAGATAAATAGACTCAGATAAGCGCTTACAGTTGCAATTAAGGTGGGAACTAAGGCAACCCCAATAGAGCAAGGTCTGTGCTAGGGTTAGCCAAGTTATATAAATACATAAACACCCAGACACTGGGAAATAGGTGAATAAATACGATTTTTGTTAGCCCTGAAAAGCCTTTTTTGGCATCGTAACAAAATCATCGCTCGCATTGCCACCACTAGTAGAAGTGGTCGGAAAACGATAGGAGACTTCGACATGTGGATAAAATATAGGTCTAATTACATTTTATTATAGTCTGTGCCAATTATGCTGATAATTAATTATTCTTGATGTTTCGGTGTGTGAGGAACATAAACACAAAATTTTCAAAGCGTACGTCGAGGCTAGAAATTTGATACACATCAGTTTTGGATAATTAATTTGTAATTATTCTCTCCACAAAATGAAATCTTTTCAGCCAGGTTGTAAATTCAAAAATAACTACCTACTCAAAATATTGGATACCTAAACACCAATGTTATTGTTTTATTGCTGATAATAAGTTATCTTGGTATTCAGCCGTAACACGTCTGAAATTTATATAAAATTTATAACAAGCTATATAACAATCCAAATTATCAATTATTGTTTGTAATTTTTTTACTAGGCTTCTTTATTGTCTAAATAAATCACTCAGAAATAGTTTCTGAATATTAAACGTCCTTGAAAGCGTTAAAGTTTATGGTATGTACGAACCTATCAAAATACGAGTTTACCTAACTATGCTTTATAACTTGATAACGAAGATGAGTTATAGGAATCGATATATCTAATCTTAGATATGTAGCCATCTTCTTTTATTGACATTTTAAATTACAATGTGACATCGATCAAAAGAAACATTACGAAGTGACTTGTACGATAACTCATAACAAGGAATACGGATACAAAATTACAATGAATTCCATGCTAAAGTTTACTTCTGTTTCTTTAATTAAATAGATACCCATGAGTTTGAAATACTTTGAAGGTCGCCGGTAAACGCAGACAGCAAAGAAAAGCCGTGGAGAACGTTCGGGGAGGCCTGTGTCCAAAACCCGCTGATGATGAGAATGAATAGATGTAAGACCTATGTACAGGAAACAAAAGACGCGTACCTGAGACGAGTGCCTGATCCACCTCGTGGCAAATGACATCCAGGAATTCACAATATTTAGGAGACATGATGCTAGAGGTCCTGCCTTTGTATCCCGGTGGCGGTGGATATTGTGTGATGAACACAGATATTAGCCGGCAAGTCTTGGATATTGATGGTTATTGAAATTTATTTTTTACAGTTTATTGTACCCAAGTTCTTAAAATAATGTTGTGGGAATGTCAGAAATATTTATTTGTTTAGGTTGTATGTTGTGTATTGTTGGTTATAATCTGTGTTATGGTGTACAATACATAGTAAATTAATAGATACCGTGATTTTGCAAAAATATGCATTGCAGATCTATGATTTAGGTATATGATCTATGAAGAAAAACCTATGATCTAAAACATCCATTTATTTGGAACACAACCTTATTTACTTACACGTACTTAGTTGTTATGAATGTTAGAAAATAAAGTATTTTAGATAAGTAATAAAGATGGAACATTAATTGTCTTTTAAGGAATAAGATGGTACACGTCCATCCATGAAATACCTATTCACTTGAAAGGAAAAACAGAAAAGCACAGCGTTGTTGTTTTAATTACGCAAATAGCTCTGAAGGAGCCATTGCGCCTCGATTATTTCCTTAACATCACATATTTGAAATTACTTCAAACGCCATAAAAATAAAATTGTTATCATATAATGAGCACGGTATGTACAGAAATTACTGAATTTGAAATAATTTACATTTTAAAATAAGTACTTAAATCCGAACTGCCTTACAGCAATATATGCCAGTCGGCTTTCATATCGGTAAGTTGAATAATTTATTTAAATTAAGATTGAACCCTAAGATAATAAGATAATTAAATCTAGAAAGTTGTCTGTTATATTTATGGAAAATGTTTCCTTATTTCTTAGTAGGCACCTAGATTTTTGTTTACAAAAACACTTTTTTAACTATATCTGCATTCATAACCAAAGCTTAGCATTTGAACATGGTTTTAAGGTCGAAATCGCATTGAGTTTTGCTGCTTCTAAGGAAAACATTATTTCGATGATCCGATGGCAGGATGGCCTCTGTTCTGAAATGGCTGTTAAGTTCGTGCGCAAACAACGTTCGATTTAGCATGAACTACTCAGCGAATGGCTTAAACAATATAGTCCCAGATATTTCTAGATTCAAGTGAATGTTTCGATATTTCGCCTTAATTTTCATTGACCTTTCTTTGAAATAAGGTGGAGGACAAGCTATTCCTCTATTTCCAATAAAAAATATACAAAAAAAGAGTAAATCTGTAGGTAGTGCCTTGAAGACCAAAAACGGTAATAACTTTTTATTTGTAATTTTATTTTTAATAATAATTTTCTTTCAGCTTCAGCCATGATGTATTTGTGGGTTGCAGCTGTTATTATAGGAGTAGTAGGGGCAACTCCTATCACAAATCCACAAACTGATTCTGGAGGCGTTTCTAAACCAATCCTAGAAGGCTCTAACCCTGCATTAATCGAAATAGGAAACTATTTAGAATTCATAACGGACGGGAAAATCAGTAATAATCTTCTTGCTCCGGATTTGGATGATTTTTTTCAAGAATTTCAAAGCGCAGGTTATGGAAACTGAAAATGAGGCATTTGAAGAAGTTGTCAATATTGATAAATAAAGTTTAGAAAAATATCGCTTTTTATTTTTGTGTCTACTCTTTAAGGAGGAAATGCTTTAGGATTGCACTGTTTGCTTCCATGCTGGACTGAGAGCGAAAGAAAAGCATAGAATGTACCAGCTGCTTCTCTTCCAGGTCATATTGTAAAAGTCAGTTAAGAGACAGGTTTTATTGGCGTGTTTTGTGTGCGAAAGGCTGACCCCCTGTCACTGCAATAGTCTCTATCCATCATCATAATACCTCTAAAGTCAAACGTGACATCAGATGGTCTTCTAACTTCTGGTGTTCTGCCTACCCCATAAGGGATATAGACGTGAACTAAGGACTGCTGTTGAGTTTCTTGCCACTTCTTCTCAACAGATCGACTTTCCGAAGTGGCGGTAGATTCAGTTCAATTTGTAAATTTTATGACTTATTTCAAATGTATTCAAATACTTACGAAATAAAGATTCTTTTGACTTTGACTTTGACTTTGGACGTGAAGTTATGTATAGGTAGTAAGTGTATAGTATTAATCCAAATTATTACATTATTGATCCTAAGTATTTCATTGTCAATAAATTTGTCTTTTACAGTTACTTATAATTTAAAATCCGCAATGTTCAAGTAGGTCCGGCAGGCTGGCGAGCGGGTTGATCGCTGGCTACTCGCGCTGTTAGTTCTTCGAGATACCTACCGAACTCTGTGTGGCCTATACAGGGCTGTTTTTTGGTCACCAGCCAAATTTAAATGTACCTAAGTTTGTTTGAAACAGTATAAACGTACCTGCATATTTATTTTAGCGTCGCTCAGTACAAAAAAAGTAGAAATATGGAACCACAAACGTTTTTAAAAATAGTCGCTGTTGATGAACATAGCTACTACGACGCGGCATTGACGTAGGACTACGAGATGTTTTGTAGCAGCGCGTAGCCGACCATATTTTAATGGTAATTTAGAGTGACCATGCTTAGCTTAACATGTTCGCGGATATATTAATTTCCTTGTAAAAAAATAAATACCTACATTTTTTTGCTAAAATCGTTTCTATAAATGACACTTATTGTGTAAAAAAAATTTGGCCGACGACCACAAATAAACCCTGTAGAAATATTCCCTCAAGTTTTATTCTTATTTCTCTTAGAAATTAAGTATAGTTATTTGATTGAACCACCTTTTTCGTGATTGATAAAATACTTCAACGATTTTGACTACAACATTTCTGAATTGCGAACTAACCTCAAGTGGCTTCCCATTCGCTTTCGCCGGAGTACTCACATCCTATCTGTAGTTTACCGTATTCTGTATGATTTAGCTGTACCTGTTTATTTGAAAAATCGCATTACTTATCGGTTCAACAATAACGACCGCAACTTGCGCTCTTCCTCAAATCTCCTCCTGGCGACACCAACACACACATCCACATTTATGGGCAAATCATTTTTCATCCGTTCGGTGTCATTATAGAACGCGTTACCGATGGAGATCCGCCTAGCTCGCAATCTTTACACCTTTAAACGAATGCACCTCGGAAAACATTGTTCATCTTAACGCTATCATTGTTTATGTCTGTGTATGTATTATTCATATGTATTTGTATGTATTTATTATATTTACCCTATATTTACCGTATGTGTATATAATTATTGATATGTAAGTAGTGTATTAATGTAATAAGTATAATAATACTTAATAATAAGTAGAATAATAACCACATTATGTCGCCCAGATAAAGTCACATTACTGGGATTTGAACCCGGAACCTCGGCTCAGCTCGCCGCGCATAAATCACCAGAAAACACCACAAGATAATAAGGAGATCACAAAATACTACATCAACCCTAGGTAGACCGAGAACCTAGGTCTATCGTTAAAACCCTAGGTAGACCGAGAAGAAAAAAGCCGGCGGAAAAAAAAAACATTCGGCACTCTTTTGTCAAAAGTGCTTATTATACAATACATTTTGGCAGAAGTACAACTCTGCTATATCATGAATAAACAAAGAGAAGACAGCTTTTCGTGCTTGTTAATATCATGTCACAGCCTAGCGGATGCAAGGCACATACAAGGGGGAGCAGCCATTTTGTGACTAGCTGGGCCCTATTTCATAAAACTCAAATCGACTGACAATTGTATGTCGACAATTCATTGTAAAATTACAAAAATGCGTTTCATAAAACCCTGACAATTCATCCAAAATTGTCACATAATGCGTTTCATAAAACAATTGTAGCGACAGACAAATGTCATACAAATCGCTATGAATTGTCGTTTATGAAACGCCTGTCATGTGTAAAATTACCAAGAATTGTAGAATTGTCCTGACAATCCGACAGGCAAGCGAGGACCTGTCGACGACTTACAATTGCACAACACGAAGAAAAATGATAATAATTGATGCAAAATAATGATAATGGTGGCCATTGTACACAAAATTGAATTGAATGGGCATTTAGCAAACTTTGTAGGCCATTTATGCATTTTGTTGAGAAGAAGTGTAATTTTGATTGGTGACCCTTTAATTTGGATTTAAATAAGACAGTATTAAGGAAGTATGTATGTGAAATAGAGATATACCTAGAATTTAATGATTCACAAATTGTGATGGATGGAAGGATGACGATGAGACCTACATACATGAGAGACGTCGCTTTAAATTGACATGCGTTTCGAAATTGTAAATACCCTTTTCTAGTCACGTTTCATTATCAACAACGTCCATCCAAATCCATTTATACCTCATTTCATTCGTGAGTGAAATGAGGTATAAATGGATTTTAAGTTTTTTACATCCAGTAACACTTTAAACCCTGAAAATTGTTGGGACAATTTTTATGAAACGCTTTTTACTGACACTTGCATGTCACCTGTAGAATTGTAGTTTTATGAAACGAAAGTCATGTGAAAATCGCTAACAATTGTCAGTTTACCACGAATTGTAGCTTTATGAAATAGGGCCCTGGCTGGACGGAACTGTCGCAAGTCACAACTGCCAGCAGACCTTAATATGTTTGATTGGTGTATTACCTACCACTATAGACATCTATCTTGGTAAAATGACAAAATAACCGGTCCATTTTGTTGCATGATGGTTGCATGTGATGAAAATTATGTGTCAAATTGAAGTTTAACGAAGTTGAAGTTTAACTTTAAGAGTGACACCCCTGACAGACAGACAGAGCAGACAGATGATCAAATTGGATGGATGGAATACATACGGCGAAATACAACAATAACATTAAATTTTGTTTGAATCTGATAAAAGTAAATAAAATTTTTGAACATGTCTGAAAGAGACTATGCTCCTTTGAGCATAGCTTGTGTTCGAGGATTATGTGATAAATCATACGAAAAACGAAAAACTGCTGGAGTGGAAATAGAAAAGTGGGTTGTAGAAAAAAATATTGTTCAAGTAGCCCTTGTTTACTAAATAATAATAATCTTTTAATTTCAGAATGGTGAAAGAATTTAGTGATGTGAATAATACTAGCCAAATCAAACGCCTTATCCGAGTTTTAAGCCAGGATATGATGGCTTCCACTAACCCCAATGTAAAAAATGGGGCCTTGATGGGACTGTCCTCTGTGGCTGTGGGTCTTGGCAAGGTAAGTCATATGTTTAGCCTGGGTTAACATGGCGTTCTCAGTATTGCATCTTTTTTTGTATGAAATATTTTAATCTCAAAGAAAATGACCTGTCTTGGTAAAGTGCAATAAAATTTGTCTTTTAATTGAAATAAAAGATTGAATAGTTTATGTAGTGCTTAGAAGACACAAATCAATCCCCAGATAACAATAATGTAACATGAGATAATGTAAATACTGTGCATAGTCTACATAAACTCAGAGAGAATAAAGAGTCTTTCAATTATCAGGATAAACAGAGGTTCTTGTGATTACTATTTTTAAATAGTCCCAGGACATTATATTGAATAAATTATTAAAAAAATAATATAGGCTTGTATTCAGTAAGATTATTTAGCTGTGAGTGAGCTGTACTTTAAAATAAATGTTAAGACATTTCTCTATGAAACTTTACATTAAATCTTTTCTAGTCATGATCATGAAAGTTAGTGTAGACTTTAGAAGGCGTTTCCAGTATTCACACAGCACCCTAGAAGATCTACTGTGTGAGTCCTCATCTACAAATCACTACACACTCCAATTGAGTCTAGGAAGTTTAAGATCTTCCTTACGGCGATGCTCCTAATCTCTTTTGGATCCAGTTCATATTTATCCAGGTGAGCGGAGCGCTAGTGCGTGCAGGGCAGTGGCTCAGTAGGTGTAGAGGGGTTTCCTCTGTGCTGGCACAGTATCTGCAGAGCGCCGTATCAGTCAGACCCAGGTTGGACATATGCTTGTTTCATTTGCATTGTCCTGTTAGTGATCTTACCACTGCACATAGTTGAGGTTTGTTAAGAGATACTGCCGCTTCTGTGTAAGATTTGGATTATCTCTCTATCAGTACCTTGAATGTTTCATGCCTAGTGAAAGTTCCCATAGGCTTTTGCTTTCTGAGAGGCACTGGGTGATGAGTATTAAATGCGCCAGGCTCTTCGGGATGCCGCAGAATAGTCCGGGACAGTGTCGACTACCTATTGCTCCTGCTCTTGTTCATCAATGGCTTTGTTGCCGTCTATTCCTGAATGGCCCAGAACCCATTTAAGAAAAACTCACATTTTGCTTCCCAGCCTGTTTAGAGTTTCATGGCATTGCTTCACCAGATTGGAGTCAACCCTTGTGGAGTCAAGTGCCATTAGTGCAGCTTTAGAGAAGATGTAGATGTTTTTTCCTTTTTAGTCTCTGTTTAGGTTTCTTACCCTGTTTCGGGATGAAAATGACCTTTACTACTTTCCATGTATGCTGGTATGTTCTGGTATGCTGCCCAATGCGTAGATTGGCCTGTACAGTTTTATCAAGTGAAGAAGTAGGATTGGTAGTCCCTGTTGCAGTAAAGCTGGGAATATTCCGTCAACCCCTCCACTCTTGTATGGTCCAAAACCGTTGATGGCCCATCTCAACTTTCCTCCGGTGAACAAAGTGGTAGCCTGCCGCCAATCTTCTACCCGTGGTTGGTGTCTCCTATCATCCGTCTAAGACCGAGTGGCATTCGTTTTTACTAGCACCAGCCCGGGGAAGTGAGTTTGAGCCAGCAGTCTTAGTTTTCATTCTGGTCTTTGAGAAGGCCAAATTGCTTTGGGGGATCCTTTGCCAGTATTCTCTGGACTATAGCAACTTGGGGAGCTGATTCTAGTTCCCCACAGAAGTTTTATCATGATTGTCTTTTGGCCTTTTTTTGGTTCAGTGTTGTATTCTGTTATTTCTTTTCGATATAGGTCCCAGCTGTGCCCGGTCTGGGAGCTCTTGGCCTTGTTGAAGAGCTTACGTGATTTCTGTCTCAACGTCGTAAGTTCTTTATTCCACCATGGAACATTCCTGTAGCAACATAGGACCTGTAGGCATTCCAATTCGTACATCCTGGATTCCTGTAGGTTATCGTGGAAGCCTCCGAGCTTCTCCCAATAGTAAATTGGATGTGTTTGTGGTCAGACATCGATATGGTGTCGCAGACACTCCAGGCTTGTGTTTTCCTGTACCTTAAATTAACAACAACTTACAAAAAAGAACTTTGTTAATCATGAAAGATATTACATAAAAAAAATTCACTCAATCCCCCCTAACTACATGGCCCAAACTTATTAAATTTTGTAATGTGAATACCACATATCGAGCAAGTGGGGAACCTAAAATATAAATATCTATAAGCTCCTGCCACCTGAATATTTACTGAAATCACTTGCATCTACAGCCGAATGTATTTTGCAGCGACCTTTGTTTTTTTAATTTTTTTGTCTTTAATACAGGACTTGAGGTCATTAAGGCATAAGTAGGTTAGTCATATAAATATTAAAGTCAAATTGATGTTACATGAAGGACGGCCATCGTTTGTTGAAATAATGTTCATAAGTTCAAAAATATTCAACCTTTAGACTATGGTTTATGTAGCCTTTTGTGAACGCCAGGTATCAGGAGGATGGATAAACCTCCAGATCTAGAAACTTTCTGTTTTCGTGTGGGGATCGAACCCTTAAGGAATTTCGTAGTCGCGTCTTACAATACTGCGCCACGGAGCTTGTAATAGTATATTATGTAACAAATTAGCAACGCTCACGAGTTACATACGACGTTTTTCAACACACTTGTGAGTAAAAGATAGACATACGTGGTCATAAAATTTATTTGAAGCAGCTGTTGAAGGTACAGTTAACAAACTTATATTCTACTTTATTTTTTGAAGTGCCAGCTCGTCCTGAGTGTATGTCGGCGACATAGACAAATCACTGGAATGATTTGGCATTAAATAATTAAAGTCCTGGTTCAAGGCCAGGACAAAACTTATTCTGCTTCGGCTCTAAGTTAATACCGCCTGGACGCGCGCGCTCAGCGGAGCCCCGAGCGCCGCGCCGGTCAGTAGCCCTGTCCCATTACACGTACACACGCTGTTGTTGCTTGGAGGCGCCGTGCAGCTGCTGCTGCTGCAGGCGCGTCGCCTGGACGCGCGCGCTCATATATTTAATGTATAACCCGGATCAATAAAATATGCTCTGTTTACTCGCATTTAATTTGCACAAAGGTACAATTCAACTTTGTAGGATTCATTATATTATGCACTAGGGTATAATATATTATGCACGCGTGACTTATAGCCCAGTTTATAGTTCTAAATTCAATAGAATAAGGCTCACTTTACGAGCAAGTGTGTTGAAAAGATATATAAAAATCCATTTTTAATATTACTTATCTTTTTTCCTAAATGAAGTGCCTATAAACCACATTTACATATAAACAATTAACTATATTTCGATCAGGGCATATCCCCGTACCTGTCCGACCTGACTGCGCCGATCACAGCGTGCCTCAGCGAGGCAGAAGCGCGCGTGCGCTATCAGGCGGCGGAATCTCTGTTCAACCTAGCCAAGATGGCGCGCGGCGCGCTGCTGCCCAGCCTGCCGCAGCTGTGGGCGGCGCTGGCGCGCCTCGCGGCCGACCCCGAGCCGCAGGTGCGCCAGGCTGCGGAGCTGCTCGATAGACTGCTCAAGGTTAGTAAACATTCTCCCAAATCATGAATATTTTCTCAAAATTTTAAATTTTAAATGAAGCACCTACTCAACCGATTTCGATTAAATTTATATGGGACCGACTATCAAAGTATCCTCTATCATATGAAACAAGAATTTTCAAAATCGGTTCATAATTGTCCAAAATATCGTGTGACAAAGACATAAAAATAACATTCAGACGAATTGAGAACCTCCTCCTTTTTTAGAATTCGGTTGAAAAGGGATTTACCTTATGTTTTCATGATTCCGTAGGTATTAACTCAAATACGCTTTTTACCGTAATTTCTGACTGCGGTTGGTTTCAGATTCTGAAACATGCTTAATTATATTCAAAAGCTGTAAAGTTACGAGAAAGAAGTGTCGATAAATCGGTTGTTATATTGCAGGACATCGTAACAGAATCCCCAGAGATCGACATCGCGATGTTCATCCCCCTGCTGCGCGAGCGCCTGCTGGCGCGCGGCGCGCTGGCGCGGCAGTTCGCCGTGTCGTGGCTGTGCGCGCTGGACGCCGCGCCGCAGTGCGCGCTCGCGCCGCACCTGCCCGCGCTGCTGGACCCGCTGCTGCGCGTGCTGGGCGCGCCGCCGCCCGCGCCCGCCACCCGCGCCATGTGAGTGTGTCCCCCCGCGCCGCACCTGCCCGCGCTGCTGGACCCGCTGCTGCGCGTGCTGGGCGCGCCGCCGCCCGCGCCCGCCACCCGCGCCATGTGAGTGTGTCCCCCCGCGCCGCACCTGCCCGCGCTGCTGGACCCGCTGCTGCGCGTGCTGGGCGCGCCGCCGCCCGCGCCCGCCACCCGCGCCATGTGAGTGTGTCCCCCCGCGCCGCACCTGCCCGCGCTGCTGGACCCGCTGCTGCGCGTGCTGGGCGCGCCGCCGCCCGCGCCCGCCACCCGCGCCATGTGAGTGTGTCCCCCCGCGCCGCACCTGCCCGCGCTGCTGGACCCGCTGCTGCGCGTGCTGGGCGCGCCGCCGCCCGCGCCCGCCACCCGCGCCATGTGAGTGTGTCCCCCCGCGCCGCACCTGCCCGCGCTGCTGGACCCGCTGCTGCGCGTGCTGGGCGCGCCGCCGCCCGCGCCCGCCACCCGCGCCATGTGAGTGTGTCCCCCCGCGCCGCACCTGCCCGCGCTGCTGGACCCGCTGCTGCGCGTGCTGGGCGCGCCGCCGCCCGCGCCCGCCACCCGCGCCATGTGAGTGTGTCCCCCCGCGCCGCACCTGCCCGCGCTGCTGGACCCGCTGCTGCGCGTGCTGGGCGCGCCGCCGCCCGCGCCCGCCACCCGCGCCATGTGAGTGTGTCCCCCCGCGCCGCACCTGCCCGCGCTGCTGGACCCGCTGCTGCGCGTGCTGGGCGCGCCGCCGCCCGCGCCCGCCACCCGCGCCATGTGAGTGTGTCCCCCCGCGCCGCACCTGCCCGCGCTGCTGGACCCGCTGCTGCGCGTGCTGGGCGCGCCGCCGCCCGCGCCCGCCACCCGCGCCATGTGAGTGTGTCCCCCCGCGCCGCACCTGCCCGCGCTGCTGGACCCGCTGCTGCGCGTGCTGGGCGCGCCGCCGCCCGCGCCCGCCACCCGCGCCATGTGAGTGTGTCCCCCCGCGCCGCACCTGCCCGCGCTGCTGGACCCGCTGCTGCGCGTGCTGGGCGCGCCGCCGCCCGCGCCCGCCACCCGCGCCATGTGAGTGTGTCCCCCCGCGCCGCACCTGCCCGCGCTGCTGGACCCGCTGCTGCGCGTGCTGGGCGCGCCGCCGCCCGCGCCCGCCACCCGCGCCATGTGAGTGTGTCCCCCCGCGCCGCACCTGCCCGCGCTGCTGGACCCGCTGCTGCGCGTGCTGGGCGCGCCGCCGCCCGCGCCCGCCACCCGCGCCATGTGAGTGTGTCCCCCCGCGCCGCACCTGCCCGCGCTGCTGGACCCGCTGCTGCGCGTGCTGGGCGCGCCGCCGCCCGCGCCCGCCACCCGCGCCATGTGAGTGTGTCCCCCCGCGCCGCACCTGCCCGCGCTGCTGGACCCGCTGCTGCGCGTGCTGGGCGCGCCGCCGCCCGCGCCCGCCACCCGCGCCATGTGAGTGTGTCCCCCCGCGCCGCACCTGCCCGCGCTGCTGGACCCGCTGCTGCGCGTGCTGGGCGCGCCGCCGCCCGCGCCCGCCACCCGCGCCATGTGAGTGTGTCCCCCCGCGCCGCACCTGCCCGCGCTGCTGGACCCGCTGCTGCGCGTGCTGGGCGCGCCGCCGCCCGCGCCCGCCACCCGCGCCATGTGAGTGTGTCCCCCCGCGCTGCACCTGCCCGCGCTGCTGGACCCGCTGCTGCGCGTGCTGGGCGCGCCGCCGCCCGCGCCCGCCACCCGCGCCATGTGAGTGTGTCCCCCCGCGCCGCACCTGCCCGCGCTGCTGGACCCGCTGCTGCGCGTGCTGGGCGCGCCGCCGCCCGCGCCCGCCACCCGCGCCATGTGAGTGTGTCCCCCCGCGCCGCACCTGCCCGCGCTGCTGGACCCGCTGCTGCGCGTGCTGGGCGCGCCGCCGCCCGCGCCCGCCACCCGCGCCATGTGAGTGTGTCCCCCCGCGCTGCACCTGCCCGCGCTGCTGGACCCGCTGCTGCGCGTGCGCATATTTCATCAATCTTATAATCTATTTCTTCACAAACATTCATCGTCGCAAAAGGGCTTTCTTTGGCCAAAAACAGGATTTTGCCTGGTGGTGAGACAGACGTGAAATGTGGCACACATCGCCATTGGGAATTTTCGCCTCCTCGATGGGGCTGCCGGAGTTGACCTCAGGGAGGGATTATCCAGATGGATCGGTACCCTCCTGGGGTAATTTTCAAATGCCCTCTGCATCCCCGTATCTTCGTCATTAAGAGGATATTGCATCGACGGAGGGGACGTTTGTAGTGTAGCCTAGGGAGGCCGGGGTCTCTTACCCGGTTCTTTATGATCGGACGGACTAATAAAAAGAACATCCCCCTGCACCTTCCAGTTTTGTTATTAATAATTTGCCAAGTAGTTTAGGTAGTGGTCACGCATTAGAATTTAGTAACTTACATGCTCCTTTGTCCCATTAAAAATCACTGTCTTATTCTCTTATATTTACACGTTTTTTTTTTTTTAGTTGCAACGTCCAACTAAATGAGTTCCTGAAGAGCATCAAAAAAGACCCCACCAACGTCGACTTCCAAGCAATGATAAACATCCTCATTGTGCATGCGCAGAGCTCTGAGGACTTGATACAGGTAAACGCGTTGATAGATTTATTTAATACAAAATAAAATTGTTTTTTGTCGTTCCTTTACATCACTGTTAAACAATATTAATTTAATTAATTTTCACTTAACAACAAAAGGCAACGACTGCACGTACTGCTTTACCAAAGAAGTAGAAAAGTGTTGAATTTTAGTTACTGCTTACGAGAATGACTTATGGCAGGTTTCAATATTCAACTGACTGGTATGATTAACCAATACAGGTACAAAACTGGTTGAAAAAAAATAGCTTTTCACAATATCTATAAGCTACGAGCTGTAAGTTCTCAAATTTGGCATGGGCCCTCCTTACATGACGTTCTTCCAAGAAAATAGGCGATATGTGATTTATAGAATATCACGCATCCGAAAATTATTTGTATATTTGAACTAAATAAATGTATAAACTTATTCAATTTATTCTTGCTATGTTTTGGTATTCGAAAAATGTATCATTTAATTGCTTACGTAAAACGAAACGCCAATCCTTTGACATATTTTGCCATTGGTTAAATCACATTTTTTATGACGTCAAAGTAAATAAGTATTTAAAAGATAAATTATGTCATTCAATATTACTCGTCCTTTTTTTCAAAAGCTGTTGTAGATAAGTTAGAAAGAGAAAACTGAATTATTGATGTTGACAGATATTTGATAGGATATTTATTTTAATAGTTAAATGAATAAATTATTACGTCGTTGGCTAGATAAAATGACTTATTCTGTAATTAATTGTACAATTGGTCATATGTAATGAAAATTTAAGTCGCTATTGGCCACAGCAGGCCGCCATGCCACCTTTAACTCATTGGTTTAAATTAGTAACTGGTTACGTCGTCGTTGGCTGGAAAATGACTTATTTTGTAAATGGTCCAATGTAACGACGTTGCCTAGCAACAGGCGCGGTCGCAGATTCAAATTTTGGGGGGCGTCACAACTGAGTTTTGGGGGGGTCACAACTAAATTTTTAATCACAAGTATTATTTTCTAGCTTCTTTTCTTTTAAATGGTTTAACTTTTCATGATTTTGGGGGCGGTCATGTCCCCTGGGACCGCGCCTGCCTAGCAACCTATTACAGTCAAACAGTTCGTAAGCAGTGATTAGATGTCAATATTTTGAATATAGAAAGGCATTTTGGTAGTGAATTCTATTGTTCGTAGGCAAAACGAACAGTTTTCATGATATTGAAACCCACCATTAAATTGCTTTAAACAACGAGTGAAAGTATCTATCTATCAATTATCCGTTCTGCCGTTCCATCCAGACGCATATTGATACTCTACTAATACAGGAGGATCTGAATAGATTGGTAGATTGGTGCGTTGGAAATGACATGACGCTTAATGTGTCCAAGTGTGCGTCGATATTATTTACAAGAAAAAGTGATTTCCAAGCTCCAATATACAAAATCACTGGTGATGCGTTGGCAGTCGTAAGTGAGTTTCGCGATCTGGGCATAACTCTCGACAGCAAACTAAATTTCCACAGTCATATAAACAATATAACTTTAAAAGGCTTTAAGAACCTAGGTTTCCTACAACGTAATTGCAAAAACTTTAAATCTTCCAAGACTAAAATAACCCTATATAATGCCTTGGTACGTAGTGGACTAGAATATGGTAGCGTAGTCTGGAGCCCTTTCTATAACGTTCACAAAAAGCGAATTGAATGGATTCAAAAACGCTTTCTTTGGCACCTCACTTACTCATATAACCTAGGGAAAACCTTACTGACATACGAAAACCGACTAAATCATTTTCTTTTGTCTGCACTCTCTCTATCCGCGCCCAGTAGGCTTCCTAGGACTTCAAGATTCAATCTATTTTATTTTAAGGGGTCAATGTCTAACTTGGGTTTCAACGCTCCTCTCGCTCGGGCATCTATACAATGCAATACTTTCACCAATCATTGACTTTCTTTATGACAGTGAGAGTAAGATAAGGAGTGCACTCCAATGATTGTTTTCATTTTCCTGTTCTTTATTCTTTGTTTATGTATTACTTCATCCGAATTCACTGTGCCTTTTAGTATTTTATAAATTTCAAATTATTCTTCCCCGTATTTTTACAACGTTGACATTGTTAATTTTACTTTTATTATAAATTTTACCTATTCGTTTTTTTTTTAAGTATTTTGATTATTTTTGATGACTAACGTTTTAAAAAATTTGTGCTTATGTTTTAAAATCAATTTGTAATTTTATTTAATTTTTTAAATCAATATGTAATTTTATTATTATTTAATTGTTATTATTCGCAAAACTATACTGCATGCTGTCTTCACCTATAAGTGTGGTGGCGCTAGAATTGTATCACAATGCCATATGTTTTTTGTTAAACCTTGTTTTGGTGACCACTGCGTTGGTGAACTATATATAAATAAATAAAAAATAAATTAAGTTTTAAAATCATAAATAAAATAGATGAAGTGAAATTCTAGGTATATTTAAGAAATAAGCTAAGCATACAGCCCCAGTTTAATAAAGAGCCAACTCCTTCCAAAATCCATGTGCTGTTGTCATCTTCGACCTCATCTTCATTATCACCTCACATTGAGGTTAAACGTGGGTTTAATAACCGCAAAAAATACCCACGAAATAATCAATTTTGACAACCTACTGCACCGTTCCTTGTTGTAAGCAATGTCATAATGTTTTCCTTAAATGTAAGTGCTGTGGTCTTAGATTTGTGATAGAAAGACCCGACTGATATTCCAGCTGACGGCGATAACCTGGATGAAGGAATTCCTGGAGCTAGCAGGTCCCCGCCTGTTGTCGCACGCATCGGGCGTGTTGCTCGCCGCCCTGCCCTGCCTCGCATACCACGACGACTCACGACGGAGTATCCTTTGTTTATTTATCATCAACAACATACACAAACTTTACAATTTACTTAAACCGCAAATCGCACATTCAACGAATTTTTTTAAATTTTAAAACTCTTTAAACCGAAACTCTTTGGTCTTTGAAATATTTCTGAAATTATTTGAAAAGTTGTTTGCGTCTTTGTAATTCATGGCGTACTTGTAGTCGTATATTTTGATATTTTATAGTATAATTAACCTTTTTTCTTGTTATAAGGAGGCATGAGTGTGTGACTTCACTTCTATAGTTCATGTTTTTGTACATACATACATAACTTCACGCCTGTATCCCTTACGGGTAGGCAGAACACCAGAGGCTATGAAACCATCTGAGGTCTCGTTTGACAAATTTAGAGGTATTATAATGATGGAGAGAGACTATTGCAGTGACAGGGGGTCAGCCTATCGCCCGCAAAACTGTCAATAAAACCTGCTTTTGTCTGTAAAACATATAATTCAAATTGACAAACTTATTACGTAGCCCCAAGGGACATTAAAATAAGCTTACGCTATATAGCGCTAGGGGTGTCCTAATATAAACTCTACCTCATCGTGAAAAAAAGACAGATGGTGTTTTTTGGTATGAATTGTTGCCAAACCTCTATCTTTCCTCATATACCTACAACTCTGGTGCGTTGAAGCAAATTGGGAATAGGTACGAAAATCGATAGGTCAATAACCGTAAAAAATCTGTATTTTCTATCAGTGAGTTGAACAAAAACGATTTTATTTTATTTTAAAAAAGCAGCCCTAAGCGTTCAACATTGAGCATTCAATAATGATTATATAATTTTATCAGCCCTGGTTCAAATTATTTTCAAAAGAATTAGCCTTAACAGAGCGTTAGATATTCGCGAGACGGCAGCCACAGTGAACTTGCTGCTCACACGGCTGGTAGAAGACAACCACAACGATGAGCAGAAGGACGAGAAGAGAGAAGAAGATGAAGAGGAAGGTAGAGTGACTTGACTTGTGTAACGTTTTGCTAAGTTCATAAGTTTTAGTAAATGATTTTTCAAAAAATATTTTTTTGTATCATAACTTTCTATGTCCATATTATTTATTTTTAAATACTTATTAGTTCGTAAACAGTTATTATGTTTAAAAGATAGCTGTATTATTCCTTTACGAAATTTAGGTATTTTGGTATCTTTTTTTAACGGTGTCAATATTTAAATTTGTTCTAAACAGCACCTGATGGTATGTGTTGATTCAAAGATAGCAAATTCTTTTTCCGTGTCTTTACTCCCGTTGTCACTTGCAATAAAATCTGTCCAAAATAAATCTTATTTCCTTGTCGCACCGTCCACAGAACAAACCGATGAGAACAGTCTCAACGTAGACGCGGTATTGGACGTTTCAAAACAGATATTGCAGTATATCTCAGTTCACACCAATTACATTTTACCGGTGTCTTTACCTCCCAAATGAAACTCACAAAGAAATCCGTTCGAAACGCATTTTTTTACAGTGTGTCCGCGTATGTAGTAATAAAAGCTTAGGGGCAGTTAATACACACTATTTCATAGACGAAAATACGCCATATGTCAGGTCAGTTCGAAAAGCCTGCCAATCTGCAGCCATTTTTATTTTTACTACTTTTTTGCCTTTAAAACAACATCAACAATAAACTTCTATAATACATACAACTGAAATTGACGAATTTTTACAAATTGAGTTTAATTTTGCTGAAGTAAAAATAAAAATGACTGCAGATTGGCGGGCTTTTCGAATTGACCTGACATATGGGGTATTTCGTCGATGAAATAGTTTGTAGTAACTGCCTCTAAAGATTTATTACTACATGTCTGTCGTTATTTAGTTATAATTATGTAATATACCTAGCTGTAAGTTTTCCTAAAATGTGTAAATAAAATAAAACAAATAAAATAAAATGCGAGGACACACTGTATAGACGTCGTTATTATAAACTCTCTAGAGAGTTAAATTATGTACAACCTAACATACGTTATATTATACACTGGTTTTTCAATTTCCCTGTGACATAGATAAATATTACTTATTGATCCATAAAACCGCTTCGCAGATCAAACCGACGACAGCAGTCTCGACGTAGACGCGGTAGTCGGCGTTCTAACACAACTACTGCAACATTCGTCAGTTCACACCAAGGTGGCAACACTGGACTGGCTGCTACTGCTATATAATAAGATGCCGGCGCAGGTACGTACCTGTGTTCATAGGTTGAAGGTTCGCAGGTGCTGTGAGAGGTCTTGGAATCCATAAACAGTTAACATCAGAACCTATTCCCTGGCAAATAATTCAATGCAGTAAACTGACAGTTCGAAATGTCAAAAAGAAAAATAATTATACTAGAGTCTGGCTAACGAATGTAGACAATGGGGGGTTTTGCAACTTATTCTGGTGTCACTGTTCAACAATCGAACGGTTGTTGGTGGTTTTGGTAATTGAGATTTTGGAATTTTCTTATTTGAAAATGAACAAACTAATCAAAAATGTGATAGTTTCATATTTAATGTAGGAACCAGTGACACTTCATTCCATATAGAATTGATGGATTCAGATTTTGATTACAATGAATAAAAATAATTATTGTATTTTATTGTTTTATTTTTAAGTCTGATAAATACTAGTTGCCTATCATTTTAATTATATACTTCTCATCAAAATGTTGGACAGTACCAATATTGTTATTTTTTACAATAATTTTATAAAAAATAATCAAGTATCAAGTTTTTTAATGCATATGTGTCGTACTATAGTCGGGGTTACCATGATGGGATTTTTTTAAATTCACCAGATTTTTTCATTCTCTACTTTCATTAGCCAGACTATAGTTAAAAACGTTGAAGTGTAAGTACTGAATGAGAATGATTGAAAATTTATGAGTACCTATTGGTTATTCGTTTTGCATAAAGTTTTAATATAATTAATTAATAGCATACCTAGTGTAACTAAGTAACAGTTACAGTAGAAGTAAAATCGATTTTATAACTGCTTTATAAACTCTTTCCAAGCAGTACGGTTTTATTTATTTAAAAAACATGATTTTTATCCATTCACTAAAACCGCATCACTATGGCACACTAGAACTGTCATTTTACTGCATTATTTGCCAAGGTATAGAGTCTCATTTGTGATTGACTTTAATAAGACGTTCTCGAGACACCTAAAATTAAACCGAAATACAATAATTTACGAGTAATTTGATGAAAACAGGTTAGCCATCGGTTCATTTCACATTTGAGATACTGCAGAATAAAACACCTACGATGTGAATCACAAATGAGCTCCTAGGTTCTGATGTTAACTATAAACAACCGGGATATTCCGACTTTTTTGACATGTTTTTTTCATATGCGTTGCCTTTTTGGTGTTGAAATTAATGAACATCATTTGTTTTTACTGTGGGCTAGTCCGGTTTTGTTAACTAGCTATGCAGTGTGTAATAGTTCGGTGTATCGCCGCAGATGTCGTCGCGCACGGCGCTAGTGTTCACATGCGCTCTGGGAGCGCTTCGCGACGCCAGCGACGACGTAGTGAGACGCGCACTCGCCGTGCTTGCAGAGATATGTGATACCAGCGGTACGTCATATTAGTTGTATTTATTTATGTTTTAGAGTAACCTTTTTTTGACCAAAACCCCAAGGTGTTCCTCCTCCGCGCCTAGTAGTGGGATCACGGGTAAGCCGAGGCATTCAACCGCTCGACCGCTGGCGCCAACCCTCCACATGCAGCGTGTCGAGAACACCAGGCACGCCGCATCTCAGCGAATTCCCTTGAGCAGGGGCGGCAGGTACCCTCGTATCCACCGCCCAGAGACTTCACTTTGGCCGGAAAGGGTTAGGGACCAGTGAAATAGTGTAGCTTTGATCACCAGAATCTAACCCCCCACCCCCCAGCCGCGCGTCTACCTGGTTAAATCGCGTAGCGTTTGATCCCCGAAATCCGGATGTCCGCCAAGGGGATTTGAAAAGGTCCCTTTCGCTTCCGCTCGGCAGAAGGACTGACCCCCACAGCCATCCATTCCACGGATGAGGCACTCGGGGATTGGGGTAATTTTTCACAGAGGTTGTCTTCCTGTTTGCCCGGTCCTATTTCTGTCCAGGATTACGGGTTGGCCTTGATTACGGGTTGGCCTTGAGTTCAGAAGCCGAAGCAATACAAGCCTGCCGTCCCTCCGAAACGGTACCCCCCATAACTGGGGGCGTTCCCCTATACGCCACCCGGGGACGCGCCCGATGGGAGACCAGTAACTTGTGAATCTTAAGATATGATTGTCAACGATTACTGCATATTTTTAAACGATGATTGCTGTTTAGTTTCTTGCACACTTCTTCTCAGCAGATCGACTTTCCGAAGTGATAATAGATTCATTTAAATTTGTAAATAATTTGACCTATTTCAAGTTTACTTATGTACAGAAAGCATCTCATCAAGCTTTACAAATCTGTTTCCCCAATCAATTTTTAACTTACTTTCGAAAGCATAGAGTTCAGATTCAATTACAAATTTTTGACAGATTTGTAACGCTTGATCTACTGCTTTCTGTACCTACGAAATAAAAAACAAATTGAGTTTGATTTTTGAAAGAACACGCCTGGGGCAGTACCACAGTCCTTATTTTAACCGCCACAGAACAAAAATTAAAAATTATTGGATGCAGTGCATCATTAATCCTACCACTTTTTAGTAATGATGTTTATGTGTCTGGTAACTGCTTACCATCGGGTGGATTCAGAGCCCGCTTGCCGTCTCTCATAACACTTAAAAAATAGGATGAGACATTTGTCTTTCAAGAAAACTATAGCGCTACACGTCTATCATACCAGGACTGATAAGTAGTGGACAAAAAAAACAGAAGCAGGCAATTTGTTCCACACCTTGGCAACCTCATATCAAAAAGGAACTGTCAAAGCTCTTATCAATTCTTATTTTTAGCATTCGTTCAATTCAAAACCTACACTTTATTGTCATAAGTAACATAAATAAACACTCTTGAATGCATTCACGTAAATGTTTAACAATTTAAAAAGTTACAGGAAAATCTAAAGCAGTGTGAAAATAACACATCTATCTTTAGTATCTTAAATTCCAAATGTGTTTACTTCTTAAACCACAAACAAAATTTTTAGATTTTATTTGTGGCTTCGTGAGACTCAAGGTATATTTACCTAAATTAATGTTTGATAGAAATCTTGCAGCAAATCGAAAAGCTATTTTCTCTCTTTTTCATATGTGTTTTATTTACTTTGCAGCGCCGCTAGAATCTAGTCCATACTACTACAAATTTCTAAGAGAGCTGCTCAAACTGTTCGCTATTGACGACAACCTACTCGAAGATCGGGGAGCATTTATTATCAGGTGAATTTAAAAGCATTATTTGTATGTTATCATTTATGTAATGTGATCACCATGTACATATCATTTAAGAAAGGGAAAAAGAATTTGGACACGTTTCTCTACATAGGATCAATGCTAGATGTTTCAATAAACATGAAAATAAGTGTGACTATCGCAGACTGAAATTTTGGGGGGGTCACATCTGAATTTTGGGGGGGGGGTCACATCTGTATTTTGGGGGGGGTCACAACAATTTTTTTCAATCAGTAGTATCTTTTTCTAGCTTCTTCTATTATAACGGGTTCATCTTTTCATGATTTTGGGGGGGGGTCGTGTCCTCTGTGACCCCCCCCCCTGGGACCGCGCCTGACTATACATTCTACTTCAATTTAATAAAATTGTTACATGATCTAAAAGTGCTTCTGATGTTTTCACCTGATAGCAAAAACTTCTAAAAGAGTATGACCTGAAGTGAAATGAGATCCAGTTAGGCGTCTCTGTCGAAGAATATATTTGTAAGGTCCCTTAGCAAATAGATATTTAACCAGTATAATAACGATTGCCCCCGCAGACAGTTGTGCGTACTTCTAAGTGCAGAGCAAGTATACACAGCGCTCTGTGGCATAGTCAGTGCGCCGCCGGATAAAACTCCGCCCACTGAGTCAACTCCCGCCCTGAAGACTACAAGCCCCGCCCCTGATGTGACTAGCCCCGCCCCCGACACAAGACCTGCCTCTGATGTCGTCAGCAGTGCCCCGCCCCCGCCGGCTACCGCCCGCGGCGTCGTTCGAGTGCTTAACGCGTTGCTTCTAGGTGCACCAGAACTGAAAGGTACGTAGGTATTTTAAATATTTAAAATACTTGACAAAGTTTTCTTACACAATATCTTTTAAGTAGGGTTCAGTTAAAATAAACCTTCACAGTTTAACATAAAAGTATACAAAAATCTACCTAAGCATTTCTTAATTTGGTAAAATGTGTTTTACGAGTCACGGTTAGGTTAGGCCCATGAACGATTTGATGTACGTGATTTTTTCTAGCCATTTTTAAAGATTTTTTAAATTTTCTTGTGTCTTTTTTCTTACTTTCTGCTTCCAATATTTTTATTTCTAGCGTACACCAAAGCCCTTTCATAAGCCTGCAAGTTAATCATTCCTAGTTACAACCGTAGAGAACATCATACCGCACCGTGGTGGTCTGAGGAGCTCTTGAAACTAAAAAAAGAAACCACCACCAAAAAACGGCGTCTTTGTTGCGCAGCACCGATTCGTAGACAGCATGTCGTCAATGAATACCTAAAATCTAAGGCTATCTATGAAAATGCTGCAAAAAGGGCCCAGATTGAATCCTGGAAGGGTTTCTGCGAGAAGCTGAATAAAGAAGGAGTGTGGCTTGACATTTATAGAGTAATCAAGAACACTGCAGCAAAACAAGCAGACTCGGAAATTGGAGTGCATTTAAATTTCTGAAACTGCCACCAAAAAGATAGAAAAGAGAGTACAAGGCCACCAGAATATCAGAGAAATCGCAAAAATTGGTAATGCCAAAATGGAAAATGAAAAACAAGATCTGCCATTTACTCCTTATAATTATTAAAATTTCTTATTACAAATCAAACAAATTTTCTCCATTTCGATCTCCTCTTTTTCACTTTTCAACTTTACATCAACAGATTAAATAGTCTTTTTTTATGTGACTAACACCGCAGTAGACTTCTATTTCACCTGATGGCAAGTAAAGATGAGGTAGAAGAGCTCTAAAAGGGTTCCGCTATAACAAGATGTCTGGTATGACAACTGCCTATATTCTGTTGAATTCCAGTTAAAAATATTTTGAGAGATTTCTATGAAGAATTGATTTTCGCTTAAATTAAATCATATTGGTAATCGTATTTGTGTCATCATACATATATCAACAATATAAGATACGTTTTTGATACAAAGTTATCTTAATAACTTGTAATCTTAAGGGAAACAAATGCTTCTATTCGACACTACATTCTCTAATAAGTCTCTTTTATGTCGAACTCAACAGTTGCAAATCGAAGCCTCTAAGAGACATTAGAGAGACTTACAATTAGCATTGAGTTATTGATGACCGGCTGGTGTAGCGGTAACATACATTGCCTTCTATGCCAGGGGTCCTGGGTTCGAATCCCGGCGGCGGCGGATATTTGTGTGATGAACAGATATTAGTCGTCAAGTCATGGATTATCATGTTTATTTGAGTTTATTCTAATAAAATTTTATGTATTTATTCAATAAGCATGTTTATTCTTAAGTATATCAGTTATCTAGTATCCATTACACAAGTTCTTTAAGAAACTTAATTTGGGCTAGATAATGTTGTGTGCGTGTCAAAAATATTTATTTATTATTACTACGTAAAGAGTAGCTATCCCAAAGAAAAAATTAGTCGCATAATTTTATGACAAGAGTATGGGTCATGCGCGGTATGGACTGACAGTAACGTGTCATTTTCATAGATGATAATTACAGAAGTGAATACGAAGGTTTTTTACCTATGCGATTTTAAAGCACATCAAATTGAATCAATTCAGTTATTATAAATGAAGTTTTGTTTTAATTTTATATTTGACGTTTTAATAGTTTTATTTATTAAGTTTTATAAAACATTTTATGATTTTTTTTGCCAGAACGAAAACATCATATTACGCTGGTCTTCTACCTAATAAATTTCATGAGGATACACACATTTTATATTTATTTTTTTGATTAAATCTTTGAAATTTTGTGTACACGCGACGACTGTTCTAGAGCCAACCGGCTTTCAAATGATCTCAATTGATGTCGAACTGAATATGTGCGAATTTCTGACTCCATAATATGAATTCAAAAACACAGTGTTAAAACATCTATTCTAGAATTTTGAAGCTATTATTTATCTTTTTAAGTGTACTTTTTATTATACAAGGTATTAGATTATTGGACAGAAGCGATTTTTTGCAAAAACGGTAGGTATGTATTTTTTACAAGGATATTAATATATTAGCTAGATTTAAATCGAGTAAAGTTTTGCTTGGTGGTAGGATCCCTTCTGGGTCCGCCTGGCTAGCGACCACCCTTTATATAAAGTCTGCCGCCAAATGTTACCGCTCCGGCGGTAATGTGTTCCGGCAATATTGTATAAAGAGCCAGTTCCTTCCTAAACCCGTGTGCTTTCATCTTCGACCTTATCGTCACTTACCATCAGGTGAGATTGAGGTCAAACGCGGGTTTAGTCACTTATAAAAAAAAAAAAAAAAGTCTCGGTGTCCTTATACCACGTGGTTGTGTATCTCATTTATAATCAGTAAATCAATGGTTTGAAGTGCGCCCATACTATTTTTTTAGTGCGGCTAAGGGACCGCAGTTTGATGCGACATAGTAACTCAATGAGTTTAAGATTTATTTGATCAACCTTTTAGAAAGCTTTCACAACGCACTATCCTGTTAACAATGGAAAGAAACTGAAGTATAGGTCTAGTTGCGTCTCGAGCGGTTGTTCGCCTTGAGAAACGCCTTAGGGTGCCGGTTCTCCTAGGTAAACAATCAGATGCGATGCAACCCATCACTCAGGTGCTTTCATCATCTGGTTGCTTTCTTCAGAGATCAGCCTGCTATAATATTTTATTTATTTATTTAAGAAATACTTTATCTAATAACAGTTTATAATACATCTTAAATCACTAAAATTTATCTGATGTGATCTTCTACATACGCCTCCTTAGTAATTATTATACTATATAAACACATTCTATTATAATAACTTAAGCAAACTATCTATTTAGAGCTATTAAAGTTTTTCACTACTTATGTTTATTTATTACATGTTTATTTACGTGTATTACGTATACAACGACGGCTCTTATTTCTCAGAGCTACGCCGCCGCCTACGTTGCGGCGACGTAACCCCTGGAATGGGCGGGGCGGGAGGGGAGGCTACCTCAGGCGCGGGCGGTGTGACCTTGTTACGACGTACCCTGTACGCGGCGTGGTGCCGGCAGCCGGGCGCGCTGCTGGCGCTGTGCCTGCTCACGCGCAGCTACACACACTGCACGCGCCTCGTGCAGGCGCTGTATCCTTTCAATATACTATACGTTATAGCAGTTCACACAATCACCATCATGCTAAAAACACGATCATTCTTATTTCATAACTCACAAGGGCCGCCATTGATTGGGTCATTTCAAGAAGGTGCTGGCTGAAAATAAGTGTTGCTGAAGTATCCGATACGCAGCGATTTTTTAGCGTTGATTTAATCTAAAAGACTAAACCTTTGACCTCAATCTCACCTGATGGCAGAAGCATGTACGAGACGATAATATTGAAAAATGGCTATCAATCTGGCTCTTCATAAAATATTGCCGGAACATCTCGGCGCCATAGCGGTGATGTTTGACGGCCAACTTTATATGAAGGGTGGTTGCTAACCCTGTAGGTCCTAATGCCAAACGGGGTCCGGCCGGGATATCCAACCCTACCGTACGCGTGGTACCTTTACAAAGTTTCTTGTGTCCTTATTTTGTTGTTTACTTAATAATTCTTTCTTGCTTTGACGCTCTAAAATAAATTTACTTTTTTCTTTCTTTCTTTGTAAAAATATTAAAATTCCTGAACGTATCATCAGAGGTGACTTAGAGGTATCCGTGGAACTTCTCACTGAAATAGACAAGCTGGTGCAGCTCATTGAATCTCCCGTCTTCACGTGTGAGTATTCCTTTTTTTATTCAATTATTTATGTACACACAAAGGTAGAAAAGAAATTATAACCACTTAAAGACTAATTAATGTAGAAAGGCACAGTTTATATCTAAAAGAAATTTCTTCTAGCTGACTTGTTTATAATTTTGACTGATACTTATTTTTCAATACATGACCCTCTTTAAACGATATAAGCTTAAAAATACCACATGGTACCATGAACACTCAAATATCAGACTAAGTTAACCTTAAGCTAAATCTATTTTTTGCGAACGTATAAGAATGTCTAAGTCTACGTGTATGTTGAGTAACTAGGTACCCGTCTTATTAATCAATTAAAGAAGTTAATTGATTTTGGGTGAGTTGTAAGTAAAGATAGAATAGAGTTTAGATATGGAGCAACTGTTGAAACAGTGGCTGTATCAAGTTATTGTATACAATTTTATTTATTTTAATTATGACTAGCTGTGACCCGCGACTTCGTCCGCGTGGATACCGTTTATTAAAGTTGGTTAAATACTATTATTATATCCTCCTTGAAGTTAAAACTTACCTTATTCTAAATTTCGTCAAAATCGACTCAGTAGTTTAGATGTGAAAGCGTCACTGATAGATAAACAGACAGAATTACTTCAAAAACTGTTACAACAAAGCAGTGATCCGCAGTTTCACCTAGGTTTTGTGAAAAAGTATAGGTAGGTATAGGAAAAAAGTATAGGAAAAAGTATATTACATAGATGATGCCCGCGACTTCGTCTGTATTGAATTAGTATTTCGAGTAGGCTATTTTCTTCTCCAAGGTCCTAACTATCTTTAATAACAAAAATAAAAATGAAGAATCTTCGCCCATATAATATGTATAACTCCTAACCACAAACATAGGTAGGTAACTATGTATTAGGTACATTACAAAGGCACATAGCGTTATAAACAAATCGGGTGCCAAAGTGCCTTAAATTTTAATATTGTCTTAAGTTTTCGCGATAACTATTATGTATGACTATTAAATAAAACACTTTTTAACCGGATTTATCGCGTATATTTAGTCGCTCGTGACCACGGGGTCTGCAAAGACACCGAAACGTCGAGTTAAAATGTAAAATATAAATTATACGCCATTAATCCGGTTAAAAAGTGCTTTTCTTTAATGCTTTCAATTTTACTTAATTCATGCAATATCTTCATCAATTACACTTAGCTTATTGTTATTCTAGGTAAAGCTAAGTAGTTTTTGCGTGAAAGAATAGCAAAAATCCATCCATCCAGCCATTATCAGTGTACATATAGTTATGTATGGCTGCTTTTCACTGCCAAACGGCTAAGCCAATATTAATGTAATTTGGTATAGTAGTTAACACATACGTTACTTTTTATTCCGAAGAAATCTACGGTTTCTGACTTCCAAGAGGCAGAAACGATCATGAAATAAACAAATCCTTGATTTCCATTTTATCTCTGTATGTACAGAAGGCAGTACATCAAGCGTTACAAATCTGTCAAAATTTTTTACTTGAATTTGAACTCTATGCCCTCGATAATAAGTTAAAATTGGTTGGGGAAATTTTACAGGTAATGTAACGCTTGTTCCTTCTGTACCTACCTATATTAAATCGCGCAAAAGCTTGCGCTCGCATCCCGCCTTTTTATACCCTTCCGCCGCGCCGCGAGCCGCGTCGAGCGCGGCAACCGTTACGCAAAAATAATCCCTATATCATTCAGTATTCACGCGCGATGGGTTATTAGCGTATTTCATGTATAAGTTTGGTGTTTCTATACCGATTTCTATGATTCTTTTTTTACTGAATAGGTAATAATGTTAATTTTTTTAATTAGGGATGAGTGAGAGTATTATAAACGTAAGAGTAAACAAATATAATCAGAAAGCTCCGAACTGCTAAGCTATCGGGATTTACACGTGTTATTGTGAGTCAACCATAAAATATAGATATATACTGTTTTGGGATATTTTTTATATAATTTTATGAAGAATATTTCTGTCATACATGATTTCTATGTAGCTTTAACCATTAAGGCTGCACACGCGACGGAAGCTTAAAAAGTGAAGTAACTTCTCCCGTTTTTTCAACATTTCCCTTCACTGCTCTGCTTTTATTGATTGTAGCGTAATAATAAGTATACTATAACCTGCCCAGGAGTATGAAGAATAATTTTACCAAGTTTCGTTAAAATCCGTCGAGTAGTTTTTGTTTCTATAAGGAACATACAGACAGACAGACAAAAATTTTACTGATTGCATTTTTGGCGTCAGTATCGATCACTAATCACCCCCTGATAGTTATTTTGAAAAAAAAAATTCATGTACAGAATTGACCTCTCTACAGATTTATTATAAGTATAGATTTAGTTTGATTATGATTTGCTTAAAAAAATAGTTCACTGCACATTCATTAAATCATGAAAGAAGTGAAACTGTATATTATAAGAAGGGTGACAAAAGCCCAATTTAGTTTAAATCAAATTATTTTGAACCGAATGTATTGAATTTTAAATACATACATAACTTCATGCCTGTCTCCCCTTGGGGTAGACAGAGATTAGGGAAAGCCAATTTTAAACCTCACCAAATATATCTAATGTAATGTAAAGTGAAAACGTTTCAAATGAGAGACTCGATGAAAGTATTGAGTAATCAAAACATCCCCACAACAGCTTGTTCCTTAAAAAAAACCATGTCTGTGTTCAATACCTAGTAAAAGTTCCGCAGCTGAGTTGTCTCCCGTTTTGACGCGCCTCTATCGACTTTCATTGGAATCGGGTAAGGTCCCCAAGTCCTGGAAGCTTGCTAACGTACAGCCAATACCGAAGAAGGGAAGCCGTGCCGATCCTGTCAACTATCGACCAATTTCAATCACCTCCATACTTTGCAAAGTCATGGAACGTGTATTGAATAATCGACTCCTGGCATATCTCGAGACCAACGAGCTCCTAAGCGATAGCCAATATGGTTTTCACAACGGACGCTCGACCGGCGATCTTCTCGTGTATGCCACTCACTTATGGAGTGAGGCTTTGGAGGGTCATGGTGAAGCAATAGCTGTATCCTTAGACATTTCCAAGGCCTTTGACAGGGTCTGGCATGATGGTCTCTTAAGTAAGCTTCCAGCATATGGCATACCGACTAGGCTCTGCGACTGGATATCTGATTTTCTGAGGGAATGGTCAATTCAAGTAGTCTTAGATGGCTACTCCTCCGACCAAATGGCAATTAATGCCGGGGTACCTCAGGGATCTGTTCTCTCTGCAACATTATTCTTGCTGCACATTAATGACCTTTTAACACCGGGCATTATTGGTTATGCTGATGACAGCACTGTTGTAGAGAGATACGTATCCAATGCGCGAGCGAGCCCCCGTGAAATCCAGAGTTTAAGAAAGTCAATGATTGAGCGCATTGATTTGACCTTACGAAAAGTATCCGATTGGGGTGAGTCGAATTTGGTCAAATTCAACGCGTCCAACACTCGGCGTGTCTATTCTCCGCAAAAAAGAGCACCTTCACATTTACGCCCACTTTCCAAAATGTATCTGTCCCCATCACTGACCATCTAGGGCTTTTAGGCGTAACTGTAACATCCAGTTTAAACTTCGGTCAACAAATTGTGTCCATGGCTCAAGTAGCTTCGAAAAAGTTGGGAATCATCTCGAAGGTACGGCGGTACTTCGGCCCTGCACAGCTTCTTAACTTATACACAGCTCAAGTGCGATCATGCATAGAGTACTGCAGTCATCTTTGGGATGGTTCAGCCAAATATCAACTAGAAGCGCTGGACTCCGTTGACCGAAGAGCCCGTAAACTAATTAACGACGTCGACCTTACAACCAAAAAACTGCAGACCTTAGAGCATCGTCGTAAGGTTGCGTGTCTAACCGTGAACTACAGGATACATTTTGGTGAGTGCGCCAGTGCTCTGTTTGAACAAATTGAACCCTCACCCTTTAACCATCGCACTATTAGACGCAGACAGAACTTCCATCCGTATGTGGTAGATATTCCGAAAAGTCGAACTAAGCGCTTTGACAGTTCCTTTTTGATACGGGTCGCCAAGGTTTGGAATGAACTGCCTGCGTCTATTTTCCCTGACCAGTATAGTCTTAGTACTTTTAAGCGTCGAGTGAATAGGTTTCTCGTAGATGGACGTGTACCACCTTAGACTTCATGTTCACTTAACATCAGGTGGCATGGAAGACAAACGTCCCATCCATAATTTATATATATAAAAAAAAAGTTTAATTAAAACCCTTTGAGCAGTTTCAATAATTGTTGTCTATCTGTTTGCTGATATCAAAAATGATTAAGATGAACCTTTATGTTGTTGATAGGTTTTGACATTTGTATAGGTATCAAATTCCTGTACTTGTATTGATTTCGGTCGCGTTGCGTTGCAGTCCTGCGCACGGAGCTGGCGGCGGTGAACGCGCGCGGGCAGCTGGCGCGCGCCGCGCTGTACGCCGTGCTCATGCTGCTGCCGCAGGGCGACGCCTTCACCGCGCTGCGCCGCCGCCTGGCCTGCGCGCCGCACAGGTCAGTGCCCGCTGTGTGTGTGTACTGCCGCAGTCAGTGACTCATGCTGCTGCCGCAGGGCGACGCCTTCACCGCGCTGCGCCGCCGCCTGGCCTGCGCGCCGCACAGGTCAGTGCCCGCTGTGTGTGTGTACTGCCGCAGTCAGTGACTCATGCTGCTGCCGCAGGGCGACGCCTTCACCGCGCTGCGCCGCCGCCTGGCCTGCGCGCCGCACAGGTCAGTGCCCGCTGTGTGTGTGTACTGCCGCAGTCAGTGACTCATGCTGCTGCCGCAGGGCGACGCCTTCACCGCGCTGCGCCGCCGCCTGGCCTGCGCGCCGCACAGGTCAGTGCCCGCTGTGTGTGTGTACTGCCGCAGTCAGTGACTCATGCTGCTGCCGCAGGGCGACGCCTTCACCGCGCTGCGCCGCCGCCTGGCCTGCGCGCCGCACAGGTCAGTGCCCGCTGTGTGTGTGTACTGCCGCAGTCAGTGACTCATGCTGCTGCCGCAGGGCGACGCCTTCACCGCGCTGCGCCGCCGCCTGGCCTGCGCGCCGCACAGGTCAGTGCCCGCTGTGTGTGTGTACTGCCGCAGTCAGTGACTCATGCTGCTGCCGCAGGGCGACGCCTTCACCGCGCTGCGCCGCCGCCTGGCCTGCGCGCCGCACAGGTCAGTGCCCGCTGTGTGTGTGTACTGCCGCAGTCAGTGACTCATGCTGCTGCCGCAGGGCGACGCCTTCACCGCGCTGCGCCGCCGCCTGGCCTGCGCGCCGCACAGGTCAGTGCCCGCTGTGTGTGTGTACTGCCGCAGTCAGTGACTCATGCTGCTGCCGCAGGGCGACGCCTTCACCGCGCTGCGCCGCCGCCTGGCCTGCGCGCCGCACAGGTCAGTGCCCGCTGTGTGTGTGTACTGCCGCAGTCAGTGACTCATGCTGCTGCCGCAGGGCGACGCCTTCACCGCGCTGCGCCGCCGCCTGGCCTGCGCGCCGCACAGGTCAGTGCCCGCTGTGTGTGTGTACTGCCGCAGTCAGTGACTCATGCTGCTGCCGCAGGGCGACGCCTTCACCGCGCTGCGCCGCCGCCTGGCCTGCGCGCCGCACAGGTCAGTGCCCGCTGTGTGTGTGTACTGCCGCAGTCAGTGACTCATGCTGCTGCCGCAGGGCGACGCCTTCACCGCGCTGCGCCGCCGCCTGGCCTGCGCGCCGCACAGGTCAGTGCCCGCTGTGTGTGTGTACTGCCGCAGTCAGTGACTCATGCTGCTGCCGCAGCTGCCTGCTGCTGCAGTAAAACATTAAGTCATCGAAATAACGATGGTCATAATACATGCACATTCTATTTCTATCTTTGATAATCAGAATAATTGCCATCTTCGGTCAATTTCTATACTAGAATAGATTAGGATTACGGCAAGTTTTTGTCATACAAAAGCTAAGCCAGTTCAGTTTGCACTTTAACTCTTCTCTTTTTTTCAATTCATACGTACAAAGAAAATACTTCATACCAGTAAATAAGTCAAAATTTTGTGTTTTTTGCTTATTTACCTCCTATTAGCCTCCCGTGGTTAGATACGCACTTAATAAATATAAAATGTATCCACTTCTCGAAACTCAAAGCCAAAATTTTTAACTTCCAGTAACGTGGCGCATACAGAAATAGTCCCCGAGCCTTCCGACTTCGACTTCGACGCGGATCTGTCGATGTTTTACCGCGTGCAAGCGGAGCAGACGGACGACCGCCCGCGCAAGCCAGAGATATACTCATAGTACATAGCTCAGGAGGTGTACTTCTCATAGTCCGGAAGATATAGTAGGTGTACTTGTAATGTTAATAGCATCGACCGAGGGATTTCTTCGGTAAAACGCAAAAATCATAAAATATGCAGTCGGATATAGAATAGGATATAAATTTTAAAACAGTAAGACTTTCATTAACTTCAGTAAAAACAAAATAAAATCGCCATTTTGTATAGTAAAAATCAATGAAAATTTGAACATAAACAAAGTCAAATTTTAAAATATAAGTATTCATATACGAATTGTTTATTATTTTCTATGCATCACACATCGATTAATATCTCTATAATAAAAAATTACACATCAATGGAGTTTTTGCGAGTCCTTTCTTAAATTTCACCATTCTTAATTATACTATTATTTAAGAATGTGTTACTTATTTTGAGGCGTGTCTAAACGATGTCGAAAATGTATGCGAAGTGCAATCCACCAAGTCCTAATGCAATAAAATGTTGATTTATTAGTCCCATTACGCAATGCAAGGACTTTAACGTTAATACCTTACGATGTGCTAATGTATTCTGGCAATGAAATTTCAATTTCTACCTATAGTGTTTTTCAAATGAGAGGAGTCCTGTGATGTTTCAAGGTTGACAGTTTTATAGCTTACTAGCTGACCCGGCAAACGTTGTTTTGCCATATAAATAAAAAAAAAATAGATGTTGGCCGATTCTCATAGATACCGGATAAGCACAAAAAATTTCATCAAAATCGGTCAAGCCGTTTCGGAGGAGTATGGCAACGAAAACTGTGACACGAGAATTTTATATATTAGATTATGTTCTTTCCCTCCTTTAATCTGTTCCGTTTCATACATTGCGTAATTTAAAAATTTTATATTTTTTTTATTGGATTCAGATAAAATGTAATAAAGACACAGATTTTGTTAAATATTTCAATAAGTTTTTTATTTTTTTGATTACATCGTGACAAATAATCAATAACATTTTAAAAATCCTTTACAAAAATGGTACTCGTAAATCGGAAAATTTTAATGTGTGAGATATACGTAGGTAAGTTAGCAATGAACATTATACAGATATCCAAAATTATTGCACGTTCCCTTTGCTAACAGCAGCTACAGACAGTAATCATTCCTACTCCGAACAAGCGACCTATTTAATCAACTAAACCGCGACCTCAACCTAGACATATTCCATACCAGCATTCCTAGCGCTCGAGTAGCAATCACTAGATTATTTTTTGACAATATGTCTCACTAAATTATTGTTATTTTGTTTTTTAATTATATATATCTTGTCACATTATATTCAGTCAAATCATATAATTCTAGCGACCCGCCGCCTTAGTAAACTTTGAATTATACTCATGCTTCGTCCTTCGAGATTAACTATACACTTGTAGTAACACCTACTGTGTTGCCAGATTGCACAGACATTTGAAAGCCAGCTTTCCTCCTTTTTTTTTTTATATTCCCTCCTCACGCACTGCTAGCTGTTTAGTCATTCACTTTTCTGTGCCTCGCCAGGGCGCACGTATACATATATTTGAAATTATATTTTAAATTTAGTTGAATACGTATTTTTTCTCTCAATTATGGGGAAAAGGAAACATTAGGTACTCTTATATAAAGAAAAAAATAAAGAAGTTGGAGAAAAAATTAAAACGTTCCAGGAGACAACGTGATGAATCATCTTCATCAAGCGAGTCCCAAAACTCAGTAGCACTGCCGCCAAACAGTGAAGGTTAGTAGCTATGTTACATGTTTCACAACTACAAGTTGTTTTTAAAAGTAAAACTGCTATTGCGGTTAATCGTTTGGGTTAACACTTTAGTAGTATTTATACTTTACAATTGAAAGTTTTTTTTTTCTAAGTGAAGCTGCTACTGCGGTTAATCGTTTGGATTAACACTTTAGTAGTATTATACTTAACAACAATATAATAGTGATGCGGGTAGCCGCTTGGGCTGTCACTTCACAAACTGAGGTATATTTATACCACCAAAGTACATAACTGCAATAAGGTACACTGCGGGCTTCCGATTGGGTTGTCACTTTGATACTGTGTCAGTTACGTATACCAAAAGTACCTACACTGTGGGCTGTTATTTTTATTCAAAGTTATGAGTCATGTGTAGTAAATACCTGATTTATTCATAAGTGGCTGCCGAGTTTCAATTTATTGACGAAATTGAAGACGTCGTTACGGAATATCCGAATGACGAGGGAGACAGACATCCAAACATGCATATCCGAACGCGAGCCTTTGCCTTCACCTCTCGCTAGCAATACAACGCACCATCCCCAAGCGCCGAACCGCAACCCAGCACGTCAAAGATTGTAGAAGAGGTGTCGACCGATAACGCTATCTTAGAATAGCTAGGTGAGGACCCTTCTATTTCGAAAATGTATGGGAGTGAAATCAACTCTGATGTAGCAACCCGCCTGCAACATATTGCAGTACATGGACTATCCAAAGATAGCCGCAAAGAGTTGCAAAATAAATACTTACCGCCAAGCAACTGCACTCTTAGCGACGCTCCTACCCTGAATTCGGAAGTCAGAGCAGCCGTATCTGAAACGGTCTTGAAAAAAGATAAGGGGATTGGGCTAAAACAAAAGCAACTCGGGTGCGCTGTTTCCTGTATTGGAGAGGCGATGTCCATCTTTCTCAAACGAGAACACAAAGATACGGAGGTCATAAAACTTTTAATGGGTGCCGGGCGCCTCATGTGTGATGGATGTCTGAAATAGTGACTCTATGACCCGCAGAAACCTCGTTATGTTTAATCTTAAAAAATATACGCGAGATCAGCTACAAAAAACAAAATGACGGTACTCTCTTTGGCGCGGACTTAGCCGAAACAACAAGACTGCGAAAATCATTAATAAATCAGGTATTGAACTAAAATGGACTCAAAATTTCAAGCAGAATTCAAAATTTACCAAGCAACCGCCGCCAGTTACTCAGAACAAGAATTTAAACTGGAGAGCTTCTCCCCAGACTCGCAGGCAAAGGGGACTACAGGAGCAGAAAGAACCTGTTCAAAAGAATTGGCCCGCAAACTCATCGCGGCCATCTTATCGAGTGCCGCCTCCGATAAAGAATCGCAACCGACGATAACTGAGGTTAGTTCTGTGGGCAGACTTTCTCAATTCTATCGGCAATGGCAAATACTAACGAAAGATCCTATTGTTCTTTCTTGGATATCTGGCTATAAAATACCTTTTTCTTGGCCAGTAATACAGAAATGTCCTAAAATTTTTAACTGCATAAACGAATTATTATTCATAGGTGCCATTTCACCTTGTGAGCCATGTAAAGGTCAATTTATTTCAAGCGTATTTGTCGTACCTAAGCCTAATTGACAAAATAGATTTATTTTAAATCTATTGACACCGAACATTTTAAACTTGAGGATTTACGAACAGCAGTAAAGTTGGTCATAGAAAATAGCTATAGACGCATATTTTTTATTGTCGATCCATAAGGAATTTCAAAAGTACCTACGGTTGCAGTTTGGTGAGAACAATGAGCTATATGAATTCAATGTGCTTCCGTTCGGTATAAATACAGCGCTATATGTTTTCACTAAGATTTAAACGAGTTCTAAGCCTACTTAGGACATGTAATTATTTATCTACTAATTATATTGATGACATTCTATTAATTTCGGATAATTACCTAAACTGTCACGATAATGTTACTGTTACGCTACAATTATTGACAGCTTTAGATTTTATTATTAACTATGAAAAAAGTTGCTTGCAGCCAAAAACTACCTGCAAGTTTTTAGGCTACATTATTTTCACTAAAAATTCCAAATTAGTCTACCCTCAGAAAAGATACAAAAATACAAGAAAAATTGACTTACTTTAAAAACAAAAACAGATGCAAGATAAGAGATTTTGCAAGTTTTGTAGGTTTACTAACATCTGCTTGTCAAGCCATTGAGTATGGATGGCTTTATACCAAACAATTTGAACTTAGTAAATTCCTTAGTTTAAAGAGTAACTTGATAATTTTGACATGTACATGAATCTACCAGATTTTTGAAAGCACGATTATGAGTGGTGGGAAAAAGCACTAAGAATCCTGTGAATTAACTTAAATACGATGAATATAATTTGGATTTTTTTTAGCCATGCTTCGACTAAGGGGTGGGGTGCTGCGTGTGGTGGGAAAACTGCCTGTAGTATTTGGAGTGATAAAGAACGAAACTATCTTGAAATACTAGCAGCATTTCTTGGCTTGAAAATCTTCGCGAAAAACCTTAATAACCGTCACATACTTTTACGATAGATAATACCACTGCTATTTCTTATATTAATCGGACGGGAAGAGTGCAGTTTCCATACCTCACACAAGTAACGCGTGACTTATGGCAATGGTGTGAGATAAGAAATATTATAGTTTTTGCTTCCTATATAAGTTCCGTACATAATGCTGTAGCCAATGCCAAGTCCAGACGGATGCATCCTGATTTTGAATGGGAACTCGCAGACCACGCTTATCAAAAAATAATAAACACCTTCGGTGTATCAGATATCTTTGCCAGCAGGGTTAATATAAAGTGTTCTCAAAACATTTCCTGGCAAAGAGATCCCGACGCATTTACGACGGACGCTTTCAGTGTATCATGATTCATGGTTGAATTTATTTTTTTTACGGTTTCCCGCCTTTTAGCATTATATTAAAATCTCTCAGATAAAACATTACACATAAAGCTAGAGGTATTTTAGTTATACCCATGTGGCCAACTCAACCCTGGTTTCCGGTTTGTAATAATCTTCTTGTGTCAAAACCTTTCTATTTAAAATCATCTCAAAATCTCATATTATCTCATTCTAGCAATCGCAACATACATTAGAAACTCACACTGATTGCCAGGATTTTATCACCATAGCGATGATTAAGAAACATGTCCCAGCGTCGTCCCTTCCCGTAATTATGGCTTCTCTGTCGGAAAATACTATGAAACAATATGTTATCAGCTTGAAAAAGTGGTTACAATTTTGTGTCACTAATAACCTTAATTGTTTTGATGAGTCTGTTTCCAATGTTTTACTGTTTTTAACTAAACAATATCAAGCTGGAGCTCAAAATGGTACCTTGAATAGTTGTCGTTCAGCATTGTCCTTAGTTCAAATATTGGAAGCGACGATAGAATCAAACGTTTTTTAAAGGGTATATTTAGACTTCGACCACCATTACCCAAATACAATTTTACATGGGATACCTGACTAGCATTAGATAAGTTAGCCCAGTGGTACAAACCAATCATTAAGTTTGGACAAGCTCACAAAAAAGGTTGTTACCTTAATAGCTTTAATAAATAACCGCTCACAAAATTCAAACATTATCCAAAATTTTGGTTGAGTACATAGAACTATATTCAGAATTGTTTTTTATTAAAATTCCAGACCTTCTTAAGAACTCACGAGTCGGTACTCAACAACCCATACTTGTTACACCATATTTTCGCGACAAACCCCAAATATGTCCTGCAATAGCATTAAATGACTACCTTTCATACTACACTTATATTACTTACTTATATTATATTACCTTTGTAACCATTCAAATCTTTTTGTTAGTTTGAGAAAGACATACTCTAAAGTAACAAAGCAAACCCTTAGTTGTTGGTTAAAAAATAGTTTAAAAGTATGCGGAGTTGATGTGATTTACAGCGCATAGCACTAGGCATGCTATTACTTCGAAGGCTCGTAAATTAGGGGTCAATATAGATCTGATTAGAAAGACGGCTTAGTGGAGTGGTAACTCAAAAACATTTGGTCGATTTTATAATAGAGAGATTTTTGATACTAATGAACAATTGTCCTTTGGCAGATCAATATTATCTGAATTGTAAATTACTTTGATTGAAATTTAATTTAGGTAAATTTTTATTTTTAATTTTCTGAATAACTGAATTATTATATACATATTTTTTTCTTTTTTTTACACTTTATGGAAAATTGTTATGCTTAAACAATATTAACACTAATAATCATAAATTAATGTGATACATAAACTCTCGGTTTTCGTTGTAAAGAAAACATGGGTAGTATTATATTTATTATGTATATTTCACGTCAACGTCTTATCTCAACATCTACAAGTGTATAGTTAATCTCGAAGGACGAAGCATGAGTATAATTAATGATTAAACGAACTTACCTGTACGTGAAGTTCTATCATAATTATACGAAGGCTTCGTCCGAAGAGATTAACTACCCACCCCCCCTGCCCCTGACGTGAAATATCATCTACTCTGAACATAATGACTAAACAGCTAGCAGTGCGTGAGGAGGGAATATAAAAAAAAAAAGGAGGAAAGCTGGCTTTCAAATGTCTGTGCAATCTGGCAACACAGTAGGTGTTACTACAAGTGTATAGTTAATCTCTTCGGACGAAGCCTTCGTATAATTATGATAGAACTTCACGTACAGGTAAGTTCGTTTAATCATTAATTATCTGCTTCTCTGTACATTATATGCATATACTTATAAACCTTTCTTGTTTGTCGCCTAACTAGAGAATCTGTTGAATTTATTGAGTGACGTGAGTGATATAGCGTGATTTTGACGGCGGGATGTGACTTTTTTTTGTATCTAACGTAATTGTTTTAAAAGTGGATACTTGTAAATAGCCATAAACAATACATTTGCCTTCACTAGTGTACCATAATAGCTGTAATTTTTCCTAAAAGTGTAAAATAAAATAAAATGAAATGAAACGACCGGACTGAAGTTAGGCTTGTTTGTTACCGAGTAAGAAAGGTGCGCGAGAGCGCGCGTACGTACATAATTATACTTGTATAAGATGCTAGGTACATATCAATGTGTCACCGGACTCCTCCCATTTGAAAAACACTATGAGCCCGTGTGCATCTTCGATCTCATTCTCCCTCACCATCAGGTGAGTCGGAGGTCAAACACGGACCTAGTCACCGATAAAAAGCTTGGTCATAATCTTATCGATTACAAACTTTAATAGACTTGTCAAAATCTTATGAACATTATTTACTAAATGTTCATCTAATCAGATTATGGTGCTGCCCTTACAAAAGATGTAAAAAAGTTTGTTCGAATAACATATAGTTCTAAGATTGTTATATTTTAAGGTAAGAAATTGCTTGTTTAATCAATTTTCTACATTTATACATTAACACTATTTACGATGTTATTGGCTTTTGTATAGATATTACCTATTTGTTTTTTTTTTTTGTACATTCCAAAGTTCGGCATCTAATGAAATAAAACGCAATTAATTATATACCTAATGTATTTATTGTACAGTGTATTTTTATGTGTAAACTTAAGCTAGTGTAAAGTAAAATATTATAAAATATTTGAGGCACATAATACAGTTTTATTCTTTAATGTATTTTATACCCCTTTTTTTACTTGGGGAAATCCTCTATGGATACGATGACCGACTAAAACCCCAAGGTATTCCTCCACCGCGCCAATCACGGGTTAGCCGAAGCAATCAACCGCTCGACCGCTGGCGCCAGCTTTCCACATGCAGCGTGCCGAGAACACCAGGCACGCCGCGCCTCAGCGAACTCCCTTGAGCAGGGCGGCAGATACCCCGTATCCACCGCCCAGGGACTTCACTATGGCCGTTAGATTGCCGAAATCCGGATATCCGCAAAGCTTGACGGCCCTTTCGCTTCCCCTCGGTAGACGGACTGACCCCCACAGCCATCCATCCCACGGATGAGGCACTTCGGCACCCAGGGATTGGGGTAATTTTTTACAGAGGTTGTCTTCCTCGCAGCCGTTAGGCCCCCGGTCCTCAGGATTACGGGTTGGCTGACAGCTCGGAAGCCGAAGCAATCCAAGTCTGCCGTCCCTCCGAGCAGCTGGTGGCTCAAACCAACGCTCCCCTCCCCCATGTCCTTCTCGGTTCCCCAAAGTGAGCCGCTGATACTCCTTTGGGGAACCGGCGAGGGCTGATTTTGGTCTGCGCCGTCGAAACGGAACCGCCACCTGGGAATGCGCCCGATGGTAGACCAGCAACTCCACATGGGGTATTTTATACCCCTCCTGCCATAAGCATAACAGGCGCGGTCTCAAGGGGCGTCACACACAGCGAATATCATATACACACCCCCCCAAATCATACATATCAAATTAAACACTTAAAAAGATAATCCTTCTATGAATATGAGACATCAAATATCACAAAGAGAAAAACAAAGTATGAGAGATTGAGGATCGCAATGCAAATATGACATTGTGAAATTAAGTCCAATTTAGTTATATTTTTCTTTTAGTAAAATGGTTGCCATAGCACCACAAGTATGCTACGGCGCTGGTTTTCAGTGGAACCAGTGGGTATACATTGGAGGCAAATATTTATGTTATTAACCGGGGTCAATGTTGGCAAATGAAGTTGATGAATACAAAAACACACACAGAGAAAAATAAAACTAACAATAACAATATAACCATACTTACACAAAAAAAATAGAGAATAAATCAAATCAGTAAAAAATAACACATGATTAACATATAACACAAAAAATACAATCTATACTAATATTATAAAGAGGAAACCTTTGTATTTTTGCTTGTTTGTATTGAATAGGCTCAAAAACTACTGGACCGAATTCAAAATTTCTTTTACCATTACTTAGAGGGATTCTTCCGAATCCGTATAGGCTACTTTTTATCCCGAAAATCCCGCGGGAATCGAAATTGCGCGGGTAAAACCGCGCGCAACAGCTAGTATATATATAACTTGAACATAGAACGACAACATTTTGTGTAAGGTGGGACTGGAGTAAGAACTTTTTAAGTATGAACTTAAATGTCTCAAGCTTCTAATAGGAGGAGGTATGTTATTCCAGCTTGTGGCAGTGTAGCGAAAGCTACCACGGAAAGCCGTCGTTCTATGTTGAGGACACAATATACTTAAATTATGCCTGGCGCGCTGTAAGAATTTGAGTTTTTGAAACAAATATGGGGGCTGTTTACTTTTTATGACTCCGAAAAGCAATGAGGCGAGATGTAAATTTCGTCTGACCGTCATATTAAGATGTTGGTAGCGATTAAGAACAGGAGTAATATGCGAGCGTCGAGGAATCGCATAACAATACCGAGCACAAGTGTTCTGTATGCGTTGTATGATCTTTTTAGTGCGAGCTAACTGGCATCCTCCAATCATAGTATCGGCATAATTTAGTTTGGATAAAATAAGTGTTTCGCACAATTTAACTCGCATATCAATAGTCAAGCTATCACGGATTTTATACAAAACTTTGAGACGGTAGAAACAGTTGCGCATTACTTCCGAGACATGTTGTTCAAATTGCAGCCTGCCATCCGTAAGTGAACCTAGATTGCGGGCATGGGTTACGTGTCCCAGGCGTTTACCCGACACGAGAATCTGTGGATCTTTCAAGGCTATATTATTAACTAGCCACCGCGAGCGGTTTTACCCGCGTAACTTTTGATCCCGTGGAAATTTCGGGATAAAATATAGCCTCAAGAGTTGGGCTATCAAATGCAAAAAGAATTTTTCAAATCCCACTTGTTTCTGAGATTAGTGCGTTCAAACAAAAAAAAACAAACTCTTCAGCTTTATATATACATAAGTATAGATTATACTTTTAGAACCCAATATTAGAAATTTGCACTTATCAGAATTTAATACTTAGTTATTTTGAGTACACCAATGAGCTAGTCTATTTAAATCCGCATCCAATTTATCTACTGCACTATTCGTTTCACTCCGATTAAATGAGATATTGTCGTCTGTGTACAAGTGGTAGTTACAATCTTGTATTGTCTCAATTATGTCAGCACCGTATAACACAAACAACGTAGGTCCCAATATTGATCCCTGCGGGACACATCTATTAACAGGTAGGATTTTCATCGACAACGTTAATTAGGGCGGTAACCGTACTATGCGCTTTTCTGAATCCAGATTGATTTTCAGGTAATATATATATTTTTTCTAAATACTCTGTTACTTGCATAGAAACGACACGTTCTAAGATTTTGGACATTGTGGCGTTCAGCCGATTTCTACTAGCAATGGGTGAAATAAAATACAATCAGTACTTAGTCAGAGAAGTCGACACGTCCACTCGCACGCGCTGTCAACCGGTCAATGCCATAACCATAACAGAGATACGAGAGGGCGCCTCGATGCCTCAATCTTTATTCCATTCACTCGTTCATTCCGAGTCACCACATCTCTCCTTTCTTTTTTTTTTTTTTTATTAAAAAGTTTAATTATTTACAAATTGAACCGAATCCACCACCACTTCGGAAAGTCGATCCGTTGAGAAGAAGTGGCAAGAAACTCAACAGCAATCATCTTTTTAAATACACAATAACAATTTCACATAACACTTATCCTTAAATCTATTGAAGGGTTATAGACATTTTAACATATTTTATAACCTTAATTAACTAATATAATTTTAACATATTGTTATAAAAGACTACACTAATAGGAAACTAGCACTAAAATATCAGTTTAGTTATTCTCTTATACAATACAGAATTGCGTACTATAATGCGAAAAGACTTTTTCCCCAACCTATTAAAACAGTCTGGGAATGACACACCAAATACCCTCGATCTTCTTTAAAACAACAACATTTCGATGACACTCCAGCTTGTCCTTTCCTTTTTTTTTCATTTCTTTCTTTCTATCCTTGGCCTGTTCATGAGCTACGTCATGTTCCAAGTGAATAGCGTAAGTAGGAGTGTATAACCTATTAAAAAGAATTATAAAGAAGGCAATTTGCCTTTTTCCAATGCGGAGTACTATTGTGCATTGTAAGATAGTCTAACATTTTTCCAGTCTGACTTTTGGGCTTGGCTTATTTTAACCTCGCTCAATATTGGATAGTATTGTGTAATATTTTAGCTAGTTCCATACAAGCAAATATCGAAGACACAATTTATTATTCATGATGAACCTCTTTCTATTACGAATATTTAAAGAAATTAATTTTTGGCTTTTTGTTCTTTCTACCTTGACTGTGAGAAACATGAGCTCTTTGGAATGTTTTACATGGCTTTGAGTTGCCAGTGGTCGTTTCTAAAACTTGAATCACTTTTGTTTTTTTTTTTTCAAGCCTTTAGTAGGTACATCCTAATAAAGTGATAGGAAAGTCTGATTTAAATTCTAAGCTCTTAATAACATGCTTTTGTTATTATAATATCAATAAATTATAATTTTACGTTTGTCCGTATTGATTTTATATAAATCTTCGGTGGCTTCAAAGGACAATTGATTACGCAATTTTTAAACAACCTTGATAAATTTTATCAATATCAACACATCTTGCTTTAAATAATGAAAGTTTATATTGATTCTCAGCCTGGGAAAGACTGTAAACCTTCAACCTGGACACAACCAGGTTATAATCGACTTTATTTATAGCTTTTCTAACCTACTATGGTTACAAATTAATTACAATTTCAGTAATCTCAGTCAGACAATTTTGTATGAACTAAAACAATAAGGGTACTAAATCAAAAGATATAAGCAAATGTCGGCTAGGCCAATAGCACTGCACAACAAATAAGATGCAAAGTACAATAACTGGACTGCGCTTAGTTATACAATAACACAATTTGAAATCATGTGAACTTGACCCTCCACAGTTCACTCAGTCAGTATTTTTGGTTTTTCTTGTTATTTCTTTGTTAAATTTTTGGGTTAAAATCATGAAATAGTATCAAACAAAATCGAATATAATAGTATTATTGCCACTAATTGTTCAAGTGAAACAAGTAACTATAACTAAAACCAAGTGAATTGCATAGTGCATAACTTCACGCCTGCATCCCCCACGGTGTAGGCAGAACACCAGAGGCTATGAAACCATCTGCGGTCTCGTTTGACAAATTCAGAGGTACTATTATGATGGAGAGAGGCCACTGCAGCGACAGGGGGCCAGCATATCGCCCGCAAAACCGTCAATAAAACCTCTGTCCCCCAACTGACTCCCACGGCATGCCCGGGAAGAGAAGCAGCCGGCACATTCCACGTTCCTCTTCCACTCCCAGTCCAGCATGGAAGTTGAATTAATGCATTATATTACTACAAAGTGAATTTGTTGTAAAGTTTTATTGAAATGACACTTAACTTTGAAAGTGTGTAAAACTTTCTGCAATATTAGTGAAAATCATATACAGAAACCATTATTAAATTAATATCGGTGGCTCTAATGGACCAATAAAAGTTGGCAAAAATAAATGGGGTAAGAGTTTGGTCTTTCGTATATATGTAGTATAAGCTATATCCTAACTCACCCAAGAAAATGCATGGTATAAAAATAATTTTATTTGCGTTTTATTTATTTATGTATGTTTTTGGAGAACCAACAGCTTTGTTACAAACTTATATACTGTTTAATATAAACTATGGAGAGCCAATTAAAGGTTCCCGCGATAATATGACTGGATAAAAATTAGGTAGTAGCGTAAAAGAGAAGCTTGAAGTTTTGTAAGAATCGTGGCGCCAACGCGCTTCGAAATCTTTTCGGAAGTAGGTAACTTTTCTTCCTCCAATCTTAGTCTTATTATATTCAATTTTACGCCATTATTGTTAGGATAATGTAGGGCCAATGTTATTAATAAAATCATTATTTATACCAAGCTTGAGCACTTATAAATTTGCATTTTTTTTTGTTTACTCATTTCCAAATGGGACGGGAGCATTAAATAAACCCAGCATAGTTAGGGTTAGGTAAGCTATGAATGTTTTGCCTGTTTTGATACTACCACAGAACATCTCTTTAGCATTTCCTCAATATTTTGTGACAAAATATTACATTTGATGCCAGAATCTATTAGTAAATCGACATCCACACCGCCAATACGACATTTGCATCCTCGTCGATGTAAAATATGTAATCGACATTGGTAGTTTGCCTACGCCGAGACTCTTTATTGTCGTTAGGATGTGTTTTTATCATGAGACATTTGAGCAGGCTTTCGTTTGATGGTGCATGTGCACTATTGTTTTTTGAAATGACCTGCTTAACACTTTCAATAAATCTCATATTCTTTTCATTTTTTTTTTTTTCTTGCAACTTCTTTATTCTGCAAACCGCTCATCTGTCTTTCGACTGTTTTGGCGTTTTGATTCAGAAATTATCATATTTATGGTAAAGTTATCTCCTAGTAAAAAACTTTCTTTCTTAACTTTGAACAACTGCACTTTTCTATAATCTGTCTTATCAGATTATCATTTTCGTTAGAGAAGTTTTATTTCGAAATTTGCTTTCGAAGCCTAACCAGAAACTTTTCAAATTTTTTAACATTTTCGTGGCGCATTAATCGAAAGACATGACGTTCATACATGTAACTTTGTTGAGGACAAAATATTCGTTTACTCCCCTACTGCTATCTTATAGACATCTATATTTCCTTGTCTTTGACATGTGCGCCAGGAATATTATAGTAAATTTCTTGTTGGGACAGCCTTGCAGAATACAATAAAGTAGCATCAATTTCGGTGGCTACAAAGGAAACTTTCAAACCACGCTTGAAGCTCTAACGCTTATTTTAATTGTACCTAATATGATATCTACTTTATTTCAGTTGACCTTTATTTAACCAAAATGACATTAATTCCAATTAATTATTATTTTATTTCAAATCGTTCCAATAAATTTCATTTCCGTTATGAAATTTCAGTTGACTCGATTTTGTCAGGGAAATATTTAATTTAATATATTTAGTTTTTTGAGTATAAGTATACGTTATAAAAATTACTGTAAGTTATTCCATTTTACACTCATTTGTGTAATTTCAGCTAAATGAATTGTTTTTCGAAAATTTAATAACTAATGGCAGAATGAATACCTACACCTTTCTAACAAGTTATAATAGTTTTCTTTTGTAAGCAACATAGTTGCTTTTGTTTATGTTAACCGACGAATCTTATTTCCTTAATTTGTTACATGACATATCAAGTAATGTAACATTTGTAAAAGTAAAGAGCTAACGGATCATATTTTTACTGTTAGTTGTATTTATGTAATGAAAATCTACAACAGCCAATTAGTTATTTTTTTGTAAATAAACATAACATTGTGATGACACAATAACTATTTTAGTGCAGTTGTTTTAAAAGTTGTTATGTAGTGCCCCTCCTGGGTTACGGGTTCACTGTCACGCCGAGCCCTAGGTAACGTCAGACACCGACTCCGTCGCTCGACCGACTGGCCGTTCCACGTTACCCCAACTTGCGGACATGAGACAGTGTACAGTATCTACTTAGCAGATACACAAACACTACTCGTTATACCATTAGATGGGAAGTACATTGTACAACCTCATGGGAACATTTTAGTTGCATTAGATGAGAAGTACATTGTACAATTTCATAGAAACATTTTATTTGCATAAATTGATTGATACAGGCAACCTGATTTATCAATTATCAATTCACTTAAATGCAAATCGCTTATATTTATTGTTTCTACAAGACTAATCTATTTATTTCTTATTAATGGGTTGATTATCCATTGTTACTAAGAAATTTTCAACTTTAACATTGTTTGACAAAAACATCATTGTACAATCTCATAGAAACATTTTATTTGCATAAATTGATTGATACAGGCAACCTGATTTATCAATTATCAATTCACTTAAATGCAAATCGCTTATATTTATTGTTTCTGCAAGACTAATCTATTTATTTCTTATTAATGGGTTGATTATCCATTGTTACTAAGAAATTTTCAACTTTAACATTGTTTGACAAAAACATCATTGTACAATTTCATAGAAACATTTTATTTGCATAAATTGATTGATACAGGCAACCTGATTTATCAATTATCAATTACTTAAATGCAACATCGCTTATATTTAATGTTTCTACAAAACTGATCCATTTATTTCTCATTATTGGGTTGATTATCCATTGTTACTAATAGAACGTAGTGATTGTATGCTTTTTGGTTACTAAGAAATTTTCAACTTTAACATTGTTTGACAAAAACTCTTCGAATGGGTTGTTATTAACACGATGACTCATGAATATTCCAAACGATAATTTAGGGTTTTTGTACTTTTGATTACTTGATCAAATTCAGGTAACCAGAGTTGAAAAACATTTTGCAAAATTCATGTTATTTTACATTAGTTTACCATTGAGTAATTTTTTAACCTCATTTTAATGATGAAACTGTATAACCATAGAATTTTACACGAAACTTTTCATAAGTATTGATGTATTAACAATCTATCCAAAATGAGCAAATTTGCATTTATGCAATAAGAATTTTTTGTACCTAACTAGTATTGAACAATTGTGATTCTAGATGCAACTATTATTGAATTTTGATATTGATATGATAGTAAGCTTATTACTCAAAGCATATTATAAAAGTAAGGCACTTAATAAGATTCACTTTAAATTTATTTTAAAAATAATTTTATACGTCAAGGGACTTTTGTAATATTTTCTGAAATAAATTTACAGAGTGTCAGTATAAATATTAATATATTAATCTACACTTTCTCTTTTTTTTTTTGTATTTCATATCAAATATAAAAATTGCTCATTATGGACCAGTTTAAACACAGTAACACATTTGTTCTGCTTTTGCAGAATAATAGTATATGTACTCACATATTTATCCTCGTCGCCAGTTGTGGCGTTCAGCCGATTTCTACTAGCAATGGGTGAAATAAAATACAATCAGTACTTAGTCAGAGAAGTCGACACGTCCACTCGCACGCGCTGTCAACCGGTCAATGCCATAACAGAGATACGAGAGGGCGCCTCGATGCCTCAATCTTTATTCCATTCACTCGTTCATTCCGAGTCACCACAGACATAAAGGATAGAATACGTATAGGTCGTTGATCTTTAAAATTATTTGGGTGCTCAACCTTAAGTATAGGCTTTATAATTGCGGTTTTCCATTGATCAGGAAAAATGCCGGCGCGTATGGACTTGTTGACTGTAATTGCTGGCAAAGTAGAAGGTAAGGTTAACAAGATCATATCTAGGGTGATACCATCTACGCCTTGAGCATTAGATGAAATTGATTTAATTATATTACCGACAATTATTTCTGAAACAGGTGTTAAGGAGAGAAAACTGTTTGTAATGGGTTAGTCATGAAATATTAACAGAGTTATTGCCAGGAATATCTAGGAAATAGCTATTTATTAATTCTCGTTCATTTAAGTGAGAAGGTAAGGCAACTTTTTTATTTTTGAATTCGAAATATGTTAGTTTTTGAGGTTTTCCATAACACACGGGGATTTTTTACAAGGGTATTAACTGCTGATTAAAATATGCAGATTTTTCTCTACATATTGCAGTTTTGACTATACAAAGCTATTGTGATGTTGGTCGTAGAAGCACAATAAAACACGTCATTCTTGGTTCGTAGTTGACAGTATATTATCACAGACTACATAGAGATACTACGTATGCTACGTATTATATTACTCATAATAAGAGACATAACGATGAGGTGCGTCACACACTGCACCTCCCCAGCAATTTAACAAAAAAAAATATACATTATATATATTTTTTAATCAATCATATACTACAATACAGACTTCATATAAGTACTTAGGTAAAAACATAATTTCAAAATACATGGAATTAAAAAAAAACACTGAAAGTACTAGAATAATTTCATCTTTGTAAAAAACAAGTTTAAACTTATACCAAAAAGTCGATATATTAGAAAAAACCATTTTCTATTTCAAAGTAATAAAGTAAAATAGGTGTATATTAACCGAAAAAAAACAAACAGTACCTACATTGGTTACATTAAGTTTCATACACCAATTTGAAAGTATAAAATTTATACTTTATCAAGAATTAAGTACGTAGGTACTCACAAGTTTTTATACTTATTTCAATTATATCCTACCTATTTAGTTATTTAGCAGCATCGACAAAACAAGTGAAAAAATATACAAAACTTAAAAGTAAATAATAAAAATATTTGAATATATTAGCTTTATTATACAAAATAGGGAATAAAATATCAAAACATTATTTTTTTAAGACTGCATTTTATTAAACCTTATAACTTCATAAGAATAATCACTATACAACTGTATATGACCTGCAATTTCTTAAAATCATTTTTCCTGTTTCTCCAAAAGTTAGACAAAGTGGAGATTACCAGGTTGGATTTTATATGCCTCATGTCTACAATGACATTTCAGTATCTATCAAACACAATCATTATTCCGTCTTTCAGTATTGGCTACACTTTTTATCCTACTATGGGATATTTTTATCAGCGGCCGCTGTATTTATTATTTATATATTTACTTATTCATATCATATTTTTTGGTACTTACTTTATATTATTTTTCATTGAGTCGTGACTCTCAACCTTTATATTCTATACATATTCATTTAATTACGGTCACCGTTTTAAGACATTTTGTCTCCAACTAATTTTCACGGAAAAATCTCGTTTACACCATGATCAAACTGAACGATCGTTTGGTGCCCTTGTACCCTTATTGTGTGTCTTATACTACTCACTATTACTATTAACCATTCTGAAACCAATTATTAAAGACCAAAACAAATCGTTCCAATAATACGAAGTTAGAAAATACTTTTAGGATGGCTAGTCCAGTAATCTTTAATTTTCGATATTATGGCAGATTTCCAAGAACCTATTATTAACTTAATCTAGCAAAACCGATCAACTACTCAAGCACATTCTATTACCTTATCAATCTATATCAATATAAACCTATTCATAAATCCTAACATTCTTATCCATGTTACAAGCAACTAATCGCGTTCTTATGATGACGAAAAGAATTTTTCAACACACTTGCTCGTAAAGTGAGCGTTATTCTATTGAATTTAGAACTATAAACTGGGCTATAAGTCACGCGTGCATAATATATTATACCCTAGTGCATAATATAATGAATACTACAAAGTTGAATTGTACCTTTGTGCAAATAACATGCGAGAAAACAGAACATATTTTATTGGTCCGGGTTATACACTAAATATTTTCAGAAACAACAAAGAGGTTTCATACCACTTCAAATCCATATACATTTTTAAATGTTTGCGCCTTATATTAGTAAAATAAATTTGTATATTAAACAAATTATTCACAATTTACAATCATTTTTCATAAAATATTAAAATATTTGCATTCACCACTCCAAATTAAACATTTTCACTTAAAATAGGCTGTATATGCTATACAGACATTGACACATTTGACGGAAAAAAAACCTACGCGCATGCGCGAGGTTCGGCGCCATTTTCAATCACAATTCACAGCTTTGTTATCAAGTGTGTTTGTTATTTTATGACCACTTATGTCTGTCTTTTACTCACAAGTGTGTTGAAAAACGTCGTATGTAACTCGTGAGCGTTGCTAATTACAGTCGAGGCTGTGATTTGAGCCCGAGCCGCATTCGCTCACTTGTTACATAATATACTATAGTTCGGCCGTTCAGAGAATGCGTTCCTGACACCTATCAGTTAGTCACGACTAGTGATGGGCACAACATAACACTGAGTTCGTTACCGTTCCTCCAAAATGAAACGCCGCGTTATTTTTAAGATTATTTTCGTTTTAAATTGGCGGAATCATTTAAAATTTATATTTTAGTAATTTAAGTGGAAACCAAAAAAAGGTAATATAAATATCATAAAATTGTTTTATTTATTTTTTGTTACAAAGTTACAATCTGTATTTCTATGCAATAAAGTACATTGAATTGAATGTGCGTACAGAATATTAACCAGACTCCGATTCGCTTGAGGAGGTAGTGTCTTCATCATCATCTTCGCCTACATGTATAATTATTTTATTATCAATAACAGAATCAATCCTGATATCTCGGTCAAAATGTTAAATGTAATCAGGTTTTTAGTCTTTCAACAACCCCTGCCCAGTCATCTCTAGTGACTTCCCCGCAGGCTTCTTTTAATAGGGTCATCATCTTTTCGAGCTGAATGGCGGGGAAGTATAGTGGCGGGCGGCGTAACCTTTTATTTGAGCCCAGATTAGCTCAATCGCGTTATATTGGCAATGATACGATGGAATTCTTAGAACGCGATGACCGTACTCCAGAGCCAGTTCATCGATTTCGTATCGCACATTTGCCACTTTATTTTCTTTAACTAATTTAATTAGCTCTGCTTTTAACATCTGCATATTAGCGTCAATGCCTTTTGCTTGTAACCAACTTTTTTTCGAGCATTCGGTTTGGTCATAGTTTTATTTTTTAATTTAATAAAAGTTACCTTATAGTCCATTATTTTCAAATTCTTAAAAAGAAAAACAAAACGTATTATTTCATAAAGTATACCTGTTTAAGAACAGATTACGATACTGTTATAGCCTGTTATTGTTAGCACAGCACTACAAATATAAAGCTTTGACATAACCTTGTAATAGCGCAGTATAGATTTTGAAAAATATTGTTTACCAAGTTATTTGACACTCAGTTTGGCACAAAATTATAAAATTCATTGATTATTGATATAATAATGTTGTTTTAATGCTCATCAATTGTTAAAACGGTAAACAGCCGGCAAAAATATTTTTGATCGTAACTGCAACGCCATTACAAAGTTAGGTCGTCAGTTCAATCACGATGTGTCAGGAACGCATTCTCTGAACGGCCGAACTATATTAATAAGTACTTTTACGTTAAGGCAAACAAATTATGCCAACTCTATACTGAAAAATTGTAAATCTAACTTGTTCTGTTTATTCTTAAAATTTACCAAGCCATTATTTCTATATTGATACTGAGTACTTACTCATACCTAGTAAAGTACCTACTTCAATGCAACTTATTAAATTGAGAAGCTTTTGTAGGTCCATATTGTAAAAAAAGAATCGTTTCTAAGTTGGTAAGTATTAAGATAAACTTTGAAAAGTTATTATTTTAATTCAATTCAAATTTCACATGTTCGTAAGCTATATTTGATGACTACATCAAATTGCTGACCTAAACTCATTACAGTCACGTTGTGCACGTCTTGATTCTAAAAATTCTCGGAATCGGATAGCGTTAGCAATAATAGCGGTTACTAACTAGACAGTAAAATGATGACGGTGATCTAATAATTACGAATTGAGTTATGAGTTAGTTTTATAATATATTTGAATGCAGAGAATATTTATTTAACCGACTTACAAACGGGAGGAGTTTATCAATTCCACTGTATGTTTTATTATTACATTTCAGAAAACGATTTGAGAAATTGATCATATTATAGTTCAAATTTGGAGAAATGTTGTAGCTGTTAAATAAAAATCATTAAAAATGTATGTTAATGATAATAAATAAATAAATTAAAACCAGTACGAAATGCCTATTGAACTTTTTGACATGACAGATTCTACTTTCTATTTTTTTTTGACTATTAAAAAAGAACTACGTCTAAGTATATAAATCTTAGTTAAGAATAAAGATTTGAAAGAATACTTTAGCAATAAAATTATTAAACCAAAACTAAGGTATCAAAATTAAATATAACGTGTTGATTTGAATCGAAATTAATTAAATTAAACCTTCTGAATTGGTTGTCAGTACTTTGCGCACGAAAATAAACTTCCTTATGATGGAAATGTATAGGTATTCTCAGAATCAAACCTTCGATAAGAAATATTATGACGTTGAATTACCTTTACATACATACATACATAACTTCACGCCTGTATCCCGTATGGGGTAGGCAGAACACCAGAGGTAATAAAACCATCTGATGTCACGTTTGACAAATTTGGAGGCTTTATAATAGTGGATAGAGACTATTGCGGTGACAGGGGGTCAGCCTATCGCCCACAATAGACACAAAAGCACTTATTAATTAATTCTAATATGATTAGAAAAACGCGTGCGTCCGGCTGTCTGGACATTTTCTCGCAGAACGTTGCTGCTTATCTAGGTGGCTAAGTCATCGTTTGTGACGACGATCTGTAAAGGTTTCATCGTTTGTGACGCTATAGTTTTCTCAAAAAATCGAAAAAACTTTGGCCAGCCAGCCAGAATTTCGCATTTTCCAGCATTCCAGACCTCAGCCCCCAGAGGGTTTTGAGGATCCAGCTGGTATATAAAGGTATGTGACGCGATATGTGACAGCAACTAAAGTGGTTTTATCAAGTAAAACGCCATAATTTTCGAGTTAACACGAAAAACAAGTGGCCAGCCAGCTGGACGTGTCTGGCTGAGCCACTTTGTTTTTTCCTTATATCTCAGTAATTAAAGCAATTAGAACTAAGTTTTAAGTTTAAAAGGAATGTGACGCGATATGTGACAGACCTCATATAGTTTAAAACATACCTGACGCATGTGTTTAAGAGTTATTTCGATAAAGATTTTGATGACAGATGACAAATGTCCGGCTGGCTGAGCCACCCATTCCAGCACTTGCAGACGGTCTAGAAAGCTAGATTCTTATGAAAAGGAATGTGACGGCGACGAAGACAACAAATCGTCGTATGTGACAGCTCTAAATACTGCCAAACAAAAAATATAAGCGATTGTTTATTCTTTCATACAAAGTCAATTAGGGTGACCATATTTTACTGCTGTACATTGTCATCCTTATAAAATACTTCCACCAAATTTGTCAAACATGACAAACAACTTGATCATTACGTTGCTCTAATTAAGAGGGTAAATAAAAATATTATTTCATAATGCATCATGTATTTATTTATAGTTTTGGAGGTGCAAGGTGCATATTATAACGGTCTAGAAAGCTAGATAAGAATCTAGCTTTCTAGACCGTCTGCAAGCGCTGGAATGGGTGGCTCAGCCAGCCGGACATTTGTCATCTGTCATCAAAATATTTATCGAAATAACTCATAAACACATGCGTTAGGTATGTTTTAAACTATATGAGGTCTGTCACATATCGCGTCACATTCCTTTTAAACTTAAAACTCAGTTCTAATTGCTTTAATTACTGAGATATAAGAAAAAAAACAAAGTGGCTCAGCCAGAAACGTCCGGCTGGCTGGCCACTTGTTTTTCGTGTTAACTAGAAAATTATGGCGTTTTACTTGATAAAACCACTTTAGTTGCTGTCACATATCGCGTCACATACCTTTATATACCAGCTGGATCCTCAAAACCCTCTGGGGGCTGAGATCTGGAATGCTGGAAAATGCGAAATTCTGGCTGGCGGGCCAAAGTTTTTTCGATTTTTTGAGGAAACTATAGCGTCACAAACGATGAAACCTTTACATATCGTCGTCACAAACGATGACTTAGCCACCTAGATAAGCAGCAACGCTCTGCGAGAAAATGTCCAGACAGCCGGACGCACGCAGAAAAACGGATAATATGCACCTTGCACCTCCAAAACTATAAATAAAAGGTTAACTTACAAAAATGAATTTAGAGAGAATTATACCCAACAGCTTATTTAAAATTTATTTAGTTCCATTTTACTACTTTTAGGTGTTTTACTTTTACTTATTTTGTCAATGTGCTAAAGATTATATGATAGAAATAAAAACATAACGGGTCCGCCAAATAACATTTTTTTTTTGAAAATGCTATAAAAAAAAAACTACTGAATATTTTCTCAAATTCCTTTTTTTATTTGAAAGTACAATCCCTCCGGTTAATAATAGAAAAGAATTTCATTCAAATGGCTGCCTCGGCTGGCCAGGCAGTAACCTACACGATCGGTCCAATTTTTAAGCACATTATTGATTGTGTGCAGCTGTATTTCACCAATGGATTCACGAATATTGTCCTTTAAAGCGTCAATTGTCTCTGGCTTGTCGGCGTAACACTTATCTTTGAGGTCACGCCACAAATAATAGTCCAACGGTGTCAAATCGCAGCTCCGAGGTGGCCAAACGACATCAGCTCTGCGGCTGATAATGCGATTTTCAAAAACAGGGCGCAAAATATCGAGTGTAGCTTCGGCTGTGTGGCACGTAGCGCCGTCCTGTTGAAACCAAATGTTGCTAATATCCTCCTCTTCAATTTTTGTGAATAAGAATTCGTTCAACATGGCCCGATAACGATCGCCATTGACTCCTTGCTCATTTTCGAAGAAAAATGGCCCAATTATGCCTCTGGACCAAAATCCGCACCAAACAGTGACTCGTTTTGGGTGAATCGGCTTTTCAATGTATGCGTGCGGATTTTCTGTGCCCCAAACGCGACAATTTTGCTTGTTTACATACCCGCCGAGATCAAAATGAGCTTCATCTGAAAAAATGATTTTTTGGCAAAATCGGCATCTTCTGTAAGTCGATCGCAGGCCCAACTAGCGAAGCGAAAACGCATTGGATGGTCAGTTGTTCAAGCGTATACACAACCATATTCGTTCAGCGGAAGGATAAAACTAATTATCTGTCAAATCAGACATGAGCTAAGTGTTACCATTCACGAAATAAGCACTAGTTGAAAAAAAAAACGTTATATGGCGGACCCTGTATTAGAACCCTAAAATAAACGCTAAAACACCAATGAAAACCGTTCACAAAACCCTATAAAATGTACCTACCTACTTTAATTTTAGACTCTTTTAGAATTTTTTCCGTTTTCCGTACCACTTCAACAGCTTAGCACTCGATAAAGTAGGTACTCCTACACTATCCATATGGTTATTCCAGTAATCCAGTCTGGGTCGGCGTTATCTAGACTCGTTCAAATCTCCAACTCTGGTTTTCCAATGTACCATCCGCCACTGCTTCTATCATAAATATTATTGTTTTCTTTATTTGAACTGTCTCCCGCCAGCTTGTAATAAACCAAATAGTATGGTGCCTTCTCCAATATTTTAATATGCGGAAACTTCGGGATGCGTGTTTTACATAAACGAGTAGGTAAGTCTCGATATCTCTACTATCTTGCAAAATATTTTTACAAAAAGACATAATTATTTAGTTATGTTCCATCTACACAGAGCTGCCGCAAGGCAGCCCTGGCAGGGTCGCCATGCGATGTTGGTCGTAGGAGCGCAATAAAACACGTCGTTCTTGGTTCGTAGTAGACAGTATATTACTCATAATAAGAGACATAACGATGAGGTGCGTCACACACTACACTATCTTAACCTTAGGTATAGGTGTATAGCTTTTTAAACAAAGATTAAAAAAAAAAGAGATGAAAAAACCGGAAGTGGAGCATGGCGCGGCCATAACTTTGAAACGGCATATTATCTAAAATAATTTTAATTTTTGGACAACTCTTATTTTTCAACCGACTTCCAAAAGAAGGAGATTCTTTTTGGCAATTAAGCAGTGCGAGCATACTATACAAACATTCGTAAACATGCGAGTCGATAAAGTTCTGTGCTCGCACCAATGAATCGATTTTTAATATTCTTGTTTCATATGCTATTCGGAACGTGCAAAGTAGGTGGATGGGGTAACGGAGTCGATCGCAGCGCTTGAGGCGACAGAAATATGCAACAAAAGGGCCCAGTCAGTACCAAATAAAATTGTTAAAACAACCTCGAAATTAGATCAAATATGTAAAGAAAGATTGTAGCAAATTACGGGGCTGGAAAGTTATTGCCTTGTTAACACTTCAAAACCAGTTTTTATAATAACGTCCATTTCACCATAAACAGTTTTTGACAAATTTCTCTAAAGATACCATTTATTGTCTTCCTAAATGTATTTTATTCGCTAAAATCTAAAATAAACATCTCCTGATATTCATTTTTTGACATCTGCCCCGAAAACTGCATTTGCAAGATAGCACTACTATTGTGCACGTTCCCAATAGGATACCTACTTCAGAGTTGGTCCCATATAAATTTCTTTTGATATCGATTGAGTACCTACTTCATGAAAAATGTATATTATGCACGGATAATACATACATTACATTGACGACCTTATACTTCAGCCGAAGTTTTGGACATGTAGTCAGTTTTTTTAATGCTCTGCATTCGTTGATTTTATTTATTGATTCAGTCTATTGAAATTGATTGCAAGGGAACTACCAATAAAACATTCAATTCAAAATAATTTCATTTAATTATAATAATTAGTATAGTAATTGATTTATCTAAAATACTTTTGATTGCCTTGTTAAGAGAGCACCTAAAAATGTAATAATGGACATCTCTCATTTTCACAAAGTATGAGAAGTTTATACAGCCTTTGGTTTGAATAGGAATGTCAAAAGTAATACAAACATAATAATAATATTGGAAGTACATTTAACATCATCACTCTGCCTCTGACAATTCTTATTTAACATATATTTACACAAATATAATCTATAATCAGGCAATAACACAAGACGGTTTAGTCTTAATTTCTATTTTATTTTTACTTTCGCTCTTTCTTTCTTTACTCTGTAAATCAACAGCTTTTTCTTCACTTTTTTCAGCTTCATTTTGTTCTGCTGAATGACCTGATATCGTGTCTTCACTGGAATTTAAGTATTGAACTAAACTACCCATGCTGTCTTCAAGTGCCAAACTCTTGCTACTCGAGTCATCAGTAGTTGTGTTAGTGGAACTATCAATTGATGGTTTTTCAGAATCTGTATCATCTTCAAATGTATCTGCAGGAGCAGAATATTTGATCGTTTTTGCATTCTCCAGTTCCGCACTTTCCGAATCTACGAGAGCTTGGATCTTTTCCAGTTCATAATTGATATTGGCATCTAATAAATCTAAATTTAATTGCACATTCTTTAACAGTTCAGCGTTTTTACTCAACTCAGCATTTCTTCGGTAAATATTTTCCCTAGTGAGGGCTTCTTTAACTTTTGCATCCTTAGGCTTATTATCCTCAACCCCCTGAGGTTTATTATTCTGATTGACGGAATGTATGAACCTTTTAAGCATATGTCTGTCATGCCCATAAATATTTCCATCTATGTAATTTTTCAGCAACTGATCATCGGTTTCTAATTCAGCTGGGAATACTAGGCCTATATTATACGGGTCGGCGTATCTTTGATACTCACAACTATCTTTGTTACTTTCGTTGAATTTGAGATCCTCAACATTTTCGTAAAAGTGGTTTTCACTAGATAAATGTTTCACAGTATTCTCTAACTTACAGGCCGTTGCGGCGTCATTTTTATGAGCAGCTGCCATCACAGTAACTTGACTATTAACAACACTAGCGTCACTTTCATCGTAGCCTCCTCTGGCTTCACTAGGCACCATTTTCACATCATTCCAAAACATTTCACTTCTAACTTCATTATTTCTCATATAGTCTGTTTGGGTGTAATTATCTGTTAAAACTTTAGGCAGGTCGATTTCGAATAAGGCACTATCATTATGTTCACAACGTTCACTATTATCTTCTATCGTACACTGAATATTGTTTCTATTGATGTCACTGCACTGAGCACTTTGATCGTTGTTTGTTTGCGTGTCCGGACGATCGTCGCCCCCGGGGTCAGTGCCCCCGGCACGGCTGTGGTCCCGGCGCTAGATGGCGAGGCGGCGCGTGAAGGCGTCAAGGCGTTGAAGATGCTGGGAGTTGGCGGCGAGGGCGGCGGCCACGTCGTCATGTGCCGCCAGCAACGCGCGCAGCCCCGCGCCGCCCGCCCCCACCCCTGCGCCGCCCGCCGCCCCCGCGGGCGCGCTGCTAGTAGAACGAGCTGGCTCAGCCGGCTTTGATAGCTCTGAAGGCTTGTTGGATTGCTGAAATGAGAACATATATTTAGTATGTAGCTATACCACGTGCTATTACAGCTAAGCATGTGCTATTACAATCTTTCACGTTGTATAAATAAGGTATAGTGAGTAAGATATATTAATATGAATATTAAAATTAAACGTAATTAAAGTCACAAGGATTCGAATCGAGTACCTCTGGCATTAAAGACAATATATGTTACTACTACAGTCAGTCGTCAAATTATAAAGGATTTTTCTACATCATAAACAAAATAAAGAAATATGCCCAGTAAAATTATTCATATCTTTCATTGCTACCTTTTGCATAAATCGTCCACTATGACAACTCTATTTGGTACGTAAATGTTCGCAAATGTCCATTTCAAGGGCCAATGATGTTATAGTTACTATGCATTGTCTAGCCAACTAGTGACGTGCATTGATAAATAAAGCCAATTACATTTTCATAATGTTCAAAGAAAACAACTAGGTGTTAAAAGAAAACAAAAGTCATGTGACACTTTTCAAAGTTGTTTGAAGTTACTCTTCCATGCCTTTTACGTTCACTGGTGGTATCAAAAATCAAGAATTGACGAACGTCGATTTTGAATATTCTAAAACTATCTACGAAATATTTTTTTATCTACTCTCATATCATAATATTCAAAATATAAAACTCAGAACGAATTTATATTGACATACTTTTTAAAATAGTATAACGAAATGAAATTAAAAAATTAAATTATAACACACTACCTCGAACAATACAATGTTATAATAATTTTTTTTTTCATTTCGATACAGATAACAGACCATAGATTTCATTTTTTTATCTGTGTCCTGCGAGCGCCGCGCTACGTTACATTCTGTGGCCGCGCGGCGCGTTTTGGCGCATGCGCGATAATGGCGGGAATAAATTTAAGCGCCATAACTTTTTTAACATGTATTAACAAAATAAGGCATAGAAATATAGTTAATATTTGTTAAAATTTTCTTTCTACTGCTCCTCTAGTATATATTATAGAAGTGTTATCTAAAGATCGACTGTCCCTAACACTGGTCTGCTTTATCTATTATTACACCAACTTTTCATTTAAAATATCTTTCACTCAATTTACATATCTCATTGAAATTCTTACAATGTGCTCGCTGTTTTTATATTTATCAACACAAATTTTGTTTATTTTACACTACATTCTCATTGAAAATGGCTAATAACTTGTCATGTTATTATCAAAATGTGCGGGGATTGCGTACAAAGTCACAAAACATATTTGCTGAAATCGCGTTGCAAAATTATGATATTATAGGCATTACTGAATCCTGGCTGACGCCAGACTTTTATGATCGAGAGTTTTTTGACTGTAGGTATACTGTATTTCGTTGTGACCGGTCACCAGATGATAGCGGGGTTAAGAGGGGTGGCGGGGTAGTGATGGCAGTTCGTTCTGCCTTACAGCCGCAACGCAGAGACTGGTCTATTCCATCTCCCACGTCCTCCGAATGTGTATGGGTTTCCATTCCGTTGTCTCTTCTAGGCAGAAATAAAAGGCATCTTAATATTGCCTGTGTATACATACCGTATGGGCCGGGGTACAGGGATGCGCTGAGTAGCTTTTTTGATATCGCAAGTAGGCTAGTAATTGATCTTCCGAATGATTTATTTTTAATTTGCGGTGACTTCAATATTTCCGAAGCAGTGTGGAACTTACCTATTTCCCAAGATCCACAATATTCATTGTCTTTGTCACCAAGTGGAAATCACTCAGTAGAATTACTAAAGAATTTTCTAGCAATTTCTGACATGAAGCAATTTAATTCAATCTTTAACAAAAATTATCGAATTCTAGACTTAATAATATCTTCATCATGCCTCAAAGTGACACACTGTGAAAATCCGATTACGAAAGAAGATCTTCACCACCCAGCGCTATTGTTTGATATCAAAACAGACTTAACATCTCCTCTTAAGCCAAAACGCACTTTTAAATATCGTTTTCAGTCAGCGGATTATGACATGCTAAATAAGAAACTACAGGAAATCGATTGGCTCTGTTTTTTCGGTTCTCTGAACCTCGAGGATAGCATCACCAAATTCTACTCACTTCTAGACAACCTCATATCCGCTTACACACCTCAGCGTGAGGTGCGCCCATTTTCATCTAAACCAGCATGGCATACAAAATCACTACTCAAACTTTTAAAAGAGAAAAGAAAATATCATTCCCGTTGGAAGATTTTCGGTTATCCCCTTGACTATGAAAGTTTTAAAATTTTGAGAACTAGGGCTAAAAAAATGGAGCGTGAGTGTTACAATAATTATATGGAATTTACTGAAAAACGCATAAGAGACTCCCCGCGCTTCTTCTGGACATACGTTAAATCTATAAAAGCTAATACGGGTGTGCCCCAAACAATGTACTACAAAGGCCAGTCAATGTCGGATGGTGAAACGATTTCTAACGCATTTAATGACTTTTTCTATTCTGTATTTGAACCATCTAGCCAAAATAGAGCTGTACTTGATCAGTTGATGCCACCATCTGACTTGATGCTTGACGTGGGTACTATAGAAATAACGACAGAATTAGTTCTGCAACATTTTAAATCACTGGATGCCACCAAAAGTGCAGGTCCTGATGGCATACCTCCCATCTTTATTAAAAAATGTTGCACATCTTTGGCTCTGCCAATGGCATTTATTTACAATAGATCTCTAAAGGAGAGTATTATGCCATCGGTCTGGAAACAAGCTTGGATCACTCCAGTACCAAAAGGCGGCGTCAGTCAGGACATTGAAAAGTTTCGTCCTATTTCGAAATTGTGTCAGTTTGGCAAAGTATTAGAAAAAATTGTAACAAACCAATTATTCAACAAAGTACGGTGTTAGATTTCTCCTCATCAACATGGATTTTTTAAAGGACGAAGTGTTGATACAAATTTAGGGGTTTTCACTGAAGAGATAATTAATGCCATGGATAATAAATATCAGGTCGATGCAGTGTATACCGACTTCGCTAAGGCTTTTTACAAAATTTGTCACAACACTTTGTTGTTGAAGCTTTGGCGACTAGGTATACATGGAGACTTGTTTCGTTGGATTAAGTCTTACGTTGAAAACAGGAAACAAGCCGTAGTGGTTGCTGGTTTTACTTCCGATTATATGACAATTACTTCTGGAGTGCCACAAGGCTCTCACCTGGGTCCTTTATTATTTATATTGTACATAAATGACCTTAGTAAAGAAATGCGTAACTCTGGAATACTTCTTTATGCTGATGATACAAAAATATTTAGAGTCATCAAAAGTGTCAATGATTGTTTGTTATTGCAGAGGGACCTAGGTAATTTCGAATCTTTTTGTAGGAGACAAAATTTATTCTTAAATGCAGACAAATGCCACTGCATAACATTTACCAGAAAAAAAAATCCCATAATATTTAATTACAACATAAATAGCACAAATCTTAGTAGAGTAAATGAGGTTAGAGATCTTGGCGTACTTCTCGACTCAAAATTAACTTTTGTATCACACATTGAACATATAGTTAATAGCGCCTACAAACAACTGGGCCTTTATTTTGCGCATTGGAAAATCTTTTAAATGTCTCCTAACGTACAAAATTCTTTACAACAGCTATGTGCGTAGTCGGTTGGAATTTGCTTCTATTGTTTGGCAACCCTTATATGCAGTTCATATAGACAAAATAGAGAGAGTTCAAAAAAAATTTTTGAGAGCACTTGACTACAGAACTGGTCACCTTTATAATGATTACGAGTCTTCATTGGCAAGGCATAATTTGTCAATGCTTAAGCACCGGCGTGAATGTAGCGACGCCGTTATATTATACAAAATATTAAATAATTACACCGACACACCAATCCTCCTCAACAAAATAAATTTCCACGTCCCGAGACAGAAAGAAAGGTCATGTCGTAAGAAAAAGCTTTTCGCGATCCCCACAGTAAATACATGTTTCAGTCAAAATAGTTTCGTAAAGCGTGCTTGTAGGAATTGTAATGAAAAATTGAGTGTGATAGATATATTTTCAAATACATTAAGTAAATTCAAAAAGCAAGTTTTAAATCATATTTCACATGTAACTAACTCATAGCAGAAACAAATTTACTTCATAATGGTATGATTGAGAGCATTGGTAAACAAAAATTTATTTAATTAAAAAAGGCAAATAATAGGGAAATATTTCTTTTCTTTAAAAAAAAAAAAATTTTTTTTTGTCATTTATTTTTAAATCTTTTCTTTTTTTTGTAATGTCGGCCACATGACCAGCTTCAAGTAATTAATTAAATCCCCACTTAAAGGCCTTCTGTTTATATAATGTAAACAAATATGTTTTTCTTGTTTTTGCTTTTCTCCAATAATATATCATCATCATTTATATACAATTATTTGTTAAGATATAAAAGGAAAAAAAAAAACTTCATAGGTGAATTACAAAATTGTACTTTCTGTTTAACTCTACTTCTTTTAGGGAACTATTGGTTTATATAGTATTTATTTATAGTGATTTTTATAATTTATAAGAAACTGTTTGTTCCTATTGTGAATAAATAAAATAATGAATAAATAACAAATTTCCTTGCAATTCGTTGTTTCACTGGATAATTTATTGTTTTTTTATTAAAATGTCTAGTGAGTATAGTGAGTGTATGAGATTAGATAAAGTAGTGTATGAAACTGCACATAACTAGGTATTATGTGACAGTTTCATAAACTACTATTTTGTATTTAGAATGTTGAATACCTGAGCGAGCGACAGGCTGTGCTCGGCCTCGTGCAGGCGCGCGACCAACGCCACGAGTCGCGCGTCTACCGCGGCCAGGTCGCGCGACAGCAGCGTCGACTGCAGCTGTACAGTTGATGCGGACCGCAGCCAGTCCGCTGCTAGCTCCGCTCTGCAATACACACAAATTACTCGACTTTAGAAAAGTATTTTTTATTTCTGGCAATTTTTTTATATTTATATTACATACATAAATAACCTCACGCCCGTCTCCCTTTGGGGTAGGCAGAGACAAGGGAACACCAATTACTAAGATCGAGACATACATCTTTAACTTCTTCCACGTTCATCAATCTTTTCATACATGATCAAAGGTTACCGGAACTTTTCACTAGGCCCTTTTTAAGAATGTCGCCAATTTGATCGGCATCCTTTTGCCTAGGGGGACGAACCTTCCGACAACACCATCCAATCGTGCTCTGTACACCCCTTTCGTAAATCAACTTTCACTCATCCTTTCCAAATCGCACCGAAGCACACCTTTTTCAATCTTAGTCACTGCATCTTCTTTCAATCCGCATCTCTTTCTTATTTTACTTGTTACCCTATTACTCAATTTCACTCCGTGCATGCTGTTTATATTACATTCGTAGAAATTATTATATGCCACTGTCCAACAAAAGAAGTCATACAATTATATGCAAAATATAACCAAGGCTTTCTTATAAGAAAGACCCCAGATCTCAATAATTTGACACCCGTAAGCGTATTTACAAAGGCTATACCATTAGAGTGAAAGTGCAAACTGAACTGGCTTAGCTTTTGTATGACAAAATCTTGCCGAAACCCTAATCTATTCTAGTACAGAAAGTGACCGAAGTCGCGTAGACATTGTGAGATAACTTCAATTTAACATTGCAGCAACAAATGCTATTCCATTTGATACCGATATTTACCGATTCAATAATAGGTTGATACTTAAATGGCAATTGTTCTGATTTTCAAAGATAGAAAAAGAATGTGCATGCATTATGACCATCGTACGATTGTACAGGGTTGACTTTTATAGCTGACTAGGTTTATGGCGCTTTGCCGGCCGCAGCCGCGACACCGCTCGCTCCATTCGCTCGACTCGCGCACGTGTATAACTATATGCAACCTAACATGCTCCTCCGCGCTGCGTTCGTCGTCGCAACTAACCGTACCGACTCCGCCTTCCGGTACGGTACGGGAGCCCTTCTCGTAGCTTAATCTCTTTCATCGCAATGTATATCAATCTATCAATCGATTAGGTTCTGTTTGTACGTAATGTGTCAAAATATTTCGACAAAAGCTTATCTATTTGAGTGAATATGTATAATACAGTACTAGGTTTTGTCCTTGCATTTCTTTGAAAATATCAAGAGAAAAAGCTAATCCATCTGAGTCAATTTTTTTACTGAGATAGATTAGGTATTGTCGAGTAATATGCATAAGCAAAAGCCTTTCCTTTCAGTCCGACTCGTGACTCAAATAGTATAGCTTTTGTAAATACGCCCCCCGTAATGGCTTTTATTGTTAATAATGACACAGGTTGCATTATCAGAAAAAAAAAACATATTTTGACTGACATCTGATTGAAGTAAGTCAATATTGTTTGATAATAATTAGTGACAAAGTAGATGCATATAATTTGCACTAAATTCAATTTTTCCGGGATTTTTAAAAACAGCAGTAAAAACTTATATTTCCATTTCCATTTGATGATATATTCAGAAAAAGGTAATCATTGAATCGGTTGGTTCTGGAAAAATCTGTGAAATAATTACTATGTAGGTATCTGAAGATGAAGGTTTGTTGTTAATGTCGACTGATGGCAAAAAAACTGGGCCTTATACTTATAAGCGCAATGGACAGGACTTGGTCCTAGTATTCCCACTGAATCACAAATAAGAAGTGTGGCAGAAGTTTTGTAAGTTTAAGTGAAATTAGGTTTAAGCGTGATAGCTTGAGCAGTGGACTTTTAACAGGGGCATTGACCTCTGCAGCAGCGGCGGCGTGGCGGCCTGCAGCAGCTGTGGCGGGGGCACTGACCTCTGCAGCAGGTGCGGCGTGGCGGCCTGCAGCAGCTGTGGCGGGGGCACTGACCTCTGCAGCAGCGGCGGCGTGGCGGCCTGCAGCAGCTGTGGCGGGGGCATTGACCTCTGCAGCAGCGGCGGCGTGGCGGCCTGCAGCAGCTGTGGCGGGGGCACTGACCTCTGCAGCAGCGGCGGCGTGGCGGCCTGCAGCAGCTGTGGCGGGGGCACTGACCTCTGCAGCAGGTGCGGCGTGGCGGCCTGCAGCAGCTGTGGCGGGGGCACTGACCTCTGCAGCAGCGGCGGCGTGGCGGCCTGCAGCAGCTGTGGCGGGGGCACTGACCTCTGCAGCAGCGGCGGCGTGGCGGCCTGCAGCAGCTGTGGCGGGGGCACTGACCTCTGCAGCAGCGGCGGCGTGGCGGCCTGCAGCAGCTGTGGCGGGGGCACTGACCTCTGCAGCAGCGGCGGCGTGGCGGCCTGCAGCAGCTGTGGCGGGGGCACTGACCTCTGCAGCAGCGGCGGCGTGGCGGCCTGCAGCAGCTGTGGCGGGGGCACTGACCTCTGCAGCAGCGGCGGCGTGGCGGCCTGCAGCAGCTGTGGCGGGGGCACTGACCTCTGCAGCAGCGGCGGCGTGGCGGCCTGCAGCAGCTGTGGCGGGGGCACTGACCTCTGCAGCAGCGGCGGCGTGGCGGCCTGCAGCAGCTGTGGCGGGGGCACTGACCTCTGCAGCAGCGGCGGCGTGGCGGCCTGCAGCAGCTGTGGCGGGGGCACTGACCTCTGCAGCAGCGGCGGCGTGGCGGCCTGCAGCAGCTGTGGCGGGGGCACTGACCTCTGCAGCAGCGGCGGCGTGGCGGCCTGCAGCAGCTGCTTGAGGCGGCGCGCGGACTCGCCCAGCGTGATGCGCTCCAGCACGTGGAACTGCTCGTCGTTGTACGTCAGCGCGCGCGTGGCGCGGTCGCGGACCAGGTGCTGCCAGGACTCGCGTAGTCTGAGGAAACAGCAAGTCAAAAGGTCATAATATTGATATAGAAATGCGTGATTTTAAAGGCACTATAATTTAACAATCGCCATGTATGGATGGACCAATTAAAATACGTATATGTTTGATCAAATAACTAATTGTTTTTGATGTAGTAAAATTTTTAACAAACCAATTTTTTCTTGTGGGATCCACGCACACACACACACACACACACACACACACACACACACACACACACACACACACGTCACATGCTCCTCCCTCACCGGTCGGTGAGCGCGTGCGCGCGGCGGTGCAGGCGGCGCGCGTGGATGCAGCCGGCGGGCTCGGCCAGCGCGGCCCGCTCCACACACACACACACACACACGTCACATGCTCCTCCCTCACCGGTCGGTGAGCGCGTGCGCGCGGCGGTGCAGGCGGCGCGCGTGGATGCAGCCGGCGGGCTCGGCCAGCGCCGCCCGCTCCACACACACACACACACACACACACAAACACACACACACACACGTCACATGCTCCTCCCTCACCGGTCGGTGAGCGCGTGCGCGCGGCGGTGCAGGCGGCGCGCGTGGATGCAGCCGGCGGGCTCGGCCAGCGCCGCCCGCTCCACACACACACACACACACACACACGTCACATGCTCCTCCCTCACCGGTCGGTGAGCGCGTGCGCGCGGCGGTGCAGGCGGCGCGCGTGGATGCAGCCGGCGGGCTCGGCCAGCGCCGCCCGCTCCACACACACACACACACACACACACAAACACACACACACACACGTCACATGCTCCTCCCTCACCGGTCGGTGAGCGCGTGCGCGCGGCGGTGCAGGCGGCGCGCGTGGATGCAGCCGGCGGGCTCGGCCAGCGCCGCCCGCTCCACACACACACACACACACACACACAAACACACACACACACACGTCACATGCTCCTCCCTCACCGGTCGGTGAGCGCGTGCGCGCGGCGGTGCAGGCGGCGCGCGTGGATGCAGCCGGCGGGCTCGGCCAGCGCCGCCCGCTCCACACACACACACACACACACACACGTCACATGCTCCTCCCTCACCGGTCGGTGAGCGCGTGCGCGCGGCGGTGCACAGTCTTTTCTTGAAAATAATGTAAATAAGTGTAAAACTAACTTTACTTTCAGGCATGTTACTGAAAGTGAGGTATTGAAAGTTTTTAAAAGTATAACAATTAAGAACACTGCTGATCTGGATGGTATTTCTGTTAAAATCATCCAATCTATCATTGACGGTATTGCACCTCATTTAGCCAGTATATTTAATAATTGTGTTGATAATGGTGTGTTTCCGGATTTAATGAAACTAAGTAAAATTATTCCCGTATTTAAAGCAGGAAGCATGACTGACCCCTGTAACTTTAGACCGATTTCTATATTACCAACGCTCAGCAAAATTTTTGAAAAACTTATTTTAAATCAACTAGTTGTACATTTCTATAGCAATAATATAATGAATCCGAATCAATTTGGTTTCACACGGGGTCGCTCAACAACTGATGCCGGTGTTGAGCTTATCAAACATATATTTGATGCCTGGGAGGAGTCACAGGATGCCTTTGGTGTCTTCTGTGATCTGTCCAAGGCTTTTGACTGTGTTCACTACGATACACTCCTCATGAAGCTTCACCACTATGGAATCAATGATAGGGCACTTGATTTTATAAAATCCTATTTATGCAATAGAATGCAAAGAGTTGATATTAATGGAAAGAGATCATTGGGATCAGCAGTACATATGGGAGTGCCCCAGGGATCGATTCTTGGGCCTTTCTTATTCTTAGTTTATATAAATGATTTGCCATTTATGGTAAAAGACAAGTGTGAGGTCATATTGTTTGCTGATGATACCTCTTTTCTTTTTAAAGTGAGTAGGCAATTAAAGAATTGCTTTGAAGTAAACAATTGTATTGAAATCGTGGAGAATTGGTTTTCAGCCAATAACCTGCTCCTCAATGAAAATAAAACTAAATTTTTAAAATTCTCATTGCCTAATGTCCGGCATGTAAATACTAATTTAATTGTAAAAGGACAAGAATTGAGCCCTGTAAATTCAGCAGTGTTCCTTGGCATAACCCTAGACGCTCAACTACAATGGGGACCACACATAGAAAGATTGGCGAAGAGACTTAGTTCTGCAGCATATGCCGTCAAAAAGATGCGAAATATTTCTAATGAAGCTACTGCGCGATTGGTTTATTTTGGTTATTTTCATAGCTTAATGACATACGGCATTCTCCTTTGGGGAAATGCCGCCGATATTAAAACTATCTTTGTGCTGCAGAAACGGGCTATTCGCGCAATCTACAAACTTAATTCTAGAGCGACACTTAGAAATAAGTTTAAGGTAATAAATATTCTCACGTTTGCGTCACAATATATCTTTGAAAATCTGATGTTTGTAAAAAAGAACTTAAACATGTTCCGTAGAAAATGTGACTTACATAATGTTAATACTAGAAATAAGTATAAGCTAGCCGGCTATGATAGTAGACTTCATAAAGTCACTAACTCATTTATGGGTCAATGCATACGTTTTTATAATAAGGTTCCCACAAATATTCAAGACTTACCGCTTGATAAATTTAAAGAAACTATTAAACAAAAATTGTGTAATAAAGGCTTTTATACAATATCTGAATATATGGACGATAAAAGTCCTTGGTTGTAAATTGTTTTTCTAAAGTGCTCAATCTCTAACTCCTTCTCCAACTCCATCTCCAACTCCATTTCCAACTCCATTTCCAACTCCATCTCCTTCTTATCCAACACCACCACCATCTCCTTCTTGTCCATACAACAGCAAGAACGTCATGCTCCCTCAGGCGGCAAGGCTAGCGGTAGCGTCGGGTGTCGGGTCACCCTCTTCCCTAAAATATGGTTGAGGAGGGTGATGGCTGGTGCTTGCGTTATACTCGTGAACGGGTGCTGCTAGTGGTGCCAGGTCGTTTTGCTGATGACTTTATGACTTTTTTCAACTTGACTCCGACTTCCCCATTTCCATGTCCACGTCCTGTCTTTGTCCACGACTATCCTCATCCCCATCCACATTATCTGTATTCTCTCTCACCTCTATCGCTACGTCTATCTCTGCTTCTATCTTTACCTCTATATCTATGTCTACGTTTCTGTCTAGTACTTGATTGCCTATTGTATAAATATAATAGTAGACTCCAGAAGATCAACTCGTTCATGGGTCAATGTGTACGCTTCATTTTATAATAAAATCCTAAAATATTTAAGATTAACCCTTTGTTAGATTTATGGATAAGTGTTGATGTGAAAAGTGATATCCGGATGCAAGAAGATGATTTCTCTTATTTTTAAAAGATGATTGCTGTTGAGTTTCTTGCCACTTCTTCTCAACAGATCGACTTTCCGAAGTGGTGGTAGATTCAGTTCAATTTGTAAATTATTTGACTTATTTCAAATGTATCTAAATACTTACGAAATAAAGAATTTTTGAGTTTGAGTTTTTGAGTTTGCAGGCGGCGCGCGTGGATGCAGCCGGCGGGCTCGGCCAGCGCCGCCCGCTCCACACACACACACACACACACGTCACATGCTCCTCCCTCACCGGTCGGTGAGCGCGTGCGCGCGGCGGTGCAGGCGGCGCGCGTGGATGCAGCCGGCGGGCTCGGCCAGCGCGGCCCGCTCCACACACACACACACACACACGTCACATGCTCCTCCCTCACCGGTCGGTGAGCGCGTGCGCGCGGCGGTGCAGGCGGCGCGCGTGGATGCAGCCGGCGGGCTCGGCCAGCGCCGCCCGCTCCACACACACACACACACACACACACACGTCACATGCTCCTCCCTCACCGGTCGGTGAGCGCGTGCGCGCGGCGGTGCAGGCGGCGCGCGTGGATGCAGCCGGCGGGCTCGGCCAGCGCCGCCCGCTCCACACACACACACACACACACACACACACACACGTCACATGCTCCTCCCTCACCGGTCGGTGAGCGCGTGCGCGCGGCGGTGCAGGCGGCGCGCGTGGATGCAGCCGGCGGGCTCGGCCAGCGCCGCCCGCTCCACACACACACACACACACACACACACACACACGTCACATGCTCCTCCCTCACCGGTCGGTGAGCGCGTGCGCGCGGCGGTGCAGGCGGCGCGCGTGGATGCAGCCGGCGGGCTCGGCCAGCGCCGCCCGCTCCACACACACACACACACACACACACACGTCACATGCTCCTCCCTCACCGGTCGGTGAGCGCGTGCGCGCAGCGGTGCAGGCGGCGCGCGTGGATGCAGCCGGCGGGCTCGGCCAGCGCCGCCCGCTCCACACACACACACACACACACACACACGTCACATGCTCCTCCCTCACCGGTCGGTGAGCGCGTGCGCGCGGCGGTGCAGGCGGCGCGCGTGGATGCAGCCGGCGGGCTCGGCCAGCGCCGCCCGCTCCACACACACACACACACACACACACACACACACGTCACATGCTCCTCCCTCACCGGTCGGTGAGCGCGTGCGCGCGGCGGTGCAGGCGGCGCGCGTGGATGCAGCCGGCGGGCTCGGCCAGCGCCGCCCGCTCCACACACACACACACACACACACGTCACATGCTCCTCCCTCACCGGTCGGTGAGCGCGTGCGCGCGGCGGTGCAGGCGGCGCGCGTGGATGCAGCCGGCGGGCTCGGCCAGCGCCGCCCGCTCCACACACACACACACACACACACACACACACACACGTCACATGCTCCTCCCTCACCGGTCGGTGAGCGCGTGCGCGCGGCGGTGCAGGCGGCGCGCGTGGATGCAGCCGGCGGGCTCGGCCAGCGCGGCCCGCTCCACACACACACACACACACACACACACACGTCACATGCTCCTCCCTCACCGGTCGGTGAGCGCGTGCGCGCGGCGGTGCAGGCGGCGCGCGTGGATGCAGCCGGCGGGCTCGGCCAGCGCCGCCCACTCCTCGCGCAGCGCCGCGCCGCCGCCGTGCCGCGCGCGCGCCGCGCCCGCCGCCGCCGCCAACGCCGCCGCCTCACCTGCCACACACAACGATCATAAACCAAGTGACATGTACAAACAATATTGTTCATCCAAAAAATTGAACATTCAGAGTTGAAACATTCAGAGAAGGAAAGGAGGTGAAAAACGAGGTATTTTTGAACATTTCTAGCCATATCTTTCATATATCTTTGACGAAATTTGCTGTTTTTTAAGCTATTGCATATCTTCTATCGCGGGCCTTGAGCGTGGGGACTGAGTCCAGAAATTCCGTAACGAAAAAAACCTAACACCCCCCACTCCGACCGGCACAGCGGTGATACTTTGATTTCATAACTTTACATGCGGGCTTTAATAAACAATCAGCGCCATCTACTAGGAACTTGTGGAACTTCATATTAGATCAAACATTACTGCATTAATAAAATAAATACTTATAATTGAATAATACATACATACATATATACATAACCTCAAGCCTGTCTCCCCTTGGGGTAGGCAGAGACAAGGGAACACCAATTGCTTCGATCCAGACATACCTCTTTCGCTTCCTCCACGTTCATTAATCTTTTCATACATGATCGCCGGTTACGGGTACTTTTAACTAGGCCCTTTTTAAGAACGTCGCCAATTTGATCGGCGTACGTTCGCCTAGGGCGGCCCCTTCCGACAGCACCATCCATTCTTGCTCTGTACACCTCTTTCGTAAATCTTCTTTCACTCATCCTTTCCAAATGTCCAAACCACCGTAGCATACCCTTTTCAATCTTAGTCACTACATCTTCTTTCAATCCGCATCTCTTTCTTATTTCACTATTGCGCACCCTATCACTCAATTTCACTCCACACATGCTTCTCAACGCTCCCATATCTACAGCATTAATCTTGCTTTCATGTCTCTTCTGCCACACCCAAGATTCACTACCATACCATAGATACACTACCATACATAAGCGTTGGCGCCAAAACTCCCTCAAGTACGGCAAGACGAGCCTTATTTGGTATAGTTTTGCTTGCCATTGTCAAAATTCAAAATTCCTTTATTGCATAAAATATGGTACATTTAGGTTGTTGGGTTGGTGCCGAGTATATGGCGCCATTAATACGATTTCCTGCTTTTACTCTCCTTTCAATATCACCTTCACACTTCCCATCTCTTGTAAACAAGGACCCCAAGTATACAAACTCTTTCACTTGTTCCACTTTTTCGTCCCCTATCATAATATTGCATTCCGTCATATGTTCATTCCTCTCCATAACCATAACTTTCGTCTTTCCAACATTCACTTTCACACCTTTTCTTATAAACGACTCATGCATCACATTGACCATTTGTTGCAATTCCGACGCTGACGATGCAAGTAGAACCTGGTCGTCGGCGTAAAGCAGAGTTTTGATCACTGTCTCATTCATTTTTAAACCCCATTCAGACTCTTTCAGATCTTTCAAACAGCTATCCATGAATAAGTTGATAAAAAATGCTATGCAATAGCTTTACCGTTGCAGTCTCCGAGTGCCACACGTCTTTTTTTTTTATTTTGAATTTCTTTGAAATTCTGGAATGATACCCAGAATTTGGTAGATACGAGTTAATAGTGCTCGAATACGAGTTAGTTTGTCTCTTTTGTTTCCGATAGTTTAATGTATGTCGGACTAAATAAAACTTATTTTATGTGCATTTATTTGCCTCCATTTGGTAATACCAGAGGCATACAAAACTTTGAAAAAAGGCGCGTGGCACTCGGAGACTGCCGCGGTAAAGCTATTGCATAGCAATTTTTATCAACTTATGCAATTATAATCTGTGCCGGTCGGAGTGGGGGGGGTGTTAGGTTTTTTCGTTACGGAATTTCTGGATTCGTTCCCCACGCTCAAGGCCCGCGATAGAAGCTATGCAATAGCTTAAAACATCGTATTTTGATACGAGCATAATTTTGATGTGCCATAAAAAAAAGACATGTGGCACTCGGAGAATGCCGCGGTAAAGCAATTGCATAGCATTTTTTATCAACTTATGCAATTATAATTATTTATTTATTTTATTAATGCAGTATTTATTAATGCAGTATTTTTTCCTTTGTTTTTTTTTTTCTTTGATATTAATTCAAGTTGCATTTTGAGCGTGGGTGACCGATAAAAAAAAAACAAATTTAAAATTCGAACGAAAAATTTCATCAATACCTTCTCTATAGGTGTTAGGTTTTTTTCGTTACGGAATTTCTGGATTCGGTCCCCACGCTTAAGGCCCGCGATAGAAGCTATGCAATAGCTTAAAATTAAAGAAATTAAACGTTTCAAACATTTTTAAAAACGTGCCTATTTATTGTTCTTTCTTTGGAGGTATTAATCATTCACATTGCTTGCCAAATCTGATGAGTTAAGGGCTAAAAACCAAAGTAAGGGAGCAGTTCCAGAATTCCAAATCACCATACTAGTCTTGAAATTTTCCTTTTTTTATATCATAAGGATAGGACGTTTGCCTTCCATGCCACCTGATGAAAAGTGCGCATAAATAAAAAAATAAATAACGTGTAAAAACATTTTTTGTAGTTATTTCATATTTTAAAGTTTAAAAAAAACAACACGTTATTTTAAGAATAAGAATTTTCTAATTTGGAATGTATTGTATAAGTTTTCACGATAGTAAGTTATAAAAAAAATTCTGCTTTCGTACTTTTAAATTTGGATAACGTTACTTTAAGAATAAGGATTTTGAATTGGCTTGATTTTAAGTTTGTTGCGAAGTTCTTCTATGAAAATTGAACAAACAGTAGACGCGGCGCGGTTTACAAATATTAAATTTTGTAATTCATTATGAACATCGCTTTAGCAACGAAGATTATCCTAACATTATCTTCATGTACGAAAGGGCAGACGGTAATGGAGCATTGGCACGGCGAATGTATCAGGAGCATTATCCAAATCGCAGATTACCCAATGTCAGGATGTTCTACAACACGTTTCGTCGTCTTAGCGAAAATGGGATTCATCGTCCGGCTACTAGATAGAGTGAATCCTGAAAGATACGGTGCGGATATCGAGGAAGAAATTATTCGCTCATTTAAAGCCGATCCTACGACGAGCATCCGAACAGTAGCTCAAAACCTTAACATATCAACATGGAAGGGTTGGAACACGATGCATAAAGAGACAAAATATCCTTTTCGAGGGTTGGGGCTGCAGGGTTTAGAAAAAGGAGATCCCTGTGACGAATACAGTTCTGCAGATTCTTATTAAACGGCGACATTGACGACGCGTCATTTTTTAAATCACAGACAGATGAGTCTAAGTTTTCAAGAGAGGGGATAGCAAACTTTCATAACCTTCATGAATGGCCTGACAAGAACGTTTTCCGGAGTGCTGGATCGGTAGAAATGGACCCATTCTTTGGCCCGCTCGATTCCTCGACTTTAGACTTTTTTGTTTGGGTACTTGTGTACACTTCAGAAAAAGCAACAAAAGAGGAGTTAATTACAAGTTGATTACAAAGATTCGTGAAGCTTTTGTTACCATGAGGGAGGAGATGCAACTAAAAATAACAACCACAGAAGTACGGATGAGGGCCCGTTTATGTATAAGAAATCGTGGTTTCCATTTTTAACATTTAAGTTTTTGCTTTGATTTTGTAAATAAAGTTTTGACATTAAAGTTCATGTAGTTTTATTAAAAGTGCTCCCTTACTTTGTTTTTTAGCCCTTAACTCAGAGATATGACAAGCAATGTGAATGACTAATACCTCCAAAGAAAGAACAATAAATAGGCACGTTTTTAAAAATGTTTGAACAATTCAGTTTTTTTTTTATGGCACATCAAACTTATGCTCTTGTCAAAATACGATTTTTATAAAGTTTCATATGCCTCCATTTGGATTTAGAAGACATAAATAAGCATAAAAGTAGTTTTATTTGGTCCGACATATATTAAACTATCGGAAACAAAAGATGAAGTTTACAAATTAACGCGTATTAATATTTGCCTCCAATGTATACCCACTGGTTCCACTGAAAACCAGCGCCGTAGCATACTTGTGATGCTATGGCAACAAAGCTGAGTGGCAACCATTTGGTAGCATATATCCCAGATTATTAGGTACCCTTTTCTATTCAACCACATATATTATATAGCATACTTTATTATACGATTCATTTTAATTTTAATCTTTTTTTTTAATAATTGCTTGTATTACTTAGGTACTTATAATTTGATGCAATGCACCAATAAATTATTTTTCTTTCTTCTTCTTCTTTCTATTCGGGCACTATTAATTCGTACCTGTAAAATTCCAAAAATATTGAATAAAAAAAATAGCAAGTTTTGTCAAAGACCATATATGGCTAAAATGTTCAAAAATTACTCGTTTACCACCTCCTTTGCACCTAACCACCAAATATCCTGTATAATAAAAAATAAATATGAATTATTTATTAAGTAAACTTAACCGAAAGATAAAGAATTGTTTACGCAAAGTATGGTTACACTAGCGTGAGTAGCGATCCGCGTGCCAGGTCACGTGGCGCAATTGACTCAGGCGTAAGTAAAGTAAATCGTATCAAAACTTTATTTATTTAAAGGGAGTTCTGGTGAAAAATTAAGTACCTACTTTTGTTTAATAATTATGACCAAAATGAAGTACAGAGTGCTCTCCTTCAGTATCTAAAATTTGTCACCAGTCACCCTGTATTATACTTAGTTTATTGCAATACCTACGCATAATTTGCGAAGCTAGTTAATATGCTGTAAACTTCCACAAAGATCCTAAAATTGCAAGATTAGATGCACAGAGTCTTACGACGCAGAGATTGTTTGTTACCTTCCTACCTGTTTATGAATTAAAATACTAACTACACGCATTTTGTGAACCTTTTTATACCAGGGCATAATGCCACGGGACCTCTTTAGGGCTCAAAGCTTAATAGTTCGGATTTCCTAAAGCTCAAATTATAATTTGAACAAATATGTGATCAATTATTTAAGATTTTATCATTATGGTTTTCGCAACGCATATTTAATTTCCGGAATATCCAATATATAAAATTCTCGTGTCACAGTTTTCGTTGCCATACTCCTCCGAAACGGCTTGATTAATTTTGATGAAATTTTTTGTGCTTATCCGGTATCTATGAGAATCGGCCAACATCATTTTTTTTTTTTATTTATATGGCAAATCAACGTTTGCCGGGTCAGCTAGTTAAATATAAAAACTGCACACCTTAAAAGTACATTCTTGTATGTAAAGTGGCTTTTCAATTTTATTTTAAGGGATAATAATTTTGAAATGCATTTAAGTGCCTTATTATTGAAAGGAAAACCTCAGAATACAAAACATCCAAAAACCGTCAATGCGCTAGAAACTGAAACAACACAGTCCGACAAGGCTCTTTTGGCCATTTGGTGAGGGTGTATCATTCCGTTAAATAAACCCATTCTCAGGGGGGAAACGTATATAGGCAAACATGTTAAAATTTACGAAATATTGACATGAACTCTCTATAATTACTTAATACATCACGATCCTAACCTACATTAGCTAAATAGTTAAATTACCCAAACTAAAACACCGACTATGCCGCCCAAGAGCAACTTTCACAAAGCTTGTGTCATGGAAACCACAAAGCGGAACTAGGGCGAACTTGTTATATACCCAGTTCTGAGCCAGTATAGAAAAGATATGAAAAAGACAGACGAAGCTGACTGAAATCCCCTGAAAATCGAACACTGAAACATAAGCGAAAGTTCTCAATTTTGGTAATAGGCATGTGATTATTACTGAACACGGCTTCCGGATGTTCTGTATTGAGGGGAAAGCATGACATTGTAACTTTTAACATGATCATTATGAAGCGGCATACATTTTTTCATCACAGCTAGTTGGAATATCAGGAAATATTATAATTGGCTCTATTGCCCACGCTCATCGCTCATTGGTTAAGTAACGCATTGCAACTTAATCATCATTGGCTCTTGAATATGCATTTGCGATTTTTGACGCCATGATGTCAACTATTGTCAAAGTGGATATTTCTTTCAGTGGCCCACTGTGTGACGCGTCGAACAAGGTTTGTTTTGGGTCATTGAAATTCAGAATAGCGCCACCTATAGTTTTATATCGTACCACTTAGTGGTAGTATTTTAATTTTCAATTTTATTTCATGATTCGTAACACCTAGCGCCATCTTATATCTTAGCAGGTACCAAATAGCGAGGCACGAATTTTTGTTCGGGATTGTCAGTCTATTTATTTACTAGTCTTTGTCTATGGTAAGATAAAACCAAACCGCAACTCTATCAAAATTATTTATACAACACATTGTTGAGTAATTTGTATGGGTTGATCTCAATACTCTGCTTTTGGATCTTTCTTGTTCTCAGAATACATTAAATAGTTTAAATTTCTAGTAAAAGAAAAAAATTATGTCACATTATTTGATAATTCTCGTTATTTAAATTAAACAATGAACTGTCATGATTATTCAAAATAAAAGTTTGCATATTTCTATATAGAAAATTGGGTTTTATGCGTCTGCTATTCAACGAAAACAAAACAAAATTCATTGACATTATAAGACACCATGGAGGGACAATAATTGAATCCTGTTAACGATCAATGACAATTCACGCCACAATAATGTTCAAAAGACTCTAATGTGGATCGAGTGTCGATATACTGGTGATAAGACAACATAAAAATATAGGTACATAAATCATACCTTATAAAGATGCCACTAGACCTTGCCGCTGATATCGAAACTATTTTTCCTGCTGTAGAAACATACAATTTATAACCTCAACTTACAGTACATATTCGAAAATCTGTCGTAACAATATTAAAAACGGAATGATGTTTTGTAGAAAATGGTGATACAATATAATATTAGACTTAGTGCTAAATGAAATTATAGCTTATCAGTAAATTTCAATAAAAAAAACAGGAAATAAGAAATACACTATGGCTAAAGTCAGTAACAGTGGATTTCAATATTAAATTTTCGAAATCGTTGAATTTAGATTTAGAACACTACAATTAGATTTTTCTCATCATGCTATATTTTTAATGGAGGTTATGCAACCACTAACCGTGCAATTGATTCGCAGCAGGCAGCACCATCATGTCCCGCCAGGCTCAACACTCTTGCCGTATCCCTGGCCCCACCGCCGCATCCGCCGCCGCCTGAGCTTTCTGCGCGACAGTCGCAAGTGCTGCCTCCTACGGCCACGTCTCTTTTATTACACTACAGTAAAACTACCCACTTGCCATGCAACTGTTTGGTAACCGGCAAGTAGCCATCATGCCCCGCCAGTTTCAACACCCAGCCGCGCCGCCGCGTCTGCCGCAAGTCTCGCCGCTAATACAACCTCCCACAGACACCAAGTTTTATTACACTACAGCATAACAATCAACTTACCATGCAACTGATTCCCAGCAGGCAAGCAGCATTCGTGCCCGGCTAGCCTCAACACCCTCGCCGTGTCTCTGGCCCTGGCCGCCGCGTCAACCGCCTCCTGTGCTTTCTGCGCGACGGTCGCAAGTGCCGTCTCCTACGGCTACGTCTCTTTTATTACACTGCAGTAAAACTACCCACTTGCCATGCAACTGTTTCGCAGCCGGCAAGCAGCCATCATGCCCCGCCAGTTTCAACACCCAGCCGGGCCGCCGCGTCTGCCGCAAGTCTCGCCGCTAATACAACCTCCCACAGACACCAAGTTTTATTACACTACATCATAACAATCAACTTACCATGCAACTGTTTCGCAGCCGGCAAGCAGCCATCATACCCCGCCAGTCTCAACACCCTCGCCGCCGCGTCCGCTGCCGCCTGCGCTCTCTGCACGACCGCCGCAAGTCTCGCCGCTAATACAACCTCCAACCACCACGTATTATTACACTACAGTCTAACAACCAACTTACCATGCAACTGATTCGCAGCAGGCAAGCAGCCATCGTGCCCGGCCAGCCTCAGCACCCTCGCCGTGTCCCTGGCCCTGGCCGCCGCGTCGGCCGCGGCCTGTGCTCTCTGCGCGACGACCGCGAGTCGCGCCGCTAGCGCCGCGGCCCAGCGCCGCGCACCCGCCTCCCACAGGCGAGAGACGGACGCCATTGTTTCCACGCGGCGCCGGACTACGTGCCCGACGCTGCACGCTGTCTGCAAGAGTAAAGGAGTTTGGTTAGTTCGTGAAAGAAGGAAGTACCGTAACATACTGCTTGAGCGCGCCTTATATTGAGAAATAAAGATGGCCATGGCGCGAACTAACAGTATGTCATAGTTTTAATTTGATTTGAATATTTTCGTTCTGACAGAAACGCTTTAGTTTTGTTAGAAGATTCTCGGCCCAACCCTCAGAAAGGGCTGATCAATGTTTATTTCGGGGAAAAATCTCTGAATTTTATAATCCGCGAATCGTACCGCTCCACCATATTCTAATAGTAGTTTATTTGTCCCCAGTGTGAATATTTATAAAGTGTGCGAAGTAAAAGTGTTTTCCTTGTGAAATAAATAATAATAATCTCAAACAGTCTTTCTTTAAATAATCTTACGATCCCACGTTATAGTACTAGTTTGTTACCAGCGGTGCCAGGTCGTTTTGCTAATGATACTATGACTATTTTATTCCATTCTTGTTCAAATACTCTGGCCCAGTTTGTCATGTTCGTATTGTTTTTTTTTTTATTGTAAGGATAGGACGTTTGTCTTCCATGCCACCTGATGGAAACTGCGCATGAAGACTATGGTGTTGCACGTCCACCCACGAGAAACCTATTCACTCGACACTTAAAAGTTCCAGGACTGTAGTGGTCAGGTATTGTGCATCCATAGCTCATTGCACTTGCTATGTAAGCAATTTGGTTATGGCATGACATTGGCTCTCACAATTAGCTGTCTTGTGTTTGTTTTTTTTCATGTCACGGTCAATTTGTACTGTACCTATTTGTATTAATTTGATAATTCTGACTGAAAAAGAGTGCCAAGATTTTTTTTCCGCCGGCTTTTTTTGTCTCTTGGTCTACTGTAATATCTTATTTAACAACTATCAACAACTAGTTAAAGACTTCATCAAGTGTTTTGTAAAATTCCTAAGATGTATAAAACTTTTTGAATTTTGAATTTTATGTAAGAGTATTTTTTTGCAGCAGGCATAGCCATTTTTGTAAATGATAGAAATTGGTTAATCTGTGAAGGAAGGATGTTAGAGTATATTTTGTAGCCGCGATGTCATAGACATGGTTTCATTACGGGGTAGCTGTTAATGAAATACTTTTGAAGGGTGGTAGTACCTTTATATTTTAAGTGAATAAAATACTACGGAACAAACCATCTTTGGTATACATTTTTTATGTAACAATTAGACTTGAAAGATGAAAGACTGTTTTTGTTTGTAGAGATTATTCATGATATATTTTACTACGTAGGTACAGAAACGTAGTTTTAAAGGATCAATGTTTGATGCTCTTTCAAACTAAAACGGCTTAACTCAAGAAGGTTAAAGAACGTAAGTACCTTTAACCTAGGAAGAAGAATACAAGTAATCTGGCTCTTAATACTCCGCACCAAAGCCATCATATTTGGCAACGCAATGAAATTTGGTGACACACTTTATCTTACATTTTGTTAATAACCAAACAGCAGTGCGATCACAGAACTTTATCGAATCGTATATTAACGAATGTTTACGAATGCTCGTATAGTATGGAGTCGGTTGCAAGTTTTGAGTAACATTGTATTTTTTTATTTTACAGATATTTATGAGTACAACATGTTTAAACATTCAAAATTAACAAGGCACACATTTATTTAAGCTGGCCGTGCGGCAATGAATAGATTTAATTTTTTTCTTAAAAACCGTCTCCATACTATACGAACATTCGTTAACAAACGATTCGATAAAGTTCTGTGATCGCACTGCTGACCATTGAGGTACTTGACAAGTAGAAGCGATCGAATAAATCTCGTGATAGACGTATTTAGTTTGTTTAAACTCCTATCCGTCACCGAAGATAATTTTTTAGGCGAATAGAAACAGTTCTATTTTCAAATGAACCCAGGTGCCCGCACCTTAGCCTGCGCAGCGTCAGAGTCCACGGACACACAGGTGGGGAACACGGGGAACTTGGGCGGCTCGGGCGGCGCCACCCAGCTCACGGACGTGCTGTTCTTGTTGAGCAGTACCAGTGGCTCCTCTGCTGACGTCTCCGGGAAGTCTTTGCCTGGAAACGGGATTTAAAATAACTTATACGGTGGTGATAAGGTTGAAAGTACAATGCAAATGTGTCATGAGATATAGATGTGACTGTAACAAAAGACCATAAGTTAACGTTTTCGCATAAAATATGTGATATATTTTCTGATACAATTTCTGATAAAAAGTGTTATCATTAGTTATTTGTTTCTTTAGTTGTAGAGAAAAATAATGCGAAAATATCGCAGCTCTTTTTTCCCAAGATATTACCCTTTCTTATAGCTTTCTAGTAACACTTTGTAACAACCTGTAGGATCGGACGTTTGTTCCTACTCCCAAAAAAAGGGATGACAGGACGCGGGCTACAGAGCTACTGGTGTCGTCATCGTCGTCAATATGTAGTTTCTATGTATCATCGTTAAGCTGCGGATACACGACGACACCTGACACTTGACACTCAGTGTATACACCGAGTGTCCGTGTGTGTCATGTGCCGCGACACTCGGTTGCAGCTCTAGGGGCGCTCTAGCTTGGTGTCGCTCTAGCTGCCGTGTAGACGCGACGAGCGCAGTGTCTGAGACCAGTGTCGCGGTTTTCGGTCGTGCGCGAAACTTTTAGCTAGAGCAACATGGCGGCGACATGCGCGTGCATTTTAAATTTGTAATATCTTCGGAAATATTCACTTAAATTACATGCTGTGAAAAGCATATTGATCTATAATAAATGCACAATTTATTAAAGGTACTTAATTAGATAAGAATTAATGCTGTATTGTTTAAAATCACTTCGTAAATACCCATTTTTTAGTAAAGGATAAAAATGGTTATGGTGGGTTATCCCTAAGAGATAGACATATACCATCGCGAACTTTTTTGTTTAACTTTTTAAGGTGGACAATACTGTAGTACATCATTTTGGTCTATCTCGTAGGGTTCAGCCAGCGTTTGCAATATAAGCGCTAAAGAACGTGCTTATTTACGACATCACATTAGAAACATCTAATATCAGTGTTTCTCTACTATATTATGCATATATTATACATAATAACCTTCCCTAAGAATCAGTCTATCCATTAAAAAAAACCGCATCAAAATCCGTTGCGTAATTTTAAAGATCTAAGCATACATAGGGACAGATACCTACGGCTCCAATTGATAACCTCCTTCTTAAAAGTCGGTTTATTAGAACGCATTTATTCAGCGGGCGTGTCATTTCATTTGAAATTTGAAAATGGAATTCATTTTTTGCAACTGATGTCATATTTTAAATAAAATGTGCCTTTTCATAAATGCAAACGATATTTTGACCAGGTTCGATTCCCGGTTATGTAAAATTAATAGTAGATATTCATTTCTTAATTTTAACTAAGTCCGTAAATATCGATTCATGGCGATGGAATGTCTGACACTGAATTGCGCATTGCTCCGTGTAGACGGCCAATACACTTCGACCGCGACACTCGATCTCAGAACTAGTGTCGACACTAAAAATTGCTCACCGTGTGGACGCGTCTGACACTTGTGTCGACACTAGTGTCGGTGTCAGTGTCACCGTGTATCGGTACCTTTAGAGGTCACTACAAACCTACAAAATAACTAGATTTCCATCTGATTAGCCTGTCATAAAGCAAAATGGTTCAGAGTTCATGATTAGTTTGATGAACGAGAAAACCATAATAATTTAGGTACATTATGTACCTAAACAATATATGACATTGCGTAAATAAAAGAATAATTTATTCCCATTATCGGCAAGTTCATGCCTCGAATTCATGCCTTAAAGTAATGGGCAAATGAAGAGCGGTCTTAAAAATAAATACCCAAACATAGGTACCCCATATTCACTTCTATATATGGTTCACCCATATATAGAAGTGAAGGTTAACTATTTCAGAGGACGCACCAAGTGTGTTGTCGTCGATCTCGCTGGACAGCAGCTTCTCCCCGCACAGCAGGATCTGAGACTCCGCCACTACGCTGGTCTGCTCGCAGATGTAGGTCTGCAGGTGTTCCAGCTTCTCCTCCAATTTCATGTACACCTGCAAACAGGGATAAAACACCATTACTTACCAACATTGACTTAAGAATGAGGTGTACGCACGAATGGATGGTGATGTCTGAAGGTGGCCCTCGGCGAACGTACATACTTAAAAAGGGCTTAGTGTTAAAAGTACCCGTGACCGGCAATCATGTATTAAAAGATAAATATGAATGTGGAGGAAGCGAAAGTAGAAAAAGAAAGTATGTCTGGATTGGCAATCGATGTCACAGCAATTGGCATTCTCTGCCGAAAGGGAGACAGGCGTAATGTTATTCACTTACGTCTCTCTCACAAGAGATCTGTGATTTTTTGCTCGCATCAATTTAGTCACAAGCTTTCATAAGGAATTAAACTATCTTAAATTTTTGTTAACGATAACATTTTTAATTTTATCAAGATTGAGCATGTCTATAAACTAGTTTTACCTACTCCATTTGAAACTATCTATCAAGAACCAATATTAATTTAGGAAAGGTTGAACCCAAGCCTTTTTACCATCATCGGACTATTAGACAGGAACGGCGCATTTATATTATTTTTGCTATTCCAAAGACTCGATTGAAACATTCGATAGTTTCAGTGTTGGTACAGGTCGTCGATGTGTGGAATAAACTTGCCTGCTTCTGTTTTTACAGACCATTGTAGTCTTTATTCTTTGAAGTGCAGAAGGAATAGATTCTTCGTGATGGGTTATATTATAATCATCGAATGCAGAGAATTTAAAAAACCGACTTCACGTCAAACTTTGGCTGAAGTATAAGGTCGTCAAGGTAAATGTTCTCCATATTCTTACATATTTGTTTAATTGTAAATTTCCCAAGAAGTACTGAATCGATTTCGATGAAAATTATATGGTGGTCCCACTCAGAAGTATCCTCTATCATATGAAACAATATTTATTTATTTATTTCAAGGCATAATAACAAATTGCAAACACTTTTCACAATAAGATTAAACTAAAGTTAGAAAATTACATTTCAGGCTTACAATTCAATTATAATCATGCACAAATAATATAGAATACATTTAAATTTAGGCTAGCAAACAATATTTAAGATAAAAAAAAAACAAAGAACAAAAACAAGAAACTTATAAATTATTTTTCAATATTTTGTTTTTAAAAGAGGGTAGTGAATCATTAAACAAATCAATATCATCGCTTAAGCTATTGTATAATCGACACATTCTGTAAAGGGGATTGTTGAAAGATATATTGTTATTAGTTTTGGGTAAATTAAATAGTTTTTGATGTCTCACAGATCTCATAGGGACTCTAAAAGAAAAATTGTGAATACTATTTCCATCAATGTGATTATTTACAATTTTATATAAGTTAACAAGAGATGCTATCGACCGCCGTGAACATAAAGAGACCAGGTGGAAATGTTGTAATCTATCATCGTAATCGGGAAGAGCCATTCTCTGCTTAGTTCTAGTACAAAGGTAACGGACAAACTTCACCTGAACGGATTCTATTCGGTTTCGATGCACAGCGTATATGGGATCCCAGATTGGACTACAATATTCTAATGTGCTGCGCACTAGTGATGTGTAAAGTATACTTAAGCTACTAATATTTTTAAAAGGTTTTGCTGTCCTGATAATGAATCCGAGGAGTTTATTTGCATTCTTCACAATATTTTCGTAGTGCAAACGAAATGATAATTCACTGTCAAAAGTGATTCCTAGGTCTTTGATTGTGCTTACTTTATGTAACTTGGTATTTTTGATTTTATAAGTATAATCAAGATTATTTTTCTTTCTAGAGAAACTTATGACCTTGCATTTTTCAGCACAAAGCTTCATGGAGTTTTGCTCACACCAGTCATTAATTAAGTTTAAGTCATTTTGCAAAAGCTGACAATCTTCTGTTGTTCTGATAACTCTGAAAATTTTTATATCGTCTGCGTAAGCTAGACATTCACTTTTAATTTTTAAAATCAAGTCGTTCACGAAAAACAAAAACAATAGGGGTCCCAAATTCGATCCCTGAGGCACTCCTGAACTTGCTGAAAATGGTACAGAATCAAAACCATAGACGCTTACTAATTGTGTACGGTGAGACAAATATGACAGTAGCCATCGCAGCAAAGTTCCATGTATACCTAAGTGTTGCAGTTTTTTTATTAATATACCGTGGTTGACCCGATCAAATGCTTTTGCAAAATCTGTATATATGGCATCTGTTTGCATTTTATCTTGAAATGATTGTGACAAATGGTTAGTGTACAAGAGAAGATTAGAAAGAGTTGATCTATTTTTTGTAAACCCATGCTGTCTTGAGCTAAGTAAATGTTGAAAATGATTGCTTAGATATGAATAAACAAGGCTTTCAAATATCTTTGAAAAGATACATAGAATGCTTATGGGTCTATAATTTAAAACGTCTCCTTTGTTACCTTTTTTATATATTGGCAGTATCTTCGTTAATTTCCATAAACTTGGAAAGACGCCTTCTGAAAGAGACTTTTTAAACAGCATGGTCAGCGGCTTTACTAGTGTATGGGCGCAGTTTTTAATAAAATATGAAGGAACCCCATCTGGCCCAGCACCTTTATTGACATCAAGAGATTTTATAATTTTCAACACATGGCATTCATCAAAATCAATTTTATTAATATTAAAGTTACCTTCAGGGAAGTCTGGAATATAGTTATTAACCTGAGCTGTGTCATAGACAGAAGAAAAGTACTCTGCGAATAAATTAGCTATATCTTGGCCATTGTTAGCATTTTTACCATCGTATTGCATGTGTTTCGGTAAGGTGTTAATATTTTTTTTAGATTTAGTGTATTGCCAAAAAGTTTTTATGTTTTTGTTCAAATTATTTTCAATAAAGTTTATATAAGTACTGTAACATTCTTTCATAACTTTCTTGGATCTTTGGCGTAAAAGAGAAAATTCGTCGTAATGCCTAGGATTTTTATACTTGTGAAATCTGTCCCGTAGTTTTTGTTTTTCTTTAAGGATTTTTATTAGACTAGAGGAGAACCAAATTGGGTATTGGTTATTATTTGGTTTACTTTTAGGCGTTGTTTGTTCGATAATTAACCACAAATTATTGTAAAAGATATGCAAAAAATCTTCACAGGAAAAACTTTTGTATTCGTCCCAGTTTATGTCTGCAAGTAATTTGTTCGCTAATTCATAATCTGTACTATGGAATTTGTATTTGATTTGAGTTTTATTAGGTTTTAGCTGGTCATTTTTCATATTATGTATGGTTACTTCGAAAGGTGGATGGTGACTATCTACACGACAAAGTTCATTAGCAGGTTCTAGAGTTACATGGTGTACTGTACTGACTAATGCTAGATCTAATACGTTGTTACTGCCGTTTATCAAATTATTAACCTGAAGCATATCAGATAAATTTAAAAAATCACATAAGCGTGTCACTTTAGGAGGATTTGCTGCATTATTTAATTGTAATTGCCCTTGAAACCAAGTGACGTCTGGTAAATTAAAGTCACCTAAGATTATATTATGACAGTCAGGATAAAGCTCAATTACATTTTCACATTTATTCATAAAGATAGTAAAATGGTCATATGATATATAGGATGGCATATACACCGTGCACAGATTAATATACATGGTATCAATTTTAATTCGAACCCAAAGGTCTTCAATAAAAGTTTGCCAGTCATCCTTTGTATTTGATATAAGATTCGATTTCACCGCAATAATAACACCTCCACCGTGTCGCTTGTTATACATCATTTTAAAATTAGTCATTCTATCCCTACGATACACTGTATATCTATTATCAAATAATTCCGCGGTATTAACATTACTATCCAACCATGTTTCAGTCAGACACACTATATCATAATTATTAATTAAAATATTTTGTGAAAATTCTAAACATTTAGTTTTAAGTCCCCTTACATTTTGATAAAAAATTGATACTGACATCAATAGTAAACCTAAATTTATAAATAACCAAAAAAATTAACAAATTTTATCCAATGCACTAAGGTCAGTTATAAGAATAGGAGGAGATGTTTCGTTTTTACGAACAAATATTTTACTGTTACGTATCCAGACAAATTTGTAAGATTTTTCTTTTGCTTTGAGGCGAGTAGCGGCGTGGAGTTGTTTATTTATTGGTGTTAAATGTTCAGCAACATAAATTGGAGATTTAGATCCAGGTAATCCAGCGTGAGAAGTGTTGAGCTTGTTTTCAGGGTGTGACTTATTATATTTAGTAACTGCAGAGTATAGTTCGTCTCGTTGGCGTCGACTAGCCAATCTTACCACTACAGAGCGAGGTCTGCGCTGATCATTACTAAATTTGGCAACTCGAGTACAGCTTATGACTTGTGATAGGTTTAGTTCATAGGATACAGATTTTGATAAATTTGAGAGGATTTCGTTTAAATTTTCACTCCTCGATTCTGGTATACCGTTAAGCTCCAAATTTGACTCTCGAAGTTGTTGTTCCAGTTCATTCAGTCTCTTCTCGAAAAGGCTTACGGTTTTCTTTATATTGCTATTGTCTGATTCTAAAGCTGCAACCTTGGTATTGAAACCTTTCATAGACTTATCCAACTCTTCAGTCTTATCTCTGATAATTTGTACGGCAATTTTCACTTCATTTAGGTCTTCTATAAGGGGTGCTAATTCAGTTTTCAGAGCTTTTTTCAGTATTCCAGGAATTTCTCGTGTCAAAGCACTCCTTATTTCAGTCTGAATAAGTTGCTTCAATTTTTCATCTAGTGCCAAAGTCGCGTGTGTTGTATTCTCAGAGTCAGATTCGGGATCAGAGTAAGCCTCAGTGTCAGTGCCACTCTTAATGCATTCACTTCGTACACTGCGTACAGGAGTGTTATCTCCGTTATTCCCAGCTTTCCGGGCCTTGCCAATGCAATCTGGACACAGCCAACCAGGCGGTATTCTCGAGGAGGGCAATGTTTTGGCTGTAGAAAAGTTGACACAGGACTGATGAAAACTATTTTTACATTTACTACACACAACCCTGTGCCTTTTTACTTCCTCCTTGCAACCACCACAATAATAAGGCATTTTTATTCAAATAAAGTTCATTTAGTTTATTAATTAATCAGCACAAAGTAATAAAACAGATTAAGTGCTGGATTAAAAGAAAAATTTAGAAAACGAAAAAAAAAAAGTGTATACGAGTCCTTTTTCTTCATAAAATGTCTATCATTCAATGATTAATTAAAAATAATATAAAAACTGAGAAAACAAGAAAAAAAAAAGTTACACTGGTGAGTATTCGAACTCATGTCACCTAATTTAGAAGCTGATATACCGCCCACTGAGCTACAAGTCCTTAATGTATAGTGATGAAATTAAGGGACATATTTTTACTTAAAATGTTCGTTGCTTAGGAATTGTTCTATGTGGGTAACTATAATTTTATGAAATGTTTTGGGAGCGAGCACTGTTTTTCTTGCTTTAAATCACTATTTTCACTTTCACACTGTTTATTGTTTATTGTTAAACGTTCATTAATATTGAAATTATGGAATGGAGACAGAAGATTTACGATATGCACTGTTTAATTTATAATTCCAACTCTTCACACTTCGTACGTAAATTGTGCTATTTTGTATTATTTACGGGAGATTTTTAAGCACAAACACTTTCACTTAATTATGACTTTCAGATAGTTATAATTTAACACTTTTTACAGGAAAAATCAACAGTTATTATTTGTTTACAATATTTTAATACGGAGCCGATGTGAAATTTTTATATATTTATATAGAATATTTTTTAATCGATTCATAACTGTCCAAAATATCGTGTAAGAAAGACACAAAAAAAGAATATACACACGAATTTCAACTTCCTCCTTTTGGAAGTCGGTTGAAAATCATTGTTACTATCCATAAGGTGGCACGGAATACAAACGTCTAGGTAATCTATATTAATATTATAAAGAGGAAACCTTTGTATTTTTGTATGTTTGTATTGAATAGGCTCAAAAACTACTGGACCGATTTCAAAATTTCTTTTACTATTACTTAGAGGGATTTTTCCGAATCCGAATCCCGCCGAAATCGAAATTGCGCGGGTAAAACCGCGCGCAACAGCTAGTCTTTTATAATAAAAAAATGCTCTTCGCTAAAGACATGAAGCGAAATTTCAATTCGTTAAACGGTAACAATAAAAAACGCGGAACTTCTCAAGGACCAATTTTAAATCAAATTGGAGTCGTACCTACCTGAAATGCCTAAGTCTCTTTTAAATATGTAGTCCAGTAATGTGTCCAGTAATGTGTAGTTAGTTACTATATCTAGTCCAGTAATGTGTAGTTACTATATGTAGTCCAGTTTTATAATAGAAGCTGTTTAATGTTTTTAGATTTCTTAGCTTTTACACATGACATGGATGATCCTTTTGAGATACGTAAATTAGTGCCCACAGACATACATCTACATAGATGACGCAAGTGTCACGATTTGTATTGAATTGAAACCAAGCGTGCCGACTTTTTAACACCTTTTGTGACGTCACAGCCGATATTTTGTAATATAAAATACAAACCGATTCAAAGACACCGATGAATTCGATTATTAAGAACGATATCTCGATATATCATTTCGATATATTGTGATATTGATTTTTTAACAGACACACATACGACTGAATCTAGCGGCGACCAACCTTGACGCTTGGTCGGGGTTCGGATACGCGAAGTACATGCATTTGCGTTGTCTATCTAGTTAGATGTATGTCTGTGTCAGTGCCCTTATCTGTAATGCGGATTACGTGTGAAAAATATGTATGAGTGCGGACCAGAAACGTAAGGTAACCAGAGTTCATATGCATACAAAATTTGGGATTTAAGCATTTAATACTGACGTATTAAAGCTGCATACATAACATAATATTCGGGAACTGAATCAAAAAAAGTAATAGTAATATAACCCAACCCAACGTCTTGATTGTTTAGATTCTTGCTTTGATTGAGTTAAAATATTTGAGTGGTGTGTAAGTAGGTAGGTACATAGATATACGTATTTATTATTATTTTTTTCTCTAAAAAGAAACCAGCTCCCTGTGGTATAGGAAAACCAAACATACTTTTCAACCGACTTCCAACAAGACAAAGTTCTCAATTCTTGTTTTTTTTTTTTTTAAATTTTGGTATCTTTGTTACACGATTTTTATGCATAATTATGCATTGATGTTTAATATTTCATTTGATAGAGGATACTTCAGAGGTGGTCCCACATAAATTCCATCGAAATCAATTGAGTACTTCTTGAAAAATTTTGGATTTTTTAAAAAATATTTATGGGTCTGAGTTTATTTATAAATTGATGACCTTATACTTCAGCCAGAGTTCTGACGTGAAGTCGGTTTATATAATGCTCTGCATTTGTTGATTATTCGTAATTTTGTTTGGTAGCAGAGACACTAGAATTATAAATTAAAGGCTCTACAGCCCGAATATAGCCGTGGGAAACAGTCAGATAAAACACAACAATCCAAGTCAACTTCGACAATCTCAAACATAAGCACTGAAAAAGGTTTTAAAAAATCAAGGCTGTCAGTTCAACTAAAACAATCTAATTTGGCATTGAACCACTGAGTCGCGCGGTTTCCGTGAGGATGTAGGTCGCGGCTCGTTAAAGTTGCGCAAGAGCATTGTCTCGCAATTGTTACACAGCGCAGACGCCGCGCGGCAACGGCGGGTGAACGGCGATACACCGTGATCACCTTACATAAACCAATTAATGGCTACCTACTCTATATGTTATAGAATATATTTTATGCAGAATGAATATAGTTTATGTAATGGTTACTTGATATGCATCATTTTAGGATAATTTTAAAAATTATCATTGATATGTAAAGAATCTATTTGGATTAGTAATTTTTGTAACATTATTGTTTAGCTTTATTTTATTTATGCTGTAGTAAGGAAATAGTGTATAGTCATGTCATGTGCACATTAAGCTTCATAGTGACCACAGCAAAAAACTTAAATTTGATAAATTTAAATTTTATAAACAAAATTCTTAAATTTTATAAAAACCAAACTTCAATCTCACCTTGATACTGGTTGCCTTGTTGAAATAAAACACATCTACGAGTCTGCAAGAGGTAGCTGCTTGCACTTCTGCAAAGAATCTTTCAAATGTCCATATACGGTGTGGGTCCACTTCTAGTAACCCAGCTAAGAGAGGTGTCACCAGCTTCCGGAGTCCCACACTTAGTTGGCAATGAGATGGTAACTCTCTAGACCAGTCTATGGGGCCATTCTCTGCTGTTTGTGTGCCCTAAGCAAATTTATAGTTCAAATAAATTATGTTGTAACAATAAGTTTAACATATGAGGTTGGTAAATTATTTGAAGGAGAAAGTTAAGTCTGATAAAAGCAAAAAATATATAAAAATTAAACTTTCTTTTAATTTAATATACCTTTATATACCTAAATGTATATTAGGTATATTAAATTAAATTAAAATAAATTAAATTAAATGATTACTAGGCATAACACAGCAATTGTATTGTAAATGCTAATGCAACTTTAATAATACTTATTTGCATTCATTAGATGAATGGAGCAGTGGCCAAGGGTATCACCACAAGAATGAAGACTAAATTTATTTATTTATTGTTAGTTATACGGACATACAATACATATAAATACAATATAAGATACTTACAGCAATAACACCAGAGGCCTTTTTAGTAGTAATGTAGAACATTGTTTCCTTATTGCGTCTGCCTCCATATGGTCTAAAAGGTAGTTGCCCAGTAGCCACATGATATAATGTGACACCAATTGACCACAAGTCAACAGTGGCTCCAAAACTTTTTCCAACAGGTTTTCTCAACACTGCTCTCTCATACATATCAGGATGCAAGTACTCTTCAGTTCCATAGAGTGACACAAATTGTTCTTCCTCTTGAAGTTCTCTTGCAGCACCAAAATCAGTTAACTTATATGTAGTTGTGCCATCTTCATTTATATACTTCATGATATTACCAGGTTTAAGGTCTCTGTGCACAAGATTATTGTCACGGAGATGTTTCATACCAGCTGTCAGGTGCTCAAGCACCAGCAAGAACTCTGGCTCCTGAAGTCCGTAGGTGTTTTCTGGATCGTCCAGGATATTAAACAAACTTCCTCCTGTGCAAAGTTCCATCACTATAACCTTCCCTCTGCCTTCTTGTTCCTCTTCAATAGCAAGCAACTTTACAATATTTTCATGCTTAACTTTCTTGAGTACTTCAAATTCTCGCATTTGTACGTCATGGGGTCGCATGTGACTAAGCTGGTTGAATGTTTTTACAGCCACAGGTTCACCATTGTTTTTATTAACACCCTGGAATACAGCTCCAGTGGCACCTTTACCCAGTACACTTGTTGTGCACCATACGTAATTTTCCGAGCCTCGTAAGAACGACATCTTTCCAGCTAAATAGTAAAATTATATTTTTCAAAGACAGAATGTTTTGGCAGATGCTTGACATAAAAATAACTTCGGCTGCTGGTATTTCAGTCTGGTTTGAGTATAAAGAATTCTACTTTTGAACATAAAAAAGCCAGCACTGTTATATTAAATTAAAATTTATTTTCTATCGTCGTCGTTTGATCTACATCCAGTATGTCTGCTGGAACAGAGTCTCGTACTCACACGTAAAGAAAATATTTATTTGGTAATAAATAAAATAATACAAGTCTGTCTGACTGATGAACTTTTGTTTGTTTGACTTTGACAAGTTTGACATTAGATAGAAAGAAAGAAAGAAGCATGAAAGAAGCTAACTTATCAAACCAAAAGAGGGCAAAGATAAATAATGAATTCGTACGCGACTGTGTGCCATAGAAATGCAGGGAATATAAAAAGTTTTTATTTTCAAATTAAATCAAACAAAAATAATTATCATTTCATACGATGATTTCATCTCTATGTTTTTGGCACGAACCTTAACTTGAAAGTCGAATCGAAGGCGTTTCGGAGAAATTCGAAGTTTTCAAATGTTCAAGCTGTAATCCAGGGTACCTTTATATCTCTGGAGTCTGTAGGTACCCAACTATTTATGAGATTTGGCATGTCATTATTACTATTTCACGACTATTTTTTGGAATTTAAACCAAGTCGATAGACCATACCGTTTACATGCACAAGAGGTGAGGATTACAGCTAGACGTTTAAGCTGTAATCCTCACCAACCTATAGCTATACCATGCTTTTTTGGCACTTGGATGATGACGCCAGAGGGGCGTGAGGGTGAAGTAAGGGTCATCATTCAGTATAATTTCCCTCTTCTCAGGGAAAAATACTTATGAATGCATAAACTTTTAGTTTTTTCGTATTTGAATACAAAAAATATTTCATTTTATTACTACAAAGAGGCAAGTCGCGTAAACTTTGAGAAAAACGTAAGTGGTACAAAAACACAGGGTTAAAGATATAAACAGAAAATTAATCCAGAAAATAGAAGTATTAATAATAGAGTTACATGAAAATAGTATCATGTTTTTATGATAAATTGTTTTCCTTGTCATTCTCGTCACCACTGCTTTCTTTATTATATACCTACTCGTATGTAGAAATGGTCGTATTTTGAAAGGTTTGTAAAAAATCTGCTTATCTTTCTTTACTTTTCATACTGTCTTTCTAAAGAGACAATTCTAAAGAAATCGTAATTTTTATTAAGATTTAAAAAATGAAATAAATTATGTCCTAAAGTGTATTTTTCAAAGTATGGCAATATGTAAAGGATTTATTGAGACGTTAAATTGTTTTTCTTTCTGAAAAAAATTTCTTCAATTTTATAACTACAATAAGTAAGCCCACATTTTGTAAAATTTGGCGTATTTTATATCTTAACATTGAATTTAAAAGTACATTAATAAATATGAGCGGTAAGTCATGAACTGTCATTTCCCAATATGGTGGTTAGTTCCAATTTTTGCCATGCGCCAAAAGATCCTTGTCGGACTGTAGACTGTAGTCCCTTTTAAAAAACTCCCACTTCTTACAAATTGACGTTTTTGACGTTTATCATTCGTCATTTGATTTGACAGTGTTATAATGTCATGTTTGTTTGTTTTTTTAATTCAAGTCAAGCAAGCAAGTTGTTTTGTTTAGTATTAGCTTTTTAAACATAGATGAAAATAAGTACTAATTTTTAAATAAAGAAATAAAAAAGCAAGTGGTTTATCATAGAGTACATTACTTATTTATTTTTTTATTTTGAAAGTCAAACTGCGCGCGCCTGTGCGCCTGCAAGGAAGGAAGGAACATTATTATACTATACGCTGGCTGGCTGGCGCCGGCTTCTGGAAATTCTAGAATCCATTGATCGAACCTGATATAATTCTATAAAGTTGTTCAGATTACGTTGACTCATAAAAATGACCGACATAATGGATATTGATGGGAGTATGTTAGAAGGGGTAATTAATTTCTAGTAGCAATCAAACAATTACATTGTAAAACTATACTTATAAAGTCGAAAAATACTTGTTCAACAGAGTTTAGGGTTCTTTAAGAATGAAATCATGTTTTAACTGTACTTCTTAATATTGTTTATTATAGGGTGGGCAGATTCTTCGGATGTCCATATCATTGAGTGCTATCTTAGCTATTCCCGTAAGAGTATTCAATATAAGAGCTGGTCGTAGCAAACCAGGATTAGCTGCTCAACATTTAAAGGGTTGGTATCCATACATTTGCATAGCTTTATTAAATATATTTTTTTTAAATGTTATTACTCTTTTACTTATCAATTTATCTTTAAGGCATCCAGTTAGTTGCAGACATTTGCCAAGCAAAGCTAACAGGAGCACAGATAGGATCAACGGAAATTGAATTCGCACCAGGAAAAATAAAGGGTGGACATTATTTAGCTGATACCAAAACAGCAGGGTAAACTCTACAGCTCTTGTATTAATTAGTTTCTGTACTTAGTTTCATTAATGAATTTGTTACATCTCTATAAACAGGTCAATAAGCCTGCTCTTGCAAGTAGCACTACCTTGTGCTTTGATGGCAGATGGGCCTGTAACAATTGACTTGAAAGGTGGCACCAATGCTGATATGGCCCCTCAAATCGACTTTATGGTGGAAATATTCCTGCCCATGTTACGAAAGTTTAAAACAAACTTTACACTGGATTTACATAGGAGAGGGTAAGTGATCAGCAGTTACTTTAAACTCTTGAAGATAAAAAAATATTAAATAAATAAGGGTAGATAGATTTTATTTAGTATTTTTTATCTAGAAAATACTTAAACTTGTAAAATATACATTTATGAATTTCAAATTCATGCACAAATGGAAGAAAATAAAAATAAATTGTTTGTCTGGATTACATAATGTTGTGTATTTTATCTATTGCTAAATGTTTTCATATTGCTATGTTTGCTGTATTCATCTATTATAAAAGTTATGAATAGTTGTAAAATAAAAATGTATAGTGAATTTAACTTAAGTACAATGGCGCCGGAACATTAAGTAATTATTATTTTAGGAAAGAATAATTGAAGGTGATCTGAAGTAAATTGTGCTACCCTGTTTAGGAAACTTTACAGAATATTTCATGTTTTCATTTTAACAATACTCCTTCCTTCATAAAGGTAAACTTGTCAAAATTTACAATGTGAGAGAAAAACTTAGCAGAAAAATTGCCTTTATCTTATTCTGTTGAAAGTGTTAAGTTTTCTTAGTAAGCGCCTACTTGTAGACTTTCGAGAAATAGCTTTTTAGTGATATGGCCACCTATATTGCTTATTTTATTTCTAAAATTTATTCTGTGCTTGTTTGGCAATAAAGTGTAGGTAGTTGTAGACAACCACTTTGGCGATGGGGTAAACCTATCTCCCTCAGACGCCAGTGGTTGCGAGTTCGATTCCCGCACGGAACAAGAAAAAAAAAAATGTTCCGTGTCTGGGTGTTTATCTATTTATGTATTTATATTCTAGGTTCCCCCCTAGTTCGCTACATGGTATCCCATAACACAAGCTATGCTTACTTTGGGGCCATGTAGTTGGTGTGATTGTCTGGGGATTTTATTTATTTTATTTATTTATATTAGGACCATGCAGTAAAGTTATAGCATCCTAAGCATCCTAGTTCCATTACAGCAATATGTACGCATAAATAAATGTAAAAATGTTTTAAATAAAAATCATTGGCTGGACGAGTGCTCTCCCACTGAGCTACCGAGGCCTAAGCTCAATGGGCACTCGTCTAGCAAACGAGAGGTCCCAGGTTCGTGTCCTGGTCGGGTGATTTTTATTTAACACATTCTTACATTTATTTAAGAGTAATTAAGCATTTTAAATGCAAAAACATTAAAATATAATCTGTATGCACCATTACTATTTGGCTAAACGAGGCAGTTTTGTATGAACACGCGCGTACTCACGCGTGACGCAGCGTTGGCCCTAATACTGTTTTCCAAACGAACACTCTTATATGCTGCTTTAATGACGAAGCCTTCCCTATTAATATACTATCTTTATTATATAACATACTCTTTCAATTAAATACTTGTTTTTTTTTTTTTTTTTATAAAATATGGATGGGACGTTTGTCTTCCATGACACCTGATGTTAAGTGAACATGAAGACTAAGGCGGTACACGTCCATCCACGAGAAACCTATTCACTCGACGCTTAAAAGTACTAGGACTATACTGGTCAGGGAAAATAGACGCAGGCAGTTCATTCCAAACCTTGGCGACCCGTATCAAAAAGGAACTGTCAAAGCGCTTAGTTCGACTTTTCGGAATACCAACCACATACGGATGGAAGTTCTGTCTGCGTCTAGTAGTCCGATGGTAAAAGGGTGAGGGTTCAATTTGCTCAAACAGAGCACTCGCGCACTCACCAAAATGTATCCTGTAGTACACGGTTAAACAGGCAACCTTACGACGATGCTCTAGGGTCTGTAGTTTTTTGGTCGTAAGGTCGACGTTGTTAATTAATTTACGGGCTCTTCGGTCAACGGAGTCCAGCGCTTCTAGTTGATATTTGGCTGAACCATCCCAAAGATGACTGCAGTACTCCATGCATGATCGCACTTGAGCTGTATATAAGTTAAGAAGCTGTGCAGGGCTGAAGTACCGCCGTACCTTCGAGATGATTCCCAACTTTTTCGAAGCTACTTGAGCCATGGACACAATTTGTTGACCGAAGTTTAAACTAGATGTTATAGTTACGCCTAAAAGCCCTAGATGGTCAGTGATGGGGACAGATACATTTTGGAAAGTGGGCGTTAATGTGAAGGTGCTCTTTTTTGCGGAGAATAGACACGCCTGAGTTTTGGACGCGTTGAATTTGACCAAATTCGACTCACCCCAATCGGATACTTTCCGTAAGGTCAAATCAACGCGCTCAATCATTGACTTTCTTAAACTTTGGATTTCACGGGGGCTCGCTCGCGCATTGGATACGTATCTCTCTACAACAGTGCTGTCATCAGCATAACTAATAATGCCCGGTGTCAAAAGGTCATTAATGTGCAGCAAGAATAATGTTGCAGAGAGAACAGATCCCTGAGGTACCCCGGCATTAATTGCCATTTGGTCGGAGGAGAAGCCATCTAAGACTACTCGAATTGACCGTTCCCTCAGAAAATCAGATATCCAGTCGCAGAGCCCAATCGGTATGCCATAAGCTGGAAGCTTACTTAAGAGACCATCATGCCAGACCCTGTCAAAGGCCTTGGAAATGTCTAAGGATACAGCTATTGCTTCACCATGACCCTCCAAGGCCTCGCTCCATAAGTGAGTGGCATACACGAGTAGATCGCCGGTCGAGCGCCCGTTGCGGAAACCATATTGGCTATCGCTTAGGAGCTCGTTGGCCTCGAGGTATGCCAGGAGTCGATTGTTCAATACACGTTCCATGACTTTGCAAAGTATGGAAGTGATTGAAATTGGTCGGTAGTTGACAGGATCGGCACGGCTTCCCTTCTTTGGTACTGGTTGTACGTTAGCAAGCTTCCAGGACTTGGGAACCTTACCGGATTCCAATGAAAGTCGATAAAGACGCGTCAAAACGGGAGACAACTCAGCTGCGCAGCGTTTTAAGACCACTGCAGGAATACCGTCTGGACCACTAGCTTTGTTCTCGTCTAGGTGCAGCAAGCATTTAAGAACCTCCTTTTGGCGAATGTGAACGGTACCCATTGTAGGTCCGAACTGAGGTAATTGGGGTGGGATTTTTCCTTGGCAATCTAGACGAGAATTTTCTGCGAAGATACTAGCAAATAAATCTGCTTTCTCCTTAGAAGTATGGGCCAGAGAACCATCGGGTTTCCTCAGTGGTGGCAGCGACGGGCGACAAAAGTTCGTTTCGACCGACTTGGCAAGGGACCAGAAAGCTTTACTTCCCGAAGGGTATGCTGCTATTCTGTCTCCGATACGGCCTATGTGGGCAAAACGAGCTCTTTTGATTACCTTTTTGCAGGACTTGGCGGCAGCATTGTACCTCTTCTTGTGTTCATGCGAATCCACGGCTTTGCTTCTGCGAGCATTTGCCCAGGCTTTGTATGCTTCCCGCTTTCGCTTTTCAGCGGCTAGGCAAGCAGTATTAAACCATGGGCGAGCTTTGGTTTCGAGGGATAGATCAGCGTGGGGAATGAAGTACTCCATTGCTTGAACTATCACACTTGAGACAGCATCAGCGCAGCACGATGGATCGGTTGATGTAAAACAAGTTTGCCGCCATGGATAAGATGCGAAGAAATGTCGCATTTCATCCCAATCTGCTGACTTGTAACGCCATACTCGCCTGGAGCCTTTTGGGCGGGTGTCAGGTGGCGAGTACAGCGATACAGATTTCACCATACAGTGATCGGATGTCCCTAAAGGTGCAGTGACGGACACCGAGTATCTGTCAGGATCGGTTGTCAGCAGAAGGTCCAAGCAATACGCAGTGTGGCCAGCAACGTCGGGGATGCGCGTAGGCTCGTTAACAAGCTGTGAGAGACCATAAGTCAGCGAAAACTTAAAGGCCTCTCTGCCAGCATGGTCAGTGTCCTGATACGGGTATAACCACTGCCCATGGTGAGCATTAAAATCCCCCAGAAACACCAACTGCGCCGTGGGAAAACGTTGCTGAATCTTATCTGCTGTATTGCCAAGGTATTCCATTAGCCTCGTTGTCTCCCGATCTCCGCTATGTGAACGATAGATACAGGCGTAAACCACTTGGTCTAGGCCAGTATCTATGTGAACCCACATGACTGAAAGGTCCGGCACTTCCAAGTAACGGAGACGCTGATAACAGATCACGTCACTGGCATACATGCACACCCCGGCGTGCGGGCGGAAAAGAGACTCCAGGATATAGCCTGGGTAACCAAGGTATGCCGAGTCTGACGGATCGCAGATCTGCGTCTCCGTTAGAAAGAGTAGGTGTGGTCTCTCCGTCTCAAGATGGTGGTGGACATCATTCAGATTGGAGTGCACTCCTCGGATGTTACAGAAGTGCACTTTAAGGGAGAGGAAGTGCAACCGCTGTTGAACCGTACTCTTTTTAGGACCTTTCATTGTGAATTGGTAGTGGAGTGAATAGGGAGGAGAATAGAAGTTAAGTGAAGCGCTGCAAATGGAACCAAGCAACTCGTAGGAAACAACGCACCATTGGGGAACTCGCCTGGAGACTGCGGGGACGCCCGAACCCCCCCGAACCCCCCCGAGGTCGCCATCGGGTCCTCTCTAACCGGTCGCCAACCGGCACGATGGAGCCTCCCGGGATTTTTCGCGAGGTGGCGGGGCAGCCTTTCGCATGTGGCTGGCATGCTACTTGGGCCCCCTACTACCTGCGGTCGGCCAGCGGTGCACCGTGCTTCGGATCCCGCTACCCTCCAAAACGAGTTACCCGGTGAGTCATTATCCTACGAGTTGAAAACTGTTCTCCGATGCAGCACGATTACTCAGACCTATCCTCCTCAATGGCTACACTAGACATCATGCCGGAACGCAACTAGGTTACTTGGCGGCATGGTTTTGTCTAGTGGGTGGTGACAAGCCACGGCCGAAGCCTACCACCAGATTTTACTGCTCGTTTAGCACCACCCAGGGACCACGTACAAGGCATCGAGGGCTAAACCTTGCGGACGCGAGCAGTTTTCAGTCCCCAAAAATACAATTAAAATTATAATACAATTAAAATTAAATACAATTTAAATTAAATAGTTTCATGAGGCAATTTTTACTTAATCTCTTACTATTGATACTGACCTATGTATCACTTAATTGAGTAGACTCACATATAGAAAATTCATATATAAATATAGATAAGTAATAAGGTATAAAAACATTTCACCTTTTATTTTTTTCCGACTTACTGAAATTTTCGAAGATTGCAAAAAGTTCCTTGCAAACTTCTATCCACCCCGCCGTTCTTGCATCTCTGTCTTTATAGAGATCGCTACCTAGATCCCATATCACTGGTCGCATTGTACCACAACAATGACTCTTTCCGTATCGAAACTCATGTTTATTAATACCACGGAGCGTTGCTGAATGAATAGGCACGCGCATACGACTACGTAGCTACGTCCTAACAGTAGTATGTTAATTGTGATCATTATTTTTATTTTTTAACTGTTTTACCATGTTGGTGTACAATAAAGAGTTTTTATTATTATTATTACGCATACTTATAACTACACGCCTTTCGGCGGAAAAGACCCGACAATCGGACCAGTCGGTCGGGTATCAGGGCAAGAGAGAAAGAAACCGGCGAACGATTCGGGAAGTATCGAGCAATACCGCTTTCTGCATGCGTGCTGGAAGCGAACCACCGCCAAATCCCAGCCTTTCAAGGTGTCTGACCAGTGTGGCTGGGGTCATACCGTTTGCGGATATTACAACCGGGATGATTTCGGTGGACATAACTCCCCACATTTCGGTCACCTCGTGTGCAAGGTCCAAGTACATGCGTTGCTTTTCGGTCTCGGCCTTCACGAGGTTTTCGTCATGTTGTATGGTTATGTCCACCAAAAATTACGCGCTCGTGATTACGCGAGCGCTTGGCGCGTGCCATACTTCCTTAGATACCGTACGCGCGTAGCTACGTACGTCTCAGTTTTGTATGAATAATACGCGCACAGACACGCGTGACCCAGCGTTGGCCCTAAAGCTAGCAAGGCATCGATCTAGACTTAGATGATGATCTTCTGAGTCCCAGCGCTTTCTTAAACAATGGTAGTTTGAAACCCCTGTAAAAGTGATAATTTTACTATCTGACTCCGCGCACTCAAGCTTTGAAATATTAATGGCCTGGAAAGCCGTCAATTCTGCAGTGCGATCACAGAACTTTATCGGTTCGTGTGTTCACGAAAGTTTGTATAATATTTAGTGGGTTTCGAAGCAACAATTTAAATGTACCCACTGCCGCACGATAAATTGAAATAAACTGTGCCTTGTTAATTTTAAATGATTGTGAATATGTTGTATTGTTTATTAATTGTAAAATAAATAAATTACAGTTTGCAACCGACTCTATACTATACGAACATTCGTAAACATATGAGTCGATAAAGTTCTGTAATCGCACTGCTGTATCATAATGAAAAAACTTTTTTCGTCGGTTCTCTTCTACAATTTTATGTCCTCCAGATACTATCCTCGCGGCGGCGGCCACGTGACGGTGGGCATTGAACCAGTGAAGTCTCTGTCGGCCGTGGACATCACAGAGAGAGGGAAAGTGCAAAGCATCAAGGGGTGGAGCTATGTGGCTGGCAAACTGCCTATGAAAGTAATTAAAATTATCTTTTAGTAAGTAAGTAACACATATATTTTGTTCAAAAATGAAATATGACCAATGAAAAACAAAAAATAATGGTAGCAATATGGCCTTCACCCAAAATATGCTGCAGTACCTAAAAGACAAACACAGATCAAAAGTGCAACTCTGCAACAAGTATGGCTGCAAACTGGACGGCAGCGACAGCGGCGCGGATAGCGACGCGGGTAATTCTCGACACCAGCGGACGCTCGAGCGATGTGTCGCGGTTTCATACATACTCAGTACTATCTATCGTGTCGCGCAAATCGCTGCCCGCGCCGCTGTCACTCTCGCTGTCGCTGCCGTCCAGTTTGCAGCCTCAAACGTTTTGGTATTTTTACAGACATTTTCCATTCCATTCCATTTCCATTTTCTTGGACACCGTGACTTACTGTCAAATTTTATTACAAAACTCTTTTGTACAGCTTTTAAATTAAATAAAACACTTTTTAACCGGATTTATCGCGTATATTTACATTTTAAATTTTGACTCGACGTTTCGGTGTCTTTGCAGACCCCGTGGTCACGAGCGACTGAGTTTTATTTAATAGTATGAATCGCGAAAACTTAAGACAGCTTTTAAATTATTAATTTACCTGAACTGACACACCAACCATGTGGCTCTAAAGTAAACTTTTATACAGAGGGAGCCTGCAATAGGTGATGTGCTAATTGAAATTAACCCTGTATAAGCTTGTGTTGTGTTGTGAACACACAGCGGAACTAGGGATATCCACATCACGTTACCTACTTAAATCAAATCAAATCAGTTTATTGCTACTGCTAAAAGTCATACATATGGTATACAAAATAAAACAGTAGGTACAATTTAAAAAATGACAATCAAGGATCCTGTTGGGCGCTCCAAAATTAGAAGAGAGGAGGACTACTTTATTTTATCAGTTAGGTATTCTTTTACAGTGTAGTAACATTTAGAAAGCAAAAAATGTTTAGTTCCATCAGAAATATTTTTCGTCACTAATTCTTTTAATATTATATGCTTATTAAAAATGTTTGCTGACATTTCTTAAGGATTTGAGTGTAATGTTAATTTCGAGTTAGGGAATTGGAGTTTATTTCGATGGATTTCTAAGCACTGCTCTGCACATTTCCAAGATATACAGGCAGGATAATGGAAAAGTTTTACATCTTTTAAAGTATGCTTAGCAACTCTCTTGGATTTTTATATTAGCTAATGTAATATAGGTAGCTATGATTCTTTTCACTCCAGTTAATTGTAGCCTACAATATCTAAAAAACTGTTCTTAGGTAGTAACTAGTTCTTTTTTCTTTTCAGATAGCCTATCAAGTGTCAGATGGCGTAAAATCTCAGCTGCTGCCAATTCACAAGAACATAGATATTAAGTCTTACAAAGAAGACAGAAGCATTGCGCCTGATAACGCCAGTGGTATTATGTGAGTTGATTTTCTATCTCAGGAATTACTTTCTGTCTAGGACATACATCTAATACTTTTTATGAGAACACATAATAAAGCTTTTAAGTGTCTTCAGAATTTGTTACGCTTTATACAGGGTGACTGGTGGGTCATTTTCGAAATTCCAGGACGTGATACATAAAAAGAAAAGAAGAGAAAAAAAATTAATATAAATTATTTACTGAGTAAACTTAACCGAAAGTTAAAGAATTCATAACGCAACGCATGGTTACATAAGCGTAATGTAATAGATACTTAGCGGGTGGTGGAGTGTGGCGGGAGCACAGCTGTGTGCGTGTTGACTGAGGCAGTGTGTCCGGAAAAGTGTAGTAAGGTCTCTTTATTTATTGATAGGGATTTCTGGTGAAAATTTAAATACCTACTTTTATTAATTAATTATGATCAGAATCGAGTTCTGAGTGCTTTCCTTCAGTATCTAAAATTTGTCACCAGTCACCCTGTATTACATAAAGATTTTAAATAACAGGGTTTTATCGTTTTTAGTTAGGTATGATATCTATCTAAGTTGGGGTAAACCTATCTGCCTCAGACGCCATTGGTTGCGGGTTCGATCCCCGCACGGAGAAAAAAAATGTCCCGTGTCTGGGTGTTTATCTATTTATGTATTTATATTCTAGGTTCCCCCCTAGTTCGCTATATGGTATCCCATAACACAAGCTATGCTTACTTTGGGGCCATGTAGTTGGTGTGATTGTCTGGGGATTTTATTTTTATTTTTTTATTTAAAGCTGTCTGATTAGACGCTCGATTCGAAAGAAACTGATAGAATATAGTCAGGGCTACTCGATCAACTCGACCGACTCCTGATCGATTGGTTAAGCGTACGGTATCCGTCGATCATTTAAAACTACCAGACCAGTCGCTCGACTACGATCTATGTAACACCCTAGCTAAATGTCACAAAAAATATAGCGTAAGCAAATATACGAGAATTATAGCAGTACTCGTAGAAAAGATTTGTTCAACTGCTTTACTGCATAAAATATACGCAATAAAATCTGTTAAAAAGTAGTTTTTTCCGATACCAATCTAATGCCTCAGATGACGGTGGTGGCGGGTTCGATTCGCTCCCGGAACAAAAAAAAAAACATGTTCCGGGTCTAGGTGTTTATCTATAAATGTATTTATATTCTAGGTCGCTACATGGTATCTCATAACACAAGGTTCGCCTACTTTGAGGCCATGTAGTTGGTGTGATTGTCTGAGGGTTTTATTTTATATGTTTTCAGTATGAAATGCGAGCTAAGTTCGGGCAACGTGCTCGGCTGCGACGGGCTCGGCAAGCGGGGAGTAGAATCGTTCGAGCTCGGGTGCAAGGTCGGCGAGGCCATGCGAGAGATCATCGAAAGCGGCGCCTGCGTCGATCCGCACATACAGGTACTTAAATTCGATTCATTCATTTATTTATCAAAGGAAGACCAACAGTAAACTTAGATGTATAGTCATGAAATCTTACTGATATTATAAATGTGAAAGTTTGAATCTATGGATGTTTGTTCCTCAATCACAACAGAATGGGTGAACGTCAACGGTCAACATGGTGACTACTTTTTAACCCGATCTTCCCGCGGAATTAGAAATTGCGCAGGTAAAACCTCGCGAAACAGCTAGTATACAGATAAACAGATAGATCTTCCGAAAGTGTGTAACAATGCAAGTCCAACACATTGTCATTGTCAGAAATGCTTTTGTCAAAAACTAACAATAGAGATTCTTCATTTACCTAACCTCGCTCAACACAGCGATGTTTTTGTACCTACATACTGCATGGGAAGGTTGTGTAATCAGTGGTAAGAGTTAAACAACTCGCCGTCTGCCCTCGCTACCCTTCTTCACAACAGGCAACCTTCTCTTGTTGATAGCGGTGATGTGTTTCAACAATTCCGCTCCTGAAAACCTTGTGTCATCTTCGACCTCATCGTCACTTTCCACATGGTGGGATTGAGGTCGATTGGGTTTAGACATCGATAAAAAACTGATAATCCCTACTTTTTTCTTCTATTTGTTTTCATTTTATTGTCTTGCATTGCTAATTACTTCCATGCTGGACTGGAAGTGAAAGAAAAGCATGGAATGTGCCAGCTGCTTCTCTTCCCGGGCGTACTGTAAAAGTCAGTTAAGGGACAGAGGTTTTATTGGAGATTTGTTTTGTGGGGGACGGGCTGACCCCCGCACTGCAAAAGTCTCTCTCCATTATTATAATGCCTCCAAAGTTGTCAAACGTGACATCAGATAGTTTTGTAACGTCTGGTGTCCTGCCTACCCCATAAGGAATACAGGCGTGAAGTTATGTATGCTAAATATATATTTTTAAATGTTTATTATGTATGTACCACATCTAGCTATCCCTGCTCTAATTGTTCTAGGACCAGCTTATAATTTATATGGCGATAGCGGATGGGATATCAGTGGTGAAGACAGGTGAAATAACGCTACATACCAAGACTGCGATGTTCATAGCGGAACGTATAGCTAAGGTAACACACTTCTAATGATACAATACTAAGTGTATGTGGGAAGCAGATTTAAGATTTTTACTCCTTTGGTGCTGAAACGTATCTACGGAATAGACAGATTTTTGTTATCATTTGCATTGCTATGTTCATCTAAAAATATCTGCCCTATTGGGATTTGAATCACTACAGCCTTCAATAATTAATTAATAATAAAATCCCCAGACAATCACACCAACTATATGGCCCCAAAGTAAGCATAGCTTGTGTTATGGGATACCATATAGCGAACTAGGGGGGAACCTAGAATATAAATACATAAATAGATAAACACCCAGACACGGAACATTTTTTTTTCCTTGTTCCGTGCGGGGATCGAACCCGCAACCACTGGCGTCTGAGGCAGATAGGTTTACCCCATCGCCAAAGTGGTCGTCGAATTGTTTCTATTATTTGCCAAAATAGCAACATCGTATTGGTAAACAGGCATTTTTATCAGTTGTTTAAAACTATAGTTTAGCTGGATCCATCTTATCTGGAAATGTATCGACCATGAAAGTTAGTTTTATATTTTGTAATTTCTTTTCTCATTAATATTTATCTTATTTCCAGGTTAAGTTCACCGTCACACGTCTGGGCAATCAAAATTTAATAGAATGTGCCGGACTGGGATTAGTAAATAGGAACTTACCACCGGAGTAAACATTAATAAGTATAAATAATATAAGTAAATGTCGCATCTAGTCCCAATAAATAATATTTATACATTATACTATGTTGTTTTTATTTTACCTTCATGAATATTGAGGCGCTAAAACTCGCTACTTAAAACTATTTCTAGCGTACCTACTACTTACTTGGAGTTGTTCTCAGTACGTCGATTCCCAGTATGTCGACTCAATCTTATATAGAGGTTAAAAGAAAGATGTTTATATCCAGGTTGGCCGCCGCTAGATTCAGTCGCGCGTATGTATGTCTTTTAGAAAATCGATATCACAATATAGATATCGTTCTTAATAATCGATTTCATCGCTGTCTTTAAATCGGTTTGTATTTTATATCACAAAATATCAGCTGTGACGTCGCAGTAGGTGTTAAAAAGTGGGCCCGCTTGGTTTCAATACAAATCGTGATGCTTACGTCATCTATGTAGATGTATATCTGTGGTTTGCTCCTTATAGAGTTACCCTAAAAAAATATACAAAGGATGATGCATAACTTCGTCTTAGTAACCTGAATAAAAGTTACTATTGCGCCATGTTCCGATCGTTAGTCCGTCCAGAGCCAAAATAGCAGACTGGTCACCTATAGCATAGATAGTAAGCGACATCGCCGCCCTGACGTTCCTATAATTCACCAAAATCAATAACTATACTAAATTCAAAAGAACACATGAATAAAAAAAATATATTGTTTACTCACGAAGCAAAAACGACAACCACTTTGATATCGTAATAATTGAGATTAAATTACGAATAGAGACATGTCAAACCGACGAAAGACGTGCTGTCAATTGGTTCACAGAATAGCACAATACGTCAAAAATTGAATGATTTCGTGTTTCGTTTCGTATTTCGTATCCGCAAACGATACGCAAGTCCCACGGAATAGCATTTCGTAAAAACGAAGGGCGATATCCGTCTTTCGTCTATCGTTTCGATTTACAAAATAGACCTCCTGATTATTTCATGCGCACCTGAATTAGGATTTTTAACCTGACTGCGGCCCGCAAACGAGGTTTATGTTTTATAAAATTAATGCTCTGATTTCAATGTTCTTTTCAGTTTTAGATAGGTGTTTAGTAAATTAATTGTAAACTAGAATAACATTGTTTCAATGTGTTTCCAAGCAGAAGTTACAGGAATTTTTATAAAATGAAAATGATTTTTTTAGAGCAACGTTTACAATTTTTTCTCTAAAAGAAGGTCTGATGAATATTGCCTAAATTTTTCCGAAAACTTTAACAAGTCTCTGGCTACACAACGAGGTAAAACAATTGACATTTAACTGCACAAGTCAAGAAATAAATTCAAAAACAAGTTATGCAAAATGTCATTAATAGGGCTCAAATGTGCATCAACTCTGGAGGTCACCATTTAAAAGACATCATCTTTAAATCCTAATGGTACGAAATTAATGGCACAAATATACATTTAAACAACCTAAATCAAAGTTTTCCAATTTAAGAATGTTATAGCTTAACCAAATAGGGTCTTTACTTTTGCGCCACCCAGTAAGTATAACAAAATTCCGAAGTCAATTCAATGCCTGCCATTCAATAAATTTAAATCAATCATTAAAATAAAAACACTCTACCCGAAAAGCTTATTATTGGTTTAGCAGAGTGTTGATCAACTTTTTTTGGCACAATGTGTCTCAAGCATCTAAAAATGTAATTAAGTTTTCGGATTCTGTTTATTACTTTTTCAAGGTGAGGATACCACGATAGCCTTTGGTCAATTTTTATGCCTAGGTATTTAGTAGATGTAGCTTTTTCAATTTTAGGACAATTACAGTTACTTTGGTCAATGGATTTACATTTATGAATTTGTATGAAAAAATTTTCGCAAGGTTGTGAATTTTTGTAAATACTGAAACAAACACAATTCGTCTTTGAAGTATTCAGCGCGAGAAGGTTTTGGTTCAACCACTTAGATATTTGCGTCATTCCTATCTCAGCGTTGTATTTAACCTCATTCCATGACCTTCCATAAAAAACAACTGCAGTGTCATCAGCGTAGGAAAACACTCGTGCATTTTTAGGTTGAAGACTGCAGAGGTCGTTAATATACAGTAGAAACAGTGTAGGCCCCAAAACACTTCCCTGAGGCACGCCGAAAGACACGACTGCATCAGAGCTGGTGTATTCTCCCAATTTCACCCTTTGCTTTCTATTTGTCAGATAGTCTTTAAGCAGATTTAGGGGAATTCCTCTAATACCACTTTTCTCTATTTTTTTTATAAGTAGTGGGATGCAGACCGTATCAAAGGCTTTTTTTATATCAAGGAATACAGTAGTACATTTCATGTTCTGGTCAAGTTTTTCCACAATAAGTGATGTTAGGGAAGTAACTGCATCCTCAGTTGATAAGTCTCGGCGAAAGCCGAACTGAGATGGTGAAAGTATTTTATATTTATTTAGATAGCTCAACAATCTGCTATTAATAAGCTTTTCCAGTATTTTAGCTATTACCGGTAGGACCGAAATAGGTCTGGAATTGTTGATGTCTCTTTTGTCCCCTCCTTTGTGAACGGGTGTGATCAGGGCTACTTTGAAAAGCTTGGGGAACACACCAACCCTAAAGCATAAGTTGGCGAGATGTGTTATAATAGGGATAACCTCCATTTTTATATGCTTGAGGTACCTAGTAGAAATGTTGTCCCATCCTGGAGCACTATCAGATTTAAGGCTCATAAGTATCTTATCTACCTCCGCACAGTCAGTTTCCAGGAGTACGAGAGAGTCGGATTGAGTGGGGTAATCTTTTAAACTATTGAAGTCGTCATCATTACTATTTTGAATTTCAAGAGCTATTTTCTTACCAATGTTGGCAAAGAAGTTATTTATGAAGTTGACAGATCCAGTAGGTGTACTTTTGACATTAATTAATTCTGTGTTTTGATCTTTTATTTTACTAGAGTAAGTTATTTGTTTTATGTTGTTCCATAATGTTTTATTATTATTAAATGATTTTTCAAGTAGCTCATGATAACTCTTTCATAATTACGTTTCAATTTTTTTATTAAACTATTACAATGGTTTCTGTACCGTACATATGTTAATTTGAGAATTTCATTTTGTGCATTGTTTTTGTAAGTCTTTTGCAACTTATTTCTATTTTTAATGCATCTTAGTATACCTGTTGTGATCCACGGTTTTAATATACGTTTGCTGTTTGGGATAACTTTTGTTGTAGTGCTGACTTTAATCGACTCCATCAGTTTTTCTGTTAGTAAGTTAGGATCTTGACATTTTAGTAGCTCAGTTATATTGTTTTCATTAATGTACTTATGGGCTTTATCAAAATCAACTGTAGTTTTATATTTTCGTGCCGCGGTAACTTGTTTAAGCTTTGATAGTGACAGTAATGTCGTGAAGTGGTCTGTTATGGAAGTCTGAATAATAGCAATTTGAGCGATTACTCTGTTAGGATTGATTTTTATCATGAAGTGATCCAAGCAATTCTGTTCTCTGGTTGGCAGCTCGTGACCGGGAAATATTCCATTTAAAGCCAACATATTAAGGTAGCTCAAGCGGTTATTACAGTTTTGTGATGTCTCTGCGTCTTTTCGTATCAAATTTATGTTAATATCACCGGTGATTATTATATTGTTGTGTGACTTAACGAGCTCCAACTCATGACTAAGTGACTCTACAAAACTGTCGGTATTTATATGAGATGGGGAACGATATACAGTGTGGAAAAAAAATAGTGGCCCTGGAGGGAAACTGCCTTAAATCCTATAGTTAGCTTATTTTACTTTAAGGAAACATTCCTTTATTTTTAAAAAGAAACAAAACTGCATTCAAAGATTTTCTTAAATTTGCTTGTAACACCCGGGACTCGAACCAGTAAAAATTAAAAAAAATTAAGATTTGTTATTTTACTATACTAATCGATAGGATAATTGTTCAGGATAAAATTTCTCTAACAAACATTTGGTCTCACACTCGTCTGTCGTACAAGATATCCATGAAAAATAACTACACAAGTTTACATACATTACCTAGTATGGTTCACTTTCAACAAGTAAAAGATACGTTATAATTCTCTTATCTCTCTAACATTCAAATAATGGAGTTCAATTCGTTCGTATGAAGTACAAGCTTGCTAATTAATTTATTTCTAAGTACCTTGTTGAAGAATTCTACAAGAAAATCGTTTAATGGTAATAATATCTCTATGCACTTCTTACACGATATTACTTCTTACACGGTACGAGGCGTTTTGACGAAAAGTTTAAAAATGGAACGTTTGAATTTTTTTGCAATGCGGGACAGCAATTTTAAAATTCGAACGAATATTTCGAACATTTTTATCGATTTTATTTAGTATTGCTTCCATTACGTAATTGTGTGATCATGGCTGCTGAAGGCTACAAGAAATGAATTTCAACGAAGATTAAATTTGTGTATCCGGAACGAGGGGGCTCATTTCGAACAATTTATCAGTTAAATTATTAAAGTGTAACAAATTGATAATAAAATAAAATAAATTTTAAGATTTCACGTTTTCTTTTTATTTTAAAGACCTAATGTTTGTTAGAGAAATTTTATCCTGAACAATTATCCTATCGATTAGTATAGTAAAATAACGAATCTTTATTTTTTTATTTTTAGCTGGTTCGAGTCCCGCGGGCGTTACAAGCGAATTTTAGAAAATCTTTAAATGCAGTTTTGTTTCTTTTTAAAAATAAAGGAATGTTTCCTTAAAGTAAAATAAGCTAACTATAGGATTTAAGGTAGTTTCCCTCCAGGGTCACTATTATTTTTCCACACTGTATACAGTAAATAATATTATTGAGTATATTTAATTGTAAACAAGACGCTTGCATAACTAGCTGTCTTGTGTTTGTTTTTTTTTTCATATCATGATCAATTTGTACTGTATGTACCTATTTGTATCAATTCGTATAATGGTCTACTGTAATATCTTATTCAATAACTATCAACACCTTGTTAAAGCCGAAGTACAAAATTGTGACGTCATTAAGCGACCATTCGATGGTTGGTTGCTACTACCCAGCAGTGGACTGTATGGAACTGTGGAGGTTGGGCAGTACCAATGGGATCTTGAATAAATCTTCGTGGTAACTTGATAATAAACTTGGCTTCGTCGCGGTATTTTCAGGCAGGCAGTATGAAGAGATATAGCACAATAATAAGTAAATCTTGAGTAAGTTAATTAATTGAAGTCAATATTAAGTCAAACTGATAATTCAAACAAGTCAATAATTTTCTCTCAGACTGCCGTTAAGACCCCGAAACTGAGCAATACCGTAAGCAGAGCCGCAGTTTAAATTTTATTTTAATTAGTTTTTCTCTTACATTTTGAGTAATTTTTATAATTTGTTGTTATGTTTATAACTTATATTTAAGGTTACATATATTAAAAGATGGACAATTTTAAATGTTATATAATGCCAAAAAGCCTAAATTAAAAGTTTAAATGATTAAAATGTAGAAACCTTAAATATAGCTAAGCTTACAATTTTCCCCTAATTAAGTTAACATATTTTGTAATTTGTTTTATTATATATTATACATAGGATTTTATTACTCAAGTTTAAAGGTAATCCTATGTGCTACATGATTATATAAAAATTATTATCAATACATAAAAGTAACTTGGTGTAAAAGCCATAAACATGTGAAAGAGAAGTTCAAACAAAACAAAACTAACGGCTGAATAATAACGTAGTACCTTTGGTACTTACAGGTTAATTATTTTATAAAGATATCAAAATAGAATAGTTATCAAGTTAAGAACAATCAATTAATCTTACATACCTATTAAATAACTTTAGTTTGCTTACAAGTTAAGATTAATTATAAAATTTACAGATAATAAATTTTGATTTCTAGTACCTAGCTTACTTCAATGGTCTTATGATGAATAAAAATTTTCATTTAATTTTTCATTTCATTTCATAAAAATGTATTGCACGTAAAATCGGTATCATCTACGCAGCTAATTGATTGGGCTGTCAGTAGGTATTATTGTTGCTTAAGAAATTAATTTTTGCCTCGCGTTAAATAAAGATGTTAATCGAAAATATCATCAAATCAACGTATGTAAATTGATGAGCAATATATATTTTATTTGCAATTGGTATATAACTAATATCCCTTTTTAAAACTATTCTGTATAACACACAGTAAGGTCATGCATTCGCAGCGTCATCGATAAAATGATTTGCATAAGATTCACAAGTCACAACCCTATCTGTCATAATATTCATCTGCCTACGCTACGATTAGGCGGAAAATGCAATACGCGCGCTCTATACCTAACATTATGCCTACGTTTCCTGGCTAATTTTCATCAAATTTTAAGACTAGGCCGACTGGTCGAAATGGACACTGAGAAAGAAATAGATACCACATCCTATCATCGGACAACTAGTCACAGACAGAACTTCTATCCTTATACAACGTGTAACATAATGAAGAGATAATTAACCGACGACCGGCTGGTGTAGTGGTAATATACATTGCCTTCTATACCAGAGGTCCTGGGTTCGAATCCCCGGCGGCGGCGGATATCGGTGTGATGAACACAGATATTAGCCGTCAAGTCATGGATATTTATATGTTTATTTAAGTTTATTCCAATAAAAAATATGTATTTATTCAATACGTATGTTTATATATTTCTTAATTATGTTTCCAGCTTCATTCTTTGCGATTTATATTAACTTAGCGTTGTAGCGTTGCCACGCTACAGCCCTCGTGCACGGATTTTTAAAGTACAAAATAAAAACTTTTCAATCACTCAATTGTCAATCCACTTTTCGCCATGTTCCGGCGTAGCGGTCGGCCTGCGTTTTAAGTTCATTCTGCCTTTCCGTGCTGTAGACTTCACACGCGTCTCGTCTACAGTCACTCGTAATACAGTTTTATTTAAAAAACCATTGTCTTTAAACATGGGGAAAAAGCGAAAATATGAGGATATGGATCAAGATAAACTTATCAAAAAAATACAGAAGTTACAAAATAAGCTGAAAGAAAAACAGAATAAAGGAGATCTCTCGCCACAAGACAGTTTATCAAGTGAGTATTTAAATAACCCTCAAGAATATTTAAATGCGTAACTGCCACACTGGGCTTTTACCGTTTATCAAAATGTTGCGAGCTTACCAAACTGGATTCTCTCCTTCAATATAAACTAAATTGGTTTTAAAACCATTACAAACATGATGCGAGCTTACCAAACTGGGTATTCTCCTTCATTATAAACTAAAATGGTTTTTACCATTGTATACATGATGCGAGCTTACCGCACTGGGTATTCTCTTTCATTACAAAAGTATATTTTTTACTTTTTAGGTCCGCACAGACTTGACGATGCTGACGTCACATCCAACTACTCTCTTTACATGTCACCGAGTCAGTGGGCTGGTTCCATCTCGCCAGTAGCTGAGCTATTATTGCCACAGGAACAACACAACCAGGAAGATGAAATTCCTTATGACCTCTTTTGGTCACCACAGCCAGGTCCATCTGCAGTACCGCAAGCATACGCCACTGTTACATCCGCCACAGTTGAACAGTTGCATTGTCCACCACAAAATATTCTTAACGAAACAATTTTAAACATTCTTGGTGATGCACCTAAACCAAAAACACCTTTTGGTAATAATATTCATAAAGATGTTGCTGCCCGATGGCAGCAAATATTAGATAAAGGTATGCCTAAAGAAACTAAGGAGAAACTTATAAGTGAGTACCTGATTCCGGCTAACTGTGGCCTATTAGTGCCACCAATGCTAAATCCTGAGGCCAAAGCGGCCCTTCCTGAAACATTGGTAAAACGGGACTATTCTTTACTTAATAAACAAAAACAAATATCAGCTGCACTAGCAGCTTTGGCCCAGGTAACAGACATGTTGATTTCTAATCAATATACAACAGAAGGCTTACTAAGACCACTAAGTGACGCAAGCCGTCTCCTTTGTGACATCACAATACAGAAACGAAGACTCGTCGGAACTTTGTCATTGCTTCTATCAATACCGATTTGAAAGGGGCTCTTGTAGACACTAGAGATGGGCGTTAATTCGACGGACCCGTCCAATCGACCGTCGTTCAAACTCAGCCAGGTTACAATCGGCCATGGTGAACAAAAGCCACATAAGGCGATTCCTACCAAACGGTTATGACACAGCGGTTATGACACAGTTATGACACAGCGGACCCTGTGACGTCAATGCGTACGCACGCATAGTGAAAGGCTCCCAGTTTAATTTTAAATAAACAAGTATAAAGTGCGAAAAATAAGATAAAATGTACATCAATAGTTAACCAGTGAAGTGACTCAACTGTGGTGACTCGGAATGAACGAGTGAATGGGAATAAAGATTGAGGCATCGAGGCGCCCTCTCGTATCTCTGTTATGGCATTGATCGGTTGACAGCGCGTGCGAGTGGACGTGTCGACTCCTCTGACTAAGTACTGATTGTGTTTTATTTCACCCAGTGCTAGTAGAAATCGGCAGAACGCCACAACTGGCGACGAGGATAAATATGTGAGTACATATACTATTATTCTGCAAAAGCAGAACAAATGTGTTACTGTGTTTAAACTGGTCCATAATGAGCAATTTTTATATTTGATATGAAATAAAAAAAAAAAAAAAGAGAAAGTGTAGATTAATATATTAATATTTATACTGACACTCTGTAAATTTATTTCAGAAAGTATTACAAAAGTCCCTTGACGCATAAAATTATTTTTAAAATAAATTTAAATTGAATCTTACTAAGTGCCTTACTTTTATAATATGCTTTGAGTAATAAGCTTACTATCATAGCAATATCAAAATTCAATAATAGTTGTATCTAGAATTACAATTGTTCAATACTAGTTAGGTACAAAAAATTCTCATTGCATAAATGCAAATTTGCTCATTTTGGATAGATTGTTAATACATACTTATGAAAAGTTTCGTGTAAAATTCTATGGTTATACAGTTTCATCATTAAAATGAGGTTAAAAAATTACTCAATGATAAACTAATGTAAAATAACATGAATTTTGCAAAATGTTTTTCAACTCTGGTTACCTGAATTTGATCAAGTAATCAAAAGTACAAAAACCCTAAATTATCGTTTGGAATATTCATGAGTCATCGTGTTAATAACAACCCATTCAAAGTGTTTTTGTCAAACAATGTTAAAGTTGAAAACTTCTTAGTAACAATGGATAATTAACCCATTAATAAGAAATAAATAGATTAGTCTTGTAGAAACAATAAATATAAGCGATTTGCATTTAAGTGAATTGATAATTGATAAATCAGGTTGCCTGTATCAATCAATTTATGCAAATAAAATGTTTCTATGAGATTGTACAATGATGTTTTTGTCAAACAATGTTAAAGTTGAAAATTTCTTAGTAACAATGGATAATCAACCCATTAATAAGAAATAAATAGATTAGTCTCGTAGAAACAATAAATATAAGCGATTTGAATTTAAGTGAATTGATAATTGATAAATCAGGTTGCCTGTATCAATCAATTTATGCAAATAAAATGTTTCTATGAGATTGTACAATGATGTTTTTGTCAAACAATGTTAAAGTTGAAAATTTCTTAGTAACAATGGATAATCAACCCATTAATAAGAAATAAATAGATTAGTCTTGTAGAAACAATAAATATAAGCGATTTGCATTTAAGTGAATTGATAATTGATAAATCAGGTTGCCTGTATCAATCAATTTATGCAAATAAAATGTTTCTATGAAATTGTACAATGTACTTCTCATCTAATGCAACTAAAATGTTCCCATGAGGTTGTACAATGTACTTCCCATCTAATGGTATAACGAGTAGTGTTTGTGTATCTGCTAAGTAGATACTGTACACTGTCTCATGTCCGCAAGTTGGAGTAACGTGAAACGGCCAGTCGGTCGAGCGACGGAGTCGGTGTCTGACGTTACCTAGGGCTCGGCGTGACAGTGAACCCGTAACCCAGGAGGGGCACTACATAACAACTTTTAAAACAACTGCACTAAAATAGTTATTGTGTCATCACAATGTTATGTTTATTTGAAAAAAATATAATTAATTGGCTGTTGTAGGTTTTCATTGCATAAATACAACAAACAGTAAAAATATGATCCGTTAGCTCTTTACTTTTACAAATGTAACATTACTTAATATGTCATGTAACAAATTAAGGAAATAAGATTCGTCGGTTAACATAAACAAAATCAACTATGTTGCTTACAAAAAAAAAACTATTATAACTAGTTAGAAAGGTATATTCATTCTGCCATTAGTTATTAAATTTTCGAAAAACAATTCATTTATCTGAAATGACACAAATGAGTGTAAAATGGAATAACTTACAATAATTTTTATAACGTATACTTATACTCAAAAAACTAAATATATTAAATTAAATATTTCCCTGACAAAATCGAGTCAACTGAAATTTCATAACGGAAATGAAATTTATTGGAACGATTTGAAATAAAATAATAATTAATTGGAATTAATGTCATTTGGTTAAATAAAGGTCAACTGAAATAAAGTAGATATCATATTAGATACAATTAAAATAAGCGTTAGAGCTTCAAGCGTGGTTTGAAAGTTTTCTTTGTAGCCACCGAAATTGATGCTACTTTATTGTATTCTGCAGGGCTGTCCCAACAAGAAATTTACTATAATATTCCTGGCGCACATGTCAAAGACAAGGAAATATAGATGTCTATAAGATAGCAGCAAGGGAGTAAACGAATATTTTGTCCTCAACAAAGTTACATGTATGAACGTCATGTCATTAATGCGCCACGAAAATGCTAAAGAATTTGAAAAGTTTCTGGTTAGGCTTCGAAAGCAAATTTCGAAATAAAACTTCTCTAACGAAAATGATAATCTGATAAGACAGATTATAGAAAAGTGCAGTTGTTCAAAGTTAAGAAAGAAAGTTTTTTACTAGGAGATAACTTTACCATAAATATGATAATTTCTGAATCAAAACGCCAAAACAGTCGAAAGACAGATGAGCGGTTTGCAGAATAAAGAAGTTGAAAGAAAAAATAAAAAAAATGAAAAGAATATGAGATTTATTGAAAGTGTTAAGCAGGTCATTTCAAAAAACAATAGTGCACATGCACCATCAAACGAAAGCCTGCTCAAATGTCTCATGATAAAAACACATCCTAACGACAATAAAGAGTCTCGGCGTAGGCAAACTACCAATGTCGATTACATATTTTACATCGACGATGATGCAAATGTCGTATTGGCGGTGTGGATGTCGATTTACTAATAGATTCTGGCATCAAATGTAATATTTTGTCACAAAATATTGAGGAAATGCTAAAGAGATGTTCTGTGGTAGTATCAAAACAGGCAAAACATTCATAGCTTACCTAACCCTAACTATGCTGGGTTTATTTAATGCTCCCGTCCCATTTGGAAATGAGTAAACAAAAAAAAATGCAAATTTATAAGTGCTCAAGCTTGGTATAAATAATGATTTTATTAATAACATTGGCCCTACATTATCCTAACAAAAATGGCGTAAAATTGAATATAATAAGACTAAGATTGGAGGAAGAAAAGTTACCTACTTTTACCGAATAGATTTCGAAGCGCGTTGGCGCCACGATTCTTACAACACTTCAAGCTTCTCTTTTACGCTACTACCTAATTTTTATCCAGTTATATAATCGCGGGAACCTTTAATTGGCTCTCCATAGTTTATATTAAACAGTATATAAGTTTGTAACAAAGCTGTTGGTTCTCCAAAAACATACATAAATAAATAAAACGCAAATAAAATTATTTTTATACCATGCATTTTCTTGGGTGAGTTAGGATATAGCTTATACTATATACCAAAGACCAAACTCTTACCCCATTTATTTTTGCCAACTTTTATTGGTCCATTAGAGCCACCGATATTAATTTAATAATGGTTTCTGTATATGATTTTCACGAATATTGCAGAAAGTTTTACACACTTTCAAAGTTAAGTGTCATTTCAATAAAACTTTACAACAAATTCACTTTGTAGTAATATAATGCATTAATTCAACTTCCATGCTGGACTGGGAGTGGAAGAGGAACGTGGAATGTGCCGGCTGCTTCTCTTCCCGGGCATGCCGTGGGAGTCGGTTGGGGGACAGAGGTTTTATTGACGGTTTTGCGGGCGATATGCTGGCCCCCTGTCGCTGCAATGGCCTCTCTCCATCATGGTGGTACCTCTGAGTTTGTCAAACGAGACCGCAGATGGTTTCATAGCCTCTGGTGTTCTGCCTGCACCGTGGGGGATGCGGGCGTGAAGTTATGCACTATGCAATTCACTTGGTTTTAGTTATAGTTACTTGTTTCACTTGAAAAGTTAGTGGCAATAATACTATTATATTCGATTTTGTTTGATACTATTTCATGATTTTAACCGAAAAATTTAACAAAGAAATAACAAGAAAAACCAAAAATACTGACTGAGTGAACTGTGGAGGGTCAAGTTCACATGATTTCAAATTGTGTTATTGTATAACTAAGTGCAGTCCAGTTATTGTACTTTGCATCTTATTTGTTGTGCAGTGCTATTGGCCTAGCCGACATTTGCTTATATCTCTTGATTTAGTACCCTTATTGTTTTAGTTCAGACAAAATTGTCTGACTGAGATTACTGAAATTGTAATTAATTTGTAACCATAGTAGGTTAGAAAAGCTATAAATAAAGTCGATCATAACCTGGTTGTGTCCAGGTTGAAGGTTTACAGTCTTTCCCAGGCTGAGAATCAATATAAACTTTCATTATTTAAAGCAAGATGTGTTGATATTGATAAAAGTTATCAAGGTTGTTAAAAAATTGCGTAATCAATTGTCCTTTGAAGCCACCGAAGATTTAGATAAAATCAATACGGACAAACGTAAAATTATAATTTATTGATATTATAACAAAAGCATGTTATTAAGAGCTTAGAATTTAAACCAGTTCCTATCACTTTATTAGGATGTACCTACTAAAGGCTTGAAAAAAAAAACAAAAGTGATTCAAGTTTTAGAAACGACCACTGACAACTCAAAGCCATGTAAAACATTCCAAAGAGCTCATGTTTCTCACAGTCAAGGTAGAAATAACAAAAAGCCAACAATTAATTTCTTTAAATATTCGTAATAGAAAGAGGTTCATAATAAATTGTGTCTTCGATATTTGCTTGTATGGAACTAGCTAAAATATTACACAATACTATCCAATATTGAGCGAGGTTAAAATAAGCCAAGCCCAAAAGTCAGACTGGAAAAATGTTAGACTATCTTACAATGCACAATAGTACTCCGTATTGGAAAAAGGCAAATTGCCTTCTTTATAATTCTTTTTAATAGGTTATACACAGGTTAGGTTATACACTCCTACTTACGCTATTCACTTGGAACATGACGTAGCTCATGAACAGGTCAAGGATAGAAAGAAAGAAATGAAAAAAAAAAGGAAAGGACAAGCTGGAGTGTCATCGAAATGTTGTTGTTTTAAAGAAGATCGAGGGTATTTGGTATGTCATTCCCAGACTGTTTTAATAGGTTGGGAAAAAGTCTTTTCGCATTATAGTACGCAATTCTGTATTGTATAAGAGAATAACTAAACTGATATTTTAGTACTAGTTTCCTATTAGTGTAGTCTTTTATAACAATATGTTAAAATTATATTAGTTAATTAAGGTTATAAAATATGTTAAAATGTCTATAACCCTTCAATAGATTTAAGGATAAGTGTTATGTGAAATTGTTATTGTGTATTTAAAAAGATGATTGCTGTTGAGTTTCTTGCCACTTCTTCTCAACAGATCGACTTTCCGAAGTGGTGGTAGATTCAGTTCAATTTGTAAATAATGTAACTTTTTAATAAAAAAAAAAAGAAAAAAAAAGAAAGGAGAGATGTGGTGACTCGGAATGAACGAGTGAATGGGAATAAAGATTGAGGCATCGAGGCGCCCTCTCGTATCTCTGTTATGGCATTGATCGGTTGACAGCGCGTGCGAGTGGACGTGTCGACTCCTCTGACTAAGTACTGATTGTGTTTTATTTCACCCAGTGCTAGTAGAAATCGGCAGAACGCCACATCAACCAACAGTGCAAAAATAATTTTAAAAAGTTACTTCCTTACATACTTTATCAGTGAAAAAAGACGCAATAATATCAGCGAAAACAGTACGTATTCACTATTGAGTCCTAAAGTGAACAAAGACTTGCGATATCGTGACTAACGGTCGCTAACAGTACAATTCGAACTTCTCATACGACACAAAATTGGATCTACGGCTGTTTCACTATTTCGACAACTAACATCAGAGCTTTCGTGGACTAGTGCTCTAAGACTCTGGGCAGCGATATATCCATTCATAAGAACTCGGGTTCGATCCCTTGCTGAGACATATATATATATATATATTTTTTTTTCTTGACATCTTTATTGACATTTTCTGTTTTTTATTTTTCTGTGATGACATCTAAAATGGAAATGTTCAACTGCGCTGAGTGTAAAAAGAGCTATAAGGAATTTGATGTCAATTACTTAAAATGCTCCCTATGTAATAAAACTTTTGATTTGGACTGTGCTGTTGTTTCTGAAAAACTGTATTACCTAATGAATGCAGAAAAGAAGCTAAGATGGAAATGCAGATTTTGCTTGAAAAAGCCAACAATATATATGGCTAAAATTAATAAAACTAGTACTCCTATTAATAAAGGCACTCCAAAAACTATACCTATAACTATGACTACACTTACTTCTAATTTGTCAATGAATAGAAATGACTTTGTCACAATAAGAAACTCTAAGAAAACTATATTTAATTCAAGTTTTTTAAATACACACAACAATAGTTCATTAAAAAATAATGAAGAAACTTCTATTTTATCGACGAACTCTACACCACGACGAAGCTTACCTGACCTTTCAACACGTGAAAATGAGGACGTAGAAGAACTGAAAAAAATTAACGATGTTGTAACGGTTATGAGTTTACCGTTTAGGCATAAATAAATACACAGCAAACTGGTTAACAAGAATATTTATTTTAATTTAAAGCGATACAGGGTCGCAAGTTGTATGCCAACTGTTATTTGCCTCCACAGACCCGTACTTCCCTGACGAAGGCAGCCAAAGATGGAGGGTGGCTCGTCGCACGGTGATCAGCAGTAGGTAGTAGATTGTGGATAGGTTGTAGGCCTCGTGGTTATCAACGTTGACTTGGTTCCAATTTAGCTTCAGCTTTCAAGTTCCAAATTATTTCCAAATTAGTTCCAAATTAGTTCCCTGGAAGAAAGTTTCCATAAGAAAAGGTCCAGAAAACTCCAGTAAAAAAAACCGTTGCTGATTGTGATCGCAAACATTCCTAAGCCATGCCAAAGCAAAGAAGACGGGTATATAAAAAAAGTAGATGGTGAGGTGGCTGATAAGGTCACAATCAGAACGGAGTGCACAAAGAAAAAAAAACTATTTAAAATACATGAGTAGGTACTTCAGTATCTAATGTTATAATTAAACTACTAATTTATTTAGATAGCTAAGGAATTTCCACAAAATTTTACAGATATTAATTATTGATTAAATCAAAAAAAAAAAACAATACCCTCCTTCGCACTGCACAGTCGGGTAAGCATAATTGAGGTCGTACTCAATAAAAGAAAAACTATTTAAAGTGAATAGTAAGGTATTTTAAGAAATGCTTGAATAAAAGAATGATTGTTAGAAAAGAACAATACCCTCCTTTGCGCCGCACAGTCGGGTAAGCACAATTGAGGTCGCAACCGATTTGAAATTTTACATAATCGATTAAAAAGCTATTTAAAGTGAGTAAGTAAGGTATTTTAAGAAATGTTTAAATAAAAAGAATTATCGTTAGAAAAGAACAATACCCTCTTTTGCGCCGCACAGTCGGGTAAGCATAATAAGCTCAGCAATTAATTTAAAATCTTTTAGGCACAATAAAAAAAAACTATTTAAATTGAAATTAGGAAATTAAAAGTAAATTTGAAACAACAAACGTTAATTATCGAAGAGAAACACTACCCTCCTTTCGATAATCAATTTAAAATCTTACAAGCACAAAGGCAAAGCAAAAAGTTAAGAAAAAGAATACAGACTAAGTTATTTAGGTACACTAATATATATAAAACTCGACACACTACGTTTTATAAACTAGGTTCCGTTTAAATAAATAATAGATCATCAACTTACCCTGTCGGGGAATACAGATTTCTATTCAATATAAAAATAATTTCGTACAGGACGTTCGTTACTTAAGCACAATATATAAGAGGAGACTCTTAGGTTAATATGTAACTTAAAGAGTCAATATATATGCTTTGGATAATACGATCCAGCAACTGTCTTCTTCAAGTCCTCGTAATGGAATGAATGTCAAACTGAGGCCAGGACGTCTCCCGCACCGGTTTTGGACGACGCATAAACTCCGCCCACAAAATCACGCGATGTTTGAGAACAAAGGAATGGCTTCTGGGTGGTCTAGAGATCCGCGGCAAATAACGAAAACCTTAGCTTACTATATTTTTTACGTAGTTGAGTAATCATAAGTTATTGTTTTTTAATATATTAAAGTTTCTTTATATGTAAATACTTATATGATTGTAAATATATTATTGTTTATAAAATATATTATTTTTAGATCGAATTATTTGTAGTATTTTAAGTTAGGTTTAATTTGGAAAAAAATAATTATGTGAAATTTATATATATTAATATTTATGAAATATATTATTTGAAATACGTTTTTATGTTTTAATACAAAATTGAACGTATAACGTTACAATGTCTTGACAAAAAAACTTGAATCAGCTGAAAATGAAATTGGAAATCTTGCATTGGAAATATCTGCTTTACAAAAGAAATTGATGGAAAAAGAAATCACCATCACTAAACTTAAGCATATATGCTGTAATACTACTGCGGAAGTCAAACAAAAACGACCCACTTACACCGATAACCCAGGAACTAAGAACGATGAAAACTTATTTCCAATTTCTCCGGACGACTCTACAAAGGTGATCAGCACAAACAATACTGATAGGAATTTGTAAATATTCGGTGGACAACATTACAATGCAAAGGTTTAGTCGTGTCTCTACTACGGTCTAGAAAAGAAACCTCATACGGAAAATATTCTATAATATCAAGTACCTACTAAGCCTTACGCTTTGACTCAAGAAATTCTTAGGGACAGTTGCAAGGAGAATAAAACACCGGACATCTATATACTAAGTGTAGGAGAAAATGATAAAACCCCTTTGCAAGTTGTGGCAAATTTATATGCTACATTAGGTAAAATTAAGAATAATATAGTTTTTGTGTTAAGTGTTCGAAGCAATCCTTACCTAAATGAAATTAAATAAAGAGATGCGTAGGGTATGTAATCTATTTAAAAATTCAACATTTATTGACTGTTCTTCAAGTTTTCATGTATGTAACACTATGTCACATAATATATTTTTATCCCAACTTTGTGCGAAAATTAATTTTGCTCTCGATACTTCGTACTATGAAAACACATTTGTAAATTTTAAAAACATTGCCGAACGTTTAATAAGTATTAAAATTGTAAAAAAAATGTAATATTTAAAAAATTGCATCTAGAAAGGGTACCATACCGTATTATTTTAGAGTTTTAAATCGCGAAAATATCCAATTGTTCTGTAACTCACCACCAATTGACACTAGCTCTAAAGACTCAACCCAGAAAAAACCAACTTCACCACGAAATCGACCTCTCAGCCCTGACCCAAATATTAATAATTTTTTTCTTGAGTAAGGGTAATCAAACAATACTCTTTCACCAGAATATAGCAGGTCTCAACTCAAACTCAAAAATTCTTTATTTCGTAAGTATTTAAATACATTTGAAATAAGTCAAACAATTTACAAATTGAACTGAATCTACCACCACTTCGGAAAGTCGATCTGTTAAGAAGAAGTGGCAAGAAACTCAACAGCAATCATCTTTTAAAAATAAGAGAAAAGAAAATGCATAATAACAATTTACAGCCAGGGAATACCAACTTCTTGCATCCGGATATCTTAGAGTAAAGCTTTTCACATCAACACTTATCCTTAAAACTATCAAAGGGTTAATCTTAAATATTTTAGGATTTTATTATAAAATGAAGCGTACACATTGACCCATGAACGAGTTGATCTTCTGGAGTCTACTATTATATTTATACAATAGGCAATCAAGTACTAGACAGGTCTAATAGGTAAAAAATAAATTATAGAAATAGAGTTAGAAAAAATATCAAAATCGGAGTACATTGACTTTTTATGTTTCTCCGAGAGTTTTATCAAAGCTGGAAATGAAGCTAATATTAAATTTAAGGGATTTAAAATGGCTGATTGGTACTCCAGGAAAAAAGAAAACCGGGGAGGTACCTGTGTCTTTGTCAGGGATTATATTGAATATCAAAAATTAATTTTTTTAGACGAACTTAGTTGTGATTACGTTTTTGAATCATGTGGTATTGACATCCATAAATATAAATTTATTATTATTTGCATCTATAGAATTCCAAAAAGTAATCCTTACATTTTTTTGCGGAAAATAGAGCAGCTTTTAGAAATGGTACGTAAAAATCAAATAGACAGGTAATCATTACAGGTGACTTCAATATAAATTTACTTATGGCGGGTTTCAATATTATAAAAACTGTTCGTTTTGCCTACGAACAATAGAAATCACTACCAAAATGCCTTTCTATATTCAAAATCATGACATCTAAACCACTGCTTACGAACTGTTTGACTGTAATGGGTTGCTAGGTTACATTTGACCATTTACAAAATAAGTCATTATATCTAGCCAACGACGACGTAACAAGTTATTAATTTAAACCAATGAGGTAAAGGTAGCATGGCAGTCTGCTGCGGCCAATAAGAGTTATTTTTTCATTACGTATGACCAATTAAAGAATAGGTCATTTTATCCAGCCAACGACGTAACAATTTATTCATTTAACGAAATATCCTATCAAATATCTGTCAACATATCAATAATCCAGTTTTCTCTTTCTAACTTATCTATAACTGTTTTTGAAAAAAGGGACGAATATTATTGAATGACATAATTTTTCTTTTAAATATTTATTTTGACGTCATAAAAATGTGATTCAACCAATGGCAAAATTTGTCGAAGGTTTGGCGTTTCGTTTTACGTAAGCAGTTAAACGCAATTATTAATAAAAAGCTCTAAAAACATACTATAATATATTTATCGAATACTAAAACATAGCAAACATAAATTGAATAAGTTTATATATTTCTTTAGTTCAAATATCATACAAATAATTTGCGAATGCGTGATATTCTACAAATCACATATCACCTATTTTCTTGGAAGAACGTCACGCAAGGAGGGCCCATGCCAAATTTGAGAACTCACAGCCCGTAGCTAGTAGATATTGTGAAACGCTACTTTTTTCCTACCAATTTTGTACCTGTACCGGTTACGCATAGTAGTCAGTTGAATATTGAAACCCGCCATTAAAGATTCAGAATTAGTTAACGATTACAAAAGAATTATGCATAATTATAACTACGCAATACACATAACTAAAGCCACACGGCGTAACGCGTGTCTTGATCAGATAATCAGTAATAACCACGACTCTATAGGTAACATTTTTCCCATATTTCTATCAGATCATGACACTGCTCAAACACTTCTGATAAAGAATAAAGAAATACCCCCTGAATCTGTATTTATAAAAAAACGGGACATGAGTTCTGAGAATGAGTTCTGAGATGTTTACTCTATGACTGATGTTAATTTAGCTTTTAACGAGTTTCATGATATTTTCACGTTTCTCTATGATCAATGTTTTCCTGAACATTTCGTGAAAAAGTCACATAGGCCGAAAGAAATGAAATGGTTATCTAAGGGAATAAAAATATATTGTGCAACGAAACGCAAGCTTAGATTTAAGTATTACAAATCAAAAACTCTTGACGATAAAATAAAAAATAATACCTATACTAAAATATTTAAAAAATCTAATAAATAAAACTAAAAACATTACAAAAACCTCTTGGAACATTATTAAGAGTAACCTAACTATGTCTAAATCTCAAAATACTATAAATAAAATAAAAAATAAAAAAAATAAGATTTGCACAAATACTCGTGATATATGTAATACATTAAATGATTTTTACATAGATAAAAACGAGGTACAACCGAAAATTCATATTATTCAAATTCAATAAAGAAAAAATTAAAACTAATAACGCAACTATGTTCTTATTCCCGACAAATGCACATGAAATTGAAGACGTAATCAAATCATTAAAAGACACTGAATCAGTAGGTTTTGATAAAGTGTCAACTAAAATTGTAATATACTCACGTTGCATGTGTAATTTTAGCTTGTAACGCCAGGAGGGCCTTGATCTTCTCACAATATCAATTTAAGCAGAAATATAATGAAACAACTAAGATAATTTCTAATTTTAGCGATCCGTCGAAAACTACGGTGCGCTGGTCACTCTCGTCAACAACAACCAGATGGCTCCCCGCTCCCATAGACACGACGTTCCGCCAGAGCGACTGAATCAAACCATCAGTCACTCTATCTTATCTCTATGAGTTATCTTATCTATGGCTTTCTCTATGAACGCGCCGACACGGCCAGACTGACATGCGACCGTCCTCGGGCGCTAAAAGTTGGTAATCTGCAACAAACAGTTCAGAATCTATACGCTCGTTCATCCTGACATATCAATAGGTGCCATCTAGTCAGAACTTGTGAAACCAAACCAGATGGATGTCACATTCTGAACTAGGATCGACTTCTGAAACCATCTAGTGGGGGCCGATGAATCCGCACATATGGATGTCATCCCCTCCACTAGGATAAACCACATAAAACCATCTAGTGAGGCCTAATGAATCCGCACATATGGATGTCATTTCCTCCACTAGAATAAATCACATAAAACCATCTAGTGAGGCCTGATGAATCCGACACTATGGATGTCATCTCCTCCACTAGGATAAACTTGATATATCAAACACAATTTAAAAGTAACATTAAACGTACCTTGAAGTCTACCAACCCGTTCAGCAGGGCTAGCATGCAACCATCGATAAATAGTCGAATCGACAAGATAAATATAATATTGTTATTTTATCCTATTACGTAAGCTAATATGCGCACCATAATAGATAGAATTACTCGATTTGATACCATGATTAAGACCACAGAGCCAAATATGTCCTAATTTTTATAAATTACATACACTAAATACCATATTCTAAGAAAATATCGATAAAAGGCCCGATTTATCGTTGTCGACGGTAGCATGCTAGCCCCACAGGGTAGTTCCCACCACCTATGCACACGAAGGCTAAGGTCTTTTCTTGATTTAGATGCTTTGGGGGACGTGACTATTAGACAAGCCAATCCTCAGTAGGATGTGACCCGGACGACGCATTTTCGTCTTACCGACATCGACATCAAAGACAAGCCACTCCTTGACTTGGACGACATTACGTCAGATGCCTCATAGACAAGCAAGCCCTATGGAAGGGTCTAACTCGGACGACAACTTACGTCTAAACCACATTGACAAGCCAACTCGGACGACAAAATTCGTCTTACCATCATCTGCAAAACATCCAGAACAAGTCAGTCAACTTACAGGACTCTGACTCGGACGACGTCATTCGTCTTACCATCCAGAACAAGTCAGTCAACTTAAAGGACTCTGACTCGGACGACATCATTCGTCTTACCATCATTGACAAGCTATGACTAGTAGACGTAATGTTACTGTCGTACAACTATAACTGTCTCACAATCAAAAAGCGTGTGTCCTTTCGACCACTCATGGACCGGACGACACCTTTTTTAATCACTTAACAAACAATGCAGTCTTTATTGGCATGTCCTATCTTTAGGATCACACAGCATCAATTTGGACCGGACGGGTGAGTCCTTTCGACCAGCCACACGTGCATGGCCCGGACGACACTGTCGTTTCGACCAAATAAACAATTAAGGTTAGACCGGATGAATGTGTTCCTTCAACCAGCCGCTATCAAACAAAATGGAACAGACTCACCGGAAGACGTTTCCATAGCGCCCCTGGAAGGGCGGTGCTCGCAATGATGAACCTCCCTGACCGTAGCCCCGTCTACTGCATTCCCTCTCTGTGGGCAGCTAGTTGCGACATGCCCCTTTTATCCGCACGAACAACAGGATACAGACGATCCACTCTCCGTCGCACGTGATGAACTCGGCCAAGTTCTTGCATTTTAAATCCCGATTCGTCTCGACGCTTCCGGCATTCGGCAAAACGACGTCCCGTGATACCAAAGAAGTTACATCTGCCACCAAATCTTTCATCATTCCGGAATCGCTTGGATTCAGGTTTATTGCTCTCAGCACTGTCTGACCGGCGCTTTAGAGAAACACGTCCCAGTATTTGAAATAATTGGATACGAGTCGTGATGTTATGAGCACTGAGTTCGCGACGAATCAATCCATCATTCTGAGATAGGACTGAAATAACAAATCCGGTCAGTGCTTCCTCGGGCATAAAATCTTTAGGTATTTTTTCGATTAAATTCCATAATCTAAGGGCAGCTTCCGATGCAGATTCTTTGCCAAGTTGAAATCGTAAAATTTCATCAAAATAATCTTGGAATAATTTTGGTTTCGAAAACTTTGCTAGAAGTGCTTGCTTAACAACGCTCTAACTCATTTAAGTTTAATTTAGTGATACACGCAGCAGCTCGACCTCTTAAAGTACTGTAAGAGCCATGTTATTCGGTTATTTTGCACCAACCCTCTATATCAGCGTCTGGATCTTCCGGATCAAACGGTAGCGATTGCGTAGTATGACTAATACTCCCGGTTGGTGTGGGCTCAGCCGCAAGGATTCGAGACAATAGCTTCTCCATATTGCTGAATAATTTTTGGGCGTCTGTTTCTATGGTTTGGTTTTCGTTTTGTGCTCCAGGTAATCCCACTTCTGATGTAACGCCAGGAGGGCCTTGATCTTCTCACAATATCAATTTAAGCAGAAATATAATGAAACAACTAAGATAATTTCTAATTTTAGCGATCCGTCGAAAACTACGGTGCGCTGGTCACTCTCGTCAACAACAACCAGATGGCTCCCCGCTCCCATAGACACGACGTTCCGCCAGAGCGACTGAATCAAACCATCAGTCACTCTATCTTATCTCTATGAGTTATCTTATCTATGGCTTTCTCTATGAACGCGCCGACAAGCTCATATTTTGTATTTTTATTGTTGTTTATATTTTTGTATCTGAAAAACTATTTATTTACCTACTTGTCAACTCTAAAAATTGTCATGTAGCTTATGTCACTTTTCGGCACAGATAATTTATAAACTATTAGTATGTTTTATATTCATTTCTTTGTCAATTAATTTTAAAATTGTATTTCTATATTACAAATTATTCTGAGACTTGCACATTCAGAATCAAGAGAAGTATCAGCTCCACTTTTACCATACCACCACCGCTGCTCCAGAGACTAAAACCTCCTTGACAATAGAAATGACAGCCGCTGGCCGATGAAAAATTGATGCCTCTCGAAATATAATTTAATTTACGGCTGTCGAATGAAATCGAGGCTATAAAAGGAGCGGCGAGCTGAATTCGGGACTTTTGAAATCATTACACCTATCAGTGAGGAAGGAGAGCATGCTGAACATAAATAACAAAAAATTCTAATACTAAAAGTTAAATAAATAGTACCATATACTGGATTATTACTGGAGCTGTGGATAATTTGTAAACTTCTGTACATATAAATATTGGAAAAATCTCAGTGTTTATACAAATTCCTAGTGGACTTTAAGTGAAAATAGTGCTTTTCTATATATTCTTTGTAAGTCTTTATTTGTAAATATAAACTTTAACTTTATTTTCTTATTTTCTTTTAACATCTTCCTTTAAATAGTAGGTTACTTAGGCCTTTACTCCAGGTAAGGAAAATGTAATATACTCACGTTGCATGTGTAATTTTAGCTCATATTTTGTATTTTTATTGTTGTTTATATTTTTGTATCTGAAAAACTATTTATTTACCTACTTGTCAACTCTAAAAATTGTCATGTAGCTTATGTCACTTTTCGGCACAGATAACCTTTGTTCTCATATTATTACATTCGTAAAATATTATATTCGCAAAATATTATGTTCTCGAATTATTATATTCTCAAAATATTACACAAAGAACAATCACAGCGAAAAATGTTTTTAATTTGAGGGAAGAAATAATAAATATTTGTCATCATCATATAATCCTGAAGATATGCATTAACATAATATTATATGCATTTATATTGAAGTTTTAATAGATAAACTCTTTGCTATAATAGTTCCTGTCAGATTACAATGAAAAACCTATGTTTGTACTAGTGTCAGTCTTTATTTATCAATTGTTTTTGATGTATAATGTGACATTGTGAAAAATATTTATTGGGAATAAATTTTGCATTCTGATAAATAAATATTAAAATAAAAATGTCTGAAGATAGTGAAGCCAAATTTATAACGAGTCAAAAAGGCAAGTCTGTTTTTTTATATAACGGTTACAAATACAACTTCTTCATGAATAATAAAAATGGTACAACCAACTGGAGATGTTGCAACCAAAGGGAGTGCAAGACTTCGATTACATTAAGTTCGGATAAGAAAGTCGTTAGACAGCCCAAACATAGTTGCAGCGTAGATTTTGAAAGAAATATAATTGATTTGGCAATGGAGGAGTGCAAAAAAGAAGTATGCGAAAATTTTGAACCCATTCCAAAAATATTTGAAAAGCACTTCTTGGGAAAACAAGTTTTTCGAAATAAAGAGTATCTGATCCCATCATTTACCTCCAAAAAGGATACGCTGTACAGGAAGCGAAATAATTTTTTGAATGTCGGTATATCAAAGACTACAAGTAATGTGAGATTGCCACACCACATTGTACAAGACTTTTTTTTATTTGATGATTATGATGATGAGACGGATGATAGAATTATAATATTTTCAATGTTACCTGCTCAAAAGCTACGAGAATTATTCCAGACAATTGATATAATATACGGAGATGGTACATTCAAGGTGACACCGTCGCCTTTTTACCAATTGTACACTTTACATATTGATATCGCACGAGACCAAAACACAATTAGTTTTGTACCTATTGTCTATGGCTTATTACCAAATAAGAACACAAATACATACAAAAGGTTCTTTTCTGTACTTAGAAATCAATTTCGTATGAATATTAGTTCATACAAATGCGATTACGAAATTGCTGCAATTAATGCTATACGTGAGGTATATCCAGAAATAAAAGTAAAAGGCTGTTATTACCATTTTTTAAATGCTGTGTTTAGAATGAGTAAAAAAATGAATTTCAATGAAACTCACTTAGGTCGCAAAATCACACAGTTGTGCACAAGTTTGGCTCTGTTACCACCCAATCTAATTCCAGAAGCATATCTTGCTATACATGAAATCGCACCAGAGACGGAAGTTTCACAGAAATTTCTAGACTATTTTAATAACCAGTGGTTACAAAACATTACCAAAGATATTTTTAGCTGTTATGGTGAAAAGAACCGCACTACGAATGCAGTGGAAGGATGGCACAGAAGAATTAACTCTCGAATTCCATCTCGACCAACCATTTTCCAATTTTTAGTAGCATTAAAAGTAGAAGCTCAAATTCAAAATAAAATATTGCTAAAAAGTGCTTTCCACTGCCCTGATAAAAAAAGATCTTTAAAATACATTGAAAATGATAGAAAAATTAATTGCATTATCACAGACTGTTTATCCAACAAAATTCAATCAATAGAATGCTTAACCATGTTAGCGGCGTTGAATAAGCTCCCATAAATTTTCCATATACTTTTGTAATTTTTATTGTTGAGCGGCTGTACCAATCGTCGTGCTTGGAAACAGGTGCCATTTGTGAAAACTTGTATGCACTTCACGCGGGATTTGTTTAGTTTCAGTTATTATTAATTATAGTATATTAATGATTAATGCAAATAATCTTGCAATACTGTATGATAGGTACTGCAATTTTGATTTTAATATTGTATTACGTTCGAGTGTTTCCATGATGCCTAGGTATTGGAATAAAGAGAGATTTTAGTTTGAATAAATTCATTTTTATTTTTCACTGTGTTTGATTGTACTTCTAATATTTTGAGAATATAATAATTCGAGAATATAATATTTTGCGAATATAATATTTTGCTAATGTAATAATATGAGAACAAAGCGCTCCAGAGACTAAAACCTCCTTGACAATAGAAATGACAGCCGCTGGCCGATGAAAAATGGATGCCTCTCGAAATATAATTTAATTTACGGCTGTCGAATGAAATCGAGGCTATAAAAGGAGCGGCGAGCTGAATTCGGGACTTTTGCTCTCCCCTAAATTCCAAAATACCACTTTAGATAGGTACCTTTTTTTTCGGCTTCATTTGGCTATAAACTTTTTTTTTGACATTCTACTTGTTTTCTACTTTTATTTATCTAGTACACTTTACTTTAAACACTACTCCGTTAGGTACTCTTACAGTACTCTTTACATATTCACCACTCATCCCATATAATCAGACAATAGACACTTACGGTATTCCCACGTGAATATCTCACAAAATCAGTGACCATTCCGCGTGTTGAAAACTCTATTGAGTCACACGGTTGGTTGCTGATTACTGACTTACGGAGGGTATCGAAGGAGAGTATCCGACGACGTACCTCATGCAGATTTTCTCACAACTTACCAATTATTCTCCACCTTATTTTTTACTTACTGATTATTTATAAAAAAATATTTTTTCTAAATTTTTAATTAATATGGCGAGGCTTATTAAATTTGAGTTGTTAAATAAACCAGAACTAAAAATATTAAAATTTAGTAATGCTATTACTTTTCTAAATATATTAAACTTTTGTCTCCTGTAAATAAATGTCATTTCTTTTCCAACTGTAAATGAAACTATTACTTTCTGTAAATACTATTTAATTTTAATTTTTCTTTGTTACAATTTTATAATGAGTACACCCATCATTTTTTCTTTCTGTCTTATGTTGATTACACTTTATTTAGGGCTCTTAAGCCAACTTTTTAATCTCCTCTGAAAGCTGATGCTACTTCTTTTGAGATTTCCTTCCGAGATCTGGAATAATAAGACTAGGTATTATTCTTTTATCTAGTAATGGCGGGCTACACTAAGAGCCTAATGTCATAACTTGGGGACCTAAAACCCAATTCTTTAATGGTGCGGCTAGCTACACTAAAAATAAGCCTTAGGCCATATACTATACTCGTATATACTATACTTGGGGATCTAAAACCCACTTCTTTCATGGTGCGGCTGGCTACACTAAAAACAAGCCTTAGGCCATACCTTAGGTAACTTATACCTAGGTATTTAACTTGTACATATTTTTCTTCTTTAATATGGGATTTAAGATAGAGCGGACGACAACTCTTTAAATAAGCCTCTGTCATGTAGGGTTTCCCTATCGCGGTTTACTTTGGGAGTATACGCCATTGACTGTGAGCCTTACCCCCTACCCTGAATGTTGAAGAAAGTTAGTTAAGTTTGATTGATTAAGATGTATGTCCGAGATGTATGTATGTAGAAAGTAACTGCCTAAGTAACACCTCAAAATTTTTCGTAAGCTAAAAATTTTCTGGGGTTTTGGAAAATGTAATATACTCACGTTGCATGTGTAATTTTAGCTCATATTTTGTATTTTTATTGTTGTTTATATTTTTGTATCTGAAAAACTATTTATTTACCTACTTGTCAACTTTAAAAATTGTCATGTAGCTTATGTCACTTTTCGGCACAGATAATTTATAAACTATTAGTATGTTTTATATTCATTTCTTTGTCAATTAATTTTAAAATTGTATTTCTATATTACAAATTATTCTGAGACTTGCACATTCAGAATCAAGAGAAGTATCAGCTCCACTTTTACCATACCACCACCGCTGCTCCAGAGACTAAAACCTCCTTGACAATAGAAATGACAGCCGCTGGCCGATGAAAAATGGATGCCTCTCGAAATATAATTTAATTTACGGCTGTCGAATGAAATCGAGGCTATAAAAGGAGCGGCGAGCTGAATTCGGGACTTTTGAAATCATTACACCTATCAGTGAGGAAGGAGAGCATGCTGAACATAAATAACAAAAAATTCTAATACTAAAAGTTAAATAAATAGTACCATATACTGGATTATTACTGGAGCTGTGGATAATTTGTAAACTTCTGTATATATAAATATTGGAAAAATCTCAGTGTTTATACAAATTCCTAGTGGACTTTAAGTGAAAATAGTGCTTTTCTATACCATCTTTGTAAGTCTTTATTTGTAAATATATAAACTTTAACTTTATTTTTTTTATTTTCTTTTAACATCTTCCTTTAAATAGTAGGTTACTTAGGCCTTTACTCCAGGTAACACTACAAAATATTAAAAATATGTAGAAAAGCTATTGCTCCTGTATTGTCGCATATAGTGAATTTATCGATAAAACAAGGAGCATACCCGGACCGATTGAAATCAACCGTTATAGTACCGATTTATAAGAAAGGTGATAGGGAGCAACCTATTAATTACAGGCCAATTGCACTGATTTCTGTATTTGCAAAAGTTTTTGAAAAATGCATGCATACTAGAATAATGAACTTTATTATTAAGTTTAATGTCCTAAATCCCAACCAATACGGTTTTCAAAGAGGTAGGTCTACAGGGTTAGCAGCATTTAACTTTATAAATTAAATAGTAAAGCATGTCAATCTTAAGATTAAAACTGTAACCGTATTCTTTGATATGAGTAATGCTTTCGATTATGTTTCACATCCACTATTACTGACTAAATGCGAAGCTTACGGACTACTATAAAAAGTTATTTTGCTAATTCCGCGACTTGTACTTGCACTAGTGATGCAGGATTTTCATGCGTAAGTTCACCGCCCTCCCTCCCTCAAGCAAGAAGCAAGACATGCAATGAACACACACCTGGAAACCCACACCACAAGCTATCACCGACACGTGTTTCGCTTCAACCAGAACCTCAGGGCGCAACGACCACCACCGAAGTAAATTAGTATCGCCAAAAGCCAGCTTATATTAACGCAAAGCCCCACCCACTCATTATTTAGGGTATTATGAGTCACATTGTTATTGAAATGGAATACTAAACAATATTCCAACTTCAATGACTCCGCGACTCATCAGTGTCAATAAATAAGTGTAATAAAGGATTACTTGTCGTTGTAGACTGCTCATTAAAAATTTGACTATGTTTTCCATGTTTCAGGATTTCTAGTTGTTCTAAAATATTCAAACGTAATCCTTTATCACATCTGTGTAAAATCTGGTAAGTGTGATCATTAGATAAGCTGTGGCCTGACTCCAGCAGGTGTTTGGCGAAATGGGATTTAGTAGGGTGTTTTAATCTATAAGCTGCAATGTGTTCTTTATACCGAGTTTCAAAACTACGTCCCGTTTGGCCAATGTACACACCGCTGCAGCCCCCACAGCTTAATTTGTATACACCTGATTTCTTGCCATCCTCAACTTTTTCTTTGAAATTGCAAATTCTAGATTTAAGCGAGCTGTTTGTCTTGAAGGCAACGTGAACATCATTTTTCTTGAATAACCTAGAAACTTTTTCCGATATGAATCCTAAATATGTCAGACTAGTTCTATATCGATTCAATGTCTGTTCACGTGGCGCTCCATACAACAAACAGCTCACTTTTTGTTGTTTTTTCTTTTTTATCAAGTTGTCAATCACTGACTTGTCATACCCATTAGAAATTGCAATTTGATAAATAATGGCTAGCTCCTTTTTGAAATTTTGAGAACTTAACGGGACCGTCATTAGACGATGTATATAACAGTTAAAAGAAGCTATTTTATGTTGCCAAGGATGACAAGAAGAAGCAGGAATTACTGTGTCTGTGTGAGTGGGCTTACGATATATCTGAAAAACGTGTTTATTATTAACTATTGATAAATTTAAATCTAGAAAATTTAAACTTTTGTTTTCTTCTAACTCTAGTTTGAACTTAATTTTTGAATGAATATTGTTAATATCATGAACCCACTCTATCAGTTGTTTCTCCGTTCCGGTCCAGCATATGAGTAGATCATCGACATATCTATAATAATATAGTATAGAAGGGTGCCCGATAATATTTTTGGTTTCGAAATTGTCCATGAAAATATCTGCCATTAAAGGGCTCAGTGGTGAGCCCATTGCTAGTCCTTCCTTTTGAGTAAAGAATTTATTTTGAAATCTAAAGTAATTTTGTTTCATACAAATAAGTGAAAAATTTAGAAGCTCATATACTTCCTCTGGATGCAAACGTTGTTGTTCGAGCTTATCCTGTAATATTTGTAATGACTCCATATATGGAACGTTAGTAAATAAATTGTCTACATCCAAAGAAAGCAATATGGCATTGGAAGGAATAGCAATGTCTTTTATTTTGTTGATCAGATCCTGAGTATTTAATAAACTATACAATGGTTTGAAGGAAGATTTAACCTTCAGGATCTGATTTAACCTTTTTGCTAACTCATATGCTGGAGCACCCACGTAAGAAACAACTGGTCTTATTGGTACGTTTTCTTTATGAATTTTAGGAAGCCCATACATTATTGGAGCTTGTGGATTCATAGGTACAATGTTAGATCTACCCGGAAAACCGTCAGGGAACACGAATCGAGATTCCTTCACCGCCTTTCCCACCGCGGCGGTAAAGGACCTCGTCGGATCCGAGCGCAACACCGCAAAGTCATCTCCATTTATAATATAACAATGTGACTCATAATACCCTAAATAATGCGTGGGTGGGGCTTTGCGTTAATATAAGCTGGCTTTTGGCGATACTAATTTACTTCGGTGGTGGTCGTTGCGCCCTGAGGATGCTTCTGGTTGAAGCGAAACACGTGTCGGTGATAGCTTGTGGTGTGGGTTTCCAGGTGTGTGTTCATTGCATGTCTTGCTTCTTGCTTGAGGGAGGGAGGGCGGTGAACTTACGCATGAAAATCCTGCATCACTAGTGCAAGTACAAGTCGCGGAATTAGCAAAATAACTTTTTATAGTAGTTGTCATGGATTTCCGCAAAGTAACGCCTGATTCAATCAATTATATCAAGTCGGCAAGCATAGCCGTACAGGCTCGACTATATTTAAAACTTACTAAACTCCATAGGATGGCTGTACAGAACGTTTGGTTCAATCAAAAATGCAAACATCTCAATATCATTCCTAAATATATCAACATTCGCACAAAAACGTTCTGTTCAGCCGCCACCATAGCCATAAGAAAAGCAGAAAAAATCTGGTTAAGTGAAGAGACTCGTCATTGGTTCTCTGTTCGCGATAATTTAAAGTTACATTTAAAAATTTTGTATTCTGAATTATCCTTCAAACTACATAACGTGGAATTTGATCTTCTAGACGAAAAAGCTAGATATTTCGCTTCAATTGAAGCTCACAAAAAGTACATATCCCAGAGTAAAAAATTAAATAATCTTAGCAAACACCAAGAGAACCAAGGGCGGTCTGATCATTCTAAACGGGAAGCTCATACATTTCATTCAAGAGTCAAAAACATGAGTAGTGTCCAGTTCAGTGAAAATGAAATGTCTTTATTGAAAAAAGGTTTAAAATTTAATTTGCCACCATCCATAAACCAAAAGTCATTAGAAACCTTAGCTGTGGATTCAGAGGTGACTTCTATAATTGGTCATCCTAAGAGAAATGTTAGAGATCAGGTGGCTACCCTGATCTCTAACTGTAAATTTAGTACGAATGTTTCTCATGAGCGCAACATTGTAAAGTCAATCAAATCCAAAATTCTCAGTAACAATCTAATAGTATCAAAGGCTGATAAGGGTAACTGTATAGTCATCTTGCCCCAACAAGATTACATAGATAAAGTTCACAATATTATAAATGGAGATGACTTTGCGGTGTTGCGCTCGGATCCGACGAGGTCCTTTACCGCCGCGGTGGGAAAGGCGGTGAAGGAATCTCGATTCGTGTTCCCTGACGGTTTTCCGGGTAGATCTAACATTGTACCTATGAATCCACAAGCTCCAATAATGTATGGGCTTCCTAAAATTCATAAAGAAAACGTACCAATAAGACCAGTTGTTTCTTACGTGGGTGCTCCAGCATATGAGTTAGCAAAAAGGTTAAATCAGATCCTGAAGGTTAAATCTTCCTTCAAACCATTGTATAGTTTATTAAATACTCAGGATCTGATCAACAAAATAAAAGACATTGCTATTCCTTCCAATGCCATATTGCTTTCTTTGGATGTAGACAATTTATTTACTAACGTTCCATATATGGAGTCATTACAAATATTACAGGATAAGCTCGAACAACAACGTTTGCATCCAGAGGAAGTATATGAGCTTCTAAATTTTTCACTTATTTGTATGAAACAAAATTACTTTAGATTTCAAAATAAATTCTTTACTCAAAAGGAAGGACTAGCAATGGGCTCACCACTGAGCCCTTTAATGGCAGATATTTTCATGGACAATTTCGAAACCAAAAATATTATCGGGCACCCTTCTATACTATATTATTATAGATATGTCGATGATCTACTCATATGCTGGACCGGAACGGAGAAACAACTGATAGAGTGGGTTCATGATATTAACAATATTCATTCAAAAATTAAGTTCAAACTAGAGTTAGAAGAAAACAAAAGTTTAAATTTTCTAGATTTAAATTTATCAATAGTTAATAATAAACACGTTTTTCAGATATATCGTAAGCCCACTCACACAGACACAGTAATTCCTGCTTCTTCTTGTCATCCTTGGCAACATAAAATAGCTTCTTTTAACTGTTATATACATCGTCTAATGACGGTCCCGTTAAGTTCTCAAAATTTCAAAAAGGAGCTAGACATTATTTATCAAATTGCAATTTCTAATGGGTATGACAAGTCAGTGATTGACAACTTGATAAAAAAGAAAAAACAACAAAAAGTGAGCTGTTTGTTGTATGGAGCGCCACGTGAACAGACATTGAATCGATATAGAACTAGTCTGACATATTTAGGATTCATATCGGAAAAAGTTTCTAGGTTATTCAAGAAAAATGATGTTCACGTTGCCTTCAAGACAAACAGCTCGCTTAAATCTAGAATTTGCAATTTCAAAGAAAAAGTTGAGGATGGCAAGAAATCAGGTGTATACAAATTAAGCTGTGGGGGCTGCAGCGGTGTGTACATTGGCCAAACGGGACGTAGTTTTGAAACTCGGTATAAAGAACACATTGCAGCTTATAGATTAAAACACCCTACTAAATCCCATTTCGCCAAACACCTGCTGGAGTCAGGCCACAGCTTATCTAATGATCACACTTACCAGATTTTACACAGATGTGATAAAGGATTACGTTTGAATATTTTAGAACAACTAGAAATCCTGAAACATGGAAAACATAGTCAAATTTTTAATGAGCAGTCTACAACGACAAGTAATCCTTTATTACACTTATTTATTGACACTGATGAGTCGCGGAGTCATTGAAGTTGGAATATTGTTTAGTATTCCATTTCAATAACAATGTGACTCATAATACCCTAAATAATGAGTGGGTGGGGCTTTGCGTTAATATAAGCTGGCTTTTGGCGATACTAATTTACTTCGGTGGTGGTCGTTGCGCCCTGAGGATGCTTCTGGTTGAAGCGAAACACGTGTCGGTGATAGCTTGTGGTGTGGGTTTCCAGGTGTGTGTTCATTGCATGTCTTGCTTCTTGCTTGAGGGAGGGAGGGCGGTGAACTTACGCATGAAAATCCTGCATCACTAGTGCAAGTACAAGTCGCGGAATTAGCAAAATAACTTTTTATAGTAGTTGTCATGGATTTCCGCAAAGTAACGCCTGATTCAATCAATTATATCGAAGCTTACGGAATTCGTAGTCCAGCTCTACAGTGGTTAAAGAGCTATTTAAGTAATCGCCATCAATATGTAGAATTAAAAGGTTTTGACGCACACTCATACCAAGAAATTTTATCTTCCGATGAAAAACAAAATAGTGTAGGAGTCCCGCAGGGTAGCTTGCTCGGGCCACTACTCTTCATTCTCTATATAAATGACTTGCCAAATGTGACCAATTTCCATATGACTCTGTACGCTGATGACATCTCAATTGTGATTCCAAATAAACATGACAACTTTAATGACATAATTAATTCTACAATATCTGATATAATTAATTGGACTAAAATGAATAATTTAAAAATAAATGCAGACAAGACCAAATTTATGCAATTTTTTAATAAAGGTGCCATCAAATTAAATTTAGATGTAAAATGTGATGATCACCCAGTCGAAGAGACCACCGTTACTAGGTTCTTGGGTATTGAGATGGATCAATACTGTTCCTGGAAGTTTCATGTAGATAAAATATGTTCAAAAATTAACAGATTTGTCTTTGCATTATGGCGTTTAGCAAAAATAACGAACAAAGAAACTGCGCTTAAAGCATACCACGGATATGTCGCCTCTATACTGCGGTATGGCATTCTTCTCTGGGGTAATTCTGTCAAACTAAATCGGGCGTTTATTGCACAGAAACAGTGTGTGAGGGCAATAAGCAATGTCAGTTCTTGGGCCTCATGTAGACCCCTATTCCAAGAGCTACATGTATTGACACTTCCAAGCATATACTTGTACGAAGCATGTGTTTTTGTAAAAAGTAACCCTCAACTGTTTACTAAAAAAAGAGATTATATTGGGTATAATACAAGATTCCCAAATAAGATATGTCTGCCTAATATAAAAACAGAAATATGCAATAAAAACTGTTATGCAATGTCAGTCAGGATATTTAATCATTTACCGAGTTAAATAAAATCCTTGCCGTTAAGTCTATTCAAACATAAACTACGGAATTGGCTTCTTAAATGTTTTTATAATGTAAATGAATTCCTAAATAACAAAATAAATGATTTCAAATGCAATTAATAGGCAATTATAATGTAATGTATTGAATTATATGTTTTCATGAATGTACCTAGTGCTTGATTTGAATTAATTATTAATGTATTAGTTATTGAATGTAATGGTTGATTTCTGACATAGATGTAATTTTATTGTGATTGACATATAAATACTAAACCGACATTTAAATGTAATACAAGGAAAGTGATATTATTTTATTATTAATTTATGTATTATTAGCTGTTGACATAATATTTGTATTTTTTTTTCTTAATTTTTGATCTAAAATCATGGACATGTGTATTTTTGTTGTTCGATTTAATTAAACATTGCATGCTGTTAAACAGCGTAGGTTTAGGAGCCTCTATATATCATAACATCTTAATGTACCATCCTACTAAGCAATAAATGAATTTTGAATTTTTGACTTCGAACAGTATAAACATAGGGTTGATTATTTTTCTGTCAAATTTGTGATTTGTGCTTTTTAAGTACGAAACAATTTCAAAATTATTCAAATGCACGGTTCATATACCTAGGCGTATGAGACGATGTAAAAAATATATTTTGAACTCTAATGAATCAACGTAAATGTTCATATTGCCCCGCCAAGAAAATTGCCGAACAAAGGTACATAAACTCAATTAATTATGAAGGCGCCTAAGAGCGCCGTTTTTAGTAAATTAATTTTTGCTTTATTTTTTATTTCTCTTTTTATACTCGTTTTAAATTTTTATATCTTTATTATATTTTAATTCTTAATTGTTCATATTTTAATAATACATGACTCATCATATCATTAACGAGTTAGATAGTATCTCTGTTTCGGAAGCAACGCCTTGTAATGTTGAAGATTGCAAACAGTATCTACCTCTGTGCGACAACTCGATAACCATACTAACACAAAATATTAGGAGTATCTATAAAAACTTTGATAATTTTAATATTTTTCTTCATAGGCTAAATGTTAACTGCGATCTAATTGTACTAACTGAATGTTGGCTTTCCAATAATTATGAACTTCCACAGATAACAGGTTACGATGTGTATAGCAGTAAAACAGTTAACAACCAAAATGATGGTGTGGTAGTTTACGCTCGAAACACCCTGAATATCACAGTCGAGGACTCTATTGTTAGGGAATGCAGCGGTTTGGTAATAAAAATCGATGAAAACAAAAATAAAGTTGCAATATTAGCGATGTATAGATCCCCTTCTTTTAAGAAGCTGGATTACTTTCTCGAATCTTTAGATAGTCAACTTCAAAATTTATCGTCTTATAAAAATATTGTGCTTGCTGGAGATATTAATATTGATATTCGACCAGAGAATAACAGTGGGTCGATACAGGAGTACCTAAATCGATGTGCATTTCACGGGCTATACCCTGCGCACACACTGCCTACACATCATAGCGGCTCTTGTCTGGACCATATCTTTGTCAAAACCCAGTTGCTATCATCTGTACTAGTTACTAATTCCACCGTAACGGACCACAAAGCTGTTTTACTAACCCTCAGACTAAAAGTAACTAAAAAAAAATACGCAAGGTTTACTTCTAAATTAAACATGCATAAACTTGAGGACGATTTATGTAACACTGACCTTAGTCCAGTTTATAATTCTGCTGACGCTGACTCGAGCATGACATACTTAGTAAATATTGTTCAACAAGCAATTATTAATAACACATCAAAAGTAAAAGTTAGTAGTAGAAATTTAAATATCAAACCATGGATTACGCCGGGGCTTATTCGTTGCATGAAAAATAGGGACAAACTCCACATGAGGGCCAAATCTTGTCCGGGAAATTTAGTTTTACAAATAACTTATAAGCGCTATCGTAATTTTTGTAATAGTATTTTAAGAAAAGTTAAAGCTGACTATGACAAAAATCAACTAGCAAAAGCTGGAAAAGACAGTAAAAAAGTTTGGAAATACATAAAAAAAGTCACGTATACGTCCAAACACACTGAATCGTCCTCGAGTTTATTGCTATCCCATTCCTCCCCACTATTGGCGGCAAACAGTGCTAACGACTTTTTCAATAATATCGGAAAGACTTTAACAGAAAAGATTCGACAATTCTCCATCACACATGAAACTATTAATACCTACAATAACTCATCTTTGAATTCTTTTGTATTATTAAATACAGACGCAGCAGAGGTCGAAAAACTAATAATGGGGTTAAGGGATGACTGTGCTGTCGGCTGTGATAACATACCTAGCAAATTATTGAAAAAGTTCAAGCATTTCTTCATCCCTCCTTTAACTTTTATATTTCAAAAATGTCTGTCAGAAGGAATTTTTCCTTCTTGTCTTAAAAAAGCCCTCGTAGTTCCTGTCTTTAAATCTGGTAATAAAGACCTAATAACGAACTATAGACCTATTTCCATACTACCCTCAATATCTAAAATATTAGAGAAAATAATAAACAACCAGCTAGTACGATATTTGGAAAATAAGTCTATCATCTCTAAGTCACAATTTGGCTTTAGACCAAACTTATCGACTTCTGATGCTATGCACGGCTTAGTAGATTATATTGCACAGGAACTAGATAAGGGAAACCAGACTATAGGGGTGTTCCTTGATCTAGCCAAGGCTTTTGACTCCGTCTCTATTCCCATCCTGTTAAATAAATTAGAAAATGTAGGTATAAGAGGAAATCAGCTAAATATTTTAACTAGTTACCTTAGTAATCGAAGTCAATGCGTTAAACTAGGCAATATAGTTAGTTCTGAACAAAAAACCACCCCCTTCGGTATCCCCCAGGGTAGTATTTTAGGCCCCACATTATTTTTAATATACGTAAATGACCTTTGTAATCTACAACTAGTACAAGGTAAAATAATTTCATACGCCGACGACACTGTTTTACTTTTTTCAGCTGACTCTGAACAAGACATTTTTGAACTTACTCAGAATGGCCTCAATATTGTGAATAAGTGGCTTAAACTTCACCTACTGACATTAAATGCAGACAAAACAAAATATATTATGTTCACAATGCGGAAATCTCACGCAGCACGAACTAATAGACCCCTGTATGCACATTGCTGCAATAACGTTGCTGACACTGCATGTGAGTGTCCTAGAATCACAGTAACAGATAAAATAAAATATCTCGGTGTGATTATTGATGAAACTCTTTCCTTCAGATATCACATTGAAGCTCTTAGTAATAGAATCCGTAAACTGATTTTCGTTTTTAAGAAAATCAGGTCAATTGCGGATTCAAAACTTATCATGCTATTATACAGCGCCCTGTGTCAATCTGTGATAACATATTGTATTACGATCTGGGGCGGAGCTCCTAAAACCTCTCTACTTATTGTAGAAAGAGCTCAAAGAGCAATTCTTAAGGTAGCTACTTTAAGGCCATACCTCTACCCTACTAACCTTTTATATAAATCATGCAATGTACTAACAGTCCGACAATTATTTATAACTAATACAGTACTTAAACAGCACACAGCACTTCAATACAGCACCAGTTCTACTAACAAAAGACGCAAGGATATTGTATGCTCCAATCGCACGCGGGTAAAATACACTTTGACTACACGATTTTATAAATTCCTAGGGCCATTATTGTATAACAAAATAAACGCCAAAGTGTATATATATCCCTTAAACGTAAGAAATTGTAAAAAGGCTTTAAAAACAGTTCTCCAGGAATTGTCGTACGATGAAACCGAGATGCTACTGGCTGTTATAAGTTAATTTTTGATAATGTTTGCATAAATGTGTAATTAGGTTTAATAAATTAAATAATTATGTAGGTAAATCTCTTAAATTTAAAATTGTCACAATTTCCTATTTTATTTTTATTTCTTAAGAATAGTTAAATAGATTCTACTATGTTTGTATAAGATCCATATTTTATTTTATTGAAGTTATATTTAATTTGAATGATTTTTAAATGTTATTTTAGCACGCTCCAGCCTGAAAAACAGGATTATCCTAGTTCAGGCACCAATGTTCTATCCTTCCTTGTATATTTAAGCCAATATTTGTAATTCATGCTTTTCTGAAATTAATAAACATTTTTATTTTATTTATTATTTATTTATTATATTGTGATGTGTCGGTTTTTCGCATACGCTACGTTGGAAACTAAATCATATTTTGTGAAGCTTAAATGAAAATGCATTTTTTTAGACAAAAACTATTTCAAGGTCACTCGCACGCGATTGTAATTACGTATTTAGTTTTTCAAAACTGAATATAAGTATGTATTAGTTATTTTCTGACAGTAATTATAAGTAATAATTATTAACTTTTGTGTTTTAATTTTCTATTGTTTATATGAAGTAAATATTGGTTATAGTATATAATGAATGTAAATATTGAATAGTGTAGGATACAACATGTAACATAGGTAATGAAGAGATAATACTTAAGGGGATTGTATGTTTGGTGGTGTAGTTTATAAGTAACAGTAACATAAACTTGTAATCCTTACGGTTGGTTCGGAAAACAAGTTCAAAGTTTAGATCAAAATATCTAAGTGTCAACCCTAAAAACAGCTGTTACCTTTTGATAGAATCTATTCGATAACAGATGGCGATAAAGCGATAAGTAACCAAGAGAGATACTACAAAGTGTAATTTTATGCCTACTAAATTAGACGACAACAACGTCTCGGGAATGTTTTTTTTTTCGGTAGTATCTAAGTGCAGAATATTTTTAAAACTACCTCTTCACCAATATGTGCGTTTATCACGCGGTTTACCAATTTAAAACTCTACTGAAATAATAGATTTGCACGTTCAAACCGACACCACGTTAATTTTAACTATCCGTGAGAATATATTTTCTTAACCTTAAACTATGATGCATCACTGACAAGGATATTTAACTTCTTGTTTATTCTCACATACTTACAACTATCATCACCACCATACAATAAAGCTTGAAATAAATTTTAAGTAATCCAGCATTCTGCATAATTTTTATAGTCTATGAAATAGCAAGTTCGTTGTCCTTTGTCTGCCGCGGATCGCTCGCACGCTCGCGGCTCACGTGGCAGTTAACGCGGAGCGCCCGTCGCTTTGTACTGCCGGGCTCTCACGTTTAAGTGTTACGTAATTTAAAAACGTTTAATACGTATTCTTAGTCGCACTGTTTGTGGTTATGAACGGATGCTGAGGCTCGGAAGCCTTCTATTTCTAATACTTAACAACATACATGATCGAAATACATTTACGACTAAAATCAAAAATGTTATCAAATTAAAGTTCGCTGCCCTTTGTCTGCCGCGGATCGCTCGCACGCTCGCGGCTCACGTGGCAGTTAACGCGGAGCGGCCGTCGCTTTGTACTCCCGGGGTCTCACGTTTAAGTGTTACGTAATTTAAAAACGTTTAATACGTATTCTTAGTCGCACTGTTTGTGGTTATGAACGGATGCTGAGGCTCGGAAGCCTTCTATTTCTAATACTTAACAACATACATGATCGAAATACATTTACGACTAAAATCAAAAATGTTATCAAATTAAAGTTCGCTGCCCTTTGTCTGCCGCGGATCGCTCGCTCGCTCGCGGCTCACGTGGCAGTTAACGCGGAGCGCCCGTCGCTTTGTACTCCCGGGCTCTCACGTTGTGTTACGTATTTAAAAAACGTTTAATACGTAACACAACGTGAGAATAAGTCTTAGTCGCACTGTTTGTGGTTATGAACGGATGCTGAGGCTCGGAAGCCTTCTATTTCTAATACTTAACAACATACATGATCGAAATACATTTACGACTAAAATCAAAAATGTTATAAAATTAAGCATAAGTAATCATCAATTTAAGAGAAACGTAAAACAAAACATTACTTTAGGTACTCTCAATAAACTATGATATCAAACTTGTCATACAAAAAACTATCACATTTCTTTAGAAATACCTACGCTATTGCAAGAAACTAATATGAAATTATTACAAATCTATCGGCCTACCTATATTACGTGGAAATTCTTTCGCACGGCGTCAAATCGCAACTTATACCTAATGAAGAGAGACTCAAATAGACAATCAATAACACACAGATACTGGGAATTGCGTTTTTTTAAATTGGAATGGAAAATGATTTGGTATTCTGGGAATAAAGACGGTTTCTCCTGCACCGCAACCTGTTAAAATTTGAGGTATCCAAATAGAATTATACCCAGAAATATGTACAACTTACAACAGAAAAAGAAATGAAAATAAAGCTGAAACGCCTGTGCAATGCTATCTACCTATACCTACTTCACTTAAAAATAAATACCTATAACTACAATAATTAATAAAAGTACCTACGCTTTTACCTAAAAAATACAAAAAAAAAAACTGAACATAAATTAGCCAAAATTTGGAATTTGACCGAATATTTAAACACTACCAAAACAACTAATACCTATTTTATAAAATAACAACGAAAGAAATTCAAATAAACTATTTAAAGACCAAAAATCGCGCTGATAAGCACGGTTTATAATATCAATTATTGTCTGTCAATAAAGTCTGAACGCATCAACAGCCAAATATTGAATGAATTATAAAGCTTGCGCTCGTCTCCCGCCTTTTTATACCCTACCGCCGCCGCCGCGAGCCACGTCGAGCGCGGCAACCGTTATGCAAAAATAATCCTTATATCATTCAGTATTCACGCGCGATGGGTTATTAGCGTAGGTATTTCATGTATAAGTTTGGTGTTTCTATACCGATTTCTATGATTCTTTTTTTATTGAATAGGTAATAATGTTATTTTTTTTAAATTAGGGATGAGTGAGAGTATTATAAACGTAAGAGTAAACAAATATAATCAGAAAGCTCCGAACTGCTAAGCTATCGGGATTTACACGTGTTATTGTGAGTCAACCATAAAATATAGACCATATACTGTTGTGGGATATTTTTTATATAATTTTATGAAGAATATTTCTGTCATACATGATTTCTATGTAGCTTTAACCATTAAGGCTGCACACGCGACGGAAGCTTAAAAAATGAAATAATTTCTCCCGTTTTCCCAACATTTCCCTTCACTGCTCTGCTCCTATTGATTGTAGCGTGATAATAAGTATACTATAACCTGCCCAGGAGTATGAAGAATAATTTTACCAAGTTTCGTTAAAATCCGTCGAGTAGTTTTTGTTTCTATAAGGAACATACAGACAGACAGACAGACAAAAATTTTACTTATTGCATTTTTGGCATCAGTATCGATCACTAATCACCCCCTGATAGTTATTTTGAAAATATATTTCATGTACAGAATTGACCTCTCTACAGATTTATTATAAGTATATAGATATATAGATAGATAGATAGATATAGAAGATAGATATAGATAGATAAATAGAAACTTGAAAGTTGTACTAACATGTTTTATTTGTTTTCATTAGCTAGGTAGTTGTGATAAAAATTGTGTCATTCAATATGCCAAACGATAGGTAAGTAACAATCAGCTGCGCTGATATCCGCGCTACTCGCAGTGGGCGGTCGCGGCGGCGTATCGCTCGCTATTCAGCCGGTGCGGGAAAGGTCATAAGGTCACTGATTGCGGCGCAAGTCTATTTTTAGCTTGTTAGGTTGACTAGGGTTGTCAAAATATTTTATTGTGAAATAATTTAAAAAAATTGTATGAAAGTCTATACCAGCAGTGATCATGCTAATTATTTTACTGTACATTCTACGTATGGTATAGAAGCTAACCCTAAAGGAGAAACCCAACTTCCCATACAGGCCTGGCCCCAGGCCTTTTGTTGAGTTAACATTATGATATTTAAAGCTACCGACATAATATACTATCAATAACATAATAAAGAAAGTTTTAGATTATTTTTCAATCTGAAAACAGATTTATAAATACTTGAAATATGGTAAGAAAAATGAACAGAAAAGTTAGATAGTACTAAGACTATTGAGATTTTTTTGAGAATATTAACTAATGCAAACAGTTCATTAACACATCTTTCATAACTTAGTTTAAAGAAAAATAATAATAATTGGTACACATCCTGTTAATTGATATTGCATAGTGAGATATTGCTGCGACCAGTAGCAATACCACAGTTCATTCATACAACGATCCATCGTTTTTATCGGTGTTCGGTATGAGAGCAAAAGTATCAGATGAAACAGATAATCGAAAGTCCGTATGCGAAAGCAAAGTTAGTATAAAATCACAAGAAACGCAGAAAAATACAACGGGAGCACTCGTAACGCACTTCAAGAAACGAAACAAATGACGGTTGGAGTTTTGTCAATTTTGACAATGTTTATAGTGTGCTGCTGTGATGCCAAAATAAAAATGAAAAATCCAAAATATTTTTCAATTGTTTTTATAAATGTTCTTAAAAAATGTGTAAAAGTGTTTGAATATTCATGTGAAATAATGAAAAGTGTATTTCATTTTTATTTTTGTATGAATTCTTGATGTTTCCAAAACAATAATCACAAAAATGTTAAGTCGCCGTAATCATAGTTCATGCTTTGTTTCACAGGTCCAATATTTTTTTAGCTTTTTTTATGCAAATACAGAATAATTTTATGAATTTTTCAAAATACATTTCGTTTTGTTAACCGAAAAGCCTACGACTGGGATCCTCCTTTTATCTCTCCATTTTGTTACACGTTGTATAGTATTATAAAAGTAAAGACAGTGATTTAAACTTATTAAGTTATTATTATTAAGTTTCATGTCGGAAACAAAATTGATCTCCGATAGTTGAATCAACGTTCACATTCAGCTCAACGCTCATGTAAACTAGTCTATGAATTCAACTAGTTGATGGACTAGTCCACGAACATAAATAGACGGTCTAGTCTCGTCTACGGAAAAGACGTCGACAACCCATCTCTGGACTAGACACCACTCGAGATAAGTTTCTCTTCGGTGAAATTCTCACTGAAAAATTAAATGCTGCTAAATCTATTCAAAAATCTGGTGACTCGTTAAAGAGTCAAAATCATTACAAACAATTAGACCGAAACAATTTTAACAATAGAAACAAAGTAAAAGGAAAGTTAAACACCAGAGCCCTGCATCCCACACAAGTTGCGAGCAGGCTCGATGCGGGGCAATTCCGGTCAGCAGCGATGCGCTCTCCAGCGCCCCGGATGCAGGCGCGCCGCCGCCGCCGCGCCGCGTCGAACTCGCTCGCCGCCGTGAGTCCAGCGCCGCTTTACAAGACCCAACAACCCTATCGCCGCTAGTTCAGGACCAATCTGAGGTACAATACGCTGGTCGTCTTAGATATTATGTTAACAAGTGGGCTAAAATTCGATTCGATTCCTATTAAATTTTCGCAACATGCAGTTTTTCCAAGGAATGCCCAAGAATCTTTAGATTTTGAACGTGCCATACAAAAGTTATTAAGAATAAATACAATTTCTAAATGCGATCATGTTACCGGAGAGTTTGTTTCAAATGTATTTTTAGTACCAAAGCCGAATGGCGAAAAAATATTTATTTTAAATTTAAAAAACCTGAATAAATTTATTACTACATCTCATTTTAAGCTAGAAGATTACCGAACATCTCTAAAACTAATTAGTAAAAACTGTTATATGGCATCCGTAGATTTAAAAGATTCATACTTTTTTATTAGCATTAAATATGTTATGTAGGTTATAAGGAGATTGAATAAGACCACACAGCTGAGCTTAGACTGACTTTATTATCCAGCGTTCTGATGATATATATGTTTGTGAATATAAAACTACCCACAACCCAGGGGGCGTCGACATTGTATGGAGATGGTGCAGACTACATACTGGAGACAGAGTGAAAAAGAAAGAACACAATAAGAGGAAAAGAGCAAGAATGATACCAGTGTAGCCCATGAAAAAAAAATTCAATCGATTGTTCGAATACATCGCAGTATTTTTTTGAGTTTACACTCATTCATATTTTTCTTCAAGAAATCTTCGCTTTTATTAGAAATAACATTAAACGAAAACTTTACTTGACTTCTTCATAATTTTTAAATAATTTAACAAATATTTAAAGGGACCGTATTACATAATCGAATGAATTAGCGAATCGATGTTATTTGAATATAGCAACACAGACATAAAAAGAAATGTCAAAAATTAACGTCTACATCACAATGTGAAAATACTTTTTCGCGATTGCGGTTTTGCGATATTTTTAAATTGTGTTTGTGTTTTAAGTCTTCTTGTGATTTAATCGACTTTGCTCCCCCTGATTGCTTGAAGAAACTCGCGTCAGTGTGAATTTGTATTTTTAAGAAAGAGTGTCAATTTATCCACACTTTTTGTTGTATTACTTTAAACAAAATAAAAGTATCAAAAACGTATTTATTGTTTTACTTATTGTTCATCAAGTTAACCTTATATTTAGCCAGTCGCAATAAAAATAAGCAAACCTTACAGAACTGATGGTATGGTATTTCACCTAACAAGTTTGTAAGTATTTGTTTATTTTTATTCAGACCAGAGCAAGTTGAAATCTCGAAGTCGTTTGAACTGTTTGAAATTCCCGCAATATTAGCTATGTGGACCGTTTTCAGATGGCGTTTAGTCTTAACTTTTAATGTATGAAGTTGTACTTTTTCTCTTGAGTATATGTGTTCTATGCCACAACCCCCTTCTTTACATATACACCGTGAAGTAAAATAATAAATAAATAAAAACTTTATTGCCAGTAAATTAAATACAAATTAATACAGTAAAACAAGTATTACAGTGTAACTTAAAACTAAAGAATACAAAAATTAATACTGTTTTTCACTACTTCCTAAAAAGGGCATGGGCCCTGTAAACTTAGGATAAGTAGAGTGCTTAACCTATAGGTACATTTAACAAATTAAGATTTTCAGATTGTTTATAACAAGTTATATCAATAACAGTAATAAAGTTCACAATTTAAAGTTTTATTTAAATTACATTACTATCAGAAAATGAGATGTTTGAAAAAAGATCTTGTGTGAGTGTGTGTATGTAGTGTTCTACTTATTGTTTGGGAGATGATTGAAACAGTAATTATTGTTGCGTTATTTTATATATTTTTTTTTTTTTGTTTTTCCGCCACAGAAATTTTTTTGGCACCCCCTAAAACAAGCTTTAACCAGTAAAGCAAGCTTTAGCGGGAGGAGGATGAATCCTATTACGGACGAATGGGCATTCTATGAGCTGTTAACCCCAGTGGCTAACGGAAAATAGAATGCCCAGACAGTGTGAAGACTCACTCAGTGAAGCCGAGCATACCCACTAAACATCCCCCTTTACGACCTACCTTAATCCAGGTTCTTGATCATTTATCGGAGCGACAGCCAATTGGAGAGAGAGGCTGCGCAGTGAGCGGCATCCAGACGGCTGCCACCAAAAGGAACTGAAAGTGAGAAAAACAAAGCTAAGATTAGCAGAAATGACAAAGCTGAAACTAAGATATTATCTAGAGTGATCAGACTCACTCTGAGATAGGAATGCTGGAAAGAAGGACTACGTTTAGAAACGTTGAGCTTGCTGGAGTTTCCTGATAAGGGGAGCGAACTTGGTTAGGACCGGAAGAGCACCGTTGAAACCCTCTGGGCTGGCGTCGAGAGCGGCGCCGAAAGCCAGGATCTCGTCGATGGGAGCGAGCTGGATCCAGAACGCCATGCGGTCTTGAGAACCATTTGCATTCTGGCACTGGGAAGCCGATTTGGCGGCCGGTTGCGATTGAGTCGCGACCCGGCTGCGCTGACCTGGAACGATAGAAGTAAAGGCTTTGGGGGCCTTTGAACTGACTGGAGGAGCGTCCGAGCTAGGCTGCGGTCGCTCTCTCCAGTTCTCGATGGGCTTCACGGTAGCCCTGGCAGCACGCGGTGCCTTGGGGCAGCCGCGAAAGTTTGCTGTGTGGCCTGACTGGCCGCACAAGACGCAGGACGGAGCGGTGGGCGATTCGGGAGTGCGAGAGCACTCCTTAGTCCCATGCGGATCTAGGCACTTGACGCACCTAGGGGAAGCAAAACAATTTGCCTCCGCATGACCATACAGCTGGCAGCGGTGGCACTGACCTGGGAAACCGCGCTTGTGTGGAACTTCGACGCGGATGTTGGACAGACCACACACAGTGGGCTTGCCTCTGAAAATGGACTGCCCTTGCGGGCTCTTCGCTAGGATCACTAGCGCAAGTGGGAATTGCTTGCCTCGGCGGCTGTGCATTTTGTGCACAGATCCGACGGGGAAGCCTTGAGAAGACAAGTCCTCTTGGATTTGCTCGTTCGAGAGCTCGAACGGCACGTTCCTGAGGACGGCACGAATCTTACGCTCCTCAGGGAGAGCGTAAGTGTGGTACTCGAGCTTTTGATCAGCAAGAAGCCGAGTAAGATTCCTGAAATCGGGAATGGAATTGACAACGACCTTAATAGAGTCACCCACGTTGGATGCCTTACTATACTGGATTTTGGGATTGTGTCTACCGCAGAGAGCTGAGACCTCGGTCCAGCGGCTCTTGTCCCGTAGAAAGACGGGGGGCGGAGACTTGACTTTCGGCGGAGCCGAATCTGATTGCGACGCAGGCTGTGACGCCGGGATCGCTGAAACAAAAGGCGCAGGAGCAGAAGCCGGTGCAACATTTTGTGGAGCTGGAACAGCGGCTGGAGCAGCTGAAACGGATGGAGATAAAGTCGGAGAAGCATCTTGCTTCTTCTTCTTAGACTTGGACTTTTTGCGAACCTCGGTGAACGGAGCAGGAGATTCTGGAACTAAAGGAGCGGAGTCGGAATCACTACCCGGCGGGGTAGTTTTCCGTTTGCATGCGGTGGAGTCTACCGACATGCAGTTTGAAAAAGAATCGACGTACTCAGAGGGATCTGGAGACGCCGGAGAATCGGTTTGGAACCCCTGAGAAAAGGAGGCGACCTGAGGACGAGCGGACAATTGCTCATGCAAGGACTTGATTTGAGCGATAAGGATACCCTTCTCGCTTTCGAAGTCAGACCTGAGCTGGGCCTGAATGGCTGCGTGTTGTTTTTCCAGTTCTATTTTGTCCCTGGAAAACTTATCGAACTGGGAGGCGATCTGCGAGGCGACCTGCGAGGAGGAAGGACGAGCGGATAATTCCGCCTGCAAGGAGTCGACCTGAGCCCGAAGCTGAGTTTTCTCCTCATTATCGAGACGGCTCAAGCGTTCAGTATTGGATTTGATGTAATTGTTTTCGTCCTTTAGATTACGAATACGACGGCGATTGATTTCACATTGATGCTCGGTACACTCAGGGTGACGAGGCATAATGCTGGGCTGAAAGGAAGTCTATCGAAGACAAACTGCGCTGAAAAAGAAAACGACCTAGTACGGACCTATTGCCGGTGAACGGCGGACGATCAGGCTTCGTTGGCACGGTTACGTATCCACCTGACCAGCGATGCTTCGGCCGGCAGCAGTCGGGTCCGCCCTGAAAAGGGCAGATGAATTAGCCCCGACACCACACAGCCTCCACAAGAGAAAACTTTCCGAAAGAGCTTAGCTTGGCACCTGACCCGCACGAGTGCGGGGGAGGGAACAAGGGCAGCGCAATACGAACACTCGGGAGCGGCCGCAGACACGACCGTTCGGGAGCGAACGCAAACGGGAAGTGATGTGTATTTTATATTATTATACCAGCGATATTTGTACAATTTAGCAACTTCATAACATAACACGATACAAGAGCGAGTAAGCCAGGTCAGAGTTAGTCAGCGTCCGCGGCTCTCGTTACGGTATTGCTGTCTGTTACTACTACCACGCTGTGTGAGCGAGATCTGAGCGAGACAGCATGATGGCTCTCGTGACGGTATTGCTGTCTGTTAGGACTACCACGCTGTGTGAGCGAGATCTGAGCGAGACAGCATGATGGCTCTCGTGACGGTATTGCTGTCTGTTAGGACTACCACGCTGTGTGAGCGAGATCTGAGCGAGACAGCATGATGGCTCTTGTAATGCATAAATAGGACCCGACCGCGCGCGCGCACTTCATTCACTTCCCGTTTGCGTTCGCTCCCGAACGGTCGTGTCTGCGGCCGCTCCCGAGTGTTCGTATTGCGCTGCCCTTGTTCCCTCCCCCACACTCGTGCGGGTCAGGTGCCAAGTTAAGCTCTTTCGGAAAGTTTTCTCTTGTGGAGGCTGTGTGGTGTCGGGGCTAATTCATCTGCCCTTTTCAGGGCGGACCCGACTGCTGCCGGCCGAAGCATCGCTGTTCAGGTGGATACGTAACCGTGCCAACGAAGCCTGATCGTCCGCCGTTCACCGGCAATAGGTCCGTGTTAGGTTGATCTTTCTTTCAGCGCAGTTTGTGTAGTCCTTTCGCCGTTCACCGGCAAGTAGGTTCCTTGTTAGGAATAGGGTTCCTTTCAGAACAGTTCAGGTTCCCAGGGTTCGATGGAAGCCCCCATCGAATCCCCGGTTAGGCCCGGAGGAAAACAAGAACTCCGGGATCTGGCAAATCAGGAATTGCAATCCCAATTTAATCAATTCCAAACCGAAATTCGGGATAGTGTGCAACATATGTTCGCGTTTTTCGCATCAAACCTTCAGGCTCAAATCACGAGCTTCATGGCCACTCATGCCTCCACCGCGTCAGCCCCTCAGGAATCGCTCTCCCCGGCCCAGACCACCGAGGTCCCTCCCGGCCACTCCGCCTTCTCTTTCTTTCCCAACAGATTCTCCGGCGTCCCCAGATGTCGAGTGTGTTGACACTGCGCCAGACTTTATGTCGATTGATTCTTCCGCGTGCAAACGGAAAACTACCCCACCGGCTAGCGATTCCGACTGCGCTCTTTTAGTTCCAGAATCTCCTGCTCCATTCACCGAGGTTCGCAAAAAGTCCAAATCTAAGAAGAAAAAGAAGCAAGATTCTTCTTCGACTCTATCTCCATCCGTTTCAGCTGCTCCAGCCGCTGTTCCTGCTGCGCAAAATGTCGCACCGGCGTCTACTCCTGCGCCTTTTGTTTCAGCGATCCCGGCGTCACAGCCTGCGTCGCAATCAGATTGGGCTCCGCCGAAAGTCAAGTCTCCGCCCAAGTAAACCGTACAGTATGTGTAGGTTTACTAACTCTTCCGTAGCGGGTGATGTATGGAACTTCTGTGTTTTCTGTAGCTTCAGTAGCTATAAAAGCAGGCTTTAGACGATCTAATGTGACGATAGCTTCTCTGTTTTGAATTCGGATCTTGAAATACTTGTCATGCTTTTCTATTACTTCATACGGGCCTTCATATGGTGGTGATAGCGGCTTCCGTGTTGCATCTATACGTATAAATACATGAGTACACGCATCGAGCTGCGTAGGTACGTAGGTATACTGCGATGTATTTGGCGTCTCGCTCTGGCACGTGAATGACGCCATAGTTTCAATGAGTTGTCTTGTAAATTGTGTTTCTTCGGTTTTTGATTTTGTAGGCGTAAAAAAATCTGCTGGCAGCCGTAGCGACGTTCCGTAGACCATTGTAGCAGGGCTGTAGTTGGTTTTTTTATGGATTGTAGCACGTAGGCCTAGTAACACGGTAGGTATTTCTTGTGCCCAGTTCAAACTGCTTCCTCTTGCCATTAAAGCTGCTTTCATTGTGCGATGCCAGCGCTCGACTAAGCCATTAGATTGTGGATGATAGGCTGTAGTTCGTAGTCTTTCTATGCCTAGTTTCTTTAATAAGTTATGAAACAGTTGGGCTTCGAACTGCCGCCCTTGGTCTGTAGTAATACGTAACGGACAGCCAAATCTTGAAATCCATCCGTCGTAGAGGGCCCGCGCGACTGTCTCTGCGCAGATATCTCTTATCGGTATAGCTTCCGGCCAGCGAGTACATCGGTCGATTATGGTTACTAGATACCGATAGTCTTCAGATGGAGTTAGCGGTCCGACAATATCTATGTGTATGTGTTCAAATCTTCTGGATTCTGGAAACCGTGCTAGTGGCGTTACGGTATGTCGATGAATTTTCGAGCGCTGACAGGCTAAGCAGGCTTGCGTCCATAATGATATATCTTTATTCATGCTTGGCCAGAAGTATTTTTCGGTTATTATTTTTCTTGTTGCACGAACGCCTGGATGGTTAATGTCGTGTAATGCGTTGTATGCAATTAGACGAAAGGCTTGAGGTAAGTATGGACGTGGATTGCTTGTTGAATTTTCACAGTATATAGGATGCTTCGAGCCTGGCAGATATATTTGATTGAAACGAAGATTAGGTTTGTTTTTCAATATTTTTAACTCTTCATCTTCGGCTTGTTTTTGAGATAATTTATCGAAGTCAATTACCGAGGGACAGTCGATCGTAGATATGCGAGAAAGTGCGTCAGCTACTATGTTTTCTTTTGCATTTATATATACGATTTGCGTGCAAAATTGACTGATATAGTGCAGTTGTCTCTCTCTTCTTGGTGTGTCGCTCGATGTAGCCGATTTTTTCAAGGCGTATGTAAGTGGCTTGTGATCGGTTAGGACGATGACGTCATTGCCTTCGATTAGTCTCCTGAAGTGTTTGACAGCCATGTAGATTGCTAATAACTCGCGATCGTACACGCTGTATCGCTTCTGTGTATCACTTAACTTTTTCGAAAAAAATGATAGTGGCTTCCAGGAATGGTCGATCTTTTGGTGCAGTGCGGCGCCAACGCTGACGTCAGATGCGTCGGTCATGATGGATAGTGTAGCGCCTGGTAGAGGATGCGTAAGCATGGTAACATTCGAGATGCTTTGGCGGCATTTCTCAAATGCTTCGGTTGCGGCTTCTGTCCATATAATCATCGTCTTGTCATTCTTCTTTTTATTGTGAAGCATTTCGTTAAGTTTTATTTGAAGTTTTGCTTGATTAGGGAGACAGTCATGATAGAAGTTAAGCATGCCGAGAAATCGACGAAGATCTTGGATATTCTTTGGCTTCGGATAGTTAAGTATAGCTTGTACTTTTTCTAGTGTTGGCTTGATCCCATCGCTTGTGACTTCATAACCGAGAAAATCGAGTTTTTGTTCGCCAAATATGCATTTTTCTATGTTGATTCCAATGCCGTAGTCGCTGAGTCGCTTAATCACGACACGGAGGTGCTCGGCGTGCTTCTTATCGTCTTCTGAGTACAAAATAAGATCATCGACAAAACAGTAGCAGCAGTAATCGAGGCCTAGGAGTACCTCATGCATAAACCTCTGAAATGTTTGAGGCGCGTTCCTTAGTCCGAATGTCATTCGTTTAAATTCGAACAAACCAAAGGGAGTTGTTATAGCGGTCTTCTCAATATCTTCTTTAGCCATGGGTACCCAAAAAAATGCTTTTTTCAAATCTATTTTTGAAAATATCTTCTTGCCGTGTATTTGATAGGTGAAATCTTGAATGCGCGGAATTGGGTAGCGATCTGGCAAGGTAACGGCGTTTAAACGGCGGTAGTCTCCACACACTCTTAGTGATCCATCTTTCTTTTTAATGACGTGCATGGGGCTCGCCCATGGGCTTTTTGAAGGTTGACAGATGCCCATCTCCATCATGGCTTGAAATTCTGCTTTGGCGGCTTTGAATTTATCAGGCGGCAGCGGGCGAGGGCGGGCGAATAGCGGCGGTCCGGTTGTGTCGATGTGATGCTTTACGTTGTGTTTGATTGGTGTCTTCGGCGTCAATGGTTTCAATAACTCGGAGAATTCTTGCAATAGGTTGTAGTATTTGTGGTTACGATCGAGAAGTGATATTGTTGTAACTTGGTCAGTTACGAAGTCCATTGTGTCGATTGATAGTTCAGTTAGGCTATCGACCAGTCGCTTGCGATGTAGGTCGACCAGTAGTTGATGGTAGCGAAGAAAGTCAGCCCCCAATATCGAAGTCTTGACGTCGGCTATGATAAAATTCCACTTGAAGTTTCTTCTTAGGCCTAAATTCAACTGCAGCGCCTTCTCTCCGTAGGTTTTGATTGCTGTATTATTTGCGGCGAACAGTTGATAAGTCGACGTAGTCGGTAGTTGCTTGTTTTTTACGGCTAGTACCGATACGTCCGCGCCGGTATCGACTAAAAAGAGTTCTTGAGTGTTGCAGTCTCTAACACATAGGCGGTTACTTCGCTTCAGTACACCGACTTCCGCCACAGTCGATGTAGTCTTTAGTTTTCCTGTCTCTTCGTATTTTTCATGCATTGTGGTTCACATCTCTTCGCTCTTTCGCCAAATTTTCGATGATAATAGCAGACCCAATCAATATCACCGGGTTTTTTTTCATCGTACGCTCTTGGTCTCGATCTTGATCTTGAGCGATCGTAATAGTGACGACGATAAGGACGGCGATATCTGTGTGTCGCACTTTGTCGAAGTTCCGCGATCTCCATTGAAAGCTTCTCCATTTGCTTAGTCAATGTTTGAAAAAAAATATCTTGAGCTGTTGTTGATGATGACGAGGGTGTTTCGGTGCTGACTGCTGCAATAGTTCTGCCCGTGTGCTCCATCATCTTATCTGCCATGTTTGCCAAAGTATCTAAGCTTGATTCCGTGCTTACAGATAACACAGCTCTGACTTGCGGTGGTAGGTGTCCCATCCATAGAACTTTGAGTGCGTCATCCCGCACCTTGGGCTGCGCGCGCCAGAAGGGTGGAATTCTTGCTTGCAGTGAAATAGTAGCGACTCCGGGTTTCGTAGTATGGCTTGCTGCTGCGTCTTGGTATTCTTCCATTTTGTTCACGTCGGGTTCACCACTGTAGTGTTCTACTTATTGTTTGGGAGATGATTGAAACAGTAATTATTGTTGCGTTATTTTATATATATATTTTTTTTTTTTTCCGCCAAGGAAAGTCGTTTGGCACCCACTAAAACCAGCTTTAACCAGTAAAGCTAGCTTTAGCGGGAGGAGGATGAATCCTATTACGGACGAATGGGCATTCTATAAGCTGTTAACCCCAGTGGCTAACGGAAAATAGAATGCCCAGACAGTGTGGAGACTCACTCAGTGAAGCCGAGCATACCCACTAAACATCCCCCTTTACTGACTCACCTTGATTGAGGCCATTAGTCTTCATCGGAGCGACAGCCAATTGGAGAGAGAGGCTGCGCAGTGAGCGGCATCCAGACGGCTGCCACCAAAAGGAACTGAAAGTGAGAAAAAAAACAAAGCTAAGATTAGCAGAAATGACAAAGCTGAAACTAAGATATTATCTAGAGTGATCAGACTCACTCTGAGATAGGAATGCTGGAAAGAAGGACTACGTTTAGAAACGTTGAGCTTGCTGGAGTTTCCTGATAAGGGGAGCGAACTTGGTTAGGACCGGAAGAGCACCGTTGAAACCCTCTGGGCTGGCTTCGAGAGCGGCGCCGAAAGCCAGGATCTCGTCGATGGGAGCGAGCTGGATCCAGAACGCCATGCGGTCTTGAGAACCATTTGCGTTCTGGCACTGGGAAGCCGATTTGGCGGCCGGTTGCGATTGAGTCGCGACCCGGCTGCGCTGACCTGGAACGATAGAAGTCAAGGCCTTAGGGGCCTTTGAACTGACTGAAGGGGCGTCCGAGCTAGGCTGCGGTCGCTCTCTCCAGTTCTCGATGGGCTTCACGGTAGCCCTGGCAGCACGCGGTGCTTTGGGGCAGCCGCGAAAGTTTGCTGTGTGGCCTGACTGGCCGCACAAGACGCAGGACGGAGCGGTGGGCGATTCGGGAGTGCGAGAGCACTCCTTAGTCCCATGCGGATCTAGGCACTTGACGCACCTAGGGGAAGCATGACAATTTGTCGCCGCATGACCATACAATTGGCAGCGGTGGCACTGACCTGGAAAACCACGCTTGTGTGGTACCTCGACGCGGATGTTGGAGAGACCGCACACGGTGAGCTTGCCTCTGAAAATGGACTGCCCTTGCGGGCTCCTCGCTAGGATTACTAGCGCTAGTGGGAACTGCTTGCCTCGGCGGCTGTGCATTTTGTGCACAGATTCGACGGGGAAGCCTTGAGAAGACAAGTCCTCTTGGATTTGCTCGTTCGAGAGCTCGAACGGCACGTTCCTGAGGACGGCACGAATCTTACGCTCCTCAGGGAGAGCGTAAGTGTGGTACTCGAGCTTTTGATCAGCAAGAAGCCGAGTAAGATTCCTAAGAAATCGGGAATGGAATTGACAACGACCTTAATAGAGTCACCCACGTTGGATGCCTTACTATACTGGATCTTGGGATTGTGTCTACCGCAGAGAGCTGAGACCTCGGTCCAGCGGCTCTTGTCCCGTAGAAAGACGGGAGGCGGAGACTTGACTTTCGGCGGAGCCGAATCTGATTGCGACGCAGGCTGTGACGCCGGGATCGCTGAAACAAAAGGCGCAGGAGCAGACGCCGGTGCGACATTTTGCGGAGCAGGAAGAGGGGCTGGAGCAGCTGAAACGGATGGAGATAAAGTCGAAGAAGCCTCTTTCTTCTTCTTCTTTGATTTGGATTTTTTGCGAACCTCGGTGAACGGAGCAGGAGATTCTGGAACAATTGGAGTGGAATCAGTGTCACTACCCGGCGGGGTAGTTTTCCGTTTGCATGCGGTGGAGTCTACCGACATGAAATCTAACATAGTATCAGCATGCTCGACATCTGGGGACGCCGGAGAATCTGTTGGGAAACTAAGAGAAGGCGGAGTGGCCGGGAGAGACGCGGTGGAGGCCTGAGTGGCCGGGAGGGTCGCGGGTTGGACCTGAGAAATTGATGCCTGATGTGTCAAGAACTTCAACATCATATCTTCGAGCTGACTGAATTGATTGGACTGGGTGATGAAAGCTTCGGAAAAGCTTTGGGAAAGCTGAGAAAGCTGAATTACCTGCTCCTGAAGATTGAAGAAATCTTCAGGGCTAAACGCCCTGGATTCGATGGGGGCATCCATCAAACCCTGGGAACCTGAACTGTTCTGAAAGGAAGCCTATTCCTAACAAGGAACCTACTTGCCGGTGAACGGCGAATTGGCTGCACAAACTGCGCTGAAAAAGAAAACGACCTAGTACGGACCTATTGCCGGTGAACGGCGGACGATCAGGCTTAGTTGTCACGGTTACGTATCCACCTGACCAGCGATGCTTCGGCCGGCAGCAGTCGGGTCCGCCCTGAAAAGGGCAGATGAATTAGCCCCGACACCACACAGCCTCCACAAGAGAAAACTTTCCGAAAGAGCTTAACTTGGCACCTGACCCGCACGAGTGCGGGGGAGGGAACAAGGGCAGCGCAATACGAACACTCGGGAGCGGCCGCAGACACGACCGTTCGGGAGCGAACGCAAACGGGAAGTGTATTTTATATTTTTTTTTTTTTTTTTGTTTTTCCGCCACAGAAGACAACCCCTCAGAGCACCCGCAGGCCTATTGACCGTACGAGAGCTCACTGAGAGGAGGAGGAGAATACGTCAGAAGTACGAAGGGGCACTTGCCAGGGGGTATTAGTCCCCGGCCAGATGACACCCAACAGTGTGAGACTTCTACTCACTAAACTCCCCCTTAATGATCTTTTGTCTTTCTACAGACAATCGACCGAAGAAATGAGCGACAGCCAGTTGGTGGTGCAGGCTGCGCGTAGAATTTTTATAAGAAGCACAACGTGCTGAATCGACTACTTACATCAGCTATGAGCTGGCAGACAGGAGATTGTCCAGATCAGAAGAGAGCTGGTTTGGAGGATCCGAGAGAACGTCCTTGGGCCTACGACAGGAGCGTTTGAAACATTTTGGATTGGGTTGGTACCCGACAGTCGCACGAACTAGCCTATTTGGATGATTTTCGCACCGTTGAAAGTGGGATACGGATAGGGACTTAAGGTATTGCTGGATGGTAGGGAGTTTGAGGTCCCTGTGTAAGTCCGCGTTCCTAACATAGTACGGGGCGTTTGTGGCCCTTCGACAGAAGTTATTTTGAACTACTTGGAGTTTGTAGAGCAAACGAGGCTTGGCGTGGGCAAATACGGGACCGGCGTACGTCATGACTGGTCTGATACAGACCTTGTATAGGGTACATTTATTGCGCAGTGACATTTTACTGAGGCGACCTATCATGCTATTGAGTCGGCTGAGGTAGAATTTAGCCAGTTTGGTTACCCTGGTGATATGGGGTTCGAACGATAGCGTCCTATCGAGTGTGACGCCGAGATATTTGACCGTAGCTTGCCACGGTATGGGGACTCCACGCATGCGGACGCAAGGGTCGGACGCGGCCGCCCTTCGACGTTCTTTGTGAGTGAAGCAAATCGCCGAGCTTTTGTCGGGGTTTACTTCAATACGCCACTTCGAGAACCAGGCGCTGAGGTTGTTGACAGCCTTTTGTAGCTTTCTAACTATTGTTGACATTTCGCGACCGCGATAGTAGAGAGCAGTGTCGTCGGCAAAGAGGGCGAGTTGGACACCTTCGGATGGTTTGGGGATGTCGTTAGTGTATACCGAGTATAGTAACGGCGCGAGGACGGAGCCTTGAGGGACTCCGGCTTTTAGCGGATGGGGGGACGAAAGCGTGCCTTCGAATCTAAAGCGGAAGGTGCGATTTCTGAGATATGACGAAATTATACGGACTAACCTATCTGGGAGACCTATACCGTATAATTTGTGTACTAAGCCTGCGTGCCAGACCTTGTCGAAGGCCTTGGCTACGTCGAAGAAGACGGCGCCAGTTTTGAGGCGTCCAGGGTAGAAGCCGGAGAGAGCGTGCTCGGTGATACGTTGAACCTGCTGAGGGCAGGAGTGTTGAGCGCGGAAGCCGAATTGTTCGGCTATGATTAGGGGATCACCGTCTATAGGAAATAGGTGATTTTTGATACGCGTGAGTATGATACGTTCGAAGTTTTTACCCAGAGCCTTGAGGAGGCTGATGGGTCGATGGTTGGATGGGATATGATGGGGTTTCCCAGGTTTGGGGATGCCTATAACGATTGCCTCTTTCCAAGCTTTTGGAAAGTGACTAAGATCAAGGCAGGCGTTATAGAGTATTGCCAGAATGGCAAGAATCTGATGGGGGAGGTGCTTGAGCGCCTGGTTAGAGATACCATCCGCCCCCGGTGCTTTTTTAGCATGTAGGCGTTTGATATGAAGGCGAATCTCGTCTTCGGAGACCTTGACGGGTTCGCTGGTCGGGGGTAGGGAGTCCTTGAAGAGGACGTCGTCTTCTACCGCCTTTAGATGGGCGGGGTCGACGGGTTGGGAGCTGGGGGAGCATTGAGCGGCAATACTGTCGGCGAACGTTTCAGCCTTTTCATCATCTTCAAAGGCTAAGGTGCCGTCTGGGCGGACCAGGGGAGGGACGTGGGAGACTGTGTCTATGCGAAGGCAGCGTGCCATTCTATAATAGGCCGTATGAGATGGAGTTATGTTTTCCATAAGCTCGTTAGCTTGAAGTTCTCTGTATTCCGCGAGGGATTTTTTGACTTTCCGCTGATGTTGATTTGCCGTTAACCTATTCTCGGGTGTTGGATAGCGCCTGGCCCAGCGAAGTGCAACGTTTTTTTGTTTGATTAAAGCGAGGATGTGAGGAGGGAGTTTGGGTTTGGGAACCGGAACGGTTTTTTCGTTTTCACTGATGGCATTGGTGATGGCATCGGTGATAACGTCAACCGCACTGTCAATCCTGTCGGGGCTATTGAAATAGTCCGGAGGGAAGGCCAGTGGTGAGTCGGGAGCGCCAGAGAGAGTGGCAAGAGATTTCGTAAACCCTTTCCAGTTGGTAAAGGTTTTCGAAGAAGGGGTTGGATCGGAAAGACTGCCTAAAGTTAGGCGTACGGGGCGATGATCAGAGCCGAGGTCGTCGAGCGAATCAATAGAGCGTAGGTCTAGAGAGACGTTTTTGACCATGGCGAAGTCTAGGATATCTGGAGGATGATTAGGATTGGCAGGATAGTGGGTGGGAGAGTTTGGACATAAGATATCAATATCTATGTTCAGTGACTCTAGGATCTCGTCGAGTTTGGTGCCATTACTGTTGATTGAGTAGCACCCCCAGTCAGTATGTTTGCAGTTAAAATCTCCAAACATAATGACCGATTGGCCTAACCCCAGTATGGCCTCAAAGTCGCTGCGAAGGGGAGGCTTCTCCCTATCGCTGGGAAGGTAGATTGAAGCAATGATGATGGAGGGGTGGCCTGTGATAGCTACCTTGCATACCGTTGCTTCGAGGTTAATGAGAGGAGGAGTAGGGATTTGGATACAATGGAGACCACGCTTGTAGTAAATGGCAGTGCCGCCGCGATCAGCGTCGACTCTGTCATTCCGTACCAGCGAGTATTTGGGAATTGAGAGTCCTCTGCGGTGCTTGGGTTTGAGCCAAGTTTCCTGGACTAGAAAGAGGTCAAAGTCGTGCTTTTGAAGAAAGAGTTTGACTTCGAGATGGCTGGAATGGAGGGAACGCGCGTTAAAGGAGCCGAGGGTTAAGCCCTTTGGTTTGTTCTTGGAGCGACCAGACGTGGTTGTGGAAGCACGGGGGACACTATTATTTACCGCCATTGAGAAGGTTCCTAATGTGTTGAATGACGGGCGCGTGTTTGGCGATGATCTGGATGACATGGATATCATTCTTAGCTGTCGCGAGGTCAGCGTCTATGGCTAAGTATGCGCCGAGATCTGCGAAATCGAGGAGGGCCGCTAGGCTTATTTGGGCCTTTGCCTGAGGAGGACGGTAAGGAGGTAGATTCGGAGGTAAGACAGGCTTGCCCCAAGCGGGTGAAGCCAGCATTGGGGCGGGTGTGGCCTGAGGGGCCTTTTGGGATGTCGGAGGGACGCTGACGGAGGGTTGCGGAGGGGCGGGCTTTTTAGGCACGGCCGCCGACGGTAGTTTGGGCTTCGGAGCCCTGGGACAGCCGCGGTAGTTGGCTGTGTGGCCCGAGTTGCCACACAATACGCAAGCCGGGTCGGTGGGGGTGTCGCGAGTGCGGGTGCAATCGCGAGTCGCGTGTGGTACCAGGCACTTGACACACCTGGGGTCTGCTCTACAGTTTGCCGAGGCGTGGCCATAGACTTGGCAGCGGTGGCATTGGGCTGGGAAACCGGTTTTGCGCGGGCCTTCCACGCGGATTTTGATGTGACATACGTCTTGGAGATCACGAAAGATGCTCTTCCCCTTTGGGGAGTTTTCCAAAATAACTAGGGCTAGAGGGAATTTTTTACCGGTGCTGGATTGAATTTTGTGAACGGCTGTTACCGGGAAGCCTTGGGTTGTGAGACTATCTTTGATGTCTTGGTTTTCGATTTCATAAGGGACGCCCCTAAGTATCGCGCGAACTTTGCGCTCTTCCGGGAGAGCGTACGTGTGGTATTGGTATTTACCGTTGGAAAGGAGTTTTGTTAGGGCACGGAAGTCGTTGACCGACGAGACTTCAACTTTAAGGTATTCGCCGACGTTGGTTGCTTTGTTGTAGCTAATTTTTGGGTTGCTTGTATCGCATTTTTTGGAGATATCGGACCACTTATTTTTGTCTTTTATGAAGACAGGTGGGGGTTTTATTTTCGCGGATGAAGGTTCGGGTGCGGGGGCCGTGTTATTAGGGACTGCTGTTTTTCTCTTTGGAGAGTTTGGGGTTGGAGAGGCCTCTGGAGATCGGGGGGAGGATTCGTCATTGTGACGTTGTTTTTTGTTTTTTTGTTTTTTGCGCGAGGCGGAAAGCCAGTCGTTGCCGGTGTCTGGGGCGAGGCTAGGCCTGGGATACGTTTCTTCTTCACTATCCGAAACATGAGGGGACGCGATCGACATCCGGTCGATTTCCGAGTCCGAGGCATCCTGAGTAGTAGGAGCCGCGGGAGCCTGGGTGTCGGGGGACGCGGGGGAGTCGCCAAATACCACGGGGAGTTGCGACAGTGGTAAGGACTGCGAGGCTTGGGTGAGGTCCAGAAGGGACTGTTTGTGATCGCGAGGTGGACAACGTGCTTTTATGCGGGAGTTGCGTTTGCGAGCTTTTGATGAGGTGTTTGACACCACTGAAGGTGATGGATTGGGATATGGTGCGGCGTTGGACCGGGGGTCGTGGCGAGACTGGGAGCGCGACACCGAGCGACTCGAGGCCTGAGTGGCCGGGAGGGACGCGGGGGGGACTTCGGTGGTCTGGGGTGGTGAGGCCTGAGGGGCCAGGGAGAGCGGTGCCTGAGGGGCCGACGCGGTGGAGGCCTGGGTGGCCGCGAGTGATGCGATTTGCTGACTTATTAACGCGAGCGTTTGTTGTATTTCGGTTTGGAATTGATGGAATTGAATCTGACTCTGACTTACCGCATCCCGGAGTTCTTGAACTTCTCCGGGCCTAGCCCTGGATTCGATGGGGGCCTCCATCGAATCCGGGGAACCTAACCTACTCTGAAAAAGAGCCCTAATCCTAGCTGGGGGGGGCCTACGTGCCGGTGAACGGCGAAGTGGCTGCACAAACTGCGCTGAAAAAAAGATCAACCTAACACGGACCTATTACCGATGAACGGCGGACGATCAGGCTTAGTTGTCACGGTTACGTATCCACCTGATCAGCGATGCTTCGGTTGGCAGTAGATGACTACCTTGAAAGGGTAGAGAGTCCACTCAACTTCCGCAGGGAACTTTCCGAAAAGAGCTTGACTTGAGACCTTACTCGCACGAATGCGGGAGAGGGAACAAGGAAAGCGCAGTACGAACACTCGAGAGCGGCCGCAGACACGACCGTTCGGGAGCGAACGCAAACGGGAAGTGTATATTTTATATTATTATACCAGCGATATTTGTACAATTTAGCAACTTCATAACATAACACGATACAAGAGCGAGTAAGCCAGGTCAGAGTTAGTCAGCGTCCGCGGCTCTCGTTACGGTATTGCTGTCTGTTACTACTACCACGCTGTGTGAGCGAGATCTGAGCGAGACAGCATGATGGCTCTCGTGACGGTATTGCTGTCTGTTAGGACTACCACGCTGTGTGAGCGAGATAGCATGATGGCTCTTGTAATGCATAAATAGGACCCGACCGCGCGCGCGCACTTCTCACTTCCCGTTTGCGTTCGCTCCCGAACGGTCGTGTTTGCGGCCGCTCCCGAGTGTTCGTACTGCGCTTTCCTTGTTCCCTCTCCCGCATTCGTGCGAGTAAGGCCTCAAGTCAAGCTCTTTTCGGAAAGTTCTCTGCGGAAGTTGAGTGGACTCTCTGCCCTTTCAAGGTAGTCATCCACTGCCAACCGAAGCATCGCTGATCAGGTGGATACGTAACCGTGACAACTAAGCCTGATCGTCCGCCGTTCATCGGTAATAGGTCCGTGTTAGGTTGATCTTTTTTTCAGCGCAGTTTGTGCAGCCACTTCGCCGTTCACCGGCACGTAGGCCCCCACCCAGTTAGGATAGGATTCTTTTTCAGAGTAGGTTAGGTTCCCCGGGTTCGATGGAGTCCTCCGTCGAATCCAGGGTTAGGCCCGACGCGGTGGAAGAGCCTCGGGCTGAGGTAAGTCAGTCATGCGAATTCCGATTCCAACAAATTCAGCTCCAAATACAACAAATATTCACGTTAATTCAGAGTTTCGCATCAGCCCCTCAGAATTTACCCGCGATCCTCCCGGCCCTTCAGGCCTCACATCCCCAGACTACTGAGGTCCCTTCCGCGTCCCTCCCGGCCACTCAGGCCTCGAGTCGCTCGGAGTCGCGCTCCCAGTCTCGCCACGACCCCCGGTCCAACGCCGCACCATATCCCAATCCATCACCTTCAGTGGTGTCAAACACCTCATCAAAAGCTCGCAAACGCAACTCCCGCATAAAAGCACGTTGTCCAACTCGCGATCCCAAACAGTCCCTTCTGGACCTCACCCAAGCCTCGCAGTCCTTACCATTGTCGCAACTCCCCGTGGTATTTGGCGACTCCCCCGCGTCCCCCGACACCCAGGCTCCCGCGGCTCCTACTACTCAGGATGCCTCGGACTCGGAAATCGACCGGATGTCGATCGCGTCCCCTCATGTTTCGGACAGTGAAGAAGAAACGTATCCCAGGCCTAGCCTCGCCCCAGACACCGGCAACGAATGGCTTTCCGCCTCGCGCAAAAAACAAAAAAACAAAAAACAACGTCACAATGACGAATCCTCCCCCCGATCTCCAGAGGCCTCTCCAACCCCAAACTCTCCAAAGAGAAAAACAGCAGACTTATTTCAAATGTATCTAAATACTTACGAAATAAAGAATTTTTGAGTTTGAGTTTTGAGTTTGAGTTTGAGTTTGGGTCCGACATCTCCAAAAAATGCGATACAAGCAACCCAAAAATTAGCTACAACAAAGCAACCAACGTCGGCGAATACCTTAAAGTTGAAGTCTCGTCGGTCAACGACTTCCGTGCCCTAATAAAACTCCTTTCCGACGGTAAATACCAATACCACACGTACGCTCTCCCGGAAGAGCGCAAAGTTCGCGCGATTCTTAGGGGCGTCCCTTATGAAATCGAAAACCAAGACATCAAAGATAGTCTCACAACCCAAGGCTTCCCGGTAACAGCCGTTCACAAAATTCAATCCAGCACCGGAAAAAAATTCCCTCTAGCCCTAGTTATTTTGGAAAACTCCCCAAAGGGGAAGAGCATCTTTCGTGATCTCCAAGACGTATGTCACATCAAAATCCGCGTGGAAGGCCCGCGCAAAACCGGTTTCCCAGCCCAATGCCACCGCTGCCAAGTCTATGGCCACGCCTCGGCCAATTGTCGTGCAGACCCCAGGTGTGTCAAGTGCCTGGTACCACACGCAACTCGCGATTGCACCCGCACTCGCGACACCCCCACCGACCCGGCTTGCGTATTGTGTGGCAACTCGGGCCACACAGCCAACTACCGCGGCTGTCCCAGGGCTCCGAAGCCCCAACTACCGTCGGCGGCCGTGCCTAAAAAGCCCGCCCCTCCGCAACCCTCCGTCAGCGTCCCTCCGACATCCCAAAAGGCCCCTCAGGCCAACGCCTCTCCTCTGTTAGCACCGGCCTGGCGCAAGGCCACCCCAATATCAGCACCCGCTAGGGCACCCACTCAACCCGCCCTCCAAACCCAACTCAATCTAGATAACCTCCTTAGCTTTGCTAGTCTCGACACCTATCTAGCCATCGATGCCGAGCTAGCCGCGATCACCACGACCAAAGGGAGAGGCAACCCCATAAGGGCCGTCACCCAAACCCTTAGCAAATACGCACCCGTCATCAAACATATCGAAAAACTCCTCAATGGCGGTAAACAATAGTGTCCCCCGTGCTCCCACAACTACGTCTGGTCGCTCCAAGACCAAACCTAAGGGCTTAACCCTCGGGTCATTTAACGCGCGTTCACTCTGTTCCAGTCATCTCGAAGTCAAACTCTTTCTTCAAAAGCACGATTTCGACCTCTTTCTAGTCCAGGAAACCTGGCTCAAACCCAAGAACCGCAGAGGATTCTCCATTCCCAAATACTCGCTGGTAAGGAATGACAGAGTCGACGCTGATCGCGGCGGCACTGCCATTTACTACAAGCGTGGTCTATATTGTATCCAAATCCCTACTCCTCCTCTCATTAACCTCGAAGCAACGGTATGCAAGGTAGCCATCACAGGCCACCCCTCCATCATCATTGCTTCCATCTACCTTCCTAGCGATAGGGAGAAGCCTCCCCTTCGCAGCGACTTTGAGGCCATACTGGGGTTGGGCCAATCCGTCATTATGTTTGGAGATTTTAACTGCAAACATACTGACTGGGGGTGCTACTCAATCAACAGTAACGGCACCAAACTCAACGAGATCCTAGAGTCACTGAACATAGATATTGATATCTTATGTCCAAACTCTCCCACCCACTATCCTGCCAATCCTAACCATCCTCCAGATATCCTAGACTTCGCCATGGTCAAAAACGTCTCTCTAGACCTACGCTCTATTGATTCGCTCGACGACCTCGGCTCTGATCATCGCCCCGTACGCCTAACTTTAGGCAGTCTTTCCGATCCAACCCCTTCTTCGAAAACCTTTACCAACTGGAAAGGGTTTACTGGAAGGGTTCACCACTGGCCTTCCCTCCGGACTACTTCAATAGTCCCGACAGGATTGACAGTGCGGTTGACGTTATCACCGATGCCATCACCAATGCCATCAGTGAAAACGAAAAAACCGTTCCGGTTCCCAAACCCAAACTCCCTCCTCACATCCTCGCTTTAATCAAACAAAAAAACGTTGCACTTCGCTGGGCTAGGCGCTATCCAACACCCGAGAATAGGTTAACGGCAAATCAACTTCAGCGGAAAGTCAAAAAGTCCCTCGCGGAATACAGAGAACTTCAAGCTAACGAGCTTATGGAAAACATAACTCCATCTCACACGGCTTATTATAGAATGGCACGCTGCCTTCGTATAGACACAGTCTCCCACGTCCCTCCCCTGGTCCGCCCGGACGGCACCTTAGCCTTTGAAGATGATGAAAAGGCCGAAACGTTCGCCGACAGCATTGCCGCTCAATGCTCCCCCAGCTCCCAACCCGTCGACCCCGCCCATCTAAAGGCGGTAGAAGACGACGTCCTCTTCAAGGACTCCTTACCCCCGACCAGCGAACCCGTCAAGGTCTCCGAAGACGAGATTCGCCTTCATATCAAACGCCTCCATGCTAAAAAAGCACCGGGGGCGGATGGTATCTCTAACCAGGCGCTCAAGCACCTCCCCCATCAGATTCTTGCCATTCTGGCAATACTCTATAACGCCTGCCTTGATCTTAGTCACTTTCCAAAAGCTTGGAAAGAGGCAATCGTTATAGGCATCCCCAAACCTGGGAAACCCCATCATATCCCATCCAACCATCGACCCATCAGCCTCCTCAAGGCTCTGGGTAAAAACTTCGAACGTATCATACTCACGCGTATCAAAAATCACCTATTTCCTATAGACGGTGATCCCCTAATCATAGCCGAACAATTCGGCTTCCGCGCTCAACACTCCTGCCCTCAGCAGGTTCAACGTATCACCGAACACGCTCTCTCCGGCTTCTACCCTGGACGCCTCAAAACTGGCGCCGTCTTCTTCGACGTAGCCAAGGCCTTCGACAAGGTCTGGCACGCAGGCTTAGTACACAAATTATACGGTATAGGTCTCCCAGATAGGTTAGTCCGTATAATTTCGTCATATCTCAGAAATCGCACGTTCCGCTTTAGATTCGAAGGCACGCTTTCGTCCCCCCATCCGCTAAAAGCCGGAGTCCCTCAAGGCTCCGTCCTCGCGCCGTTACTATACTCGGTATACACTAACGACATCCCCAAACCATCCGAAGGTGTCCAACTCGCCCTCTTTGCCGACGACACTGCTCTCTACTATCGCGGTCGCGAAATGTCAACAATAGTTAGAAAGCTACAAAAGGCTGTTAACAACCTCAGCGCCTGGTTCTCGAAGTGGCGTATTGAAGTAAACCCCGACAAAAGCTCGGCGATTTGCTTCACTCACAAAGAACGTCGAAGGGCGGCCGCGTCCGACCCTTGCGTCCGCATGCGTGGAGTCCCCATTCCGTGGCAAGCTACGGTCAAATATCTCGGCGTCACACTCGATAGGACGCTATCGTTCGAACCCCATATCACCAGGGTAACCAAACTGGCTAAATTCTACCTCAGCCGACTCAATAGCATGATAGGTCGCCTCAGTAAAATGTCACTGCGCAATAAATGTACCCTATACAAGGTCTGTATCAGACCAGTCATGACGTACGCCGGTCCCGTATTTGCCCACGCCAAGCCTCGTTTGCTCTACAAACTCCAAGTAGTTCAAAATAACTTCTGTCGGAGGGCCACAAACGCCCCGTACTATGTTAGGAACGCGGACTTACACAGGGACCTCAAACTCCCCACCATCCAGCAATACCTTAAGTCCCTATCCGTATCCCACTTCCAACGGTGCGAAAATCATCCAAATAGGCTAGTTCGTGCGACTGTCGGGTACCAACCCAATCCAAAATGTTTCAAACGCTCTTGTCGTAGGCCCAAGGACGTTCTCTCGGATCCTCCAAACCAGCTCTCTTCTGATCTGGACAATCTCCTGTCTGCCAGCTCATAGCTGATGTAAGTAGTCGATTCAGCACGTTGTGCTTCTTATAAATTTTTCTACGCGCAGCCTGCACCACCAACTGGCTGTCGCTCATTTCTTCGGTCGATTGTCTGTAGAAAGACAAAAGATCATTAAGGGGGAGTTTAGTGAGTAGAAGTCTCACACTGTTGGGTGTCATCTGGCCGGGGACTAATACCCCCTGGCAAGTGCCCCTTCGTACTTCTGACGTATTCTCCTCCTCCTCTCAGTGAGCTCTCGTACGGTCAATAGGCCTGCGGGTGCTCTGAGGGGTTGTCTTCTGTGGCGGAAAAACAAAAAAAAAAAAAAGCGCGCACTTCAGTAAGCGCCTAGCGGCGGTGCAGGCCGGTCGACTCAGGAGCTGCGTGCCACGATGCTATGTATGTCCCACATGTATATTGTGTGTGAGTGTGTGTATATGTGTATGCGGGAGTAGAATTGCATGTGTGGGAGTAATACATATTTGTTCAGAGTGGACTTAGTAATAGTTTTTAAAGTGAATTTAGTGAGAGTATGAAATAGGCAATTACATTCATAATACATACTTACACAAATCAAGAATAGGTATACAAAATATGTTAATAAATCTATATTTACTGAATAAAAATTATTATGGATTACTAATTACTACTCTAGCGGTGATAGAACTGATTCAGTCTGCTCATAGTTTAGGTTTTGAAGCCAGTTAATAATGATTTCTTTACAATGAAAACTTTTCAATGCATATATTTTAAGACGTTTATTAATATAATTATAGAGATACGGTCCCAAGAATGGGTAAAATCTATTAATGAATTTGGTATTAAATATATCTTTGTTACAAATGATGTCAGCCTTTCTTTTGGCAAGCAGTTTTGTATCATAACCTATATGTTTATGCTGTCGCAAGGTTAACGACAGTATAAATAATTGCCTGATCGAAAGTACTTCACAACTTTTATAAAGTAACACAGTTGGGTAGCGGTAGGGTCTAAAAGTGCTTACTTTTAGTAATATTCGTTGGGAGATTTCCAGATCAATAAACACCGTCTTGTGTGCACCACCCCAAGATGTAATACAATATGTCAAAAGTGATTGGCACAGGGCAAGGTATATCCTTTTGAGTATTTTCTGTTCCATGACATGCCTGAGTATTTTAAAGGTATATGTAAGTTTTCTTATTCTAGTGCTAAGTTGCGAGATGTGATGTTTAAAATTCAAATTTTGATCTATAACTATACCGAGGTATTTGAGAAATGCAACCCGTACAAGTGATGAACAATTACAACGACTTTCTGCAATGTCACATTGAGGCAGATGAGCAGTTAGAGTCAGCTCTTGTGAAGGTTGGGTGGAGTTCTGTATAGAAAAGGTTATGTATTGGGTTTTCAATGTGTTAAGAGTTAGCAGATTCCTCTTTAACCAACATACCACTCTATTTAGACCGTGCTGAGCTTTCTGAAACGCATCAACCCAAGTATCTTCGGCAAATATTAAAACGGTATCGTCAGCGTAGGATATTATGTCACCACATGTATTTAAGGAGCACAGGTTATTCATGTATATGAGAAATAATGTGGGACCCAATATGCTACCCTGCGGTATGCCGTATGACACTGGAACATCGTCACTTACATATTCGCCTATTTTTACGAACTGTCGTCTATTAGATAAATAATCTCTGAATAGTAGCAATGGACTGCCGCGTATACCTATGCGTTCCAGACCATCCAATAAGAGGGGAATCGAGACAGTGTCAAAAGCCTTGGCTAGATCTAGAAAAATAGCAATAACTTTTTTATGCTTATCCAAGTTTTCGGCAACAAAAGTAGTGAGATTTAAAACGGCATCATCAGTCGATTTACCTTTGCGGAAACCGTACTGGTTTTTGGAAAGAAGAGAATATTTTTCGAGGTATTTGACGAGTCTAACATTAATAATTTTTTCTAATATTTTGGACAAAATTGGTAATAAGGAGATAGGCCTATAATTATTGACACTATCCCGAGTCCCACCCTTGTGTATTGGAATTACAATGGCTTTTTTTAAAACCTCCGGGAAAATACCATTATCGAGGCAAATATTGAAGATATGTACAAGAACAGGTGTGATTATTGGCCTGATTTGTTTTAATATGTTTGTTGATATATTATCCCACCCCATCGAACTATTAGTTTTTAGTCCAGAAATAATCTCATTTATTTCAGCGCAGTCAGTAAGAATTAAGCCAAAAGAATGTGAAGGTATTACATTTGGTTTATTTGGACAATTTGAGCACAGACAAGAATTAACTAAAATATTTTCCGACAGTGAACGTCCAATGTTAGCATAGTAATTATTTATAACATTTAGAGAATCTTTATCAGACTCACTTTTGAGAAGCTGAATTGCCGCATTTTCCTTCTGTTTGTCAAAGGTAATAGATTTAATAGCTTTCCATAGTTGTTTTGGACTATTTCCAGCTTTCGCAATTAAATCTTTTTCATATTGGCGCTTAAGTTGTTTTATGCGATTAAATAAAACACTTTTTAACCGGATTTATCGCGTATATTTACATTTTAAATTTAGACTCGACGTTTCGGTGTCTTTTCAGACCCCGTGGTCACGAGCGACTGAGGTGTCAAGCGTCGGATTGATAGAATGAAAAAAGTTATACATCATCATCTCCATCTGTTTCTCAGTCTTCGAGCGTAGCGTTCGGGATTGACACAAAACGAGCTGACAGTATCTTGAGTTACAGGTCGTGCAGCTTGCTGGATGTTAGATTTAATGTTTTTCAGGATAGGGTCCCATGTCGGTGATAGTTTCCAACCATCTTCTCTATTGAAATTAGGGTGTTTTTTAATTTCAATCGCTTCTCTGATCATTCTAGGAATGTAATGCTTCTCTCTAGATAAAATTTTCACAGAGTCAAACCTTAAGTAGTGGTTGGGCTTGTCCATGGAATGCTCACAAACTGCAGACTTTGAAGCTCTTCGATTTTTAATATCAGCTATGTGTTCTTTTACGCGGGTTGATACGTTTCTTTTGGTTTGACCAATGTAGGAAAGCCCACAGCCGCAGTCAATCTTGTAAACACCTGGGTCTTGTAAAGGGATGCTGCATTTAACTGAGCGAAGATGTTGACTTATTTTTGAATTAGGTTTAAATATTGTTTTTATTGAAGCGCGCCTAAGAATGTTTGAGATTTTATCTGTGACGCCCTTTACAAAAGGTAAAAATGCAGGTTTGCGTTCGACTGTCTGCGGCTTCACGTGGTCACTGCGGCGGCGACGAGGTGGTTTGAGGCCGTTTTCATGAAGCACCTTGACAACATGTTTCAGTTCATCATCAATGTGCTGAGGATCGCATTGTTTTATGCGATTGAAGTAAAAGTTTCTATACCGAACATAGGTTTTCTTTAGGATGTCATTTGTAGGATTTAACTTATATTTAGCGTACAAATTATCTTTATTTTTTTGGCACCTAAGTAACCCTTCTGTCATCCAGGGCTTTTTTAAGACCCTTTTAGAATTCACTTGTACCTTTTGGGAGTTTTTTTCTATAGCTTTTTGAATTAGGGTAATCAAATCATTAATAGCAGTAGTTGGATCATTACTCTGCATAATTTTCTGAAAATCACATGATTCAAGATGGTTCTTTACTCCATTGTAATTTATTTTCTGCTTAAACGTACGCATATAGTTAGTTGGTGTTTTAGTGACTAGTTCAAAGAAGACTGATTTATGATCTGTGATATTAGTTGGCAGTACAATCGTTGATGAAGGACAATTTGATTTCAGAAAAACATGATCTAGGCAAGTTCTACTTTCGTCACGCGTTACAAACGTATGGCATGGCAGGAGCCCGTGGTAGGCAAGAAGATTCAGGTATTTGTTACAGTTATGATTTTCACCGTCCCCGCTTTGAATAATATTAATTTTTATATCACCAACCCAAATAATGTTCCTGTAAGCTGAATGTTCGAGAAGAATTCTGTTAGTAAATTCTAAAAATATGTCCAGAGTTTCTTGTCTCGAAGCTACATCTTTGTCATAAGCGTGAGGCCGATAAATCGAAATGATAACCAATGAATCAGTCTTTAAAACTACACAGTTACAACCCTTAAATGAATAGTCTACTGTCTTGAATTTCAAATTATTTTTTATATAAACAACTACGCCGTCGTTTTGATAAAAAATATTGTCACTCTTTACATAATAATATCCTTCTAGAGTTGGGATATTCGGGGAACACGACAACCAACACTCCGTAAGTATAATTAAATCATTTTCAATATTTAATCTAGTAAGCAGTGCAACAAAATCATCAAACCGAGCAGCATGACCAATACTTCTTATGTTTTGAGTTATGAGTTTAAAACTTAAAGATGACTTTATTAAGCCATGACAGTCTTCTACAGATGATTCAGTACCGCTTGTTTATAAAGCTTAGGTATCAGTAATACAATTATTCAAACAAAAAAAAAATTAATAAAAATAAAACAATAAAATCAAATTAAAATTAAATATGATGCTATTATTCCTTCATACATTTTATAACTCCACAAAAAACAAAGAATTTATAATCAAATAATTTTCACATATAAATTATATTAATAGGTGCTATCGAAATTAAATCAGAGACATTAAAATTAGGTACTTACATTAAAATGATAAACAAAACACAACGATGACTTCATTAAAATAAATTTGTTAATTACAACTATGGATCTCATAACAAAAAAAAAACAAAACAAAACAAAACAAAAAAAATCTTATTGGTATTAAAATTAAATTAAATTAAAAGAAATAAATAAAACACAATCATTTATAATTAATTATATGTTAAAGTATTATTATCAAAATGGATCCCAATATTTCAATTTAAAAACAAAAATTAATAAGTATGTCAATAATTAATAAGTGTGGAGTTTAAGTTACAATTTTTTACCATACATTAGATTAGAATTTATACAATAGGTATAGGTAGGTACAGTCATCCGTTTTTTTTTTATGCAATAATTATAAATTTTACAACTTACAAGTAGGTAGGTAGCACATATTATGACACAGCAGTATTTGCCAAGCTACAAGGTTCATAGCATTTAATGTGCTGAGTATCCCCACCGATCAGGAGGCCGAACTGTCCTGCCAAAACGAGTACAATAATTATCAGCTGTCGAACTCAACAATGGATTAGGAGCTTCACGCGACGTTGCTATGACTACCAATATCATCAAATTGAAAATAACTAAGTGATGTGGGTCCCTCGCTATTGTCTACTATAATATGTTGCCGGTTACGTCTAAGTTCACTTCCGCTATTCAGTTTAATTAAGTACGATCTTATATCTACTTGTTTAGTTACCATTCCCCCCAGCTATTATTAATTCGCACCATTACGTTTTGACCACTTTTTAATGGCAATAATTTACGTGTACCTTTATCATAATATTGTTTTTGTCGTTGCTGCCTTGTTTTTAATTCTTGATGAATGTTTTTATTAGATTTATGTTTAAGAAAAACAGGATTACATGGTAGTATACTACGCAGTTTCCTATTAAACATTAATTCTGCAGGCGAAGGTAAATCAGAACTTATAGGTGTATTTGCATATTCTAATAAAGCTAAATTTAAATCTGTTTGATCGTGGTCTTCTTCATAATACTTTTTATTGTTTGGACGGCCCTTTCGACTTGTCCGTTAGACCTAGGATATCTAGGAGAGGACATAATATGTTTGAAGTCCCACTGTTGGGAAAACATTTTAAAAGCATTAGATGAGAACTCAGGACCGTTATCGGACATGACAGTTTCAGGTATTCCAAATCGCCTGAATAATATCTTTAATTTACTAATTACATAATTAGATGTCACTGAAGAAAGCTTTGCAATTTCTATAAATTTGCTGTAGTAATCTATGACTATCAAACAAGACTGACTGCTGAAGTGAAATATATCCACACCTAGCTTGCACCAGGGCCGGTCAGGTATCTCATGTGATATAAGCGGTTCTTTACAGTTTTGTTTTTTATAAGTAGTGCAGGCTTGGCGTTTGGAAATATAATCTTCCAGTTGCGTATTCATGTTTGGCCAATACATAAGCTCATGAGCACGCAGCTTACATTTTTCAACGCCTAAATGACTTGTGTGTAACCCTTTCAACATATCATAACGCATAACTTTAGGTATTACTATTCGATTACCCTTCCATACTATGCCAAAGTTATAACTGAGATCTTCTCTCCCATTCCAGTAGCATCTTAGCTCATTTTCTACATTATTCTTTTCATTTGGCCAACCTCGTTTAATAATCTTTATCAACTTTTGTAACTCCTCATCACATTCAGTAAGTTTTTGTATTTTTAAAAATTTTGTATCCGTTAACGAATTAAATGAACTAATCGCACAGAGCTGCGCCTGCGCGCCGTAGTGGTCGCGCGGAGCGGGCGCGTCGCCGGGTGCAGGGTTCGATGCGCGGTGCTCGCCCACGGCGACCGCGCGCGACAGCGTGTCCGCTATGTACAAGTACCTACCCGGCTTGTATACTAGTGTGAACGAATAAGGTTGTAATCTCATTAACATCCGTTGTAGGCGCGCAGGTGCACTCACCAAAGGTTTAGTTATAATACTAACCAAAGGCTTATGATCTGTTTCTATTGATTATATCTGACCTACCATAAATGTATGTTTAAAACTTTTCACAGGCAAAGACGGAAGCGTATAATTCTTTTTCTATCTGCGCGTATGCTTGCTCTGTTTTCGTTAATGACTTCGACGCGTAGCAAACGGGCAAATTATTTTGTAACAAGCACGCCCCAAGACCATTCTTAGAAGCATCTACAGATATTACTATGGGTGCATTTAAACTATAGTATTGTAACACGGGTGGACTTTCGTTAAAACATATTTCGTGGTGACTATCCCAATGCTAAGAAATATCTTTCCTTAAAAGTTCTCGTAGTTTAGTAGTTTTTTCCGACAAATGTGGCATAAAATTACCTACATACGTTACTAAACCTAAAAACCTCTCGACATCTTTTATATTTTTTGGGGTAGGCATGTTTGTGATGGCCGTTATGTGTGAATTATCAGGATAGATGCCGTTTTTAGTAATTCTATGACCTAAATATTTTATTTCGTCGAGCCCGATTTTACACTTTTCTTTATTTAGTTTTATATTTATATCTTGGCATCTTTTAAGTACTTTACGTAACCTTTCATCGTGTTTTTTTTGTGGGCCCATAAACTAATAAATCAATTATACAGTTTAATAAACTAATAAATAAATTAAACAGACAAATACCCTCCAAATCATCGAATTGTTCATACAGTTTTTTATGGAAAACTTCTGACGCCGATGATATACCATATGGCATACGTAAAAATTTATACCTACCAAACACCGTATTGAACGTACAGAGGTTAGTGCTATCTGGGTGCAATTTCGTCTGCCAAAAACCAAATTTGGCGTCAAGTGTACTAAAGAACTTTGCACCCAAGAGGTTAGCCGTTATTTCATCGAAAGTCGGTAGTTTGAAATGCTCACGCCTAATTGCTTTGTTTAAATCGCGCGGATCTAGACAGATTCTTAAATCACCGTTGGGCTTTTATACCACCGTGATGCTATTGACCCAATCCGTGGGCCCTTCTACTTTTTCAATGATGCCCTGACTCACCATTTCTGACAGCTTTTGACTAAACTGCTCTCTGAGCGCTAATGGTATTTTCCGTGGTGCTTGTACGACCGGTTGTACATTATCACGTAACTGTATTTTATATTCACCCGGTAAACACCCTATACTTTTAAATCGTCTGGGAATTCATCTAAAATACTTTTACTTTTCACCTGATTTACATTAAATAATCGTTTCATTAACTGTAATTCCTCACAAGAACTTTTTCCTAATATGGGAGATGAGTCAACATTTACAATATAATATTTCAAAAAATATACGTTATTTTTGTGAATAGTTTTCAAAAAACATTTACCTACCACTGAAATGTTACTACCACTATACCCTCTTAATTTCATATTACTTTTTAACAAATTATGCTGTGATACGTTTAAATATAAACGTATCACAAAAAAGAGCACGCCCCAAGACCATTCTTAGAAGCATCTACAGATATTACTATGGGTACATTTAAACTATAGTATTGTAACACGGGTGGACTAACCAAGGATTTTTTAATTTCGTTAAAACATATTTCGTGGTGACTATCCCAATGCCAAGAAATATCTTTTCTTAAAAGTTCTCGTAGTTTAGTAGTTTTTTCCGACAAATGTGGTATAAAATTACCTACATACGTTACTAAACCTAAAAACCTCTCGACATCTTTTATATTTTTTGGGGTAGGCATGTTTGTGATGGCCGTTATGTGTGAATTATCAGGATAGATGCACTTTTTAGTAATTCTATGACCTAAATATTTTATTTCGTCGAGCCCGATTTTACACTTTTCTTTATTTAGTTTTATATTTATATCTTGGCATCTTTTAAGTACTTTACGTAACCTTTCATCGTGTATTTCTTTTGTGGGCCCATAAACTAATAAATCATCAATAAACAGACAAATACCCTCCAAATCATCAAATTGTTCATACAGTTTTTTTATGGAAAACTTCTGACGCCGATGATATACCATATGGCGTACGTAAAAATTTATACCTACCAAACACCGTATTGAACGTACAGAGGTTAGTGCTATCTGGGTGCAATTTCGTCTGCCAAAAACCAAATTTGGCGTCAAGTGTACTAAAGAACTTTGCACCCAAGAGGTTAGCCGTTATTTCATCGAAAGTCGGTAGTTTGAAATGCTCACGCCTAATTGCTTTGTTTAAATCTACCACCGTGATGCTATTGACCCAATCCGTGGGCCCTTCTACTTTTTCAATGATGCCCTGACTCACCATTTCTAACAGCTTTTGACTAAACTGCTCTCTGAGCGCTAATGGTATTTTCCGTGGTGCGTGTACGACCGGTTGTACATTATCACTCAAGTGTATTTTATATTCACCCGGTAAACACCCTATACCTTGAAAAACGTCTGGAAATTCATCTAAAATACTTTTACTTTTCACCTGATTCACATTAAATAATCGTTTCATTAACTGTAATTCCTCACAAGAACTTTTTCCTAATATGGGAGATGAGTCAACATTTACAATATAATATTTCAAAAAATATACGTTATTTTTGTGAATAGTTTTCAAAAAACATTTACCTACCACTGAAATGTTACTACCACTATACCCTCTTAATTTCATATTACTTTTTAACAAATTATGCTGTGATACGTTTAAATATTTTAATAATTTAACGTGTAGAACGTTAACGTCAGCTCCAGTATCCAACTTTAACTTAACCATTTTGCTATTAATATTGAGATTAACTATCCAGTCCCTATTAGAGTCATGATTAATTTGATAAATTACCTGATCAGTGGAGTCTTCACATTATACACTTTTCTTTGCGATCGACACATTCGCGCGAAATGATTGTAACGGTCACATTTAATACACTTTTTACCAAAAGCTGGACATTGTTTATAGCTGTGTAGTCCACCACAATTACCACAGTTATTACTGTTTGCATTTTTATGACGTTGCACTTTCTTTGAGTGACGAGCCGTTGACTGGGACGGCGCCGGCCGACCTGACGACCGGTCGGGCGCCCGCTCGTACTGCGCCCGGTGATACTGTGGCGACTGACTCACCAGCTGCACATCCAACGCTCTGCTACACTCTCCTCTGAGATTAAGGGTTTGATTTCTCGACATCTCTGCTAGCTGACAAATATTCAACGCTTTTACCAATGTAATATCTGGTTCCCTCAGTAAGCGCTCCGACATCGATATATCCCTCAAACCGCAAATAAGTCTGCTGCATACCAAGTCATCTCTTAAGTCTCTAAACTCACAGTTCATTGCTATTTTGTTCAATTCAAATACATATTGATCGATAGACTCCAACTCTTGCTGGTCGCGCTTAAAGAATTTCTGCCTTTCAACCGCTAAATTCTTTTTAGGCATAAAATAACCTGACAAATTCTAATAATAGCTCTTTAACGGTTCTTATTTCTCCGGTGAATTGTCCATATATTTCTCTACTCTTTTCTCCGATGATGTGTAATAATATATTGATTTGAACTTTCGGGTCCTTTTTTGCTAATTTACACGCTTCGTAATATATATTAAAAGAGTTTCGCCATTTCTTCCACTCGTTGCACAAATTACCCGACGTTACATTTGCGATGTTATTTTCAAAGTTGAATGGCGGTGGCAGATGCAGAATTGTCTCCATTGGTTCTTCTTTGTATCACAGATTTATATTAAACTCAGGCCTCTTGCGCCTGTATATTATATTTAAAACTTTTATTTAAATTACGACTGCGCCATGTTATGTAGGTTATAAGGAGATTGAATAAGAACACACAGCTGAGCTTAGACTGACTTTATTATCCAGCGTTCTGATGATATATATGTTTGTGAATATAAAACTACCCACAGCGAAAGTAGTACGAAAAGTACCTTCGATTTAATTATAACAATTGTTGGCGATAACGATGAGTTTGCGATATTAAGATGTTTGTATGACTTCATGGTAGTGGAAGTATGTTGGTAGTACTGTTAAAGAGGGCGCTAAATGCAATGAATGACTGACATTCGATTGCAGCGCCATAGGTTGTATCTTGAAGTAGGATGATGGCAAGTGACAGAGATACGGTTAGGACGGCTAGGTGCGCGGACGTATCTCGAACTGACGGTCGATAGTAGCTCGGTATTAATTGCGTTGGCATTGTAACTGTAAAGTAACTGACGGAACGGACTCGCGAATTAAGATTTTGTTGTGACTAAGCCAGGGTTATACCCAAGCCCACAGACTCGGTACCAAGTAACTGTCCAGTGATTAATTCTATCGTGTTTTGTGAGGAACGCCTATTTTTCGTTTTGTTCGTTTTCTTACATCAGAAGTGGGATAAGCCTAAATCCTAATATTAATTAGTGTGTCGAATTATTTTTGCGAATAGTCTTCTCGGATCTGCCCAAGCTTAACTTTCGTTTGTGACTAGAGTGAGTTGTGGTAACCTCCGACATACAATCATAGATCTGTTGAAATAAGGCAGTATATTTCCTAAGAATAAAGGTGTATAACTGAAACTTATCGGATGCTGCCTAAGTCTAAAGGAGCTATCTGACGGAAGGATCTGTGGTTGTGTGATTATGGAGAGAACTATAATTAATCCCTGTCTAAGTCTAAAGAAGTGATTAATTATGGAAACAGTTTTAGAGTGAGAGAGTCAGTGATTAGAGTAAATTCACGTGCCTAAGATAGTTCATCATTTTTGTTAGTTTTGTATAGCTTGCACAGATGTGACAAGGTAAAATTGTTTTGAAATAACGTACGGTTTGTCGAGACGTATCAAATGGTTTTTCGTAACTTTAGTTGATATAGATGAAGTTCGATTTAAGGCGAAAGATAATATTCAAAAGTTTTGATATTGCGTTTTAAGTACTTAATGATGATGAAAGTAAATTTAACGTTGAAGTTGTAGATTTTCTTTCTGATTATCGTGTATCCGTGACTCGGTAGAAATCGCTTTGTATCTTGCCAATCTTAGATTATTTTGCTGCGATTCTTAGGAGACACGTTTTCTTATGTTTTAGTAACAGTAAACTTGTTATTATTTTGGCAATTGAAACGTAATATTACGATAGTGTGTGTTTAATGAATCACGGAGATAGGTAATAACGTCGAGATTGAAAAGATTGAAAATGCGTTGAACTTGTTGCGATTGACAAAAGAGCTGGATTTTACTGTCGAATTGTTTGCTAATTAATTGGGTTATTCTAGCAGCTTATGCTTGCTTTGTTTATTGTTCGACCGCTGTCAAATTGTTTGATGTTACATTCAAAGTAAATTTCATTGTTTAATGTGCGGTTTTCTTATCGAAAGTATTGTGGTTCGTACAATGCGTTGACGTTAGCCGATTCCTACTGAGTTTCTTGCTGGTTCTTCTCAGTAGATGGATCTTCCGAACCAGTGGTAGCTTTACGTAAATTGTTAAATCGTGAATTTAGAATTATGACGGAAATATTAAATTGAAGTAAAATTAAAAAAAAATCTGTAGCGGTTAAAGTTTTGAAGTTGCCAAAAGTACAAGTATCCATTGCAGTTGTAAAGAAAGATGTAATTTCTGGTTTTGGAAGAGATTTAATGTGTTGTGGATACAGGTTCTCGTTCGTTGGTTTTGTGACTACGCCAGAATTATTCTGGGTAGTATGTTGAAGGAGTCATTGGTTGACTCAGGTTTTCCGTGGGGAAATGATGTAATTGCTGTTAACCACGAACGATATACCTTGTTGTTAAAATGTAATTAATGGATTTCAATGTTTGATTTGGAGATAATTGTTACTCAATGGTGCTTGAAACTTGGTTAACTAAAATGGTATTTTTGTTGTTGAGTATTCTAAAAGATTTATAATGTAAAGAATTCAAACTTGTGTTTTTTTCTTTTGAGAATTAGCTTGACTTCATTGTCAGGAGTGGCCAAGCCGCCACTTTGGTATCATTGTTTCAGATTAACACACGAGGACGTGTGTCATCGCAGGATGGCCGTGTTGGCGATAACGATGAGTTTGCGATATTAAGATGTTTGTATGACTTCATGGTAGTGGAAGTATGTTGGTAGTACTGTTAAAGAGGGCGCTAAATGCAATGAATGACTGACATTCGATTGCAGCGCCATAGGTTGTATCTTGAAGTAGGATGATGGCAAGTGACAGAGATACGGTTAGGACGGCTAGGTGCGCGGACGTATCTCGAACTGACGGTCGATAGTAGCTCGGTATTAATTGCGTTGGCATTGTAACTGTAAAGTAACTGACGGAACGGACTCGCGAATTAAGATTTTGTTGTGACTAAGCCAGGGTTATACCCAAGCCCACAGACTCGGTACTAAGTAACTGTCCAGTGATTAATTCTATCGTGTTTTGTGAGGAACGCCTATTTTTCGTTTTGTTCGTTTTCTTACACAATGTGCTTTACGAGTTCAATTGCTTGCCTTTCGGTCTTTGCACGGCACCTTTCGTTTTTACGAAGATTCTCAAACCTGTCATGCAATACTTAAGATCTAAACAATTTATATCAGTGATTTATCTCGATGATATACAATGTATAGCACGCACATAATATACAGAATGTGAGGAAAATGTACGCTGCACAGTGTCCTTATTACAATCTTTAGGATTTATTGTTAATCATGAAAAAAGTTGTTTAAAACCAAGTACAGTTTGCCATTTTTTGGGGTTCGAATTTAATTCGAAAGACATGAACTTATCTTTACCTGAAACAAAACGTACAAAAATCACTAATATCCTTAATCATTTTCTATCCTTAAATGTTTGCAAATTGCGTGATTTTGCTAGACTTATCGGTCTACTTATATCTGCTTGCCCAGCCATAGACTATTCCTGGATATACACAAAACTATTAGAAGGTCATAAATACTTACACCTAATAAAACATCATTATATTTCACAGCTTCTTTCTTTGCGATTGAGGTTTACTTTATGTAGTAGCGCCACCTACTGCTAGCCTTTGCACGGATTTTAGAGTCTATGATAAGGGTTCTTTTCTTTTTTTTTTTTTTTTACAACTGTCACGTTTCGCTCCCTATGTCAGCATCCAGTCTACAGAACTCATTCTGCGTTTCCGTGCTGTAGCCTGCGCACGTCGACTAAAATATATTAATTAGCTAGTTAAATTTTAAAAGTTTAAATGGTAAAAATTGTGCATCGAAGGAAGAGAAAATTCTCAAGAAAATAATTCGAGGAGGTTGAGACATCAAATTACAAATTCCGAAGAACCCAACGGTGTTGGGACTTATTAGAAAAAATGTCGTTGACACAAAAACTACCCACATTGTATGTGCGTGTAGTCATCGAGGTTCGATGCATACAATTAATTCTCCTATTTAGTCCGTTACTCGATAATAATATCGTCGTTGGCGATTAATCTGATGTACGGTGGAGAATCTCTAATATAATTTTAATAAATATTAGAAAAAATGTCGTTGACACAAAAACTACCCACATTGTATGTGCGTGTAGTCATCGAGGTTCGATGCATACAATTAATTCTCCTATTTAGTCCGTTACTCGATAATAATATCGTCGTTGGCGATTAATCTGATGTACGGTGGAGAATCTCTAATATAATTTTAGTAAATATTAGAAAAAATGTCGTTGACACAAAAACTACCCACATTGTATGTGCGTGTAGTCATCGAGGTTCGATGCATACAATTAATTCTCCTATTTAGTCCGTTACTCGATAATAATATCGCCGTTGGCGATTAATCTGATGTACGGTGGAGAATCTCTAATATAATTTTAATAAATATTAGAAAAAATGTCGTTGACACAAAACTACCCACATGGTATGTGCGTGTAGTCATCGAGTTTCGATGCATATAATTAATTCTTTTGATTAGTCAGTTACCAGATAATATCGCCGTTGGCGATTAATCTGATTTGCGGTGGAGACGATCTTGCACGCCGAATCCAAGATTTGAAGTGCCCGAGCTACCTCCGTCATTATCAGCCTTTTTTTTTTTGATACGATTAATGTCCCGGAAGAGGTCTAAAAACCAGCAGTTGTCGGCTGAAGATCTAAAGAATCTAAAGATAAGCCTGTTGAGGACTATCTTGTACCCGCAATTTGCAAATATTTACTTGCTCCCTTTATTAAATTTAGAAGCAAAAGCAGCATTGGCTGAAACTCTTACCAAACGAGATTCTATACATCAACAAAAAAAAAAAAAAAAAGGGCAAATTGGAATCGCCTTGGCAGCTTTATCGCAAGCGATGGTAATCATTTTCAATGAAACTTTGAAGCAAAAACTTTTAAAACTGCTGAGTTACGCTTGTCGCGATAGCCAGAATAGGGAAACTAAAACTCATCGTAACATAATAATGAGTTCCATAAACGTATGCCTGCGTGACACGCTGACCAAAACAAGTTGCGATGATTATCTATTGGGAGGAGATGTTGCTGAAACGCTGCAAATTGCAAAAAACGACGACGTCATCTCCGCAGCCACAGCTGCCGGCTCGAGCTCCACAGCAGAGCTACACGTACCCGCCACGTAGGACCTACCACGAACGGTCGTGGAACACTAGCAACCAGCGGAAATAAACCACCAGGTGCAGTGCGATGGACGTTTACGATATTTTCATCAAAAATGGGCTTAGATAACGAGTGATCCATTAATATTATCGTGAATAGCTGGTTACTAAAGACCTTTTAAATATCTGCCCGCTAAACAAAGTAGCTCTTGTGTTTACCCAAGGTCAATACATGGCCATAAAGATTATATTTTAGCGTTGGATAAACTATTAAAAATAAATGCTATATTCGTATGTTCTCATGAGCCAGGTAAATTTTATCACAAATTTTTTCTTGTGCTCAAGCTATACGGTGAAAATCGCTTCATACATAATTTAAAATCTTTGAATTAATTTACTACAAAACACTTCAAAATGGAAGATTACAGAACCGCTGATAAGTTAACAAAACAATGCTACATGTTATTTTTTCATCAATGTTGATAAGTCTTTCCGAAAGTACCTTCGATTTGAATATAACAACGTTTTATATGAATTCAAATATTAAACGTTTGACTTATGCACCGCTCTTTATATAAGTATTTACTAAAATATTAAAACCAGTCATGGAATTTTTACGTCGGGATAATTTTTTCATCCATAATATATCTAGATAATATATTTTACATTGGCAAAGATTGTGATGATTGTAATGAGAATGTTTGGATTACAAAACATATTTTAATAAATTTAGGTTTCATAATGCATACGAAAAAAGGTTGCTTTGTTCCTAGAACACAATGTAAATTCCTTGGGTTTATTTTTGATTCAGAGAAAATTATTTTAAAACTACCCACAAAAAAAAAAAAAAGTTCTTAAAATAGAAAAAATAATACACAAAGTTATTCGAGCAATTTAAAATATTGTCACCAAATAAAAATCCTACTTATGATCAGGTAGTGAATTTACCCAGATATAATAAAGATGATTTTACTTGGTGGTTAAATTATCTAGAAGAGGGCTTTTCTCCTCTTAGAACAGGCCAATACACTAAAACTATCTATCCTGACGCATCATATACTGGCTAGGGCGGGTTTTGTGATGGAAAAGAGGCAGCGGGTCATTGGAAGGAAAGCGAGTCGTCGCTACACATTAATACTCTGGAATTAAAAGCAGTTTTTTCGGACTTAAAACATTCGCATAATTATGGTAGTTACGATTGTGATATATTGTTAAGAATAGATATTACCATTACCTGTATAAATAGAATGGGTAGTGTTCAGTTTTCACATATGGATCATATTACCCGAGACCAATGGAAATAGCGTGAAATGCGTAAGATCAATATCTTTACATCTTATATTACTTCAAAAGATAATATAGAAGCTGAGAGTTTGTCACGAAAACAGTTTAATGACACTGAATGGGATCTAAGTGACTATACCTTTAATAATATAACAAATAGGTTTGGAATACTATCGGTTGATCTTTTTGCAAACAGATGCAACTTATAATGTCCTATTTATGTAACCTGGAAAAATGACCCAGATGCAAAAACTCTTCAGAAAATTGTTAGTGAAAAGTCTGTGGGTATTGTGGTAGTACCATACTGGCCCACGCAACTATGGTTGCCATTGTTTAAAAGGTTGTGTTGTGATTGTATTTACTAAATACTAATTCGCTGAAATCTCCTTTCAGATCTGCGCACAACCTTCATTAAACATTAACCTTGGTTGCCGCGAAATTGTTCAGAAAGCGTTAGTAAAAAGATCACTGTCTTCAAAGTCCGTTGAAATTATGTTGGCATCTTTGTTGGATAATTCTTACCGAGACAGTGTGAAGGAGGTATCAAGGCGTGGATTGAATATTGCAAAAATAATAATTTTAGTTTTACTCAAAGTTCTAAACCAATAATTGTTCATTTTCTAACTGAAATTTTCGAAAAAGGTGCTAAGTACGGTACTATTAATAGCTATAGATCTGTATTATCATTAATATTAAACATAAATTCCCAATATGACAGGTTAAAAAGTTTCATGAAAGGAGTCGTTATGTGAAGACCAACCACATCAAGTATGATCTTACCTGGGATCCAGCAGTTGTATTGAGCTACTTACCTACAAAATTTCCTAATGAAGACCTTGACTTAAAGACTCTTTTCCAAGAAAACTGTTACACTAATAGCTCTTGTAACGGAACATCGTGTTCAAATTTTATCCGTGACAAAGATTAAAAATATTTTAATAACTAAAAAAGGTACTTATAAAAGGGTTTATAAAAACCTCTAAATTTAATAGTAAACAGACCTTGGTAAAGTTTCCGTTTTTTAATATTCGTCCAGAAATTTGTCCAGCAAAAACCTTACAGATGTAGGTATATAAATAAAACGAAAATTTAAGGAAACCTGATAATTTGTTTATTAGTTTTAAGAAACATATAGGTTTCCAAACTTTAAGTCACTGGGTTAAAAACACTTTAACTCTCAGTGGTATTGATGAAAATATTTTTAGTGCACATAGTACATGACATGCTGCTACATCAAGAGCTATTTATTTAGGAGTTTCTATTGACCTATCAAAAAGACTGCAGGATGGTCGGATTCTTCCTCAGTCCTTGCTAGAAATTATAACAAACTTTGTAACGAAAAATAATTTGCCTAATCATTGTTGAATTGTTTTCAATAAGTATGTTTATTTACTATTGAAGAGTTTTACCTTACTACTCTGCCAATTCATTTCACTATAACTAATCTTTAAACATCCTACATAAAGTAAACCTCAATCGCAAAGAAAGAAGCTGTGAAATATAATTGAGGATCAAACGAACTTCTAAAGTGAAGTTCGATCCTAATTATGTGAACAGCTTCTTTCGAAGCGATTTAATATAAACCCACCCGTTATTATGCTTTGAAATAAGCATAATATGAATATGTTTCAACATGGAGTAATTTCAATTTATATTTGTATTTTACCCAACCCCAATATAGTGAAATGAACAAACAGGAATAAGACAGATTGACTTTAAACAAAATGAGTTCTGTAGACTGGATGCTGACATAGGGAGCGAAACGTGACAGTTGTAAAAAAAAAAAAAAAAAAAAGAAAAGAACCCTTATCATAGACTCTAAAATCCGTGCAAAGGCTAGCAGTAGGTGGCGCTACTACATAAAGTAAACCTCAATCGCTTCGAAAGAAGCTGTTCACATAATTAGGATCGAACTTCACTTTAGAAGTTCGTTTGATCCTCAAAAATTACGAACAAAAAATATCAATACCTGCCGAGCTTAAATATGAGTTAAAGTGGTGGGTAGAACATGTAAAATATGATATTTCTCGGTTCCGTTTTAATAACTTTTGTATTGAAATATTTTCGGACGCTTCATTGACTGGTTGGGGTGCACATTGTAATAGGAAAGAATCGTTTGGTTTTTGGAAACAAGACGAATTAAATCAACATATTAATGAATTAGAAATTAGAGCGGTTTTTTTCGGTTTGAAGGTATTTGCAAAAGATCTTAAACACTGTGAAGTACTCCTTAGAATTGATAACGTTACTGTAATTGTTTGCTTAAATCGAATGGGTAGCGTACAGTTTCCTCATTTGAACAGTATCATAAGACAGGTTTGGCAATGGTGTGAAAGGCGTAAAATAATAATTTTGCCTCGTACATTAATACCAAGAACAACCTTGAAGCCGATAGACTATCACGCAAAAAATTTACTGACACAGAGTGGGAGTTAGCGGACTATGCATTCTTAAGAATTAAGAGTGAACTAGGAAACCCGAACATCGATTTATTCGCAAGGCGTCAAAATGCAAAATGTCGGAGGTATGTTTCATGGATAGCAGATCCTGGTGCACTCACAGTAGACGCATTTCTATAAAATGGCAAGACATATTTTTTTACGCATTTCCTCCGTTTTCACTTATTTTAAAAACTATTCAGAAAATTATTTATGATAAGGCGGAAGGCATTGTTGTCGTACCATTATGGCCTACACAACCTTGGTTACCTCTATTTCAAAGCCTGATAGTTACTGACAAAATTATTACATTTGAGCCTAATATTAACCTATTAAATTCTCCTTTCAGAGAAGCACACAATTTACATCACAGTCTTCGCCTGGAAGCCGCGAGTTTATCAGGCAAACTTTACTAAAGAGATCACTATTCGGTAAATCGGTCGAAATAATGCTTTCCTCTTTATCGGAAAACACTTATAAGCAATATGATTGTGCAATAAGAAAATGGATTGATTATTGTAGGTTACATAATCTTGATTTTACATCGGCATCCGTAACAAACGTTATTGATTTTTTCACTGATGTCTTTGATTCTGGCGCTAAATATGGAACGATCAATAGTTATAAGTCAGCGTTATGTATGTTATTCGGTAATAATGTACTTGATGATCATATAGTTAAAAGGTTTATGAAAGGAGTTTTCAGGTTAAGACCTACAAAACCAAGGTATGATTTTACGTGGGATCCTAGCACCGTTTTAAATTATTTAGCTTAAAAATAGCCTAATACTGATCTTAACCTGGAAACTATTTCAAAAAAGACTCTGACTCTGTTGGCTTTAGTCACTGCTCATCGTATACAAACGTTTGCTGTTATAAAAGTTGAAAATATTTCATTTAACGACACAGAAATACTTATTAAGATTCCGGATCTTATTAAAACATCTAATCCTAATTCAAAGATTAGAAAGAGTCGGGCTAGATTTGATTAGAAAGACCGCTGGCTGGTCTCAAACATCGCTAACTTTTGCTAAATACTACAACAAAGAAGTTGTAACAAAAGATAATAGCCAATATGCAAGTACTTTATTATCTTCAAGTTATTTGTTCTTAAGTTATTTGTACCTACCGTCATTTTTTTTCTAAGAAATTGTCTGTAAATAAAATGATTTATTAAAAACATATTTGTTTTACAATGAACCTGAAATGAATAAATCCAAATATAATGTGTTTATATTTTGACATTTTAGCTATCTCTCAACAACTACGCTAAGTTAATATAAATCGCAAAGAATGAAGCTGGAAACATAATTGATTATCAAACGAACTTACAAAGTGAAGTTCGATACCAATTATGTGACAGCTTCATTCGAAGCGATTTATACACACCCACCCATGTCATACAATGTTTACATAAATATAGGTACAAGTAATTCCCAACCCCAAAGATAAAATGCCAAAATATAAATATAAGATGAGACATTGTCTTTAAACATAATGAACTTAAAACGCGGGCCGACCGCTACGCCGGAACATGGCGAAAAGTTCAAATTCAAATTCAAAATTCTTTATTAGTGTTACAATTTGCGATTACATGATTTGGAAGTCTCCTGTTAAGTTTTAAAAACCTGTATTAGGAGATTTCCGCTCTTACGTTCTATTCAGATTACAAATCTATAAAGAAAAACACTTAAGTACTTAATAATTAAACAAACTAACAAAATTAACAAAATTAAAAGTGAGGGTAGACATTGATTTATAAATAATAATTGTGGTAACAAATTCTTTCAAGATTTTGAATGATTGCCTAAAATGAAGGTATACAAAAAAATATTACGCATAAGTTATCAGAGCTCCAATGATACATAAAATTTTAGATATGGCATCGTTCTTGATATGGTATGGAATACAAATGTGAGATATGAGTATAATAGAAATGTAATATATATTTAATTTAGATATTATTTTATATTACCTATGTTTTTGTAATTGATTTTTTTTCTAGTTATTATTTAATAGTTATTGAAATTATTAAGTCCCTATGTTGTTTTTTAAATATGCAGTGAAAAATAATGTGGTATTAAATGTTATAGTTGCTTGTGAGTATGTATGCATATGCTAGTATTACTATTAAATATAATATAATACTTATTATAATTAAAAATTTCTAATAATTTTCAGTTTCTTAGTTTCAAAATAATATACACTATAAAACAGTATAATATATATTTTAAGCTATTATTTAAAGTATGAAATAAATATGTACCTTAAGAGATTGTTACATTTTTTATTGTTATAAGTGTTTGTGTGTTTATGTATGATGTGTGTGTGTATAATAATACTTTAATCACCCAAATTAAAGACATTTTTTTTATTATGTAATTTTTTATCTTATTAATAAATCCTCAGTTTCTTTGTAACTTAATTTTTTTAACCAGCTTCCTATAATATTTTTACATGTATAAAATGACATTGTATAAATTTGTTTTAGCCTATTGATTTTATTGTACAGAATAATAGATTGATTTGAATATTGATGTTTTGCAAATGTGGTTCGCACGAAAGGACAATTTATGACCGAGTATGGATTACGCTTTCTCGTAATAGCCGGATCTACTGTAGTAACTTTATGTATTTTTAAAATTGTTCGGAATATGTATAGTTGTCTAACCGTAAAGACATTTGTATCTATGTAAAGTTGTGTGGTACTGTAGATTTTGGATTTCTTTAGCATGACTTTTAGTATTCCCCTCTGCGCTCGCTCAATACTTAGGAATTTTGTTTTGTAAGTACCCCCCCAGATAGTAATACAATATGAGAGAATCGATTGAATAAGAGTTTTGTAGATGTATGTTATGAGCATTTTATCAGTGATACTTCTTAAGTGTTTAAATAGCCAGGCTAACTTTCTGGCTCGATTTGCTATCATAGTTATTTGGGGATACCACGATAGGTTTCGGTCTAGTATCACGCCTAGATATTTAGTGGTAGCGACTCTATCGATTTTATAACAGTTACATTGTAAATTAGTAGCGCAAGTGTGGGCAGTTATAGTAAGGTTAGTTGCAGGTTGTAGGGAGTCTCTTATAGAAAAAGGTATGTAATTTGTTTTGTTCATGTTCATGGTAAGTTGATTAATATTTAACCACCTAATAACCTTTTGTAAACCCATCTCTGCTTTATGGAATGCCTCAGGCCAGGTTTTATCTTCAAATAGTAAGGCAGTGTCGTCTGCATAAGAAATTATTTTCCCATTGTGTAGCTCTAGATTAGTCAGATCATTTATGAACATGAGAAATAATGTAGGCCCGAGTACGCTACCTTGTGGCACTCCATAGCATGACGTTTTGATGTCATTGCTGTATATGCTAGTACCAAGCTTTACACGTTGCGTTCGATCAGTAAGATAACTGACTAACAAATTCAAAAACATACCCCTCACTCCCATCTTTTCTACTTTACGAATTAATAGTGGAATAGATACAGCATCGAAGGCTTTTTTTAGGTCGATGAAAATGCAGATTGTTTTCTTCTTGTTGTCTATATGCTGTGTAATGTATTTGGTAAGATCATGTATGGCATCCTCAGTACTAAGACCTTCTCGAAATCCATATTGGTAGTTAGAAAGTAAGTTAAATTTATTTAGATACTTGGTAAGACGAGAATTGATTACTTTTTCAAGAATTTTGGCTATGACTGGTAAAACTGAAATAGGCCTGTAGTTATTAATGTCATTCTTGTTTCCACTTTTGAAAATTGGGTGTATTATTGAGCGTTTAAGAAGACTTGGAAAATTTCCTTGTTGAAAAGCTAAAACACAGAGACGGGTTATTATTGGAACAAGTTGGGTTTTAGCCTGTTTTATAAATACTGTGGGGATGTTATCCCAGCCAGCAGCAGAATCGGTCTTTAAGTTTGTTATTATGTTATTTATTTCAGATGGATCTGGTTCGATAATGCCAATTGAAGTGGGGTGTGATGGAATTGAGTCGAGATATGCATTTATTATCTGATTGTCATTTTGTAAATGTTTGGCTAAAGTTTCTCCTACCGTATTAAATTGTCTATTTATGTAGTTTGCAGATGATTCCGGGCTGTCCCTAATAGTGTACAGTTCTTTATTAACGAGTTTATCCTTTTTAAGGTTTGTTATACTTTTAATACAGTTCCAAAGAGCTTTATTGTTTGATTTAGCCTTTTTTAGAAGATCCTCTCCATATTTTTTTAAAAGTTTTTTAATTAAATTGTTACAATAATTCCTATATCTGCGATATGTTATTTTTAAAATTTCATTATTTTCTTCGGTTTTTAATTGTTGTTGTAATTTGTTTCTATTTTTAATGCATTTTAGTATTCCCGGTGTTATCCATGGCTTAATTGTTTTTTTACTATTGGGAATTTTTACGCTTTTTGTGTTTAGGTTTAAAGAGTCTGAGATTATAGCAATCAGTTTATTAGTCAGGGTATCTGGGTCTTCGATTAAAAATAGGTCCGTAGTAATTTTGGTTTTTAGCGTTTCTAGAGCATCATTGTAGTTTGTTATATTTTTGATTTTAGCGGGTTTATAAGATTTTGATTTGTAATAAATAAAGACACTAATCATTTTATGGTCCGTAATTGTTGTGTCAAGAACAGCTACAGTAGCAGTATAGTCTTTGGGGGTTAAGTTTGACACAATATGATCTAAGCAGCTGTTTTTCCTAGTTGCAAATGTGTGACATGGTAATAAACAGTGAGACCATAGTAGAAAGAGGGAGGAAGTAGGTTATCTTCATACAAACGCACCGCGCGCGGCGAGTATGTGCGCGCCATAGTATCTATGCACCGCCGCACGCACACATACACAAAATCTCGCGGTGATATCGAAGCGCCAGTCGGGGCTAACTCCGCACGAGGTTCACGCGCGCGTCACGGCTTTTCGATACCGCGATGACTGATAATAGTCGCAATAGTCGAAACCGAAGAAAGTATTTTTCTGTAGCTAATTTGTAATTTTGTTATGATAATGAATAAATGTGTGATTTGATTCAATAGATATGTTTGTATTATTTATGTTTGTAATTATTAAAAATAAAAACAAATACTTATTGTCTTTTATGTGTACAAACACTCATAAAAAAACTGACTAGTATATAACTATTCATATAATTTAAACACAAGCTCTTAGTCTATAAATATTTATTAGCCGTTTGGATTGGACGACAACCGAAGCCGACGAAACATCGGTTTATTTTATCCCTTTTTCATAAATAATACTGCTCTGAATCTTTACAAAAATTCTGTAGGAAAACCATTGTTGAACTTGATTGACTAATGATCACTGAATCAGTTGTTATACAGACATGAGTTGTTGTATTTGGCAAGGGCCGGGCTTTAAACTAATGATCGTGCTCATCACCGCCCCGCGCCGCCGCCATCCGTCTGTTGGCCCGTCGCCCTATTTTCGATCGTAAAAAGTTTCATCATCGTTTAGATAAAACTGACCTTACAAACCCAATACCCAGATAATACAAGTAAAAAACACAACTTTCCGACCCTTGCCAATTTATAGACATTGATTGAATTAAAATTTAGCTAAAAGTGACAACCCTGAGACAGTAGGCAATTATATCGCGGATTGGGCCGGAGTTAACCTACTTCCTCCCTCTTTCTACTATGGTGAGACGCTAACATATCAAGATACAAATCAGGATATTTCCCAGTATAGCCTTCAATTATGTTTATATTTATGTCTCCCATTACAATGATGTTTCTATTTCTTAAATGTGGTGATGCTAAGTAGTTATCAAGGGAGTTTATGAAGTTAGTTCGGTTTGTTTCTGCCGGAGAACGATAAATGCAAATAATATTTTGCTGGGGTGTGGTAATATCAAGACATGAAGCTCCGTTTAGTATGACTTCATTAATACTGTGATCGATGTTATTGTTGATAAATACTACAACCCCGTCGTTTTGATTTGTTTTTTTAGTAGAACTAAATGTTCTATATCCTGACTTGCGTGGTAGTGGTCTATTCGTATTGATTCGATATTCAGCTAGGACAATAATATCTATGTCTCTTTTAATTGAAGTTAAATTAATTTCTAAATCATCAAGATTTGTTTGCTTGTGTACACTTCGTATATTTTGCATGATGATAGAAAGGTTAGGAATTGCAGGTGGCAGTTTATTATTTAAATTGTTTATATTACATTCAATAGGAGTAATGTTAGTACTGAGATCTAATTCTTTTCCAATAAGTTGAGTATTATTCATTGGTGTATGTCAAGAAAGCAACCGGATAATGGTTAACGTTATTTATGATTAAGTGGGTGGTTGAGTGACATATGTTTGAGGGTTTATGTATAATTTGGGTTTGTGTTTGTATATAGAATGATAGTGTAAAAACTTGTTTTGTTATAACATGTATAAATAAATATTTTTCATATACATGCATGATATTGTTTAGAGTGTTTTGGTAAATATATAATAACTTACTTGATGCGTAATATTCAGGTAAGGGTGATTCGTTACAATTTACAATTTTGGCATTATGATAAAGATAAATATTGTGATAATCCAGTCATTTGTTGGCTAGCTGTTGTATCTGTGCTTCACTTTTTACATTAATAATAGGCGAGCTGTCATCCATTCTTAAATATACCTTGCCATAATTTGTCCAACAGTACTTAAACCCTTTTGTAGCTTTCAAGCCCCTTCCCAAGAAATAGAGTCTTGCTGCTTTTGGTGTTAGGTTTTCTGAAATAAATATGGGGATGTCAGGATTTGATTTTAATCCAAGGAATTTGGCACTCAACTTATTCGTTTTATTCTTTATATTATATGTTTTCGCAGCCTTTAAAATATCATTTTTTATGAATGTGTTCGTAAATTCAACAATTATGGTACTTTTATCACTTTTATTCTTAGTGATTTTTATAATATCTCGTACATCAGATTTTTGTATTGTTGAGCCAATGTTCTCTGACAGCTGAGTAATCATAGTAATTAGGTCTTTTTTTGTTTCTTCTCCTTTTAATGGTATATTATTGATTTCTATATTGGTCTTTCTATCGTTTCTCTGTCCCTCTTCAAGTTTATTCTCCAAAATAGTTATTTGTTCCTTATCGGCTTTATTTTGATTCTCCATGTTTTCCAACTTTTTTTCAAAGATGAGTTTTCTTCGCAAAGAAATTCTATAGTATCCTGGACTTTTTTTGTAACTTGTTCGATCTCTTTTAGAGAAGATAAAATGTGATTAATTTGTTTAGATTGTGCTTCTTCAAATTTACTCAATGCATTTTCTATTTGTTCCTTCAGTTCTTTCCTTAGTTCAGCTATTTGATTAGAAAAGTGGATTGACAATTGAGTGATTGAAAAGTTTTTATTTAGTACTTTAAAAATCCGTGCATGAGGGCTGTAGCGTGGCAGCGCTACTACGCTAAGTTAATATAAGTCGCTTCGAATGAAGCTGTCACATAATTGGTATCGAACTTCACTTTGTAAGTTCGTTTGATAATCAAGTATATCAATTATCTAGTATCCATAACTCAAGTTCTTTAAGAAACTTAATTTGGGCTAGATAATGCTGTGTGAGTGTCAGAATTATTTATTTATTATTATTATTTATTTATAATACTAAAGGGGATTGTATGTTTGGTGGTGTAGTTTATAAGTAACAGTAACATAAACTTGTAATCCTTACGGTTGGTTCGGAACACAAGTTCAAAGTTTAGATCAAAATATCTAAGTGTCTACCCTAAAAACAGCTGTTACCTTTTGATAGAATCTATTCGATAACAGATGGCGTTAAAATAAAGCGATAAGTAACCAAGAGAGATACTACAAAGTCTAATTTTATGCCTACTAAATTATACGACAACAACGTCTCGGGAATGTCTTTTTCGGTAGTATCTAAGTGCAGAATATTTTTAAAACTACCTCTTCACCAATATGTGCGTTTATCAAGCGGTTTACCAATTTAAAACTCTACTGAAATAATAGATTTGCACGTTCGAACCGACAACACGTTAATTTTAACTATCCGTGAGAATATATTTTCTTAACCTTAAACTATGATGCATCACTGACAAGGATATTTAACTTCTTGTTTATTCTCACATACTTACAACTATCACCACCACCATACAATAAAATCCAGCATTCTGCATAACTTTTATAGTCTATGAAATAGCAAGTTCGCTGCCCTTTGTCTGCCGCGGATCGCTCGCACGCTCGCGGCTCACGTGGCAGTTAACGCGGAGCGCCCGTCGCTTTTTACTCCCGGGCTCTCACGTTTAAGCTACGTATTGGGTTGGGGAAAAAGTTTCTTCGCATTTTTTATGAAAATTCAAAACATTTTTTAATACAGTTTATTGACATTTAACTAAAGTATGTATGTACCATTTTGTTCGATAACCTTTTGCCATCTTGTAGGTAGGGATCCCATTGCTATAAAATTTTTGGGACCTCTCATCAAAATATCGCGACAAGTGGATTTGGCAGTCCTCTCGTGATGTTAACCTAACACTGCCTAAAGAATTCTGAAGAGACCGAAACAGGTGGAAAGCTGAAGGTGCAAGGTCAGGATTTTACGGCGGATGCATTAACACCTCCCAGCCAAACTCTCTTATTTTTGCTGGGTGGCTTTAGATGTGTGAGGTCTAGCGTTATCATGATGAAACACCACACCCCTTCTGTTGATTAATTCCGGCCGCTTTCTTTGAAAGTCTTGTTTTGATCTCATAAGTTGTTCGCAGTAGAGTTCAGAATCGATAGTCCTGCCTGGTGGTAACAGCTCATAATGAATAATGCCCTTCCAATCCCACCACACACACAACATCACCTTATTGCGAGTTAACCCGGGTTTCGCCACAGACTGTGAAGCCTGACCGGCCCTTGACCACGACCTTTTTCGCACGTTCTTGTCGTACGTGATCCACTTTTCATCACCAGTTATCAGCTTCTTCAAAAATTATTTGGTTTCGTTACGTCGTAATAAAGAATCACAAATGAGTAAGTACACGGTTCATTAGGTTTCTTTCAGTGAGCTCGTGAGGTACCCAAATATCGAGCTTTTTTGTATACCCAGCTTTCTTCAAATGCGCCAAAACTGTTTTGTGGTCAATTCCCAGTTCTTCAGCTAAGTGCGTGCGTCCGGCTGTCTGGACATTTTCTCGCAGAGCGATGCTGCTTATCTCGGTGGCTAAGTCATCGTTTGTGACGACGATCTGTAAAGGTTTCATCGTTTGTGACGCTATAGTTTCCTAAAAAAATCGAAAAAACTTTGGCCAGCCAGCCAGAATTTCGCATTTTCCAGCATTCCAGATCTCAGCCCCCAGAGGGTTTTGAGGATCCAGCTGGTATATAAAGGAATGTGACGCGATATGTGACAGCAACTAAAGTGGTTTTATCAAGTAAAACGCCATAATTTTCGAGTTAACACGAAAAACAAGTGGCCAGCCAGCCGGACGGTTCTGGCTGAGCCACTTTGTTTTTTCCTTATATCTCAGTAATTAAAGCAATTAGAACTGAGTTTTAAGTTTAAAAGTGACGTGTATGTAAGAACGAAGGCCAGTAATAAACCAGCTGTCAATCTATTCGGTTGTCTCATTTCGATACTCTTCACTGGCGCGAGGCGGTTATTACTACCCACTAGTGCGAAAACAAAATGTCGTTTTTAGGAAATATATCGCAATTTGACTACAAAAACGGTGAATGGTCAATTTTCAAAGGTAAATTGACGAAGTTTTTCATCGCAAACCAGATTGATGAAGTGAATAAAAGTGCAGTTCTAATAACGTACTTGTCGGATGAGACATACCGGTTGCTACGTAACCTCGTTTACCCTGCTGATATTGACCAGCAAACCTACAAACAGTTGGTTGAAGCACTCGACAAGCATTTTAAACCGCGGCAGTGTACTTTTGTAGAAAAAGCAAAGTTCTACGAGGCCGTAAGAAGTCCAGGCGAATCATTGGGAGACTGGGCGGCGCGACTTAGGGGTCTCGCAAGCTATTGCGACTTCGGCGCCGCTTTGGAAACTACACTACGTGACCGTTTCGTCCTCGGCTTGGGCGCCGGGCCTGTACGCGACAAGCTTTTCGAACAGGAATGCAGTACCTTGACCTTTGCCAGGGCACTCGAGCTAGCGGACCAAGCAGAAAGCGCTAGAGAAGCTAGGAAGATGGTGAGCCACGCTGAGGAGATCGTGAAACAGGAGCCGGTATATCGTGTGAGCAGCGGCGGGCACCAGCGCGGCATCGCGCGCCGCCATCAGCACCGCGCCGGAGGCGGCGGTGGCGCGGCAGGCGACCATGGAGCGCGTTGTCGGGTGTGCGGCTTAAACAATCATAGTGCTGATAAGTGTAAATACAAAGGCTATAAGTGTCAAAAGTGCGGGCAAAAAGGCCATTTAAAGAAAGTTTGTTCCGTGTATGTGAACAATATAAACGCAGGTGATGAAAGCGATTCGGATCCAGGTTGTCAAATTTCTCAGAACTGTAAGGAGTGCAACCTATTTAGCATGAGGTATGAGAATTATGCTCCTATAGTGTTATTTGTTAAAATAGGCAGTAAATTTCATAATATGGAGTTAGACTCAGGTAGCGGAATTTGTGTAATATCAGATAGTTATTATAAAAACCACTTTCCAAATAAATCATTGAGCTGTACTTCAATATCAATGTGCGTTTATAATGGGCATAAGATTATACCACTGGGTTATTTTTATGATAATGTGACATATAAAACCGTTACAAAACCGTTAAAAATTTTTGTGATACGAAATGGTGGCCCCCCCTTACTCGGTCGTGATTTCATGTCAAAGTTTGGTTTCCAACTTTCTATGATAGAAAATAATAGTATTTTAGTGGATAATTACAATTATGATGCCAAGCGCCTATTGTATGAATATGCCGATTTGTTCAAGGAAGGTCTCGGAACTTTTAATAAATTTAAAATCAAATTAACGTTAAAAGACAACGTTGAACCCAAGTTTTTTAAAGCTCGCTCATTACCTTTTGCTATAAAGAGCAAAGTAGAAAAGGAAATTGATAGGTTGACGAACTTAGGTATTTTAATTCCCGTTAATTGTTCGGCGTATGCTACACCCATCGTTCCCGTGTTGAAATCGAACGGAACCGTAAAGATCGCAGGCGACTTCTCCGTCACCCTGAACAAAGATATGCACATCGACAAATATCCTATGCCACGTATTGAGGAGGTGTTTTGCAAAATAGGCGGCGGCGAAACCTACACAAAAATTGATCTAAGTGACGCATACAATCAATTTTTGATTTCTGAAGAGTGCCAGGCACTCACTACAATAAACACTACAAAGGGTTTATTTAAATATACGCGTCTAGTTTATGGCCTAGCTAACGCGCCGGCTATTTTCCAAAGAACGATGGAAACTTTACTGGCGGGGATAGACGGAGTATCGTGCTGGATTGATGACGTAGCAGTCACGGGAAGCAGTAGGGAACAGCATTTGCAAAGACTCAGGCAAGTACTAGATAGGTTTAAGGATGCAGGCTTAAGATTAAAAAGCGACAAGTGCGAATTTTTTAAAGATAGCGTAACTTACTTGGGGTACGTTATAAATAAACACGGAATTAAAACGTGCCCTAAAAAGGTACAAGCCGTATTAGATTCCCCGCGACCTAGAAATGTACACGAAGTAAAAAGATTTTTAGGTTTAATAAATTATTACAGAAGTTTTATTCCGCAAGCGGCGACTATTTTGCATCCATTTTACGATTTACTTCGTAAAGATGTCACCTGGACCTGGAAAGACACTCACGATAAGGCGTTCAATAAAATTAAAGAAGAACTCTCTTCTGAAAGAATACTTACCCATTACGACCCCACGGCGCGGCTAGTTCTTACGGTCGACGCGAGCCCTGTCGGGTTAGGGGCCTGGTTAGGTATAGGCGAAGAGGGTCACGAAAGGCCTCTCGCGTTCGCTTCAAGGTCGTTGTCGTCTAGCGAGAAAAATTATAGCCAGATCCATAAGGAAGCGGTGGCTATTATTTTTGGCGTTAAGCACTTCCATCAATACCTATACGGTCGCGATGTACCGTTTGTATTAAGGACGGATCAGAGGCCGCTCTTAGCTATATTCGGAAAAAAAAATGGCGTACCCGTAATGGCTGCGTCTCGTTTGCAAAGATACGCTGTGTTCCTAAACGCGTATAACTACGAAATTCAATATTTAACAAGTAGCAAAAATGCAGTTGCAGATTATTTTTCACGGGTCCCGTTAGATAATTGCACGGAATCAATGACTGAAGAAAGCGGTTCTTATTTAAATTTCATTAGCGGTGACTCATTATTACCTGTTTTATTTAGCGACATTAAACTCGCGACGTCAAAAGACCGCGAGCTCCAAACTGTTATCAAATACGTTCAGAAGGGATGGCCGCGTAAAATTAAATGCAAAAACATTTTGCCTTACTTTAGGTGTAGGAATGACCTAGACGTGGACGACGGTTGTCTTTTAAGAGGGCACAGGCTGATTATACCTACTTTTTACAGAAGTAAAATAATAACCGAACTGCATAAGGGTCACTTAGGCGTCGTAAAAACAAAAAGTGTGGCGCGAAGTAAGGTGTGGTGGCCGGGTATAGACGCACAGTTGTAGCGTGCCGTGCTGGCGTGCGGGCCGTGCAACGCAGTGCGGGGCGAACCGCCGCGTGCGCCGCCCGCGCCCTGGCCGCGCGCAGGCCGCGTCTGGGATCGATTGCACATCGATTATATGCAAATTGAGCAAAAATCGTTTCTTATAGTCGTTGATAGTTACAGCAAATGGGTAGAATGCGTTTATGTTAGTAATATGTTTACAAAATCACTTATACTAAAATTAAAGAGTCTCTTTAGTACCTTCGGTTTACCAAGATTGATCGTATCGGACAATGACCCGAAAATAAGTAACGATGAATTCAATAATTTCTGCAAAATGTACGGAATCAAACATTTAACTTCGCCAATTTACCACCCAATATCAAACGGTCAAGCCGAAAACTCCGTCAAAACATGTAAAAAAATGTTAAAATGCATATTACAAGAAAACATAAACGCATCCTTGGAACAACTTAACGCTGAATTATGTACCTACTTGTTTGAATACAGGAATGCAGCGCATTGTTCGACAGGTGAGTCACCCGCTAGGTTGATGTTTGGACGTGAATTACGTAGCAGACTAGATTTGATTTTACCTAATAGTAGAAATAATAAGAATAAATTAGAGGAACGGGAACACAGCCGTAGATTTAACTTAGGAGAAAAAGTTTGGGTTCGATGTTTTTTATCACAAAAGCCATTTTGGCAAACGGGAATAATTATAAAAAAAGTAGGCAATCGAATGTACGACGTCTCAGTTAAAGATGACGGCCTTTGCAGACGGCATATTGATCAGTTAAGGCGATATTGTGAACCGGCTACCTCCATTTCAACCCCTTTAAAGATGAATTCACAAAATCGTTTTAGGGATCTAATTAACGTGAGACCCGTACAACCCCATGTGAATGTAACGATGACAGAAGGAGCATCAACGTTAGCGGGAAATGATGATTTTTTCGAATGTGAAAATAACGTTTCTGATCCTACTGCTGATAGTGGTCAGATTTTAAGCCAAGGGGCGGTGGTAGACCGCCAAAATGTGATGAGGGAGGAGACGCCGACGCGACACACACACACAGACACTCGCGAGCAACAAGAGCGCGAGCGCGCAGCCGCCCGTGTCCGTATCGACCGCGCGGCCACGGCGTTTTTTCTTACATCTAACCATGCCAAGATTATGTAAAAATTTGTAAAAGTCGATTCCTAAAAACATAAATTTGTAAAACGTATAGTTAAAAAGTTATAAGGGTTTGAACGTGGCCGCGCCATTGAAACAATGCGAACCGCGCGGCCACGCAGACTTTAAAACTAAACATTGCAGAGACCTGAAGTTTAGGTAAAACACGGATTGAATATGTAAAAAATTTGTAAAAATATAGAAAAAAATCCTGGATTTACATTTTAGAAGCTGTAAGCTTATAACACCATGGCCGCGCCATTGACCGGTATAAAATTACGTTAGTGTCTATAACTCGCTGGAAAAGCATAGCAGAGGTCTGAAGTTTTTTGTAAAACCTGGATTCGAATTTGTAAAAACTAGCAAAAATATAATAAAAAATCATAGGTATACATAATAAGAGCTGTAAGACCAAAAACCCATGGCCGCGCCATCGAAACGTTAGAAAAGTACTTTACCGTCGATATCTTGCTGAAAAAGCATCGCAGAAGTCTGAAGTATTTTGTAAAACAAAGATTTAAATTTGTAGAAACGATTAAAGATGCACAAAAAACTCCTAGGGTCATATTTAAGGAACTTTAGCACTGAATCTTTAGTACGGCTTGAATACGTCGATAGGGTGACCATGGCTTATTAATAATAGAAAACTTTCCACCCAATCCAAGATTCAGTGCTAAAGTTCTTTAAATATGACCCTAGGAGTTTTTTGTGCATCTTTAATCGTTTCTACAAATTTAAATCTTGGTTTTACAAAATACTTCAGACTTCTGCGATGCTTTTTCAGCAACATATCGACGGTAAAGTACTTTTCTAACGTTTCTATGGCGCGGCCATGGGTTTTTGGTCTTACAGCTCCTATTATGTATACCTATGATGTTTTATTATATTTTTGCTAGTTTTTACAAATTCGAATCCAGGTTTTACAAAAAACTTCAGACCTCTGCTATGCTTTTCCAGCGAGTTATAGACACTAACGTAATTTTATACCGGTCAATGGCGCGGCCATGGTGTTATAAGCTTACAGCTTCTAAAATGTAAATCCAGGATTTTTTTCTATATTTTTACAAATTTTTTACATATTCAATCCGTGTTTTACCTAAACTTCAGGTCCCTGCAATGTTTAGTTTTAAAGATCTACGTGGCCGCGCGGTTCGCATTGTTTCAATGGCGCGGCCACGTTCAAACCCTTATAACTTTTTAACTATACCTTTTACAAATTTATGTTTTTAGGAATCGACTTTTACAAATTTTTACATAATCTTGGCATGGTTAGATGTAAGAAAAAACGCCGTGGCCGCGCGGTCGATACGGACACCAGCCGCCCCCGGCGCCGGCGCCGGCACGGCTCGGTCAGTCGATACCCCACCGGTGGAGATAGTGTTGGGTGATGAGTCTCGCGTCGGTCGTCGGTCACCAATTAAACTTAGACCTAGAAAACATATTAATTATAAATATTAGAATTAAGAAAACCAATGTTTTGTATTTATTTTAATATTAAGTTTTGTTTGTCAGATTCCAAGAGTAATGTGGGAGGAGTGACGTGTATGTAAGAACGAAGGCCAGTAATAAACCAGCTGTCAATCTATTCGGTTGTCTCATTTCGATACTCTTCAAAAAGGAATGTGACGCGATATGTGACAGACCTCATATAGTTTAAAACATACCTGACGCATGTGTTTAAGAGTTATTTCGATAAAGATTTTGATGACAGATGACAAATGTCCGGCTGGCTGAGCCACCCATTCCAGCGCTTGCAGACGGTCTAGAAAGCTAGATTCTTATCAAAAGGAATGTGACGGCGACGAAGACAACAAATCGTCGTATGTGACAGCTCTAAATACTGCCAAACAAAAAATATAAGCGATTGTTTATTCTTTCATACAAAGTCAATTAGGGTGCCCATATTTTACTGCTGTACATTGTCATCCTTATAAAATTCTTTTAAATTTCAAACATGACAAACTACTTGATCATTACGTTGCTCTAATTAAGTGGGTAAATAAAAATATTATTTCATAATGCATTATGTATTTATTTTTTATTAATTTACTTTTTGTTTGTGTTTACCAATTAATAAAATCAGTCTGGGATTAATGTAACATGTTGAAAAAACTAAGTAAGAAAGAAAACTAATATTATTACAAATCTATCGGTAGGTATTACGTGGAAATTCTTTCGCACGGCGTCAAATCGCAACTTATACCTAATGAAGAGAGACTCAAATAGACAATCAAACTTACCCATAATTCTAATAAAAAACGAAGAAATATCCTCTCTCTCTTACATTCAAACTTTCTAAGAATTATAATAGGAAACATATTCGGTAAATACCTATGATTTTGTAAACCTCAAACTATGATACAATACTTACAGCTTCTTGTACTTCTTGTATTCTCACATACTTATAACTATCAATACATACGACAACAAAGCTTTAAATTAATAAAATTAGCAACTAAGTAAAGTCGTTTTCATAAAAGATAACCCGTGCATAGCTCTTATAACAAACACACAAGGAGTATTATCGCTCAAATCGCGGGACTTCTTTCGGCGTCTCGTCGCGAACTTGCGCCTTTCGGAATTATACCCAAATAGTTTTGGGATATGTTTCACTTGGAATAAAAAGAAAGCCAGTTTACAGAAATCGATGTTTTATTACAGAAATAGTTGTTACAATCGGCGTTCACATAGCCTATACTGTTGTGACCTCTCCTTGCCACGTCGGCGGACCCTGTTATAAACTAATCCTAGAAGTGCCCTTAGGTGACTATGAAATCATGTGCTGCATTATGCACCTTCCATCCTTGTGTATAAGAATAAAATTTACAATAAATATTTAACATGATTTTCGATGTGCGAAATAATGCTTACTGACCTATTTGTAACCAATTTTTTTATGTATTGCTGATCAATTAATCTTTACGGAATAAGGCTCAAATCTTTGACGACTTTGCAAAGTCATTTGAACACATATTGACGTAACCTGCCAGACTTGCTTCGCAAACACTTTTCTCCACAGCATGCTAGTAGACAACAAACAAGATGGACAACGATTTTGTAGACTCAGTTAGCCTGTATTATTTGTATATATGTAATTATATTTTTTTTATTTGTTATTTTTCGGGTTCCATGTACATAGTTGCCCCTGTAACAACTCTACAAATTCCAAAACGCACTCACTGCTCAGTGATTTCTTAATATAACTGTGCTCCATACTTTTGTGTTTGATTTCATAGTGTGTCTGTGTTCTCGTTTGTGTGTAGAGAGGAGCTGGCGCCCTTATAGATATAAATTTTGTTACCTCTCACACCTCTGAGTTGGCCATCCCACGTCCCGAGGAAGAGCTAGCCTCGCTACCATCTAGGAGCTTTCCATCTGCTCTGGGGTTAATCCGGCCTGGTGGCAAGTGACTACTAGCTACCGTGCCCTCACCCACCCAGGAACTAGGTTACAAGTGGCGCCCAACGTGGGGCTGTGTAAAATTTTCTCACGCAGAATAGTGCAACTTAACGCGGCAGATATCTGAAACTATCAGCATGTCGGGCAATAAGTTAATTACTTTATTGACCATTTATAAAGACTTAGATGATTCCAATCTCATGAGGTTGGTTACCACCTATAAAACCGATCCTCGCGGCGAGGAATTCTTCGCTTCTGTGAAAATGATAGAAGGATATGACTTGAATGTCATGTTCGTTAACAGAGTAATCAGCGTTTGTGGTGCCGGGTCGTACATTCCGCTTATTAATTGCAGAGTATTACTCGATGCCCGAAGTACGAACACGAATTAGGGACGTTTATTAATCCCTATCCGCCAACCGATAACTATCGAAATCCATACGATAAGAAGGCCTCTTAAATCTGATGAAGAGGCGCTGAGAGTTAGTGTGGGTCGCGTGGCTAGAGTTACATTCTCGCCAAGCACCACGCTATCGCGTGGCTTCACCACCACGCAGCTGTGCGATCTTCTGGGAACGGAAGACGTGCAGAAACTACCTAGAAGAAAGAAGGTGGCTACCTCCTCATCTGAGAAGACAGAAGTAAAGGAGAAGAAAGAGACACCCAAACCCGATACCGCTACCAAGAAGGTCAGAGAGCGTAAAGTCATTACTAAGGCTCCGTCGCATGACACGAAAGACACTCTCCCTCTCGACGCGCCATGCGGCGAGAAGGCTGTTCCCGTATATCGGCCGCCGAATAATTGGCACGCCGAGACCCTTAAAGCTGAAGCTGCGGATGCTCGTAAAGAGGCAAGAAATGCCTACTTACGTATGTGTATTGGCTTCTGTCACCAGCATTCACTCGTTTATCCTCGAAGTCGCGTAGTTAGCGATTTCATTCCCAAAGAAGGCGAAGACTTGTTAGAAAAGGTCTTCTCCGACCTATACGAGTCGAAAGAACGCGGCAGATATCTGAAACTATCAGCATGTCGGGCAATAAGTTAATTACTTTATTGACCATTTATAAAGACTTAGATGATTCCAATCTCATGAGGTTGGTTACCACCTATAAAACCGATCCTCGCGGCGAGGAATTCTTCGCTTCTGTGAAAATGATAGAAGGATATGACTTGAATGTCATGTTCGTTAACAGAGTAATCAGCGTTTGTGGTGCCGGGTCGTACATTCCGCTTATTAATTGCAGAGTATTACTCGATGCCCGAAGTACGAACACCGAATTAGGGACGTTTATTAATCCCTATCCGCCAACCGATAACTATCGAAATCCATACGATAAGAAGGCCTCTTAAATCTGATGAAGAGGCGCTGAGAGTTAGTGTGGGTCGCGTGGCTAGAGTTACATTCTCGCCAAGCACCACGCTATCGCGTGGCTTCACCACCACGCAGCTGTGCGATCTTCTGGGAACGGAAGACGTGCAGAAACTACCTAGAAGAAAGAAGGTGGCTACCTCCTCATCTGAGAAGACAGAAGTAAAGGAGAAGAAAGAGACACCCAAACCCGATACCGCTACCAAGAAGGTCAGAGAGCGTAAAGTCATTACTAAGGCTCCGTCGCATGACACGAAAGACACTCTCCCTCTCGACGCGCCATGCGGCGAGAAGGCTGTTCCCGTATATCGGCCGCCGAATAATTGGCACGCCGAGACCCTTAAAGCTGAAGCTGCGGATGCTCGTAAAGAGGCAAGAAATGCCTACTTACGTATGTGTATTGGCTTCTGTCACCAGCATTCACTCGTTTATCCTCGAAGTCGCGTAGTTAGCGATTTCATTCCCAAAGAAGGCGAAGACTTGTTAGAAAAGGTCTTCTCCGACCTATACGAGTCGAAAGAACGCGGCAGATATCTGAAACTATCAGCATGTCGGGCAATAAGTTAATTACTTTATTGACCATTTATAAAGACTTAGATGATTCCAATCTCATGAGGTTGGTTACCACCTATAAAACCGATCCTCGCGGCGAGGAATTCTTCGCTTCTGTGAAAATGATAGAAGGATATGACTTGAATGTCATGTTCGTTAACAGAGTAATCAGCGTTTGTGGTGCCGGGTCGTACATTCCGCTTATTAATTGCAGAGTATTACTCGATGCCCGAAGTACGAACACCGAATTAGGGACGTTTATTAATCCCTATCCGCCAACCGATAACTATCGAAATCCATACGATAAGAAGGCCTCTTAAATCTGATGAAGAGGCGCTGAGAGTTAGTGTGGGTCGCGTGGCTAGAGTTACATTCTCGCCAAGCACCACGCTATCGCGTGGCTTCACCACCACGCAGCTGTGCGATCTTCTGGGAACGGAAGACGTGCAGAAACTACCTAGAAGAAAGAAGGTGGCTACCTCCTCATCTGAGAAGACAGAAGTAAAGGAGAAGAAAGAGACACCCAAACCCGATACCGCTACCAAGAAGGTCAGAGAGCGTAAAGTCATTACTAAGGCTCCGTCGCATGACACGAAAGACACTCTCCCTCTCGACGCGCCATGCGGCGAGAAGGCTGTTCCCGTATATCGGCCGCCGAATAATTGGCACGCCGAGACCCTTAAAGCTGAAGCTGCGGATGCTCGTAAAGAGGCAAGAAATGCCTACTTACGTATGTGTATTGGCTTCTGTCACCAGCATTCACTCGTTTATCCTCGAAGTCGCGTAGTTAGCGATTTCATTCCCAAAGAAGGCGAAGACTTGTTAGAAAAGGTCTTCTCCGACCTATACGAGTCGAAAGAACGCGGCAGATATCTGAAACTATCAGCATGTCGGGCAATAAGTTAATTACTTTATTGACCATTTATAAAGACTTAGATGATTCCAATCTCATGAGGTTGGTTACCACCTATAAAACCGATCCTCGCGGCGAGGAATTCTTCGCTTCTGTGAAAATGATAGAAGGATATGACTTGAATGTCATGTTCGTTAACAGAGTAATCAGCGTTTGTGGTGCCGGGTCGTACATTCCGCTTATTAATTGCAGAGTATTACTCGATGCCCGAAGTACGAACACCGAATTAGGGACGTTTATTAATCCCTATCCGCCAACCGATAACTATCGAAATCCATACGATAAGAAGGCCTCTTAAATCTGATGAAGAGGCGCTGAGAGTTAGTGTGGGTCGCGTGGCTAGAGTTACATTCTCGCCAAGCACCACGCTATCGCGTGGCTTCACCACCACGCAGCTGTGCGATCTTCTGGGAACGGAAGACGTGCAGAAACTACCTAGAAGAAAGAAGGTGGCTACCTCCTCATCTGAGAAGACAGAAGTAAAGGAGAAGAAAGAGACACCCAAACCCGATACCGCTACCAAGAAGGTCAGAGAGCGTAAAGTCATTACTAAGGCTCCGTCGCATGACACGAAAGACACTCTCCCTCTCGACGCGCCATGCGGCGAGAAGGCTGTTCCCGTATATCGGCCGCCGAATAATTGGCACGCCGAGACCCTTAAAGCTGAAGCTGCGGATGCTCGTAAAGAGGCAAGAAATGCCTACTTACGTATGTGTATTGGCTTCTGTCACCAGCATTCACTCGTTTATCCTCGAAGTCGCGTAGTTAGCGATTTCATTCCCAAAGAAGGCGAAGACTTGTTAGAAAAGGTCTTCTCCGACCTATACGAGTCGAAAGAACGCGGCAGATATCTGAAACTATCAACATGTCGGGCAATAAGTTAATTACTTTATTGACCATTTATAAAGACTTAGATGATTCCAATCTCATGAGGTTGGTTACCACCTATAAAACCGATCCTCGCGGCGAGGAATTCTTCGCTTCTGTGAAAATGATAGAAGGATATGACTTGAATGTCATGTTCGTTAACAGAGTAATCAGCGTTTGTGGTGCCGGGTCGTACATTCCGCTTATTAATTGCAGAGTATTACTCGATGCCCGAAGTACGAACACCGAATTAGGGACGTTTATTAATCCCTATCCGCCAACCGATAACTATCGAAATCCATACGATAAGAAGGCCTCTTAAATCTGATGAAGAGGCGCTGAGAGTTAGTGTGGGTCGCGTGGCTAGAGTTACATTCTCGCCAAGCACCACGCTATCGCGTGGCTTCACCACCACGCAGCTGTGCGATCTTCTGGGAACGGAAGACGTGCAGAAACTACCTAGAAGAAAGAAGGTGGCTACCTCCTCATCTGAGAAGACAGAAGTAAAGGAGAAGAAAGAGACACCCAAACCCGATACCGCTACCAAGAAGGTCAGAGAGCGTAAAGTCATTACTAAGGCTCCGTCGCATGACACGAAAGACACTCTCCCTCTCGACGCGCCATGCGGCGAGAAGGCTGTTCCCGTATATCGGCCGCCGAATAATTGGCACGCCGAGACCCTTAAAGCTGAAGCTGCGGATGCTCGTAAAGAGGCAAGAAATGCCTACTTACGTATGTGTATTGGCTTCTGTCACCAGCATTCACTCGTTTATCCTCGAAGTCGCGTAGTTAGCGATTTCATTCCCAAAGAAGGCGAAGACTTGTTAGAAAAGGTCTTCTCCGACCTATACGAGTCGAAAGAACGCGGCAGATATCTGAAACTATCAGCATGTCGGGCAATAAGTTAATTACTTTATTGACCATTTATAAAGACTTAGATGATTCCAATCTCATGAGGTTGGTTACCACCTATAAAACCGATCCTCGCGGCGAGGAATTCTTCGCTTCTGTGAAAATGATAGAAGGATATGACTTGAATGTCATGTTCGTTAACAGAGTAATCAGCGTTTGTGGTGCCGGGTCGTACATTCCGCTTATTAATTGCAGAGTATTACTCGATGCCCGAAGTACGAACACCGAATTAGGGACGTTTATTAATCCCTATCCGCCAACCGATAACTATCGAAATCCATACGATAAGAAGGCCTCTTAAATCTGATGAAGAGGCGCTGAGAGTTAGTGTGGGTCGCGTGGCTAGAGTTACATTCTCGCCAAGCACCACGCTATCGCGTGGCTTCACCACCACGCAGCTGTGCGATCTTCTGGGAACGGAAGACGTGCAGAAACTACCTAGAAGAAAGAAGGTGGCTACCTCCTCATCTGAGAAGACAGAAGTAAAGGAGAAGAAAGAGACACCCAAACCCGATACCGCTACCAAGAAGGTCAGAGAGCGTAAAGTCATTACTAAGGCTCCGTCGCATGACACGAAAGACACTCTCCCTCTCGACGCGCCATGCGGCGAGAAGGCTGTTCCCGTATATCGGCCGCCGAATAATTGGCACGCCGAGACCCTTAAAGCTGAAGCTGCGGATGCTCGTAAAGAGGCAAGAAATGCCTACTTACGTATGTGTATTGGCTTCTGTCACCAGCATTCACTCGTTTATCCTCGAAGTCGCGTAGTTAGCGATTTCATTCCCAAAGAAGGCGAAGACTTGTTAGAAAAGGTCTTCTCCGACCTATACGAGTCGAAAGAACGCGGCAGATATCTGAAACTATCAGCATGTCGGGCAATAAGTTAATTACTTTATTGACCATTTATAAAGACTTAGATGATTCCAATCTCATGAGGTTGGTTACCACCTATAAAACCGATCCTCGCGGCGAGGAATTCTTCGCTTCTGTGAAAATGATAGAAGGATATGACTTGAATGTCATGTTCGTTAACAGAGTAATCAGCGTTTGTGGTGCCGGGTCGTACATTCCGCTTATTAATTGCAGAGTATTACTCGATGCCCGAAGTACGAACACCGAATTAGGGACGTTTATTAATCCCTATCCGCCAACCGATAACTATCGAAATCCATACGATAAGAAGGCCTCTTAAATCTGATGAAGAGGCGCTGAGAGTTAGTGTGGGTCGCGTGGCTAGAGTTACATTCTCGCCAAGCACCACGCTATCGCGTGGCTTCACCACCACGCAGCTGTGCGATCTTCTGGGAACGGAAGACGTGCAGAAACTACCTAGAAGAAAGAAGGTGGCTACCTCCTCATCTGAGAAGACAGAAGTAAAGGAGAAGAAAGAGACACCCAAACCCGATACCGCTACCAAGAAGGTCAGAGAGCGTAAAGTCATTACTAAGGCTCCGTCGCATGACACGAAAGACACTCTCCCTCTCGACGCGCCATGCGGCGAGAAGGCTGTTCCCGTATATCGGCCGCCGAATAATTGGCACGCCGAGACCCTTAAAGCTGAAGCTGCGGATGCTCGTAAAGAGGCAAGAAATGCCTACTTACGTATGTGTATTGGCTTCTGTCACCAGCATTCACTCGTTTATCCTCGAAGTCGCGTAGTTAGCGATTTCATTCCCAAAGAAGGCGAAGACTTGTTAGAAAAGGTCTTCTCCGACCTATACGAGTCGAAAGAACGCGGCAGATATCTGAAACTATCAGCATGTCGGGCAATAAGTTAATTACTTTATTGACCATTTATAAAGACTTAGATGATTCCAATCTCATGAGGTTGGTTACCACCTATAAAACCGATCCTCGCGGCGAGGAATTCTTCGCTTCTGTGAAAATGATAGAAGGATATGACTTGAATGTCATGTTCGTTAACAGAGTAATCAGCGTTTGTGGTGCCGGGTCGTACATTCCGCTTATTAATTGCAGAGTATTACTCGATGCCCGAAGTACGAACACCGAATTAGGGACGTTTATTAATCCCTATCCGCCAACCGATAACTATCGAAATCCATACGATAAGAAGGCCTCTTAAATCTGATGAAGAGGCGCTGAGAGTTAGTGTGGGTCGCGTGGCTAGAGTTACATTCTCGCCAAGCACCACGCTATCGCGTGGCTTCACCACCACGCAGCTGTGCGATCTTCTGGGAACGGAAGACGTGCAGAAACTACCTAGAAGAAAGAAGGTGGCTACCTCCTCATCTGAGAAGACAGAAGTAAAGGAGAAGAAAGAGACACCCAAACCCGATACCGCTACCAAGAAGGTCAGAGAGCGTAAAGTCATTACTAAGGCTCCGTCGCATGACACGAAAGACACTCTCCCTCTCGACGCGCCATGCGGCGAGAAGGCTGTTCCCGTATATCGGCCGCCGAATAATTGGCACGCCGAGACCCTTAAAGCTGAAGCTGCGGATGCTCGTAAAGAGGCAAGAAATGCCTACTTACGTATGTGTATTGGCTTCTGTCACCAGCATTCACTCGTTTATCCTCGAAGTCGCGTAGTTAGCGATTTCATTCCCAAAGAAGGCGAAGACTTGTTAGAAAAGGTCTTCTCCGACCTATACGAGTCGAAAGAACGCGGCAGATATCTGAAACTATCAGCATGTCGGGCAATAAGTTAATTACTTTATTGACCATTTATAAAGACTTAGATGATTCCAATCTCATGAGGTTGGTTACCACCTATAAAACCGATCCTCGCGGCGAGGAATTCTTCGCTTCTGTGAAAATGATAGAAGGATATGACTTGAATGTCATGTTCGTTAACAGAGTAATCAGCGTTTGTGGTGCCGGGTCGTACATTCCGCTTATTAATTGCAGAGTATTACTCGATGCCCGAAGTACGAACACCGAATTAGGGACGTTTATTAATCCCTATCCGCCAACCGATAACTATCGAAATCCATACGATAAGAAGGCCTCTTAAATCTGATGAAGAGGCGCTGAGAGTTAGTGTGGGTCGCGTGGCTAGAGTTACATTCTCGCCAAGCACCACGCTATCGCGTGGCTTCACCACCACGCAGCTGTGCGATCTTCTGGGAACGGAAGACGTGCAGAAACTACCTAGAAGAAAGAAGGTGGCTACCTCCTCATCTGAGAAGACAGAAGTAAAGGAGAAGAAAGAGACACCCAAACCCGATACCGCTACCAAGAAGGTCAGAGAGCGTAAAGTCATTACTAAGGCTCCGTCGCATGACACGAAAGACACTCTCCCTCTCGACGCGCCATGCGGCGAGAAGGCTGTTCCCGTATATCGGCCGCCGAATAATTGGCACGCCGAGACCCTTAAAGCTGAAGCTGCGGATGCTCGTAAAGAGGCAAGAAATGCCTACTTACGTATGTGTATTGGCTTCTGTCACCAGCATTCACTCGTTTATCCTCGAAGTCGCGTAGTTAGCGATTTCATTCCCAAAGAAGGCGAAGACTTGTTAGAAAAGGTCTTCTCCGACCTATACGAGTCGAAAGAACGCGGCAGATATCTGAAACTATCAGCATGTCGGGCAATAAGTTAATTACTTTAGATGATTCCAATCTCATGAGGTTGGTTACCACCTATAAAACCGATCCTCGCGGCGAGGAATTCTTCGCTTCTGTGAAAATGATAGAAGGATATGACTTGAATGTCATGTTCGTTAACAGAGTAATCAGCGTTTGTGGTGCCGGGTCGTACATTCCGCTTATTAATTGCAGAGTATTACTCGATGCCCGAAGTACGAACACCGAATTAGGGACGTTTATTAATCCCTATCCGCCAACCGATAACTATCGAAATCCATACGATAAGAAGGCCTCTTAAATCTGATGAAGAGGCGCTGAGAGTTAGTGTGGGTCGCGTGGCTAGAGTTACATTCTCGCCAAGCACCACGCTATCGCGTGGCTTCACCACCACGCAGCTGTGCGATCTTCTGGGAACGGAAGACGTGCAGAAACTACCTAGAAGAAAGAAGGTGGCTACCTCCTCATCTGAGAAGACAGAAGTAAAGGAGAAGAAAGAGACACCCAAACCCGATACCGCTACCAAGAAGGTCAGAGAGCGTAAAGTCATTACTAAGGCTCCGTCGCATGACACGAAAGACACTCTCCCTCTCGACGCGCCATGCGGCGAGAAGGCTGTTCCCGTATATCGGCCGCCGAATAATTGGCACGCCGAGACCCTTAAAGCTGAAGCTGCGGATGCTCGTAAAGAGGCAAGAAATGCCTACTTACGTATGTGTATTGGCTTCTGTCACCAGCATTCACTCGTTTATCCTCGAAGTCGCGTAGTTAGCGATTTCATTCCCAAAGAAGGCGAAGACTTGTTAGAAAAGGTCTTCTCCGACCTATACGAGTCGAAAGAACGCGGCAGATATCTGAAACTATCAGCATGTCGGGCAATAAGTTAATTACTTTATTGACCATTTATAAAGACTTAGATGATTCCAATCTCATGAGGTTGGTTACCACCTATAAAACCGATCCTCGCGGCGAGGAATTCTTCGCTTCTGTGAAAATGATAGAAGGATATGACTTGAATGTCATGTTCGTTAACAGAGTAATCAGCGTTTGTGGTGCCGGGTCGTACATTCCGCTTATTAATTGCAGAGTATTACTCGATGCCCGAAGTACGAACACCGAATTAGGGACGTTTATTAATCCCTATCCGCCAACCGATAACTATCGAAATCCATACGATAAGAAGGCCTCTTAAATCTGATGAAGAGGCGCTGAGAGTTAGTGTGGGTCGCGTGGCTAGAGTTACATTCTCGCCAAGCACCACGCTATCGCGTGGCTTCACCACCACGCAGCTGTGCGATCTTCTGGGAACGGAAGACGTGCAGAAACTACCTAGAAGAAAGAAGGTGGCTACCTCCTCATCTGAGAAGACAGAAGTAAAGGAGAAGAAAGAGACACCCAAACCCGATACCGCTACCAAGAAGGTCAGAGAGCGTAAAGTCATTACTAAGGCTCCGTCGCATGACACGAAAGACACTCTCCCTCTCGACGCGCCATGCGGCGAGAAGGCTGTTCCCGTATATCGGCCGCCGAATAATTGGCACGCCGAGACCCTTAAAGCTGAAGCTGCGGATGCTCGTAAAGAGGCAAGAAATGCCTACTTACGTATGTGTATTGGCTTCTGTCACCAGCATTCACTCGTTTATCCTCGAAGTCGCGTAGTTAGCGATTTCATTCCCAAAGAAGGCGAAGACTTGTTAGAAAAGGTCTTCTCCGACCTATACGAGTCGAAAGAACGCGGCAGATATCTGAAACTATCAGCATGTCGGGCAATAAGTTAATTACTTTATTGACCATTTATAAAGACTTAGATGATTCCAATCTCATGAGGTTGGTTACCACCTATAAAACCGATCCTCGCGGCGAGGAATTCTTCGCTTCTGTGAAAATGATAGAAGGATATGACTTGAATGTCATGTTCGTTAACAGAGTAATCAGCGTTTGTGGTGCCGGGTCGTACATTCCGCTTATTAATTGCAGAGTATTACTCGATGCCCGAAGTACGAACACCGAATTAGGGACGTTTATTAATCCCTATCCGCCAACCGATAACTATCGAAATCCATACGATAAGAAGGCCTCTTAAATCTGATGAAGAGGCGCTGAGAGTTAGTGTGGGTCGCGTGGCTAGAGTTACATTCTCGCCAAGCACCACGCTATCGCGTGGCTTCACCACCACGCAGCTGTGCGATCTTCTGGGAACGGAAGACGTGCAGAAACTACCTAGAAGAAAGAAGGTGGCTACCTCCTCATCTGAGAAGACAGAAGTAAAGGAGAAGAAAGAGACACCCAAACCCGATACCGCTACCAAGAAGGTCAGAGAGCGTAAAGTCATTACTAAGGCTCCGTCGCATGACACGAAAGACACTCTCCCTCTCGACGCGCCATGCGGCGAGAAGGCTGTTCCCGTATATCGGCCGCCGAATAATTGGCACGCCGAGACCCTTAAAGCTGAAGCTGCGGATGCTCGTAAAGAGGCAAGAAATGCCTACTTACGTATGTGTATTGGCTTCTGTCACCAGCATTCACTCGTTTATCCTCGAAGTCGCGTAGTTAGCGATTTCATTCCCAAAGAAGGCGAAGACTTGTTAGAAAAGGTCTTCTCCGACCTATACGAGTCGAAAGAACGCGGCAGATATCTGAAACTATCAGCATGTCGGGCAATAAGTTAATTACTTTATTGACCATTTATAAAGACTTAGATGATTCCAATCTCATGAGGTTGGTTACCACCTATAAAACCGATCCTCGCGGCGAGGAATTCTTCGCTTCTGTGAAAATGATAGAAGGATATGACTTGAATGTCATGTTCGTTAACAGAGTAATCAGCGTTTGTGGTGCCGGGTCGTACATTCCGCTTATTAATTGCAGAGTATTACTCGATGCCCGAAGTACGAACACCGAATTAGGGACGTTTATTAATCCCTATCCGCCAACCGATAACTATCGAAATCCATACGATAAGAAGGCCTCTTAAATCTGATGAAGAGGCGCTGAGAGTTAGTGTGGGTCGCGTGGCTAGAGTTACATTCTCGCCAAGCACCACGCTATCGCGTGGCTTCACCACCACGCAGCTGTGCGATCTTCTGGGAACGGAAGACGTGCAGAAACTACCTAGAAGAAAGAAGGTGGCTACCTCCTCATCTGAGAAGACAGAAGTAAAGGAGAAGAAAGAGACACCCAAACCCGATACCGCTACCAAGAAGGTCAGAGAGCGTAAAGTCATTACTAAGGCTCCGTCGCATGACACGAAAGACACTCTCCCTCTCGACGCGCCATGCGGCGAGAAGGCTGTTCCCGTATATCGGCCGCCGAATAATTGGCACGCCGAGACCCTTAAAGCTGAAGCTGCGGATGCTCGTAAAGAGGCAAGAAATGCCTACTTACGTATGTGTATTGGCTTCTGTCACCAGCATTCACTCGTTTATCCTCGAAGTCGCGTAGTTAGCGATTTCATTCCCAAAGAAGGCGAAGACTTGTTAGAAAAGGTCTTCTCCGACCTATACGAGTCGAAAGAACGCGGCAGATATCTGAAACTATCAGCATGTCGGGCAATAAGTTAATTACTTTATTGACCATTTATAAAGACTTAGATGATTCCAATCTCATGAGGTTGGTTACCACCTATAAAACCGATCCTCGCGGCGAGGAATTCTTCGCTTCTGTGAAAATGATAGAAGGATATGACTTGAATGTCATGTTCGTTAACAGAGTAATCAGCGTTTGTGGTGCCGGGTCGTACATTCCGCTTATTAATTGCAGAGTATTACTCGATGCCCGAAGTACGAACACCGAATTAGGGACGTTTATTAATCCCTATCCGCCAACCGATAACTATCGAAATCCATACGATAAGAAGGCCTCTTAAATCTGATGAAGAGGCGCTGAGAGTTAGTGTGGGTCGCGTGGCTAGAGTTACATTCTCGCCAAGCACCACGCTATCGCGTGGCTTCACCACCACGCAGCTGTGCGATCTTCTGGGAACGGAAGACGTGCAGAAACTACCTAGAAGAAAGAAGGTGGCTACCTCCTCATCTGAGAAGACAGAAGTAAAGGAGAAGAAAGAGACACCCAAACCCGATACCGCTACCAAGAAGGTCAGAGAGCGTAAAGTCATTACTAAGGCTCCGTCGCATGACACGAAAGACACTCTCCCTCTCGACGCGCCATGCGGCGAGAAGGCTGTTCCCGTATATCGGCCGCCGAATAATTGGCACGCCGAGACCCTTAAAGCTGAAGCTGCGGATGCTCGTAAAGAGGCAAGAAATGCCTACTTACGTATGTGTATTGGCTTCTGTCACCAGCATTCACTCGTTTATCCTCGAAGTCGCGTAGTTAGCGATTTCATTCCCAAAGAAGGCGAAGACTTGTTAGAAAAGGTCTTCTCCGACCTATACGAGTCGAAAGAACGCGGCAGATATCTGAAACTATCAGCATGTCGGGCAATAAGTTAATTACTTTATTGACCATTTATAAAGACTTAGATGATTCCAATCTCATGAGGTTGGTTACCACCTATAAAACCGATCCTCGCGGCGAGGAATTCTTCGCTTCTGTGAAAATGATAGAAGGATATGACTTGAATGTCATGTTCGTTAACAGAGTAATCAGCGTTTGTGGTGCCGGGTCGTACATTCCGCTTATTAATTGCAGAGTATTACTCGATGCCCGAAGTACGAACACCGAATTAGGGACGTTTATTAATCCCTATCCGCCAACCGATAACTATCGAAATCCATACGATAAGAAGGCCTCTTAAATCTGATGAAGAGGCGCTGAGAGTTAGTGTGGGTCGCGTGGCTAGAGTTACATTCTCGCCAAGCACCACGCTATCGCGTGGCTTCACCACCACGCAGCTGTGCGATCTTCTGGGAACGGAAGACGTGCAGAAACTACCTAGAAGAAAGAAGGTGGCTACCTCCTCATCTGAGAAGACAGAAGTAAAGGAGAAGAAAGAGACACCCAAACCCGATACCGCTACCAAGAAGGTCAGAGAGCGTAAAGTCATTACTAAGGCTCCGTCGCATGACACGAAAGACACTCTCCCTCTCGACGCGCCATGCGGCGAGAAGGCTGTTCCCGTATATCGGCCGCCGAATAATTGGCACGCCGAGACCCTTAAAGCTGAAGCTGCGGATGCTCGTAAAGAGGCAAGAAATGCCTACTTACGTATGTGTATTGGCTTCTGTCACCAGCATTCACTCGTTTATCCTCGAAGTCGCGTAGTTAGCGATTTCATTCCCAAAGAAGGCGAAGACTTGTTAGAAAAGGTCTTCTCCGACCTATACGAGTCGAAAGAACGCGGCAGATATCTGAAACTATCAGCATGTCGGGCAATAAGTTAATTACTTTATTGACCATTTATAAAGACTTAGATGATTCCAATCTCATGAGGTTGGTTACCACCTATAAAACCGAACCTCGCGGCGAGGAATTCTTCGCTTCTGTGAAAATGATAGAAGGATATGACTTGAATGTCATGTTCGTTAACAGAGTAATCAGCGTTTGTGGTGCCGGGTCGTACATTCCGCTTATTAATTGCAGAGTATTACTCGATGCCCGAAGTACGAACACCGAATTAGGGACGTTTATTAATCCCTATCCGCCAACCGATAACTATCGAAATCCATACGATAAGAAGGCCTCTTAAATCTGATGAAGAGGCGCTGAGAGTTAGTGTGGGTCGCGTGGCTAGAGTTACATTCTCGCCAAGCACCACGCTATCGCGTGGCTTCACCACCACGCAGCTGTGCGATCTTCTGGGAACGGAAGACGTGCAGAAACTACCTAGAAGAAAGAAGGTGGCTACCTCCTCATCTGAGAAGACAGAAGTAAAGGAGAAGAAAGAGACACCCAAACCCGATACCGCTACCAAGAAGGTCAGAGAGCGTAAAGTCATTACTAAGGCTCCGTCGCATGACACGAAAGACACTCTCCCTCTCGACGCGCCATGCGGCGAGAAGGCTGTTCCCGTATATCGGCCGCCGAATAATTGGCACGCCGAGACCCTTAAAGCTGAAGCTGCGGATGCTCGTAAAGAGGCAAGAAATGCCTACTTACGTATGTGTATTGGCTTCTGTCACCAGCATTCACTCGTTTATCCTCGAAGTCGCGTAGTTAGCGATTTCATTCCCAAAGAAGGCGAAGACTTGTTAGAAAAGGTCTTCTCCGACCTATACGAGTCGAAAGAACGCGGCAGATATCTGAAACTATCAGCATGTCGGGCAATAAGTTAATTACTTTATTGACCATTTATAAAGACTTAGATGATTCCAATCTCATGAGGTTGGTTACCACCTATAAAACCGATCCTCGCGGCGAGGAATTCTTCGCTTCTGTGAAAATGATAGAAGGATATGACTTGAATGTCATGTTCGTTAACAGAGTAATCAGCGTTTGTGGTGCCGGGTCGTACATTCCGCTTATTAATTGCAGAGTATTACTCGATGCCCGAAGTACGAACACCGAATTAGGGACGTTTATTAATCCCTATCCGCCAACCGATAACTATCGAAATCCATACGATAAGAAGGCCTCTTAAATCTGATGAAGAGGCGCTGAGAGTTAGTGTGGGTCGCGTGGCTAGAGTTACATTCTCGCCAAGCACCACGCTATCGCGTGGCTTCACCACCACGCAGCTGTGCGATCTTCTGGGAACGGAAGACGTGCAGAAACTACCTAGAAGAAAGAAGGTGGCTACCTCCTCATCTGAGAAGACAGAAGTAAAGGAGAAGAAAGAGACACCCAAACCCGATACCGCTACCAAGAAGGTCAGAGAGCGTAAAGTCATTACTAAGGCTCCGTCGCATGACACGAAAGACACTCTCCCTCTCGACGCGCCATGCGGCGAGAAGGCTGTTCCCGTATATCGGCCGCCGAATAATTGGCACGCCGAGACCCTTAAAGCTGAAGCTGCGGATGCTCGTAAAGAGGCAAGAAATGCCTACTTACGTATGTGTATTGGCTTCTGTCACCAGCATTCACTCGTTTATCCTCGAAGTCGCGTAGTTAGCGATTTCATTCCCAAAGAAGGCGAAGACTTGTTAGAAAAGGTCTTCTCCGACCTATACGAGTCGAAAGAACGCGGCAGATATCTGAAACTATCAGCATGTCGGGCAATAAGTTAATTACTTTATTGACCATTTATAAAGACTTAGATGATTCCAATCTCATGAGGTTGGTTACCACCTATAAAACCGATCCTCGCGGCGAGGAATTCTTCGCTTCTGTGAAAATGATAGAAGGATATGACTTGAATGTCATGTTCGTTAACAGAGTAATCAGCGTTTGTGGTGCCGGGTCGTACATTCCGCTTATTAATTGCAGAGTATTACTCGATGCCCGAAGTACGAACACCGAATTAGGGACGTTTATTAATCCCTATCCGCCAACCGATAACTATCGAAATCCATACGATAAGAAGGCCTCTTAAATCTGATGAAGAGGCGCTGAGAGTTAGTGTGGGTCGCGTGGCTAGAGTTACATTCTCGCCAAGCACCACGCTATCGCGTGGCTTCACCACCACGCAGCTGTGCGATCTTCTGGGAACGGAAGACGTGCAGAAACTACCTAGAAGAAAGAAGGTGGCTGCCTCCTCATCTGAGAAGACAGAAGTAAAGGAGAAGAAAGAGACACCCAAACCCGATACCGCTACCAAGAAGGTCAGAGAGCGTAAAGTCATTACTAAGGCTCCGTCGCATGACACGAAAGACACTCTCCCTCTCGACGCGCCATGCGGCGAGAAGGCTGTTCCCGTATATCGGCCGCCGAATAATTGGCACGCCGAGACCCTTAAAGCTGAAGCTGCGGATGCTCGTAAAGAGGCAAGAAATGCCTACTTACGTATGTGTATTGGCTTCTGTCACCAGCATTCACTCGTTTATCCTCGAAGTCGCGTAGTTAGCGATTTCATTCCCAAAGAAGGCGAAGACTTGTTAGAAAAGGTCTTCTCCGACCTATACGAGTCGAAAGAACGCGGCAGATATCTGAAACTATCAGCATGTCGGGCAATAAGTTAATTACTTTATTGACCATTTATAAAGACTTAGATGATTCCAATCTCATGAGGTTGGTTACCACCTATAAAACCGATCCTCGCGGCGAGGAATTCTTCGCTTCTGTGAAAATGATAGAAGGATATGACTTGAATGTCATGTTCGTTAACAGAGTAATCAGCGTTTGTGGTGCCGGGTCGTACATTCCGCTTATTAATTGCAGATTATATTTCACAGCTTCTTTCTTTGCGATTGAGGTTTACTTTATGTAGTAGCGCCACCTACTGCTAGCCTTTGCACGGATTTTAGAGTCTATGATAAGGGTTCTTTTCTTTTTTTTTTTTTTTAACAACTGTCACGTTTCGCTCCCTATGTCAGCATCCAGTCTACAGAACTCATTCTGCGTTTCCGTGCTGTAGCCTGCGCACGTCGACTAAAATATATTAATTAGCTAGTTAAATTTTAAAAAGTTTAAATGGTAAAAATTGTGCATCGAAGGAAGAGAAAATTCTCAAGAAAATAATTCGAGGAGGTTGAGACATCAAATTACAAATTCCGAAGAACCCAACGGTGTTGGGACTTATTAGAAAAAATGTCGTTGACACAAAAACTACCCACATTGTATGTGCGTGTAGTCATCGAGGTTCGATGCATACAATTAATTCTCCTTAATAGTCCGTTACTCGATAATAATATCGTCGTTGGCGATTAATCTGATGTACGGTGGAGAATCTCTAATATAATTTTAGTAAATATTAGAAAAAATGTCGTTGACACAAAAACTACCCACATTGTATGTGCGTGTAGTCATCGAGGTTCGATGCATACAATTAATTCTCCTTAATAGTCCGTTACTCGATAATAATATCGTCGTTGGCGATTAATCTGATGTACGGTGGAGAATCTCTAATATAATTTTAGTAAATATTAGAAAAAATGTCGTTGACACAAAAACTACCCACATTGTATGTGCGTGTAGTCATCGAGGTTCGATGCATACAATTAATTCTCCTTAATAGTCCGTTACTCGATAATAATATCGTCGTTGGCGATTAATCTGATGTACGGTGGAGAATCTCTAATATAATTTTAATAAATATTAGAAAAAATGTCGTTGACACAAAACTACCCACATGGTATGTGCGTGTAGTCATCGAGTTTCGATGCATATAATTAATTCTTTTGATTAGTCAGTTACCAGATAATATCGCCGTTGGCGATTAATCTGATTTGCGGTGGAGACGATCTTGCACGCCGAATCCAAGATTTGAAGTGCCCGAGCTACCTCCGTCATTATCAGCCTTTTTTTTGATACGATTAATGTCCCGGAAGAGGTCTAAAAACCAGCAGTTGTCGGCTGAAGATCTAAAGAATCTAAAGATAAGCCTGTTGAGGACTATCTTGTACCCGCAATTTGCAAATATTTACTTGCTCCCTTTATTAAATTTAGAAGCAAAAGCAGCATTGGCTGAAACTCTTACCAAACGAGATTCTATACATCAACAAAAAAAAAAAAAAAAAAGGGCAAATTGGAATCGCCTTGGCAGCTTTATCGCAAGCGATGGTAATCATTTTCAATGGAACTTTGAAGCAAAAACTTTTAAAACTGCTGAGTTACGCTTGTCGCGATAGCCAGAATAGGGAAACTAAAACTCATCGTAACATAATAATGAGTTCCATAAACGTATGCCTGCGTGACACGCTGACCAATACAAGTTGCGATGATTATCTATTGGGAGGAGATGTTGCTGAAACGCTGCAAATTGCAAAAAACGACGACGTCATCTCCGCAGCCATAGCTGCCGGCTCGAGCTCCACAGCAGAGCTACACGTACCCGCCACGTAGGACCTACCACGAACGGTCGTGGAACACTAGCAACCAGCGGAAATAAACCACCAGGTGCAGTGCGATGGACGTTTACGATATTTTCATCAAAAATGGGCTTAGATAACGAGTGATCCATTAATATTATCGTGAATAGCTGGTTACTAAAGACCTTTTAAATATCTGCCCGCTAAACAAAGTAGCTCTTGTGTTTACCCAAGGTCAATACATGGCCATAAAGATTATATTTTAGCGTTGGATAAACTATTAAAAATAAATGCTATATTCGTATGTTCTCATGAGCCAGGTAAATTTTATCACAATTTTTTTTCTTGTGCTCAAGCTATACGGTGAAAATCGCTTCATACATAATTTAAAATCTTTGAATTAATTTACTACAAAACACTTCAAAATGGAAGATTACAGAACCGCTGATAAGTTAACAAAACAATGCTACATGTTATTTTTTCATCAATGTTGATAAGTCTTTCCGAAAGTACCTTCGATTTGAATATAACAACGTTTTATATGAATTCAAATATTAAACGTTTGACTTATGCACCGCTCTTTATATAAGTATTTACTAAAATATTAAAACCAGTCATGGAATTTTTACGTCGGGATAATTTTTTCATCCATAATATATCTAGATAATATATTTTACATTGGCAAAGATTGTGATGATTGTAATGAGAATGTTTGGATTACAAAACATATTTTAATAAATTTAGGTTTCATAATGCATACGGAAAAAAGGTTGCTTTGTTCCTAGAACACAATGTAAATTCCTTGGGTTTATTTTTGATTCAGATAAAATTATTTTAAAACTACCCACAAAAAAAAAAAAAAAAAAGTTCTTAAAATAGAAAAAATAATACACAAAGTTATTCGAGCAATTTAAAATATTGTCACCAAATAAAAATCCTACTTATGATCAGGTAGTGAATTTACCCAGATATAATAAAGATGATTTTACTTGGTGGTTAAATTATCTAGAAGAGGGCTTTTCTCCTCTTAGAACAGGCCAATACACTAAAACTATCTATCCTGACGCATCATATACTGGCTAGGGCGGGTTTTGTGATGGAAAAGAGGCAGCGGGTCATTGGAAGGAAAGCGAGTCGTCGCTACACATTAATACTCTGGAATTAAAAGCAGTTTTTTCGGACTTAAAACATTCGCATAATTATGGTAGTTACGATTGTGATATATTGTTAAGAATAGATATTACCATTACCTGTATAAATAGAATGGGTAGGTAGTGTTCAGTTTTCACATATGGATCATATTACCCGAGACCAATGGAAATAGCGTGAAATGCGTAAGATCAATATCTTTACATCTTATATTACTTCAAAAGATAATATAGAAGCTGAGAGTTTGTCACGAAAACAGTTTAATGACACTGAATGGGATCTAAGTGACTATACCTTTAATAATATAACAAATAGGTTTGGAATACTATCGGTTGATCTTTTTGCAAACAGATGCAACTTATAATGTCCTATTTATGTAACCTGGAAAAATGACCCAGATGCAAAAACTCTTCAGAAAATTGTTAGTGAAAAGTCTGTGGGTATTGTGGTAGTACCATACTGGCCCACGCAACTATGGTTGCCATTGTTTAAAAGGTTGTGTTGTGATTGTATTTACTAAATACTAATTCGCTGAAATCTCCTTTCAGATCTGCGCTCAACCTTCATTAAACATTAACCTTGGTTGCCGCGAAATTGTTCAGAAAGCGTTAGTAAAAAGATCACTGTCTTCAAAGTCCGTTGAAATTATGTTGGCATCTTTGTTGGATAATTCTTACCGAGACAGTGTGAAGGAGGTATCAAGGCGTGGATTGAATATTGCAAAAATAATAATTTTAGTTTTACTCAAACTTCTAAACCAATAATTGTTCATTTTCTAACTGAAATTTTCGAAAAAGGTGCTAAGTACGGTACTATTAATAGCTATAGATCTGCATTATCATTAATATTAAACATAAATTCCCAATATGACAGGTTAAAAAGTTTCATGAAAGGAGTCGTTATGTGAAGACCAACCACATCAAGTATGATCTTACCTGGGATCCAGCAGTTGTATTGAGCTACTTACCTACAAAATTTCCTAATGAAGACCTTGACTTAAAGACTCTTTTCCAAGAAAACTGTTACACTAATAGCTCTTGTAACGGAACATCGTGTTCAAATTTTATCCGTGACAAAGATTAAAAATATTTTAATAACTAAAAAAGGTACTTATAAAAGGGTTTATAAAAACCTCTAAATTTAATAGTAAACAGACCTTGGTAAAGTTTCCGTTTTTTAATATTCGTCCAGAAATTTGTCCAGAAAAAACCTTACAGATGTAGGTATATAAATAAAACGAAAATTTAAGGAAACCTGATAATTTGTTTATTAGTTTTAAGAAACATATAGGTTTCCAAACTTTAAGTCACTGGGTTAAAAACACTTTAACTCTCAGTGGTATTGATGAAAATATTTTTAGTGCACATAGTACATGACATGCTGCTACATTAAGAGCTATTTATTTAGGAGTTTCTATTGACCTATCAAAAAGACTGCAGGATGGTCGGATTCTTCCTCAGTCCTTGCTAGAAATTATAACAAACTTTGTAACGAAAAATAATTTGCCTAATCATTGTTGAATTGTTTTCAATAAGTATGTTTATTTACTATTGAAGAGTTTTACCTTACTACTCTGCCAATTCATTTCACTATAACTAATCTTTAAACATCCTACATAAAGTAAACCTCAATCGCAAAGAAAGAAGCTGTGAAATATAATTGAGGATCAAACGAACTTCTAAAGTGAAGTTCGATCCTAATTATGTGAACAGCTTCTTTCGAAGCGATTTAATATAAACCCACCCGTTATTATGCTTTGAAATAAGCATAATATGAATATGTTTCAACATGGAGTAATTTCAATTTATATTTGTATTTTACCCAACCCCAATATAGTGAAATGAACAAACAGGAATAAGACAGATTGACTTTAAACAAAATGAGTTCTGTAGACTGGATGCTGACATAGGGAGCGAAACGTGACAGTTGTTAAAAAAAAAAAAAAAGAAAAGAACCCTTATCATAGACTCTAAAATCCGTGCAAAGGCTAGCAGTAGGTGGCGCTACTACATAAAGTAAACCTCAATCGCTTCGAAAGAAGCTGTTCACATAATTAGGATCGAACTTCACTTTAGAAGTTCGTTTGATCCTCAAGTATTACTCGATGCCCGAAGTACGAACACCGAATTAGGGACGTTTATTAATCCCTATCCGCCAACCGATAACTATCGAAATCCATACGATAAGAAGGCCTCTTAAATCTGATGAAGAGGCGCTGAGAGTTAGTGTGGGTCGCGTGGCTAGAGTTACATTCTCGCCAAGCACCACGCTATCGCGTGGCTTCACCACCACGCAGCTGTGCGATCTTCTGGGAACGGAAGACGTGCAGAAACTACCTAGAAGAAAGAAGGTGGCTACCTCCTCATCTGAGAAGACAGAAGTAAAGGAGAAGAAAGAGACACCCAAACCCGATACCGCTACCAAGAAGGTCAGAGAGCGTAAAGTCATTACTAAGGCTCCGTCGCATGACACGAAAGACACTCTCCCTCTCGACGCGCCATGCGGCGAGAAGGCTGTTCCCGTATATCGGCCGCCGAATAATTGGCACGCCGAGACCCTTAAAGCTGAAGCTGCGGATGCTCGTAAAGAGGCAAGAAATGCCTACTTACGTATGTGTATTGGCTTCTGTCACCAGCATTCACTCGTTTATCCTCGAAGTCGCGTAGTTAGCGATTTCATTCCCAAAGAAGGCGAAGACTTGTTAGAAAAGGTCTTCTCCGACCTATACGAGTCGAAAGAACGCGGCAGATATCTGAAACTATCAGCATGTCGGGCAATAAGTTAATTACTTTATTGACCATTTATAAAGACTTAGATGATTCCAATCTCATGAGGTTGGTTACCACCTATAAAACCGATCCTCGCGGCGAGGAATTCTTCGCTTCTGTGAAAATGATAGAAGGATATGACTTGAATGTCATGTTCGTTAACAGAGTAATCAGCGTTTGTGGTGCCGGGTCGTACATTCCGCTTATTAATTGCAGAGTATTACTCGATGCCCGAAGTACGAACACCGAATTAGGGACGTTTATTAATCCCTATCCGCCAACCGATAACTATCGAAATCCATACGATAAGAAGGCCTCTTAAATCTGATGAAGAGGCGCTGAGAGTTAGTGTGGGTCGCGTGGCTAGAGTTACATTCTCGCCAAGCACCACGCTATCGCGTGGCTTCACCACCACGCAGCTGTGCGATCTTCTGGGAACGGAAGACGTGCAGAAACTACCTAGAAGAAAGAAGGTGGCTACCTCCTCATCTGAGAAGACAGAAGTAAAGGAGAAGAAAGAGACACCCAAACCCGATACCGCTACCAAGAAGGTCAGAGAGCGTAAAGTCATTACTAAGGCTCCGTCGCATGACACGAAAGACACTCTCCCTCTCGACGCGCCATGCGGCGAGAAGGCTGTTCCCGTATATCGGCCGCCGAATAATTGGCACGCCGAGACCCTTAAAGCTGAAGCTGCGGATGCTCGTAAAGAGGCAAGAAATGCCTACTTACGTATGTGTATTTGAGGATCAAACGAACTTCTAAAGTGAAGTTCGATCCTAATTATGTGAACAGCTTCTTTCGAAGCGATTGAGGTTTACTTTATGTAGTAGCGCCACCTACTGCTAGCCTTTGCACGGATTTTAGAGTCTATGATAAGGGTTCTTTTCTTTTTTTTTTTTTTTTTTTTTAACAACTGTCACGTTTCGCTCCCTATGTCAGCATCCAGTCTACAGAACTCATTTTGTTTAAAGTCAATCTGTCTTATTCCTGTTTGTTCATTTCACTATATTGGGGTTGGGTAAAATACAAATATAAATTGAAATTACTCCATGTTGAAACATATTCATATTATGCTTATTTCAAAGCATAATAACGGGTGGGTTTATATTAAATCGCTTCGAAAGAAGCTGTTCACATAATTAGGATCGAACTTCACTTTAGAAGTTCGTTTGATCCTCAATTATATTTCACAGCTTCTTTCTTTGCGATTGAGGTTTACTTTATGTAGGATGTTTAAAGATTAGTTATAGTGAAATGAATTGGCAGAGTAGTAAGGTAAAACTCTTCAATAGTAAATAAACATACTTATTGAAAACAATTCAACAATGATTAGGCAAATTATTTTTCGTTACAAAGTTTGTTATAATTTCTAGCAAGGACTGAGGAAGAATCCGACCATCCTGCAGTCTTTTTGATAGGTCAATAGAAACTCCTAAATAAATAGCTCTTGATGTAGCAGCATGTCATGTACTATGTGCACTAAAAATATTTTCATCAATACCACTGAGAGTTAAAGTGTTTTTAACCCAGTGACTTAAAGTTTGGAAACCTATATGTTTCTTAAAACTAATAAACAAATTATCAGGTTTCCTTAAATTTTCGTTTTATTTATATACCTACATCTGTAAGGTTTTTGCTGGACAAATTTCTGGACGAATATTAAAAAACGGAAACTTTACCAAGGTCTGTTTACTATTAAATTTAGAGGTTTTTATAAACCCTTTTATAAGTACCTTTTTTAGTTATTAAAATATTTTTAATCTTTGTCACGGATAAAATTTGAACACGATGTTCCGTTACAAGAGCTATTAGTGTAACAGTTTTCTTGGAAAAGAGTCTTTAAGTCAAGGTCTTCATTAGGAAATTTTGTAGGTAAGTAGCTCAATACAACTGCTGGATCCCAGGTAAGATCATACTTGATGTGGTTGGTCTTCACATAACGACTCCTTTCATGAAACTTTTTAACCTGTCATATTGGGAATTTATGTTTAATATTAATGATAATGCAGATCTATAGCTATTAATAGTACCGTACTTAGCACCTTTTTCGAAAATTTCTGTTAGAAAATGAACAATTATTGGTTTAGAAGTTTGAGTAAAACTAAAATTATTATTTTTGCAATATTCAATCCACGCCTTGATACCTCCTTCACACTGTCTCGGTAAGAATTATCCAACAAAGATGCCAACATAATTTCAACGGACTTTGAAGACAGTGATCTTTTTACTAACGCTTTCTGAACAATTTCGCGGCAACCAAGGTTTAATGTTTAATGAAGGTTGAGCGCAGATCTGAAAGGAGATTTCAGCGAATTAGTATTTAGTAAATACAATCACAACACAACCTTTTAAACAATGGCAACCATAGTTGCGTGGGCCAGTATGGTACTACCACAATACCCACAGACTTTTCACTAACAATTTTCTGAAGAGTTTTTGCATCTGGGTCATTTTTCCAGGTTACATAAATAGGACATTATAAGTTGCATCTGTTTGCAAAAAGATCAACCGATAGTATTCCAAACCTATTTGTTATATTATTAAAGGTATAGTCACTTAGATCCCATTCAGTGTCATTAAACTGTTTTCGTGACAAACTCTCAGCTTCTATATTATCTTTTGAAGTAATATAAGATGTAAAGATATTGATCTTACGCATTTCACGCTATTTCCATTGGTCTCGGGTAATATGATCCATATGTGAAAACTTAACACTACCCATTCTATTTATACAGGTAATGGTAATATCTATTCTTAACAATATATCACAATCGTAACTACCATAATTATGCGAATGTTTTAAGTCCGAAAAAACTGCTTTTAATTCCAGAGTATTAATGTGTAGCGACGACTCGCTTTCCTTCCAATGACCCGCTGCCTCTTTTCCATCACAAAACCCGCCCTAGCCAGTATATGATGCGTCAGGATAGATAGTTTTAGTGTATTGGCCTGTTCTAAGAGGAGAAAAGCCCTCTTCTAGATAATTTAACCACCAAGTAAAATCATCTTTATTATATCTGGGTAAATTCACTACCTGATCATAAGTAGGATTTTTCTTTTTTTTGGTGACAATATTTTAAATTGCTCGAATAACTTTGTGTATTATTTTTTCTATTTTAAGAACTTTTTTTTTTTTTTTTTTTTTTGTGGGTAGTTTTAAAATAATTTTCTCTGAATCTAAAATAAACCCAAGGAATTTACATTGTGTTCTAGGAACAAAGCAACCTTCTTTCGTATGCATTATGAAACCTAAATTTATTAAAGTATGTTTTGTAATCCAAACATTCTCATTACAATCATCACAATCTTTGCCAATGTAAAATATATTATCTAGATATATTATGGATGAAAAAATTATCCCGACGTAAAAATTCCATGACTGGTTTTAATCATTTAGTAAATACTTATATAAAGAGCGGTGCATAAGTCAAACGCTTAATATTTGAATTCATATAAAACGTTGTTATATTTAAATCGAAGGTACTTTCGGAAAGACTTATCAACATTGATGAAAAAATAACATGTAGCATTGTTTTGTTAACTTATCAGCGGTTCTGTAATCTTCCATTTTGAAGTGTTTTGTAGTAAATTAATTCAAAGATTTTAAATTATTTATGAAGCGATTTTCACCGTATAGCTTGAGCACAAGAAAAAATTTGTGATAAAATTTACCTGGCTCATAAGAACATACGAATATAGCATTTATTTTTAATAGTTTATCCAACGCTAAAATATAATCTTTATGGCCATGTATTGACCTTGGGTAAACACAAGAGCTACTTTGTTTAGCGGGCAGATATTTAAAAGGTCTTTAGTAACCAGCTATTCACGATAATATTAATGGATCACTCGTTATCTAAGCCCATTTTTGATGAAAATATCGTAAACGTCCATCGCACTGCACCTGGTGGTTTATTTCCGCTGGTTGCTAGTGTTCCACGACCGTTCGTGGTAGGTCCTACGTGGCGGGTACGTGTAGCTCTGCTGTGGAGCTCGAGCCGGCAGCTGTGGCTGCGGAGATGACGTCGTCGTTTTTTGCAATTTGCAGCGTTTCAGCAACATCTCCTCCCAATAGATAATCATCGCAACTTGTATTGGTCAGCGTGTCACGCAGGCATACGTTTATGGAACTCATTATTATGTTACGATGAGTTTTAGTTTCCCTATTCTGGCTATCGCGACAAGCGTAACTCAGCAGTTTTAAAAGTTTTTGCTTCAAAGTTTCATTGAAAATGATTACCATCGCTTGCGATAAAGCTGCCAAGGCGATTCCAATTTGCCCTTTTTTTTTTTTTTTTTTGTTGATGTATAGAATCTCGTTTGGTAAGAGTTTCAGCCAATGCTGCTTTTGCTTCTAAATTTAATAAAGGGAGCAAGTAAATATTTGCAAATTGCGGGTACAAGATAGTCCTCAACAGGCTTATCTTTAGATTCTTTAGATCTTCAGCCGACAACTGCTGGTTTTTAGACCTCTTCCGGGACATTAATCGTATCAAAAAAAAAAAGGCTGATAATGACGGAGGTAGCTCGGGCACTTCAAATCTTGGATTCGGCGTGCAAGATCGTCTCCACCGCAAATCAGATTAATCGCCAACGGCGATATTATCTGGTAACTGACTAATCAAAAGATTTAATTATATGCATCGAAACTCGATGACTACACGCACATACCATGTGGGTAGTTTTGTGTCAACGACATTTTTTCTAATATTAATTAAAATTATATTAGAGATTCTCCACCGTACATCAGATTAATCGCCAACGGCGATATTATTATCGAGTAACGGACTAAATAGGAGAATTAATTGTATGCATCGAACCTCGATGACTACGCGCACATACAATGTGGGTAGTTTTTGTGTCAACGACATTTTTTCTAATATTTACTAAAATTATATTAGAGATTCTCCACCGTACATCAGATTAATCGCCAACGACGATATTATTATCGAGTAACGGACTAAATAGGAGAATTAATTGTATGCATCGAACCTCGATGACTACACGCACATACAATGTGGGTAGTTTTTGTGTCAACGACATTTTTTCTAATATTTATATTATATTAGAGATTCTCCACCGTACATCAGATTAATCGCCAATGACGATATTATTATCGAGTAACGGACTAAATAGGAGAATTAATTGTATGCATCGAACCTCGATGACTACACGCACATACAATGTGGGTAGTTTTTGTGTCAACGACATTTTTTCTAATATTTATTAAAATTATATTAGAGATTCTCCACCGTACATCAGATTAATCGCCAATGACGATATTATTATCGAGTAACGGACTAAATAGGAGAATTAATTGTATGCATCGAACCTCGATGACTACACGCACATACAATGTGGGTAGTTTTTGTGTCAACGACATTTTTTCTAATAAGTCCCAACACCGTTGGGTTCTTCGGAATTTGTAATTTGATGTCTCAACCTCCTCGAATTATTTTCTTGAGAATTTTCTCTTCCTTCGATGCACAATTTTTACCATTTAAACTTTTAAAATTTAACTAGCTAATTAATATATTTTAGTCGACGTGCGCAGGCTACAGCACGGAAACGCAGAATGAGTTCTGTAGACTGGATGCTGACATAGGGAGCGAAACGTGACAGTTGTTAAAAAAAAAAAAAAAAAAAGAAAAGAACCCTTATCATAGACTCTAAAATCCGTGCAAAGGCTAGCAGTAGGTGGCGCTACTACATAAAGTAAACCTCAATCGCAAAGAAAGAAGCTGTGAAATATAATGGCTTCTGTCACCAGCATTCACTCGTTTATCCTCGAAGTCGCGTAGTTAGCGATTTCATTCCCAAAGAAGGCGAAGACTTGTTAGAAAAGGTCTTCTCCGACCTATACGAGTCGAAAGAACGCGGCAGATATCTGAAACTATCAGCATGTCGGGCAATAAGTTAATTACTTTATTGACCATTTATAAAGACTTAGATGATTCCAATCTCATGAGGTTGGTTACCACCTATAAAACCGATCCTCGCGGCGAGGAATTCTTCGCTTCTGTGAAAATGATAGAAGGATATGACTTGAATGTCATGTTCGTTAACAGAGTAATCAGCGTTTGTGGTGCCGGGTCGTACATTCCGCTTATTAATTGCAGAGTATTACTCGATGCCCGAAGTACGAACACCGAATTAGGGACGTTTATTAATCCCTATCCGCCAACCGATAACTATCGAAATCCATACGATAAGAAGGCCTCTTAAATCTGATGAAGAGGCGCTGAGAGTTAGTGTGGGTCGCGTGGCTAGAGTTACATTCTCGCCAAGCACCACGCTATCGCGTGGCTTCACCACCACGCAGCTGTGCGATCTTCTGGGAACGGAAGACGTGCAGAAACTACCTAGAAGAAAGAAGGTGGCTACCTCCTCATCTGAGAAGACAGAAGTAAAGGAGAAGAAAGAGACACCCAAACCCGATACCGCTACCAAGAAGGTCAGAGAGCGTAAAGTCATTACTAAAGCTCCGTCGCATGACACGAAAGACACTCTCCCTCTCGACGCGCCATGCGGCGAGAAGGCTGTTCCCGTATATCGGCCGCCGAATAATTGGCACGCCGAGACCCTTAAAGCTGAAGCTGCGGATGCTCGTAAAGAGGCAAGAAATGCCTACTTACGTATGTGTATTGGCTTCTGTCACCAGCATTCACTCGTTTATCCTCGAAGTCGCGTAGTTAGCGATTTCATTCCCAAAGAAGGCGAAGACTTGTTAGAAAAGGTCTTCTCCGACCTATACGAGTCGAAAGAACGCGGCAGATATCTGAAACTATCAGCATGTCGGGCAATAAGTTAATTACTTTATTGACCATTTATAAAGACTTAGATGATTCCAATCTCATGAGGTTGGTTACCACCTATAAAACCGATCCTCGCGGCGAGGAATTCTTCGCTTCTGTGAAAATGATAGAAGGATATGACTTGAATGTCATGTTCGTTAACAGAGTAATCAGCGTTTGTGGTGCCGGGTCGTACATTCCGCTTATTAATTGCAGAGTATTACTCGATGCCCGAAGTACGAACACCGAATTAGGGACGTTTATTAATCCCTATCCGCCAACCGATAACTATCGAAATCCATACGATAAGAAGGCCTCTTAAATCTGATGAAGAGGCGCTGAGAGTTAGTGTGGGTCGCGTGGCTAGAGTTACATTCTCGCCAAGCACCACGCTATCGCGTGGCTTCACCACCACGCAGCTGTGCGATCTTCTGGGAACGGAAGACGTGCAGAAACTACCTAGAAGAAAGAAGGTGGCTACCTCCTCATCTGAGAAGACAGAAGTAAAGGAGAAGAAAGAGACACCCAAACCCGATACCGCTACCAAGAAGGTCAGAGAGCGTAAAGTCATTACTAAGGCTCCGTCGCATGACACGAAAGACACTCTCCCTCTCGACGCGCCATGCGGCGAGAAGGCTGTTCCCGTATATCGGCCGCCGAATAATTGGCACGCCGAGACCCTTAAAGCTGAAGCTGCGGATGCTCGTAAAGAGGCAAGAAATGCCTACTTACGTATGTGTATTGGCTTCTGTCACCAGCATTCACTCGTTTATCCTCGAAGTCGCGTAGTTAGCGATTTCATTCCCAAAGAAGGCGAAGACTTGTTAGAAAAGGTCTTCTCCGACCTATACGAGTCGAAAGAACGCGGCAGATATCTGAAACTATCAGCATGTCGGGCAATAAGTTAATTACTTTATTGACCATTTATAAAGACTTAGATGATTCCAATCTCATGAGGTTGGTTACCACCTATAAAACCGATCCTCGCGGCGAGGAATTCTTCGCTTCTGTGAAAATGATAGAAGGATATGACTTGAATGTCATGTTCGTTAACAGAGTAATCAGCGTTTGTGGTGCCGGGTCGTACATTCCGCTTATTAATTGCAGAGTATTACTCGATGCCCGAAGTACGAACACCGAATTAGGGACGTTTATTAATCCCTATCCGCCAACCGATAACTATCGAAATCCATACGATAAGAAGGCCTCTTAAATCTGATGAAGAGGCGCTGAGAGTTAGTGTGGGTCGCGTGGCTAGAGTTACATTCTCGCCAAGCACCACGCTATCGCGTGGCTTCACCACCACGCAGCTGTGCGATCTTCTGGGAACGGAAGACGTGCAGAAACTACCTAGAAGAAAGAAGGTGGCTACCTCCTCATCTGAGAAGACAGAAGTAAAGGAGAAGAAAGAGACACCCAAACCCGATACCGCTACCAAGAAGGTCAGAGAGCGTAAAGTCATTACTAAGGCTCCGTCGCATGACACGAAAGACACTCTCCCTCTCGACGCGCCATGCGGCGAGAAGGCTGTTCCCGTATATCGGCCGCCGAATAATTGGCACGCCGAGACCCTTAAAGCTGAAGCTGCGGATGCTCGTAAAGAGGCAAGAAATGCCTACTTACGTATGTGTATTGGCTTCTGTCACCAGCATTCACTCGTTTATCCTCGAAGTCGCGTAGTTAGCGATTTCATTCCCAAAGAAGGCGAAGACTTGTTAGAAAAGGTCTTCTCCGACCTATACGAGTCGAAAGAACGCGGCAGATATCTGAAACTATCAGCATGTCGGGCAATAAGTTAATTACTTTATTGACCATTTATAAAGACTTAGATGATTCCAATCTCATGAGGTTGGTTACCACCTATAAAACCGATCCTCGCGGCGAGGAATTCTTCGCTTCTGTGAAAATGATAGAAGGATATGACTTGAATGTCATGTTCGTTAACAGAGTAATCAGCGTTTGTGGTGCCGGGTCGTACATTCCGCTTATTAATTGCAGAGTATTACTCGATGCCCGAAGTACGAACACCGAATTAGGGACGTTTATTAATCCCTATCCGCCAACCGATAACTATCGAAATCCATACGATAAGAAGGCCTCTTAAATCTGATGAAGAGGCGCTGAGAGTTAGTGTGGGTCGCGTGGCTAGAGTTACATTCTCGCCAAGCACCACGCTATCGCGTGGCTTCACCACCACGCAGCTGTGCGATCTTCTGGGAACGGAAGACGTGCAGAAACTACCTAGAAGAAAGAAGGTGGCTACCTCCTCATCTGAGAAGACAGAAGTAAAGGAGAAGAAAGAGACACCCAAACCCGATACCGCTACCAAGAAGGTCAGAGAGGGTAAAGTCATTACTAAGGCTCCGTCGCATGACACGAAAGACACTCTCCCTCTCGACGCGCCATGCGGCGAGAAGGCTGTTCCCGTATATCGGCCGCCGAATAATTGGCACGCCGAGACCCTTAAAGCTGAAGCTGCGGATGCTCGTAAAGAGGCAAGAAATGCCTACTTACGTATGTGTATTGGCTTCTGTCACCAGCATTCACTCGTTTATCCTCGAAGTCGCGTAGTTAGCGATTTCATTCCCAAAGAAGGCGAAGACTTGTTAGAAAAGGTCTTCTCCGACCTATACGAGTCGAAAGAACGCGGCAGATATCTGAAACTATCAGCATGTCGGGCAATAAGTTAATTACTTTATTGACCATTTATAAAGACTTAGATGATTCCAATCTCATGAGGTTGGTTACCACCTATAAAACCGATCCTCGCGGCGAGGAATTCTTCGCTTCTGTGAAAATGATAGAAGGATATGACTTGAATGTCATGTTCGTTAACAGAGTAATCAGCGTTTGTGGTGCCGGGTCGTACATTCCGCTTATTAATTGCAGAGTATTACTCGATGCCCGAAGTACGAACACCGAATTAGGGACGTTTATTAATCCCTATCCGCCAACCGATAACTATCGAAATCCATACGATAAGAAGGCCTCTTAAATCTGATGAAGAGGCGCTGAGAGTTAGTGTGGGTCGCGTGGCTAGAGTTACATTCTCGCCAAGCACCACGCTATCGCGTGGCTTCACCACCACGCAGCTGTGCGATCTTCTGGGAACGGAAGACGTGCAGAAACTACCTAGAAGAAAGAAGGTGGCTACCTCCTCATCTGAGAAGACAGAAGTAAAGGAGAAGAAAGAGACACCCAAACCCGATACCGCTACCAAGAAGGTCAGAGAGCGTAAAGTCATTACTAAGGCTCCGTCGCATGACACGAAAGACACTCTCCCTCTCGACGCGCCATGCGGCGAGAAGGCTGTTCCCGTATATCGGCCGCCGAATAATTGGCACGCCGAGACCCTTAAAGCTGAAGCTGCGGATGCTCGTAAAGAGGCAAGAAATGCCTACTTACGTATGTGTATTGGCTTCTGTCACCAGCATTCACTCGTTTATCCTCGAAGTCGCGTAGTTAGCGATTTCATTCCCAAAGAAGGCGAAGACTTGTTAGAAAAGGTCTTCTCCGACCTATACGAGTCGAAAGAACGCGGCAGATATCTGAAACTATCAGCATGTCGGGCAATAAGTTAATTACTTTATTGACCATTTATAAAGACTTAGATGATTCCAATCTCATGAGGTTGGTTACCACCTATAAAACCGATCCTCGCGGCGAGGAATTCTTCGCTTCTGTGAAAATGATAGAAGGATATGACTTGAATGTCATGTTCGTTAACAGAGTAATCAGCGTTTGTGGTGCCGGGTCGTACATTCCGCTTATTAATTGCAGAGTATTACTCGATGCCCGAAGTACGAACACCGAATTAGGGACGTTTATTAATCCCTATCCGCCAACCGATAACTATCGAAATCCATACGATAAGAAGGCCTCTTAAATCTGATGAAGAGGCGCTGAGAGTTAGTGTGGGTCGCGTGGCTAGAGTTACATTCTCGCCAAGCACCACGCTATCGCGTGGCTTCACCACCACGCAGCTGTGCGATCTTCTGGGAACGGAAGACGTGCAGAAACTACCTAGAAGAAAGAAGGTGGCTACCTCCTCATCTGAGAAGACAGAAGTAAAGGAGAAGAAAGAGACACCCAAACCCGATACCGCTACCAAGAAGGTCAGAGAGCGTAAAGTCATTACTAAGGCTCCGTCGCATGACACGAAAGACACTCTCCCTCTCGACGCGCCATGCGGCGAGAAGGCTGTTCCCGTATATCGGCCGCCGAATAATTGGCACGCCGAGACCCTTAAAGCTGAAGCTGCGGATGCTCGTAAAGAGGCAAGAAATGCCTACTTACGTATGTGTATTGGCTTCTGTCACCAGCATTCACTCGTTTATCCTCGAAGTCGCGTAGTTAGCGATTTCATTCCCAAAGAAGGCGAAGACTTGTTAGAAAAGGTCTTCTCCGACCTATACGAGTCGAAAGAACGCGGCAGATATCTGAAACTATCAGCATGTCGGGCAATAAGTTAATTACTTTATTGACCATTTATAAAGACTTAGATGATTCCAATCTCATGAGGTTGGTTACCACCTATAAAACCGATCCTCGCGGCGAGGAATTCTTCGCTTCTGTGAAAATGATAGAAGGATATGACTTGAATGTCATGTTCGTTAACAGAGTAATCAGCGTTTGTGGTGCCGGGTCGTACATTCCGCTTATTAATTGCAGAGTATTACTCGATGCCCGAAGTACGAACACCGAATTAGGGACGTTTATTAATCCCTATCCGCCAACCGATAACTATCGAAATCCATACGATAAGAAGGCCTCTTAAATCTGATGAAGAGGCGCTGAGAGTTAGTGTGGGTCGCGTGGCTAGAGTTACATTCTCGCCAAGCACCACGCTATCGCGTGGCTTCACCACCACGCAGCTGTGCGATCTTCTGGGAACGGAAGACGTGCAGAAACTACCTAGAAGAAAGAAGGTGGCTACCTCCTCATCTGAGAAGACAGAAGTAAAGGAGAAGAAAGAGACACCCAAACCCGATACCGCTACCAAGAAGGTCAGAGAGCGTAAAGTCATTACTAAGGCTCCGTCGCATGACACGAAAGACACTCTCCCTCTCGACGCGCCATGCGGCGAGAAGGCTGTTCCCGTATATCGGCCGCCGAATAATTGGCACGCCGAGACCCTTAAAGCTGAAGCTGCGGATGCTCGTAAAGAGGCAAGAAATGCCTACTTACGTATGTGTATTGGCTTCTGTCACCAGCATTCACTCGTTTATCCTCGAAGTCGCGTAGTTAGCGATTTCATTCCCAAAGAAGGCGAAGACTTGTTAGAAAAGGTCTTCTCCGACCTATACGAGTCGAAAGAACGCGGCAGATATCTGAAACTATCAGCATGTCGGGCAATAAGTTAATTACTTTATTGACCATTTATAAAGACTTAGATGATTCCAATCTCATGAGGTTGGTTACCACCTATAAAACCGATCCTCGCGGCGAGGAATTCTTCGCTTCTGTGAAAATGATAGAAGGATATGACTTGAATGTCATGTTCGTTAACAGAGTAATCAGCGTTTGTGGTGCCGGGTCGTACATTCCGCTTATTAATTGCAGAGTATTACTCGATGCCCGAAGTACGAACACCGAATTAGGGACGTTTATTAATCCCTATCCGCCAACCGATAACTATCGAAATCCATACGATAAGAAGGCCTCTTAAATCTGATGAAGAGGCGCTGAGAGTTAGTGTGGGTCGCGTGGCTAGAGTTACATTCTCGCCAAGCACCACGCTATCGCGTGGCTTCACCACCACGCAGCTGTGCGATCTTCTGGGAACGGAAGACGTGCAGAAACTACCTAGAAGAAAGAAGGTGGCTGCCTCCTCATCTGAGAAGACAGAAGTAAAGGAGAAGAAAGAGACACCCAAACCCGATACCGCTACCAAGAAGGTCAGAGAGCGTAAAGTCATTACTAAGGCTCCGTCGCATGACACGAAAGACACTCTCCCTCTCGACGCGCCATGCGGCGAGAAGGCTGTTCCCGTATATCGGCCGCCGAATAATTGGCACGCCGAGACCCTTAAAGCTGAAGCTGCGGATGCTCGTAAAGAGGCAAGAAATGCCTACTTACGTATGTGTATTGGCTTCTGTCACCAGCATTCACTCGTTTATCCTCGAAGTCGCGTAGTTAGCGATTTCATTCCCAAAGAAGGCGAAGACTTGTTAGAAAAGGTCTTCTCCGACCTATACGAGTCGAAAGAACGCGGCAGATATCTGAAACTATCAGCATGTCGGGCAATAAGTTAATTACTTTATTGACCATTTATAAAGACTTAGATGATTCCAATCTCATGAGGTTGGTTACCACCTATAAAACCGATCCTCGCGGCGAGGAATTCTTCGCTTCTGTGAAAATGATAGAAGGATATGACTTGAATGTCATGTTCGTTAACAGAGTAATCAGCGTTTGTGGTGCCGGGTCGTACATTCCGCTTATTAATTGCAGAGTATTACTCGATGCCCGAAGTACGAACACCGAATTAGGGACGTTTATTAATCCCTATCCGCCAACCGATAACTATCGAAATCCATACGATAAGAAGGCCTCTTAAATCTGATGAAGAGGCGCTGAGAGTTAGTGTGGGTCGCGTGGCTAGAGTTACATTCTCGCCAAGCACCACGCTATCGCGTGGCTTCACCACCACGCAGCTGTGCGATCTTCTGGGAACGGAAGACGTGCAGAAACTACCTAGAAGAAAGAAGGTGGCTACCTCCTCATCTGAGAAGACAGAAGTAAAGGAGAAGAAAGAGACACCCAAACCCGATACCGCTACCAAGAAGGTCAGAGAGCGTAAAGTCATTACTAAGGCTCCGTCGCATGACACGAAAGACACTCTCCCTCTCGACGCGCCATGCGGCGAGAAGGCTGTTCCCGTATATCGGCCGCCGAATAATTGGCACGCCGAGACCCTTAAAGCTGAAGCTGCGGATGCTCGTAAAGAGGCAAGAAATGCCTAGTTACGTATGTGTATTGGCTTCTGTCACCAGCATTCACTCGTTTATCCTCGAAGTCGCGTAGTTAGCGATTTCATTCCCAAAGAAGGCGAAGACTTGTTAGAAAAGGTCTTCTCCGACCTATACGAGTCGAAAGAACGCGGCAGATATCTGAAACTATCAGCATGTCGGGCAATAAGTTAATTACTTTATTGACCATTTATAAAGACTTAGATGATTCCAATCTCATGAGGTTGGTTACCACCTATAAAACCGATCCTCGCGGCGAGGAATTCTTCGCTTCTGTGAAAATGATAGAAGGATATGACTTGAATGTCATGTTCGTTAACAGAGTAATCAGCGTTTGTGGTGCCGGGTCGTACATTCCGCTTATTAATTGCAGAGTATTACTCGATGCCCGAAGTACGAACACCGAATTAGGGACGTTTATTAATCCCTATCCGCCAACCGATAACTATCGAAATCCATACGATAAGAAGGCCTCTTAAATCTGATGAAGAGGCGCTGAGAGTTAGTGTGGGTCGCGTGGCTAGAGTTACATTCTCGCCAAGCACCACGCTATCGCGTGGCTTCACCACCACGCAGCTGTGCGATCTTCTGGGAACGGAAGACGTGCAGAAACTACCTAGAAGAAAGAAGGTGGCTACCTCCTCATCTGAGAAGACAGAAGTAAAGGAGAAGAAAGAGACACCCAAACCCGATACCGCTACCAAGAAGGTCAGAGAGCGTAAAGTTATTACTAAGGCTCCGTCGCATGACACGAAAGACACTCTCCCTCTCGACGCGCCATGCGGCGAGAAGGCTGTTCCCGTATATCGGCCGCCGAATAATTGGCACGCCGAGACCCTTAAAGCTGAAGCTGCGGATGCTCGTAAAGAGGCAAGAAATGCCTACTTACGTATGTGTATTGGCTTCTGTCACCAGCATTCACTCGTTTATCCTCGAAGTCGCGTAGTTAGCGATTTCATTCCCAAAGAAGGCGAAGACTTGTTAGAAAAGGTCTTCTCCGACCTATACGAGTCGAAAGAACGCGGCAGATATCTGAAACTATCAGCATGTCGGGCAATAAGTTAATTACTTTATTGACCATTTATAAAGACTTAGATGATTCCAATCTCATGAGGTTGGTTACCACCTATAAAACCGATCCTCGCGGCGAGGAATTCTTCGCTTCTGTGAAAATGATAGAAGGATATGACTTGAATGTCATGTTCGTTAACAGAGTAATCAGCGTTTGTGGTGCCGGGTCGTACATTCCGCTTATTAATTGCAGAGTATTACTCGATGCCCGAAGTACGAACACCGAATTAGGGACGTTTATTAATCCCTATCCGCCAACCGATAACTATCGAAATCCATACGATAAGAAGGCCTCTTAAATCTGATGAAGAGGCGCTGAGAGTTAGTGTGGGTCGCGTGGCTAGAGTTACATTCTCGCCAAGCACCACGCTATCGCGTGGCTTCACCACCACGCAGCTGTGCGATCTTCTGGGAACGGAAGACGTGCAGAAACTACCTAGAAGAAAGAAGGTGGCTACCTCCTCATCTGAGAAGACAGAAGTAAAGGAGAAGAAAGAGACACCCAAACCCGATACCGCTACCAAGAAGGTCAGAGAGCGTAAAGTCATTACTAAGGCTCCGTCGCATGACACGAAAGACACTCTCCCTCTCGACGCGCCATGCGGCGAGAAGGCTGTTCCCGTATATCGGCCGCCGAATAATTGGCACGCCGAGACCCTTAAAGCTGAAGCTGCGGATGCTCGTAAAGAGGCAAGAAATGCCTACTTACGTATGTGTATTGGCTTCTGTCACCAGCATTCACTCGTTTATCCTCGAAGTCGCGTAGTTAGCGATTTCATTCCCAAAGAAGGCGAAGACTTGTTAGAAAAGGTCTTCTCCGACCTATACGAGTCGAAAGAACGCGGCAGATATCTGAAACTATCAGCATGTCGGGCAATAAGTTAATTACTTTATTGACCATTTATAAAGACTTAGATGATTCCAATCTCATGAGGTTGGTTACCACCTATAAAACCGATCCTCGCGGCGAGGAATTCTTCGCTTCTGTGAAAATGATAGAAGGATATGACTTGAATGTCATGTTCGTTAACAGAGTAATCAGCGTTTGTGGTGCCGGGTCGTACATTCCGCTTATTAATTGCAGAGTATTACTCGATGCCCGAAGTACGAACACCGAATTAGGGACGTTTATTAATCCCTATCCGCCAACCGATAACTATCGAAATCCATACGATAAGAAGGCCTCTTAAATCTGATGAAGAGGCGCTGAGAGTTAGTGTGGGTCGCGTGGCTAGAGTTACATTCTCGCCAAGCACCACGCTATCGCGTGGCTTCACCACCACGCAGCTGTGCGATCTTCTGGGAACGGAAGACGTGCAGAAACTACCTAGAAGAAAGAAGGTGGCTACCTCCTCATCTGAGAAGACAGAAGTAAAGGAGAAGAAAGAGACACCCAAACCCGATACCGCTACCAAGAAGGTCAGAGAGCGTAAAGTTATTACTAAGGCTCCGTCGCATGACACGAAAGACACTCTCCCTCTCGACGCGCCATGCGGCGAGAAGGCTGTTCCCGTATATCGGCCGCCGAATAATTGGCACGCCGAGACCCTTAAAGCTGAAGCTGCGGATGCTCGTAAAGAGGCAAGAAATGCCTACTTACGTATGTGTATTGGCTTCTGTCACCAGCATTCACTCGTTTATCCTCGAAGTCGCGTAGTTAGCGATTTCATTCCCAAAGAAGGCGAAGACTTGTTAGAAAAGGTCTTCTCCGACCTATACGAGTCGAAAGAACGCGGCAGATATCTGAAACTATCAGCATGTCGGGCAATAAGTTAATTACTTTATTGACCATTTATAAAGACTTAGATGATTCCAATCTCATGAGGTTGGTTACCACCTATAAAACCGATCCTCGCGGCGAGGAATTCTTCGCTTCTGTGAAAATGATAGAAGGATATGACTTGAATGTCATGTTCGTTAACAGAGTAATCAGCGTTTGTGGTGCCGGGTCGTACATTCCGCTTATTAATTGCAGAGTATTACTCGATGCCCGAAGTACGAACACCGAATTAGGGACGTTTATTAATCCCTATCCGCCAACCGATAACTATCGAAATCCATACGATAAGAAGGCCTCTTAAATCTGATGAAGAGGCGCTGAGAGTTAGTGTGGGTCGCGTGGCTAGAGTTACATTCTCGCCAAGCACCACGCTATCGCGTGGCTTCACCACCACGCAGCTGTGCGATCTTCTGGGAACGGAAGACGTGCAGAAACTACCTAGAAGAAAGAAGGTGGCTACCTCCTCATCTGAGAAGACAGAAGTAAAGGAGAAGAAAGAGACACCCAAACCCGATACCGCTACCAAGAAGGTCAGAGAGCGTAAAGTCATTACTAAGGCTCCGTCGCATGACACGAAAGACACTCTCCCTCTCGACGCGCCATGCGGCGAGAAGGCTGTTCCCGTATATCGGCCGCCGAATAATTGGCACGCCGAGACCCTTAAAGCTGAAGCTGCGGATGCTCGTAAAGAGGCAAGAAATGCCTACTTACGTATGTGTATTGGCTTCTGTCACCAGCATTCACTCGTTTATCCTCGAAGTCGCGTAGTTAGCGATTTCATTCCCAAAGAAGGCGAAGACTTGTTAGAAAAGGTCTTCTCCGACCTATACGAGTCGAAAGAACGCGGCAGATATCTGAAACTATCAGCATGTCGGGCAATAAGTTAATTACTTTATTGACCATTTATAAAGACTTAGATGATTCCAATCTCATGAGGTTGGTTACCACCTATAAAACCGATCCTCGCGGCGAGGAATTCTTCGCTTCTGTGAAAATGATAGAAGGATATGACTTGAATGTCATGTTCGTTAACAGAGTAATCAGCGTTTGTGGTGCCGGGTCGTACATTCCGCTTATTAATTGCAGAGTATTACTCGATGCCCGAAGTACGAACACCGAATTAGGGACGTTTATTAATCCCTATCCGCCAACCGATAACTATCGAAATCCATACGATAAGAAGGCCTCTTAAATCTGATGAAGAGGCGCTGAGAGTTAGTGTGGGTCGCGTGGCTAGAGTTACATTCTCGCCAAGCACCACGCTATCGCGTGGCTTCACCACCACGCAGCTGTGCGATCTTCTGGGAACGGAAGACGTGCAGAAACTACCTAGAAGAAAGAAGGTGGCTACCTCCTCATCTGAGAAGACAGAAGTAAAGGAGAAGAAAGAGACACCCAAACCCGATACCGCTACCAAGAAGGTCAGAGAGCGTAAAGTCATTACTAAGGCTCCGTCGCATGACACGAAAGACACTCTCCCTCTCGACGCGCCATGCGGCGAGAAGGCTGTTCCCGTATATCGGCCGCCGAATAATTGGCACGCCGAGACCCTTAAAGCTGAAGCTGCGGATGCTCGTAAAGAGGCAAGAAATGCCTACTTACGTATGTGTATTGGCTTCTGTCACCAGCATTCACTCGTTTATCCTCGAAGTCGCGTAGTTAGCGATTTCATTCCCAAAGAAGGCGAAGACTTGTTAGAAAAGGTCTTCTCCGACCTATACGAGTCGAAAGAACGCGGCAGATATCTGAAACTATCAGCATGTCGGGCAATAAGTTAATTACTTTATTGACCATTTATAAAGACTTAGATGATTCCAATCTCATGAGGTTGGTTACCACCTATAAAACCGATCCTCGCGGCGAGGAATTCTTCGCTTCTGTGAAAATGATAGAAGGATATGACTTGAATGTCATGTTCGTTAACAGAGTAATCAGCGTTTGTGGTGCCGGGTCGTACATTCCGCTTATTAATTGCAGAGTATTACTCGATGCCCGAAGTACGAACACCGAATTAGGGACGTTTATTAATCCCTATCCGCCAACCGATAACTATCGAAATCCATACGATAAGAAGGCCTCTTAAATCTGATGAAGAGGCGCTGAGAGTTAGTGTGGGTCGCGTGGCTAGAGTTACATTCTCGCCAAGCACCACGCTATCGCGTGGCTTCACCACCACGCAGCTGTGCGATCTTCTGGGAACGGAAGACGTGCAGAAACTACCTAGAAGAAAGAAGGTGGCTGCCTCCTCATCTGAGAAGACAGAAGTAAAGGAGAAGAAAGAGACACCCAAACCCGATACCGCTACCAAGAAGGTCAGAGAGCGTAAAGTCATTACTAAGGCTCCGTCGCATGACACGAAAGACACTCTCCCTCTCGACGCGCCATGCGGCGAGAAGGCTGTTCCCGTATATCGGCCGCCGAATAATTGGCACGCCGAGACCCTTAAAGCTGAAGCTGCGGATGCTCGTAAAGAGGCAAGAAATGCCTACTTACGTATGTGTATTGGCTTCTGTCACCAGCATTCACTCGTTTATCCTCGAAGTCGCGTAGTTAGCGATTTCATTCCCAAAGAAGGCGAAGACTTGTTAGAAAAGGTCTTCTCCGACCTATACGAGTCGAAAGAACGCGGCAGATATCTGAAACTATCAGCATGTCGGGCAATAAGTTAATTACTTTATTGACCATTTATAAAGACTTAGATGATTCCAATCTCATGAGGTTGGTTACCACCTATAAAACCGATCCTCGCGGCGAGGAATTCTTCGCTTCTGTGAAAATGATAGAAGGATATGACTTGAATGTCATGTTCGTTAACAGAGTAATCAGCGTTTGTGGTGCCGGGTCGTACATTCCGCTTATTAATTGCAGAGTATTACTCGATGCCCGAAGTACGAACACCGAATTAGGGACGTTTATTAATCCCTATCCGCCAACCGATAACTATCGAAATCCATACGATAAGAAGGCCTCTTAAATCTGATGAAGAGGCGCTGAGAGTTAGTGTGGGTCGCGTGGCTAGAGTTACATTCTCGCCAAGCACCACGCTATCGCGTGGCTTCACCACCACGCAGCTGTGCGATCTTCTGGGAACGGAAGACGTGCAGAAACTACCTAGAAGAAAGAAGGTGGCTACCTCCTCATCTGAGAAGACAGAAGTAAAGGAGAAGAAAGAGACACCCAAACCCGATACCGCTACCAAGAAGGTCAGAGAGCGTAAAGTCATTACTAAGGCTCCGTCGCATGACACGAAAGACACTCTCCCTCTCGACGCGCCATGCGGCGAGAAGGCTGTTCCCGTATATCGGCCGCCGAATAATTGGCACGCCGAGACCCTTAAAGCTGAAGCTGCGGATGCTCGTAAAGAGGCAAGAAATGCCTACTTACGTATGTGTATTGGCTTCTGTCACCAGCATTCACTCGTTTATCCTCGAAGTCGCGTAGTTAGCGATTTCATTCCCAAAGAAGGCGAAGACTTGTTAGAAAAGGTCTTCTCCGACCTATACGAGTCGAAAGAACGCGGCAGATATCTGAAACTATCAGCATGTCGGGCAATAAGTTAATTACTTTATTGACCATTTATAAAGACTTAGATGATTCCAATCTCATGAGGTTGGTTACCACCTATAAAACCGATCCTCGCGGCGAGGAATTCTTCGCTTCTGTGAAAATGATAGAAGGATATGACTTGAATGTCATGTTCGTTAACAGAGTAATCAGCGTTTGTGGTGCCGGGTCGTACATTCCGCTTATTAATTGCAGAGTATTACTCGATGCCCGAAGTACGAACACCGAATTAGGGACGTTTATTAATCCCTATCCGCCAACCGATAACTATCGAAATCCATACGATAAGAAGGCCTCTTAAATCTGATGAAGAGGCGCTGAGAGTTAGTGTGGGTCGCGTGGCTAGAGTTACATTCTCGCCAAGCACCACGCTATCGCGTGGCTTCACCACCACGCAGCTGTGCGATCTTCTGGGAACGGAAGACGTGCAGAAACTACCTAGAAGAAAGAAGGTGGCTACCTCCTCATCTGAGAAGACAGAAGTAAAGGAGAAGAAAGAGACACCCAAACCCGATACCGCTACCAAGAAGGTCAGAGAGCGTAAAGTCATTACTAAGGCTCCGTCGCATGACACGAAAGACACTCTCCCTCTCGACGCGCCATGCGGCGAGAAGGCTGTTCCCGTATATCGGCCGCCGAATAATTGGCACGCCGAGACCCTTAAAGCTGAAGCTGCGGATGCTCGTAAAGAGGCAAGAAATGCCTACTTACGTATGTGTATTGGCTTCTGTCACCAGCATTCACTCGTTTATCCTCGAAGTCGCGTAGTTAGCGATTTCATTCCCAAAGAAGGCGAAGACTTGTTAGAAAAGGTCTTCTCCGACCTATACGAGTCGAAAGAACGCGGCAGATATCTGAAACTATCAGCATGTCGGGCAATAAGTTAATTACTTTATTGACCATTTATAAAGACTTAGATGATTCCAATCTCATGAGGTTGGTTACCACCTATAAAACCGATCCTCGCGGCGAGGAATTCTTCGCTTCTGTGAAAATGATAGAAGGATATGACTTGAATGTCATGTTCGTTAACAGAGTAATCAGCGTTTGTGGTGCCGGGTCGTACATTCCGCTTATTAATTGCAGAGTATTACTCGATGCCCGAAGTACGAACACCGAATTAGGGACGTTTATTAATCCCTATCCGCCAACCGATAACTATCGAAATCCATACGATAAGAAGGCCTCTTAAATCTGATGAAGAGGCGCTGAGAGTTAGTGTGGGTCGCGTGGCTAGAGTTACATTCTCGCCAAGCACCACGCTATCGCGTGGCTTCACCACCACGCAGCTGTGCGATCTTCTGGGAACGGAAGACGTGCAGAAACTACCTAGAAGAAAGAAGGTGGCTACCTCCTCATCTGAGAAGACAGAAGTAAAGGAGAAGAAAGAGACACCCAAACCCGATACCGCTACCAAGAAGGTCAGAGAGCGTAAAGTCATTACTAAGGCTCCGTCGCATGACACGAAAGACACTCTCCCTCTCGACGCGCCATGCGGCGAGAAGGCTGTTCCCGTATATCGGCCGCCGAATAATTGGCACGCCGAGACCCTTAAAGCTGAAGCTGCGGATGCTCGTAAAGAGGCAAGAAATGCCTACTTACGTATGTGTATTGGCTTCTGTCACCAGCATTCACTCGTTTATCCTCGAAGTCGCGTAGTTAGCGATTTCATTCCCAAAGAAGGCGAAGACTTGTTAGAAAAGGTCTTCTCCGACCTATACGAGTCGAAAGAACGCGGCAGATATCTGAAACTATCAGCATGTCGGGCAATAAGTTAATTACTTTATTGACCATTTATAAAGACTTAGATGATTCCAATCTCATGAGGTTGGTTACCACCTATAAAACCGATCCTCGCGGCGAGGAATTCTTCGCTTCTGTGAAAATGATAGAAGGATATGACTTGAATGTCATGTTCGTTAACAGAGTAATCAGCGTTTGTGGTGCCGGGTCGTACATTCCGCTTATTAATTGCAGAGTATTACTCGATGCCCGAAGTACGAACACCGAATTAGGGACGTTTATTAATCCCTATCCGCCAACCGATAACTATCGAAATCCATACGATAAGAAGGCCTCTTAAATCTGATGAAGAGGCGCTGAGAGTTAGTGTGAGTCGCGTGGCTAGAGTTACATTCTCGCCAAGCACCACGCTATCGCGTGGCTTCACCACCACGCAGCTGTGCGATCTTCTGGGAACGGAAGACGTGCAGAAACTACCTAGAAGAAAGAAGGTGGCTACCTCCTCATCTGAGAAGACAGAAGTAAAGGAGAAGAAAGAGACACCCAAACCCGATACCGCTACCAAGAAGGTCAGAGAGGGTAAAGTCATTACTAAGGCTCCGTCGCATGACACGAAAGACACTCTCCCTCTCGACGCGCCATGCGGCGAGAAGGCTGTTCCCGTATATCGGCCGCCGAATAATTGGCACGCCGAGACCCTTAAAGCTGAAGCTGCGGATGCTCGTAAAGAGGCAAGAAATGCCTACTTACGTATGTGTATTGGCTTCTGTCACCAGCATTCACTCGTTTATCCTCGAAGTCGCGTAGTTAGCGATTTCATTCCCAAAGAAGGCGAAGACTTGTTAGAAAAGGTCTTCTCCGACCTATACGAGTCGAAAGAACGCGGCAGATATCTGAAACTATCAGCATGTCGGGCAATAAGTTAATTACTTTATTGACCATTTATAAAGACTTAGATGATTCCAATCTCATGAGGTTGGTTACCACCTATAAAACCGATCCTCGCGGCGAGGAATTCTTCGCTTCTGTGAAAATGATAGAAGGATATGACTTGAATGTCATGTTCGTTAACAGAGTAATCAGCGTTTGTGGTGCCGGGTCGTACATTCCGCTTATTAATTGCAGAGTATTACTCGATGCCCGAAGTACGAACACCGAATTAGGGACGTTTATTAATCCCTATCCGCCAACCGATAACTATCGAAATCCATACGATAAGAAGGCCTCTTAAATCTGATGAAGAGGCGCTGAGAGTTAGTGTGGGTCGCGTGGCTAGAGTTACATTCTCGCCAAGCACCACGCTATCGCGTGGCTTCACCACCACGCAGCTGTGCGATCTTCTGGGAACGGAAGACGTGCAGAAACTACCTAGAAGAAAGAAGGTGGCTACCTCCTCATCTGAGAAGACAGAAGTAAAGGAGAAGAAAGAGACACCCAAACCCGATACCGCTACCAAGAAGGTCAGAGAGCGTAAAGTCATTACTAAGGCTCCGTCGCATGACACGAAAGACACTCTCCCTCTCGACGCGCCATGCGGCGAGAAGGCTGTTCCCGTATATCGGCCGCCGAATAATTGGCACGCCGAGACCCTTAAAGCTGAAGCTGCGGATGCTCGTAAAGAGGCAAGAAATGCCTACTTACGTATGTGTATTGGCTTCTGTCACCAGCATTCACTCGTTTATCCTCGAAGTCGCGTAGTTAGCGATTTCATTCCCAAAGAAGGCGAAGACTTGTTAGAAAAGGTCTTCTCCGACCTATACGAGTCGAAAGAACGCGGCAGATATCTGAAACTATCAGCATGTCGGGCAATAAGTTAATTACTTTATTGACCATTTATAAAGACTTAGATGATTCCAATCTCATGAGGTTGGTTACCACCTATAAAACCGATCCTCGCGGCGAGGAATTCTTCGCTTCTGTGAAAATGATAGAAGGATATGACTTGAATGTCATGTTCGTTAACAGAGTAATCAGCGTTTGTGGTGCCGGGTCGTACATTCCGCTTATTAATTGCAGAGTATTACTCGATGCCCGAAGTACGAACACCGAATTAGGGACGTTTATTAATCCCTATCCGCCAACCGATAACTATCGAAATCCATACGATAAGAAGGCCTCTTAAATCTGATGAAGAGGCGCTGAGAGTTAGTGTGGGTCGCGTGGCTAGAGTTACATTCTCGCCAAGCACCACGCTATCGCGTGGCTTCACCACCACGCAGCTGTGCGATCTTCTGGGAACGGAAGACGTGCAGAAACTACCTAGAAGAAAGAAGGTGGCTACCTCCTCATCTGAGAAGACAGAAGTAAAGGAGAAGAAAGAGACACCCAAACCCGATACCGCTACCAAGAAGGTCAGAGAGCGTAAAGTCATTACTAAGGCTCCGTCGCATGACACGAAAGACACTCTCCCTCTCGACGCGCCATGCGGCGAGAAGGCTGTTCCCGTATATCGGCCGCCGAATAATTGGCACGCCGAGACCCTTAAAGCTGAAGCTGCGGATGCTCGTAAAGAGGCAAGAAATGCCTACTTACGTATGTGTATTGGCTTCTGTCACCAGCATTCACTCGTTTATCCTCGAAGTCGCGTAGTTAGCGATTTCATTCCCAAAGAAGGCGAAGACTTGTTAGAAAAGGTCTTCTCCGACCTATACGAGTCGAAAGAACGCGGCAGATATCTGAAACTATCAGCATGTCGGGCAATAAGTTAATTACTTTATTGACCATTTATAAAGACTTAGATGATTCCAATCTCATGAGGTTGGTTACCACCTATAAAACCGATCCTCGCGGCGAGGAATTCTTCGCTTCTGTGAAAATGATAGAAGGATATGACTTGAATGTCATGTTCGTTAACAGAGTAATCAGCGTTTGTGGTGCCGGGTCGTACATTCCGCTTATTAATTGCAGAGTATTACTCGATGCCCGAAGTACGAACACCGAATTAGGGACGTTTATTAATCCCTATCCGCCAACCGATAACTATCGAAATCCATACGATAAGAAGGCCTCTTAAATCTGATGAAGAGGCGCTGAGAGTTAGTGTGGGTCGCGTGGCTAGAGTTACATTCTCGCCAAGCACCACGCTATCGCGTGGCTTCACCACCACGCAGCTGTGCGATCTTCTGGGAACGGAAGACGTGCAGAAACTACCTAGAAGAAAGAAGGTGGCTACCTCCTCATCTGAGAAGACAGAAGTAAAGGAGAAGAAAGAGACACCCAAACCCGATACCGCTACCAAGAAGGTCAGAGAGCGTAAAGTCATTACTAAGGCTCCGTCGCATGACACGAAAGACACTCTCCCTCTCGACGCGCCATGCGGCGAGAAGGCTGTTCCCGTATATCGGCCGCCGAATAATTGGCACGCCGAGACCCTTAAAGCTGAAGCTGCGGATGCTCGTAAAGAGGCAAGAAATGCCTACTTACGTATGTGTATTGGCTTCTGTCACCAGCATTCACTCGTTTATCCTCGAAGTCGCGTAGTTAGCGATTTCATTCCCAAAGAAGGCGAAGACTTGTTAGAAAAGGTCTTCTCCGACCTATACGAGTCGAAAGAACGCGGCAGATATCTGAAACTATCAGCATGTCGGGCAATAAGTTAATTACTTTATTGACCATTTATAAAGACTTAGATGATTCCAATCTCATGAGGTTGGTTACCACCTATAAAACCGATCCTCGCGGCGAGGAATTCTTCGCTTCTGTGAAAATGATAGAAGGATATGACTTGAATGTCATGTTCGTTAACAGAGTAATCAGCGTTTGTGGTGCCGGGTCGTACATTCCGCTTATTAATTGCAGAGTATTACTCGATGCCCGAAGTACGAACACCGAATTAGGGACGTTTATTAATCCCTATCCGCCAACCGATAACTATCGAAATCCATACGATAAGAAGGCCTCTTAAATCTGATGAAGAGGCGCTGAGAGTTAGTGTGGGTCGCGTGGCTAGAGTTACATTCTCGCCAAGCACCACGCTATCGCGTGGCTTCACCACCACGCAGCTGTGCGATCTTCTGGGAACGGAAGACGTGCAGAAACTACCTAGAAGAAAGAAGGTGGCTACCTCCTCATCTGAGAAGACAGAAGTAAAGGAGAAGAAAGAGACACCCAAACCCGATACCGCTACCAAGAAGGTCAGAGAGCGTAAAGTCATTACTAAGGCTCCGTCGCATGACACGAAAGACACTCTCCCTCTCGACGCGCCATGCGGCGAGAAGGCTGTTCCCGTATATCGGCCGCCGAATAATTGGCACGCCGAGACCCTTAAAGCTGAAGCTGCGGATGCTCGTAAAGAGGCAAGAAATGCCTACTTACGTATGTGTATTGGCTTCTGTCACCAGCATTCACTCGTTTATCCTCGAAGTCGCGTAGTTAGCGATTTCATTCCCAAAGAAGGCGAAGACTTGTTAGAAAAGGTCTTCTCCGACCTATACGAGTCGAAAGAACGCGGCAGATATCTGAAACTATCAGCATGTCGGGCAATAAGTTAATTACTTTATTGACCATTTATAAAGACTTAGATGATTCCAATCTCATGAGGTTGGTTACCACCTATAAAACCGATCCTCGCGGCGAGGAATTCTTCGCTTCTGTGAAAATGATAGAAGGATATGACTTGAATGTCATGTTCGTTAACAGAGTAATCAGCGTTTGTGGTGCCGGGTCGTACATTCCGCTTATTAATTGCAGAGTATTACTCGATGCCCGAAGTACGAACACCGAATTAGGGACGTTTATTAATCCCTATCCGCCAACCGATAACTATCGAAATCCATACGATAAGAAGGCCTCTTAAATCTGATGAAGAGGCGCTGAGAGTTAGTGTGGGTCGCGTGGCTAGAGTTACATTCTCGCCAAGCACCACGCTATCGCGTGGCTTCACCACCACGCAGCTGTGCGATCTTCTGGGAACGGAAGACGTGCAGAAACTACCTAGAAGAAAGAAGGTGGCTACCTCCTCATCTGAGAAGACAGAAGTAAAGGAGAAGAAAGAGACACCCAAACCCGATACCGCTACCAAGAAGGTCAGAGAGCGTAAAGTCATTACTAAGGCTCCGTCGCATGACACGAAAGACACTCTCCCTCTCGACGCGCCATGCGGCGAGAAGGCTGTTCCCGTATATCGGCCGCCGAATAATTGGCACGCCGAGACCCTTAAAGCTGAAGCTGCGGATGCTCGTAAAGAGGCAAGAAATGCCTACTTACGTATGTGTATTGGCTTCTGTCACCAGCATTCACTCGTTTATCCTCGAAGTCGCGTAGTTAGCGATTTCATTCCCAAAGAAGGCGAAGACTTGTTAGAAAAGGTCTTCTCCGACCTATACGAGTCGAAAGAACGCGGCAGATATCTGAAACTATCAGCATGTCGGGCAATAAGTTAATTACTTTATTGACCATTTATAAAGACTTAGATGATTCCAATCTCATGAGGTTGGTTGCCACCTATAAAACCGATCCTCGCGGCGAGGAATTCTTCGCTTCTGTGAAAATGATAGAAGGATATGACTTGAATGTCATGTTCGTTAACAGAGTAATCAGCGTTTGTGGTGCCGGGTCGTACATTCCGCTTATTAATTGCAGAGTATTACTCGATGCCCGAAGTACGAACACCGAATTAGGGACGTTTATTAATCCCTATCCGCCAACCGATAACTATCGAAATCCATACGATAAGAAGGCCTCTTAAATCTGATGAAGAGGCGCTGAGAGTTAGTGTGGGTCGCGTGTAGTGTTGTAAATTTAAGCCTTGAGCCTTGAGCCTCGAGCCTCGAGCCTTAACCTTGAAGCTTTAAAGGCTCAACCTTTAAGGCTTGCAATTTTAAATGCTTAGAGCCTTAAAGGCTTGTAGCTTTAAATACTTAGAGCCTTAAAGGCTTGTAGCTTTAAAGGCTTAGAGCCTCAAAGGCTTGTAGTTTTAAAAGCTTAGAGCGTTAAAGCCTTAAAGGCTTGTAGCTTTGAAGGCTCGGAGCATTCAAGGCTCACATTTTAATGCTATTGAAGCCCTATGAAATTAATATTTTTTACCATTGTAATGTACGTATTGTGCCATGCACGCTTGCCACCTCACTTGTTGTTAATTAGCTGTAAAACACGGTTTAAATTTTACGTCATTTGCGTGGAACTAACTAGATAAATAAATAAATCTGACAATCACACCACATTATCTAGCCCAAATTAAGTATAAATTAAGAACTTGTGCTATGGATACTAGATCCTTAACCGACGAATGAAGTTAAGAAATATATATTAAACACTATAGATTTTTTTTTAGATAAATATTGAAAATAATCTTTAAATAAACATACATACACATCCATGACTCGAAAGAAAATATTATAAAATATCCGCCCCTGCCAGGATGCGAACCCGGGACCTCTGGCGTTAGAGGCAAGTGGTGTCACCGCTCCACCAACGGTTGCAGTAATAAAAAATAATAATGCATTAATTAAGCTCAGAAATTACCTGCGGTTAAAAAGTATAAATTTTGTAGTACCTACTAATTAATTTCTATTTACATTACATTACCCGATTGCCTTCGGCGCTTTGCACACGTAGCAACTTAAGTTTACAAAACTAACAACTTAGTTGAGGCAACCATCAACTTTTTTAGAAATTGCCACTTGCTGCAACTAGAGAATCTGCAATTGATGCAACTGGTAACCTTGTTGAAGCAACTATCAATTTTTGTAAATGTTCTAAAGGTTTCCAGTTGCAGCAACCACAAATTGGCCTTTACGGTTGTCGCAATTTTATGTGAACCTGGTTTGTTAGGTGAGTCCACTCAATATTACGATGGACACCGGAGAGACAGCACTCGTTTAAATTATATTACGTCGGCGTCGCCGACACGCTGGCAACTACAACAAATTATTCGCAGCAATCGTCGGTTTTGGATTCATCCCTTCTTGCAAGATAGGACTAGATTTATTAACATAAATGAGCTTCAGAAACATAATGACAACTTTAAACAATATTTTAAAATGTCTGTTTACATATTTAATAAGTTGCTGGAAAGTGATTTAAAACTACAGAATACAGTGATGAGGGAAAGTACTACATTGGTTGAAAAGTTCGCGGCCTGGCCATTAAAAAAAAAACTTTTGTTATTTTTTCTGCCGTCATTTTGAACTGTCATTATTCAATTGTCAGCCCGCGAATTTTCAATTTGATATCTTGTTTAAATAAAATTTTACGAACAATATAAATACGTGTGTAGAACAAATTTTCACTAATGGAGAAATTTGAACAACGTGCTGTGATTAAATATTTGTTTAAAAAAAGATTAACACCAAAGGAGATCCATGATGACATGCAAACAACATTAGGGGAATCTGCCCCGTCTTATACCACTGTGAAAAAATGGGTTGCAGAATTTAAACGTGGACGAGAGAACATCGAAGATGACCCTCGCTCCGGCAGGCCAATGACGTCTACGACCGAAGAAAACATCAATAAAGTGTGTGATCTCATATTGAAAGACCGTAGATTGACTATCAGAGAAATTGCAGACACTATAGGCATCTCATATGAACGAACGCAAAACATCATTGTCCATGAACTCAGCTTTTCTAAGGTTTCGGCTAGGTGGGTCCCCAGATTGCTTTCAGTAGAGCAAAAGCGAATTCGACTCACGATTTCTCGCGACTGTTTGGAGATGTTCGAGGCTGATCCACAAGGTTTTCTTGACAGATTTGTGACAATGGATGAAACCTGGGTTCACCACCCCAGAATCAAAACAACAATCCAAACAATGGAAAAAATCAGGTGAACCAACTCCGAAAAAAGCAAACGCAATTCTGTCGGCTGGCAAGGTGATGGCATCGGTTTTTTGGGATGCTAAGGGTGTCATTATGGTGGACTACCTTCCAAAAGGCGAAACAATAAACTCTGCGTACTATAGCACCCTTCTGCGCCGTTTACGTGAAGAAATTAAACAGAAACGCCCAGGATTACTGAGAAAGAAAGTGTTGTTTCACCAGGACAACGCCCGAGTCCACACGTCTGTCGAGTCTATGGCTCAAATTCGTGATTGTGGTTTCGAATTGTTGCCATATCCAGCTTATTCTCCTGATTTGGCACCTTCGGACTTTCACCTGTTTCCAAACCTGAAAAAACACCTCGGTGGGCAGAAATTTTTAACGAATGAAGAGGTCGAAGCCGCTGTTAACCTGTATTTTGAAGACCTTGAGGAATCTTTTTTTAAAACAGGTGGAAGCTCTGGAAAGCAGATGGAAGAAGTGCATAGAGCTAAATGGAGATTACGTCGAAAAATAAAAATATTTTTGTATGTGCTTTATTCTGTTTTCTTGACTAGGCCGCGAACTTTTCAATCCACCCTCGTATATACCCCAAAGAACGACTTGCTATTGCTGATTTTAGAAACTTTTGTTAGCTGCGATTGTCAGTTGCAAAAACCAACAACTTAATCAAAGTTGCTAATTGCGAGTTGCTGCAATCAGAAACTAACTCCTAACTAGAATTGCTGTGTACGCAATTCCATTGGAATAATATATGAACAGGGAGTTGTCAGTTGTCGGTTGTCGCAACAAGGCGCATGAAGTTTATCGTCTGCTAAGCGCCTTCTAGTTGAGGGTAGTTTCGATAATTTCGTTTAGGTTCTTCATTTGTGACGGAACTACCAACCTATTAACTCGAACAGAATAAATCACTCAGTTATTTCGATTTTTAATTCAGTCAGTTAGCTATCGCTAATAAACTTTATCATTATCAAAATAAGTTAGTAATATAGTGGATGTGTAGTGCAGTATCACTGTCTCACTGTTGTTATTGTTGTGTGTGCCCTTCAATTCGGTTATCAGTAAAAATGAATCAGAATGAGTCTGAATCATCAATTGAAATAGTGGAGCAGGAGCAAGTTATTAGCTCAGAACTGGATGATAATAATAGTACTCCAAGGATATCATTTTTATCTACCAGTTCGGTATCATTCGGAGAAAGCGAAGTTGATAATGCAGAGCCAGGGGTATCATCTAAGAAGCAACGTTTAAGTTGGAAGTGGTCACACTACAAAACTGTTGGTAATAACATGATGTGCAAAGGGTGCAGCAAGTTGTTTTCTTTGAAGACATCTCAGGGTATTTTGAAAAAACACTACTCAAACCACAAAAAAGACACATCTGTAACAACTTCCTTACAACATGTCGAATCTTCTCATGTGTTGTCGACTGGTGAGAATGTAGACGAGTATCTCATCAAATTCATTATAAACGGGCAACATTCTTTCAGAATAGTTGAAGAGAAGAGTTTTCAAGATTTCGTTTATTCTTTGAATCGGTATTATACAATACCAAGCCGATTTTTGTTGATGTCGAAAATTCAAACAATGTATCAAAACGAAAAGTTAAAGATTAAAAATATTATATGCAGCTCTAAATCTAAAATTTCACATACTTTTGATTTTTGGACATCTGTCACTAATAAACCATATATGGTCATAACAGCTCATTATGTATCGAAAGCTTTTCAAATGAATTCCTTTATTTTGGACTTTGACATCCTACCATACCCACACAAATCTGAACAGATTTCACAGAAAGTTCTAACAGTCATCCAAGAATATGGACTAAATAATAAATTATTGTCAGTTACCACAGATAACGAAGCCACAAATATGAAGTGTTTGAAGAATTTGACCCTTTTTCATGAAGAATTCAAGGATGTCACACATTTGAGATGTTTTGCTCACGTTTTAAATCTGGTTGTTAAAAAAGGTCTTTCTAGCAATAACGTAAAAGGTCTTGTTTCAAAGGTTCACAATCTGGTCTTCTTAATAACAACTGCACCAAAAAAAAAACAAATGTTTGAAGAATCATGCAAAGCAGTCAATATTCCATTTCTCAATCTACTAAAAGACATGCCAGTTAGGTGGAATTCTACGTTCTTAATGTTAGAGAGAGCTTCTAAAATGAAAACGGTGTTAGATTATTTTTGTTATCATTACATCGAGTTTTCTGATCACGCTATAACTACTTCCGATTGGAACGAGATCAGCATTTTGATTGATTTCTTACAGCCGTTTCATGAAGCTACAGTAATTTTATCGAAACAAAAATATCCAAGTATTTATTATGTGAGACCAATATTAGATGTACTAAAACAACACATTTCTGCAGAAAAAAGTCAACTTTTAATTGATTGTGCAAACAAAATGTCGGAAAAATTGGATGAATACTACCCACTTCTCAATTCGAAACTTGCTCAGATGGCCGTAATTTTAGACCCTCGCTTAAACGAATTATTATCTTAACGTCGAGTGTGTCGCTACGTCGAGTGGCGTTACGGTGAGGAGCTTTACAGTGAGTAGCGCCTAAAGTTCTTTATGTCGAGTGGCGATATCTTGATGTACAGTCGCAGGATTTTTGAATGGGAGCCCTCCTTAAATATTTAATTACTTATTTTTTAAATGAATATATAACTAAATATTCTGTGAATATTTCAAGTGTCTCTCTGTTACCGTTATCAATGTCGAGCAAAAACGAGCAAAAAAATAACATTTGTCGTACGGAAGCCCCCTTAACTGGCGGATAAAATTGTGTGGTCGAGTGACATCAAAAACGTTACTTGTAAGCATCACAATACTCTTTAATACTGCCAGCTCACCGGTCTTCTGCTTTTCGTGGTTCGTTTAAACGAATTTTAAATTTAAACGAATATCTTTAAAAAACACATTCACGCGTTATAATTAGATTTGCAAAAAACTTTATAAACAAAAAGTTACTATAAACGTTGTACGCCTATGGCGTTGATGGTGGTTGGTTGACGAACCCACGTCACAAGCAGGGTGGGCGAGTGGATGTTTAGTGCGTATGGTGCGAGAAAGCATAGCGTTTTCCCTAAGGAAATTTTAATTTAACCGCGTATAGCATTATACATATACGGCCGTTTTGCATGGTGTATCGTGCGCAGATTGCGCGACAGTCAGGACGAGGACGTTCACGCGCAGCCTGTCTAACTAAGGTAATATTATGGCGTAGATAGGTGGGGCGAGCCCAGACGGGCTAGCATGCAGCCATCGATAAATATTATTTTGTTATTTTATTCTATTATGTAAGCTAATATGCGCGCCATAATAGATAGAATGAGGTAGTGTTGTTGTTTTCGTGACTGTACAACCGTCGATCGACGTTACGAAACTCACCGTAAAGGGACTCGACGTTACGACCCACTCGACGTTAAGATAATAATTCGCTTAAACAACAACTATTTTACTAAGAGATATGAAACTGTTCCATTGGAGTATTTAAAAGAAATGTACGAATCAAAATATCTGTGTAATGAAGTTTTGTCTACTGAAACTGCAAGAAACGAATCTTCTACCGTTGAGTGTCATACTCGAAAAAGTTTGTTTGCTTCTATATATGATGAGACTGAGAGAGTAACTGAAATATCAAATGAAATTAATGTATATATCAATATGCCTATTGAAAGTAAAGAAACAGATGTGTTATTATGGTGGCGCCAAAAGAAAACAACTTTTCCAAATCTATCCAATATGGTTCTTGATATACTCTCTATACCTGCAACCAGTGTGCCAAGTGAACAAGCATTCTCTCGATCAGGAAACACCATCACAAAAAAAAGAAATCGGCTTGGAAACAAAACGATACAAGCGTCCATCTGCTTATCCTCATGGCTTAATATAGACTAAATTAATAATGTGTTCATTAATAAAAGTTTATTCCTTATAAAATATCGTTTTATTTCCTTCTTTTAATTTTTCTTTTAGATCTATTCGGTGGTTCAATTTGAGACTTTGCTTTTTTATGTTAAAATCTTAGAAGTATGTTAAAATCTTGATAAAGTTATTATATTAGAAGCTTAAGCTTGTAAGCTTATTAATACAACAAATACTTTAAGGCTGAAGCTTTGAAGTATTGAAAGCCTTTAAGGCTTTAGCCTACAAAGCTTTAAAGCCTGTAAGGCTAAAGCCCCGAAGCTTTAAACCTTTCAAAGCTGAAGCCTTAAAGCCTTAGAAGCCTTTAAGGCTAAAGCCTCGAAGCTGTAAACCTTTCAAAGCTGAAGCCTTAAAGCCTTAGGAGCCTTAAAGGCTGAAGCCTCAAAGCCTTAGAAGCCTTTAAGGTTAAAGCCTCGAAGCCTTAAAGCTTTCAAAGCTAAAGCCTTAAAGCCTTAAAAGCCTTTAAGGCTTAGCCTTATACAACACTAGTCGCGTGGCTAGAGTTACATTCTCGCCAAGCACCACGCTATCGCGTGGCTTCACCACCACGCAGCTGTGCGATCTTCTGGGAACGGAAGACGTGCAGAAACTACCTAGAAGAAAGAAGGTGGCTACCTCCTCATCTGAGAAGACAGAAGTAAAGGAGAAGAAAGAGACACCCAAACCCGATACCGCTACCAAGAAGGTCAGAGAGCGTAAAGTCATTACTAAGGCTCCGTCGCATGACACGAAAGACACTCTCCCTCTCGACGCGCCATGCGGCGAGAAGGCTGTTCCCGTATATCGGCCGCCGAATAATTGGCACGCCGAGACCCTTAAAGCTGAAGCTGCGGATGCTCGTAAAGAGGCAAGAAATGCCTACTTACGTATGTGTATTGGCTTCTGTCACCAGCATTCACTCGTTTATCCTCGAAGTCGCGTAGTTAGCGATTTCATTCCCAAAGAAGGCGAAGACTTGTTAGAAAAGGTCTTCTCCGACCTATACGAGTCGAAAGAACGCGGCAGATATCTGAAACTATCAGCATGTCGGGCAATAAGTTAATTACTTTATTGACCATTTATAAAGACTTAGATGATTCCAATCTCATGAGGTTGGTTACCACCTATAAAACCGATCCTCGCGGCGAGGAATTCTTCGCTTCTGTAAAAAATGAAAAATGAAAAATGAAAATGAAAACTTTTTATTCGTAGTAGGTAATTTAATACACTTTACGAACGTCAAATGCTGGATGAGGGCGGCGCGCGTCCGGACGACATGAAGAATCCAGGGGAAGGCCTCCGTCGAGAAGTGTGCGTCTCTCAGCTTATAAAGATAATGATCGCCCATTATCCACCAATGTCTTGGTGATGTCTACTACTACTTCTTCTTCGGCTTTAAAAAACGAAATGAAAGTAGAACCCTAGGTAGACCGAGAGGAAAAAAGCCGGCGGAAAAAAAACTCTCGGCACTCTTTTGTAAAAAGTGCTTATTATAGGTACAATTTGGCAGAAATACAGCTCTGCTATGACATGAACAAACAAACAGAAGACAGCTATTCGTGCTTGCCAATATCATGTCGCAGCCAAGCTGCTTACATAGTGATTAATGTTTAATATTTGGAAATAACCTGTGGAGACATCAATCCCACGCTCTTTTGTCATCTAAATAATCTTTGAGTTTATAGTAGCCTTTTTTGCATAATGTTTCTTTGATAGTTCTTTTAAATTTATTAAACGTTAGAGATTGAATTGACTGTGGTATTTTATTATAAATACGTATTGACATTCCCATAAATGATTTGGTGCTTTTAGCCAGCCTTAATTTGGGAAACGCTAATTTATGGTCGTTCCTTGTCATCACAGAATAATTTTTATCATGCTTATCTTTCATGGTTTTAAATTTACTACTATTCTTATAAATATACATAATGTTTTCATAAATATATTGTGATGCAAAGGTCAAGATACCAATCTCTTTAAACTTTTCTCTTAGAGATTCTCTACTTCCAAGTTTATACATTCCACGAATAGCCCTTTTCTGCAGTGTAAATATCGTGTCAATGTCTGCGGCATTGCCCCAAAGTAGGATGCCGTAGGACATTATACTATGAAAATAACTAAAATAAACCAGCTTCGCCGTATTAACATCAGTCAATGAGCGAATTTTCTTTACCGCGAACGCTGCAGAACTAAGTCTACTCGCTAGCTGTGAGATATGGGCGCCCCATTGCAATTTAGAATCTAAGGTAATTCCAAGAAAAACAGTGTTATCTACTAGATTCAACCTGTTCCCATTAAGCCGCAGATCAGACTCAACTTGTTTTACATTTGGTGCGGAGAATTTTATACATTTAGTTTTTTTATCATTGAAAGCTAGATTATTTACATTAAACCACTGTACTACATTAGAGAGAGCATTGTTTACGTCGTCGTAGTTGGTTTTCTGCCTTATCATTTTAAAAATTAATGATGTGTCATCAGCAAACAATACAATATCGTGATTATTGCCTACCATATAGGGTAGATCATTTATATAGACTAAAAATAAAAATGGGCCCAGAATTGAACCTTGAGGCACTCCCATTCTCACAACCGACCCAGCTGACCTTTTCCGGTTAACCTCAACCTTCTGGATTCTATCACTCAGGTAAGAATTCAAAAGTTTGAGGTCAGTGCCTTTGATGCCGTAGTGGTGGAGTTTCCTGATGAGAGTGTCATGCTGAACACAGTCAAATGCCTTGGATAGGTCACAAAATACACCTAGAGCATCCTGTGACCCCTCCCAGGCACCAGCTATTACTTCAAACAGTTCAACACCAGCATCAGTTGTCGAACGACCCCTTGTGAATCCAAATTGTTTGTTATGAAGTAAATTGTTTTTTGTGAAGTGAGCTAATAGCTGGTTGAGAATAATTTTTTCATAAATTTTGCTACATGTTGGTAAAATCGAAATTGGTCTAAAATTAGTAGGGTCCGTAGAGCTACCCGATTTAAATAAAGGAATAACCTTACTATGCTTCATTAAATCAGGAAACTCCCCACTTATAATACAGTTGTTAAATATTTCAACAAGGCAAGGAGCTATTACATCTATGATAGAACTTAAGATTTCAACAGATATGCCCCACAAATCAGTTGTCTTTTTAACATCAATTGTCTTAAATGTTTTAAAAATGTCCCCGGTGTCTATGGGTTGGAACTTGAAAGACTCCTTGCACTCACTTACATGATTTTTCAGCAATGATTCAGCCACCACAGGTGAAGAATTTAACAATTTAGTAGTTGAAACTGGAATGTCAGCAAAACAATTTTCGAATGCTGTCGCAACATTTTCATCTACATTAATGGTTTTATTGTCAATTACAAGTTTAAACTCAGTATTGCGATCCTTAACTTTTCCAGTTTCCTTATTTATTATGTTCCATGTTGTTTTAGTCTTATTAGAACTATTTTTTATCTTATTACTTAGATATATAGATTTGGCTGCGGCACATACTCTTTTAAATAATTTTGAGTAAATTCTAACGTAGTTGCAAAAACTTTCACTTTTGTTATATGATTTCTCATGATAGAGATCATATAGGTGCTTTCTACTTATATGTATACCTGTGGTAGCCCAATCACTGAAGGATTTACAATTGTTTGGAGAGACTTTTTTCGGAATAAATACACTCTCATGTTGTTTATTTATTATACTACTTAAATTACTGTATAGTAAATTTACATTGTTGGAGTGGGCTATATGGGGCATATTTTTAATAATACTACATCTAAATCTCTCCAAACGCTTTTTATTGACCGGAACAACCATTATATTCTTATTAACCTGTTTTTTCTTTGAGTATTTAAAAGTAACCAACTGACCGCTGTGATCAGAACTTAGTTTATTTATAACTGATGAACTTACCGGAGTAACATTAGAAAACACATTATCTAGGCAAGTTGCACTGGTCCTTGTTATTCTAGTTGGTTCTAGGAACAGGTTACTAAGATTATTACATTTAAACAAATTTATTAGTTTTTTACTCAATGATGAATTTTCTAATAAATTAACATTAAAGTCCCCGCAAACAAATATTTTCTTAGTTTTATTACATAATTTATCCAATACTTGTTCTAAAACAAGTTCAAAACTATCATAGTGTGATTTAGGGGGCCTATATATACAAACAATTATGCAGTTTGTCAATTCTACACAGGATATTTCAATAGTTTGTTCAATAGATAGGCTCACTATGTCAGTACGTTCTCTAAATTTTAAAGATTTATTTAATATTATTAAAGAGCCCCCATGTATTGCTGTCTGTCTATTGAACGAACTAGCAACTTGGTGCTGAGCAAAATTTAATACTAATTGGTGATCCAGTAAGAAATGTTCAGTTACACAAAGAATATCTATATGCTCAGCATACAAAAATAACTCTATTTCCAAGACTTTCTCTGAGATGCCTTGTATATTTTGATGTACCAGGTTTAAACAATTTTTATTATATAAAGCACTTGAAATATTGCTAGATGCTTTAGCATCTGTTGTCTTATTTACTAATTTAAAGAATTTGGACAACCCAAACTTGTCAGCGTAGTGGAACAACATGTTTCACTATGACATGTCAATATACAAGACTGCTCAATAAAAGCAGAATCAGTAGCTAAATACTTAGCTGGTTTAAAAAATAAAAAGTTTAATAGCACTTGTGCTATCTGTTTTAAAAAATAAGTAGATATATTATATATATCTTTTGTCAAGTTAAATTTAAAATTACAAATTGAGTTAATGTCAATGACATTAATCAACATGCTTGAGGTTTCACTTAAACATATGTTATTAGACCCCATGTAGCCATGCATTAATGATAGTGAAAATGATAGAAGGATATGACTTGAATGTCATGTTCGTTAACAGAGTAATCAGCGTTTGTGGTGCCGGGTCGTACATTCCGCTTATTAATTGCAGAGTATTACTCGATGCCCGAAGTACGAACACCGAATTAGGGACGTTTATTAATCCCTATCCGCCAACCGATAACTATCGAAATCCATACGATAAGAAGGCCTCTTAAATCTGATGAAGAGGCGCTGAGAGTTAGTGTGGGTCGCGTGGCTAGAGTTACATTCTCGCCAAGCACCACGCTATCGCGTGGCTTCACCACCACGCAGCTGTGCGATCTTCTGGGAACGGAAGACGTGCAGAAACTACCTAGAAGAAAGAAGGTGGCTACCTCCTCATCTGAGAAGACAGAAGTAAAGGAGAAGAAAGAGACACCCAAACCCGATACCGCTACCAAGAAGGTCAGAGAGCGTAAAGTCATTACTAAGGCTCCGTCGCATGACACGAAAGACACTCTCCCTCTCGACGCGCCATGCGGCGAGAAGGCTGTTCCCGTATATCGGCCGCCGAATAATTGGCACGCCGAGACCCTTAAAGCTGAAGCTGCGGATGCTCGTAAAGAGGCAAGAAATGCCTACTTACGTATGTGTATTGGCTTCTGTCACCAGCATTCACTCGTTTATCCTCGAAGTCGCGTAGTTAGCGATTTCATTCCCAAAGAAGGCGAAGACTTGTTAGAAAAGGTCTTCTCCGACCTATACGAGTCGAAAGAACGCGGCAGATATCTGAAACTATCAGCATGTCGGGCAATAAGTTAATTACTTTATTGACCATTTATAAAGACTTAGATGATTCCAATCTCATGAGGTTGGTTACCACCTATAAAACCGATCCTCGCGGCGAGGAATTCTTCGCTTCTGTGAAAATGATAGAAGGATATGACTTGAATGTCATGTTCGTTAACAGAGTAATCAGCGTTTGTGGTGCCGGGTCGTACATTCCGCTTATTAATTGCAGAGTATTACTCGATGCCCGAAGTACGAACACCGAATTAGGGACGTTTATTAATCCCTATCCGCCAACCGATAACTATCGAAATCCATACGATAAGAAGGCCTCTTAAATCTGATGAAGAGGCGCTGAGAGTTAGTGTGGGTCGCGTGGCTAGAGTTACATTCTCGCCAAGCACCACGCTATCGCGTGGCTTCACCACCACGCAGCTGTGCGATCTTCTGGGAACGGAAGACGTGCAGAAACTACCTAGAAGAAAGAAGGTGGCTACCTCCTCATCTGAGAAGACAGAAGTAAAGGAGAAGAAAGAGACACCCAAACCCGATACCGCTACCAAGAAGGTCAGAGAGCGTAAAGTCATTACTAAGGCTCCGTCGCATGACACGAAAGACACTCTCCCTCTCGACGCGCCATGCGGCGAGAAGGCTGTTCCCGTATATCGGCCGCCGAATAATTGGCACGCCGAGACCCTTAAAGCTGAAGCTGCGGATGCTCGTAAAGAGGCAAGAAATGCCTACTTACGTATGTGTATTGGCTTCTGTCACCAGCATTCACTCGTTTATCCTCGAAGTCGCGTAGTTAGCGATTTCATTCCCAAAGAAGGCGAAGACTTGTTAGAAAAGGTCTTCTCCGACCTATACGAGTCGAAAGAACGCGGCAGATATCTGAAACTATCAGCATGTCGGGCAATAAGTTAATTACTTTATTGACCATTTATAAAGACTTAGATGATTCCAATCTCATGAGGTTGGTTACCACCTATAAAACCGATCCTCGCGGCGAGGAATTCTTCGCTTCTGTGAAAATGATAGAAGGATATGACTTGAATGTCATGTTCGTTAACAGAGTAATCAGCGTTTGTGGTGCCGGGTCGTACATTCCGCTTATTAATTGCAGAGTATTACTCGATGCCCGAAGTACGAACACCGAATTAGGGACGTTTATTAATCCCTATCCGCCAACCGATAACTATCGAAATCCATACGATAAGAAGGCCTCTTAAATCTGATGAAGAGGCGCTGAGAGTTAGTGTGGGTCGCGTGGCTAGAGTTACATTCTCGCCAAGCACCACGCTATCGCGTGGCTTCACCACCACGCAGCTGTGCGATCTTCTGGGAACGGAAGACGTGCAGAAACTACCTAGAAGAAAGAAGGTGGCTACCTCCTCATCTGAGAAGACAGAAGTAAAGGAGAAGAAAGAGACACCCAAACCCGATACCGCTACCAAGAAGGTCAGAGAGCGTAAAGTCATTACTAAGGCTCCGTCGCATGACACGAAAGACACTCTCCCTCTCGACGCGCCATGCGGCGAGAAGGCTGTTCCCGTATATCGGCCGCCGAATAATTGGCACGCCGAGACCCTTAAAGCTGAAGCTGCGGATGCTCGTAAAGAGGCAAGAAATGCCTACTTACGTATGTGTATTGGCTTCTGTCACCAGCATTCACTCGTTTATCCTCGAAGTCGCGTAGTTAGCGATTTCATTCCCAAAGAAGGCGAAGACTTGTTAGAAAAGGTCTTCTCCGACCTATACGAGTCGAAAGAACGCGGCAGATATCTGAAACTATCAGCATGTCGGGCAATAAGTTAATTACTTTATTGACCATTTATAAAGACTTAGATGATTCCAATCTCATGAGGTTGGTTACCACCTATAAAACCGATCCTCGCGGCGAGGAATTCTTCGCTTCTGTGAAAATGATAGAAGGATATTAGTCCAGTCAATAAATGACCCAAAAAGAGGTGTAGCGTGCGTGAGCAGGTAACTAAGCAATTCCTTCAGAAACTTGTTCAGGGGGCTTAGGTTGTTAACATACCAAAAGTCCCGACTCCTAGGTGATGAGCGGGGGGAAGGAGGGGGGGGTAAAGGTACGAATTTTGGGTTTTTCGCTTATATCTCGAAAACGGTGCATCGGAGAGAAATATTTTCAATTAATAAAATGAAGTTCCTAAAATTATCTAAAACTTTTATATCATATGTTTTTTTCTAATTCCTAACCGTTTTCGAGCTATACCCTCGGAAAAAGTTGAAATTTACAAAAAAAAACAATTTACGTCAAAATATTCATAAACATTGCATCATATTGTCTAAACCTATTCATTAACGAAAAGTATGAATAGGAAAGAAATTGTAGATTTTTAAATTCCCTTTAAGAATATATATACATGTGCTGATTAATGTCCAACCCGCCTAAAGTTACAGCTATTTTAAAACTTGTATAGCATTTTAAGTTATCGCGCAAGGATCGGGCATAGCCAATATCTTCTGTCAGCTCATCGATAAAAGTTCACGATGAAAGGGTAGTAGTTGACCCAACATTGCTCTTTCAGCGGATATGTATAAGCCAACGATCAGATGAGGATTTGATGACATATTTTGAGTATGAGTTGGTCCCATTTCCCTTGGCACTGTTCAACGAAAGTGGCATGAGAAAGACAAACAAATCTGTGCTGTACAACTTATTTGAGCCAACCAAGAAAGATATTCTTCTGCCTCAAATGAACATTGTAGTCGATGGAGGATTTCTACTCCACAGAGTTATTTGGCCAAAAGATGTATCGGTTGTGACTATTTGTAATAGTTATATCACCTACGTCGACCACCATTATCTTGGGACTACTCGCACTGTGGTGTTTGATGGGTACGCAAACACAGCCAATAGCACTAAATCACAAGAACAAATGCGTCGTTACAGACTAAAAAGGTCAGCCGACATCAATTTGACATGGGCCACTCAAATACCTGTTAAACTTTTTATCAAATCCTACCAACAAAACTAACTTCATCTCCTTACTGGAGATAAAGCTGCAGAAGAAAGGGATACATACTCTTCAGGCTACCGATGACGCTGACATCCTAATCGTGAAGACTGCTGTTGAACAATCCACTCACAACTCTGTGGCTGTCGTTGGTGAGGATGTAGACCTTGCTGTCCTGTTGATTGCTTCCACTCCTGCGACCAGAGGTTCTTCTGAAAACTATATTTTGCCGCTGCACCAAGGATTGTGTAATTGGAAAATGTGGCTGCCGAAAAGCGATGCTCACCTGTTCTGCAGCGTGCATCCACTGTCAAGGGAAGTGCCTGAACAGTGTAACTGTTGACGATGAGGACGATGAAGACGATGTAGAGCCCATTCAGCAAGAGCAACGCGCTACTGAGGAAGAAGATGCCATGGAAGAACAATCATTGCCTGGGCCCTCAAGTTCAAAGAGGATGAAAATTTGATTACTTTTAAAGTCGAGAGTAAAACATTAGGAATATATTGAGAACAATGGGGTTTACAATTATTATTTTATTGGTGTAACGAAACTATCTGTAGAATAAAGTGTGAAAGTCATCATCATTATTTTTTCTACTTTATTTAATAACTTGCTTATAAGTGGCCATATATTATGTTATAAGATGAACGAACAAATGTTGTGGGTCAAGAATATGATATACAAACTAATTTTCTGAAAATTGCAAAATGCTATACAAGTTTTAAAATAGCTGTAACTTTAGGCGGGTTGGCATTAATCAGCATATGTATATATATTCTAAAAGGGAATTTAAAAATCTACAACTTCTTTCCTATTCATACTTTTCGTTTATGAATGGGTTTAGACAATATGATGCAATGTTTATGAATATTTTGACGTAAATTGTTTTTTTTTTGTAAATTTCAACTTTTTCCGAGGGTATAGCTCGAAAACGGTTAGGAATTAGAAAAAAACATATGATATAAAAGTTTTAGATAATTTTAGGAACTTCATTTTATTAATTGAAAATATTTCTCTCCAATGCACCGTTTTCGAGATATAAGCGAAAAACCCAAAATTCGTACCTTTACCCCCCCCTCCTTCCCCCCGCTCATCACCTAGGAGTCGGGACTTTTGGTATGTTAACAACCTAAGCCCCCTGAACAAGTTTCTGAAGGAATCGCTTAGTTACCTGCTCACGCACGCTACACCTCATTCCTTGACTGGACTATATGACTTGAATGTCATGTTCGTTAACAGAGTAATCAGCGTTTGTGGTGCCGGGTCGTACATTCCGCTTATTAATTGCAGAGTATTACTCGATGCCCGAAGTACGAACACCGAATTAGGGACGTTTATTAATCCCTATCCGCCAACCGATAACTATCGAAATCCATACGATAAGAAGGCCTCTTAAATCTGATGAAGAGGCGCTGAGAGTTAGTGTGGGTCGCGTGGCTAGAGTTACATTCTCGCCAAGCACCACGCTATCGCGTGGCTTCACCACCACGCAGCTGTGCGATCTTCTGGGAACGGAAGACGTGCAGAAACTACCTAGAAGAAAGAAGGTGGCTACCTCCTCATCTGAGAAGACAGAAGTAAAGGAGAAGAAAGAGACACCCAAACCCGATACCGCTACCAAGAAGGTCAGAGAGCGTAAAGTCATTACTAAGGCTCCGTCGCATGACACGAAAGACACTCTCCCTCTCGACGCGCCATGCGGCGAGAAGGCTGTTCCCGTATATCGGCCGCCGAATAATTGGCACGCCGAGACCCTTAAAGCTGAAGCTGCGGATGCTCGTAAAGAGGCAAGAAATGCCTACTTACGTATGTGTATTGGCTTCTGTCACCAGCATTCACTCGTTTATCCTCGAAGTCGCGTAGTTAGCGATTTCATTCCCAAAGAAGGCGAAGACTTGTTAGAAAAGGTCTTCTCCGACCTATACGAGTCGAAAGAACGCGGCAGATATCTGAAACTATCAGCATGTCGGGCAATAAGTTAATTACTTTATTGACCATTTATAAAGACTTAGATGATTCCAATCTCATGAGGTTGGTTACCACCTATAAAACCGATCCTCGCGGCGAGGAATTCTTCGCTTCTGTGAAAATGATAGAAGGATATGACTTGAATGTCATGTTCGTTAACAGAGTAATCAGCGTTTGTGGTGCCGGGTCGTACATTCCGCTTATTAATTGCAGAGTATTACTCGATGCCCGAAGTACGAACACCGAATTAGGGACGTTTATTAATCCCTATCCGCCAACCGATAACTATCGAAATCCATACGATAAGAAGGCCTCTTAAATCTGATGAAGAGGCGCTGAGAGTTAGTGTGGGTCGCGTGGCTAGAGTTACATTCTCGCCAAGCACCACGCTATCGCGTGGCTTCACCACCACGCAGCTGTGCGATCTTCTGGGAACGGAAGACGTGCAGAAACTACCTAGAAGAAAGAAGGTGGCTACCTCCTCATCTGAGAAGACAGAAGTAAAGGAGAAGAAAGAGACACCCAAACCCGATACCGCTACCAAGAAGGTCAGAGAGCGTAAAGTCATTACTAAGGCTCCGTCGCATGACACGAAAGACACTCTCCCTCTCGACGCGCCATGCGGCGAGAAGGCTGTTCCCGTATATCGGCCGCCGAATAATTGGCACGCCGAGACCCTTAAAGCTGAAGCTGCGGATGCTCGTAAAGAGGCAAGAAATGCCTACTTACGTACGTGTATTGGCTTCTGTCACCAGCATTCACTCGTTTATCCTCGAAGTCGCGTAGTTAGCGATTTCATTCCCAAAGAAGGCGAAGACTTGTTAGAAAAGGTCTTCTCCGACCTATACGAGTCGAAAGAACGCGGCAGATATCTGAAACTATCAGCATGTCGGGCAATAAGTTAATTACTTTATTGACCATTTATAAAGACTTAGATGATTCCAATCTCATGAGGTTGGTTACCACCTATAAAACCGATCCTCGCGGCGAGGAATTCTTCGCTTCTGTGAAAATGATAGAAGGATATGACTTGAATGTCATGTTCGTTAACAGAGTAATCAGCGTTTGTGGTGCCGGGTCGTACATTCCGCTTATTAATTGCAGAGTATTACTCGATGCCCGAAGTACGAACACCGAATTAGGGACGTTTATTAATCCCTATCCGCCAACCGATAACTATCGAAATCCATACGATAAGAAGGCCTCTAAATCTGATGAAGAGGCGCTGAGAGTTAGTGTGGGTCGCGTGGCTAGAGTTACATTCTCGCCAAGCACCACGCTATCGCGTGGCTTCACCACCACGCAGCTGTGCGATCTTCTGGGAACGGAAGACGTGCAGAAACTACCTAGAAGAAAGAAGGTGGCTACCTCCTCATCTGAGAAGACAGAAGTAAAGGAGAAGAAAGAGACACCCAAACCCGATACCGCTACCAAGAAGGTCAGAGAGCGTAAAGTCATTACTAAGGCTCCGTCGCATGACACGAAAGACACTCTCCCTCTCGACGCGCCATGCGGCGAGAAGGCTGTTCCCGTATATCGGCCGCCGAATAATTGGCACGCCGAGACCCTTAAAGCTGAAGCTGCGGATGCTCGTAAAGAGGCAAGAAATGCCTACTTACGTATGTGTATTGGCTTCTGTCACCAGCATTCACTCGTTTATCCTCGAAGTCGCGTAGTTAGCGATTTCATTCCCAAAGAAGGCGAAGACTTGTTAGAAAAGGTCTTCTCCGACCTATACGAGTCGAAAGAACGCGGCAGATATCTGAAACTATCAGCATGTCGGGCAATAAGTTAATTACTTTATTGACCATTTATAAAGACTTAGATGATTCCAATCTCATGAGGTTGGTTACCACCTATAAAACCGATCCTCGCGGCGAGGAATTCTTCGCTTCTGTGAAAATGATAGAAGGATATGACTTGAATGTCATGTTCGTTAACAGAGTAATCAGCGTTTGTGGTGCCGGGTCGTACATTCCGCTTATTAATTGCAGAGTATTACTCGATGCCCGAAGTACGAACACCGAATTAGGGACGTTTATTAATCCCTATCCGCCAACCGATAACTATCGAAATCCATACGATAAGAAGGCCTCTTAAATCTGATGAAGAGGCGCTGAGAGTTAGTGTGGGTCGCGTGGCTAGAGTAACATTCTCGCCAAGCACCACGCTATCGCGTGGCTTCACCACCACGCAGCTGTGCGATCTTCTGGGAACGGAAGACGTGCAGAAACTACCTAGAAGAAAGAAGGGGGCTACCTCCTCATCTGAGAAGACAGAAGTAAAGGAGAAGAAAGAGACACCCAAACCCGATACCGCTACCAAGAAGGTCAGAGAGCGTAAAGTCATTACTAAGGCTCCGTCGCATGACACGAAAGACACTCTCCCTCTCGACGCGCCATGCGGCGAGAAGGCTGTTCCCGTATATCGGCCGCCGAATAATTGGCACGCCGAGACCCTTAAAGCTGAAGCTGCGGATGCTCGTAAAGAGGCAAGAAATGCCTACTTACGTATGTGTATTGGCTTCTGTCACCAGCATTCACTCGTTTATCCTCGAAGTCGCGTAGTTAGCGATTTCATTCCCAAAGAAGGCGAAGACTTGTTAGAAAAGGTCTTCTCCGACCTATACGAGTCGAAAGAACGCGGCAGATATCTGAAACTATCAGCATGTCGGGCAATAAGTTAATTACTTTATTGAGTAAAGACTTAGATGATTCCAATCTCATGAGGTTGGTTACCACCTATAAAACCGATCCTCGCGGCGAGGAATTCTTCGCTTCTGTGAAAATGATAGAAGGATATGACTTGAATGTCATGTTCGTTAACAGAGTAATCAGCGTTTGTGGTGCCGGGTCGTACATTCCGCTTATTAATTGCAGAGTATTACTCGATGCCCGAAGTACGAACACCGAATTAGGGACGTTTATTAATCCCTATCCGCCAACCGATAACTATCGAAATCCATACGATAAGAAGGCCTCTTAAATCTGATGAAGAGGCGCTGAGAGTTAGTGTGGGTCGCGTGGCTAGAGTTACATTCTCGCCAAGCACCACGCTATCGCGTGGCTTCACCACCACGCAGCTGTGCGATCTTCTGGGAACGGAAGACGTGCAGAAACTACCTAGAAGAAAGAAGGTGGCTACCTCCTCATCTGAGAAGACAGAAGTAAAGGAGAAGAAAGAGACACCCAAACCCGATACCGCTACCAAGAAGGTCAGAGAGCGTAAAGTCATTACTAAGGCTCCGTCGCATGACACGAAAGACACTCTCCCTCTCGACGCGCCATGCGGCGAGAAGGCTGTTCCCGTATATCGGCCGCCGAATAATTGGCACGCCGAGACCCTTAAAGCTGAAGCTGCGGATGCTCGTAAAGAGGCAAGAAATGCCTACTTACGTACGTGTATTGGCTTCTGTCACCAGCATTCACTCGTTTATCCTCGAAGTCGCGTAGTTAGCGATTTCATTCCCAAAGAAGGCGAAGACTTGTTAGAAAAGGTCTTCTCCGACCTATACGAGTCGAAAGAACGCGGCAGATATCTGAAACTATCAGCATGTCGGGCAATAAGTTAATTACTTTATTGACCATTTATAAAGACTTAGATGATTCCAATCTCATGAGGTTGGTTACCACCTATAAAACCGATCCTCGCGGCGAGGAATTCTTCGCTTCTGTGAAAATGATAGAAGGATATGACTTGAATGTCATGTTCGTTAACAGAGTAATCAGCGTTTGTGGTGCCGGGTCGTACATTCCGCTTATTAATTGCAGAGTATTACTCGATGCCCGAAGTACGAACACCGAATTAGGGACGTTTATTAATCCCTATCCGCCAACCGATAACTATCGAAATCCATACGATAAGAAGGCCTCTAAATCTGATGAAGAGGCGCTGAGAGTTAGTGTGGGTCGCGTGGCTAGAGTTACATTCTCGCCAAGCACCACGCTATCGCGTGGCTTCACCACCACGCAGCTGTGCGATCTTCTGGGAACGGAAGACGTGCAGAAACTACCTAGAAGAAAGAAGGTGGCTACCTCCTCATCTGAGAAGACAGAAGTAAAGGAGAAGAAAGAGACACCCAAACCCGATACCGCTACCAAGAAGGTCAGAGAGCGTAAAGTCATTACTAAGGCTCCGTCGCATGACACGAAAGACACTCTCCCTCTCGACGCGCCATGCGGCGAGAAGGCTGTTCCCGTATATCGGCCGCCGAATAATTGGCACGCCGAGACCCTTAAAGCTGAAGCTGCGGATGCTCGTAAAGAGGCAAGAAATGCCTACTTACGTATGTGTATTGGCTTCTGTCACCAGCATTCACTCGTTTATCCTCGAAGTCGCGTAGTTAGCGATTTCATTCCCAAAGAAGGCGAAGACTTGTTAGAAAAGGTCTTCTCCGACCTATACGAGTCGAAAGAACGCGGCAGATATCTGAAACTATCAGCATGTCGGGCAATAAGTTAATTACTTTATTGACCATTTATAAAGACTTAGATGATTCCAATCTCATGAGGTTGGTTACCACCTATAAAACCGATCCTCGCGGCGAGGAATTCTTCGCTTCTGTGAAAATGATAGAAGGATATGACTTGAATGTCATGTTCGTTAACAGAGTAATCAGCGTTTGTGGTGCCGGGTCGTACATTCCGCTTATTAATTGCAGAGTATTACTCGATGCCCGAAGTACGAACACCGAATTAGGGACGTTTATTAATCCCTATCCGCCAACCGATAACTATCGAAATCCATACGATAAGAAGGCCTCTTAAATCTGATGAAGAGGCGCTGAGAGTTAGTGTGGGTCGCGTGGCTAGAGTAACATTCTCGCCAAGCACCACGCTATCGCGTGGCTTCACCACCACGCAGCTGTGCGATCTTCTGGGAACGGAAGACGTGCAGAAACTACCTAGAAGAAAGAAGGGGGCTACCTCCTCATCTGAGAAGACAGAAGTAAAGGAGAAGAAAGAGACACCCAAACCCGATACCGCTACCAAGAAGGTCAGAGAGCGTAAAGTCATTACTAAGGCTCCGTCGCATGACACGAAAGACACTCTCCCTCTCGACGCGCCATGCGGCGAGAAGGCTGTTCCCGTATATCGGCCGCCGAATAATTGGCACGCCGAGACCCTTAAAGCTGAAGCTGCGGATGCTCGTAAAGAGGCAAGAAATGCCTACTTACGTATGTGTATTGGCTTCTGTCACCAGCATTCACTCGTTTATCCTCGAAGTCGCGTAGTTAGCGATTTCATTCCCAAAGAAGGCGAAGACTTGTTAGAAAAGGTCTTCTCCGACCTATACGAGTCGAAAGAACGCGGCAGATATCTGAAACTATCAGCATGTCGGGCAATAAGTTAATTACTTTATTGAGTAAAGACTTAGATGATTCCAATCTCATGAGGTTGGTTACCACCTATAAAACCGATCCTCGCGGCGAGGAATTCTTCGCTTCTGTGAAAATGATAGAAGGATATGACTTGAATGTCATGTTCGTTAACAGAGTAATCAGCGTTTGTGGTGCCGGGTCGTACATTCCGCTTATTAATTGCAGAGTATTACTCGATGCCCGAAGTACGAACACCGAATTAGGGACGTTTATTAATCCCTATCCGCCAACCGATAACTATCGAAATCCATACGATAAGAAAGCCTCTAAATCTGATGAAGAGGCGCTGAGAGTTAGTGTGGGTCGCGTGGCTAGAGTTACATTCTCGCCAAGCACCACGCTATCGCGTGGCTTCACCACCACGCAGCTGTGCGATCTTCTGGGAACGGAAGACGTGCAGAAACTACCTAGAAGAAAGAAGGTGGCTACCTCCTCATCTGAGAAGACAGAAGTAAAGGAGAAGAAAGAGACACCCAAACCCGATACCGCTACCAAGAAGGTCAGAGAGCGTAAAGTCATTACTAAGGCTCCGTCGCATGACACGAAAGACACTCTCCCTCTCGACGCGCCATGCGGCGAGAAGGCTGTTCCCGTATATCGGCCGCCGAATAATTGGCACGCCGAGACCCTTAAAGCTGAAGCTGCGGATGCTCGTAAAGAGGCAAGAAATGCCTACTTACGTATGTGTATTGGCTTCTGTCACCAGCATTCACTCGTTTATCCTCGAAGTCGCGTAGTTAGCGATTTCATTCCCAAAGAAGGCGAAGACTTGTTAGAAAAGGTCTTCTCCGACCTATACGAGTCGAAAGAACGCGGCAGATATCTGAAACTATCAGCATGTCGGGCAATAAGTTAATTACTTTATTGACCATTTATAAAGACTTAGATGATTCCAATCTCATGAGGTTGGTTACCACCTATAAAACCGATCCTCGCGTCTTCGCTTCTGTGAAAATGATAGAAGGATATGACTTGAATGTCATGTTCGTTAACAGAGTAATCAGCGTTTGTGGTGCCGGGTCGTACATTCCGCTTATTAATTGCAGAGTATTACTCGATGCCCGAAGTACGAACACCGAATTAGGGACGTTTATTAATCCCTATCCGCCAACCGATAACTATCGAAATCCATACGATAAGAAGGCCTCTTAAATCTGATGAAGAGGCGCTGAGAGTTAGTGTGGGTCGCGTGGCTAGAGTTACATTCTCGCCAAGCACCACGCTATCGCGTGGCTTCACCACCACGCAGCTGTGCGATCTTCTGGGAACGGAAGACGTGCAGAAACTACCTAGAAGAAAGAAGGTGGCTACCTCCTCATCTGAGAAGACAGAAGTAAAGGAGAAGAAAGAGACACCCAAACCCGATACCGCTACCAAGAAGGTCAGAGAGCGTAAAGTCATTACTAAGGCTCCGTCGCATGACACGAAAGACACTCTCCCTCTCGACGCGCCATGCGGCGAGAAGGCTGTTCCCGTATATCGGCCGCCGAATAATTGGCACGCCGAGACCCTTAAAGCTGAAGCTGCGGATGCTCGTAAAGAGGCAAGAAATGCCTACTTACGTATGTGTATTGGCTTCTGTCACCAGCATTCACTCGTTTATCCTCGAAGTCGCGTAGTTAGCGATTTCATTCCCAAAGAAGGCGAAGACTTGTTAGAAAAGGTCTTCTCCGACCTATACGAGTCGAAAGACGACAAAAGAGAGCCTCAGTCAGAGAAGCTCAAACACATCCCCGTTATCTTGGTCTCCAAGGACGCCAAGTTTCTTGGTGTTACCACACCCGAACAACGACTTCAGGTCATCGAGCTGAAGGAAGACTCCGCCGGTATGGTGATAATAGACTTGTAACCTAGTTTCTGGGTGGGTGAGGACACGGTAGCTAGTAGTCACTTGCCACCAGGTCGGATTAACCCCAGAGCAGATGGAAAGCTCCTAGATAGTAGCGAGGCTAGCTCTTCCTCGGGACGTGGGATGGCCAACTCAGAGGTGTGAGAGGTAACAAAATTTATATCTATAAGGGCGCCAGCTCCTCTCAACACACAAACGAGAACACAGACACACTATGAAATCAAACACAAAAGTATGGAGCACAGTTATATTAAGAAATCACTTTACATTGATTTACCAAATTCGGTAAGCTAAGTTTAACCTAATTAAATTTTACTTTAAAATATAGTACCTTTGAACTTGGATCTTGATGTTTGTTTGTAGAAGGCTTTGGCCTGTTATAAAGGTTTCATGGACGAGATTGATTCGTCATGACTGTCGTCTCAATCCTCATGTCATTCCGGGAGCGTAGGTAGCAATAGAATGGTGTGTATAAGGAGTATCCATAAAAAACAAAGAAAGAAACTGAGAGAAAAAAAAAAACCCTGTAACAAAACATGTAATTAGCATATGACGCTACAGCCCCACAATACGAAAAATACGGGTTGTGGAAGATGCCCAAGGCGATACATACCAACAACGTTGGGTTTCTCAAAGAAGTAATTCACTTTATATAAGATAACGAGGGATTACATCTCGTGGTGGACCTGAAAAGAAACAGACAAAGGGATATATCTTGTCAAGATGGCTGATTTAACTCAGCACAAAATCGATATGCCACAAAAGAAAACTCACCAATTAACCTCCAAACATCTTCTACATATAAAACTAATGCTTCAAGGCATTTTATATCCAATAATCCAATCTCGACGACAAATGTCCTTTCGTAATCACGACTTGAATAAAAAAGATGGACGACAGAGCGCACAGAGTATTTATAGGCTTCGACATCCTAGTTCACTCACTCTGACCGAGGGACTACAAAAACCGTATTAAGCGCGCTCTACACTCTTGCGCAAACTATCAATCGAACGGGAGCGAGAGGTACTAAAAAAAAAGCGTTACAGTACCCCTCTTCCTCCTGAAGAAAAATTTTTAATTGAAAAACGGAGTTTGAAAAGTGGAAATTTTTCGCTGCAAGTCCCCTTGCCTCATCTCTAAAACTCAAACAAACCACCAACGCCTCAAGTTTCAGGAAGTAAAAAAAACTCAACATGAGGTACTGGAACAAAACAATTCTTCCAGATTCCATAACTATTTATTTCAACTAAACGCTCCAAAAAAAAAAAGAAATACCTGGCTGATTAGTCATCAACCTAACCAAACATAACCCAACACCAAAGATAGGATTTACCTTCTATCTCGAACACCTGCTGCACTTTATACTAAAACAACCCAACACCAAAATTTACTTAGATGACAAAAGATAGGATGGTTCATCATCCTCTACTTGTATAAACTTGTGAAAAAAAACTTTCAAAGGAAACTCCTAAATGATTACCTGTGCGTTCAAAAGTGTATAAACATAATAAAACTAACTGTTTCAAAAGCACTAAAGGCAAAGAGATCAAACAACTTTATCAGGTCATTGACTCATAAAAACACTAAAGGCATATAAGAGATAGAATAACTTTATTAGGTTATCTACTCATAACAGTAAAAGTAAGAGACAGGATTTACCAACAAAAAGGAACCTGCTCCTTAAGAAGCTAAGAGACAGGATTTACCAACAAAAACGGAACCTGCTCCTTATAAGCTATAAGATAAACATAATAACTGGACTTCAAACGCACGAAAGCAAATAGTGTAACTTTATAAGTTTATATCTTTATGGCAGCAAAAAAACTAACTTCAAAAATTATAAGAATAGTTAAACAAAACTATTTAAAAAGACAAAAATGCTAAAGGATAGTAACTTTATTAGGTTACTCATTATAAAAGTAAACAAAAATTAAAGAACAAAAAAAAACTAAACTATAACCACATTTGGTTTAAGTTCGAACTGGCTCTTCATAAAATAAATACTGGGACATATTACCCAAGGTAGACTTTATACGAAGGGTGGTTGCTAGCCAGGTGGATCCAGAAGGGATCCTACCACCAAGCAGGGATTACTCGGATTAGTCGGACTTTTACGACACGCTTTATCCAGGGGCGGTAGGGCTATTCTGCAAAGTATGCCGGACCTACACGGCGGAAACCTCGGATTAGTCAGACTTTTACGACACGCTTGATCCAGAAGCGGTAGGGCTATTCTTAAGCCGACCCGTACACAGCTATTAAGCTATATACCTAACCCTAATACTTAAACAAACGAATGTAATTGGCCGAAAAGAGAGTGCATGCGCATGCGATTTTTAATTTTGGCTTAATCCTACTAAATCTTCATGTTAAATAAACCTAAACGTTTACCCTAGCCTAAATACAGTTAACACAACTATCTGTACTAACTATCTTAAAATTAAACACAGACTTAACACCTAATGTTGCCGGCATAAACTAAAACTAAACTAGAGACAAGACAAAACAAGACTTAGTTTGATACCTTTCAAATTCCATGGTACAAACAATAAGTTCTTGTAAATATTTACATATTTGGATAAGACCAACAAAAAAAAACTCTGTAAAACAGGGTTATTTCATAAATATCCGGTGGATGAGAACACCGGATAAGGTACTGAGGTTGAACGAGGTCAAACAACTCAAGTATTTTCAAGAGTCACTAAGGGACTAGTATTAAAAGAAGCCAACAAAATGGGCTTAAGCACACTGTGGACAAGACACAGGGCTAGGATACGGAGGGTGAAAGATTTCATGCCTCTCAAGTATCCATAAAGAGTCATATAGGAACTAACACATTGAGGAGGACCATAGCCATACAACTCAAGTGTTTATTAAAATTACCTGGAGGTTTTCCCTCAAAGGCACCTTGCTAGGGAGCAAAGCTAACCAGTAGACGAAGGATTTTAGACAATTAGATCCGGAGGATTAACGAGTTTCAACTCCGGTAAACAGCCAACAAGAAGAGGCTACAAAAAAAACACTGTGTATGAAGACACAGTACCTATGCAACTACTCCATGCCCTAGGAAAACAAGCTTCTCAAGACATGACTACGGTTTAGATATCATACGCAGTGGAGATAGATGCACATATACATACATATAGTAGGTATGCATAGTAGGACACCACAAAAACATATTTAAAAGTGCCTACTAAATTAAAAAGAAAATTACATGGTGACCTGCTAACACCTTCAAAGAAACTTTAACTAAAAGTTATAATATAATGTGCGAAATTAAAACCATTACTTTCAAAAAAACAAAAAAAATATTTTACGCCCCGTTCATTTGCAAACAAATTAAAATTTAAAAATATTTTGTAATTACTCAAGGAACTTTTCACAGGATTTTGAAATATATTTATTGTTGTTTGCAAAAACCAAACAGAAACAAAAGTAAGGCAATTAAAAGTTGTTCAACGTTAGTCTGCCAACAACTAACGCCATCTAAAGTAGAATAGCGGATCTTCAGCTATCTAGCAAAATTTTAAACACCAAACGCCATCTATCGAAAAACTTTTTGAACTAATTCAACAAAACAATTATTAACGATTTAACTAGTATTAGTTTATCAAAATAAAAACAGATGGCACTATGATCAATATGACTTTACTCTGACTCTAAGAAATGTGAAATATAATTCAAAGTTAAACTATTTAAGAATAATGAGTATCCGGGCAGTATAACACAACGTAAACGATGTACTGACAAAGATGATATAGAAAAACAGCTCACTAGAAAGTCGGCACGAGTTACACTTCACTACACAAACAGTTGGCATGATAGTTAGTCAATCCTCACTGAATATTTTACCAGGAAATTAACAGGACCTTTGCAACAAGAATGCATAACACTATCACGAACAACTGAAGTTAAAAGAAAAAGAAAACAAAACAAATTGCTAACCTTCCGAGACAGACCTTCAAGTTCGCTAACCGGATCCAACAACACAGCACCAAGTGAAAGCCTGATACTACACCGACGTGCCAGACTAAAGTTCACATCGCAACCAGTTCATCTTTCAATAGAACGTTCACATTGACGATAGACATTCTGAAATTGATACGGAACAGATGGTCAAACAAATAAAATCCCAAAAAAAGAAAAGACAAGTATGCCTCCGTCTAGTTGTATAATAAGGAGGAGACTTAACTCTCCTTGTAAGTATTCAAAAATTATTTAAAATTAAATTCAAACTAAGATCCAAGTTCATTAAGCATGTGTATGTTCATGCCGAACAAATATAAAAACAAAATTTTAAACAAAATTCTTATACCAATATTGAGGATCTTACAAGAAATTATAAGTACATTGCTCTCAGCTTTACTATGCTGATTACTTTAAGAAATTAACCAAATATTAACATTACATTAAGTTGCTTACAGCTTTATGAGGCTGTAATACTAAGTTATTACAAGCAGAAATGTTTCACAAATGATTTAATGTACTAAACTAGTAATGATGTAATATTATAACTCTAAATAAAAGGTTATATTATAGTTAAATACCATAGAACTAAAGTATTATGAACTAAGGACATAAGAAGTATGCCTTCAAAGCATTAAAGAATTAAGGTTATTATTTCAAAATTCAAAAATTAAGTTATCAACAATCCATAGTTTTATTAGACTATGTTTTTACTAAAGAAATAACAACACAAAAACACATAAGTATAGAAAGAATGTTTGTTAAAGGGTAATTGGTCCACTAACATTAAAGAATTTACACCATTCTATGTTTTCAAGAAACTATAAAAGAGAATTTAAATAAATTCCACAAGATTTTTTAAAGTATTTAAACTTGACACTTAGAATTATAAACAGCTCCCTAATAATGACAGAGTTAAGCACTAAACATATAGATTACCAAGTAAATATAAGTATTTAAACTTACCAAATCAAACAATTATTAAATATTCACTTTGCTAATGAAAATTTATAACAACAACAAGTTAGAAGTTATTGTCAAAACAAATTAAGTTTGCATTGTACTACTATGACAACAAACAATGAATTTAAATTTGAAATGTTATATTATCAAAACCAAAGGAACTTATTATATAACTTGAGGTCTCCAAGAAAAGTAGACTTATTATTATCATACAATGAACAATTTAATGATTAATAGCTCCTTAGCAACAAAATTAACGGCTATGTTGGATGCATTTAGCAAAAAGTAACCAAATTAATTATTATCAAAGAATTATTAATAACAAGTTATTTAAGTAAACAAGTTTTGAATATTTCAACAAAAAAAATTCAATATTATGACCAAATAATGAATTCTACTTAATTTTAACAGAAAGGAGCCTAATATTGATTTCACAGGATGTCTGTTCTCTCTGAGCCCAAACGTTGGGAGCCACTTGTAACCTAGTTTCTGGGTGGGTGAGGACACGGTAGCTAGTAGTCACTTGCCACCAGGTCGGATTAACCCCAGAGCAGATGGAAAGCTCCTAGATAGTAGCGAGGCTAGCTCTTCCTCGGGACGTGGGATGGCCAACTCAGAGGTGTGAGAGGTAACAAAATTTATATCTATAAGGGCGCCAGCTCCTCTCAACACACAAACGAGAACACAGACACACTATGAAATCAAACACAAAAGTATGGAGCACAGTTATATTAGGAAATCACTTTACATTGATTTACCAAATTCGGTAAGCTAAGTTTAACCTAATTAAATTTTACTTTAAAATATAGTACCTTTGAACTTGGATCTTGATGTTTGTTTGTAGAAGGCTTTGGCCTGTTATAAAGGTTTCATGGACGAGATTGATTCGTCATGACTGTCGTCTCAATCCTCATGTCATTCCGGGAGCGTAGGTAGCAATAGAATGGTGTGTATAAGGAGTATCCATAAAAAACAAAGAAAGAAACTGAGAGAAAAAAAAAACCCTGTAACAAAACATGTAATTAGCATATGACGCTACAGCACCACAATACGAAAAATACGGGTTGTGGAAGATGCCCAAGGCGATACATACCAACAACGTTGGGTTTCTCAAAGAAGTAATTCACTTTATATAAGATAACGAGGGATTACATCTCGTGGTGGACCTGAAAAGAAACAGACAAAGGGATATATCTTGTCAAGATGGCTGATTTAACTCAGCACAAAATCGATATGCCACAAAAGAAAACTCACCAATTAACCTCCAAACATCTTCTACATATAAAACTAATGCTTCAAGGCATTTTATATCCAATAATCCAATCTCGACGACAAATGTCCTTTCGTAATCACGACTTGAATAAAAAAGATGGACGACTTTTTTTTTTTTTTTTTTTTTTTTTTCTTTTTTTTCCGCCACAGAAAGCTTAACTACCGACTTGACGCCCCTAAGGGTGCCACAGAAGGAGAGGAGGTGAATGCTTGATGCACGAAGAGGGGACCTTTGGGGGACTACCCCATCAGCCAATCCCTAACAGTGCGGGACTCACCGAACCCAGCGTTACCCGCTAAACACCCCCTTTGCTGAGATATCCCGAGTTGGGCGTGTCTCCTCATCTGAACGACAGCCAATTGGAGTCAGAGGCTGCGTACCGGGCGTCCCAAGAGACAACCCGTCACGAAAGCTTATCGCAGGACCGAATCTGTAACAATAAAAAAATTGGAAACGACGTCGTAAGAGTTATAAACACATGTTGTGTGAATTAATTGTTAAGGACAACCTAGAACCGGTTGGCTTGTTGAAGCTTCCTCACGAGGGAGGCGTGCTTGGATAGGATGGGGAGAGCATCGGCGAGAGAGTCCTGGCCGGCGTTGAGTGCAGCGCCGAGCTCAAGAATCTCGTCGATAGGAGCGACGGTGACCCAGAACGCCAAGCGATCAAAACTGACCTTCGCGTTCTGTACCGCGGGTTGGGCGGGCGGCCGCGACGGAGTCGCGGCCGCGCGCCCAAGCGGTAGGAGTGACGTTCGAAACGGGTTTCGATGCGCATTCCACGGCCTGAGGGGCCTTAGCTTGAGGGGAGCCCTTAGGGGGCTGAGGGCGGTGTCTCCAATTTAGGGGATCGGCCGCCGCTTTGGAACGGACCGAGCGCGGCGCCTTAGGGCACCCGCGATAGTTCGCCGTGTGGCCGGACTGGCCGCACAGGACGCAAGACGGATCTGTCGGGGACTCAAGGGTGCGGGAGCACTCCTTGGTAGCATGATCCTCTAGGCACTTAACGCACCTAGGTTTGGCAAAGCAATTATGTGCCGCATGGCCATAGAGTTGGCAGCGGTGACATTGACCGGGGTGACCTCTGTTGTGAGGTTTTTCTACACGAATTTGCGAGAGGCCGCACACAGTGCGGACCCCATTGCGAAGTAGGGAGTTCCCAGCTGTGTTATTCGTAAGAATAACAAGCGCAAGGGGAAACTGTTTGCCCCGTTTGCTATGCATCTTGTGCACAGACTCAACGGGGAAGCCTTGGGATTTAAGATCCGCGGCGATTTGCTCGTTCGATAGCTCGAACGGCACGCCCCTAAGGATAACGCGGGCTTTACGCTCTTCCGGGAGAGCGTAAGTATGATAGGCGAATTGCCTTTGAGTGAGTAGGGAAGTCAGATTCCTGAAATCGATCAGAGTACATGGCTCGATCTTAATGAAGGCACCGGTGTTGGTTGCCTTCTTGTAATGGATCTTGGGGGCAGTCAGACCCCCCGAACAGAGGGTCGATACCTGTCCCCAAAGATGTTTATCCCGAAGGAAGACAGGGGGAGGGGGCTTAGAGCTCGGGGGAGGACCCGCGGGCTTAGAACGCGGGGCATCCTTGGGGCGCATTGCCGCCTTAGGGGCTTCAGCCGCCTTAGGGGCCGCTACCGCCTCGGAAACCGCCGCTGGAGAGGGCGTGGGAGGAGCGGAAGAAGCGGTATTCTTCTTTTTCCTATTAGAGGACTTTTTACCTCGGACTGGGGTGAATTGAGTATCATCCGTAACAGTGTCATCCGAGTGGGACGCACTGACGGGCGAAGCCTTGCGTTTAGACGCAGCGGATTGGGCGGAGGACTCGGCAGACTCGGAAACGGAAGATTCCGATTCGGAGATGCCGTCCATGTACTCTGAGGGGCCAGGAGACACCGTAGAGCGTTGGGACTGGGCATCGAAACCCGGGGGGACCTGAGGGGTCAGAGCTCGGACAGCCGCAGAGGCCATCGCAGAGGCAGCCGCAGAGGCAGCCGACATACGAGCCTGGGCGGCTTCCGAATGAGCGTCTTTCAGCAAGCTTTGAAGCTGCGTTATTTGATCAATGAGGCGTGCTTCATGCACGTGATAAGTGGCAAAGAGACGGGCCTCAGTGGCCTGAACAGCTTCGGCCACGCGGGCCTCAACTGCTGCATCAAACCTAGCTTGTTTAGAGGGCTCCATGATGGAGTACCCCCTGAAAGAAGTTGACCGTGCCGATGAACGGCGAGCGAACTAACTAGCGAAAAACCGATGCCGATGAACGGCGCGGAAACTGAAAAGAAGAGGTGCGTGCTCCTAACTCGAGCAGGCACCTAACCGTCCCCCGGGGAAAGGCCCAGTGCAATGGGTTCGGGTCTGCCGGATTTGTTAGCCCTGGAGAGCTAATAGCGTTCCGGGGCCACGCTAACGAGCTTCGTTGTCACCGTAAGGTATCAACTCGTTCAAACGCGGAACTTGGAAGTTTGTTTAAAGTTCGTCCTTTTCAGCACGAAGATCACTCAAACTTCCAAGTAGTAGGGTAGCGAAGTTCGCGAATGCGTCGTTAGCACGCAAGTGGCGCCACTGTCGCAAAACGGCACTAATACGCGGCAATACCGACCGGAGAGCCTCGGAGTCGATAAGCGGTACAACGGAACGATAACGATAAGGGTCCTGCCAAGTCGACAAGTCCCTTATCGATAGAGACGGAGAGCACTGAGAGCACGATAAACACGACCACTGCGCGCGAACGATGAAACGGAACTGAGATGGACGACAGAGCGCACAGAGTATTTATAGGCTTCGACATCCTAGTTCACTCACTCTGACCGAGGGACTACAAAAACCGTATTAAGCGCGCTCTACACTCTTGCGCAAACTATCAATCGAACGGGAGCGAGAGGTACTAAAAAAAAGCGTTACAAAGTTGAAGCTAATTTATTGCCAAGAGTCATTTCTGCTGGAAATTTGGAGTAGCCTTTACGCTTTTCTTTTATTAGCCGCCAAAATGCCTTAGGATTTTTACTTATATCAGATTCTAAAGATTCGTGATATTGATTGCTCAGAGTATTCACCAGTTTATGACATCTGTCTCGCAAAAGCTCATATTCTAATCGATCTCTCGGATTTTGAAATTTACGGTATCTATTTCTAATTTTATTTTTCTCCTTTAAAAGTTTTATAAGTTTATTATTGAACCAAATAGGAAATTTATTACTTTTAGGTTTACGCACGGGAACAAAATCATTCATTATATTTTTTAAGATGTTATAAAATATACACACCATACCGTTAACGTCCTTTGCAGAACTAAATTTTTCCCGCCAGTTAATTTTTTTAAATGTTTTAATAATGCAATCATATTTTGCTTTAAAAAAATTATAGCCAGTTCTACTATTTAATCGGAGGTTTGCATTGTTAATAGAAATATTGACAGGAAGAGATAATATTATTGGAGGATGATGATGGTCTAATTTACTTAAGTTATCAATTGGTTGTGAGACACTAGCATTGTGAAAACTAGTGATAGCCAAATCAAGAATCCTTCCACTCGCATTATGAAAACAATTTGCCTGGTATAAGTTGTTCATCGCTAAAAAGTCTTCCAAAAGATAACCTAAATTATTATTATGGTTCATAGGTAACAGATAGAAACATTTTTCTTTAGGTTGCCAATTAATGAAACTCATGTTGAAATCTCCCAAAATAACTACATTCTCAATTTCGTTTAAAACATTGTCAGTATTTCGAAGAAAGTTTGCCAAATTAGTAAACTTTACAGGAGGTGCAAGATACACCAGACAAATGGCCACGCTTACGATAGTATCATTAATTGGAACTTTAATACTAATCCATAAATCTTCACAATCGCTTTCCCATTCTGTAATACGCTTGGAAGGAATATCGCGGGACACAGCAATCATAACGCCTCCGCCGTCAGATTTGGACGCCGCAGAATGAATACGATCTCGACGGTAAACTACATATCTTGAATCTATAAACTCGCTGTTTCTGATGCTGCTATTAAGCCACGTTTCAGTAAAAGCTATTATTTTAAAGTTGCTTAATAATATATTATTGAAAATTTCTTTAGTTTTAGTTCGAACACCTCGAACATTCTGATAGTATAGATCGAATTTTAAATTTAATATTACAAAAACCATTAGCTGATGAATTAATAAACTTAAAAAATAGAAATTAGTAGTTATACATTACTTAATCAAAGATAAACAGTCTGTATTTCGTATGAACATGGCATCACTGAAGTCATCCTTGCGAACGAAGATTCTGCCATTGCGTACCCAAGTGTATTTGTACTTGGATTCCTTGGCTTTGATGCGCGCAGCTGCATGGAGAGCTTTATTTTCTGGTGATAGGTGCTCTGCGACGTAAACAGGTTTAGTGGTACCTCCATAACCAAGGTGAGAAGTATTCAATTTTTCAGTTTTGCTTTTCTTATTAAAAGATGTCACTGCTGCAAGGATCGCATCACGTAAACGAGGAGTACGCAATTTCACAATTACGGTACGTGGACGGAGACTGTCATTTTTTATTTTGGCAACACGGGTGGCCATTACTACATCAGCAGACGATATTGGATCACCAACAGTTTTAGATAATAGTTCTATAGTTTTATATAAGTTTTCGCTTTTATTCTCAGGTATACCATTTATCTCAAAATTGCCATCCCTCATGTTTTGCTCAATTAAATTAATACGGCTTGATAGCTCGTTTATAGTTGATTTTAACTTAGCATTATCATCTTGCAAATCTCGTATAATAACATTCTTTTCATTAAGTTGGGACTTTATATCTTCAAACATTATATTAATAAATCTTAATTAATATTAAATAATCTTCCAAAGACTATGCCAAATTATAGTTAGATTAATAAGGCATTGTGCAATAAATAAATAAGCATAATAAACGCAATGATTATACCTACTGTATTTTTGGTATTTCCCTTAGATACCCCATCATGCCCCCCCTTCCCCTACTAGAGAACTGTTTGGTTCGGTTATTAGTAAAATTAATAGAAATTTATTTCAGTTCTTTCATGTCCGTTTTGAAGTGTGTACGTCAGTTGCTATCGCTATTTTATTCAAAGTTTTCTTACAATTTCTCGACTTGAAAGTATTGGAGGTAATGCACGACGACATGTGTATTCAAACAACAAATGTTACGATATGATTCTGTATGTTGGAACCGCTAGTAACCACAGCATCAACGAAGCTCGAAGGCTTTACAGGCAGCGGTTTGTGGAGTGCAGGCCGGCAGCTGAACAGCGCCACTTACCCGGCTATGGTGTGTTTCGAAGCATGAGTCTGCGGCTCAGCGCGCCGGTTCTTTTCACGCGAAACCCAGCGCGGCCACCTTCGCGTTCCGAGAACTTAGAAGAGCAAGTCTTGGATCATTTCGAGGAGGATTCAAGGAGCAGCACTCGACGAGTCGGCGCTCTTTTAGATGTCAATCACATAGTGATATGGCGCACGCTTACTAATGATGGCCAACATCCTTATCATTCCCGATGGACGCAAGAGCTGTTACCAGCGGATTTGTTACCTCCTCGGTTAGGCTTTTGTCGGTAGCACAAACATTATGTGGATGTGTGTATTGAAAAAGAAGGGAGAAATTGTGAGCCGTTTTTGTAATTCTGGCCAAGTGTAAGGGAAACCCTAGATACAGTTGTGAGTGTTTTTACGAGTGTCGATTGAAATAAGTGCGATACTTGCCATACGAGTTTGTCAGATATTACAAATTTAAGTTGTAATAATTATAACAAACACTCTTTATTGTCATTAAACGTAGAAATAATTATGTACACAATATTTAAGCGATTTAAAAAGCTTTAAGCGATTTCTTTCAGGCAACCCGATTTCTTCCGGGCAACCCGTTTATTATTAATAAATAGAAACTTGAAAGTTGTACTAACATGTTTTATTTTTTTTCATGAGCTAGCTTCTTCTGCTTCTGCTTCTGTCATTCAATATGCCAAAAGATAGGTGAGTAACAATCAGCTGCGCACACAAAGGTCATAAGGTCACTGATTGCGGCGCAAGTCTTTTTTTTAGCTTGTTAGGTTGACTAGGGTTGTCAAAATATTATATTGTAAAATAATTGAAAAAAAATTGTACGAGTCTATACCAGCACTGATCATGCTAATTCTTTTACTGTACATTCTACGTATGGTATAGAAGCTAACCCTAAAGTTTTATCTCTCCATTTTGTTACACGTTGTATAGCGGACACTCCGTACAACGCGCTGCGATAGTTCTTTTTTGTAGCGGGGAAAATACTGCCTGTGTCTGTTTTTCCTGATCACTAATAATAATAATAATAATAAATCTTTATTTCAGATAAACATCCATATTTATGTTAGTGTGTTAGTAACAATGGTACTTATGTAAACTAATTTAGTAGTTAGTTAGTGTAATATATCTACGTTTTTCATGATTTTTATTTTATTTAACTATTTTACCAAACCAAGAACTGTCTCCACCCAGCATTTCTGGAAGGGACAGTCAGGTCTGCAAGCAATCATTTTCAGAATACTGTTGTTACTACCATGCGTGCGCTGCAGCAGAGAGGCCATTTTCTTTCTCATGATGGCATGAAATCCATCAGTACGAGCTTCCGCAAACATTCCCGACGCGCTGCAGCGCCATGGCAGCCCCAGCAGCATTCTGAAAGCATTATTGAATTGGACGCGCAGGGCGCTGTAGGCTCTACGCGTGTATGACACCCACAGGCCGCTCGTATAAAACGATTGGCAGAACGCCTTAAAAAGTGTAATTTTGACGTCTATACTACAACGAGCGAACCTGCGAGCAAGCATATTGCTTCTCACTGCCAGCGCCCTACGCTCCCTCTCGATATCCTCATCATCCCCTAGGTCGGTCGTGAGTATATGGCCAAGGTACCTAAACCTGTCTACAATTTTGAGCTCTACACCATTAAGACATACGGGAGGGACACGTCGCGGCAGTTGTTTAGGCGCTTTAAATATAATAATTTCGCTTTTTGCTGAGTTGTATTTCAAGCCGTGCTCCCTCGCATATGCCTCGCAAGTAGAGATGAGCCCTTTTAACCCACCCATCGATGGACTGAGCAGCGCCATGTCATCTGCATAGCTGATATTATTGACACATACACCGTCTATATGACAGCCGACACGTGCACTACTCAGTCGACCGATAAGTTGATCCATATACAAATTAAAAAGAAGAGGCGAGCTCAACCCTCCCTGCCTCACCCCACACTCCAGGGTGTACTCGTCTGACAGAGTATCGACCCACCTCACCTGGTTCCTTTGGTTCGAATACCAGTATTTGAGGAGGGAAGTGTACTCCACCGGCACACCCGCGTCCCCCAGCTTGTGCCACAAAACGTCATAAGCGACCAGGTCAAAGGCTTTTGACAGGTCAAGGAAACACGCGTATACCGGTGTCCTCCTCGCAGTGTAGTACTTAACAGTGTGTTTTAAACTTAGGATAGCGCTTTCACATGACACTCCTGCTTTAAAACCGAACTGAGCGTCATGTAGCTCTATGTGGTTTGTTAAGCGACTATTTATCACACTGTCGAGCACCTTGGCCATTGTAGTAGCAAGTGAGATAGGTCGATAATTATTCATGTCGGACATATCTCCCGTCTTAGTTTTACCTATAGGGACAACTACTGTCCGCATTAACGGCTCAGGAAGATACGAGTGACCTATGCATAACGTATAGAGTAGTGATAGCACTCTCGGCAGATGGACCCCCGCAAACTTAAAATGTTCGATGCTGAGCCCATCGTGACCTGGCGATTTACCTCTCTGCATTTTAGTAATAATTTTAGCTATGCTATTTGCAGATATCTTTATGTTTCGCCTCGTCACGATAGGCTCACAACCGACATCCCCACTACACGCTCGACCCAAGGGCGAATGCACAGCGAAGTGCTCCCTAAACGCGTTGGCAATGTGCCTGTGGTCAGTATAATTACTAACACTCATCGGGAGGCCCGGCCTTACATTAATTTTGTTGGTATTGCTCCAAAAAGTTTTAAAATTTTTAGAAGAGTGGTCCGAAGCGAGAATGTCCATCTTAAGTTGTTCTTGTCGGTCCTGACACCATTTTAATTTGGCTTTAAAATATCTTCTCGCCTCAGACATCTCATCATATGTACGACCACTAGAAGGCCGCCCAGCCAGGTTCCATAATTTAAATTTTAGCCGTGCCTCCCGATGTGGGCCCTCTACGTACTTATTCCATCCCATTATGTAATCACCCTTTTTTCTACGTTTTTTATTTATATACGTCTGAACCGAAGCCTGAGACAGCGTGTTAACTATTTGCGTATATAAATTATCAATAACTAAGTGATGTTCTTTTTTATTACAAAAAATATCACAACATTCACTCAACTCCTGGGGAAAATCTATCAACCTTAGTTTGGAATGACATATATCGTGGTATTGAATTTGCTGTTGTGTATTTCTCTCGCCCCATACGATGGGGTTCACCGTTCGTTCAGCCGTCAACCCACTAACTCTAGGCATAACATTGTTGAGATTACACTCTATTACAAGTGGAAAGTGGTCCGACCAGAGCATGTCATATCGCACCTTTACGCTTACTACAGAATCTCGTGCTAGCTCTGTGACAATACAGTGGTCCAACCACCTTTTACATCCGTGTACCTCACTACAAAAAGTATATGTATCTTTAGGGCACATCTTAATGTCAATACAATCCCAGTCTAAGTCTGTACAAAAATTTAACATTTCATTACAAAACAATTCGTTCGGGTGAGCATTAAAGTCCCCTAACACATAAAAAGCACCCACTCCATTATTCTCTTCCGCTTCAATTATTGAACGAATACTACCAAGACATGCCGTAAATTCAGGTAAGTTAGTGTACGAGTCTGTAGGCATGTAAACACTAAAAAATACTGCTGCTCTGCCACACACAATTACCTTAATCGCACAGACACGCACATTATCACATTTTATCAACGACACTGACTCAAATGCACTCTTGCGCCACAAAAGAGCAACGCCGCCGTACGGTCTGCCGATGAGTACTCCCGCCGCGGTGTCCACCGCCGACGTACCCGTGCACCCGAAGTCACTGTCGACTGTGTGGAGAAGTGGCAGGTCGTGGGGCATTAACCAAGTCTCCTGGAGTGCTACCACGTCTGCGACTTGGCATAGTGATCTGATTGCGTCCATTGATCTTTTCATAGACTTACAATTAAAACTAATTATCTTGCTGTTATTATTCATTAAAAATGTGATTAATTTATAACCTTATTAATAGTACTATTAACTACTACAGTACCATCCCTCCTCTGGTTTTCTCGTCTCTCATGAAAGTTCACAAAACGCCTAAACGATATACCCGTTGGCCATATCTTGTCGTCCAAAAAGGTGTCAATTTTATATTTTGTCACAAATAATTTATACGCGTTATAGCTCCTTTCTTGTTTCATTTTAATTTTTACTAAGGAAACATTTTCCTGCGTTTTCTCGAATATGTAGTTAATAATATCCTGTTCCGCCACATCCTTATGTACATTAGATATCAATAAGGGCACTTTCGTATCTGCTGCTTTAAATTTAATACTAGTTTCGCCAGCAACCGCAGTACCTTTTTGACTAACTAGACGATTTCTAAGTCTCTTTCTTTGTATTAAATGCCACTCATCACTTTTACACGGCTCCTTCCACTCCCCATCCCTATTTAATACCTCAGCAAAGGAAACATCCTTCGGCGCCGAAAACGCCGCATTCTTGTTTATGTTATCGTTATCAGTACAGTTAGTCATTACCTGCTTACTCGGGCGCTCCTCAGCTGTTCCATTATCTCGAACCGGTCGCATCGAGCTATGAATGGTGCTAGTGCTACGCAACACGCAATCACTTGTTATCTCTCTCTTACTCGCGGTATTGCCATCTCGATCAACTTGCAGTTGCACACTCTCATTCCTTCCTGCCTCTTTAATCGGCGATGAGTAACAAGGACGCCTAGATGTATCTATTGGCTTATCGGAAAGAGATACGTTATTAGCGTCATCAATGAGTGAGGTATTATGACAGAGGGCCATCGGTCCGCTGTCAAACATTGCGTTACATCTACCTCCCCTTTTATTAATATTAACATTTTGTTCCTCAGATAAATATGAGTTTGTTTTAAAATTCTGAGGTTTCCGTGTCATAATATAATCGTCTAATTCTACTTTAGACACGTAGCTCAGTTGAATATCTTTAACAGAATTCTCTAACACTAATATTTTCTTAAGTAAAGCCGTCACGTCGACATGGTCAAACGTGACCGGTGGCAGTTTTTCTAAATTTCTAGCTACAAATATCGGTACCTGTTCAGGATCCATCTCTTTAAGCAAACATATGATATCCTCAATATTTCGTAGGGTTTTTCCCTGTCGTTTTCTTGTTTTGGGTTTCGTTCTCGCCGATTCGAATAATAGCGACTTCGCCAATTCGATATCCTCAGGACTAAAGGCACTTTCACAAATCTGCACTAGGCTTTCCTCTGTCATAACGTCAATTTTATTTTGAACAAAAGCCAACACTTCGCATATTACAATATTACAGTTCGAACATTTTAATCTTTTCGATACGTGATTCATTATCGCAGCGGAGATCAATGACCTTGCATGCGCTCGCGTTCACGGTCAAGGCCGGACTGATAGTCCTGGTATTTGCAAGCGTCAAGTAAATTTTTTTCGTGTAACAAATGAGTCTTCCTCATCACTTTCCATCAGGTGACATAGACGGTGACAGGTGAGAAGACCCATCGTCTTTGTACAAAAATTACAATAATTTGTGCCAGGAATTGCTATATGTCCCAGTGTCAGCAACGCACCGGAATTCCCCTTAAGTTGCAGATATCCAAGGTTATCTCTCAACATTAGGCAATCCACATGCTTGATTTACTCTCTACATTTAAAAATATTAGCTAGGAATCAAGTTTATGGTTCCTCGTCATTACTATTTTCCGTTAGCTCAGTGTACTATCAATTGAGGATAATCATAGACAGCAAATAGTTTTGGGATATGTTTCACTTGAAATAAAAAGAAAGCCATTTACAGAAATCGATGTTTTATTACAGAAATAGTTGTTACAATCGGCGTTCACATAGCCTGTACTGTTGTGACCTCTCCTTGCCACGTCGGCGGACCCTGTTATAAACTAATCCTAGAAGTGCCCTTAGGTGACTATGAAATCATGTGCTGCATTATGCACCTTCCATCCTTGTGTATAAGAATAAAATTTACAATAAATATTTAACATGATTTTCGATGTGCGAAATAATGCTTACTGACCTATTTATAACCAATTTTTATATATCTTGCTGATCAATTAATCTTTACGGAATAAGGCACCTAAGGAACACGTATTACGTCTGGTAAAAAAGTTCTAGAGACCTCAACCTAACGCCACGGACATAAACACAATATAATATAAATCCAATGATTTGCAACAAAATTGACTTATGAACTTAAACAGTATATATATTAAATATTTAGCTACAAAACATTATATACAGAACGAACTATCACACACCGACTGATTTTAGACATGCTAGATTATTTTTGTCCTCACATTTGCAGTTATCTTTACATTATAAGCAAGCAACTAGCAGTGTCCTAGGTACAAAAACTACTAAATACTTGGAAGATTTAAAGGGAAGGCCTAATTATGTTGATACCAACATTCTCTCATTAGGTGGACAATAAATGCTATCAATTTTAACAATATTACAAGCATACATAAATTTTGGTAAACACATATTATACTGTATAAACTTCGTCGGGATTTAAATTTTATCTAATCTTAACAGTTTAATACGCATTGCTACATGCAATGTATAATTTATAAATATATATTTATAGCAATGTATTATAAGTAAAAAGATATATATTTATATGCATGTTTAAAACTTAACTGATTGATAAACCTTTAGTTTAATATAATTATTCAGAACAGCATCGTTTGAAAGTAGCCCTCGGTTTAAAATACGATGGTTAAGGTACTTTACTTATTGTCACCGTAAAAACACAAAATGTAAAGTTCCATACTGTGGAAAGTATATCAAACGACCGGTCCTAGATGATCTCAGTTTACTTATAATACGATCGACTGTACATAAATGAGACACAAACAAAACGAATACGAATGGTCCCACGCCATTGTCATGAAATAAAAAACAGTGTACTTGATGTGTGCTCATGTGTTTGTGCGGAGTAGAGCGAGTGTCGACGGATCACTCGGTCTTTTTTGATTTCTCTTCGGCTGGGAGCTCGGCTGGCTGGTCCTCGTAGCTGGAAAATATTGTTGATTTTAAATTCACTAAAAAATAATAATCACGAAAAACAGACTTGTATTGCTTTTAACGCATTTCTAAAATTTATTTTTTAATGTTATAGATTTTAGCAATAATAAAGTCTTTGAAGGACCTTAAAAGCTATACAGGGTGACTGGTGGGTCACTTTCTAAATTCGAGGACGTGATAGTTTGAGATCATACATAAAGAGAAAGAATAAAGTAAAAAAATAATGTTCATTATTTAATGAGTAAACTTAACCGAAGTCTAAAGAATTCTTAAAGCAATGCATGGTTACACTACTGACACGGACGTACGTACGGCGACGCTATCAACACAGAATAGGTGGGTAGGCTTCACAAACGGTCGTCGTCTAGTAAAACTGTTTATTTATTTATAGGGAATTCTGCTGAAAAATTAAGTACCTACTTTTATTATATAATTATGATTAGAATCGAGTACAGAGTGCTCTCCTTCAATATTTCAAATTTGTCACCAGTCACCCTGTAAAGTGCAAGAAAAACTTTCAAAATACAGCATCTTGAGCATCATTTTTTTATCAGTTTAGTAACAGGACTTTTAACAGATTTGGGATCATGTTATAATTCCAATTACTAGTTTAAATTTAATAGATATACTCGGATTTGTTAAACAAGTTTGAATGTGATATTAAGTTAAATAAAACCTCTGAAACTAAACAATTTAAGGTAGCAAAATCGCCTCCAGAATTGAGACAAGTTTGAAGTTGACACACTGTTTTAAACTCTACTTCAGAACAGATTGACAATTCTCAACCGAGAATTGACAGCGAATTGACTCGAGTTCATGATCAACTTATAAAGGTCAAAATTGCGTTATGTGAGCGAGGGCTCGGCTCCATTTGGCATAAGTTTTATAAGGAACCATATCCGCACTTTCGTTACGTAATTTCGACTCTAAGAACGCTTCGGTCAAGCTAGCGCCGTCACTCCCTCACCTGAACAGCTGCGGCAGGTCCCCCCGCAGCAGCGCGAGGCACAGCGGCGTGCCCAGGCAGGCGGGCACGAGGTACAGCAGCGCCGGCTGCGCGTGCTTGAACGTGTGCATCACGAGGATCGTGGCTAGCAGGCCTAGGATGTACGCGGAGAAGGTGGCCCTGAGGAGAGGACATTGTCTTCAGTTTTCGCGATTCATAATCTAAAATAACACTTTTTTCTCAAACATGCTTGGAAATTGGTCGAGCAGCGACATGGATTTTCATAGTAATATGTCATAGTATATCTGCCATGTTTAGCGGCCAAATAGATTACTACGTAAAATCATATTTGTCGTGTAATTAAAAAATGGAACGATCTGCTACTCCGCAACATGGCGACGTAAGAGGTAACTTATCAAAGGTTTAATTTAAATTTCGAATTGGCTTGCACAAAAAAATTAAAAAAAAATACTTCGGCGCGTAAAATCCGCATTCAATTTCAAGAATTGTATTTTCAAATAAAAGTTCTGAGTTGTACTACTTAGTTTAATTTCCGCGCATTATTTGAGAAAAGCACTATACAAGCGTTGGCCGCAACTAGGCATTGATGGACTTGCTATGTGTGCCTCGGCTTCGCCACGGCCCACATTCACACGTTCGTCCATCAATGCCTCTCTCTCTCCGGCCGCTGCAATAATGTACTATTAACCGGATTTACCGCGGATCTCGTGACCACGGAGTCTAGTCTAGTCATTTTAGGTTTTATCTGCGGAAAAAATCCTAATGGGCAGCCAATTTTTTGTATACACATTTGTTCTTGATACCCGCACAAACTACGGCCTTTTTACCTTTTACCATCTTTGTAAAATCTAGAATACAGTCCATTCAGATCGAATATTACAAGTACTTTATTTATCAAGACCACCAGGATCCTAAACTGGAGCTTGACCCAGACAACCTTTAAAACACAGTTACACAGGTCAAAAGGTCGCAAAAATCAGTTTTTCGCAAATATTTCGCGAGCAATAGGCTCAAAGGCCAATTGAATAAAAGTCAATACAAAAACTGTTTATGTATTGACTTTGCAAATTTTTACATAAAAATCATCAATAGAAACAAATCATCTGCGGTGGTGATTAGTGTCGACTAATTTTATAAAGAAACAGTTCCTTCTTGTCATATTCGATCTCATTTTCTCCCTTAATAGTAGGTAAGTATAAGTATAGGTCTATTGCAGGATTAGTCAAGGTTTTAAGTTTTTAGTGAATAGTTTTCTCGTGAATGGGCGTGTCTTCATAGTCGCCCGCACTTTCCATCAGGTGGCATGACAGACAAACCTCCTATCCGTACTATATTACTATAAAAGGTTAAAAAAGACCACCTTATGGAAAAGATACAGGTAATGGAAATATCTACATGTTATTTCGCACATTAATCACAACATAAAAATAAGTTTGATTTGCCATTACTGGTGTATTTTTAGAATATTTATAATGTTTTAAAGTTTGTACCATAAATTAGCTAGGCAGTCCTGATAACTTTTGTTATTAGTGTTTTCTGTGTAGACTTAACTCAAGTGCGAATACGTGGAACAAAAACAGAATTATAATTCTAAAAAAGTGGGAACAATAATTATGATCTGTATTGCACAAATTAATAAATATGCTGAATTAAAAAATATTATGATAAATTAAAAATCTTCCCCTCCCATCTTCTTGCATCCGGATATCTTATAGTAAAACTTTTTATATAACACTTATCCTTAATTCTATCGAACAGTTAATCTTAAGTATTTTGCAATTTTATTATAAAAGCGTACAGATTGACCCATGAACGAGTTGGTGATCTTTTGGAGTCTACTATTATATTTATTTATTAGTTTGTAGGTTGCAATATTTCGTATTTGTTATTTTCGCATCGGTAACACTTAATATTAAATAGTGGCAATACTTTATCGTTCGCGCTCACTTTTTCTTTGAATTTAAGTTGATCCGTCGCATTTTCGTTCTCGCTTTATTAATTATTACGTTGTCGCTATTTTGTATCTAATCTGTTATTTAATTTATTTATTTTGTTGTGATTGTGTCTGTGACGTGTAAGAGGAAACCTGTGTTTGGACTTCATCGAGTCATCATCCCCGCTCATTATCCATTACCAGGTATTCGCGGAGCGACTGAGGTAAGTCTAGATAAACTGATTTCAATCCAAGGATACCGTGATTCCTGGACTTGTGAGGTTTCGACTGTACGAGGTGAGTTCATTCGCAGTTATTTCTTTGCACTATTATTCACATCCATTTAATTTCATACTCCAGTAATTTGGACGACCACTTTGGCGATGGGGTAAACCTATCTGCCTCAGACGCCAGTGGTTGCGGGGTCGATTCCCGCACGGAACAAGAAAAAAAAACGTTCCGTGTCTGGGTGTTTATCTATTTATGTATTTATATTCTAGGTTCCCCCCTAGTTCGCTACATGGTATCCCATAACACAAGCTATGCTTACTTTGGGGCCATGTAGTTGGTGTGATTGTCTGGGGATTTTATTTATTAATTTATCGCATACAGGCCACTTCCAAAACCGTTCAATTAGAAAACCTTATTTTTTTATTAATTGTATCAACCTAATGTTGACACACTAGAGTTCCTATTGTAAATCTTCTCTTTACCTTTCTATTATTTTATTTGAAATTGGCTTTTAAAGTAAAATTAATTAGTACTGACAGTAGGTTAATATTTAGTTAATATTTGCACGCCTGCATCGGGCAGATTGTGAATTGGAAACTATTTATTGCGTAACATCATATTGTACACACATTCTGGCAAATAAATGTAATTTATTTATTTATATAAACAAGTATTACAAATTTGCACTTTCCTAGTCCGCCGGTTAGAATGGTTAAGTATTATGAATTGTCGGTGAGCTCACACCAAACTCACAATAAATCCAAAAAAAAACAAAATATATATAGAATATTACTTCATACTCTAATTTGTAAACCACTAGCACATACTACCATCCCACATACCTGAAGTAGAACTCGGAATTCCGCTTGAGGCTCTTGTCAAACCGCAGCAGCAGCGCGATGAAGATGCCGGGCACCACAATGTCTCCCAGTCCCAGCATTGCGAAGTTGCTGGCGCTCAGACCGTTTACCAGCAGGTCTTGAGGGAACACCACTGAGAACAAATACGTTTTTGTTACACTATGGTCGAGGTTTCAGGAGGGATAAGTGTTAGTCATTTATTGCAAAAGCAAGGGAGGTCATGAACAAAAATTACACATTTACCTCTATAACATTTCTACGTGGCCTAAAGATGCATCAGAGACCAAAATAAAGTAAAAACATCCAGTCAAAACAGATTGGAGGTCAATCAACAAAAAAAACTTTAAAAAATAAATAGAGGTCATGATGAGTATTTAGCTCACATTATATTCCCCGAACACCTCACTAAATTTGTCGGTCTCTCTACCAATCACCCTGTGTAAGTACTTTCCAACATGCATCTAATACTTATTAATAGGTTAAAAATAGGTATGAATTTAGTAGATTGATCAGATGCTGATGTGCCTATTTTATTAATCTTTCATTGAGAGATTTGAATGTATATTTTTTTAAATTAAAAATATATTTGACAACCATCATGAAACGTTAGGATTTGTCAAACTGGTTCAAATAAATCGATTAGCACAAAGAATATATTAGAGATCTGAATCTGCTGCAATTTTAATTAAATAAAATAGTGTAAATATAAAAGTTGAATATTTTAACATATTATGCAACATTGAATTAGACTTGACCTGCCAGCATCACTTTCCTCAGATTATATCTCACTTCACAATTTATCAAGATCAAAAAAAGCTGCAGTTAAAACTCGCCGCGTAGTTAAGAAATAGTTTTCGACCATAGTCCTTAGACGATGACGTCACGTTTTGCTTTAAGAGCTAGTTTCCATTTATTTATTAATATATCACCCTCGCTTTACTTAATTATGTTATTACCTAAGAAATTAGAATCAATTCAAGTCTTGACAATTTGGCAACCAGCCGTCGATCGATATGAAGCTACAAGCCAGTATCAAAGCCTTTTATTCAATTTCAAGAGTTTGGCCATAGCATCATTTTAACGTGTGGTGGCGCCACTTTATTGGCAATAAAGTATTATTGGCAATAACAACTTAATATGAGTGAATTGATTGAGTGATTGACTTCGCCATTTGATCATAAAACGCTGCCGGCTTGTGAAAGTCCTATGCATATCTGTTGTGAAATGGACCTATCTGCTGTATTTATATAATTTCCTGCTAAATATAATAAATTGTTGTGATGCTTGATAGACTTCGTGATTCACATATTTCGTCGAATAACTTTATAAGTATCAAAAATGCTAACAAGTGTTAGTTTTTGATTATTTTAGTTAGTGGTTCGTTAGTTCGTTCGTTTTTCTTTTTTTATAAGAACTTTTTATTGTTTTATTCTACTTAATTGAACTTTGTTTAGCTGGTAGGTTAGTATTATTATTTTGCCAGATCATTATATTTTTGGTATTTATTTTTATTTAGTTTGAGAGATTATATAGGTATTTATTTTATAATATAATATTTTTGTGCATAATATTTACGTACATACATCACAGATGGACTTGGACAGCAACAATGATAATTCCTTATTATATGGATCATGTTCATCTGGTGACTAGAACAGTGACTTGTTTTTATAACACATTGCCTACATTCGATTCGGAACTCCAGTCCCAGTAATTTTAATATCGTCCACATCAATGCACAAAGTATTCCTGCTCATCATGTTGATATGCTTAATTCTTTTTAATGCAAGTACCTTCATGCCTTCATGCAGGATTTCAATTAATTCGCAATGACCGGACTCTGCGAACTGGTGGTGGTGTGGCGATTTATCTCAAGACAGGCATGTCCATTGTTGCCAATCAACTGAACTAACAGGATCTGCACTAGAGTATTCATTTTTAGAAATTGTTGTGTCTCATACCAAACTTCTCTTAGGGGTAATTTATAACCCATCGCTGCATGTCAATTATTTTTCTGACTTGGAAAACCTACTTAAAGATTTATCGCCACGCTATGCCCACACTGTAATCATGGGAGATTTCAATAGTTGCCTATTGAAAAACACTCACAGCTGCGCGAAACTTATTTCCACAGTCCAATCCAGTAACTTACATTTAGCTCCATTAAAGGCTACACATTTCATTCCAAATTGTGAACCATCTCTCTTAGACCTTATTATAGTCTCATCAAATAACTGCATTGCCAAATATGGCCAACGTAGTGCTGATTAGAGATGGGCGTTCATTCGACGGACCCGTTCAATCGACCGTCGAACAGAGTTCAACGATTCTACCGTCTTTCGTACATCGATGGACTAGTAAATAAATAAATAAATATTTCTGACACTCACACAACATCATCTAGCCCAAATTAAGTTTCTTAAAGAACTTGTGCTATGGATACTAGGTAACTGATATACTTAAGAAATATATAAACGTACATATTGAATAAATACATATTTTTTATTAGAATAAATTTAAATAAATAAGTATATAAACATCCATGACTTGACGACTTATATCTGTGTTCATCACACCGATATCCGCCGCCGCCGGGATTCGAACCCAGGACCTCTGGCATAGAAGGCAATGTATGTTACCATTACACCAGCCGGTCGTCGTCCATTTCAGTCCATTTCATAGACGGCTAAGTTTAAGAGTAGAATCGACTTTAGGTTTTCAACGTAAGTACCGTCCGTCTAGCGTAGAAAACGAGACGAAGATTCTTTCTCGTTCGGACTTACAGTCGTTCGTTCAAACTCGGCCAGGTTACAATCGGCCATGGTGAATAAAAGCCACATAAGGCGATTCCTACCAAACGGTTATGACCTCTAATAGTATAAACATAGGGTTGATTATTTTTCTGTCAAATTTGTGATTTGTGCTTTTTAAGTACGAAACAATTTCAAAATTATTCAAATGCACGGTTCATATAGGCGTATGAGACGATATAAAAAATATATTTTGAATTCTAATGAATCAACGTAAATGTTCATATTGTGATGTGTCGGTTTTTCGCATACGCTACTTTGGAAACTAAATCATATTTTGTGAAGCTTAAATCAAAATGCATTTTTTTAGACAAAAACTATTTCAAGGTCACTCGCGCGCGATTGTAATTACGTATTTAGTTTTTCAAAACTGAATATAAGTATTAGGTATTTTCTGACAGTAATTATAAGTAATAATTATTAACTTTTGTGTTTTAATTTTCTATTGTTTGATTATAGTATATAATAAATGTAAATATTGAATAGTGTATACAACATGTAACATAGGTAATGAAGAGATAATACTTAAGGGGATTGTATGTTTGGTGGTGTAGTTTATAAGTAACAGTAACATAAACTTGTAATCCTTACGCTTGGTTCGGAAAACAAGTTCAAAGTTTAGATCAAAATATCTAAGTGTCAACCCTAAAAAACGCTGTTACCTTTTGATAGAATCTATTCGATAACAGATGGCGTTAAAATAAAGCGATAAGACGTAACCAAGAGAGATACTACAAAGTGTAATTTTATGCCTACTAAATTAGACGACAACAACGTCTCGGGAATGTTTTTTTCGATAGTATCTAAGTGCAGAATATTTTTAAAACTACCTCTTCACCAAATGTGCGTTTATCACGCGGTTTACCAATTTAAAACTCTACTGAAATAATATATTTGCACGTTCGAACCGACAACACGTTTATTTTAACTATCCGTGAGAATATATTTTCTTAACCTTAAACTATGATGCATCAATGACAAGGATATTTAACTTCTTGTTTATTCTCACATACTTATAACTATCATCACCACCATACAATAAAGCTTGAAATAAATTTTAAGTCATCCAGCATTCTGCATAATTTTTCAAAGTTCGCTGCCCTTTGTCTGCCGCGGATCGTTAGCTCGCATTGCTAGTAATGCAACTAGTAATGTAATCTGCAAAAAAAAGTTCCCATGATTTGTACGCCTCTCGAGCGCGAACTGAGCCGCAGTAGAGCGCGCTCGTGGCCTGCTCTAAGCTATCCGTACATTTTCTGTTTTTTGAATAACATCAAAAAATGCTCGATGCTCAATGTGGACGGGCGTTCGCGCGCCCGTTCACATTGCGCGAGCACCGGTCGCGAACAGGAATTGCGCCTGTGTGCGTGAGACTTGCTCCTGTGTAGTGACGCTCGAAGCGTGCTCTACGCTATCCGAGAATTGTCGGTTTTTTGGACAACATCAAAGGGTCGCGGATTGCAATTCATATTAAATTATTTTTTATTGTTTTGCATTTCATAAATATTGGATAATTACGAGAGCAACTTCAAAGTGTGATATTTTGTTTGTTAAGTTATCTTAATTATTATAATGTCAAATGAAAGCTCTAGGCATAAAACCAATTTATCCATTTGAATTATGTTAATCAGTTTAATCGTTTAGGAGATAAATTATAATTCATTTTTATGGTAAAGATGTAAACAAACCAGAACTTGTAAAGTTTTTGTTTTATCGCAATTCTCTGCCTTTTCTCCTTTTATAAAATGTGGTGCGCCGCAACCAACGTCTAGGTCTTCAGCATTTTTTTATGAATTGATGTACTATCATTATATATTGATGTATTTAAAAAACCGACTTCAATAACATTTTTAAATCCTCGTGTAAACTTTAGCTGTGGTGAAACTTCATATATGTAGGGTGACTGGTAGATCACTTTCCAAATGCGAGGACGTGATAGTTCAATATCATACTTACACCACAGTACAGATATCTACAGTAATTCAACTCGGCCGCATCATTGAAATAAATGCCTACAGCAGCGCCGCGGTCCGTTCACATGTGACAGGGCTGCCCGCCTTCAGCGTTTAAATTACATTTGCCTACTTTGTGTTTACTTCCATTATTTTTGTGACTGCAAAATACTTTTTTTATATAAACAAATAAAATACTTTGTGAATTGAATAGGTCAAATATATGGTCTTATGAATCGACCTTTTCACAAATAAAATCTTCATGGCCGCGCTATCGAAACGGACGCTGAAAATAGATGTAGTAAGGTGAGTGGGGGGAAGATGAAAAACGGGGTTAGACAGAAAGTCAACAATAACGCCACATCTAGCAGAGTTTTTTAAGTGTTTGTAGCACTGTTTAAGCCGCCATTTAATTTTCTCCTATGCCATGGTCAATGCTTGAAGGTTATTGCAAAGAAACATGTTTTTTTTTACAAAATTATACAAACTGACTTTTTGCGTGTTTCTTCAAGTATTTTTATCTTACCCCGCATCCTGTAACTTTCATTAAAAGCTAGGTACAACTGATTCTTTTGGATACTTAATAATTACTTTTTATTTATGTTTGAGTTATTAAATAGATTTTTCGCCATTACTCTTATTGTAGGAATTGACACAATTTTCTATCTTTACCCATTACATTTTGATGGGGTAAGATGAACATATCAATTTTCGAGTAAGATATTTGGAAAAATATTATGCAACCAAATATGACAAATGTAACATAATCAGATTTTTTGTTTGTGGCTGATTTTGCCTTTAACTTTTATCATCAATTTTAAAAACAATCGCTCAGCAATGTTTGAGAACATCCACTTTGATCTTCCCCCGGTGGGGTAAGATTGAAATACAAAAATCAAAATATTTGTCTTGTCTTTTCTTCCTTAGGCGTTTTGACGCTTGAGCTGTTATTTTGTTTTCAGGGGATTACTTTCCATAGACTAGTATTGACCAAGAATGTATGTCATTCTCTTAAACGATTTTAGAAAATACTTTTATCTTTCCCCATCACCTTTCCGTCTTTCCCCTGTTTTATTTTTGTCCATTGCAAATGATGCTTGGTGTGGTATTCATTACTTTATAGATTTAAATGAAATTTAACAAACTAGTTGAAAAATATACTCTCTGGTCGTCATCCACAAGTCATCAAGTTTAAATTTTGATTAATACGTAGTGTTTCACAAGGACTCAAAAACAACACTACTCATCTCATTAAAAAACCGTTCGATCTTGCCCCCACTCACCTTACCAGAATCAAACACATTTTTTAAATATCAACAAGGGTTGCAATAAGTTGTCGGCGACGTATCAAAGTTTAAAGTGTACAGAAACATACCTACAATGTTTCATATTGGAAATCTAATGCCGGCGCTACACTTAGCTTCAAATGTTTGAACAAATGTTTGAACAAATGTTTGAACAAATGTTTGCACAAATGTGTGGCGCTGGACTTTGCATATGTATTCAACGTTTGCACAAAGCTTTGCACTTTGCCATCCGGTGTCGGTCTTTTTCCACACATCAAAGTGTTCAAAGTTGTATTTGTGCAAATGTTTGCGTGGCTAGCCACACTTGTTCAGTGTCCAGTTGCTCGAGCGTTGTTGAGCGGGACGGTTGTGTGCATGTTACACTGCATGCGGCCATATAATGGACTGGGGCAGCGAGTGCGTTCTGGAATTTGTAGAGTTGTTACAGGGGCAACTATGTACATGGAACCCGAAAAATAACAAACAAAAAAAATATAATTACATGCACACAAATAATACAGGCTAACCGAGTCTACAAAATCGTTGTCCATCTTGTTTGTTGTCTACTAGCATACTGTGGAGAAAAGTGTTTGCGAAGCAAGTCTGGCAGGTTACGTCAATATGTGTTCAAATGACTTTGCAAAGTCGTCAAACATTTGTGCAAATCTTTGAAACTAAATGTGGCGCCCGGGTTAGAAAGTTTGATTGTATTTTTGAAGCTCTCGTCAGTAGGTATTCAGTTAGGTAGCGTTCTGACGCCGTGCGAGAGCGAGATAGATCATTTTCAGTTTCTCGACCTGAGATAGTGATAGTTATTGTACCTACAGGTATAAATTTCGAGAATTGTCATTATATGAATCTACCGACCCGCAATCTTTTTGAATAATGCTTTTTAGGTCAAACTAGAATATTCTCGTGAAAACCTCAGAACCACAGTACCTACAGATATCTATTATATTATAGACTAGCTGTGACCCGCAACTTCGTCCGCGTGGATACCGTTTATTAGAGTTGGATAAATACTATTATTATATCCTCCTTGAAGTTAAAACTTACCTTATTCTAAATTTCGTCAAAATCGACTCAGTAGTTTAGCTGTGAAAGCGTTACTGATAGATAAACAGACAGAATTACTTCAAAAACTGTTACAACAAAGCAGTGATCCGCAGTTTCACCTAGGTTTTGTGAAAAAGTATAGGTAGGTAGGTAGGTAGGTATATATTACATAGATGATGCCCGCGACTTCGTCTGTATTGAATTAGTCTTTCGAGTAGATTATTTTCTTCTCCAAGGTCCTAACTATCTTTAATAATAAAAATAAAAATGAAGAATCTGCCATATAATATGTATAACTCCTAACCACAAACATAGGTAGGTAACTATCTATTAGGTACATTACAAAGGCACATAGCGTTATAAACAATTGGGGTGCCAAAGTGCCTTAAATTTTAATATTGTCTTAAGTTTTCGCGATGACTATTATGTATGACTATTAAATAAAACACTTTTTAACTGGATTTATCGCGCGTATATTTACATTTTAAATTTTAACAGTCGCTCGTGACCACGGGGTCTGCAAAGACACCGAAACGTCGAGTAAAATGTAAAATATAAATTATACGCCATTAATCCGGTTAAAAAATGTTTTATTTAATGCCTTCAATTTTACTTAATTCATGCAATATCTTCATTAATTATACTTAGCTTATTGTTATTCTAGGTAAAGCTAAGTAGTTTTTGCGTGAAAGAATAGCAAAAATCCATCCATCCAGCCATTATCAGTTTACATACAATACTACCTATAGTTATGTATAGCTGATTTTCACTGCCAAACGGCTAAGCCAATATTAATGTAATTTGGTATAGTAGTTAACACATACGTTACTTTTTATTCCGAAGAAATCTACGGTTTCTGACTTCCAAGAGGCAGCAACGATCATGAAATAAACAAAACCTTGATTTCCATTTTATCTCTGTATGTACAGAAGGCAGTACATCAAGCGTTACAAATCTGTCAAAATTTTTTATTTGAATTTGAACTCTATGCCCTTGATAATAAGTTAAAATTGGTTGGGGAAATTTGACAGATAATGTAACACTTGTTTCTTCTGTACCTACCTATATTAAATCGTGCAAAAGCTTGCGCTCGCCTCCCGCCTTTTTATACCCTACCGCCGCGAGCCGCGTCGAGCGCGGCAACCGTTACGCCAAAATAATCCTCATATCATTCAGTATTCACGCGCGATACCCATCGCGTATTTCATGTATAAGTTTGGTGTTTCTATACCGATTTCTATGATTCTTTTTTTATTGAGTAGGTAATAATGTTATTTTTTTTAATTAGGGATGAGTGAGAGTATTATAAACGTAAGAGTACCAAATATAATCAGAAAGCTCCGAACTGCTAGGCTATCGGGATTTACACGTGTTATTGTGAGTCACCCATAAAATATAGACATATACTGTTGTGGGATATTTTTTATATAATTTTATGAAGAATATTTCTGTCATACATGATTTCTATGTAGCTCTAACCATTAAGGCTGCATACGCGACGGAAGCTTAAAAAATGAAGTAACTTCTCCCGTTTTTCCAATATTTCCCTTCACTGCTCTGCTCTTATTGATTGTAGCGTGATAATAAGTATACTATAACCTGCCCAGGAGTATGAAGAATAATTTTACCAAGCTTCGTTAAAATCCGTCTAGTAGTTTTTGTTTCTATAAGGAACATACAGACAGACAGACAGACAAAAATTTTACTGATTGCATTTTTGGCATCAGTATCGATCACTAATCACCCCCTGATAGTTATTTTGAAAAAATATTTCATGTACAGAATTGACCTCTCTACAGATTTATTATAAGTATATAGATGTCTGTAGGTACTGTGACAGAACGGTGTTAAGAAATTTGAGATACCTAGTAGAAATTTCGAGAAGCCAATGTTGTATGAACCTTTGGGTATATTTTTAGTTATAATGTGATAGCTGTAAAGCTGTAAGTTGAGTTCTTTTTAATATTGTTTGATATATCTAGAATATTCTTGTTAAATCTTATGGCCGACGCGGTAAAATCTTATTACTAGGTACGTTATTAGTTAGGTACCTACGTTGTTCTTGGAACAATTACCGATGTAGGTTATATGTTTATTTGTCTTATTTTGATTGAAGGTATGTAGGTAGGTACCTACTTGATATTGTTTTATCGTGTCGAGTTGTTATGTAGGTTATTTTATTACGATAGAAAGGTATTGTGATTATTTCATATTTATAATGTTCCAATAGTGTATCTCTAAATAAATGTGAGATGTAACCTTTATACCTACCTATTGAGAGAAAATTAATAAGTAGGTATCTTGTTTTACGTTTGGATTTAAATCGATTGAATTGTTTCATTTGACAAGAATTATGATTTGTTATAAATCTGTATTTCGAATATGTTTGTTATTACGTAATAGAAATTCATCTATTAGCGCAAACTTTAGGTATTAAGTATTTAGAAGTTTATGATATTTATGTTTTTTTTTTAGAAATTTGCGTATATTTGGACTAGGTACTTACTACAACTTATAAAAGGTTTTTTGTAAGTAAAACACCCGCGCAAAACTCCTCGCAACAACTTCAGAGGGGACTAGATATTTGGCGCGATGTCTCGCGGACAGAAAAGAACGCGTGTCGACGGACCGTGCTCGCGACGAAATACGGAAACATTTTGTCTCAGGATGCTCGCAGTGTATGTTCAGTTCGTGCAAAATACACGTACAAATACACCGAGCGCAGCATCGAGCGCTGGATATTACATTACAGGTTCCATTACAAGCAATGTGTACGCTCCATAACGCGGAGCGCCCGTCGCTTTGTACTCCCGGGCTCTCACGTTTTAGTAAACTTTTTCCTTTTTTAGTAAACTTACGTATTGGGTTGGGAAAAAAGTTTTTCGCATTTTTTATGAAAATTCAAAACATTTTTTAATACAGTTTATTGACATTTAACTAAAGTATGTATACCATTTTGTTCGATAACCTTTTGCCATCTTGTAGGTAGGGACATGATCCCATTGCTATAAAATTTTTGGGACCTCTCATCAAAATACCGCGACAAGTGGATTTGGCAGTCCTCTCGTGATGTCAACCTAACACTGCCTAAAGAATTCTGAAGAGACCGAAACAGGCGGAAAGCTGAAGGTGCAAGGTCAGGACTTTACGGCGGATGCATTAACACCTCCCAGCCAAACTCTCTTATATTTGCTGGGTGGCTTTAGATGTGTGAGGTCTAGCGTTATCATGATGAAACACCCACACCCCTTCTGTTGATTAATTCCGGCCGCTTTCTTTGAACTTCTTGTTTTGATCTCATAAGTTGTTAGCAGTAGAGTTCAGAATCGATAGTCCTGCCTGGTGGTAACAGCTCATAATGAATAATGCCCTTCCAATCCCACCACACACACAACATCACCTTATTGCGAGTTAACCCGGGTTTCGCCACAGACTGTGAAGCCTGACCGGCCCTTGACCACGACCTTTTTCGCACGTTCTTGTCGTACGTGATCCACTTTTCATCACCAGTTATCAGCTTCTTCAAAAATTATTTGGTTTCGTTACGTCGTAATAAAGAATCACAAATGAGTACACGGTTCATTAGGTTTCTTTCAGTGAGCTCGTGAGGTACCCAAATATCGAGCTTTTTTGTGTACCCAGCTTTCTTCAAATGCGCCAAAACTGTTTTGTGGTCAATTCCCTGTTCTTCAGCTACGTTGTAACTACTGATATGTCGATCTTGCTCCACTTTTTCAAAAATGGCATCCATTTTATCCGTAATAGGGCGACCAGAGCGAGGTGCATATTTGACATCAAAATTTCCGGGTTGAAAACGCTTAAACCAAATTCGTGCTACTCTCAGACACTGCACTAGGTCCATAAACATCGCAAATTTTTTTCGCGGCTTGCGTTGCATTTTTACCTTTTTTGTAGTCAAATTTTAAAATGTATCGAATTTCTTCATTAGATTCACTCATCTTGACAGTACGAAAAACAAATGAAAATCACACATTTTCCTAATTTGAATTTGGAAGTATGTTCTTTAAAATTTTAACTTTCAATGATACCAAAACCAGCCAGATACAAATACTATAGCCAAAGAGATTTTATTACAAGTTCATACATACCATAATGCGAAAAGAATTTTTCCCCAACCTATTATTTTAAAAACGTTTAATACTTTTTCTTAGTCGCACTGTTTGTGGTTATGAACGGCTGAGGCTCGGAAGCCTTCTATTTCTAATACTTAACAACATACATGATCGAAATACATTTACGACTAAAATCAAAAATGTTATCAAATTAAGCATAAAAGTAATCATCAATTTAAGAGAAACGTAAAACAAAACATTAATTTAGGTACTCTCAATAAACTATGATATCAAACTTGTCATACAAAAAACTATCACATTTCTTTAGAAATACGCTATTGCAAGAAACTAATATGAAATTATTACAAATCTATCGGTAGGTAGTATGTGGAAATTCTTTCGCACGGCGTCAAATCGCAACTTATACCTAATGAAGAGAGACTCAAATAGACAATCAAACTTACCCATAATTCTAATAAAAAACGAAGAAATATCCTCTCTCTCTCTTACATTCAAACTTTCTAAGAATTAGGTATACATTAATATACATTATAATTTACATATTCGGTAAATACCTATGATTTTGTAAACATCAAACTATGATATTACAATACTTACAGCTTCTTGTACTTCTTGTATTCTCACATACTTATAACTATCAATACATACGACAACAAAGCTTTAAATTAATAAAATTAGCAACTAAGTAAAGTCGTTTTCATAAAAGATAACCCGTGCATAGCTCTTATAACAAACACACAAGGTGTATTATCGCTCAAATCGCGGGACCTCTTTCGGCGTCTCGTCGCGAACTTGCGCCTTTCGGAATTATACCCAAATAGTTTTGGGATATGTTTCACTTGGAATAAAAAGAAAGCCAGTTTACAGAAATCGATGTTTTATTACAGAAATAGTTGTTACAATCGGCGTTTACATAGCCTATACTGTTGTGACCTCTCCTTGCCACGTCGGCGGACCCTGTCATAAACTAATCCTAGAAGTGCCCTTAGGTGACTATGAAATCATGTGCTGCATTATGCACCTTCCATCTTTGTGTATAAGAATAAAATTTACAATAAATATTTAACATGATTTTCGATGCGCGAAATAATGCTTACTGACCTATTTATAACCAATTCTTATATATCTTGCTGATCAATTAATCTTTACGGAATAAGGCACCTAAGGAACACGTATTACGTCTGGTGTAAAAGTTCTAGAGACCTCAACCTAACGCCACGGACATAAACACAATATAATATAAATCCAATGATTTGCAACAAAATCTACTTATGAACTTAAACAGTATATATCAATATATATAAAACTGTTCCGTTACTGACTGAGTGACTGAGGTACTGAGTGACTGACAGACAACGTACAGCTGTAACTACTGGGCGTAGAGAGCTGAAATTTGGAACATACATTCTTCAAAGGATGTAGGGGTGCACTAAGGAAGGAATTTCCGAAATTCCCACGGGAACGGGAAATATAGGACTTTTTAGTTTGTATGAAAAATCTTATACCTTGAGTGCACCGATGTGAAACTTGGTGTAAAGGTTTTTCAATGTGTGTCTGGTTGTGTTATCAAAGGAATTCCCGAAATTCCCACGGGAACGGGAAATATATGATGTTTTAGTTTGTATGAAAAAATCCCATCCCTCGAGTGCACGGATGTGATACTTGATATAAAGGTTCCTCAATAAGTGTCTGTTTGTATTATGGAAGGAATTCCCGAAATTCCCACGGGAAGGGGTTAGACTTTTTAGTTTGTATGAAAAACCTTATTCCTTGAGTGCATGGGTGTGATACTTGGTATAAAGGTTCTTTCAGTGGGTGTCTGGTTATATAGTTTCTGAAATTTCCACGAAAAGGGTAGTTACGTGCATACGAAGTTGCGGGATAAAGCTAGTATTAAATATTTAGCTACAAAACATTATATACAGAACGAACTACCAAACACCGACCGATTTTAGACATGCTAGATTATTTTTGTCCTCACATTTGCAGTTATCTTTACATTATAAGCAAGCAACTAGCAGTGTCCTAGGTCCAAAGTCGACTAAATACTTGGAAGATTTAAAGGGATGGCCTAATTATGTTGATACCAACATTCACTCATTAGGAAGACAATAAATGCTATCAATCTTAACAAGCATACAAAAATTTTGGTAAACACATTATACTGTATAAACTTCGTCGGGATTTAAAATCTAATCTTAACAGTTTAATACGCATTGCTACATGCAATTTATAATTTATAAATATATATTTATAGCAATGTATTATAAGTAAAAAGATATATATTTATATGCATGTTTAAAACTTAACTGATTGATAAACCTTTAGTTTAATATAATTATTCAGAACAGAATCGTTTGAAAGTAGCCCTCGGTTTAAAATACGATGGTTAAGGTAAAGTAACCAAGAGATATACTACAAAGTGTAATTTTATGCCTACTAAATTAGACGACAACAACGTCTCGGGAATGTTTTTTTCGGTAGTATCTAAGTGCAGTATATTTTGAAAACTACCTTTTCACCAATATATGCGTTTATCACGCGGTTTACCAATTTAAAACTCTACTGAAATAATAGATTTGCACGTTCGAACCGACAACACGTTAATTTTAACTATCCGTGAGAATATATTTTCTTAACCTTAAACTATGATGCATCACTGACAAGGATATTTAACTTCTTGTTTATTCTCACATACTTACAACTATCATCACCACCATACAATAAAGCTTGAAATAAATTTTAAGTAATCCAGCATTCTGCATAATTTTTATAGTCTATGGAATAGCAAGTTCGCTGCCCTTTGTCTGCCGCGGATCGCTCGCACGCTCGCGGCTCACGTGGCAGTTAACGCGGAGCGCCCGTCGCTTTGTACTCCCCCCGGGCTCTCACGTTTAAGTGTTACGTATTTTAAAAACGTTTAATACTTATTCTTAGTCGCACTGTTTGTGGTTATGAACGGATGCTGAGGCTCGGAAGCCTTCTATTTCTAATACTTAACAACATACATGATCGAAATACATTTACGACTAAAATCAAAAATGTTATCAAATTAAAGTTCGCTGCCCTTTGTCTGCCGCGGATCGCTCGCACGCTCGCGGCTCACGTGGCAGTGAACGCGGAGCGGGTGTCGCTTTGTACTCCCGGGCTCTCACGTTTAAGTGTTACGTATTTTAAAAACTTTTAATACTTATTCTTAGTCGCACTGTTTGTGGTTATGAACGGATGCTGAGGCTCGGAAGCCTTCTATTTCTAAAACTCAACAACATACACGATCGAAATACATTTACGACTAAAATCAAAAATGTTATCAAATTAAAGTTCGCTGCCCTTTGTCTGCCGCGGATCGCTCGCACGCTCGCGGCTCACGTGGCAGTGAACGCGGGGCGGGTGTCGCTTTGTACTCCCGGGCTCTCACGTTTTAGTGTTACGTATTTTAAAAACTTTTAATACTTATTCTTAGTCGCACTGTTTGTGGTTATGAACGGATGCTGAGGCTCGGAAGCCTTCTATTTCTAAAACTTAACAACATACATGATCGAAATACATTTACGACTAAAATCAAAAATGTTATCAAATTAAGCATAAGTAATCATCAATTTAAGAGAAACGTAAAACAAAACATTAATTTAGGTACTCTCAATAAACTATGATATCAAACTTGTCATACGAAAAACTATCACATTTCTTTAGAAATACGCTATTGCAAGAAACTAATATGAAATTATTACAAATCTATCGGTAGGTATTACGTGGAAATTCTTTCGCACGGCGTCAAATCGCAACTTATACCTAATGAAGAGAGACTCAAATAGACAATCAAACTTACTCATAATTCTAATAAAAAACGAAGAAATATCCTCTCTCTCTTACATTCAAACTTTCTAAGAATTATAATAGGAAACATATTCGGTAAATACCTATGATTTTGTAAACCTCAAACTATTAATACGCATTTAGTCAGTAATAGTGGATGTGAAACATAATCGAAAGCATTACTCATATCAAAGAATACGGTTACAGTTTTAATCTTAAGATTGACATGCTTTACTATTCCATTTATAAGGTTAAATGCTGCTAACCCTGTAGACCTATCTCTTTGAAAACCGTATTGGTTGGGATTTAGGACATTGAACTTATTAATAAAGTTCATTATTCTAGTATGCATGCATTTTTCAAAAACTTTTGCAAATACAGAAATCAGTGCAATTGGCCAAATTATTAATAGGTTGCTCCCTATCACCTTTCTTATAAATCGGTACTATAACGTTGATTTCAATCGGTCCGGGTATGTTCCTTGTTTTATCGATAAATTCACTATATGCGACAATACAGGAGCAATAGTTTTTCTACATATTTTTAATATTTTAGTTGACACTTTATCAAAATCTACTGATTCAGTGTCTTTTAATGATTTGATTACGTCTTCAATTCATGTGCATTTATCGGGAATAAGAAAATAGTTGCGTTATTAGTTTTAATTTTTTCTTTATAATGAATTTTCGGTTGTACCTCGTTTTTATCTATGTAAATATCATTTAATGCATTACATATATCACGAGTATTTGTGCAAATCTTATTGTTTTTATTTATTATTTTATTTATAGTATTTTGAGATTTAGACATAGTTAGGTTACTCTTAGTAATGTTCCAAGAGGTTTTTGTAATGTTTTTAGTTTTATTTATTAGATTTATATTATAATTTTTGTTAGCAGTTATAATGCATTTTTTAAATATTTTATTATAGGTACTATATTTTATTTTATCGTCAAGAGTTTTTGATTTGTAATATTTAAATCTAAGCTTGCGTTTCGTTGCACAAGATATTTTTATTCCCTTAGATAACCATTTCATTTCTTTCGGTCTATGTGACTTTTTCACGAAATGTTCAGGAAAACATTGATCATAGAGAAACGTGAAAATATCATGAAACTCGTTAAAAGCTAAATTAATATCAGTCATAGAGTAAACATCATGCCAACACATTTCGTTTAAATATTTCATAAATTTGGAAATTCTCAGAACTCATGTCCCATACCTCCCCGGTTTTCTTTTTTCCTGTAGTACCAATCAGCCATTTTAAATCCCTTAAATTTAATATTAGCTTCATTTCCAGCTTTGATAAAAGTCTCGGCGAAACATAAAAAGTCAATGTACTCCGATATTGTATTTTTTTCTAACTCTATTTCTATAATTTGCCTCAATCTTACCTAATGGTAAGAAGAATGGATGACATAAAAAATCTTATACTTGCCTTTTTTTTTTTTTTTATAAGTAACTAAACCCGCGTTTGACCTCAATCTCACCTGATGGTAAGTGACGATGAGGTCGAAGATGAAAGCACACGGGTTTAGGAAAGAACTGGCTCTTTATACAATATTGCCGGAACACATTACCGCCGGAGCGGTAACATTTGGCGGCAGACTTTATATAAAGGGTGGTCGCTAGCCAGGCGGACCCAGAAGGGATCCTACCACCAAGGAAATATCTTAATACTTAATATCGTCAAAATCGATTAATGCCCGCTTTCAAAAATTAAACGGACTGTCACGAGTTTAATTCCATGCTGGACTGCGAGCAAAAGAAAAACATAGAATGTACCAACTGCTTCTCTTCCCGGGCATACTTTAAAAGTCAGTTAAGGAAAAGGCGGCTTTGTAGCCGATAGGCTAACCCTCTGTCACTGCAATAGTCTCGTCTCAATAATACCTACCTCCAAATTTGTCGAACGTGACATCAGATGGTTTTAAAGGCTCTGGTGTTCTATCTACCCTATAGCATAATGGGTACAGGCGTGAAGTTTCGTATGTATGTAGGTAGGCTCAACGAACAGTTTTATGATATTGAAACGAGGCAGTAGTAGCTCTGAAAGCGTTACAGATATTCAGGCCGGCAGAGTTACTTCAAAAACTTTTATAAAATTGCTTTGCACCGCGGATTCACCTGGATTTTGTGCAAACTGGATTTTGTTTTTTTCCGTCCTTGTCACATAAACCCTATTCAATGTAGCAGGTAGCTCTACATGGGTTTGGGACCCTCACAAAAGGGTCATGTTCAAACAGCCCTGACTCTTGAGTTATGCAATTAACAACAATAGTTTTAACGTCAATTTGTAAGTAATATCCTTAAGTATTAGGACAGTATTAAAAAAAATAGTATAAATGTGCTAGTTTTTGAAATATGTTAAGAAAAATAAAAAAAGCAGTAAATTTTTTTCACTTAAATTAGCATTGTAAATGTTTTAAGATATTTTGTAGAAAAATCGGCATCTTTCAGCAGAGGTATCTACAAGAATAAAAAAAAAAATTAAATGGCGGCCATTCCCACAGGAGGGGAGGTAGACCCCCATATATGGGTGTTTTTGTCGATGAAATTAGGTATATTTTGTAACCTTAAATTATCGCTAGGTCGTGACCGGACACACTGTATATTAAATATTTAGCTACAAAACATTATATACAGAACGAACTACCACACACCGACTGATTTTAGACATGCTAGATTATTTTTGTCCTCACATTTGCAGTTATCTTTACATTATAAGCAAGCAACTAGCAGTGTCCTAGGTACAAAAATCGACTAAATACTTGGAAGATTGAAAGGGAAGGCCTAATTATGTTGATACCAACATTCACTCATTAGGTGGACAATAAATGCTATCAATCTTAACAAGCAAACATAAATTTTGGTAAACACATTATACTGTATAAACTTCGTCGGGATTTAAATTTTATCTAATCTTAAAAGTTTAATACGCATTGCTACATGCAATGTATAATTTATAAATATATATTTATAGCAATGTATTATAAGTAAAAAGATACATATTGATATGCATGTTTAAAACTTAACTGATTGATAAACCTTTAGTTTAATATAATTATTCAGGACAGAATCGTTTGAAAGTAGCCCTCGGTTTAAAATACGATGGTTAAGGTAAAGTAACCAAGAGATATACTACAAAGTGTAATTTTATGCCTACTAAATTAGACGACAACAACGTCTCGGGAATGTTTTTTTCGGTAGTATCTAAGTGCAGAATATTTTTAAAACTACCTTTTCACCAATATGTGCGTTTATCACGCGGTTTACCAATTTAAAACTCTACTGAAATAATAGATTTGCACGTTCGAACCGACAACACGTTAATTTTAACTATCCGTGAGAATATATTTTCTTAACCTTAAACTATGATGCATCACTGACAAGGATATTTAACTTCTTGTTTATTCTCACATACCTACTTACAACTATCACCACCACCATACAATAAAATCCAGCATTCTGCATAACTTTTATAGTCTATGAAATAGCAAGTTCGCTGCCCTTTGTCTGCCGCGGATCGCTCGCTCGCTCGCGGCTCACGTGGCAGTTAACGTGGAGCGCCCGTCGCTTTGTACTCCCGGGCTCTCACGTTTAAGTGTTACGTATTTTAAAAACGTTTCATACTTATTCTTAGTCGCACTGTTTGTGGTTATGAACGGATGCTGAGGCTCGGTAGCCTTCTATTTCTAATACTTAACAACATACATGATCGAAATACATTTACGACTAAAATCAAAAATGTTATCAAATTAAGCATAAGTAATCATCAATTTAAGAGAAACGTAAAACAAAACATTTTCATAAATCACAACAAACGTAAATCACAACAAGAGAGACTCAAATAGACAATCAAACTTACCCATGATTCTAATAAAAAACGAAGAAATATCCTCTCTTTCTTACATTCGAACTTTCTAAGAATTATAATAGGAAACATATTCGGTCGGTAAATTCCTATGATTTTGTAAACCTCAAACTATGATACAATACTTACAGCTTCTTGTATTCTCACATACTTATAACTATCAATACATACGACAACAAAGCTTTAAATTAATAAAATTAGCAACTAAGTAAAGTCGTTTTCATAAAAGATAACCCGTGCATAGCTCTTATAACAAACACACAAGGTGTATTATCGCTCAAATCGCGGGACTTCTTTCGGCGTCTCGTCGCGCACTTGCGCCTTTCGGAATTATACCCAAATAGTTTTGGGATATGTTTCACTTGGAATAAAAAGAAAGCCAGTTTACAGAAATCGATGTTTTATTACAGAAATAGTTGTTACAATCGGCGTTTACATAGCCTGTACTGTTGTGACCTCTCCTTGCCACGTCGGCGGACCCTGTTATAAGCTAATCCTAGAAGTGCCCTTAGGTGACTATGAAATCATGTGCTGCATTATGCACCTTCCATCCTTGTGTATAAGAATAAAATTTACAATAAATATTTAACATGATTTTCGATGTGCGAAATAATGCTTACTGACCTATTTATAACCATTTTTTTTATATCTTGCTGATCAATTAATCTTTACGGAATAAGGCTCAAATCTTTGACGACTTTGCAAAGTCATTTGAACACATATTGACGTAACCTGCCAGACTTGCTTCGCAAACACTTTTCTCCACAGTATGCTAGTAGAAAACAAACAAGATGGACAACGATTTTGTAGACTCAGTTAGCCTGTATTATTTGTATATATGTAATTATATTTTTTTTATTTGTTATTTTTCGGGTTCCATGTACATAGTTGCCCCTGTAACAACTCTACAAATTCCAGAACGCACTCGCTGCCCCAGTCCATTATATGGCCGCATGCAGTGTAACATGCACACAACCGTCCCGCTCAACAACGCTCGAGCAACTGGACACTGAACAAGTGTGGCAGGCCACGCAAACATTTGCACACATTCAACTTTGAACGCTTTGATGTGTGGAAAAAGACCGACACCGGATGGCAAAGTGCAAAGCTTTGTGCAAACGTTGAATACATATGCAAAGTCCAGCGCCACACATAGCATTCAAACATTTGTTCAAACATTTGAAGCTAAGTCTGGCGCCGGCCTAACGCTATAGGGAAAAATATCCTAAGTATACCTGTTCTAAAACTTTATTTTTTTATGAGGATTTTTTATCTTTTATTATTATTCTCTTTCTTGAGAAACAAAATGAAGTCATTTCACTGTATTATGAAATAAATTGGGTACTAAGATTTTGTTTATCATAATATCGCTATACGGAAGAACCCTAAAAAAATTAGGTAGGGGAAGGGGGGGCATGATGGGGACGCGAGGTAAGACGGGGTAACGCTACATAAAAGAAACTAGACTCTTGCGAATAAAAAGCAATTAGCCAATAGGAAGCCATACTCGATCAACCGTCAGCGCGACAGAAACAGTGAGGGGGAGTGCGCACGTTTTTTGTTTACAAACGAAAATCACGTTGAGTGTCTCGTGACTCGTCGATCTAATTTTACGCAGTTAAAAACGTCTTTACTGTAAGGTAATTATGACTACCCAATTTATGTCTTTTATTTTAATATATTTATTTTTTGAGAAATTATTTTTTTCTAAATCAGCCTTTGGGATAAGACGGGGTATTGGGTATGGGGTAAGATAGGGTATAGGGAAAACATGGAGAATTTGAAAAAACTGAGGAAAGTATCCAATACTAATGATCCTCGGATCAAAAAAAAATGCTAAGAAGAAACAAAAGACTACAGTTGCAGCCAAGACGAAAAATGACAATTTATCTCTATGATGAAAATCATTGTTTTCTGAAATCATCCGAAGGTTGGGTAGGCTGCCAGCTTTGCGTCGTTGGGCTCACAATGGTTGTGCTGGTGTGGATGATGAAAACACCGAAAAAAATCATATTTGTATTTATTGTGAAAATAATTAGCTTACCCCATCTTACCCCATGGTAAGGGGCAAGATGGTTTTTCGAAAGTTCCTATCAAATCATTTATTTAAAAAAAAATGCTATAAGTTCATCTTTATTATTTATTTATTAGGTATATCAACAGTAGTACATACATAAACATTAAATTAACAATTTTGACACTTTGTCTTGTTCTTATATGTCTACCTATTACAGATATACACAGCATTACATAATAATATTGAGACGCACAAACACACAAAAAAAAGATTAATTGAAATTAAACAAATAATTTAACATCACTTACTTACATATAAAAATCACATCAAAATAAAATAAAATAAAATAAAGTAAAAAGATTACAAAATACTACTCAGAGAATTTTTCAAAAAGCGACTGAGAAATTTTTAATTTTAAAGAATTACGCGAAGAATAAAAAAACATCAAATTCAAACTTAGCGTTTAGTTCATTGTGGGTGGTACAGATTCTTGAAATAGGACTATGCAAAGCGAGGTTTGTCCGACATCGGGGCACATAAAATATTTTTGTAATCACACTTCGGGAAAGTTTATACGGCACATTTAAATTTATTTGTTCCAAGAGCTGAGTACTTTTAATTCTATTATTTAATAAGCTATGTAGAAACATTATATCAGTTACTAAACGACGGTTGCGGAGAGAACTCATTTGAAAATGTTTAAGTCTTTGTTTGTAAGGTTGTCTATAAGATATTCCTGATGAAAAATAGCATAGATGTCTTGTAAATGCTCGTTGGATACTTTCAAGTCTCTGAGAGCCTGCACAATACACTGGATTCCACACTACACTTGCGTATTCCAAATGACTGCGAACAAAATGTTAAAAAGTAATATTTTTGTTGAAAGACGCTTCATTTCTTTTGAGTTGTGTTTAATGAAACCTAACATTTGTGCTGCTTTTTTCGTTACGTTATTAATGTGGTGATTGAAATTAAGTGCACTGCTCAAGGATACTCCAAGATCTACAACTTCTTTTACTCGCTTGAGAATCATGTTATTAATTATATAAGTGACGTTGAGAGCATTCTTGCGTTTGTTAGTAAAACTAATAACGTGACACTTTTGTTCATTAAGTATCATCCCATTATTTGAGCACCACTCTATAATGTTATTCAAGTCATTTTGAAGTAGTTCTGTATCAGCAACATTAACTACGGTTCGATACAGCTTTAAGTCATCAGCAAACAATGAAACATTGCTATTCTTTACTACGGATGTAATGTCATTGATAAAATACTTGTTAAAATAAGGAACAATAACGGTCCTAGATTCGATCCTTGTGGAACACCAGAATTGGCATAAATATGTTAGATTCAGAACCGTTTACTGTCACAAACTGAGGTCTTTTTGCCAGATATGACTGAAACCACAATAATAGCGATCCATCGATACCGTATGATTTCAGTTTAGCAATTAAACGCAAATGATTGACCTTGTCCAATACGCATTTGCGTTGAATACGTTTAGTCACTTATAAAAAAAAAAGGCACTGGAAAAGTCAGAGTAAACTGCATCCACTTGTAAGCCTTTATCTATTTCGCGCGACAGGTGTGAGACAAAGGAGATTAAATTACTTTCTACCGAGCGACCAGATCTAAATCCATGTTGAAAATCAGAAATTTTATCTTCAACTGCATTATAGACAAAAGGACATATAAGAGATTCGAATATTTTTGCAAAACACGAAAGAATAGATATTGGTCGATAGTTTTTTATATCAGAAGGATCATTTTTCTTGTGTACAGGGACAATTCTAACTTTTTTCCATTCATCAGGAAATATTCCTACTTTAAGTGACTCATTAAAAATCAACATTAAAGGCAACGCTAAAGATGAACCACATCGCTTGATGAAGAGTGGTGGGATATTGTCAGGACCTGCCCCTTTATGTATATTTAGTTGTTTAATTTTTTTTAGGATATGGTGTTCAGTTAATTATAAATTGTTAAGTTGTGTACCATTAGATACATCAGTTAAATTTGTGTTTAATGTGTGATTTGAGTAGATCGAAGAAAAATGTGTTGCAAACAGGTCAGCCATGGCATCACTAGTTGAAGCTAATTTATTGCCAAGAGTCATTTCTGCTGGAAATTTGGAGTAGCCTTTACGCTTTTCTTTTATTAGCCGCCAAAATGCCTTAGGATTTTTACTTATATCAGATTCTAAAGATTCGTGATATTGATTGCTCAGAGTATTCACCAGTTTATGACATCTGTCTCGCAAAAGCTCATATTCATTCATATTTGAAATTTACGGTATCTATTTCTAATTTTATTTTTCTCCTTTAAAAGTTTTATAAGTTTATTATTGAACCAAATAGGAAATTTATTACTTTTAGGTTTACGCACGGGAACAAAATCATTCATTATATTTTTTAAGATGTTATAAAATATACACACCATACCGTTAACGTCCTTTGCAGAACTAAATTTTTCCCGCCAGTTAATTTTTTTTAATGTTTTAATAATGCAATCATATTTTGCTTTAAAAAAATTATAGCCAGTTCTACTATTTAATCGGAGGTTTGCATTGTTAATAGAAATATTGACAGGAAGAGATAATATTATTGGAGGATGATGATGGTCTAATTTACTTAAGTTATCAATTGGTTGTGAGACACTGGCATTGTGAAAACTAGTGATAGCCAAATCAAGAATCCTTCCACTCGCATTATGAAAACAATTTGCCTGGTATAAGTTGTTCATCGCTAAAAAGTCTTCCAAAAGATAACCTAAATTATTATTATGGTTCATAGGTAACAGATAGGAACATTTTTCTTTAGGTTGCCAATTAATGAAACTCATGTTGAAATCTCCCAAAATAACTACATTCTCAATTTCGTTTAAAACATTGTCAGTATTTCGAAGAAAGTTTGCCAAATTAGTAAACTTTACAGGAGGTGCAAGATACACCAGACAAATGGCCACGCTTACGATAGTATCATTAATTGGAACTTTAATACTAATCCATAAATCTTCACAATCGCTTTCCCATTCTGTAATACGCTTGGAAGGAATATCGCGGGACACAGCAATCATAACGCCTCCGCCGTCAGATTTGGACGCCGCAGAATGAATACGATCTCGACGGTAAACTACATATCTTGAATCTATAAACTCGCTGTTTCTGATGCTGCTATTAAGCCACGTTTCAGTAAAAGCTATTAAGTATTTTAAAGTTGCTTAATAATATATTATTGAAAATTTCTTTAGTTTTAGTTCGAACACCTCGAACATTCTGATAGTATAGATCGAATTTTAAATTTAATATTACAAAAACCATTAGCTGATGAATTAATAAACTTAAAAAATAGAAATTAGTAGTTATACATTACTTAATCAAAGATAAACAGTCTGTATTTCGTATGAACATGGCATCACTGAAGTCATCCTTGCGAACGAAGATTCTGCCATTGCGTACCCAAGTGTATTTGTACTTGGATTCCTTGGCTTTGATGCGCGCAGCTGCATGGAGAGCTTTATTTTCTGGTGATAGGTGCTCTGCGACGTAAACAGGTTTAGTGGTACCTCCATAACCAAGGTGAGAAGTATTCAATTTTTCAGTTTTGCTTTTCTTATTAAAAGATGTCACTGCTGCAAGGATCGCATCACGTAAACGAGGAGTACGCAATTTCACAATTACGGTACGTGGACGGAGACTGTCATTTTTTATTTTGGCAACACGGGTGGCCATTACTACATCAGCAGACGATATTGGATCACCAACAGTTTTAGATAATAGTTCTATAGTTTTATATAAGTTTTCGCTTTTATTCTCAGGTATACCATTTATCTCAAAATTGCCATCCCTCATGTTTTGCTCAATTAAATTAATACGGCTTGATAGCTCGTTTATAGTTGATTTTAACTTAGCATTATCATCTTGCAAATCTCGTATAATAACATTCTTTTCATTAAGTTGGGACTTTATATCTTCAAACATTATATTAATAAATCTTAATTAATATTAAATAATCTTCCAAAGACTATGCCAAATTATAGTTAGATTAATAAGGCATTGTGCAATAAATAAATAAGCATAATAAACGCAATGATTATACCTACTGTATTTTTGGTATTTCCCTTAGATACCCCATCATGCCCCCCCTTCCCCTACTAGAGAACTGTTTGGTTCGGTTATTAGTAAAATTAATAGAAATTTATTTCAGTTCTTTCATGTCCGTTTTGAAGTGTGTACGTCAGTTGCTATCGCTATTTTATTCAAAGTTTTCTTACAATTTCTCGACTTGAAAGTATTGGAGGTAATGCACGACGACATGTGTATTCAAACAACAAATGTTACGATATGATTCTGTATGTTGGAACCGCTAGTAACCACAGCATCAACGAAGCTCGAAGGCTTTACAGGCAGCGGTTTGTGGAGTGCAGGCCGGCAGCTGAACAGCGCCACTTACCCGGCTATGGCGTGTTTCGAAGCATGAGTCTGCGGCTTAGCGCGCCGGTTCTTTTCACGCGAAACCCAGCGCGGCCACCTTCGCGTTCCGAGAACTTAGAAGAGCAAGTCTTGGATCATTTCGAGGAGGATTCAAGGAGCAGCACTCGACGAGTCGGCGCTCTTTTGGATGTCAATCACATAGTGATATGGCGCACGCTTACTAATGATGGCCAACATCCTTATCATTCCCGATGGACGCAAGAGCTGATACCAGCGGATTTGTTACCTCCTCGGTTAGGCTTTTGTCGGTAGCACAAACATTATGTGGATGTGTGTATTGAAAAAGAAGGCAGAAATTGTTAGCTGTTTTTGTAATTCTGGCCAAGTGTAAGGGAAACCCTAGATACAGTTGTGAGTGTTTTTACGCAAAGTGAAGTGAATGTCGATTGAAATAAGTGCGATACTTGCCATACGAGTTTGTCAGATATTACAAATTTAAGTTGTAATAATTATAACAAACACTCTTTATTGTCATTAAACGTAGAAATAATTATGTACACAATATTTAAGCGATTTAAAAAGCTTTAAGCGATTTCTTTCAGGCAACCCGATTTCTTCCGGGCAACCCGTTTATTATTAATAAATAGAAACTTGAAAGTTGTACTAACATGTTTTATTTTTTTTCATTAGCTAGGTAGTGTGATGAAAATTGTGTCATTCAATATGCCAAACGATAGGTAAGTAACAATCAGCTGCGCACACAAAGGTCATAAGGTCACTGATTGCGGCGCAAGTCTATTTTTAGCTTGTTAGGTTGACTAGGGTTGTCAAAATATTTTATTGTAAAATAATTGAAAAAAAATTGTACGAGTCTATACCAGCACTGATCATGCTAATTCTTTTACTGTACATTCTACGTATGGTATAGAAGCTAACCCTAAAGTTTTATCTCTCCATTTTGTTACACGTTGTATAGTGGACACTCCGTACAACGCGCTGCGATAGTTCTTTTTTGTAGCGGGGAAAATACTGCCTGTGTCTGTTTTTCCTGATCACTAATAGTCCTGGTATTTGCAAGCGTCAAGTAAATTTTTTTCGTGTAACAAATGAGTCTTCCTCATCACTTTCCATCAGGTGACATAGACGGTGACAGGTGAGAAGACCCATCGTCTTTGTACAATTTTTGCCAGGAATTGCTATATGCCCCAGTGTCAGCAACGCACCGGAATTCCCCTTAAGTTGCAGATATCCAAGGTTATCTCTCAACATTAGGTAATCCACATGCTTGATTTACTCTCTACATTTAAAAATATTAGCTAGGAATCAAGTTTATGGTTCCTCGTCATTACTATTTTCCGTTAGCTCAGTGTTCTATCAATTGAGGATAATCAGAGACAGTAAATAGTTTTGGGATATGTTTCACTTGGAATAAAAAGAAAGCCATTTACAGAAATCGATGTTTTATTACAGAAATAGTTGTTACAATCGGCGTTCACATAGCCTATACTGTTGTGACCTCTCCTTGCCACGTCGGCGGACCCTGTTATAAACTAATCCTAGAAGTGCCCTTAGGTGACTATGAAATCATGTGCTGCATTATGCACCTTCCATCCTTGTGTATAAGAATAAAATTTACAATAAATATTTAACATGATTTTCGATGTGCGAAATAATGCTTACTGACCTATTTATAACCAATTTTTATATATCTTGCTGATCAATTAATCTTTACGGAATAAGGCACCTAAGGAACACGTATTACGTCTGGTAAAAAAGTTCTAGAGACCTCAACCTAACGCCACGGACATAAACACAATATAATATAAATCCAATGATTTGCAACAAAATCGACTTATGAACTTAAACAGTACTTATATATATTAAATATTTAGCTACAAAACATTATATACAGATCGAACTACCACACACCGACCGATTTTAGACATGCTAGATTATTTTTGTCCTCACATTTGCAGTTATCTTTACATTATAATATAATACTATAATATAATAATCTTTACATTATAATATACATATAATATGCCCCTCATAAGCCTAACTCCACGTCCGGCTGAATACCTATGCCACGTGAGGGGCGGACATCACAGCCACTTCGTCGCCCGCCTGCTGGAGTTCGCTGGGTATCATCAACTTGATTCTTGGTGGCTCCCTGGTGGACGGACGGCGATTAAGCGAATACTCAATGATGGCTAACCGAGCAATAGCAAACCTTCAACATGGAGAGACAAATAAATCGTAAACGTATAGGGCCGCTTCCCGGGGGTGAGCGCCGGGGCACGTCTGGAGCTGGCGCTGGACGTGACAGCATGGGAACCGTCAGTGACTCTCAGCTGAACAGGCGGGCTGGAGATGTTACAGCCGAACGGATTGGAGAGGAGGTGGATGATGCTTTGCAGGGAAGGGCCTCGCCCACTAGCTCTGTCGGCTCATCCAGAGTGACCACTGATACGGCAATTAATGAAGATAAAAGAAAAAAGTGGTCAACAGAAGAAATTTACGAACTCATGTTTTGCTTTTTTAAGGCAAGGTCAGAAGGATCAGGTTACATATCCAGATTACAACAACTCTTTTACAATAGAAATCCGGATAATCCTAAGATACATAAGTTCAATGGTAACAAGCTATCAAATCAAGCCCGCAGTATTTTAAAACATAACGTAATATCTCAAGAACTACTGGACCGAATACAACGAGAAGCAGAAGGCAGAGGGTCAATAGAAAATCATACTGAGGAAATAGTCTCTACACCGACACCTAACAATATCACACAAAATATACAACAGAGAAGGGCTTCGCCCGCTAGCTCTGCCGGCTCTTCCACGGTGACCACTGGTACAGCAATTAATGATGATAAAAGAAGAAAGTGGTCAACCGAAGAAATTTACGAACTCATGTTTTGTTTCTTTAAGGCAAAGTCAGAAGGGCCAGGTTACACATGTAGATTACAGCAACTCTTTTACAATAGAAATCCGGATAATCCTAAGATACATAAGTTTAACGGTAACAAGCTATCAAATCAAGCCCGCAGTATTTTGAAACATAACGTGATATCTCAAGAACTACTGGACCGAATACAACGAGAAGCAGAAGGCAGAGAGTCAATAGAAACTCATACTGAAGAAATAGTCTCTACACCGACACTTAACAATACCACACAAAATACACATCAGGAGATAGACATCGAACAAGCCGAATCTATTGATCAACTAGTACAAAATATAGAAGTCAGTGAAGATCAGGATCCATTAATATTAAGTTTTCTACAAACACTTGCTGAGACAAAAGAAACTTTATTAACAGAACGTCTACTCCTACCTAAAGCTAAAATCAACAAAAAATTCTTACAAAATCTACACACACTTAATAAATATTTACCAAATCTATTAGTTGTGAATAATTCTCTACGGGACATAAATGATATTATTTATGCAACTGCTAAAACTGTTGGGGGTTAATCCAACATATAGAATTAAAACTACGTAAACTTAAACTAGGATGTCAAATGTAAAAGAAAGACAAGTAAACTGTTGTAAAGTTGAACATGTAATAATGATCTTATTCTATCTTAAATAAGGAAAGTAAAGCTAGGAAGTAAAATGTAAGTAAAGGTGCGTACGACCTTCACATAATACGCTATCGATTGCTATATCAGCGAATCTATCGATGCGATGTCACGATTGCTGTGTGAGCACATCAATTTACCTTAAAACCATGTACTTTGTACATACTGCCACACCTAAGTTACACAAAACAACTAAAACCAAATAAACAGAAATAATGTAAACAAACTTAAGAATAAAACTTATTACATTATCTAAAATTCAATTAATGGAATATGCAGAGTAGATCGAAACTATTTTGGGATATAAGTAAATTGTAAAATAATGAAAGGAATGCACTAATGTGAGAATATTAAAATAGCTAAACTAACAAAATTAAACATTTAAGTAACCGTCACTAAACACGTAGGTATTAGAAATTAGTGTCAATTATCACTCTTTAGTTGCACTTGTTAACTGTCTAGTTTAGTGTCAAATTTCACTGATGGACCCTGTAGCTTTGCACTCTCTATATTAAACACGATAGGTCCCGGCGTTCTCTGTAGGTTTCTCTGCAATTCCGTGCTTTGTCTTCTATCGCTTCTGCTGTCTGATCTCTGAGACGTGATATCTCTTCGACGTGTCTTTATTAACCAGCAAGTAATAAATATTATGCTCAGTAATACACTTCCGACCAAGGTGTAAATTATTATATAATGGTGCGTGTCGTGGTTTGATATAAAAGTAACACTGGATTGTTCCTTTAAAATGTCAATATCCTTCTGTAAATTTTGAAATATCTGATTGTGCGACTCAGTTTGAATCTTCGAATATGCTAGGGAGGTATTCATAAGCTCATTTAACGGCGATAATATAGGCATTATAACTTTATCATTCACGTATAACTGACTTGTGTATTCCTTATTTGCATACAACATAAACCTATCTGTTTTTACAACGCATCCCTGACCTAGGGTAATACGTCCTTTCCCATGTAAGCGCTCTGTCGCCAGTCCGTCTGGACATAATATGCGTACTAAGCATTCTTCGCAGCACGCGTACAACCATGTGTTTTTATTGTTCAGCTTGACCCACTTATCAACACACTGCAATGTCTCAGTTTTGCAAAATGTATAATATTCAATAGCTTCAATTATTTTTAATTGACAAATGGATTGCGTTGGCTTCATACGGTATACAAGTTGATGTAAATGGCAAAGTAGTTTGTTTGTTGAAATAGTAAGGCACGCTGTTATATCGGATTCCTGTAGTAGAATGACCGTATCTTTGTTGATATCGAATGCAATGTACGTAGAGGCAGGTATAGCATAGGTTGCCATCTTCTTATTTAAACTTACTGGCAGACTTATCAACTTATTAAGCTCATACTTAGTGTTGCTTAGGAGTGGAATTCTTATTTCAAATATAATAAAGTTCTTCGTCATGCGTGCTTGGACTCTTAGTATTTTATATATATCTGTTAATGTATTTGATATGTCTGGGAGGTGCAAGTCGCGGGATAAGTGGAGTGATATTGTGTCAAACTCCTTTTGTAATTGAGCTGGTGATAATAAATGCATATCTATATGACCTCGATATAGGTCAGTCAGGCAATCTAGTAATGACTGTTGAATTTGCTTAAGATGTGTGATTATTTTGTCGGCGGCATAACTGGCTGTAAAAGTATATATCGCATTCTCAGAGCTTTGTTTTAGAGAGTTGGACTGCAAGGTAAGGCCTTTAAGGTGCTCATTGATTAATGAGAATTGTTTGTTCATCAGTTCTTCATTCCGTTTTATGATATTATTATGTGTCTCGACGATATGGGTCTGGTTTTTAAATAAACTTAGGATATGATTTTCATTTTCATTGACCGTTCGTATATCTTGCGCGTACTTTTCAGCGAACCTCTCGTCTAATACTCCGAACAATGTATTTGCTACGTAGCCCACTCCGTTTATAAGACCTCTTTTATTTCTTAAGTGTTTTGTTTTTAATAATGTATTGAAGTATAATAATTCGCTAAGGCTTTGATTCAGTTGGTTACAAATAATTTGGTTCTGCTTGTTAGTCATATTATGTGGCAAATTGTTTATGTACTTTACGTATTTTATAACCTCATACGTGTTCTCCCAGTAAGATGTCATATTGTAGTACATGATAAGCTTCCAATCATCCTTTATCTCTCTTATCTCGGCCAAGGTGTCAAAATATAAGGAATTGTCTGGTTGGAGACCTGTAATATTATAACTTTTATCGTTCAACGCAAGAACTGGCGATGATAAGAACAACCAAAATATACCCATAATGCTTAGTATAACATTTGTCAAGGATAAACTCTGAGACGTTCTCTTTCTTCTTGTTCTATTGTCAGGTTTCTCCTGATTGCGAATGTCATTGTATGATGTAGTTGGGTCCTTGTAATCGTCTGTGAGTAATAAGGGTGTCAATTTGATTATCGGCCGCTTTGCTTGTCCGTTTTGTGTTTTTAAAGTTACTACGCGTGTGTGGCCGTCCTTTCCTGTATGGAGTTCTATTACTCTGCCCATTGCCCATCTGCCGATTGGCAAATTATCATCCTTTATGCAAACAATGTCGTTTAACTGTACTTCTCTGCATGGTAATCTCCACTTGGATCTTGTTTGTAACTGCTGTAAATATTCTCGCGACCATCGTTTCCAGAATGCTGCTGTCAAGTTTTCAAGTAAATGCCACCGTTTTCTTAAATCTAAATGTTCTTCTCGCACATTCGGAGGTGTGATTAGCATTCCTCCTACTAGGAAATGGCCAGGTGTTAAGGCTTCGATGTCATCGATACTTTCAGTCACGGTGCATAGTGGTCGTGAGTTTAAGCAGGCCTCTATGTCACATAGGATCGTAGTAAATTCTTCATAGGTGAGCCGCTGATCTCCGATCACCCGTTTCAGATGATGTTTCATGCTACGCACTGCTGCTTCCCAAAGTCCCCCCGCACTAGGCCAGGCAGGTGCATTAAAATGCCATGTAATCCCCATATCTGAAGCTTTATTTAAAAATCCTTTGTCAATACTGTCCAAACATTCTCTATATTGCATTAGCAGTAAACGGTTCGCGCCGACAAAGTTAGTCCCATTGTCGCTGTATACGTGCTGGGGTGTACCGCGTCGTGCACAAAACCGACGAAAGGCTGCGAGAAAGGATGCGCTGCATAATCCTGCTACCAGTTCTAAATGTATTGCTTTGGTGGCTAAGCAAACAAACACACATATATAACCTTTTATAGTTTTTATTCCTCTTCCTTTGTTTGCCTTGATGTCTACATGACCCGTGAAATCAACCCCTGTGTGAGTGAACGCTCTAGATATTTGCACTCGAGGTGTAGGGAGGTCGGCCATTAATTGATACTGCTGCTGATTGCTGTATTTTCTACACACGACACATTTACGTATTTGCTTCTTAACTTGACTGTAACCACCAACAATCCAATACTGTTGACGTATATGATTTAATGTCAGTTTTGCACCCCCATGTAAAGTACGTAAATGGGCTTCTTCTATGATTAACTCCGTTACCTTGCAGTGTTTAGGCAGTAATAGGGGATGCTTCGTATTGTAATGTAAACTTGAATTTTGTAATCTACCTCCTACTCGCAAGATATTGTCCTTGTCCAGGTACGGATTGAGACTTAATATGTTACTGTTGGGCTTTAGTTTGCCATTCGATTTTAAATCTAGTATTTCTTGTCGAAATTCGCAACCTTGCACTGTTTTAATTATGTAATTTTTGCTTTTGTTGATTTCTGCTGACGTTAAATGTAGACTTCTGTCATTGTTACGCTGTAATGCAGTATTAATAAAACGTAATACCCATGCCAGTAATCTTACTATGCGATTAAAATTGCTGTATCGGTCAATTAGTGCTGATATTACGGAAGTCTGTTCTATTTGGGTTAAGCATGATTTTGATGGCATCCTTTTTGTTTCTAGGTTCGTGACTTCAATGTCAATGTCATTTGTGTAATTATTTGATGTCTGTAGCCACGAAGGTCCTTTCCACCACATTTGATGATTGAGAAGTTGCGAGGGAGAGAGACCTCTGGTGGCACAATCCACGGCATTGTCTCCGGATTTCACGTGATTCCAACATGATTTAGGCAACGTTTGATGTATTTCCTGAACTCTATTAGCTACGAACGTTTTCCATTTTGTTAAGTCACCGTGTATCCAGCTTAAGGTAATCATAGAATCTGTCCATGCATGAATCGACTTAGGAGCCTGTATGTTATCCCATTCTAAGGCTTGTAATACCTTTTTCATAAGTTTTGATAATATTACGGCTCCACATAACTCTAAACGAGGTAAGGTGACGGGCTTGCTGATCGGTGCTAGTTTCGACTTGGCGGTAATTAACGATGTAATAGGTTCATGTGTGTTATTAAATGTTTTTATGTATACAGCACATGCATATACCTTCTCCGACGCATCACAGAAGCCGTGTAGCTGAATGGCTGTTGTGGTGTCACCCAACCAGCGCGGGATGTTTATTTCTTCGATGATGTGAATATCCTTTGTAAATTGTAACCATTCATATTGTAGTTTCTCTGAAATAATTTCATTCCATTCAGTAGTGGTAGTCATAACTCGTTGGAAAAGTAACTTTGCTCGTACAGTAACGGGTGTCAGCCAACCTAACGGATCAAATATCTTCGAGATTTCTGATAATATAAATCGTCTCGTGTATTTCTTATAACAGTCGGTATCTATTTTGTTAGTGAACTTAAAGGTGTCTGTGGCAGGTGACCATTGTAATCCTAATGTTTTAGTTGATTCTGCATTTTTGAAGTCAAGTATTGTAGAGTTTATGTTTTCTGAGCTTATATTTTCTAAAAGTAAAGGCGAATTACTTGTCCATTTTCTCAAGTTTAAACCAGCGGTTTTGAAAATTGCTTGTAATTGCTTTTGCATCTCTTTTGCTTGTTGTTGGTCATTATGACCACTTAATACGTCATCAACATACATTTGATGTCTTATGACGTAGGCTGCCAGAGGATAACTGTGTCCTTCATCTTCTGCTAGTTGCTGCAAGGTTCGAAGTGCAAGGTATGGGGCTGCTTTTGTTCCGTATGTAACGGTGCATAGCTTGTATTGTTTTAAAGGAGAGCTGGGACAGCCGTCATCTTTCCAGACAATCTTCTGCAATTCTTGGTCTTCTTTGGCTACTCGCAAATACCTATACATCTTCTCGCAATCTGCCGTGAACACATATTGATAAAGTCGCCATTTTATCAACAAACCTTGTAAATCCTTCTGTAGCTTAGGTCCACATTCCATTAGGTCATTCAAACTATAGCCTGAGGATGTCTTGCTGGATGCGTTGAATACCACTCGGAGTTTCGTTGTTGTCGATTCCTCCTTAAGAACCGCGTGGTGTGGTAGGTAGCAAAATGGTTGTAAATCTGTTTTACTCTCCACCATATGTCCCAAGTCTTCATATTCTTTGATAAAGTCTGAATATCTCTGACCTAGTTCGTGATTAGATGTTAGTTTTTTTCGTAGTTGGTGGAATTGTGCCACCGCTTGTGCCTTTGAGGACCCTAGATACTCTTGAAAATCCTTCTTCATTGGTATTTTGACCACATATTGACCGTTTTCTAGCCTGCGCGTAGTGTCAGTGTACAGTTGCTCACAAAATAGCTCACTCGCTGTTAGGTTACTTTTATTACTGTCTTGTTCTCCGATATCCTCCATTTCCCAGTATGCACTGATCTCTTCAATATTATTCAAGGTTATGTGACAATTATAGGTTCTAACAGTGCCGGATAAAATCCACCCTAATTTTGTTTGTTGTGCCATGGGTTGCGGACTATTACCTTTGATAAGGCCTTCCATTAAAATTTGTGAGTAAACGTCAGCATCCAGAAGTACATCTACTCCCCTGGAACTATTGTAATCTGGATCTGCTAATGCAATATGTCTTAATTGGGGCCAGTTTTCCTTCGAAAATGTTTTATTTGGTAAATTATTTACTACATGTTTCATTACCAATGCTTCAGTGTAAAATGTAAAGTCATCGTAAACTGATTTGCAGTGTAATTGAACTTTGCCCTTAGTTTTGTTCGATAATGACCCTATCCCTGATATATTAGCACTAAAGTGCTTACGTTGCAATCCTAATCTTTGGGCTGCATCTTCTGTTATCAAGGTTATTTGGGAGCCTTGATCAATTATAGCTCTTAAAGTTATGTAAGTTCCGTCATTGCGTAATATTTGTAACATCGCAGTTGGCAATAATATCTCGTCATCATTATTCGACACGTAATTGTTTTGGATAGGCGGCCGTTGCTGAGTCGGAATTTGTGAATTTGACCCAGACGGCTGAATCGACCGATTGATCGGAGTTTTCGTCACATAATTATTGCCGTTAAATGCAGGATGTAAGATTGTATGATGTCGGCCGTTGCAATCTTTACAGCGTTTTTCCGATGAACAGTAATTTTTGGCATGAGAGAATAAGCAGTTAATACACAAATTAAGTTTTTCAACCATTTCAAGCTGCATGTCGTATGTCATACTTAAGAATTGATGACATTGGTATAGGGCGTGTTCGTCATTGCATAACGGACAACTGATTTTAATTGATGTATAAAATGCATTGTTCAGAGCAGGTTTTCTGTACTCCATCAAACTTTGTTGTGGTGGACTATTAAATGTTTTTGCCGAATTATAATTATTAGACTCAAATCTTTTCTTATGTAGAGGTTCCAGGGCTGTAAATTTTCCCTCTAAAAATGTCATGAACTCGCTAAATGAAGGCAATTCTCGTGGGGCTTTTCGAATTTCCATATAATCACCATAAGTCTCATTATCAAGCTTCTCGCACAACACATGTACTAACATAGGATCCCAACTACTAATGTCCACGCCTAGATTTTGAATCGCATGAATCGACTCCATAGTAACGTCATAAAGCCTTTTTAGTTCAAACGCTGTTTGTTTTTGAGCGCTTGGTTGACGCATAAAAAGTTGAAATTGCTTAGTAAATAGTAATTGCTTGTTATCGTACCTACGGGTCAACAATTCCCAACACAAATCATAGTTTTCAGAGATCACTTGCAAATGTTGCACTATTCTCTCTGCTTCACCTCTAAGCTTGCCTTTTAAATGCTGCATCCTTTGAGCTTTTGTAAGCGATGGATTATTATGTATAGCAGTCGAATATAAGTTTTTAAAAGTAGGCCAATTAATATAGTTGCCACTAAATGTTGGTATATCTATTTGCGGAACTGACTGTATTTGATGTAAGCTTGAAGCAAGTTTTTGATTCAACATTTTCCTAGTGTTTTTGAACCTTTGTTCGTGTACAGCATAGTCATCGTCATATAAATTATCGGAACCCGCCAAAATGCTATCTAATTGTAAATGTAACATATCTATTGTATTCCACCTATTTTGGAGAGATTTAAGTTCAACCTCTAATTCCCACTTCTCATTTAAATTTTCAATATCAATACTATTTATGAGTCGCATAAGAGCACGAAAATTCGCTAACTGATCGCGTTTCCATTCTGACACTTTCTCTCCCATAGCATCAAAATGAGTCGAAGATTCTCCCGACGGAGTACCAAATTGCAGGGAACCATCAGTTTTATGACATAATATGAGTAATTGACGCACCTCTAAATATAATGATTGCACAATGTTATACACCTTGTCACTAAAATATTGATGAGTCTGGTCTTTCTCTTTCATCAATATACCATCATTCGATTTGAACTCTTTCCATAGTTCCTCTAAAAATGATAATTTCAGTGAAACGTATTCTGAGGTCTTACGACTAACCGAATCTTTTTTGAAATTGATTTTGACCTTCTTGATATCTTCAAAGATTTGGTTTTGACGTACCAATAAACCTTCCATTTTAAGATGAATTTAGGATAATGTAAAAGTAATATGGAAAGATCTTACTTGTGTAAACTGGTTTTTATTTGCTGGTGTCGAACAAGATCGTCTTGATTATACTGCAGCGCCTTTGCTCCAACCGATGACGTTGTTTTCCGATGAGAATGATTTCGTTTATCGTAAACGTAACTAGTTATTTCCGATGCCTTAAAACGCGCACTTGTAAATGTAAAAGTAAAGTCACTGAATTTAATGTAATTTGTAGTCAAAGTATCGTAAGAAATGTAAATTGTAAAAATATTTTTTGAAAAAAAAAAAAAACAATGTTGGGGGTTAATCCAACATATAGAATTAAAACTACGTAAACTTAAACTAGGATGTCAAATGTAAAAGAAAGACAAGTAAACTGTTGTAAAGTTGAACATGTAATAATGATCTTATTCTATCTTAAATAAGGAAAGTAAAGCTAGGAAGTAAAATGTAAGTAAAGGTGCGTACGACCTTCACATAATACGCTATCGATTGCTATATCAGCGAATCTATCGATGCGATGTCACGATTGCTGTGTGAGCACATCAATTTACCTTAAAACCATGTACTTTGTACAAAAACTCTAATAATAAATAACAATCAAACACCATTTAAACCTAAAAACATAGTTAAACCTAAAACTGAACCACCGTGGAAAAAAAGAATACAAACTAAAATAGAGACATTAAGGAAAGAATTAGGACAATTAATAGAAATAGAAAGAGGGGTTGCTACTCGAAGAATGTTAAAAATTAAAGATAAATTATACAGTAAATACAATATTCATAATGATAATGATCATAAAAATACAGCAGAAATAATCAAACAGAAGATCAAGGCTTTAGCAGGTAGATTAAAAAGATATGATGATATGAACATTAGAAAAGAACAAAATACTTTATTTAGCGAAAATGAACATAAACTGTACAGAAGCTTAGGAACTAACAATTTTAAAGAAATTAAATTACCCGGAAAAGAATCGATAGAGCAGTTCTGGTCATCTATATTATCAAACTCCATACACTATAACACTAATGCGAAATGGATCGGAGAAATAGAAAATACATCAAACGAGATAAATACAATAGATACAGATGAAATATCGGAAAATCAAGTAAAATCAGCTGTAAGAAAATTATCAAATTGGAAATCGCCGGGAATAGATAAAATACAAAATTACTACTTAAAATACCTAACCAATACTCATAAATATATAGCTTTCCTTTTCACAAACATAGTTAAAGGTACAGAAATATTAGAAGAATGGTTCACCTTAGGACAGGTCATATTAATACCTAAAAATGAACAAACTGAGGATCCTAAAAACTGGAGACCAATAGCGTGCCTACCCAGTATGTACAAATTACTTACATCCATCTTAGCTAACACATTATATAGTCATTGTAACGAGAATAACATAATGGCGGTGGAACAGCGGGGATGTAGAAAGGGCGCCCGAGGCTGTAAGGACCACCTCATGGTCAACAAGGCTATACTAGAGGACGCACATCAGTCCCAAAAGAACCTAAGTATGGCATGGATAGACTATCAAAAAGCCTTTGACAGTGTATCACATGAGTGGCTTCTTAAAATTCTTGATGTCTATAAATGTCCATCGATGATCAAAAAGTTCCTGCGGTTGGTCATGCCTACATGGAGGGTGGTTATGACAGCCCGTGGCTCCCAAAATTCAATAACAACTGAACCCATTTACGTAAAACGTGGAATATTTCAGGGAGACTCTCTATCCCCGCTGTTGTTCTGCTTAGCAATCAACCCTCTTTCATTTGTACTTAACAAATATGAAATGAAAGGATACAAGCTTAAAGTCAGTTACTGGATTAATCATCTTCTATACATGGACGATCTTAAACTTTACGCAAACAATAGAAATAACTTAAAAGTATTATTGGACAGTGTAGAAATATTTACTAGTGACATAGGCATGAGATTTGGACTCGACAAATGCAATATACTACATTTAAGCTCCGGATACAGAAACAAAGTAATAGGTGAAGTCCATGTTCTTTTGAGTGGAGAAACATTTAAGCAACTAACGATAGAAGATAGTTATAAATATTTAGGAATACATGAATCAGGAAAAATAGAACACAGTGCAATGAGAGAACAAATTACTAAAGAATATTTTAAAAGGGTTAAAAAACTACTGAATACGCACCTTAATTCACGTCACCTCATAAAAGGTATAAATACCTACGCTATTCCGGTCCTACTTTACTCGTTTGGTATAATTAACTACAAAAATAGTGACTTGAAGAAAATAGATGTTAAAACGCGAAAATTACTTGCAATGAAAAAAGCACATCGACAGAAAGCAGAAGTGGAAAGGCTATATTTACCAGTAGCACAAGGGGGTAGAGGATTATTAAATATAGAATACACTTATAAAATACAAATACTTAAATATAAACAGTACCTAAAAATTGAAAGCGATCATCTTATCAAATCAATAGTACAACATGACTTACAAAGGAATAAATATTCAGTTATAAAAGAGGCAGAAGAGATAGAAAGAGAACTACAATTAACACAAACAAATACACATTCAGATAAAGAAATAAAAAATGCACTATATAAAAATCAAAATACAATATGGCGGAATAAACAACTACATGGGCAGTTTCCTAAAAAAGTAATAGATCAGGCCAATGTAGAATCAGAACTTTCATTCAAATGGATGAGAAAACAACAAATATCTCCTAGCATAGAATCATCAATATTTGCTATACAGGACCAAGCTGTTATGACGCGTCAACATCAACGCGATATACTAAAAGAAGCAGTGGACGGAAAATGTCGCTTATGTGCTTGCAAAGATGAAACTGTGCAGCACATTATATCAGGCTGCGAGAAACTGGCGGGGACCTACTATATTAAACGACACAATAATCTCGTACAGTACATCTACTGGTGCATAGCCCGGAAACATAAAATAGAGGTAACTAACATTTGGTGGAAGGAAACCTTAATACAACCACAAGTAAAAGAGAATGAAACAGCTAAAATATTATGGGAAATACCAATCCAAACTGATATCACAGTAACGCACAATAGACCAGACCTGATATATATAGACAAAGTTAATAATCAAACTTATCTCATCGATATCACTGTACCTTCAGATTACAATATAGGAGCCAAAGAAATAGAAAAACTTAGTAAATATCACCTACTTAAAACAGAAATTAGTCGTTTATGGAACACATATACCACTGTTATCCCAATAGTTATAGGTGCCACCGGGGTAGTAGCTAAAAGCATCACTAAATATTTGGATAAATTAGACTCTAAAATCAACATTAGCATATTACAAAAACAAGCAGCCATCCACACAACAATAATTCTAAGTAAAGTGCTAGGAGATTCAGTATTTGTACACAACACACAACCTTCGCCAGATACATAGTTACCGTTAGAAACACAGCCATCACCAATCACACAGTCATCACAAGTCACACAACCGTCACCAGACGTATAAATATTGCCAGATACGCAACCATCAACAAACACGAGTCCATCTCGCACACAAAACACTCATCTTCCACAAACACCACAATTATTTTATTTAAAAAAAAGGGGGAAATAGATACCTTTTTTCCTGTGGGTTACAGGACGAGGTATTTATTAAACCGACGTAAGTCGAGAAAGGGAATCAACCTAAAATACAGTAATACATATAATATTATATTCATGGTTGTCTGGTAGAGATCGCTTCACAGCGATAAGGCCGCCAATTGTATATCTTTTTTTTTAAGTGTTTAAATTTTTTGTATTTTTTGTAAGGCATACAATAAAGTGTAAATAAATAAATATAAGCAAGCAACTAGCAGTGTCCTAGGTACAAAAATCGACTAAATACTTGGAAGATTTAAAGGGAAGGCCTAATTATGTTGATACCAACATTCACTCATTAGGAGGACAATAAATGCTATCAATCTTAACAAGCATACATAAATTTTGGTAAACACATTATACTGTATAAACTTCGTCGGGATTTAAATTTTATCTAATCTTAACAGTTTAATACGCATTGCTACATGCAATGAATAATTTATAAATATTTATTTATAGCAATGTATTATAAGTAAAAAGATATATATGTCGGGAAAAACAAACAAAACGAAAAGGAAGCGTTACTCGCAAAACACGATAGAATTAATCATTGGACAGTTACTTAGTACCGAGTCTGTGGGCTTGGGTATAACCCTGGCTTAATTATAACAAAATCTTAATTCGCGAGTCCGTTCCATCAGTTACTTTACAGTTACAATGCCAACTCAATTAATACCGAGCTACTATCGACCGTCAGTCCGAGATACGTCCGCGCACCTAGCCGTCCTAACCGTATCTGTGTCACTTGCCATCATCCTACTTCAAGATATAACCTATGGCGCTGCAATCGAATGTCAGTCAGTCATTGCATTTAGCGCCCTCTTTAACAGTGCTACCAACATACTTCCGTTACCATGAAGTCATACTAACATCTTAATATCGCCAACTTATCGTTAGCTCCGACACGGCCAACCTGCGATGGAGCACGTCCTCGTGTGATATTCTGAAACAATCATACCAAAGTGGCGGCTCGGCCACTTCTGACAATGAAGTCAGGCAAATTCTGAAAAGAAAACACACAAGTTTGAATTTTTAATAACTGAAAATACCGTTTCAGTTAACCAAGTTCCAAGCACCAATGAGTAACAATTATCTCCAAATCAAACATTGAAATCCATTATTTTCATTATTAACAACAAGGTACATCGTTCGTGGTTAACAGCAATTACACTATTTCCCCACGGGAAACCTGAGTCAACCAATGACTCCTTCAACACACTACCCAGAATCCTTCTGGCGTAGTCACAAAACCAGCGAACGAGAACCTGTATCCACAACACATTAAATCTCTTCCAAACACCAAAAATAACATCTTTCTTTACAACTACAATGGATACTTGTACTTTTGGCAAATTCAAAACTTTAACCGCTACAGATTTTTTAAAATTTTACTTCAATTTAATATTTCCATCAAAATTCTAAATCCACGATTTAACAATTTACGTAAAGCTACCACTGGTTCGGAAGATCCATCTACTGAGAAGAACCAGCAAGAAACTCAGTAGGAATCGGCTAACGTCAACGCATTGTACGAACTACAATACTTTCGATAAGAAAACCGCACATTAAACAATGAAATTTACTTTGTAACATCAAACAATTTGACAGCGAACGAACAATAAACAAAGCAAGCATAAGCTGCTAGAACAACCCAATCAATTAGCAAACAATGCAAAGCTCCCCTGCAGTGACGTCCGTCCCGGCACAAAAGTCAGTCAATGACACACAGGCCATTTGCTGCCACACAGGCTACTCAATGCCACACAGGCTAGTCATTGCCACACAGGCTGTCATTGCCACACAGGCTGTCATTGCCACACAGGCTAGTCATTGCATTGTATTTCATAATTCACAACAACAAAGTATTAAAATTGTTCGACAACCGCAAACAGTTCGACAGTAAAATCCAGCTCTTTTGTCAATCGCAACGAATTCAAAGTATTATTTAAACGCATTTTCAATCTCGACGTTATAACCTATCTCCGTGATCCATTAAACACACACTATCGTAATATTAAGTTTCAATTGCCAAAATAATAACAAGTTTACTGTTACCAAAACATAAGAAAACGTGTCTCCTAAGAATCGCAGCAAAATAATCGAAGATCGGCAAGATACAAAGCGATTTCTACCGAGTCACGGATACACGATAATCAGAAAGAAAATCTACAACTTCAATATTCAGACTACCGCAGAAGGCCGCTTAACCACAAAATTTCACCCGCTCAACCGTGATATCATTACTATCTACCAAGTAGGTACTAAAGGTTCAAAAAGAAACGCATTAAGCCACAGCAGCGCTAGCTATACAAAATTAACGAATACGAAATACGAAATTTAGTTGCCATGTTTCAAAAACTCGCACGCAATAGAAATGAACCAAGTAAAAACACGTTATGAAAATAACAAAATTAACGTATTGGATCCCTTTAAATCACACACTAAGTTATCACGAATTTAATTAACAACACATGGCAAATATTTTTACACAAACACGGCACACAAAATGGTGAACTCTCTAAGACACGTTAATTTACTCTAATCACAAACGAAAGTTAAGCTTGGTCAGATCCCGGAAGTCTATTCGCAAAATGAACCGAAACACTAATTATGCATGGGCTCATCCCACTTCTGATGTCGGGAAAAACAAACAAAACGTAAAAAAAGCGTTACTCGCAAAACACGATAGAATTAATCATTGGACAGTTACTTAGTACCGAGTCTGTGGGCTTGGGTATAACCCTGGCTTAATTATAACAAAATCTTAATTCGCGAGTCCGTTCCATCAGTTACTTTACAGTTACAATGCCAACTCAATTAATACCGAGCTACTATCGACCGTCAGTCCGAGATACGTCCGCGCACCTAGCCGTCCTAACCGTATCTGTGTCACTTGCCATCATCCTACTTCAAGATATAACCTATGGCGCTGCAATCGAATGTCAGTCAGTCATTGCATTTAGCGCCCTCTTTAACAGTGCTACCAACATACTTCCGTTACCATGAAGTCATACTAACATCTTAATATTGCCAACTTATCGTTAGCTCCGACATATATTTATATGCATGTTTAAAACTTAACTGATTGATAAACCTTTAGTTTAATATAATTATTCAGAACAGAATCGTTTGAAAGTAGCCCTCGGTTTAAAATACGATGGTTAAGGTAAAGTAACCAAGAGAGATACTACAAAGTGTAATTTTATGCCTACTAAATTAGACGACAACAACGTCTCGGGAATGTTTTTTTCGGTAGTATCTAAGTGCAGAATATTTTTAAAACTACCTTTTCACCAATATGTGCGTTTATCACGCGGTTTACCAATTTAAAACTCTACTGAAATGCACGTTCGAACCGACAACACGTTAATTTTAACTATCCGTGAGAATATATTTTCTTAACCTTAAACTATGATTCATCACTGACAAGGATATTTAACTTCTTGTTTATTCTCACATACTTACAACTATCACCACCACCATACAATAAAATCCAGCATTCTGCATAACTTTTATAGTCTATGAAATAGCAAGTTCGCTGCCCTTTGTCTGCCGCGGATCGCTCGCTCGCTCGCGGCTCACGTGGCAGTTAACGTGGAGCGCCCGTCGCTTTGTACTCCCGGGCTCTCACGTTTAAGTGTTACGTATTTTAAAAACGTTTAATACTTATTCTTAGTCGCACTGTTTGTGGTTATGAACGGATGCTGAGACTCGGTAGCCTTCTATTTCTAATACTTAACAACATACATGATCGAAATACATTTACGACTAAAATCAAAAATGTTATCAAATTAAGCATAAGTAATCATCAATTTAAGAGAAACGTAAAACAAAACATTAATTTAATTACTCTCAATAAACTATGATATCAAACTTGTCATACAAAAAACTATCACATTTCTTTAGAAATACGCTATTGCAAGAAACTAATATGAAATTATTACAAATCTATCGGTAGGTATTACGTGGAAATTCTTTCGCACGGCGTCAAATCGCAACTTATACCTAATGAAGAAAGACTCAAATAGACAATCAAACTTACCCATCATTCTAATAAAAAACGAAGAAATATCCTCTCTTTCTTACATTCGAACTTTCTAAGAATTATAATAGGAAACATATTCGGTCGGTAAATTCCTATGATTCTGTAAACCTCAAACTATGGTACAATACTTACAGCTTCTTGTATTCTCACATACTTATAACTATCAATACATACGACAACAAAGCTTTAAATTAATAAAATTAGCAACTAGTAAAGTCGTTTTCATAAAAGATAACCCGTGCATAGCTCTTATAACAAACACACAAGGTGTATTATCGCTCAAATCGCGGGACTTCTTTCGGCGTCTCGTCGCGAACTTGCGCCTTTCGGAATTATAGATACCCAAATAGTTTTGGGATATGTTTCACTTGGAATAAAAAGAAAGCCAGTTTACAGAAATCGATGTTTTATTACAGAAATAGTTGTTACAATCGGCGTTCACATAGCCTATACTGTTGTGACCTCTCCTTGCCACGTCGGCGGACCCTGTTATAAGCTAATCCTAGAAGTGCCCTTAGGTGTCTATGAAATCATGTGCTGCATTATGCACCTTCCATCCTTGTGTATAAGAATAAAATTTACAATAAATATTTAACATGATTTTCGATGTGCGAAATAATGCTTACTGACCTATTTATAACCATTTTTTTTATATCTTGCTGATCAATTAATCTTTACGGAATAAGGCTTAGCTTCAAAGATTTGCACAAATCTTTGACGACTTTGCAAAGTCATTTGAACACATATTGACGTAACCTGCCAGACTTGCTTCGCAAACACTTTTCTCCACAGTATTCTAGTAGACAACAAACAAGATGGACAACGATTTTGTAGACTCAGTTAGCCTTTATTATTTGTATATATGTAATTATATTTTTTTTATTTGTTATTTTTCGGGTTCCTTGTACATAGTTGCCCCTGTAACAACTCTACAAATTCCACTCGCTGCCCCAGTCCATTATATGGCCGCATGCAGTGTAACATGCACACAACCGTCCCGCTCAACAACGCTCGTGCAACTGGACAGCAACTTTTATGGAGTGACACTTAACAAGTGTGGCAGGCCACGCAAACATTTGCACACATTCAACTTTGAACGCTTTGATGTGTGGAAAAAGACCGACACCGGATGGCAAAGTGCAAAGCTTTGTGCAAACGTTGAATACATATGCAAAGTCCAGCGCCACACATAGCATTCAAACATTTGTTCAAACATTTGAAGCTAAGTCTGGCGCCGGCCTAACGCTATAGGGAAAAATATCCTAAGTATACCTGTTCTAAAACTTTATTTTTTTATGAGGAATTTTTATCTTTTATTATTATTCTCTTTCTTGAGAAACAAAATGAAGTCATTTCACTGTATTATGAAATAAATTGGGTACTAAGATTTTGTTTATCATAATATCGCTATACGGAAGAACCCTAAAAAAATTAGGTAGGGGAAGGGGACGCGAGGTAAGACGCGGTAACGCAACATAAAAGAAACTAGACTCTTGCGAATAAAAAGCAATAAGCCAATAGGAAGCCATACTCGATCAACCGTCAGCGCGACAGAAACAGTGAGGGGGAGTGTGCACGTTTTTTGTTTACAAACGAAAATCACGTTGAGTGTCTCGTGACTCGTCGATCTAATTTTACGCAGTTAAAAACGTCTTTACTGTTAGGTAATTATGACTACCCAATTTATGTCTTTTATTTTAATATATTTATTTTTTGAGAAATTATTTTTTTCTAAATCAGCCTTTGGGATAAGACGGGGTATTGGGTATGGGGTAAGATAGGGTATAGGGAAAACATGGAGAATTTGAAAAAACTGAGGAAAGTATCCAAAACTAATGATCCTCGGATCAAAAAAAAATGCTAAGAAGAAACAAAAGACTACAGTTGCAGCCAAGACGAAAAATGACAATTTATCTCTATGATGAAAATCATAGTTTTCTGAAATCATCCGAAGGTTGGGTAGGCTGCCAGCTTTGTGACGTTGGGCTCACAATGGTTGTGTTGGTGTGGATGATGAAAACACCGAAGAAATTCATATTTGTATTTATTGTGAAAATAATTAGCTTACCCCATCTTACCCCATGGTAAGGGGCAAGATGGTTTTTCGAAAGTTCCTATCAAATCATTTATTTAAAAAAAATGCTATAAGTTCATCTTTATTATTTATTTATTTATTTATTAGGTATTTTTTTTATTTTATTTTATTTTATTTTACACTTTTAGGAAAACTTACAGCTATTAAGGTTCACTAGTGAAGACAAATGGATTGTTTATGGCTATTTACAAGTTTCCACTTTTAAACAATTACGTTAGATACAAAAAAAAAGTCACATCCCGCCGTCAAAATCATGCTAAGTCACTCGATAAATTCAACAGATTCGCTAGTTAGGCGACAGACAAGAAAGGTTTATTAGTATGTGCATATAATGTACAGGGAAGCAGATAATTCAAAATTTAGTACGGCGGCGGGTCGCTAGAATTATATGATTTGACTGAATATAATGTCATGATTTTGTCATAATTTTGGTTATTTTGTATTTTTAAAGTTGGCCACACTGCGCGAACGGTTGAATGACGGTCGCGTGGTGGGGCTGAGAATGGAATTTGGATCTTCGAAATAAGTCAGTCTCTTCAGTTCGAGCGATCGATTTGAATATTTGTCTAAAAAGTTACTTACGAAGTTGTGCTATTGATAAGAGTTGGAAATAAAAGTGAAGTTGTATTGATATTCTGGAGATTTTCATTTTAATTCAGAAGTGGTACTCACGTAAACATACCCACATAAGTGGACTCGAATTCCTGGTAAGTCTACTATAAATTATTGTTTCTTATTCTAATTGCGATGCGGAACATATTTTCCAAATAAAGATTTTTATTTTATGCTTTGAAAAACGATAGAATTTAATTTGTAAGTCTACACGTGGTCGGTGCTACTCTCCGATAGTGTTGACTTGCATTAAAGTTTTGTTAAGTAACACGTGGCTGGGGCTACTCTCTTGCCGTGATGCTTCACAAGATATATATTTGTAAGTAGTAGTAGTTGTGAAAAGGGCATGTGGGTCCAACACGTGGTCGCAGCTACTCTCCGATAGTGTTGGCTACATATGCAAAATTGTGTAGGGTGGCACGTGGCGGGGGCTACTCTCCTGTCGTGACATCTTGTATTCCTTTCTTTATTTGTGGGGCATTACTTGATCGAGGCAACTCTTCAATAGTGATGTAACGCATTTTGGCTTTACAAGTTGACATTTTTTTTTTTTAATGATATTTGGAAGATGTGTTTGTGAATGTTTTTAATATTATTTATATCCGAGGGTTATGTGTGCTTCATACTCAGAATATATTGGATGAGGGTTATGTGTGTCCATACTCAGAATGTACTAAAGAGTGGTTATGTGTGCCCATATTCAGAATATATTGGATGAGGGTTATGTGTGCCCCAAACTCAGAATATATTGGATGAGGGTTATGTGTGTCCATACTCAGAATGTACTAAAGAGTGGTTATGTGTGCCCATATTCAGAATATATTGGATGAGGGTTATGTGTGTCCATACTCAGAATGTACTAAAGAGTGGTTATGTGTGCCCATATTCAGAATATATTGGATGAGGGTTATGTGTGCCCCAAACTCAGAATATATTGGATGAGGGTTATGTGTGCCCATACTCAGAATATATTGGATGAGGGTTATGTGTGCCCATACTCAGAATGTACTAAAGAGTGGTTATGTGTGCCCATACTCAGAATATATTGGATGAGGGTTATGTGTGCCCCAAACTCAGAATATATTGGATGAGGGTTATGTGTGCCCATACTCAGAAAATATTGGATGAGGGTTATGTGTGCCCCAAACTCAGAATATATTGGATGAGGGTTATGTGTGCCCCAAACTCAGAATATATTGGATGAGGGTTATGTGTGTCCCAAACTCAGAAAATATTGGATGAGGGTTATGTATGCCCCAAACTCAGAATATATTGGATGAGGGTTATGTGTGCCCATACTCAGAATATATTGGATGAGGGTTATGTGTGCCCCAAACTCAGAATATATTGGATGAGGGTTATGTGTGCCCCAAACTCAGAAAATATTGGATGAGGGTTATGTGTGCCCCAAACTCAGAATATATTGGATGAGGGTTATGTGTGCCCATATTCGGGTTATGTGTGCCCATGGTTGGGTTATGTGTGCCCATGGTCGGGTTATGTGTGCCCATGGTCGGGTTATGTGTGCCCGTGGTCGGGTTATGTGTGCCCATAATTAAAATTTATTGATGAACTGATGTGTGCCCATCCCTAATTATTTTTATTGAAGAAAGGGGTGTACACACCCATGTTGCAAATGAGTTTAATAAAGGAATCGCTCGTGGGTATCCACACTACAACATGGATATAGCTCGATAAAAGGGATACGATTATTTATGTGTATACATATATATATTGAAATAATAAAGATTTCGTGTGTCGTAACCTAAATTATCGCATAAATCCATGAATATTATACCTATTTTATACCTTTAACTTCATGAAAAATTCGTGATAGATTTGTATGTGTATATCTATCATACAACCATATATAAGTATCATTGAGTACACAATATCAAGCTAAAATATTGTAATCACTAAAATCAATAAAAAGAGTCGGGTAAAAAGAATAACTTTAGATCCGCTACTTTAGGCCTTCGTGTAAGTTCTATTCCAAAAATCAAACTGGGAATTTAATTCATTATTATTAATGTAACTTTTCAAATTTAGATGAAAACATGATAGATCAAATTACTGGAAAATGTCAATCTTTGGAATTACGAAAGAAAATACTTACCTTAGGGGATGATATAACTTTGGACAAATGCCATTGAATCTGTACAAATATAATAACATAATAATGATGATATATTTCCTTATTCTTATTCTAGTACATATTTTTTTCATCTGGGGTGTTAAGTTAGACAAAAAAAATGCCTGAGTTTGCTGACTCCGCTCTTCCACAAACGATAATTAAAAATTTAAAATAAATTAAGTTAAATATTAAAATAAGATTAAATAAAATAAAAATAAAATTGATTAATTAAACAATTTGTTTAAAAATATTATAAGCAACAGTCAAAATTATGTTAAGCGAAAGCATATACATTAAAAATTAATAAAAAAAAAACTAAAGGGAAAGAAAAATTACAATAAAGACAATTGAATAACTTTCAAAGAAAAATCCATACAAACCAACTAATTAATAGCATAGTAACCAAAACTACTCTACAAAACACTAAAATTTGCCGTCGTTGTGGCAGTGAAACTCAAAAGTGCCTAAAATGTGGGTACTTGGGGAATTTCCGCAATCTATGCAAAACTGGAACAAAAAGCGTAAGTCAAATGACTCGCTAAATAATCCTTCCAAACATATGGATGGTACAGGAATAGATAATGTAAACCAAGTACAAAACCCTAACACAAAGTTTTAGCCTATTGTAATAGACCATTGGTCTTATGAATCTAAAGGAAATGTTGGTTCTCAGATACAAAATACAAACTTTTTGTTGAAAAAGTTTCCTGAAATTTATAGGTGTTGAATAAGAAATTCCTGTTGATAAATCTGTTAAGCCAGTTATAGTTAAGCCCTACAACAGAGTGCCTATTCCTTTAGAATAAAAAAAAATTCAAAATTAGATGAGTTAGTTAAAGTGGATATAATTGAACCAGTAAATGAACCTTCAAACTGGATATGTCTAATAGTACCGATCCTTAAGAATGACGGAGATATTGGAATTGGTATTGATATGAGACATGCTAGCAAAGTGTGTTCGAATTGTTAACAAAGTGAGATCCGAAATTTCACTAGCAACAACTTAGCTGTGTTAAACACCATGCCAAAAATTCCTTGGGTACAGCTCCGGCAAGGTTCAGAATCAATCAACAATAACAAGGCAAAACAAATTGAAGGAGGGAATAAGTGCATGTTAACAATTGTTGTTGTAAACAAAGTCATTGTAAAAATCTCCATTATTATTCAAAATTCAAAATTCATTTATTGCTTAGTAGGATGGTACATTAAGATGTTATGACATACAGAGGCTCCTAAACCTACGCTGTTTAACAGCATACAATGTTTAATTAAATCGCACAACAAAAATACACATGTCCATGATTTTAGATCAAAAATTAAGAAAAAAAAATAATAATACAAATATTATGTCAACAGCTAATAATACATAAATTAATAATAAAATAATATCACTTTCCTTGTTATTAAATTTAAAACATTTAAATGTCGGTTTAGTATTTATATGTCAATCACAATAAAATTACATCTTTGTCAGAAATCAACCATTACATTCAATAACTAATACATTAGGAATTAATTCAAATCAAGCACTAGGTACATTCATGAAAACATATAATTCAATACATTATAATTGCTTATTAATTGCATGTGAAATCATTTATTTTGTTATTTAGGAATTCATTTACATTATAAAAACATTTAAGAAGAAGCCAATTCCGTAGTTTATGTTTGAATAGACTTAACGGCAAGGATTTTATTTGAGTCGGTAAATGATTAAATATCCTGACTGACATTGCATAACAGTTTTTATTGCATATTTCTGTTTTTATATTAGGCAGAAATATCTTATTTGGGAATCTTGTATTATACCCAATATAATCTCTTTTTTTAGTAAACAGTTGAGGGTTACTTTTTACAAAAACACATGCTTCGTACAAGTATATGCTTGGAAGTGTCAATACATGTAGCTCTTGGAATAGGGGTCTACATGAGGTCCAAGAACTGACATTGCTTATTGCCCTCACACACTGTTTCTGTGCAATAAACGCCCGATTTAGTTTGACAGAATTACCCCAGAGAAGAATGCCATACCACAGTATAGAGGCGACATATCCGTGGTATGCTTTAAGCGCAGTTTCTTTGTTCGTTATTTTTGCTAAACGCCATAATGCAAAGACAAATCTGTTAATTTTGAACATATTTTATCTACATGAGACTTCCAGGAACAGTATTGATCCATCTCAATACCCAAGAACCTAGTAACGGTGGTCTCTTCGACTGGGTGATCATCTAAATTTAATTTGATGGCACCTTTATTAAAAAAATTGCATAAATTTTATTATTATGTCATATGTCAATATGCATTATGTCAGTTAAAGAAAAACAAACTAAGGCCACATTTTATGCACGTATGCGGCTATGTTAATTCAAAGCAATATAGGCAGTGTGTTAATTTAATTGCTGTAAACTGGCAAGCGGAAATAATAAATTGTTTCCATACAAAAATTTACACGTAATTCCATCTTAACCTATATTTTCAAACTATATCATTGATTTAACTTATTTACAGTTCAGTAATGTCTTTTCACATTTAATTTTATATCATTATTTAGTTGAATACTTATGTATAAATACCAAGTTCATTAATCATTTTAGTATTATATTAAAATTTGGTTAGATACCTAGAACTAGATAGAAAAAGTATACTTTTTCCATCTAAATGGGAAAGGCAAATTAATGAATCAATATTCCTTAAGAATATAATATAACCTTGCTAGTTCACAATGGGTAATTGACGGAAGCGGAACGTTCTGTTGATAGGGATTGCCGCTATTGGATTGTCCGTTGAATCGATGTGCATGGGCGGTCATCTTGAAGTCAATGTTCTGAACACAATTTTTCGTGGACTCATTCGCAAAAGAATTTGATGTGTTAGATCAGTCGCATCGGGTAGAGATGTGCTTTTATATGACAGCGTCAGTAAGATTGTCAAATGTTGGCATTGTTCTGAAAGCGTTTTCGCTGTGCCATTGAACTGAGATGGAAGTGGTTTGGTGTCAGAAACGATACCACCAACACAACAACAACTGTTGATGTAGCGTTGGAGTTTTAAAATGTTTTGTTTGGTGATGGTTTGTGACACTGATATGGGTGTTTTGTTGGTACTTATCTTTATTGCGTGCATAGGTTACGTTGAGAGAAACTTATTATTGAGAAGTTTAATTTGGAGTAACACTAATATGAAGTGAATGTATACGATAATAAATGTTACACATAATTATAACATCACATATATATTAGGGTATCAAAAGCGTATTTACGTACACTGAATAAAATACCTCTATGGTGGTATGTTTTCATCAGAAATATAAGTGCAAAGGTTGAATGCCATTGGATTGCAAATGTTAGGAATGTATTTTGTGCAAGGTATTATTTAGTTGGAAAGCCAAGGTTCAAAGGAACCTCCATTGGATTAGAAATACTTGGTACAAAGGTACCCTTATAAAGTTTGAAATATTTGGTACAAGGGTGCCTCCATGGAAATTAGAGTAATTGATATAAATATATTAAAGGAGAAGAAATATTAATATCATAAGTGCCTTAAACAAGCTTTTGCTTCAATGAATGGAGAAATTAGTAGGTTATATTTAAAACTGTGTTTTGTCGAAAAAATTGGCAAACGATAAGGCTACTATAATGAATATAAAGCAAGTGCAAGATGAAAAAAATATATGTATTATTATGCTGAAGAAAAGCATCAGTGACATGCAATGGAGCATAAACATGGAACTACAAACTATTTTGAAAATTGGGACTGTGGTGAGAGCTTGCTAAATTTGAATGTTAAAGAAATTAATTTAAAAGGAAGACAATTCTGAATGAAAAAAATGTAGATGCACAGCGAGAGCAAAAAAAAAATGCAGAGAATCTGGAGAAAAGAGAAGAGGGGAAGTCCAACAATAATCAAATGGGTTATAATACTTAATAATCATGAATATCTATTCAATGGAACATTTTAAAAATATGGAAAGTGAATATATAGATATACAGTAGAAATATAAATGGGATGAGTGTGATGGCAGTAGAGGAAGAACACAGTCATAGTCCCACCGTGCACACTTGTAGGGATGTAAACGGTCGTGATATTGGTGTTCGGATGAAGTTAGAAAAGAATATCAGCAATGTAGTCCATTTAAAGAAAGTCAACGATTGGTGGACTGTGGTTAATCAGGATATGTGGAATATTCCGTGGAAAATGATGTTCAAGCATAAATACTCTGTTGACTGATATTATATGGAAGATGAAACTCCTTGGCTATAAACTGTTGTAATGTGCTTTTAAAAGATGATTGTTGTTGAGTTTCTTGCCACTTCTTCTCAACGGATCGGCTTTTCGAAGTGGTGGTAGATTCAGTTCAATTGTAAATTCAATTTCTAGTTGCTTAATATGTAAAAGAAAAAAATTGTGTGGTTAGCAAGTCTGTTTTTGTTTGCAAATAAGAGATGTAATGTGCCATTAAGTGGTTCTACATCCGGGGGTGGTGGCAACACCGGGAGGGGCGCGCGGGGCTGGTATTCTGCTCGTCACTCCATACGGGACTGCTAACGCTACCGGTCGTGGACATACAAGTTGTAAAGATGTTTATATAAATTAAAAAAGAGTGCGTAATAATGGACTTCAATATTAATGTACCTAATGAATTATGATGCACTCAATTAATTGATAAGGTTTATCTTTAAGATAAAATGCCATAATTTGTAGACAAATTCCAAAACCAATTTTGTCTTAATTTTTTTGTATATTTATTTTTAAATAAATTAAAGAGGCAAAAATTTTAGATAAGTGCCTACTTTTAGATAGTTAATTGGATTTGCTGTATAAGTTGCGTGTTTCAGGCGAGTGTCATGATTTGACATTATTCGTGTTGTGCTTATTGAAATTTTTACAGCTATAGCTAGGTATATTACTAATTATGTCTTTGGGATGTAATATTTATGTGGTTGTATACCATGTTATATAATAAGATGCTGAGTACAGAGTGTTGAACGGTTTCGTTTTGAAAGGAACTGACTGATTTTTTTTAAAGTTAATGTTTGTTGTTGTGCGTCGGGAGCCGCACGTTGTCGGATGGCCGAGTGTCATGATTTTGTCATAATTTTGGTTATTTTGTATTTTTAAAGTTGGCCACACTGCGCGAACGGTTGAATGACGGTCGCGTGGTGGGGCTGAGAATGGAATTTGGATCTTCGAAATAAGTCAGTCTCTTCAGTTCGAGCGATCGATTTGAATATTTGTCTAAAAAGTTACTTACGAAGTTGTGCTATTGATAAGAGTTGGAAATAAAAGTGAAGTTGTATTGATATTCTGGAGATTTTCATTTTAATAATGTGAAAAGATATATATAATTTAAAAAAAAAAGGAAAAAAAAACTATCAATAATTTATTGGGACATATTGTCAAAAAATAATCTAGTGATTGCTACTCGAGCGCTAGGAATGCTGGTATGGAATATGTCTAGGTTGAGGTCGCGGTTTAGTTGATTAAATAGGTCGCTTGCTCGGAGTAGGAATGATTGCTGTCTGTAGCTGCTGTTAGCAAAGGGAACGTGCAATAATTTTGGATATCTGTATAATTTGGCTTGAGCACATATACCTATCTTTTCCAACAGATATGGAGAATCTAAATTATTATTCAATATTTTAAATAATCGAGACACATCTGTTACGTTGCGGCGAATATTCAAGGGCAGTATGTGATGTCTTTTGCATCGAATATTATAGTTTAAGTCATAAATATCTGTCTTATACTGAAGGTATCTCATGAATTTTTTTTGAATATTTTCAATTCGATTTATATATACATTGTAACATGGATTCCATACAACAGACGCGTATTCTAGGTGACTACGGACGTAAGCACAGTATAATATTTTAAGCGCTTTTATATTATTAAAATCAGAGCACACCCTAATTATAAAGCCTAAAGCTCGTGATGCCTTATTAATTACCGACTCCACATGCCGGTCAAACAGTAGTTTTGAGTCAAAAACAACACCTAGGTCCCTTATATGATCTACTCGGGTAATTTTAGTATTAAAAACATTATAGTCATATAGAAAAGGCTTCGGCTTTCGTGTGTAGGAGCAGATAAAACATTTAGATACGTTTAAATTAAGCTTGTTATATGTACAGTATTGCTGAAATCTTTCAAGGTCCCGCTGTAAACCGAGAGCATCAGTGAGATTGTTTATTGGGCATAGTATCTTCATGTCGTCGGCATACAGCAAAAACCTCGAGTTCTTAAAGCAATGCTGCACATCGTTTATAAATATGTTGAATAGAAGGGGTCCTAGCAAAGACCCTTGGGGCACCCCAGAAGGGACGTTTTGTGACCTGGAACAGTATCCGTTAAGTGCTACCAATTGAGTCCTGTTTTCTAGATAGGATGTAAACCATCGCAGCAAGTTACCCCTTATTCCTACACGCTGTAATTTACGCAATAGGAGGACATGGTCAATTTTGTCAAAGCACTTGGAGTAGTCTGTGTAGACCACATCCACCTGGGAAGGTTTAGACATATGTTCAGTTAAGAACTCCGTACATACAAGCAGGTTGGACTCAGTAGATCTACCCTTAATAAAACCATGTTGGTCATCGGAGAAAATCTGTTTAAGAGCGGGATATGTTTGTTCAAATACTATTTTTTCTAATGTTTTTGAAAAAAGGCACAGTTTTGAAATAGGCCTATAATTTTCAACGTCATTTTTAGAACCGCTTTTATGTACAGGGGTAATATATGCTCTTTTCCAAATCAGGGGGACATGTCCAAGTTGAAGAGATTTTTGAAAGAAATAGTAAGCGGTAGCGTGAGACTTTTTGCACACTTTGTTATAAATGTAGGTGAGATCTGATCGGGACCAGCGGATTTATTTATGTCAAGTGATTTCAGTAATGCATAGACCTTATCACTATTGATTTCTATCTGGGTTAAGTCACATTCTAAATTAAAGTCTAAGGGAAGGTTGTCATGATTAGAGCGGGGTGTAGCAGAGAGTGCTGTATTCGCAGTGGAGTTTTGTAAAAAAGTCGAAGAGAAGTATTTGCTGAACATTTCACAAATTACTTCACCCGAACTGCTTGAGTAGTGTTCATATTTCATCACAGAAGGGATAGCGCTATTTTGTCTTCTAGATTTAACATACGACTAGAATTTCTTAGGGTTTTTCGAAATATCAGTTTCTATTTGCTTGATGTACTGAGAAAACATATCCCGTTCCAATAATTTAGCTCGTGCTCTTAGTAAAACAAAACTTTGGTGATCGGCAATGTTTTTATATTTCATGTATTTCCTATGGTATTTATACTTTTCTTTTAATATTTTTATGAGAGGAGTTTTATACCAAGGCGGGTATGAATTATTACTGCGTACTATTTTTGTCGGAATATATTTATCTCTAAGTTCGTAAAGATGGTTATAGAATTGTAAAACTGCTTCTTCCAATGTATTATTTAATACGAGGTGATACCAGTCTATGTCGTCTAAAATTTTACAAATAGAGTCATAATCACCCTTATGATCTAAGTACTTGAGGCGCGGCGCGGCGCACAGCGCGTGCAGCTCCACGAACTCCGCGGCCACGCACAGCGCCGGGTGGTGCGGGTCGAGGGGCACGAGCGGCTCCGAACATTCCGTTATTAAAACATCGTCATTACTTAACACCAAATCGAGAGTCCTATCATTTCTATTTTTAATAAAATTATATTGATTTAAATTACATAGGTTTAAATTGTCAAAAAATAAAGTTTGATTAGAAGTCAGGTTCAGTGGTAGGCAATACACGGCGTCATTACTTTGCGTCCATGAGATATTTGGAATATTAAAATCTCCTAAAATTATAAATTTGTCACACGGATTTTGTAAAGCAATGTCAACTAAGTTTTCAGAGAATTTAACTAATTGCGTGTTAATTGTGGAGCCTTTATTGTCGTCGCATATGTAAACTGCACATACATGCATATTGTAGGTAATATTCGGCCGCTTGCGCGTTAGTCTTATCGTCACCCAAAGATCCTCCGCGGCAGACTGCCACTCGCGGCGTGCGCCGGCGCAGAGCTGGCGGCGCAGCGCCACGAGCACGCCGCCGCCGAGCGCCTGCCCTGTGCGCGCGTAGTCCCGGTCGCGCCTGAACACTATGTAGCGGTCATCGAATATTTCGCTGTCGCTAATACTATCTAACAGCCATGTTTCGGTTAGACATATAATGTCATAGTCATTAAGGAGCAAGTTTCTAATAAATTGTACCGTCTTAGTCCGTAGTCCCCTTACGTTCTGGTAATAAATTTTAAGCATTTATGTAATTGAAATAGCTTGGAAGAGTAGTGCATGAGATTATTATAATAAATGAGATACCTTCGTCATAATAACTATGAACAAGCATGATTAACTGTTTAAGTAAAAATATGATATAGATACCGATTGAAGTTATTTTTAATATGTACCACAAAATAAGCGCCAGAAATATAATATGAAAGAAGCAAACATTCGAAATACCAGCATCCACTACACATTCCTTAGAGCACGATAAAGCTAACAACAGCAATAGCAGTGCGCGCGCGCCGGGAGCTCGGCGCAGACTGGCGCGGCCTCTTAGCAACAGTTGATGCGACATGCGGCGGTCGATGACCGGCGCGCCGGCGGCCGTTACCTGACTCCGAGAGCAACGAACCCAAGAGCAAGACAGCGATACGTTTGTTTTACAAATAGACAGGGATATACGGCAAGGGCGATGACCGCGAGTAACGGATTTTAAGATACGGCAGTTTAAGTAAAGTAAAGTGAACATACCAGCGATCCTTATAGCGACGTTTATGCATTCACAGAGTTTGTAATAGTTATTAAAAAGTAAAAAATATAATATTTTAAGTATTAATTCAGGATTTTCTGTAGGTCTTCCTCGCTTTTTATGCAGTATTTTGGGGAGGTTGGATTCTTTCTTATATAGATTTTGCAACCTTTGACCCAGACGTATAAAAAACCTTTTTCTTTTGCTTTGGTCTTATTCAGTAGAAGTTTATTTGTTGTGGTTAAGTGATCGTTTATAAAGATCCTTCCGTCTCCTTTTAGGCCTATATCGTGTTCCGTGAGCGTTTTGAAAGCACGAGCTGCAGCAACGAAGTTTTCTTTGATGTACCTATTGTTGAAAGTGGCGATTATAGATTTTTTATTTTGATCATTCCGCATAGGTATCCTAGCTATATAATTAATCTGGGATTCTGGTACCTCACATTTGATTTTGTTGCCGATTTTTTTCATAATATCAAGTAGGTTTTCCGATTGCGAACAGCTAACTCCCTTGACCTCAATATTATTCATTCTGGACCACTGCTCTCCTTCCGCCAATTTACGCTCCAACTTGCACACACGGTCTTGCAGATGAATGACAGCCATTTTAGTATCTTCGAAAGATTTCATCCTATTTTCTATAGAATTTAGTCTGTCCGTCAGCACTTTTATTCCTTCGTGTGACAATTCTACCGATGTCTTCAGGGTATTAAGATCTTCCTTAATCATCTTCATATCTGCCATTATTTCCGGTAAAGGAGAAACCTGGACTGATAGTTTCTTCAGTTCTGCCATGACGCTGTCCATGTCTGTAGGTTTTGGACTCGGGACACGTGAAGTTTTGCAGGCGGCGCATCTCCAAGTATTTTTTCTGTCGCCTAAATTTGCGAAATCCTGCTTCTGTTACTCCTGCACACGAAAAGTCAAAAAATTGTTGACATGCACTACAGGTTACACCATTAGTGACTTCAGAGGTACAACGAGAGCAATAAGGCATGATTAAATACTTTTGCGAAATCCGAACGGCCGAGAGAGAACGAGTAAACGCGTGCGATCGCGGCGTAGGCGTGCGACGAATGTATATATATCGACTATATCAACAGTAGTACATACATAAACATTAAATTAACAATTTTGACACTTTGTCTTGTTCTTATATGTCTACCTATTACAGATATACACAGCATTACATAATAATATTGAGACGCACAAACACACAAAAAAAAGATTAATTGAAATTAAACAAATAATTTAACATCACTTACTTACATATAAAAATCACATCAAAATAAAATAAAATAAAGTAAAAAGATTACAAAATACTACTCAGAGAGGGAAAGTGACTGAGAAATTTTTAATTTTAAAGAATTATGCGAAGAATAAAAAACATCAAATTCAAACTTAGCGTTTAGTTCATTGTGGGTGGTACAGATTCTTGAAATAGGACTATGCAAAGCGAGATTTGTCCGACATCGGGGCACATAAAATATTTTTGTAATCACACTTCGGGAAAGTTTATAAGGCACATTTAAATTTATTTGTTCCAAGAGCTGAGTACTTTTAATTCTATTATTTAATAAGCTATGTAAAAACATTATATCAGTTACTAAACGACGGTTGCGGAGAGAACTCATTTGAAAATGTTTAAGTCTTTGTTTGTAAGGTTGTCTATAAGATATTCCTGATGAAAAATAGCATAGATGTCTTGTAAATGCTCGTTGGATACTTTCAAGTCTCTGAGAGCCTGCACAATACACTGGATTCCACACTACACTTGCGTATTCCAAATGACTGCGAACAAAGCTGTTAAAAAGTAATATTTTTGTTGAAAGACGCTTCATTTCTTTTGAGTTGCATTTAATGAAACCTAACATTTGTGCTGCTTTTTTCGTTACGTTATTAATGTGGTTATTGAAATTAAGTGCACTGCTCAAGGATACTCCAAGATCTACAACTTCTTTTACTCGCTTGAGAATCATGTTATTAATTATATAAGTGACGTTGAGAGCATTCTTGCGTTTGTTAGTAAAACTAATAACGTGACACTTTTGTTCATTAAGTATCATCCCATTATTTGAGCACCACTCTATAATGTTATTCAAGTCATTATGAAGTAGTTCTGTATCAGCAACATTAACTACGGTTCGATACAGCTTTAAGTCATCAGCAAACAATGAAACATTGCTATTCTTTACTACGGATGTAATGTCATTGATAAAAATAAGGAACAATAACGGTCCTAGATTCGATCCTTGTGGAACACCAGAATTGGCATAAAATATGTTAGATTCAGAACCGTTTACTGACACAAACTGAGGTCTTTTTGCCAGATATGACTGAAACCACAATAATAGCGATCCATCGATACCGTATGATTTCAGTTTAGCAATTAAACGCAAATGATTGACCTTGTCAAAGGCACTGGAAAAGTCAGTGTAAACTGCATCCACTTGTAAGCCTTTATCTATTTCGCGCGACAGGTGCAGGGGGAGTTTACTAATTTATTAGCCAATGCTGTCGATGGCAGCCGGAGCCAAAGTGGGACAAATCTATACGTATGAATGAGAAAGCTTTAAAGTACTTTGCTTTGACGTAAGTCTATATGTCAATCTTCTCAAAAGTGACAATTAAAGACAAACAATCATCCATCGCCAACGACTGACTGACGCCATTTGTAAAAACGGTTCATTTCGTTAACTGCGTAATTTCAGCAACCCATTTTTTATTTGAAAACCTGTAAAATTTTTGATTTGAAAATCTGTAAGCTGTGTGTTTTTACGGAAGTGCTATTTGTTCAGTGTGAAATTGACACTTTATATTGTGATAGTGACGCTAAATACTTTGTAATTGTTTGTTTATTTGCGAAATTGACGCTTTTGTGCAGTAGTTTTAAGATAATGGTTGGAAAATAAATTTATAAACACCTATGAATTTTTATTAAATATACACAATTTTAATGTCAAAAAAAAATTATACATTAAGTTCCTATCTTAGAGTAATAGACTGCATAGATTACTACTGTGTAAAGTGGATCTATTAATACACTGAAAAGTTGCGGATGGCATTAACTGAAGCGCTAGTGAGCTGTATGTATGCATTTACGAAGTATGAAGTAATCGTTCTTCTCTCGTAAGAGAGTATATTGTTCCATGGACAGGTGTGAGACAAAGGAGATTAAATTACTTTCTACCGAGCGACCAGATCTAAATCCATGTTGAAAATCAGAAATTTTATCTTCAACTGCATTATAGACAAAAGGATATATAAGAGATTCGAATATTTTTGCAAAACACGAAAGAATAGATATTGGTCGATAGTTTTTTATATCAGAAGGATCATTTTTCTTGTGTACAGGTACAATTCTAACTTTTTTCCATTCATCAGGAAATATTCCTACTTTAAGTGACTCATTAAAAATCAACATTAAAAGCAACACCTACGATGAACCACATCGCTTGATGAAGAGTGGTGGGATATTGTCAGGACCTGCCCCTTTATGTATATTTAGTTGTTTAATTTTTTTTAGGATATGGTGTTCAGTTAATTTTAAATTGTTAAGTTGTGTACCATTAGATACATCAGTTAAATTTGTGTTTAATGTGTGATTTGAGTAGATCGAAGAAAAATGTGTTGCAAACAGGTCAGCCATGGCATCACTAGTTGAAGCTAATTTATTGCCAAGAGTCATTTCTGCTGGAAATTTGGAGTAGCCTTTACGCTTTTCTTTTATTAGCCGCCAAAATGCCTTAGGAGACTTTATATCTTCAAACATTATATTAATAAATCTTAATTAATATTAAATAATCTTCCAAAGACTATGCCAAATTGTAGTTAGATTAATAAGGCATTGTGCAATAAATAAATAAGCATAATAAACGCAATGATTATACTGTATTTTTGGTATTTCCCTTAGATACCCCATCATGCCCCCCCTTCCCCTACTAGAGAACTGTTTGGTTCGGTTATTAGTAAAATTAATAGAAATTTATTTCAGTTCTTTCATGTCCGTTTTGAAGTGTGTACGTCAGTTGCTATCGCTATTTTATTCAAAGTTTTCTTACAATTTCTCGACTTGAAAGTATTGGAGGTAATGCACGACGACATGTGTATTCAAACAACAAATGTTACGATATGATTCTGTATGTTGGAACCGCTAGTAACCACAGCATCAACGAAGCTCGAAGGCTTTACAGGCAGCGGTTTGTGGAGTGCAGGCCGGCAGCTGAACAGCGCCCCTTACCCGGCTATGGCGTGTTTCGAAGCATGAGTCTGCGGCTTAGCGCGCCGGTTCTTTTCACGCGAAACCCAGCGCGGCCACCTTCGCGTTCCGAGAACTTAGAAGAGCAAGTTTTGGATCATTTCGAGGAGGATTCAAGGAGCAGCACTCGACGAGTCGGCGCTCTTTTGGATGTCAATCACATAGTGATATGGCGCACGCTTACTGATGATGGCCAACATCCTTATCATTCCCGATGGACGCAAGAGCTGATACCAGCGGATTTGTTACCTCCTCGGTTAGGCTTTTGTCGGTAGCACAAACATTATGTGGATGTGTGTATTGAAAAAGAAGGCAGAAATTGTGAGCCGTTTTTGTAATTCTGGCCAAGTGTAAGGGAAACCCTAGATACAGTTGTGAGTGTTTTTACGCAAAGTGAACTGAATGTCGATTGAAATAAGTGCGATACTTGCCATACGAGTTTGTCAGATATTACAAATTTAAGTTGTAATAATTATAACAAACACTCTTTATTGTCATTAAACGTAGAAATAATTATGTACACAATATTTAAGCGATTTAAAAAGCTTTTAGCGATTTCTTTCAGGCAACCCGATTTCTTCCGGGCAACCCGTTTATTATTAATAAATAGAAACTTGAAAGTTGTACTAACATGTTTTATTTGTTTTCATTAGCTAGGTAGTGTGATGAAAATTGTGTCATTCAATATGCCAAACGATAGGTAAGTAACAATCAGCTGCGCTGATATCCGCGCTACTCGCAGTGGGCGGTTGCGGCGGCGTATCGCTCGCTATTCAGCCGGTGCGGGAAAGGTCATAAGGTCACTGATTGCGGCGCAAGTCTATTTTTAGCTTGTTAGGTTGACTAGGGTTGTCAAAATATTTTATTGTAAAATAATTTAAAAAAAATGTATGAAAGTCTATACCAGCACTGATCATGCTAATTCTTTTACTGTACATTCTACGTATGGTATAGAAGCTAACCCTAAAGTTTTATCTCTCCATTTTGATACACGTTGTATAGCGGACACTCCGTACAACGCGCTGCGATAGTTCTTTTTTGTAGCGGGGAAAAAACTGCCTGTGTCTGTTTTTCCTGATCACTAATAGTCCTGGTATTTGCAAGCGTCAAGTAAATTTTTTTCGTGTAACAAATGAGTCTTCCTTATCACTTTCCATCAGGTGACATAGACGGTGACAGGTGAGAAGACCCATCGTCTTTGTACAATTTATGCCAGGAATTGCTATATGTCCCAGTGTCAGCAACGCACCGGAATTCCCCTTAAGTTGCAGATATCCAAGGTTATCTCTCAACATTAGGCAATCCACATGCTTGATTTACTCTCTACATTTAAAAATATTAGCTAGGAATCAAGTTTATGGTTCCTCGTCATTACTATTTTCCGTTAGCTCAGTGTACTATCAATTGAGGATAATCATAGACAGTAAATAGTTTTGGGATATGTTTCACTTGGAATAAAAAGAAAGCCATTTACAGAAATCGATGTTTTATTACAGAAATAGTTGTTACAATCGGCGTTCACATAGCCTGTACTGTTGTGACCTCTCCTTGCCACGTCGGCGGACCCTGTTATAAACTAATCCTAGAAGTGCCCTTAGGTGACTATGAAATCATGTGCTGCATTATGCACCTTCCATCCATGTGTATAAGAATAAAATTTACAATAAATATTTAACATGATTTTCGATGTGCGCAATAATGCTTACTGACCTATTTATAGCCAATTTTTATATATTTTGCTGATCAATTAATCTTTACGGAATAAGGCACCTAAGGAACACGTATTACGTCTGGCAAAAAAGTTCTAGAGACCTCAACCTAACGCCACGGACATAAACACAATATAATATAAATCCAATGATTTGCAACAAAATTGACTTATGAACTTAAACAGTATATATATTAAATATTTAGCTACAAAACATTATATACAGAACGAACTATCACACACCGACTGATTTTAGACATGCTAGATTATTTTTGTCCTCACATTTGCAGTTATCTTTACATTATAAGCAAGCAACTAGCAGTGTCCTAGGTACAAAAAACGACTAAATACTTGGAAGATTTAAAGGGAAGGCCTAATTATGTTGATACCAACATTCTCTCATTAGGTGGACAATAAATGCTATCAATTTTAACAATATTACAAGCATACATAAATTTTGGTAAACACATTATACTGTATAAACTTCGTCGGGATTTAAATTTTATCTAATCTTAACAGTTTAATACGCATTGCTACATGCAATGTATAATTTATAAATATATATTTATAGCAATGTATTATAAGTAAAAAGATATATATTTATATGCATGTTTAAAACTTAACTGATTGATAAACCTTTAGTTTAATATAATTATTCAGAACAGAATCGTTTGAAAGTAGCCCTCGGTTTAAAATACGATGGTTAAGGTACTTTACTTATTGTCACCGTAAAAACACAAAATGTAAAGTTCCATACTGTGGAAAGTATATCAAACGACCGGTCCTAGATGATCTCAGTTTACTTATAATACGATCGACTGTACATAAATGAGACACAAACAAAACGAATACGAATGGTCCCACGCCATTGTCATGAAATAAAAAACAGTGTACTTGATGTGTGCTCATGTGTTTGTGCGGAGTAGAGCGAGTGTCGACGGATCACTCGGTCTTTTTTGATTTCTCTTCGGCTGGGAGCTCGGCAGGCTGGTCCTCGTAGCTGGAAAATATTGTTGATTTTAAATTCACTACAAAATAATAATCACAAAAAACAGACTTGTATTGCTTTTAACGCATTTCTAAAATTAAGTTTTTATTGTTTTAGATTTCAGCAATAAGAAAGAGTCTTTGAAGGACCTTAAAAGCTATACAGGGTGACTGGTAGGTCACTTTCTAAATTCGAGGACGTGATAGTTTGAGATGATACATAAAGAGAAAGAATAAAATAAAAAAATAATGTTCATTATTTATTGAGTAAACTTAACCGAAGTCTAAAGAATTCATAAAGCAATGCATGGTTACACTGGCACGGACTAGGGAATGCAATCTCGCGAGATTGAGGATCGGACGAGATCTCGCGAGATTATGAAAATCAATCTCGCGAGATCTCGGCAATTTCGAGATCTCGCGAGATTTAAGAGTACGTATCAATTTTTGCAAATAATTTCACTAATAAAATAGATATAGAACTCCCGAGACATTGAAAGAAAAAGAACCATAGATATTTTGAAATCAACATTTATTTTTACGAAGTCAAAAAGATTAACTAACAAAAATAATAGAATTTGAGTTGAGATCAATCAAATCAAAGGCTCATTTCGCCAAACTAAAAAGAGAAATAGAATATAAAGTGAAAACCAAATAAAAACAATCAAATTAGGAACATTAGCAACAACTCGCTATACTTACAATTATTTACAAACTGTTTTGGAAGTAGCTTCTTAGAAAGCACAACGTATTAAAGGTATCGTCACCTAACCTACACCTTATTTTGCAGGCTAGATAGCCAGCCGCTGAGAATGCCCTTTCAGATTCCACACTTATTGGTACTATAGTTGTGAGGCAGTTATCAGCGAACTGCAAAAGTTCTCCTTTAGACCCCCCGGACTCGTATAGATTCATTTCCTTCTTCAACAATTGGTCCAGCGATTCAATCTCGCTAATCTCGCGAGATCTCGCCCATTTTTAGGCCGAGATTAATCTCGCAGAAAAGGGCCGATATCTCGCGAGATCGAGATCTCGCGAGATCGAGATCTCGCGAAAACGAGATTGCATTCCCTAGCACGGACGTACGTACGGCGACGCTATGAACACAGAATAGGTGGGTCGGCTTCACGAACGGTCGTCGATCTAGTAAAACTGTTTATTTATTTATAGGGAATTCTGCTGAAAAATTAAGTACCTACTTTTATTAAATAATTATGATTAGAATCGAGTACAGATTGCTCTCCTTCAATATTTAAAATTTGTCACCAGTCACCCTGTATAGTGCAAGAAAAACTTTCAAAATACAGCATCTTGAGCATCATTTTTTTATCAGTTTAGTAACAGGATTTTTAACAGATTTGGGATCATGTTATAATTCCAATTACTAGTTTAAATTTAATAGATATACTCGGATTTGTTAAACAAGTTTGAATGCGATATTAAGTTAAATAAAACCTCTGAAACTAACCAATTTAAGGTAGCAAAATCGCCTCCAGAATTGAGACAAGTTTTAAGTTGATATACTGTTTTGAACTCTACTTCAGATTGACAATTCTCAACCGAGAACTGACAGCGAATATATTCTCGATTTCATGATCAACGCATAAAGGTCAAAATTGCGTTATGTGAGCGAGGGCTCGGCTCCATTTGGCATAGGTTTTATAAGGAACACATCCGCACTTTCGTAACGTAATTTCGACTGTAAGAAAGCTTAGGTCAAGCTAGCGCCGTCACTCCCTCACCTGAACAGCTGCGGCAGGTCTCCCCGCAGCAGCGCGAGGCACAGCGGCGTGCCCAGGCAGGCGGGCACGAGGTACAGCAGCGCCGGCTGCGCGTGCTTGAACGTGTGCATCACGAGGATCGTGGCTAGCAGGCCTAGGATGTACGCGGAGAAGGTGGCCCTGAGGAGAGGACATTGTCTTCAGTTTTCGCGATTCATAATCTAAAATAACACTTTATTCTCAAACATGCTTGAAAATTGGTCGAGCAGCGGCCGGTAATAGTAGTATGAAAATCGATATCTGCCGTGTTTTGCGGCCAAATAAATTACTACGTAAAATCATATTTGTCATGTAATTTAAAAATTGAACGATCTGCTACTCCGCAACATGGCGACGTAAGAGGTAACTTATCAAAGGTTTAATTTAAATTTCGAATTGGCTTGCACATATAAAAAAAAATTTAAAAAAAAATACTTCGGCGCGTAAAATCCACATTAAATTTCAAGAATTATACATTGAATAATTGTATTTTCAAATAAAAGTTCTGAATTGTACTACTTAGTTTAATTTCCGCGCATTATTTGAGAAAAGCACTATACAAGCGTTGGCCGCAACTAGGCATTGATGGACTTGCTATGTGTGCCTCGGCTTCGCCACGGCCCACATTCACACGTTCGTCCATCAATGCCTCTCTCTCCGGCCGCTGCAGTAATGTACTATTAACCGAATTTATCGCGTATCTCGTGACCACGGAGTCTAGTCATGTTAGGTTTTATCTGCGGAAAAAATATTAATGAGCAGCCAATTTTTTGTATACACATTTGTTCTTGATACACGAAGACTCCCGCACAAACTACGGTCACCTTTTACCATCTTTTTAAAATCTAGAATACACTCCATTCAGATCGAATATTACAAGTATTTTATTTATCAAGACCACCAGGATCCTAAACTGGAGCTTGACCCAGACAACCTTAAAAACACAGTTAAACAGGTCAAAAGGTCACGAATATCAGTTTTTCGCAAATATTTCGCGAGCAATAGGCTCAAAGGCCAATTGAATAAAAGTCAATACAAAAACTGTTTATGTATTGACTTTGCAAATTTTTAAATAAAAATCATCAATAGAAACAAATCTTCTGCGGTGGTGATTTGTGACGACTAATTTTATACAGAAACAGTTCCTTCTTGTCATATTCGATCTCATTTTCTCCCCTAATAGAAGGTAAGTGTAGTTTAGGTCTATTGCAGGATTAGTCAAGGTTTTAAGTTTTTAGTGAATAGTTTTCTCGTGAATGGGCGTGTCTTCATAGTCTTTGCCCGCACTTTCCATCAGGTGGCATGACAGACAAACCTCCTATCCGCACTATATTACTATAAAAGGTTAAAAAAGACCGCCTTATGGAAAAGATACAGGTAATGGAAATATCTACATGTTATTTCGCACATTAATCACAACATAAAAATAAGTTTGATTTGCCATTACTGGTGTATTTTTAGAATATTTATAATGTTTTAAAGTTTGTACCATAAATTAGCTAGGCAGTCCTGATAACTTTTGTTATTAGTCTTTTCTGTGTTGACTAAACTCAAGTGTGAATATGTTTATCGTGGAACAAAAACAGAATTATAATTCTAAAAAAGTGGGAACAAGAATTATGATCTGCATTGCACAAATTAGTAAATATGCTGGATTAAAAAATATTATGATAAATTAAAAATCTTCCCCTCCCATCTTCTTGCATCTGGATATCTTATAGTAAAACTTTTTATATAACACTTATCCTTAATTCTATCGAAGAGTTAATCTTAAATATTTTGCAATTTTATTATAAAAGCGTACACATTGACCCATGAACGAGTTGGTGATCTTTTGGAGTCTACTATTATATTTATTTATTAGTGTGTAGGTTTGAATATTTCGTATTTGTTATTTTCGCATCGGTAACACTTAATATTAAATAGTGGCAATACTTTATCGTTCGCGCTCACTTGTTCTTTGAATTTAAGTTGATCCGTCGCATTTTCGTTCTCGCTTTATTAATTATTACGTTGTCGCTATTTTGTATCTAATCTGTTATTTAATTTATTTATTTTGTTGTGATTGTGTCTGTGACGTGTAAGAGGAAACCTGTGTTTGGACTTCATCGATCATCACCGCTCATTATCCACTACCAGGTATTCGCGGAGCGACTGAGGTAAGTCTAGATAAACTGATTTCAATCCAAGGATACCGTGGTTCCTGGACTTGTGAGGTTTCGACTGTACACGGTGAGTTCATTCGGAGTTATTTCTTTGCACTATCATTCACATCCATTTCATTTCATACTCCATTAATTTATCGCATACAGTCCACTTCCAAAACCGTTCAATTAGAAAACCTTATTTTTTAATTAATTGTATCAACCTAATGTTGACACACTAGTGTTCCTATTGTAAATCTTCTCTTTACCTCTCTATTATTTTATTTGAAATTGACTTTTAAAGTAAAATTAATTAGTACTGACAGTAGGTAGGTAGTTAATATTTGCACGCCTGCATCGGGCAGATTGTGAATTGGAAACTATTTATTGCGTAACATCATATTGTACACACATTCTGGCAAATAAATGATTATTTATTTAAACAAGTATTACAAATTTGCACTTTCCTAATTCGCCGGTTAGAATGGTTAAGTATTACGAATTGTCGGAGAGTTCACACCAAACACACAATAAATCCAAAAAAAAAACAAAATATATATAGAATATTACTTCATACTCTAATTTGTAAACCGCTAGCACATACTACCATCCCACATACCTGAAGTAGAACTCGGAATTCCGCTTGAGGCTCTTGTCAAACCGCAGCAGCAGCGCGATGAAGATGCCGGGCACCACAATGTCTCCCAGTCCCAGCATTGCGAAGTTGCTGGCGCTCAGACCGTTTACCAGCAGGTCTTGAGGGAACACCACTGAGAACAAATACGTTTTTGTTACACTATGGTCGAGGTTTCAGGAGGGATACGTGTTAGTCATTTATTGCAAAAGCATGACCTCCCATGAACAAAAATTACACATTTACCTCCATAACATTTCTACGTGGCCTAAAGATGCATCAGAGACCAAAATAAAGTAAAAACATCCAGTCAAAACAGATTGGAGGTCAATCAACAAAAAAAACTTTAAAAAATAAATAGAGGTCATGATGAGTATTTTGCTCACATTATATTCCCCGAACACGCTCACTAAATTTGTCGGTCTCTCTTCCAATCACCCTGTGTAAGTACTTTCCAACATGCATCTAATACTTATTAATAGGTTAAAAATAGGTATGAATTTAGTAGATTGATATCAGATGCTGATGTGCCTATTTTATTAATCTCATTGAGAGATTTGAATGTATATTTTTTAAAATTTTAAAAATATGTTTGACAACCATCATGAAACGCTAGGATTTGTCAAACTGGTTCAAATAAATCGATAAGCACAAAGAATATATTAAATTACTGAATCTGCTGCAATTTTAATTAAATAAAATAGTGTTAATAATATAAAAGTTGAATATTTTAACATATTATGCAACATTGAATTGGACTTGATCTACCAGCATCACTTTCCTCAGATTTTATCTCACTTCACAATTTATCAAGATCAAAAAAAGCTGCAGTTAAAACTCGCCGCGTAGTTAAGAAATAGTTTTCGACCATAGTGCTTAGACGATGACGTCACGTTTTGCTTTAAGAGCTAGTTTCCATTTATTTATTAATATATCACCCTCGCTTTACTTAATTATGTTATTACCTAAGAAATTAGAATCAATTCAAGTCTTGACAATTTGGCAACCAGCCGTCGATCGATATGAAGCTACAAGCCAGTATCAAAGCCTTTTATTCAATTTCAAGAGTTTGGCCATAGCATCATTTTAACGTGTGGTGGCGCCACTTTATTGGCAATAAAGTATTATTGGCAATAACAACTTAATATGAGTGAATTGATTGAGTGATAGACTTCGCCATTTGATCATAAAACGATGCCGGCTTGTGAAAGTCCTATGCATATCTGTTGTGAAATGGACCTATCTGCTGTATTTATATAATTTCCTGCAAACTCAGAAATAGCGTCAAGTGAACTTAAGTTTATCATAGTATTGTCTTAAGTTTTCACGATTCATAATTTAAATTAAACTACTTTTTAACCGGATTAATCCACCGACAGTCGCTCCTGACCACGGGGTCTGCAAAGACACCGAAACGTCAAGTTAAAATGTAAAATATAAATTATACGCGATTAATCCGGTTAAATTAGTTTTTTTTTTTTTTTTTTTATAAACTATGGATGGGACGTTTGTCTTCCATGACACCTGATGTTAAGTGAACATGAAGACTAAGGTGGTACACGTCCATCCACGAGAAACCTATTCACTCGACGCTTAAAAGTACTAGGACTATACTGGTCAGGGAAAATAGACGCAGGCAGTTCATTCCAAACCTTGGCGACCCGTATCAAAAAGGAACTGTCAAAGCGCTTAGTTCGACTTTTCGGAATATCAACCACATACGGATGGAAGTTCTGTCTGCGTCTAGTAGTCCGATGGTAAAAGGGTGAGGGTTCAATTTGCTCAAACAGAGCACTCGCGCACTCACCAAAATGTATCCTGTAGTACACGGTTAAACAAGCAACCTTACGACGATGCTCTAGGGTCTGTAGTTTTTTGGTCGTAAGGTCGACGTTGTTAATTAATTTACGGGCTCTTCGGTCAACGGAGTCCAGCGCTTCTAGTTGATATTTGGCTGAACCATCCCAAAGATGACTGCAGTACTCCATGCATGATCGCACTTGAGCTGTATATAAGTTAAGAAGCTGTGCAGGGCTGAAGTACCGCCGTACCTTCGAGATGATTCCCAACTTTTTCGAAGCTACTTGAGCCATGGACACAATTTGTTGACCGAAGTTTAAACTGGATGTTATAGTTACGCCTAAAAGCCCTAGATGGTCAGTGATGGGGACAGATACATTTTGGAAAGTAGGCGTTAATGTGAAGGTGCTCTTTTTTGCGGAGAATAGACACGCCTGAGTTTTGGACGCGTTGAATTTGACCAAATTCGACTCACCCCAATCGGATACTTTCCGTAAGGTCAAATCAACGCGCTCAATCATTGACTTTCTTAAACTCTGGATTTCACGGGGGCTCGCTCGCGCATTGGATACGTATCTCTCTACAACAGTGCTGTCATCAGCATAACTAATAATGCCCGGTGTTAAAAGGTCATTAATGTGCAGCAAGAATAATGTTGCAGAGAGAACAGATCCCTGAGGTACCCCGGCATTAATTGCCATTTGGTCGGAGGAGAAGCCATCTAAGACTACTCGAATTGACCGTTCCCTCAGAAAATCAGATATCCAGTCGCAGAGCCCAATCGGTATGCCGTAAGCTGGAAGCTTACTTAAGAGACCATCATGCCAGACCCTGTCAAAGGCCTTGGAAATGTCTAAGGATACAGCTATTGCTTCACCATGACCCTCCAAGGCCTCGCTCCATAAGTGAGTGGCATACACGAGAAGATCGCCGGTCGAGCGCCCGTTGCGGAAACCATATTGGCTATCGCTTAGGAGCTCGTTGGTCTCGAGGTATGCCAGGAGTCGATTGTTCAATACACGTTCCATGACTTTGCAAAGTATGGAGGTGATTGAAATTGGTCGATAGTTGACAGGATCGGCACGGCTTCCCTTCTTTGGTACTGGCTGTGCGTTAGCAAGCTTCCAGGACTTGGGAACCTTACCGGATTCCAACGAAAGTCGATAAAGACGTGTCAAAACAGGCGACAACTCAGCTGCGCAGCGTTTTAAGACCACTGCAGGAATACCGTCTGGACCACTAGCTTTGTTCTCGTCTAGGTGCAGCAAGCATTTAAGAACCTCCTTTTGGCGAATGTGAACGGTACCCATTGTAGGTCCGAACTGAGGTTATTGGGGTGGGATTTTTCCTTGGTAATCTAGACGAGAATTTTCTGCGAAGATACTAGCAAATAAATCTGCTTTCTCCTTAGCAGTGTGGGCCAGAGAACCATCGGGTTTCCTCAGTGGTGGCAGCGACGGGCGACAAAAGTTCGTTTCGACCGACTTGGCAAGGGACCAGAAAGCTTTACTTCCCGAAGGGTATGCTGCTATTCTGTCTCCGATACGGCCTATGTGGGCAAAACGAGCTCTTTTGATTGCCTTTTTGCAGGACTTGGCGGCAGCATTGTATCTTTTCTTAAGTTCATGCGAATCCAGGGCTTTGCTTCTGCGGGCATTTGCCCAGGCTTTGTATGCTTCCCGCTTTCGCTTTTCAGCGGCAAGGCAAGCAGTATTAAACCATGGGCGAGCTTTGGTTTCAAGGGATAGATCAGCGTGGGGAATGAAGTACTCCATTGCTTGAATTATCACACTTGAGACAGCATCAGCGCAGCACGATGGATCGGTTGATGTAAAACAAGTTTGCCGCCATGGATAAGATGCGAAGAAATGTCGCATTTCATCCCAATCTGCTGACTTGTAACGCCATACTCGCCTGGAGCCTTTTGGGCGGGTGTCAGGTGGCGAGTACAGCGATACAGATTTCACCATACAGTGATCGGATGTCCCTAAAGGTGCAGTGACGGACACCGAGTATCTGTCAGGATCGGTTGTCAGCAGAAGGTCCAAGCAATACGCAGTGTGGCCAACAACGTCGGGGATGCGCGTAGGCTCGTTAACAAGCTGTGAGAGACCATAAGTCAGCGAAAACTTAAAGGCCTCTCTGCCAGCATGGTCAGTGTCCTGATACGGGTATAACCACTGCCCGTGGTGAGCATTAAAATCCCCCAGAAACACCAACTGCGCCGTGGGAAAACGTTGCTGAATCTTATCTGCTGTATTGCCAAGGTATTCCATAAGCCTCGTTGTCTCCTGATCTCCGCTATGTGAACGATAGATACAGGCGTAAACCACTTGGTCTAGGCCAGTATCTATGTGAACCCACATGACTGAAAGGTCCTGCACTTCCAAGTAACGGAGACGCTGACAACAGATCGCGTCACTGGCATACATGCACACCCCGGCGTGCGGGCGGAAAAGAGACTCCAGGATATAGCCTGGGTAACCAAGGTATGCCGAGTCTGACGGATCGCAGATCTGCGTCTCCGTTAGAAAGAGTAGGTGTGGTCTCTCCGTCTCAAGATGGTGGTGGACATCATTCAGATTGGAGTGCACTCCTCGGATGTTACAGAAGTGCACTTTAAGGGAGAGGAAGTGCAACCGCTGTTGAACCGTACTCTTTTTAGGACCTTTCATTGTGAATTGGTAGTGGAGTGAATAGGGAGGAGAATAGAAGTTGAGTGAAGCGCTGCAAATGGAACCAAGCAACTCGTAGGAAACAACGCAGCATTGGGGAACTCGCCTGGAGACTGCGGGGACGCCCGAACCCCCCCGAGGTCGCCATCGGGTCCTCTCTAACCGGTCGCCAACCGGCACGATGGAGCCTCCCGGGATTTTTCGCGAGGTGGCGGGGCAGCCTTTCGCATGTGGCTGGCATGCTACTTGGGCCCCCTACTACCTGCGGTCGGCCAGCGGTGCACCGTGCTTCGGATCCCGCTACCCTCCAAAACGAGTTACCCGGTGAGTCATTATCCTACGAGTTGAAAACTGTTCTCCGATGCAGCACGATTACTCAGACCTATCCTCCTCAATGGCTACACTAGACATCATGCCGGAACGCGACTAAGTCACTTGGCGGCATGGTTTTGTCTAGTGGGTGGTGACAAGCCACGGCCAAAGCCTACCACCAGATTTTACTGCTCGTTTAGCACCACCCAGGGACCACGTACAAGGCATCGAGGGCTAAACCTTGCGGACGCGAGCAGTTTTCAGTCCCCAAAATTTATCATTTATGTAACTGAATTGTTGTGATGCTTGATAGACTTCATGATTCATGATATTTATAAATTTCGACGAAATATGATTCACATATTTCGTCGAATAACTTTATAAGTATCAAAAATGCTAACAAGTGTTAGTTTTTGATTATTTTAGTTAGTTAGTCGTTAGTTCGTTCGTTTTTCTTTTTTTATAAGAACTTTTTATTGTTTTATTCTACTTAATTGAACTTTGTTTAGCTGGTAGGTTAGTATTATTATTTTGCCAGATCATTATATTTTTGGTATTTATTTTTATTTAGTTTGAGAGATTATATAGGTATTTATTTTATAATATAATATTTTTGTGCATAATATTTACGTACATACATCACAGATGGACTTGGACAGCAACAATGATAATTCCTTATTATATGGATCATGTTTATCTGGTGACTAGAACAGTGACTATTTTTTATAACACATTGCCTACATTCGATTCGGAACTCCAGTCCCAGTAATTTTAATATCGTCCACATCAATGCACAAAGTATTCATGCTCATCATGTTGATATGCTTAATTCTTTTTAATGCAAGGACCTTCATGCCGTACTTGTATCGGAATCCTGGCTAAAGCCTTGTTTATCCTCCAACACGTATACCAGGATTTCAATTAATTCGCAATGACCGAACTCTGCGAACTGGTGGTGGTGTGTCGATTTATCTCAAGACAGGCATGTCCATTGTTGCCAATCAACTGAACTAACAGGATCTGCACTAGAGTATTCATTTTTAGAAATTGTTGTGTCTCATACCAAATTTCTCTTAGGGGTAATTTATAACCCATCGCTGCATGTTAATTATTTTTCTGACTTGGAAAACCTACTTGAAGATTTATCGCCACGCTATGCCCACACTGTAATCATGGGAGATTTCAATAGTTGCCTATTGAAAAACACTCACAGCTGCGCGGAACTTATTTCCACAGTCCAATCCAGTAACTTACATTTAGCTCCATTAAAGGCTACACATTTCATTCCAAATTGTGAACCATCTCTCTTAGACCTTATTATAGTCTCATCAAATAACTGCATTGCCAAATATGGCCAACGTAGTGCTGATTAGAGATGGGCCTTCATTCGACGGACCCGTCCAATCGACTGTCGTACAGAGTTCAACGATTCTACCGTCTTTCGTACATCGATGGACTAGTCCATTTCATAGACGGCTAAGTTTAAGAGTAGAATCGACTTTAGGTTGTCAACGTAAGTACCGTCCGTCTAGCGTAGAAAACGAGACGAAGATTCTTTCGTCTCGCATACCCCGTCTACTTACACTCGTTCGTTCAAACTCGGCCAGGTTACAATCGACCATGGTGAATAAAAGCCACATAAGGCGATTCCTACCAAACGGTTATGACCTCTAATAGTATATACACAGGGTTGATTATTTTTCTGTCAAATTTGTGATTTGTGCTTTTTAAGTACGAAATAATTTCAAAATTATTCAAACGCACACGGTTCATATAGGCGTATGAGACGATGTAAAAAATATATTTTGAACTCTAATCTAATGAATCAACGTAAATGTTCATATTGTGATGTGTCGGTTTTTCGCATACGCTACTTTGGAAACTAAATCATATTTTGTGAAGCTTAAATCAAAAGGCATTTTTTTTTGACAAAACGCCGATGAATATGCAATAAATAATAACTACAAAAACGCAACTTTTCAGGAGGCGAAAAAAACGTACCACGTCCGTTTCAAAAGGTAACTCTTATATATTATTCTTTAAAATGTTCATTAAAGCCAACTACCGTATAATGACATTAAAATATTTATTAAATTATTTCTGGTTTTTAAATAAATTGCAGATAGAAGGTATTGTTTCCTCGAATGAAATATAATGTTGGAATTTGAAGATATTCGGTATTGCTAGTGCAGATAGAAGAAATTGCTTCTAAATTTACACAAAAATATTAAAATACCAGGGAGATAACATAAATGCTGCTTGTATTTTAATGTCATTTTTCTAAAATTTTATTTAAAAAATAAAGGGTATACTTACAAAAATAGTGAAGTAGAAATAAAAGATAAATATTTAAATAAAATCACTTAAATGAGCAGTTATTTGCACTGTGTAACAGTATCGCAAAGTAAATTTGCGTTATTTATCTTAATTATAAAATCAAGAGAATAAAAACACCAACGGTGCTTTTGAAAAATAAAATTAAACATTCAAAAACACAAAAGTAAAACTTAAATTACGTAGAAAAATTAACAACCTTTTTAACTCTTTAGGTAGGTAGTAAATTAGATCAAAAAAGTAAATCAACTTGCAGTAGACATTTCGTTATGAAAGACCTTATTATAATTAAAATGGCACATTAATTGCTTAAAAGGTACACGCAACAAGGAAAAACAATAATCAAGTCAAAACTTAGACAAAGAAAAACTCGGATCAGTTATATGAAATATTGTTCAAGATAGGAATACTTATTCAAAAGGCAAAGAATCATAATAGGGATGACAAGCACTAGGAATAACTGCTTTTAGTTGTTGTAAATGGTTAAATTTAGTGGCTTTTATTGGTAGTCTATTGGAATGTAATCGATTATAGATTACTTCGTCATTCATATTTTTGGTCCGCTGTGGTAAAGGCATCCAGTCTTGATCGAAATTTTATTTTATTTCTATTGTAATATTTTCATATTTTATAGCCCTAATATCAACGACATGTGGATCTCCAACCTTACGACCTGGTCTAATACGCTGATCTATCCCTTGAAACCAAAGGTCGCCCATGGTTTAGTGCTGAATGCGTTTCCGCTGAAAAGTGTAAGCAATGCCTGGGCAATCGCTCGCAGAAGCAAAGCCGTGGATTCGCATGAACACAAGAAAAGGTACAATGCTGCCGCCAAGTCCTGCAAAAAGGTGATCAAAAGAGCTCGTTTTGCCCACATAGGCTGTATCGGAGACAGAATAGCCTCATACCCCTCGGGAAGTAAAGCTTTCTGGTCCCTCGCCAAGTCGGTCGAAACGAACTTTTGTCGCCCATCGCTGCCACCTCTGCGGAAACCTAACGTCTCTCTGGCCCACAACGCTAAAGAAAAGGCAGATTTATTTGCCAGTATCTTTGCGGAACATTTTCGTCTAGATAGCCAAGGAAAAATCACACCCCAATTACCTCAGCTCGGTCCTACAATGGGTACCGTTCATATTCGCCAAAAGGAGGTTCTTAAGTGCTTGCTGCACCTAGACGAGAATAAGGCTAGCGGTCCAGATGGTATTCCTGCTGTGGTTATGAAACGTTGCGCATCTGAGTTGTCTCCCGTTTTGACGCGTCTCTATAGACTTTCTTTGGAATCTGGTAAAGTCCCTAAATCCTGAAAGCTGGCTAACGTACAACCAGTACCGAAGAAGGGACGTCGTTCTGATCTGTAAACTATCGACCAATTTCAATCACTCCTTCCTTGCAAAGTCATGGAACGTGTATTGCACAATCGAATCCTGGCATACCTTGAGACCAACGAGCTCCTAAGCGATAGCCAATATGGTTTCCGCAGTGGACGCTCGACCGGCGATCTTCTCGTGTATGCCACACACTTATGGAGTGAGGCCTTGGAGGGTCATGGTGAAGCAATAGCTGTATCCTTAGACATCTCCAAGGCCTTTGACAGGGTCTGGCATGATGGTCTCTTAAGCAAGCTTCCAGCATATGGCATACCGACCGGGCTCTGCGACTGTATATCTGATTTTCTGAGGGAACGGTCGATTCGAGTAGTCTTAGACGGCTACTCCTCTGATCTAATGGCAATTAATGCCGGGGTACCTCAGCGATCTGTTCTCTCTGAACTTTATTCTTGCTGCACATTAATGACCTCCTAACACCAGGCATTATTGGATATGCTGATGACAGCCCTGTTGTTGAGAGATATATATCCAAAGCGCGAACGAGCGCCCATGAAATCCAGGTTTTGAGAGAGTCTATGATTGAGCGCGTTGATTCGACCTTGCGGAATGTGTCCGATTGGGGCGAATCTAACCTGGTCAAATTCAACGCTTCCAAAATACAAGCGTGTCTATTCTCCGCAAGAAAGAGCACCTTTGCTTTTACGCCCACTTTCCAGAATGTAGCTGTTCCCATCACTGACCAACTAGGGCTTTTGGGCGTCACTATAACGTCCAAATTAAACTTCGGTCAACAAATTGAGTCTATGGCAAAAACGGCTTCAAAAAAATTGGGTATCATCTCGAAGGTCCGGCGGTACTTCAGCCCTGAACGGCTGCTCAACTTATACACATCAAAAGTGAGGTCGTTCATGGAGTACTGTTGTCACATTTGGAATGGTTCTGCCAAATACCAGCTCGAAACGCTGGACTCTGTTGACCGAAGAGCCCGTAAACTCAAAAATAACAACAACTTTACAAATAAAAAATTGCAGACGCTGGAGCATCGTCGCAAGGTTGGTTGTTTGACAGTATTGTATCGGCTACATTTTGGTGAGTGTGCGAGTGTTCTTTTTGACCAAATTGAACCAACCCCTTTTTACCACCGGACTACCAGACGCAGACAGAACTTCCATCCCTATATAGTGGATTTACCAAGAAGTCGAACAAAACGCTTCGATAGTTCCTTTTTGGTACAGATTGCCAAGGTCAGTCAACAATCTGCCTGCGTCTGTTTTTCCTGACCACTACAGTCTTGGAACTTTTAAGTGTCGAGTGGAAGCTAAGTAGCGGCCGTGTCATCGTCGTCATTTCGTATTTTGTATACTCCTCTCTTTCTCTCTCTTAGTAATGGCGCCAAATCGACAGGTCGCAAACAGTTAGTACGCCTGTTACAACGAACACGAGTGAAGTCGTAGATAGTATATATTGCCATCATAAAAGACGTAACAACACTTAGTATATATTGCAATTACTACTTTTCTTGGAAAATTAATAAGAAATCGATCCAATACCTTAATCAACAATTGTATTACTATATTTAGCAATGAATTATTCAATAAAACGAAAATGGCCAAAATGTCAGTTATTATTTATTGACTCTTCATCGGCGAAAAACTACTTCAAGGTCACTCGCGCGCGATTGTAATTAGGTACCTACGTATTTAGTTTTTCAAAACTGAATATTATAAGTATTAGGTATTTTCTGACAGTAATTATTAACTTTTGTGTTTTAATTTTCTATTGTTTGATTATAGTACGTATATAATAAATGTAAATATTGAATAGTGTATACAACGTGTAACATAGGTAATAAAGAGATAATACTTAAGGGGATTGTATGTTTGGTGGTGTAGTTTATAAGTAACAGTAACATAAACTTGTAATCCTTACGCTTGGTTCGGAAAACAAGTTCAAAGTTTAGATCAAACAACCCTAAAAAACGCTGTTACCTTTTGATAGAATCTATTCGATAACAGATGGCGTTAAAATAAAGCGATAAGTAACCAAGAGAGATACTACAAAGTGTAATTTTATGCCTACTAAATTAGACGACAACAACGTCTCGGGAATGTTTTTTTCGGTAGTATCTAAATGCAGAATATTTTTAAAACTACCTCTTCACCAAATGTGCGTTTATCAAGCGGTTTACCAATTTAAAACTCTACTGAAATAATAGATTTGCACGTTCGAACCGACAACACGTTAATTTTAACTATCCGTGAGAATATATTTTCTTAACCTTAAACTATGATGCATCACTGACAAGGATATTTAACTTCTTGTTTATTCTCACATACTTACAACTATCATCACCACCATACAATAAAGCTTGAAATAAATTTTAAGTCATCCAGCATTCTGCATAATTTTTCAAAGTTCGCTGCCCTTTGTCTGCCGCGGATCGTTAGCTCCCTCGCGGCTCACGTGGCAGTTAACGCGGAGCGCCCGTCCGCGTCGCTTTGTACTCCCGGGCTCTCACGTTTTAGTGTTTTTTTTTATGTGACTAAACCCGCGTTTGACCTCAATCTCACCTGATGGTAAGTGAAGATGAGGTCGAAGATGAAAGCACACGGGCTTAGGAAGGAACTGGCTCTTTATACAATATTGCCGGAACACATTACCGCCGGAGCGGTAACATTTGGCGGCAGACTTTATATAAAGGGTGGTCGCTAGCCAGGCGGACCCAGAAGGGATCCTACCACCAAGCAAAAGTGTTACGTATTGGGTTGGGGAAAAAGTTTCTTCGCATTTTTTATGAAAATTCAAAACATATTTTAATACAGTTTATTGACATTTAACTAAAGTATGTATGTACCATTTTGTTCGATAACCTTTTGCCATCTTGTAGGCAGGGACATGATCCCATTGCTATAAAATTTTTGGGACCTCTCATCAAAATACCGCGACAAGTGGATTTGGCAGTCCTCTCGTGATGTTAACCTAACATTGCCTAAAGAATTCTGAAGAGACCGAAACAGGCGGAAAGCTGAAGGTGCAAGGTCAGGACTTTACGGCGGAAGCATTAACACCTCCCATCCAAACTCTCTTATTTTTGCTGGGTGGCTTTAGATGTGTGAGGTCTAGCGTTATCATGATGAAACACCACACCCCTTCTGTTGATTAATTCCGGCCGCTTTCTTTGAACTTCTTGTTTTGATCTCATAAGTTGTTCGCAGTAGAGTTCAGAATCGATAGTCCTGCCTGGTGGTAACAGCTCATAATGAATAATGCCCTTCCAATCCCACCACACACACAACATCACCTTATTGCGAGTTAACCCGGGTTTCGCCACAGTCTGTGAAGCCTGACCGGCCTTTGACCACGACCTTTTTCGCACGTTCTTGTCGTACGTGATCCACTTTTCATCACCAGTTATCAGCTTCTTCAAAAATTATTTGGTTTCGTTACGTCGTAATAAAGAATCACAAATGAGTACACGGTCCATTAGATTTCTTTCAGTGAGCTCGTGAGGTACCCAAATATCGAGCTTTTTTGTGTACCCAGCTTTCTTCAAATGCGCCAAAACTGTTTTGTGGTCAATTCCCAGTTCTTCAGCTACGTTGTAACTACTGATATGTCGATCTTGCTCCACTTTTTCAAAAATGGCATCCATTTTATCCGTAATAGGGCGACCAGAGCGAGGTGCATATTTGACATCAAAATTTCCGGGTTGAAAACGCTTAAACCAAATTCGTGCTACTCTCACAGACACTGCACTAGGTCCATAAACATCGCAAATTTTTTTCGCGGCTTGCGTTGCATTTTTACCTTTTTTGTAGTCAAATTTTAAAATGTATCGAATTTCTTCATTAGATTCACTCATCTTGACAGTACGAAAAACAAATGAAAATCACACATTTTCCTAATTTGAATTTGGAATTATGTTCTTTAAAATTTTAACTTTCAATGATACCAAAACCAGCCAGATACAAATACTATAGCCAAAGAGATTTTATTAAAAGTTCATACATACCATAATGCGAAAAGACTTTTTCCCCAACCTATTATTTTAAAAACGTTTAATACTTTTTCTTAGTCGCACTGTTTGTGGTTATGAACGGATGCTGAGGCTCGGAAGCCTTCTATTTCTAATACTTAACAACATACATGATCGAAATACATTTACGACTAAAATCAAAAATGTTATCAAATAAAGCATAAGTAATCATCAATTTAAGAGAAACGTAAAACAAAACATTAATTTAGGTACTCTCAATAAACTATGATATCAAACTTGTCATACAAAAAACTATCACATTTCTTTAGAAATCCGCTATTGCAAGAAACTAATATGAAATTATTACAAATCTATCGGTAGGTATTACGTAGAAATTCTTTCGCACGGCGTCAAATCGCAACTTATACCTAATGAAGAGAGACTCAAATAGACAATCAAAGTTACCCATAATTCTAATAAAAAACGAAGAAATATCCTCTCTCTCTTACATTCAAACTTTCTAAGAATTATAATAGGAAACATATTCGGTAAATACCTATGATTTTGTAAACCTCAAACTATGATACAATACTTACAGCTTCTTGTACTTTTTGTATTCTCACATACTTATAACTATCAATACATACGGCAACAAAGCTTTAAATTAATAAAATTAGCAACTAAGTAAAGTCGTTTTCATAAAAGATAACCCGTGCACATTGACTTACAATAAAAGAACTTCTTTTATTGTAAGTCTATGCCCGTGCATAGCTCTTATAATATAACAAACACACAAGGTGTATTATCGCTCAAATCGCGGGACTTCTTTCGGCGTCTCGTCGCGAACTTGCGCCTTTCGGAATTATACCCAAATAGTTTTGGGATATGTTTCACTTGGAATAAAAAGAAAGCCAGTTTACAGAAATCGATGTTTTATTACAGAAATAGTTGTTACAATCGGCGTTTACATAGCCTATACTGTTCTGACCTCTCCTTGCCACGTCGGCGGACCCTGTTATAAACTAATCCTAGAAGTGCCCTTAGGTGACTATGAAATCATGTGCTGCATTATGCACCTTCCATCCTTGTGTATAAGAATAAAATTTACAATAAATATTTGACATGATTTTCGATGTGCGAAATAATGCTTACTGACCTATTTATAACGAATTTTTAAATATCTTGCTGATCAATTAATCTTTACGGAATAAGGCACCTAAGGAACACGTATTACGTATTACGTCTGGTAAAAAAGTTCTAGAGACCTCAACCTAACGCCACGGACATAAACATAATATAATATAAATCCAATGATTTGCAACAAAATCGACTTATGAACTTAAACAGTATATATATTAAATATTTAGCTACAAAACATTATATACAGAACGAACTACCACACACCGACCGATTTTAGACATGCTAGATTATTTTTGTCCTCACATTTGCATCTTTACATTATAAGCAAGCAACTAGCAGTGTCCTAGGTACAAAAATCGACTAAATACTTGGTAGATTTAAAGGGAAGGGCTAATTATGTTGATACCAACATTCTCTCATTAGGAGGACAATAAATGCTATCAATCTTAACAAGCATACATAAATTTTGGTAAACACATTATACTGTATAAACTTCGTCGGGATTTAAATTTTATCTAATCTTAACAGTTTAATACGCATTGCTACATGCAATGTATAATTTATAAATATATATTTATAGCAATGTATTATAAGTAAAAAGATATATATTTTTAAGCATGTTTAAAACTTAACTGATTGATAAACCTTTAGTTTAATATAATTATTCAGGACAGAATCGTTTGAAAGTAGCCCTCGGTTTAAAATACGATGGTTAAGGTAAAGTTACCAAGAGAAAGTAAACTTACAAAGTGTAATTTTACACTTTGTAACTTTTACAAAGTGTAATTTTATGCCTACTAAATTAGACGACAACAACGTCTCGGGAATGTTTTTTTCGGTAGTATCTAAGTGCAGAATATTTTTAAAACTACCTTTTCACCAATATGTGCGTTTATCACGCGGTTTACCAATTTAAAACTCTACTGAAATAATAGATTTGCACGTTCGAACCGACAACACGTTAATTTTAACTATCCGTGAGAATATATTTTCTTAACCTTAAACTATGATGCATCACTGACAAGGATATTTAACTTCTTGTTTATTCTCACATACTTACAACTATCATCACCACCATACAATAAAGCTTGAAATAAATTTTAAGTAATCCAGCATTCTGCATAATTTTTATAGTCTATGAAATAGCAAGTTCGCTGCCCTTTGTCTGCCGCGGATCGCTCGCACGCTCGCGGCTCACGTGGCAGTTAACGCGGAGCGCCCGTCGCTTTGTACTCCCGGGCTGTCACGTTGTGTTACGTATTTTAAAAACGTTTAATACTTATTCTTAGTCGCACTGTTTGTGGTTATGAACGGATGCTGAGGCTCGGAAGCCTTCTATTTCTAATACTTAACAACATACATGATCGAAATACATTTACGACTAAAATCAAAAATGTTATCAAATTAAAGTTTGCTGCCCTTTGTCTGCCGCGGATCGCTCGCACGCTCGCGGCTCACGTGGCAGTGAACGCGGAGCGCCCCTCGCTTTGTACTCCCGGGCTCTCACGTTTAAGTGTTACGTATTTTAAAAACTTTTAATACTTATTCTTAGTCGCACTGTTTGTGGTTATGAACGGATGCTGAGGCTCGGAAGCCTTCTATTTCTAAAACTTAACAACATACATGATCGAAATACCTACATTTACGACTAAAATCAAAAATGTTATCAAATAAAGCATAAGTAATCATCAATTTAAGAGAAACGTAAAACAAAACATTAATTTAGGTACTCTCAATAAACTATGATATCAAACTTGTCATACGAAAAACTATCACATTTCTTTAGAAATACGCTATTGCAAGAAACTAATATGAAATTATTACAAATCTATCGGTAGGTATTACGTGGAAATTCTTTCGCACGGCGTCAAATCACAACTTATACCTAATGAAGAGAGACTCAAATAGACAATCAAACTTACTCATAATTCTAATAAAAAACGAAGAAATATCCTCTCTTTCTTACATTCAAACTTTCTAAGAATTATAATAGGAAACATATTCGGTAAATACCTATGATTTTGTAAACCTCAAACTATTAATACGCATTTAGTCAGTAATAGTGTATGTGAAACATAATCGAAAGCATTACTCATATCAAAGAATACGGTTACAGTTTTAATCTTAAGATTGACATGCTTTATTATTTCATTTATAAGGTTAAATGCTGCTAACCCTGTAGACCTACCTCTTTGAAAACCGTATTGGTTGGGATTTAGGACATTAAACTTATTAATAAAGTTCATTATTCTAGTATGCATGCATTTTTCAAAAACTTTTGCAAATACAGAAATCAGTGACGACCACTTTGGCGATGGGGTAAACCTGTCTGCCTCAGACGCCAGTGGTTGCGGGTTCGATTCCCGCACGGAACAAGAAAAAAAAAATGTTCCGTGTCTGGGTGTTTATCTATTTATGTATTTATATTCTAGGTTCCCCCCTAGTTTCGCTACATGGTATTCCATAACACAAGCTATGCTTACTTTGGGGCCATGTAGTTGGTGTGATTGTCTGGGGATTTTATTTTATTTATTTTATTTAGTGCAATTGGCCAAATTATTAATAGGTTGCTCCCTATCACCTTTCTTATAAATCGGTACTATAACGGTTGATTTCAATCGGTCCGGGTATGTTCCTTGTTTTATAGATAAATTCACTATATGCGACAATACAGGAGCAATAGCTTTTCTGCATATTTTTAATATTTTAGTTGACACTTTATCAAAACCTACTGATTCAGTGTCTTTTAATGATTTGATTACGTCTTCAATTTCATGTGCATTTGTCGGGAATAAGAACATAGCTGCGTTATTAGTTTTAATTTTTTCTTTATAATGAATTTTCGGTTGTACCTCGTTTTTATCAATGTAAAAATCATTTAATGCATTACATATATCACGAGTATTTGTGCAAATCTTATTGTTTTTATTTATTATTTTATTTATAGTATTTTGAGATTTAGACATAGTTAGGTTACTCTTAGTAAATAATGTTCCAAGAGGTTTTTGTAATGTTTTTAGTTTTATTTATTAGATTTATATTATAATTTTTGTTAGCAGTTATAATGCATTTTTTAAATATTTTATTATAGGTATTATATTTTATTTTATCGTCAAGAGTTTTTGATTTGTAATACTTAAATCTAAGCCTGCGTTTCGTTGCACAAGATATTTTTATTCCCTTAGATAACCATTTCATTTCTTTCGGTCTATGTGACTTTTTCACGAAATGTTCAGGAAAACATTGATCATAGAGAAACGTGAAAATATCATGAAACTCGTTAAAAGCTAAATTAATATCAGTCATAGAGTAAACATCATGCCAACACATTTCGTTTAAATATTTCATAAATTTGGAAACATTCTCAGAGCTCATGTCCCGTACCTCCCCGGTTTTCTTTTTTCCTGTAGTACCAATCAGCCATTTTAAATCCCTTAAATTTAATATTAGCGTCATTTCCAGCTTTGATAAAAGTCTCGGAGAAACATAAAAAGTCAATGTACTCCGATTTTGTAATTTTTTCTAACTCTATTTCTATAATTTGCCTCAATCTTACCTAATGGTAAGAAGAATGGATGACAAAAAAAATCTTATACTTGCCTACTTAATATCGTCAAAATCGATTAATGCCCGCTTTCAAAAATTAAACGGACTGTCACGAGTTTAATTCCATGCTGGACTGCGAGCAAAAGAAAAACATAGAATGTACCAACTGCTTCTCTTCCCGGGCATACTTTAAAAGTCAGTTAAGGAAAAGGCGGTTTTGTAGCCGATAGGCTAACCCTCTGTCACTGCAATAGTCTCGTCTCAATAATACCTACGTATAATAATACCTACCTCCAAATTTGTCGAACGAGACATCAGATGGTTTTAAAGGCTCTGGTGTTCTGTCTACCCTATAGCATAATGGGTACAGGCGTGAAGTTTCGTATGTATGTAGGTAGGCTCAACAAACAGTTTTATGATATTGAAACGAGGCATTAGTAGTTCTGAAAGCGTTACAGATATTCAGGCCGACAGAGTTACTTCAAAAACTTTTATAAAATTGCTTTGCACCGCGGATTCACCTGGATTTTGTGCAAAAGACTTAAAAAATCTAAAGTACAGTAAAATTAACATGGGAATAGGGAATAGGAATTCTAAAGAAACGCTCCTGGTAAAAGTACTGGGCGCTTATAAAATGTCTGTAAGCGATGATGTACATATTTATGATTAGATATTATTATACCTGAATACTTTATTACTAAATACCATAATAAAGGCCTATAAAATGTTGGTATGCAATAATAAACTATGTAGGTATTTATAAAAACCCCCAGTATGCCTTTCGTGGGTATTCCTGTTTTATTTTTACTGCAGTATTTTTTGTAGGTCTTTGCCACAAAACCTGGCTGAACCTGCAAAGCACAGCTATGTAATAACAGTTTCTGAAGTAACTCTTTCCATGTACCTATCAGCACTTAACGCTTTTAATGCTAAACTACTAAATCGATTGAAATTGACGAAACTTAAAATAGAGTAAGATAGAATTTCAAGGAGGATATAGTACCTACTTAATCTTATTTATCCAGCTGCCTATATTCACGAGAACAAAGTCGCGGGCAATAGCTACATAGTATTCGAATAATTGAAATCAGTTGACCTTAAGCCATATTCTTACTTTGCAACATGTTAAATATAGGTATATAAATGAATGTTAATAGCTGACGTCGTCGAAATAAAACGAAAAAAGGAATAAAATATATAAACATACATACATACATACACAACTTCACGCCTGTAACCCTTATGGGGTAGGCAGAACACCAGAGGCCATATGGAGATACTATTTCAGTGACAGAGTGTCAGCCTATCGCCCGCAAAAAACGCCATACACAAATGTACACCCTACATGATCTAGCCCATTAATTAGGTATTCATCTTAAGAAATAGATAAACATACATACTTAATACATTTATATGTTTGAAACAAACTTCATTAAGCATATAAACATCCTTAAGGTGCTTGCTAATATCTGTTGTTCATCACATAAATGTTCGCCCTAATGGGATAATCCAGGAGCTCTGGCAATGTTGTTACTACTATTACCGGCCATCATCCCCCATGGGGTAGGCAGAACACCAGGGATTATAAGACCGTCTGATGTCACATATGACTTTGGAGGCATTATGGTGATGGATAGAGACTATTGCGGTGACAGGGTGTCAGCCTATCGCCCACAAAAAAACGCCAATTAAACCTCTGACTCTGTATTATATAATATGCCCGGGAAGAGAAGCAGCTGGTACATTCTATGTTTTTCTCTCGCTCCCAGTCCAGGCATGGAAGTTTTTATCGCCAACTTAAATTGAATTCTCGTTATGCCTGTAGGGATGTAACAAATCACCAGTTACTTACATTTAATAGGTGCTTCGAAGGACTTGGCGACCGTCACCATGACATTAGTTCCGAAGACCCAGAAGATGTCGTACAGGAACAGGCCGCAGAGCAGTATGCAACCGGTCACGACGTTGTTCAAGTGCAACAGTTCCACGCCGTTGATGGCGAACGCAATGCCGAATAGGTTGTTGGCGATCCAGTGCTGTGGAAGAGAGGATTTAAGATTAAATAATAAATAAATAAGACCAACGATGTGGCCCCGCAATAAGCTTTTATAAAAGCTTCTACCATAAAGCCTAACTCGACCTAAGGTTGTTACCAGACTAATAAATTGATCGTCGATCGATGGTAGAATAGATCGGTCATCGATAGATAGAATAGTGGTTTTCCTGACCACTACAGTCCTGGTACTTTTAAGTGTCGAGTGAATAGGTTTCTCGTGGATGGACGTGTAACACCATAGTCTTCATGCGCACTTTCCATCAGGTGGCATGGAAGACAAACGTCCTATCCTTACAATATAAAAAAAAACTTTGATCTACGAATTCTACCATACCAATAGATCGATCGTCGATCTATTATAGAGTGGATTAGTTGACGTCGATCGAGCTGTGATAGCACGAGTAACATTGTACTGGCCAAGAATAATGCGTCACCTTCTGGATACACTTCTAAAAAAACTGATGGTCGGGGTTACTCGACCAACGTACAGCGACCGTCGAATTATCTGTCGATCATATAAAGCTACCACGACCATTGCGCCATGAAGGCTTTCAAAAACCCTTGTGACTGAATGGTTCCTAGTATTAAGTATGCCGGAAACCGGTTAAAGGGATGTAGGTGAAGTCATTTACGTACGAAGCCTTAGCAAAGTGAACTTTTCGTTTGATGTCTTTTCAACTATATCAGCGGTAAGCAACTATAAAATTTATTGAAAAGTCCGAGTTTTTATTGCTGCTTGCTAGCAATTCAAAACATTTTAATCAATAATTAATTCTCAATTATTTATCAGTTGATTTATAATTAGACCAGGATTTCATCAAAAAAATTTAAATATCAAATCATTCCAAGATGGTTTGCATTTGCAATTTTATTTTATTTTCTGGGGATTTTTTAATAGCTTATGACATTGCAAATGACCTCTGCACTTTCAACTAAACGGATTGTCGGATTGTTTTAGAGTACCTCACCCTATTTATAAAAGTTAAGTAGGTATACAGGGTGACTAGTGACAAATTTTAGATATTGAAGGAGAGCACTCTGAACTCGATTCTGATCATAATTATGTAATAAAAGTAGGTACTTATTTTTTCACCAGAATTCCCTATAAATAAATAAAGAGACAATAAAATTAAGTGCTTGGTATGCTACTATTCTAGAATCCTCATGTTCTAGGCAAACTTTCTAGGTGACTGGGCACACAGATCCAATTACAAAACATGTAGAGCGTAGAGCGCAAACTAATTGGGATAGAAAAAACATAAGTGGATCGAGACCTCCTACACCCGCACGCACACGTACCTACTGGCTTGACCACCAATACTGAGACACACTGTATAGTCTGTACGCACTTTTATGTAACCATACGTTCCGTAATGAATTCTAAAGAATTAAACATTCAGTTACCTAAGTTTACTAAGTGAATAATTAATATTTATTTTTCCTTTCATGTATGATCTCAAACTATCACATTTTCGAATTTCAAAAGTGATCCACCAATCACCCTGTATAAATAAAAGATTGCCTGTATCCTGCATATCTCAATGGCATTGTGTACCGCAATTGTTTCTAGCGCGACAATACAGACAACCCGAAAAATTTTTTTTAGGAACTGATGTAGCTTGCTCACAAGTGTTAGATTGAACACTTTTTGATTGAAAAATTTTAGGGTACATACAGTAAATGCGAGTATGGACTTTTCAACCGTTGAACATTTATTTGATACGTGAAAGTTAGTAAAAAGCTAAAACTAGATGGTTTTAATTATTTTTTTCAACCGACTTCCAAAAAAGGAAGAGGTTCTCTATTCGTCTGTATGTTTTTTTTGTGTCTTTGTTACACGATATTTTAGACAATGTTTCGAACGAAAGCAGATAACTTCATAGTTGGTCCCATATAAATTTTATCAAAATTGGTTGAGCACTTCATTGGTTCATGGGTTCGGAGAATGCTCTTTTAATAATGCTCTGCATTCGCAAATCAAAAAAAGAGCCGAAAATGAAGGACATGTCGTGGATATAAAATACCATCTACAGATTTTTCAAACATGGAACAAACCTTTTTCAGAAGGTACCAGGCCCCAAGTACAAGTGAGATCAGTAAACAAATGACGTCATATGACGTGAACTTGTAGTTGATCAGATCACCGCCGGCGTCTCCACTCTTTGTGAACAGGATGTGGTATGATGAGTTCGGGATAGACGCTGGCACCACCAAAGATATTATTGGGCTAAAAAAAAAAGAAAACTGAGAATTGCGTCTTCAAAATGTTGTACCTTATTGATTTCACCACAGTTTCTAAGATGGTTGCATTAGAAATAAGTACATGATGTTCTATCAAATAACATTTAATTTCATTAATTAAGATTAACATTCAGTTATAAAGTTGAAATAAAATAATAACTAAAAGATTGGGGCATATTTTTAAATAAGCAGAAAGAGTAATAAATATAGCTTTACATACCTCAGCAGGTGGCTCAAGGCTAGCACTCCCAGGAAGAAGAAGTAGCCCGTGAGAAGAAGGTTGATGTATTCTTTGGAGAAGAATTGGAAGAATATGTAGAGTGCAAACAGGGCACACGAAGCTATCACAGGGAACATGAGCGCATCTTTGTTGGACATAGTCTCGGCACGCTCACCTGATTCCTGAAAGTTAAGTAAAATTAGAAAAAGAAGAATGATTTAACCAGTCCTATTACAATAAACTACTTGTCGGAAGTGGTCCCATAGACCACCAATTTATTGATTATTTTGCTTTTATTAGATTTAGAAACACAAACAAAATATGTTGTGTGTATAAAGCTCTTATAAAAAACCACTTAAAGTGCAATGCAATGGTCTCCAAAAGAATACAGAATAAATTTAGGTAAACAGGGTATCAATGCTATATCCCACCTTGTTTATTTTGGGGATAGTGGTGTACAACAAATCGGAAGTCCATAGGGAGCTAGCACTTGCCATCTACTTGTAGAAAGAGTAGCCAGGTGTGGTGCACCACTGGAGCCTGCTGGAGCGGCTTCGCATAACTACACACCTATCCCTTATGGGGTCGGAAGAACACCAGAGGCTACCAAACCCTCTGATTTTACATTTGACAAATTTGGTATTATAAAGATAGAGAGAGACTATTGCAGTGCCGTATCACTACTATCATCCACAAAAACTCCAAAACCTCTGTCCCTGAACTGTAAAAGACAGTATACCTGGGAAGAGAAGCAGCTGGGACATTGTGTTTTTCATTTACTCCCAGTCCAGCATGGAAGCAATTGCATTGTTCACCGAGTCAGTTTGTGGTAGCCACTCTATTTTATTTTAGTTTATAGAATTCTTAGGTTAATTAATATTTTATTTTGTTGTTTAATTAGGCAAGGCTTAATGATAATTAATGATAAATAAATCATTGTACTATAGATCCAATAGAATCATGCACCCACCATAAACTCATTTTGGCAAACCGTCTAAATGCTAGTACAGTCCGACAAGTCTTTTTTGGCACTTGGATGATGATGTCAGAGGGGCGTGAGGGTGAAATAAGGGTTACCATTCAGTATAATTTCTCTCTTCTCAAGGAAAAATATGAATGCATAAACTTCAGTTTTTTCATGTTTCAAAACAGAAATTATTTCATTTTATGTAGGTACTACAAAAATGCAAGTCGCTTAAACTTTGAAAAAAACATTAGTGGTGCAAAAACCCAGGGTTGAAGATATAAATAGAAGATTAAGTAAGAAAATATAAGTGTTAAAAATAGAGTAACACGAAAATAATATCATGTATTTATGATAAGTTGTTTTCCTTGTTATCCTCGTTATCACTACTTTCTTTATTAGGTTCCTACTTGTATCTAGAAATGCTCGTATTTGAAGGGTTTGTAAAAAATCTGTTTATCTTTCTTCACTTTTCATAATAAAGAAAAAAAAGTTTTTCTAAAGAGACAATTCTCCTGAAATCGTTATTTTTATTGAGATTAAAAAAATTAAGTAAATTATTTTCTAAAGTGTATTTTTCTAAGTATGGCAATATGTAATCATTGCAGAGGCAACTTGCTTGTTTACTCTTAAAAAGGGATTAATTGAGAGGTTAAATTGTTTTTCTTTCTGAAAACAACTTCTTTAATTTGTATAACTACTTAATAGGGATGCAACGATACCGATACGATAATCGTATATCGGCGATTATCGTAAACCTTTACGATCATGCGTTATCGTAAATATTACGATACGATATTTTTACGATACATTTATTTCAAAATTTTTAAAGGTTATGTTTCCAATTTGGAATATTTAATAAACACTAGACCAGGTATCGATAAAAATATCTAAAAATTACAATAAGCTTAATTAATAGCGCACAAAAATGTAAAAGTTTAATTTAAGTTTCAGGAAAAAACTTTAAAATGTTGTGTTTTCTGTATAAGAATGTGCCAGTAATAAATTACGATTACAATTAAAATTAATTAATAGTCAGTAAATGTAACCATTAAAAATAAAATATAAGTTAATGATTGATGACATAAAAATGCATACAAACATACAATTACAACAAAGATTCATCAAAATGGTATTAAACAAATATCGTAATGCAATCATATTGTAATTCGTTATCGTATTTGGACATTACGATGTATTCGTCTTTTGTATTGGTATTGTAGTAGCCGTATCGTTGCATCCCTACTACTTAACAATTGTTAATGTACTTTTAAACTCAATATTAAGACATGAAATATGTCAAAATTTACAAAATGTGTTACCTAACTTATTGATAGGTTTAAATGGTTTTTTTTCTGAAAACTACTTCTTCTTTTACAAACTTTTCAAAATACGAGCATTTCTAAATACAAGTAGGTACCTAATAAAGAAAGTAGTGGTGACGAGGATAACGAGGATAACAATGCATCATAAAAACATGATATTATTTTCATGTTACTCTAGTTTTAACACTTATATTTTCTTGCTTAATCTTCTATTTATATCTTCCACCCTGTGTTTTTGTACCACTAACATTTTTCGCAAAGTTTATGCAACTTGCCTTTTTTGTAGTACCTACATACAATAAAATAGTTTCTGTTTTCAAACAAGAAAAAAACTAAAAGTTTATACATTCATATTTTTCCCTGAGAAGAGGGAAATTATACTGAATGGTAACCCTTATTTCACATTCACTCCCCTCTGACATCCAAGTGTCTAAAAAAACCTTGCTGGACTGTTAGTCATGAAGTGACATTTCCCAAGACGGTGGTTAGTTCCAATTTTTTTCATGTGCCAAAACATTTTTGTCAGACTATACATTGAAATTCGCTTGAAGATAGCTTTCCTTGGTGATGAACTTGTTATCTGTTATTCGACACTGATATTTACTAAGAACAGGATTCATACAGTATATCGAATGTCCTAAGTGCAGTATATATGATAGACCTTCTAAGTTTGTCAGTTCCAAACAAATTATCAGCAAAATTATGACCCATTTCAGTTGGTTCGATAGTAACTACAAGTTAAAACTAAATAATGTTAAGCCTTAATAATACTGGATCATATTCATAATATTTTAAATGCCACATCAATAAATCATTTTGTATAATCTAACTTTTTAATATATCTATGAAGTAAACCTGATAGTAAAGACAATAATATATTTTATATCAAGAAGCCTTACCTACTAACTTAAACTGCAATGTTTTAGAAGAGATCTTAATCTATCATCAAATGAACATCAAATGTTTTGAAGAATTGTTTGTACTCAATTCTTTCCTCTCAAAAAAAGATAACCATTAACAGTACAAAATCTGGCCAGTTGTATACATTTCAGGTGATTTGTACTTTGAAGTCAGGTTCAGTCTATAGTATGATTAGAAAGCATGGTTTTTGAAGCCATGGTATAATACACTGCCAACTTCATAGACCTATTGTGTGTGTTATATGTTGACAACTTCTGCAATATGTACAGTAGCCTAAAGGGACATTACAGTTTGGTGGTTTTAATTTAGATTCATATCCAGCAGGATTTAACCAGCATCAACATTTTAAGGAAATATTCTTTACCAATATTATTAAGAATATGTCAAATTGTCTTTAATATTCATAAGTAATAATCAGTTATGCTAATGAAATAATTAGTAATATTTCTATTACACTACCAACATAGATAAACTTATGTAAGGAACATGATGACAGTTAAAAATAAGCACTATATAAAAAGTTAAATAGATCTCAATCTTCCCTGAAAGGACGAATCAATAATTTAGATTAGATTTTCCTTATAGGCACGTAATCAATTTAAAAAAACTGCCACGATACTAGTTGTGACATACTGAGCTAATAAGCTTTGTATTGACTTTGTATAGAGATCTTTTTAACTTAAATAAAAAGCCATATATTGATCACTTGCCTTTTGTTCCTTGAGGTACTTCACAGATCGAAAAGATCCGAAAAATATGGGTAAAACAGCCATTATCACTAAACTTAGGTAAGCTATTGCAATGCCTTCGATGCTTGCTGGTATCTTTTCTGTGGCATTTTTAGCAGCTCCTGTGAGAGCTTCTTCAACCCTTAAGGGTAGTTCTGTAGCCGTTTCTGCCATAATTTAACAATTAAGTTTAATAAATCGCCAAAACACGTATTCAACTACCCAGACTATTGTATGTTGTGGTGACGGCAACTGCTGGCTGACTGAAATGACAGATATGACAAGAAATTGACAAGTGTACATTTTATTTAGAATGTTGGCAAAGGTTCATCAATGCTGCCATTAAAAATATTTTGTCAGCGTTGCATAAGATTTATTTTTCTATTTTTATACCTTGATTAAAGAAAATGTCAGTCTATCAGTTTTTTTTAGTAAGATAGTCGTCAACTGTCAGTAAAAATATTTTATCAGCTTTGCATCAGATTTATTTTTCTATTTTTATACCTTGATTGAAGCCAATGTCAGTCTATCAGTTTTTTTTAGTAAGACTGTCGTCAACTGTCAGTCAGGTCCATAGATGAAAATAAGTACTAAAGTATAGTTGCCGATTTTTCACCAGGGCGCCAACTAGGCCCCGGGACCGGAACTAAAAAGCGGGGAAAGGGTGCGGGCGGGAGATGCTTCATGTAAAATATTGAAGAAAGCTTTAGAACTACTTGCAGAATTTCAGGCAAAATGGAAATAATCCGCGAACTTAAGAATAAATGTATCCTCGAACAATAAAAAATCTAAATTGGTAAAACGTTGAAAACGCAAACGTATTTCACTTGAAAACCAACGAATTCTTAGTGATACAACATTTTTGAATCACATAGTACGTACAACACAAAATTTGTGTTACCAGGATTTAAAAAAATATTACTCCCAGCTATGTATACTCATTCAGTTTAGTAGTTTTTTTTATTTGCTCACAAAAGTTGTTACAGGAAACATAGGAAAAAACACCAAAGTTTGAATTTCTAAGGGACAACTCAGACCATTTCGATCTGTAAAATTGTAGACATAGATATGCTTATTCAAGATTTTAATAAAACAAATATTACCTACTCAATAAAATAGGTGAGAAATAATACGTGTTTTGCATTAGGCAAGCTACAATAGGTTTATTTGAATTAAAGTAAATAGCTAAATAGTGTGTTATTAAATCTACTATTAATTGTTAGTTTTTTGAGTGGCAGCTCTATTATGAACGCTATTTGAACGCAATTTTTCTATTCGTAATAGTTCCGAGCCCAAGGGTATGGTGGCGTTAGTTTATATCAGAATTTCCCAATTGTATGGAAGCAAACTAGCATGATCATGTCATGTCATTCAGTCAGTCTGTATAACGTTGGTATAGTCTGATACATACCGAAAATCAGAATTAAAATTACAAATAATTAAACTTATTTTGTTTTTGAACTAATGAAGAATGTTGGTTGATAAATATATTGGCAGCATTTGATTAATTACTAAGGCACAACGATGGAAGTAACTGGAGGAGCTGAAGAAGGTTTTGTCAGGGAGTGGACTCCATGTACCCATATTTTAAGCTTGATACCCCCTCGGACTCAAAGTGGCTTGTTTTCTAACGAATTATGTCTCACCTGTGTTGATGTAATAAGTGATTATATCGCTTTGGGCACGAACGTTGGTCTTGTATATTGGTACGACAGAAAGAAAGGAACAATCCAAAGACTGAGATGTGAGGTAAGAATATAAGTTATGAAATTGTTATTTACATTGTCCTTGATGTTTCTATTATTACTCTTTACTGGTTATTAGATATTGGAATGTTGCACTAGAGCCTACATCCCATCTGTATGGATGCTTAAGAATTTATTTGTACTATAAAATAACTAAGCTTCTTTAAAAATATATTTAGGTATATGATTTAGAAAGAAAAAGTCTCCATTGCATATAGAGTTGTAAATGAGAGCAGCTAATGGATTTCCTATGACTAGTATTTATACTTAGGTACATATCTGTAATAATTCCCTAGATTTTATTTGGTCACAATATCCAGTTTCTATCAATTTGATAGAACATATTTTTAATTATTAAGCAACCTGTTTGATATTATTTTATTGGACAACATTTGAAGAAACTTAAGTAAATGTTACAGAGGGAAATAACAATTGCTCATTTTTCATAGGCTTATCTAATCTAGTATGTCATTAAGTGATGATTTAAAACAAGGGCAAATTCTGAAATGTCTACCACACCATTGGTTACAGTTGATGCATATAATCAGAACTATAAATATGTCCTATTTATTAACATGCAGGGCAACAACAAATTTATGAGTACTGATGTATTTTCAAATTGAATACATAACATACAATCATATAAAAATAGACCTATTTCACGTAATCATTAATTCAGTGGGTATTGTTTTTTGCTTAAAAGCCATACTCAGCAAAGTAGTTCCTATGTTAAGGTCATAAAGTCCAATCAATCAATGGATATAGGAACTGTATGTATAATAATTATAATAAATTTAATTATCAATGATTGCTCTCAATATAAATATTTATGTTACAAACATAAATGTCTTCATGTATTGTTAATTATTATCCTGTCTTTTTCCATTTTTATACTATCTTCTTGTGAGATAAGTTATTACCAACTGACAAAACATTGTTATCTCTAAAGTAACTAAGTTCTGATTGCATGTTTAAAGATAATAATAAATAACATTTATTAAGGAATTATCTGTTTCGTGCGGTTTTACCCGGGCAATTTTGAAACCTATGAGAATATTGGGATAAAAAGTAGCATATGTGCTACTCCAGACTCTACACGATCACTATGCTAAATTCTTTGAAATCCGTTGAGCAGTTCTGCAGTGATTGAGTAACAAACATCCATACATCTAAACTCTCACATTTATAATATTAGTAAGATGCATTTTAGAATTTGTCCCTTTACAACTTACCCTTTTATTTTATTTATTCTTTTTAACAGGCAGCATCATCACCCATTACGTATGTTAAAATAGTGAACACAGTAGACTTCATGGTAGGCGCAGGCAATGCTACCGGACAGGTCACAGTATTTCAGATACCTAAAGAGCACCCGGAGAATGTGCCGGATTCCTTCAAACCCAAGGTGGAACCAAAAGTTGAAAGGTGAACAATAACATAGCTGTTTAACTTGCTGTTTAATACATTACAAAACAGTATAATATTATAAGTATGTACTATATTTTGTAATGTATTTAACCTCAGTCTTATTATGTAATAGTAAATATCATATTTGTTTCGAATGACTCTTGTGATATCACACTTGCAACTATGCTTACTCCATCTATCAGATATAACATTATTAAGATTTTTAAGAGTGAAATACATCAATTGGAATACCACATGATAGGAACAGAAGGAAAAGTTTTAAACCATTTTTTGGTTAAGGTCTTAAATAAATAAATTATAAATAAATAAATATTTTTAACTCTCACACAACATTATCTAGCCCAAATTAAGTTTCTTAAATACTTGTGTTATGGATACTAGATAACTGATATACTTAAGAAATATATAAACATACATATTGAATACATAAATATTTTTTATTAGAATAAACTTAAATAAACATCCATGACTTGACGGCTGGTATCTGTGTTCATCACACAGATATCCGCCGCCGCAGGGAATCGAACCCAGGACCCCTGGCATAGAAGGCAATGTATGTTACCACTACATGAGCCGGTCGTCAAATTATATCCATTTCTGGCACTACAGGGATGGTAAATATTCAATTGCTTAAAACTTACAGGCTAATAAGCATGGTGTAATTTAACTAACTCTGTATATTAATAGCTTATTGCATAATTTCACTGGCACATTGTGCCTTTTATATGGAACACAAACACTGTTATACTTTTTAAATAGGAATAAATGGCTTATGAAGAGTCTTTTGTTACACTATTCATTCAATGTTCAATTACAAACAGATTTCAACTCCTTACAGCTTAGAATTTACACCCATTCACCCTGCCTTTATTTACAAATAGGTGATTCACAAACCGCATAACTTTTGACCGTATTAAATATTATTTTTTTGTATGTTTCACTCTTTTTCCAAGTGTGGACAATTTTTCAATTAAAATCTACTACTTTTATTTACCATTGATTTACTTAACTATAAAAGTAGATTATTAATTTTATATTCTATTTCTAGGTATACAATTGGCGACCTTCACAAAAGTAAAATAACTTCAATAGAATGGTCCAAAAATGGAATGAGACTTTTTTCCGGAGATAAGAACGGCGTTATCATTATGACGGAAATCGACTTTTACATGGTAAGTTTTTTATTTATTTCAATATTAATTCATTTAAAACATGTCAGTCAATTTGATAGAGCTATGTCAAAAGCCAGCCTGAGTTTTAACCTAAATATTAGCGATATCTATCTAGCGATAGTTACACTATCCGCCTCAGGGCACGTTGAACGCGGCGCGACGCGCGGGGCTTCGCGCGTTTTTTAAGCTATTGCATAGCTTCTATCGCGGGCCTTGAGCGTGGGGACCGAATCCAGAAATTCCGTAACGAAAAAAACCTAACACCCCCCGTCGTAAGTCTTCACTCGCCCCCCCCCCGAGGGGGGAACGGCGGGATCCGCTCGGAGCATTGGCCCCTTTCGGGAGGCAGCAGCGCAGCCCAAAGAGTTGGGCCGGTCTTTGGGGTGCCTTAGGCGCGGCCTCGGTGGTGGCCTAGCTCCCCTCGCAATCCAGCCCGCCAGTTTCTATCGCAAGACAGACGGCCGTCGGGCGATCAGCGTAGGAGATCAGCTGGCCAGCTACTGCCTCCAGCTGGGAAATGCCCAGGGAAAGGGCGGGCGCCGGGTCCTTAGACACGCGCAGCGCGTTAAGGGCAGTCTTGAGAATCGCCAGCGTGGCCTTAATGGCGGCGCCGGCTGGGTTGTCATGTCCGGTGGGGGCCGCAACCGACTCGACGCACGGGGCGGAGTTTGGTTTGCGGCGCCGTCTCCTCCTGGTCTTCTTCGGTGGCGCCGTCGCTGGGTTGGCGGGAGCCATAAGGCTGGCCTGCCCCAGGGCGGCGGGGACGTGGTGGGTCTGGGCAACTGTGCCGGCCTTCCGGTTGCGCATCTCGCGCTGGAAGACCCGGCAGGCTGCGCTACTTGCGGGGTGTGACTCCCCGCAATTAGCGCACGTGGCGGGCTCTTCTCGCGGACGCGGGCAGGTTCCGGCGTGGTGTCCCCCCCCGCACCTCACGCAGGCCAAAGGCCTGTGGCAGTGGTGCGAGGAGTGCCGGAACTTCTGGCATCGATGGCATTGTGCAGGGGGTTGTGCAGTCCTGCCGCGCCAGGCCTCAATTTTGATGCCCGGCATGCAGAGGAGCTCTGAGACGTCGTAGATGTGCGGGAAGTCGGGGGTCCGGGCGATTTGGGCGTAGTATATGCAGCCCGGGCGCCCATGGCGGGCGCGTATGGGCCGCACGTACTCCGCCTTGAAACCTCGGCGCTGGAGTTCCTCCTGGATGTCGTCCGGTGGGGTATCTGCGGGAAGGCCGCGTATCTCGCTCGGCTGGAAGAGAATAAGAGAACCAAGAGATTCCCTTATCCTTCTCCAGCCGGGCGAGATATCGCTGCACGACGCGGTACTCCACGTCGTCAGCCGGCACGAAACGCAGGCCCTTCCCGTGCGGTCTCGCGTTCGCCGGTCTGCCGAGCTCGTCCATCAACCGGCGGAAGTGACTCTGCCAGTTGGGGATAACACCCCCCACGCCGACCGGCACATCGGTGATACTTTGATTTCATAACTTTACATGCGGGCTTTAATAAACAATCAGCGCCATCTACTAGGAACTTGTGGAACTTCATATTAGATCAAACATTACTGCATTAATAAAATAAATAAATAATTATTATTGCATAAGTTGATAAAAATGCTATGCAATAGCTTTACCGCGGCAGTCTCCGAGTGCCACACTTCTTTTTTTTTATCACACCTACTACATGGCCCCAAACTAAGCAGAGCTTGTGATATGGGATACCATGTAGCGATTATCCAGATTATACAGACTCAGACCCGGTTTTTTTTTCTTGTTCCGTGCGGGAATCGAACCCGCAACCACTGGCTTCTGAGGCAGACAGTGTTACCCCATCGCCAAAGTGGCGCGTTTTCTTTACATCGATAGTTCCATAGTATAGCCGGCGATGTAGGTAAAATGCACGACGCGCGACGCGCCGCCTGTCCTTAAACGTGCCATCAGACGCCAAAGGTCGCGGGTCCGATCAGATATTTGTGTGCATGACCATACAAAGACAATATTGTTCTAGGTGTATTGTATATTGTATTTAGGAAGCATCCATTGTTTAAGCATTTAAGATAGCTGATATTGGTATCATGAGATTAAATAACTACATTTTAACTCAAAGTCAAAAATTCTTTAGTTCGTAGGTATTTACATACACTTGAAATACGTCAGATTATTTACATGTTCGATTCCCGCCCGGAACAAGAAAAAAAATGTTCCGGGTCTGGGTGTTTATCTATATATGTGTTTATATTCTAGGTTTCCCCCTAGTTCGCTACATGGTGTAATAACACAAGCTTCGCTTACTTTGAGACCATGTAGTTGGTGTGATTGTCTGGGGATTTTATTTATTATTATTATTTATTGTAGGTACTGAGCTAGTTAACTAAAGACATACCTACTCGGCTTATGATTCGTGGGGTTCCCCCGTACCTATTAATCATCGTTCGTGCACATCGTACCGCCTGTATAAACCATGCACATTTCCCAGTTTTCATACTTAAGTATGACATAAGTAACTAGACACCGCGCGCGGTTTTACCCGCGTAACTTTTGATCCCGTGGGAATTTCGGGATAAAATATAGCCTATAACCTTCCTCAAAAGTTGGGCTATCAAATGCAAAAATTATTTTTCAAATCCCACTTGTAGTTTCTGAGATTAGCGCGTTCAAACAAACAAACAAAAAAACAAACTCTTCAGTTTTATTTATTATAAGTATAAGTAATACGGCCATAGAAGTATCGAATTTGAATTAATTTCTGAATTGCAGACCGTAACGGCGGTTATTGGTTGTAATATGTATATCTACTACTTATGGAACTTGAAAAGCGAGCTCAAACAGCCAAAAGAGAAATACATAAAATATATGTAATAATATTCTAGGTTCCCTCCTAGTTCGCTACATGGTATCCCAAAACACAAGCTATGCTTACTTTGGGACCACGTAGTTTGGAGTGATTGGGGTTTTAAAAAATGTACAACCTATATCGAGTTCGATTGAAACAATCACAACTACATACTGCACACAGTTTTTACCCTTATGCATATTGTTACTCATTCAATTTCATGGTTTCCATGTCTTATTAACGCGATAGCCCGATTATTAACCCTAGCACGGCATATTTAACCAGTTATAAAAATCGATATTTAGGACTTAAAATATAATCAGGATGTGCCAGTATCGTCTCAAGTTAAAAAAAAATTACATATCCCATTTTAAAAGTACCTACAGAAAGATTTTAATCAACAACTTTGGCTCTTACTAATTAATTCTTGTATTCCAGCACCTTTGCAAATCCATGGAGATAGTAAATGAGGAACATGAAATAGTGCAAATGAGCTACCACCAGAATATGCTGCTGGTGTCAAGCCTGTATAGAACTATCGAGTGCGAGCGGAAGGACGGCAAGTGGCATATCAACCAGATCGGGAAGAAGGAACGAAAGAGGTGGGTATTGTAATGACCGACCACTATGCTTCAATTATGACGTAAAGGTTTTAGAAAAAAAAATAAGTCCTCAAATTCTCATTTTTATTAAAAAAACAAGGTAATAGTTTTGTGTTCGCCGCCGCTGCCAGGGCTTAGCCCGTTGAAGTTGTGTGTTATGATATAAATAATATAAAAAACTTCCTTTTCTGTCTCCTTTCATTTTTACATTATGGTCAGTTTCAGTGAAACCTGACTCCCTTAAGTCGTAAAAATAGAGATTTTTTATTAAAAGACAATTTCACTCAACTATTCGAAAAATTAACTACAAACTCTGATTATAATTTCAAAATAATAATTGAAGAAACGACATTCTGGATACACTGGGTAGATTCTGTTTCTCGTAAGGTTTTATTTATTTATTTGTCCCTGCGAAAAAATGAACATTAAGCTCAAGTGGATTTTTTAGACGCCTTTTTTTCGAAATACAAGGAGATAAAAGAAATGTCATTCATAAATTGTTAGCTACATACAATAAAAAAAATAAGAAATACATACTCCATTTAGCTATAACAGGCATTTAACAATCATTATAACAGTGTCAGTTCAAAATCCCGACGTACGAATAGTCCCCATTAGCAACTGTTTTTGTTTCGCGACATGATCTTATCTCGCAGTAATCGCTATTGGCTTGTGGTTAACGCTATTTGCAGCATAACCGCAGATATCTCAGTTCCCTATAGTTACACACACTTGACTGAGCACCACAAATAACACGAAGTAGGCAGATACAGAAGGCTAGCTATAGGCAGGCCTATTATCGACATCAAATTGTTGATATCACATGTAAAACAACTGCGTTGCCATGCTTTACCAAAGATTTAAAAGGTGGAGTTATTCCACCAAAGAAAGTGAGTTCACCAAATAGGATTTTCTTGACTCGCCTATTTGATTAAACTTTATTGAAACAAATACAATAAAGTATAAGAAAGTATAAGTATAAAATAGCTGACCCGGCAAACGTTGTTTTGCCATAAAAAAAAATAATAGATGTTGGCCGATTCCCATTTATCGATTCTCATAGATACCGGATAAGCACAAAAAATTTCATCAAAATCGGTCAAGCCGTTTCGGAGGAGTATGGCAACGAAAACTGTGACACGAGAATTTTATATATTTGATGTGTACCAATTTTGAATAATTAAATCTTTTAAATCTAATTATCAAATGGAAAGACTTTTTGTTAAAACAAGATTGAACTTACCCTTGTGCATGTTGATGCTAATAATTCGCTCGATGAAGCAAGCCTTCTATCTATTAATTTATTTTATGGAAAAACATATCGTGAAGAAAACTTAATTCGTATGACCATGTAACTTATCACGTGTATAAACAACTTAGTTACGTTTGTGTACGTAGTGTCAATAATAATATATTCATAGTAAAATGTCTGCGCCGTGTGCGTCATATTAGTGAAGTTCTTTCCAGACTTCTGTTACACAGTAGATTTTTTTGAATATTGTACGGTTGTCAATATTATATTAATACGATAAATGGCAATATTATTAAATTTGACAATATTGCGGTTGTAATATTGTCAAATTAGCCGCTTTGGCCCCTTGCTCTGTTTTTAATATGATAAATAGGATTCTTGCGTAACATAAAACATTTATTGCAGGCTAATACTTTTGTGCCATTTCATTTATGTCGCAATGCAAGCAATATTCTATCTAGGTATAACAAATATTTGTAACTACCTAAATACCTATATTGGGTGTGGATATTTTTCTATGTATCATGAAAATATATTAAGGTGATTATACAATCTGTAATTTGGTGAATATTGTGCAAGCAAAATTGAGCATAATTTGTGCTCATAACACATTTGGCAATGCTGCTATTGATTGTTATTATTTAAATAAGTTTCTAATGAATCTCTCAATATGCGTATCTTGAAGACTATAACGATTCTCGTTCACTGATAAGTCAGGTAATACGTTGACTTCACAGAGTTTCTAAATTAAATTGTGTAATCTAAATGAGTGAGAACAAAACGTCTGAGGCACGAATGCAAACGCTTTCAGAATTATTGACGTATTTTTATGATATGGCCAAAACGAGGTTACTGCTATTAGACCGTATTACAGACGAAAATAAAAATAACTTTAATGTATAGCGTTTACAATGTTGCGTGAGAGGTCAAAGTAAATAAATCAAATGCTTAGGTTTTAAAATGTATTCAAAAGTGGATATTGAAAAGCTAACATGTTAGCGAATTACAACGGTAACACGATTGTTTCAAAATCCGACCTAGTTTATTCGCACTATAGGATTCTAAAATTTTTTACACTAAAATGTATTTTAATTAAAATAACGATAACAAGAATATACAGGGTGTCCCAAAAGTCGACGATATACCAGAAGCAGGAGATACAACGAGTAATGACAGCTATGTACCGATGTACCAAGTATTTCTGGCAATTTCTTTCAAAAGTTTGCTCGTTTAATCAGGATTTCAAAATTGTAAGATCACTTCTAAAATAAATAAAATAAATAACAATTTACTAGAAACCATGCTTATTTTGATTTTCTTAGGGTGTAGCTAATTTTACAAAAGTACCTACTTATTAATATTGTCTTAAGTTTTCACGATTCATAATTTAAATAACTGCAAAGGCACCCGTGGTCACGGGTGTCTGCAAAGACACCGAAACGTCGAGTTAAAATGTAAAATATAAATTATAAGTGATTAATCTGGTTAAAAAGTAGTTTTATTTGCCTACTTATTATTAGGCAGATAAGTCAAATTTAAGAGTAGACCATTTAAGTTTTGCTCATTTAAAACTGATCACATAATGATCTAATAATAATTTAATGGTTATCTTTTGTAAAAAGGGTTTAAAACAAAACGTTAATATCCCGTATATTTACATTTCTTATTTATTTACTTTGCAGACCCCGTGGTCACGAAGACGATATTAGGCTAGAAACTTGCTGAGTGTTTAAGATAATATCATGATTTTTGGAACGAAAATATTTGACCCGTTTGCTAAATTTGGCATGAACAAAAATTTACACTGTATAATCAAAAAAAGTAAGAGCTCGAATGACGTGTAGTATTATTTGGTTGACAGCCTTTGCGCGTTAGGCGCGACGGTGGCTCACTCGTATGCACTGGGCGGCTGCGGCGCGGCGATGTGCTACTCGGCGCGGCCCGGCCTGCGGCTGTGGCGCTCTCCGCCCGCCGATCACGTGCTGCAAACCTTGGTCTTCAAGGTAAGTCATCATCATCATCATCATCACAACTCTTTCTTGGCTTCTGACAAACCCTAACGACTACTGTATACAGCACGCGGGACCGACAGCTTAACGAGCCCTCAGAAACAAGGAAATCGTCGTGAAAAATTAACGGTCGGCGGTTGTATATAAAATAAAAGGCCAGCTAGACATTTAGAGTAAAGACTGTATTTATTTTATTAATTATAATGTGCAGCCGCCATGCACAATTTGTAGAAAGGAAGAGGAAGCAAATGGCGGGGCTGCCAGACAACAAAAACGTAGGTAATAGAATTACCAGTAACAAAATAGTCTTAAAATTAAGAGTACTTGAATCGAGAGCTAAATTTTACTGTTAGATATTTATTTCTAACAGCGGTTACCAATCTAAGTCCAACGTTGCTTAACCTGCGATATCGTATAATATAAAATGTTTGATGTAAATCCCTAGACAATCACTATAACTACAAGGCCTAAAATAAAGCAAAGCTTGTGATACCTATGAGATTCCATGTAGTGAACCAAGGGGGTACCTCAAATATAAATACGTAGGTATATAGATAAACGCTCAGACACGGAACATTTCTCTTTTTTGTTCCGTGCGGGAATCGAACCCGCGACCTCACGATTATTGCCGTAGCGTCTAGACCACTGCACCACGGAGACCGTCATATGAGATTATTTGGATGAAAATTGAAAATTGCGTCAAACTACGGATTTTTCGAAGATCCTAATTTTAGAAAGTACTAGCTGACCCGGCAAACGTTGTTTTGCCATATAAATAAAAAAATAGATGTTGGCCGATTCTCATAGATACCGGATAAGCACAAAAAATTTCATCTAAATCGGTCAAGCCGTTTCGGGGGAGTATGGCAACGAAAACTGTGACACGAGAATTTTATATATTAGATTTTATTAGAGTTATGCTGCTCACCACGTAACATGACGAGACAAAATGATATCATGGTTAGTTTTTGATCTTAAAATAGTGAAGCTATGAGTTTGTACCTATAACACAACCTATTTGCTTACTTTAGGGCTAAATTGCGCTGTGTATAAATGTTCAACAACAATATTTTGTATAGCGAAATTAAGTTAATAACCATGAAGAAACATCTGTCTTTTAGTTTCCAAGATTAGTGCCAGTAAGATTAGTACAGTCGACCAATTATGAATAGTGAATAGCGTTGCACCCAAATCTGTGACTTAGGTACATTTTGAAACCTCTGGCGTTGTTTGAACTATTTAGAGAGTCAATTATCTGCTTAATCAGAGCTGCGTGATCTTCCGCGTTTCAGCCCTTAAAACCTAGACGTTACGTTGGCAAGGGCCAGGATATGGTGCTGGACTGTACAAATATGCTGGCAGCTTAGGAAAACCCGGCAGATATGTTGATCTAATTATTAATCTTATCTACACAGGACGCGATCTCAAACCCCCTGACAGTCGTGGAGCTGCTAAACCCATCGTTACAAAAGCACGAGCACTCCGACCGGAAGTACAACCTAGGTCCACTGCACGTGTTCCGGGAGCACTTCCTGGTGAGCCACAACGACCGCTTCCTCTACATCCTGGATCCGCGCTCGTGCACTGCTGTGGCCGTCGTTGATGACTTGCGCAAGTAAGTTTAACATACTTGAATTATTTTTAAATCATATCCGTGTTAGTTCTCATTTTCCATTACGCAAAACTAATAAATTATAAATTGGCGCGATAAAAATTAAAAACTATATAAATATCATTGTAATTTAAACTATTAATCAACTGTAATTGTTATTATTAAGGGTTTTCCATAGGCTAAAAAAGTTGGTCCGTGGGTGTAGCTTGGTCTTGCGCGGGGGGAATCGCGGAGCTCCCCCCGCCTGCCGCACCTTACTTGCGAATTTACGTAGACTTATAAAGCGAACAGAAAAGAAACGTAAAAAACATGACATACAGAAAATAGACTAAGGCCAGCGCCACACTTGACGGAAATTCCGTTGCGGATCTTTCCCGGCAAGTGTACGTAAATTCCTATGTATGCGTGTGTGAAAACGTAATCTTTATTGCGGATAGGTGGCGCTATTTTACTTTAAAAAAACATTGAATGGCCTGTCTATGTTCGTTTATATATAATAATCTGTGCTGTCCATCAGGTGGCATGGAAGACAAACATCCAATCCTCATGATATAAAAAAAATGACGACATGATATTTAAATCAATGTCGCGCCATTCACAAATTCTACAGTGGCTAGAATAAATATAATTTTCCAACAACAACCTTACGGGCGTGTGCCTTTGCCTATCATCCCTTTTCTGGGAAATGGAAAGAAACGCCCTTGTGCTCAAAATCTTAAAATAGCCGCACATGGTCTACTTATAGTCCTACTGCGCTTGGAAAATTGAACTAATAATTGAGCCATCCTCTACCACCCGTCATATAATGTCTGTCGCCAGATATCACCATAATAGATAGAATTATTTGATTTTATAACTTGATTAAGCTCACAGAACGAAAGCTGCCATATTTATAATCAACGATTGCAGAGCAAAAAAAACAACTTCACGTCAAAACTGGCTGAGTTATAATGACATCCACGTAAACATGCTCCGAACACACATATGTTTTTTCAAAAATTTGAAATTTTCAATGAAACACTCAACCGATTTCAATGAAATTTATATGGGATCAATCATGAAGTATCCTCTATCATATGAAACCAGAATTTTCAAAATCGATCTATAATTGTCCGAAATATCGTATAACAAAGACACAAAAAAAACATACAGGCAAATTGAGACCTTCTCCTTTTTTGAAAGTCGGTTGAAAAAAAAAGACATACTCTAAGTGCCGTATTCTAAGAAAATATCGATGCAAAAAAACTTTTTCAAAGCACTTACTTAAATAACTTAATAATTAAGTTAAAATGTAAACATCCTTTGTAAAGCTTTGGACTGACATTTTGATGTTTCGCGAATCGCGATGAATTACCCTTAGATAAACCACAGAATAAGTAATAGTACCGGTACAGAAGAATTACTCCGCAAGAAGATCTAAATAAATTCGAGTCTTGCTACGACGCGATACGGTGGAATTCAGCTCGCACAGCATTACATACCTGCAAATTTATATACCTAGAAGTTTTGTCTCTTTCTATCGCGTGCCTCTTATCTTTTCTTACGCTGTTAGGGTTGCTGCCTAGTGAAGAATAATTAATCTCCTTATTTGTAATTAAGTATCTACCGATGTAGGTATTACTGTTATTCTACCTTTGTAAAAAATATTATTTCAACTTACCTAAAGTACAAAATGAAAAAAAGTTACGACGAATAATTAGTACCTATGTTTTGTTTACTAAATTTAACATAATCAAATCTAAACATACTCTAATTGAATTTGTTTCTTTTTATGTCCATTTTTAAATACTATTTGCGACCTCGATCATAGAATTACTGTGAGTGCTATTAGGTAGGTAGGTATCTAAAACGTCCCGACGACCCGTGAGCCAGGCCTGGATAAACTATGCCTTTAGTACTTACGATCAGGTGAAAGGGAAGATACAAGGTGTTTAATTAAACATACAAAAATACTAAAAAACATTCCTGTGACTAAACTATTGCTTACATTGATCTGATTTTTGTTGTGTAGCCTGATAATTATAAACAAAATATGTGGTTTCATTTAATGCCTCTTACTTGTATCACCGTTGTAAGTATATTAAAGTTGTCTATCAGCTATCTATTCCCCCTATATATAAGGTCCTATATAAAATTATCTAACATAATTGTGTGTTTTAATCATTTCAGGATACTGTCGGTATCAGTCCACAAAGATGAGATCTTTATTCTGGAGGGCCCTCGCTCGCTCATCCGCCTCGCGCCCGCCCCTGAATCGCCCACCTTACACTCAGGTCGGTTGAGATGATTGATTCGCTTGAAGTGATTGATGTCGTGTTGTCACATGTTTACCTGATTTACGTGCCAATTTGCTGTTCTATAGAGTGGCGATTATTGTTTTTTTTTAATTCATTCCTTTGTTTTTTTTTTTGTTAATAAAAAAGGCACTTATTGATGTTAGTGAAATCATTCTGTTGGACATCATATGGGCACGTGTAGTTTGTCGTAGAGTTGTTATAGCTGTGATTGTATGAAAGTGCTTTATTTGACGCACAAAAGCGAAAATAACTTTTAAGAAACGAAAATTTGTTCTATTTTTGACGATAAGTCAATTCTTATTTGGAATGTCTTTGAATTATATTCTTCTTTAGGTTTAGAAGTTTGAAACGGTACTTCTTTATATATGTTAATTCTATTGTGACCCATTTCCTTACATGCCGCAACTAAGCTGTATGTTAGTGTAGGTATCTAATTATCAGAAATATCCGATAAAACTTTTTTGACTATTTTAACGAAGATTAAACTCGCAAGTCGTATTAGCGATATGGAAATTGTATACAATTAACCCAGTAGTTAATTTGTTAATAAACACATGCGAGTTATTTTATTATTCGACTATTTCTCATGCGTCTGAGACATCTTTTAAAAATAACTATTAAGCAATTATGTCAGGCTTGGTAAATGGACGTATCCAGTTTGAATCAGGCTATCATCGTAAAAATATAATTGGTCTACACAGTGGCCTATATAAGTGCCCATACTATTTTAGTTTTAGTCGCGAAAATGGTTTATTTCGTCCTGGTCAGGACAGGCAAAGAGAACGAAGCCCATACAGCCATGTATTTGTGTCTTGAATCCGAAACCACAGATATGTAGATCGGAATATTCCAAATAAGAAGAAAGATTAATAACTATCAATTTCAATAATCCGATTACTTGGAAAAAATGCTTGCAAACGTTAACGCCGCCTCATTGTACAGTATTTGTTTTATGTTATTGCTAGATTAGTGAACAGTAAAAGATAAATAAATAAAAACCATATTTGAATACGAAATTAGATATCAAAACATTATAAAATTATCGCTAGAACCCAAACTCTATGAATATATTAGTTGGAAAAAACAAGGAAAGCATACAGTAAATAATTCAAGTATTAATTTGACTAGGTAAAGTTTTGATTTTAAATAATGTATACAAGAATGATTCCTCCTGTACTACATTAGTATTTACGTTTTCAGTATTTTTTTTTAGTATTGAACTATAATAAACGTAATTTGATTTTGTTACAGTGATATTCGTAGGAGTCATATAAATATCAATTCATGTTTATTACTGTTGAAATTGATTAAAATAAAACTGTAGTTATTGATATTAAATAAAAGCTATACTCCGGCAAATAATTCAATGCAGTAAAATGACAATTTCAGTGTGCCCACTTTGGAGAACAAAAAAAAATGTGCTTTTAGTGAACGTATGATATTTAATAAAAAAAAAATATCGGTAAGTTGGAAACAAAAATATGTTGACTCACAAAATATATAATTTGTAGAGTGAGAGTACTTTGTGTCACTTACCTTTTCGTTGACCTTAAAAAATTGTAAAAACCTAATTTTACTTTTGCTATAACCGTTTTAAAGCTTTAAGTATGTTTAGTAATTTTTTTTTTAATTTTTTTACTGTAAATAAATTCTCGTGTTTATGTATTGCTTTAAATTTTAATACTACACGAATACCATACATTTTCAATCATTCTCTTTGGGTAACTTACACTACGAAGATTTTAAATGGTACCATTATTTTTCTTTTTGATATTTTCGAAATGTCAGTTTACTGCATTGAATTATTTGCCAGGGTATAGTGATATGGATCAACTTGGTAATCTTGTGGAAACGTCCTTTGTTTTTAATTGTTTCATTATTTGTATTTTTTAGTAATACCATTATTATTTTTTATTAGTTATATTGTACTTAATTATATATTCTCTTTTGGAATAGGTGTCTAACATTTTTTTAGGTTAAGTATGCATAATAGTTTGACAGTATCTTTTGATAATTCAATGAGGTAATTATAGTCAATTAATAAATAGAATGTGCCTTACATTTGAACCAAATCTGGACCAATGCTAGTATATAAGTTGTTGACATTAATAAAAAATATGTACACGATTACAGTACAGAGATTCAAAACAAAAAAGCTATTCCATTGTTAAATATCTACATAGTTTTAAGAGTTACGGCCTGTTCCATGGTAAAGTCCATTCATGTACTAAACTTAAAGTATTTTTTTACACATTTAGTAGGTGATAGAAGTCGTAGGGTATTTTTAAATATGCATTAGGTAATTATTAATTGTAGATTAAAAAGAAGTAATTTACCATTGGTACCGAGTTGTCATATCTACTGGTGCGTATGATTACAGATTATAGGTATTTTTTTTATTGTACCATAGACAATTGACACAAGATTGTCGATCGTGACATTCTCTATAAAGAACAGAAATGTAATGAACATGTAGAGAACTTACTTATATTGAAAACAAAAATATTAAATAGTATTTCCCGCGTGTTTTTTCTTTTAAGGCGTTTTTGGCGATTATAGCAAGCTTATGTAACGTTCTATTAAGTGTCCGAATGTAGGTTTAGGTCAAAAGTCTATTATTATTTTATTTTTGATTCACAGTAAAACTCACAGCTAGGATTAATTATAAAAACATGTTTAATAAGCGAAAGCCAAAATAATAGTTTTCACATTTAGAATTTATTAAAGTTTTTAACATCTAACAAAAGAAGAACAAGTTTTTTACGTTCTTACTTTATTGAGTTGAGCACACTGTTTTTATTTACTTTATATTATTAACGTTATTGTATAACCAAGCAAAAAGGGGTACTTAATAAGTTAATTATTTTTATACAATTATTTTTGATTTATAATCTTATTAGTACGTAGGTATTGAACTCTGATACTTTGCTATTAAGTAAGTTGAACCAGCTATTTAGATTCCGTCCAGCATTGAAGTTGTATAGTTATGATACCGATCATTTCAGACCAGGGACCGGAACCGCTTACCCTTAAAGAGGTTTTTGATTGGGTTTTTCATAGACTTGTTTTAAAAAACCCTATCAATTTGGTAACCGTATCGAAGACTTACCCTAATTTAAGGCTTACCATGTCAATAGAGTTAGCTTCATGTAAGCAGTAAGCCTATCGAAAACCCTATTGAAGGTTACCGATTCAAGGGTTTTAAAACCTGCAGGCAAATTTAATCTCTAAGAATATCAAATTACCAAAAATATCACCATCTATTCAATCTCGCACTTCGAATTATACTTCCAAATTCAACAGCATGCGTGGAAAGAGATAAAAATAGGCTTACCCTATCACAGGGTAAGCGCATCCGAAAGTAGTTAACTTTATTCAAAGTGTTACCACGTCGATAGGCTAACCATATCAATAGGGTTACATTTCCATATGGTAAGATTTTGATAGGGTTACCCTATCAATAGGCTTAATCAAATAAAGGGGGCTTCCGGTCCCTGTTTCAGACGTATTACTTGCACAGAAACATAATCTTAAACCTTCTTAAATGTTCAGTCGTTTTTAAAACTAAACTTCCAACAAAAATGTTGCGATTCTCAAGTATCAAAAAACAAATTGATATAAAATAGCCATAGAATAAACTTAGTTTTTAACTTTTGAAAGGAAATTAATTATTGAATAGGTAGAACCTACAACTTTTTTAGAAGTATGTATCATTCCGTATTTACTTTAGTTCCTTAAGTTTGAACTATGTTGAGGGTGCTTAGATTATTTTGTGTTCATTTCTTTGTATTTACATTCATTCAAACCAACACAGTTGATTCTGAGATGGAAATGAAAAATAGTAGGAGTTTAAATGTATAATGTCAGGCAGAAAAATATTTTTCTATGGTAAGTACTCAATTATAAAGTAAAATTTAGTCTGCTTTAACCTTTTAATTAATAGAGAATTTTCAATTTAGAATTGAAAAAAAATACACGATTTATTCACATTAGATAGTGCGCATGCCAAAATATTATGTCAAATATTGTTAAAAAAAGTATAATAAAAAATAGATTACATGACAGTTCACTCGTTAATGTTCACTTTGACAAGTTCTATGCGATCTACATAGCATCAGTTTTTTTTAATTTTCATATGTAAACTCCTCGATGAGTTGACTTGCAAGGCAAACTGGGCCTGCAGTGCTAGCACGGATCTTTTGTCGATCGTAAGTTTATGAATGCTCGTATAGTATGGTGTCGGTTGCATGTTTTTAGTAACAATGTAATTTTTTATTTTACAGTTATTTAAGAGTAGAACCTGTTAACAAACAAGGAACACCTTTATTTAAGCTGACCGTGCGGCAATGGATAGATTTCAATTATTGCTTGCAAAACCGTCTCCATACTATACGAGCATTCGTAAGCTTACGATCGACAAAAGATCCGTGCTAGCACTGCTGAGTTGCCTTTTTCATGTATTATTATGTAATAGTAGTTACACAATTGAACCTCCAAAGTATTAAAGTAATATATATGTATACTTGAAGGTATCATTTTAAATTAGTTTAGTTTTCATACTTAACTTATTACTGCTTCGAAGTTTTATTGTTTGTCGAAGCTTGACAGAAAGATATGGACTTTATTGCAACTTTTTAGTGCCTTAGTAAACAAAATCAATTAAGTATTTCATTGATTTTGTTTTGTTTGATCTAAAATTAAATGAACCTTTAAAAAGGTTTAGTGAACAAAAAATGTAAACGTTAACTCGTAACAAAGTAGCCGCAAGATATTTTTGGAATTAAGAGCAATGACATAATATTATCAAATACATTATCAAAAATGAGCAATTTATATTTTTCTAGTCGCGTTGTTACTCGGACCAAAATATACTAGCAGTCGCCTACGACATGACTTATCCATATCTGTACATTTTACAAAATAATTTCGCAACATACTGTTTATTAAAAAACATTAATCTGAATAAAAAATGTACATTTAATGGATTTATACCATTTTCAAGTTAGCTATAAAACTAAATAATTTGAAGAACTACAAATTTTCGAATGTATATTGCTGGCCACTGGTTTTAGCTTCATTAGATTTTTGTTTTCGTATTTTTTATCGTGAGTTGTTAATATTTTAGAAATTTAATGTGGAATTGTTTATAAAGTCTTTTTATAAACACTATAGAAAGCTCAAACATTTTCGACGGCTCTGAGTCAACTTAAGTTGATTAAGCTAAGATCATAATGCACCCCTAAGTAGTTATATTTTGGTCCTATACGATTATACAGCAATGTTTTTATGAGCTTTATTTTTAGTTACCCGAGTAGTGAGCTATTTTTATTTTATTATTCGCTATGCATGTTTGTATGTGTTGTCGACTGTAACATGGCCATTGTACTTATATATGAATATACGTTTTTTTGACTCATAATTTGCATTTTTATTTACATCTACTTTACTAAGGCCCCCTGTAGTTACGTGAAGTATATTATTGTATTTGAGCAATGGCTCTGTTGGTTGTTTCAATAATTTACGTTTATGTATGTAGGTACATATATTATTTCACAAAGTTTACAATCCCGCTTATACAACCTACAATTGCTGACCAATCTCTGTATACAGACCAGATTACCTTAAATAACTGTATAACTACATTTTGTTACTACTAACCTTTTGTAGCCTTCTATGTTTAGACACGGTCGGGTGGAAACTACTGTCCTTGCTATTTGATCTGCTATAGTAAGGTCTTTTAACCGTGATTCTGTTTCGGATAAAAGGAATAATCAATTAAAGAAGATACAGGAGTCAAAGGCTTTTCTATGAGATCGTTTCCCGACACTAACTTTGAAAGGTTCTGGCTGGGTTTTTTCTAAAAGTTTATTCATAAAACTGCCTGTTTGGTCTTCAGTCCCACCTACTCGTACCCTCTAGGATTGTGTTGAGAGATGCATGCTGTGTAAGTCTAGGTCTCTGGGATTGAATCAGTCAACATATGCTACACCTTGTTTTAAAAAGTAAATAAAAACAATTATTTGCCGAAATTACTTTCGATTCAATATCTATAAATTCAGGGAGAGTGACTATAACTATCGTAGGGTACATTGGCTTATTCGTTGTATAAGGTAAACGATAAAACGCGACGCGATACGATAATATTAAATGTACGTTGTACTATCGAATCATGATCAACCTCAAGCTTTTTTTTTTTTTTTTTTTTTATAAGTGACTAAACCCGCGTTTGACCTCAATCTCACCTGATGGTAAGTGACGATGAGGTCGAAGATGAAAGACACACGGGTAATGGGTATGTTTCAGTTGGTTTGATAGTATATAGCAGGTGTCCTACGTTTATTCGCGTTGACATGAGTCACTTGAAGTATTGGTCGCATTGCGTCATATCGTGTCGCGTCCGGTCGCTCACCAAGAACAACAACTTATCTAAAATGTGACCCTTGACGGGTTATAAAGTTTACTAATAATTTTAAATAAGAGTTTACCTTAAATTAAAAATATACTTTGATAAATAAATATATTTGTGAAATTGTGCATGTATAACTTAAGTGAGTACCTATTGCATTAATAGTTATTTGAATTATTGAGTTCGTTACATATTACAGGTGTATACAGGGTTACTGGGTAAGTCGACCTAGATCCGTTAAGGGTGTGTAGTCCCCGTCTTTTCTAACAAATTTCAATATGAAACACCCTACCCCATACCTAACCGTTTTCGAGATAATCTACTTTTAACTTTTCATTATTTTTATTTATTTTTTACATGCAGAGTTAGATGCTCTATGATCTAAGTAACCAAAATCCTATGTAAGATAACTAAATACATAGTTCTGAGCGATTGAAAGTTCAAAAATCTGTATTCTCAGTGAGCCCAATCCAATTGCGTCTATTGAGGAATTGACTGTCAGGATAATCAACGCGGCAAACAAAATGCGAAGAAATTCGAGTCCTGGTGCAGTAAAAACTGGGCTTCGCTGAATAATGCGAAAATGTATCCAAAACTAGGGCGAACATGTTGAACGTAAATAGTAATGTGCGAGGATGATAAATTTTATCATTTACAAACTTACCTTTTGTTTTATTTTACTTTCCAGGGTTAAAAAATTAATTACGCTCAATAAGTGTAATAATTTTGACGTCCACTATCGGTTATAAAACTAAGATTTTTCCTGTGAATTTAAATAAAAGGCTAGATTGTTATACCTTCTTGGGTAGCTTACAAAACGTAGATGTATTTCAGCTCATCTGTCAAACGTTTGCCATAATACATTTTTTAGATAATAATAAAAATAATCTTAAAAGAAAAGTAAACTGAAAAAAAATTACAGAATTTTTCAACTTTTAAGCGCTCAGAACTATGTTTTGATTAATCGTACGTAAGATGTTGGTTACTAAGATCATAGAGCATTTTAATCTCCATGTAAAAAGTAAATCATCATAGTAAAAAAGCACACCAATTTCAAAATATGATATTTAATGGCAAAAAATCGGCAATCTTTATGAAAAAAATTTAAAAGTCCATTATTTTGAAACGGTTAGGTTAGGGGTAGTAAGTTTCATAATAAAATAAGTTAGAAAAAACGGGTACTAAATGCCCTTAACGGATCTAGGTCGACTTAACCAGTACCCTGTATAACATGTTTTTGATACAATAAAGTAGGTATATTTCTTTCACAGATGACCCACAAAACCTCATGACAAAGTCGCTCACAACATCCTTGCAACAAGCAGTCAATACCGTGAAAGATCTCACCCACCTCGACCAGACCGTGCCATACATAGCGAGCGTGCTCGAACAACCTATCGCAATGTTCACGAAAAACGAGTTCATAGACACCGGAGCCGTCACTAACGCCGAAGAATGCTTCGAGCTACCGCCCATCAAGAGCTTACCCGGCGATATATCGAACAACGTCCTCGAATCGATTATAAACGAGTTCAAAGATGTATCGTCCGAAGCGGAGGAGATTCGCCGCGTCAAGTCGGAAGAGTTGCAGCGGAAGTTGAAGCTGTATAACAGTATAATGGAGAGGAAGCAGGAAGGGGAGTTGATACACAGTAGCCGTCGCAGCCGGCGCCGGGAGCCGGGCTCTGGAAGCAGCTCGCCGCGGCCGGCCACGCCGGCGCGCCGCCCGCCCGGCGACGTCAGCTACACCAGCCCCTGTGTTATGAACGTTAGCATTTATGGGTATGTATTCAGAGTTTAAATTCCATTGATTGTATAATCTGCGTATAATAACTTCTTTCGTATGAATCTTTACAAATATTTACTTTAATGTTCATAATTTACGGCAGTGTTTTAAAAGGGAGAAGGATCTAACTAATTTCTGCAATCCAATTGTAATGTTTGTACTGCGGGGTAAACTAATAAAATAGATTACAACATACAAGCTTCGTCTTAATGATCTCAATACTAGAAATGTCGAGAAATAATCTAGACCAATCTCTATGAATATCGTAAGATTTTGAACTGGCAAACAAAACAGAACAACTGCTCTGGAAAAGCAGCATTCTTTATTGCAGTTATGGACTAAAAATCCGCTGGCTGATTCCAAGGTATATTTACAACCAAAATCTGGATTGCGGTTTCACGCCGCGACTGTACAAATTCAAAAACTTTGAGAGCGCGTTCAGACCACACGCCCCCACCCAGCGCAAGCCACGCGTCTCCTCTCGCTTTGCAATTTGTAGTCCATAATTTGAGGCCCATTTTACCACCACCTTGTGTACCTTAGTTCATGTTCACTTACCATTAGGTGTCATGGAAGACAAACGTCCCTCCCTTCTCTATAGAAAAGAGATTTTTTGTTTAATACTTTTTAGAGCGTGTTTGTAAAATTTATTTTTTTACTTATTTTGGAGTAATAGGTAGTATTTACATATTTGAACTGAGCTAACAAAGCTCTTCATTTCATACCCTACACGAAACCGTCAAGAATTTGATTTTTTTAGTTCTTTACTTTAAGTCCCTTTTACATACCAATAAATTTAAAATTTCGCTCGCCACGCGCCAGCCCGCGCTCATCCCGTGCCCACCCGTCACACGTGGTTTGAGGTCTATTGAAAAAAGATCAAATTATATACAACACAAATTGCGAAGCGTGTTACAGCCCGTTCACACAGTCTTTGCATATACAGTAGGTACCCGTTTTAACGGATACGACACATAATATTTTTTTTCACACATAGGCACCGTATAACATTCAACATCGCTCACACTCATATTCACACTCAAATTCGCAGTATACCACCATTACTCTACCAAGATGGACGTTATCGTATTGTGTTTGAAGTAGGAGAAATCGACGTTATTGGAAGCATCAACTCTTGACCTAGACCTAGAGAAGGTGCTTACTAATGATGCAGCCACAGTTTATGTCCAATAAAGTTATACAGATACCTGAAAGATACGTATTCCGTTCATCCTGCATTCGATTACAAAACGGAATGTAAATTTAACGGAACGATATTTTTTACTGTACATATTACCAAGAATTGTATCATATGTGAAGTCGATAATACAACTCCAACCGCATTTAATTAAAAAAAAACGTATTCGATAAAACGGAGACATGTGTGAACGGGCTGTTAGACGCGGATGAGGCACGTGACACGCGCGTGGCGGGCGCGTTTCGTTACAACGCTGCCACCGACGAGTGACGAAGTGTTTCAAGAGAATAGTTTAGTCATAACAATATGACGATGATTGTTGAAATATAGGAACAAATCATGACAACCTCAAGATTTTAGATATACTTTACTACTCATGCGAAACCACATCGAGTTGTTAGATATTAGAAGTTATTATAAAATACTGATATCCTTTTCAATATTCGGTAAATATTAGTTTTCATTTTGCAGAAATATGCCGCCTCACAATGACGATCTTCTCGAACAGCAGATCGAAGAAAAGGAGAAAATTCTTGCAAAAATGCTAAACCTAGAGTCACTTAGTATTAAAACTGTGCACTCCGATGAAACCAACCCCAGCAGTAATCAAGACGACGCACCAACCTACGAACAACCCGTAAAGACTGAAGAACAAATAACGAACAAAAAAGTAGTTACTAAACAGGTACCCAAACAACCCAAAATAGATATTAAGGCTATTGATTTAATGCCCAAAATAGTTCAGCTGCCCAATACATGGAATTTAGAGAATATAGAGTTGAAATTAAATGAGAAATCTAATGGGTTTGCTGATGCGGGCGCATTGGTATCTCCTGATGACCATGTTGACAGTGAATGGGAGTTTATATGATGCCAGGAGAAGGTGCAGTGTAGAGGTAACTTAGATAGTTAAGTATTCACTTATGAACAAGTATAAAGAAAGACGCTAATTTTGCATTTTCTATATTAGTGTATGTTAAGTCTGCAAGATGCCTTTGGCAATCTTTTCGAGATTTTGTCACTATATCCTGAAAATATTGATGCTGTCTTTTTTAGTATTATTAGATGATGTATGTTCTATAATTCAATTTAAAAATGGAATAGATTTCATTTCATATTTGTAGCGCTAAAAGCGCGACAATACTTCAAAAGAAATTTTACGTTTCTTTTGGTTTATTTTGATAATCATCATTATTTATTTATTTAAAACAGTGGAACAAAGGGTCACTTCATTGAATAAAAAGTTCTTATGTTTAAACAACTTTTGCGTTTGTAAATAAAAATGTGCAAAAGTAGATAAGGGGCAACTAAGAAAAGATTGTCAAGAGCTTAGCAGAGGCCTTATACGTGTTATTACGCTTAGACTATATTTATAAGTTTAAACTATAAGTGCAATACTGAATTTAAGCGGTAAGGTAGGAATATATAAAATGCACGTACGCTACGTATAAGAAGAGCAAATAATATAAACAAAGTTTTCGAAGTATTTCATTATTAATTGGCTGCTATAGGTATTGTCGTATTCACGACTTTTGGTAGTTTATTCCTACATCATTTAATTTTCGTTCATAACTTGCCTCAGTAAAAAGGTATTTTGATTTTATTTTTGATTCTCGATGGCCTTACTGAGATCTTATAATGTAGGTAAATTATGAAAAGCTTTAAATTGTAGAATAATTAAACCAAAACATCATAAACATACACCTTGCTACCAAATATAGATTTATCACAAATTACAATAGTTTAAATTAAATTGATTTTACTTGAATTATTTTTTATTTTAAACTAAAAGTCAAATATTGATTTTCATATTGGCTTTAATTTTTACTGAGATTTATACTCAGATTAGTTTTGAAGTAGAACAAATAAGTGAGGCTGGCCATTATTTAGCAAAGTGTGAACACTTGTATTAGTAGGCGTATGAGTTGCAAAGTGCAATGCACATACCTCACTTCTTAATTACGCGTAAACTTTGACACAAAGATATTTATGCCTGTAACTGTTATGGATACCACACGTGCTTAAAAATTAAACTTTGCATTGATAATTTTACCACTTTAGCGATGGGGTAAACCTGTCTGCCTCAGACGCCAGTGGTTGCGGGTTCGATTCCCGCACGGAACAAGAATACAAAAATGTTCCGTGTCTGAGTGTTTATCTATTTATGTATTTATATTCTAGGTTCCCCCCTAGTTCACTACATGGTATCCCGTAACACAAGCTATGCTTACTTTGGGGCCATGTAGTTGATGTGATTTTCTGGGGATTTTATTTATTATTTTTATTATTATAATTTGTAGATTTTTTCACACAGAGTATATGCATATTAATCGTGTTTATAAAGTTCTTCCATATTTTTTTATTTCATGACCATTCGCACACATTCCAGTTAAACTTTTATGTTGAGTATTTTATGAGGGATTGTAATAGGCAAAAAAAATACAATATTAAATTAAATTCAGCTCTTACAAATTTTATCACTTTTTTATTGAACGCTTTATCATGAAAATCGGAATAGCAATGCATTATACTTAGGATAATCAACGAATGCAGAGCTTTAAAAAACCGACTTCACGTCAAAACTTTGGCTGAGTTCAGAATGTTTACGTTGATGACTCAATGAAAATTTCAATTTTACAAAAGTTTGAAATTTTCAATGAAGTTCTCAACCTATTTCTATGAAATTTATATGGGACCAACTATGAAGTATCCTCTATCATATGAAACAAGAATTTTCAAAATCAATTCATAATTGTCCGAAATATCGTGTAACATAGACACAAAAAAAACGTACAGACGAATTGAGAATCTCCTCCTTTTTTGGAAGTCGGTTGAAAAACATATTGCAAATTAATGTTTTAAGTATTATTTCGATCTTTGTACGTAGGAAGTTCTGCGTGCCTACTGAAAAATTAGTTTTAAAGCCACTTTTTGTGGACATATCTCAGTCCCTTCTTATTTATTGTTATTTTAAGTTAAGTGGAAACAAAAAAATTACATCTATTTATTCAGAAAATACGTATATTTGTAAATATCACTCTCGATAAAACAGTGCATTTCAAAATTTATTATTTATTAAAAAATCGATCTTCTATGCATTATAGCACCTTTAAGAGGTATAATTTAAAAATATAAATATAAGGTTTGTAGTTTCGAACCTAGTAACAAAAAATAAATAAAAAAAGTCATAAAACCCAAACCAAAATAAAAGCAAACTATTTCTTTTTAAGAAAAAGTGAACCGCCTTCAAAAAACCGACCCTCTAAAAATGTTTAAATATTTTTTATCAACGCCATCCTATTCCTGTTTCTATTCCATCCATATTACTACCCCGTCTAGTAAATTGACTTAAAACATAATTTACATACAGGTAAACTCCTCTTTTTAAGTTGGCTACTTTTAATCAGAAGTTGCGCAGGTAAATGTGCGGGAATCTGCTAGTATTCGGTAACTATTCGGCAAATCAATTAAAACGAATACAAATGTCGAATATACGAAATACGAATGTTCGGCCGAACATTCGGCTCATCTCTGATACAAAAGAAACAGATAAATTGAGCTCCTTATTTTTTAAAGATCCTTAATACACTAAAACCTTCTCCTAAACATGACAAATCTTTTTCTGAAAACCGCATTCAAATCGGTTCAGCCAAACGCGAGATAATCGTGGTGTTTGTCCGCATACTTACAGGTCAAACTGAGAACCTCCTTTTCTTGAATTCGGTTAAAAAAACAGATGGGGGCTGTATGGCTCAGTGTAGTGTCAAAAATAAGTAATTTTAAATACTACAAAGAATATTTCTTTTACCAATAATGCTACATCATGGTTAATTGATTTCAGTCATATGGAAGAATATAATGTAATGGGGTGTGTGCAAAAATCGCGCGGCAAGTGTGCGCGGCTGCCGCGCGCGGATTTGCCTAACTAGAGCGCGGTAGACAGAACGCGTCTCGCGAATGCAGCGCGCGTCTGCCGCGCACCTTGCACGCTGTGTTTGGACTTGGTTTGGACACACCTTAACAACCGACATTTATATTTTTTTGGTGCGTTATCCATAGTTAGGCAAAATTCCTGTTCTTACTTTATTTGAAAAATTTTGACTTCTTTAAACCAGAGTTGAAACTGTTTGTTTTTTCTAATTTAAGCTTTATTTCTCCTTCATCATGATATCGGTATATTATTTACATTAGGTTTTAAGTGTTCAAGTTTGCCATTACTTTTCAAATACTTTTTGTTAAATCAATGCAGAATGTAATTATTGGTTACCTAAACTAAAATTATTTTTTTTTTCTTTTTGAGATACATCTTTGTGCAATTATACAAAGTTGATACAAGCGAAAGGCATTAAATGAAACCACATATTTTGTGTATCATTATCAGGCCACAAAACAAAAATCAGATCAATGTAAGCAATAGTTTAGTCACAGGAATGTTTTTAAGTTTTTGCTAGTTTAATTGAAACACCTCGTATCGTCCCGATCACCTGATCTTAAATACTATAGGCATAGTTATCATCACAGACATACATCTACATAGACAACGCAAATGCATGTACTTCGCGTGTCCGAACCTCGACCAAGCGTCACGGTTGGTCGTCGCTAGATTCAGTCACGCGTATGTATGTCTGTTAGAAAATCGATATCACAATGTAGATATCGTTCTTAATAATCGAATTCATCGGCGGCATCGGTGTCTTTGAATCGGTTTGTATTTTATATCACAAAATATCGGTTGTGACGTTACAGAAGGTGTTCAAAAGTCGGCACGCTTGGTTTCAATACAAATCGTGAAACTTGCGTCATCTATGTAGATGTATGTCTGTGGTTATCATCCACCGCGAAATGTGAAAATTTTTACAAAGGATGTTTACATTTTAACTTAATTATTAAGCTATTTAAGTTCTTTGAAAAAAGTTTTTTTTGCATATTTCTCGTAAACTTTTTTTTTTTTGTACGTTTGGGTTAACAGTAGGCACCTATAGTATATGTGGTTTCATTTAATGCCTCTCACTTGTATCAACGTTGTATAATTTGATTATTCTAAGTAGGAACAATTATGATTGCAACTATTCATTACATACCAGTTCATCGAATGTAGTCCCTGAGATTTCGAATAAAATTTTCAAAATAGGCGGTAAATTGTTTGAATATTATTTTTATATGACAGCTTATTTGTTGATATTATATATAAAGGGTGTCATTAGTTCCTGTATTTTTTTATCAGTTTACAATAGATTAGATAAGTACTAAATATTTTAACCAAGGAACAAAAACAAAGATCAATGTTGGCATTGTAGTGCTCAACCGATCCCAGTCGTATTTATAAATCACCACAATTAGGCAACATTTTGCAAGTTGTAAAAATCTTACTCCTACGGAATGTTTAAATTTGTTGTTTTTCTTTAAAAAAAAATGCATTTACATCATGTGACAATTGGACGAAATTAATTTACACATTCTTATTTTAAATATTTGTAATGTCAAACTTAGATGCTTCAAAATTTGTTTTTATTAGTAGCAGTTGGGTTCGAAGTCATAACATAAGAGAGAATTAAAATTGGAAAGTCTAATGGCGAAATTATTATATTAATAAGGTATAAGTACCATTTGTTTGTTTTATTACAAAATACAGTGTGAAACTAAGCTCATGTAATTAAATTTAAGTTATTAAAAACGGGGCCATTATTAGCCTTTTAATTAGAATTATTATTGTATAATCGATTAAAAAATCTCAAGTTCTTATGTTTTACCTAAAAAAGAAAATGTTCAACAACTAGCATTAGTATTGTAATTTATTTAAGTAAATAATATCTATAAGTTCTAACGCTATCTAAAGATTACGTTGAAGCAAAAGACGTAGACTTGAAAAAAATATGTAAGTACATCGGTTTTATTTATTTTATGTACTTGTTTTCAAATTATAGAAATTAACCGAAATAGTCATGTTCACGCACATACCTAACTTCTAATTAAGATTGGAAATTGTAAAAAATGCTATGTTTATAAGTTAAGTTTAAGACTCAAATCATGTTGAAAAACTCTTTCAGGGCGTTATGTTATAATACATATTCCCGATTTCATAGGTATAAAAATATCACAACATCCAAAAACCGAATAATTTTTTTGTCTCGACCCTATCGGGATATACTTAAAGAATATGAACAAATTAATATGCAAAGAATTTATCTTATAACTAATAGGAAAAAAAAGTGTTTATCTTCTCTCTCATTCAAGAGAACTCAAGTTTTTCTAAATGTTTCAGTAAATTCTTATAAATATTTCCAACTAGCGACCCGCCCCGGCTTCGCACGGGTGCCATGCTGACACACGCTCTTGCCGCACCGGGCGGCCGGCCGGTACCGCCGCAAACGCTACGTCCCGCAATTTTTAAATCTGTAATATCTTCGAAAATATTCACTTAAATCATATGGTGTAAAGAGCCATATAGATCTATATTAAATGAACAATGTATTCAAGGTATTTAATTGGTTAAGGATTAATGCTGTATTGGTTAAAATCGCTTCAAAAAATTAGCCATTATTTGTCGTAAAAAGTAAATGCCAAAAAAAGGTTATTGTGGGTTATCCATAAGAGATAGACATATACCATCACGGACTTTTCTGTAGACCTTTTCAATGTGTACAATACTTAGTACATTATTTTGATAAAACTCGTAGGGTTCAGCCTGCGTTTGCAATGTAAGCGGACAAAATGAAATTATTTGCGACATCACATTAGAAACCTCAAAAATAACAGTACTTCTCCACTATTTAATGGATGTTATTATACATATAAACCTTCCTCTTGAATCACTCTATCTATTAAAAAAACTGCATCAAAATCCGTTGCGTAGTTTCAAAGATTTAAGCATACAAAGGGACATAGGGACAGAGAAAGCGACTTTGTTTTATACTATGTAGTGATTTAAAATATTAACTTGAAAGTATCTGAATAGCTTTTCAGGTAAATTTGCTTCTATTTCCATATTCGATAAAAGGATATGATAGATAACGTGATAAAAAAATACTGACTGGGCCCTATTTTATATCTTGTATGTAAGAATGTTAGTAAATATTTAAATGTAAAAATAACAGCGGAAATTGTATAAAATGTGCTAACTTCGCGCTGTGCTTTGCATTGCTGTTTTTGCAAACTTATTTAATTTGCATGAAAATAGTTCTTGGTCGAATTTTACCGCCTTTAATTATATTGAACATACCTCATAGATTCGTAGTCCTCGTGGATGCGAGTCCCATGGTTAAAGACGTCTTTTCTTTATTAAAATATATTGTTAAAAAAATTTTAGGCAATATTAGTTACTTTGTAATTTTCCATATAACTATAATTTATATCTGTTACTTTCACTGTTAAAATAGCAAGTAGGACTTTTAGAACAAACACATGGCTGCAATTATTAATTTGTGATATGTATAGTCTATAAGTATTTATGTATTGACATTTTTGTCTGCCATTGCATAATAAAAATGTAAATAAACCCACACCTTATTCTGTTTTATTTTTTTGATTTTTTTTTCAATTAAAGACCGGATATGCCTGAATTTGACCCCAATCCCACCTGATGGTGAGTGAAGATGAGGTCGAAGGCACACGGGCCTAGGACAGAACTGGCTCTTCATAAATAATTTGGCGGTAATATTTGGCGGCAGCATTTATATGAAGGATGGGACCCTGACAGGATCCTACCACCAAGCAGGGTCACTCAGATTAGTCGCCATTTACGACACGCTTAACCAGGGCCGGTAGCAGGGCTATTCTAAACCTACCCTACATGGTCATGCTACGCCTGTGTCACTCCCTATGACGACAGAAAGCAGTGGGCCAATTTAGTAGGGAAGTCAACAGCGAGTAGTGACGGAAGCGCGCGCTTTTTACCCACGACCGAACGGAGACGGTATATGCGTTTGGGGTGAGAGGGTGTTTGTTTGTGCAAACCAACAAGTTCACTTGATCTCACACAGAGTCGGCCATATTAGGAACAACATACTATTCGTTTTCATAGCACTTCCCTAAGCTTACCTATTCGGTTCTCGAAGATGTAGATGTCGCAATAACATAGGTATTCAACTCCCTATGAACTTTATAAGAAGAGCAAGAAAATCCGTCTGGGGCTGCCATTGAATGAATTCGTTTTGTAATTTTGTATTGAAATTTAAAATATTGATGGCAGCCCTCGGTCCTTGTAGTTTTGTATTGAAATTTTTAAAATATTGATGGCAGCCCTCGGTCCTTGGTTTGAAATGCTATGTTATGCTTACGTATTATTTGTTAGGCAATACATGGTAATATAAATATCATTGGACTTCGTAAATTATCATACAGCAGCCAAAGGGATTTATCAGCAGATACCTGTCACCATTAAATGGTCCATGCACATCAAGGTAATAAGACATCAAGCGACCGTAAAATTGAACCGCTGCGCCGCCGCCGCCAGTTTACTTCGCCGTCACAACATAGGATAAAAGTGTCGTATAAGGCGACTAAGCCGAGTCACCTACGCTTGGTGGTAGGTTCCCGTCTAGAGTTCATCTGGCTAGCGACAACCCCTTAACAAAAAAATGCCGTCAAGTATCAGAGTGATGTGTTCCGGAAATACAATACAAATACAAAGTTGCCAGAATCAACAGAACACAAACATATTAAAATATTGTATATAGAAAGAAAACTGGATTCAAGACAATTTACGCAATTAAATATTTTGTGAAGTACCTACTTTCCTAAGCCCGTGTGTTGTCGTCTCTGACCTCGCGGGCTTGATATCTAATAAAATAAAACTAAAATTAAAAATTTTAACAACCCCCCGACACAAAAAAGGACCTTAAAAACTAACAAATAATATTTTAAACCTATTCTAATTATTATCGTCCCATATATAATTGACTGTAAGACTTGTACTTTAAAATATTTTTATTTTCCGAGCTTCGTCGCCGCGTCGGGGACCCAAATGCAGCGACCCGAACGGGCAGACGACGATGACGGTTGTGTCGATTTTACGAATTTTTCGGAGTGAATTCTTTTGATGCAATCTGCAGCTGACAACTGTTTTTCTCACTTAGCGGTCCCCCGACGCGGCGACGACGCTCGGAAAATAAAAATATTTTAAAGTACAAGTCTTACAGTCAATTATATATGGGACGATAATAATTAGAATAGGTTTAAAATATTATTTGTTAGTTTTTAAGGTCCTTTTTTGTGTCGGGGGGTTGTTAAAATTTTTAATTTTAGTTTTATTTTTTACTTTTTAAAGTAGGTTTTACTATTAGGAAGGTATTTAAAGTAATTAGTTAGTTGAGTTAGTAACTTCGTTAGGTATTAGATATCATATTAGTTTTAATTTACTAGATTAAGTTTTAACTAGTAGGTAGTCTTAGGTTTAGTGGAATATAAGGTAGGTATCTAGCGAAAGGAATTCAGATCCCCTCATTAACTATAAAAGAGCTGATCATCTTCAAACGGCTAATCAGGTCATGGTAACTTAGGTACCACATACTTTCAATTTCACTGAAGTAACAACTAACACGGTACGAAATTTCGAATCGATAGGACATATGGAAGGTAGTCAGATCCGCTCATCAACAATAAGAGAGCTGATGATCTTCAAACGGCTGATCAGGTCATGGTTCCCTTACCATATACTTTCAATGTAATTATAGTAATACGGCACCAAATTTCGAATCAATACGACATATGGAAGCTATTCAGATCCCCTCATCAACTATTAGAGAGCTGATGATCTTCAATTGGCTGATCAGGTCATGGTTACCTTACCATATACATTTAATATCATTGTTGTAATACGGCACCAAATTTCGAATCGATACGACATATGGAAGTTAGTCGGATCCCCTCATCAACTATTAGAGAGCTGATGACCTTCAAACGGCTGATCAGGTCATGGTTACCTTACCATATAATATCAATATCATTGTTGTAATATGGCACCAAATTTCGAATCGATACGACATATGGAATTTAGTCAGATCCCCTCATCAACAATAAGAGAGCTGATGATCTTCAAACGGCTGATCAGGTCATGGTTCCCTTACCATATACTTTCAATGTAATTATAGTAATACGGCACCAAATTTCGAATCAATACGACATATGGAAGCTATTCAGATCCCCTCATCAACTATTAGAGAGCTGATGATCTTCAATTGGCTGATCAGGTCATGGTTACCTTACCATATACATTTAATATCATTGTTGTAATACGGCACCAAATTTCGAATCGATACGACATATGGAAGTTAGTCGGATCCCCTCATCAACTATTAGAGAGCTGATGACCTTCAAACGGCTGATCAGGTCATGGTTACCTTACCATATAATATCAATATCATTGTTGTAAAATGGCACCAAATTTCGAATCGATACGACATATGGAATTTAGTCAGATCCCCTCATCAACTGTTAGAGAGCTGATGACCTTCAAACGGCTGATCAGGTCATGGTTACCTTACCATATACTTTCAATATAATTGAAGCAATACGGTACCAAATTTCGCATCGATAGGACATATGGAAGGTAGTCAGATTCCCTCATCAACTAGAAAAGAGCTGATGATCTTCAAACGGCTGAACAGATTTTCATGAAACATGGCTAAGAACACTCGGGATAAAATTATCTAAAACACAAAAAAAACTAAACGAAAATCGGTTCATCCGTTTGGGAGCTACGATACCACAGACAGATACACAGACACGTTAAACTTATAACACCCCTCTCGTTTTGCGTCGGGGGTTAAAAATAAAAAAAAGAAAAGACGTGTGGCACTCGGAGACTGCCGCGGTAAAGCTATTGCACAGCATTTTTTATCAACTTATGCAATCATAATTATTTATTTCTGGATTCGGTCCCCACGCTCAAGGCCCGCGATAGAAGCTATGCAATAGCTTAAAAAAATTATAACTTTCTCAGAAGAATTATTCACGCCGTAAGTTGCTTTAAAATTGGTGTAGTTGTATAACTATGGATATGACAGGATAATATTTTTTATTTATTTTATTATACTTACTTTAAATCTCGTTATTTTTTATTTATTTGATATTTTATGTACCCATGAAGTAACTTAAACAAACAGTTAAATTGACAACAAGGTAGGTACGTAGGTACCTAGAAAGGCAAAATGGGTCTTAAGTTTCTCAAAAGAGTTTTGTCATCCTTCTTGAAATACAGAGCTACTATGTCTTGTTGCCATGCTTTTGGCGTTTTGCCCTGTAGGATGACGAAATCGAACATTTTCTGAAGGGTCTCGGCACAGGTTCAGAAGCTCGGCTGTGATTCCATCATCATCCGGCATCTTATTTTTTTTAAGCTGTGGCCACATTAATCTCGCTGAGGGTAACGATCGAGAGGTCTTCGGTATAGTGTCGGGTTGATTTGGCTCGTAGGTCTGTTGTCGTGTAATTAAGAGGTACCCGTTGTAACAAAACAGACTTCGTTCAAGCTGATTGTTGCATCACAAATATATGTAATATCATAAGAAATTAATTAAAGACTTTGAACCATTATTCCTTTATTAGTAGCTTAATATGTCTAGTTAAAACTTAGTTTATCTTCAGGAAAGGTTAAAAAACAGCATTAATATACTTGAAATAACGAGACAAATTCTTAAGATTGACGCAGCGTGTGCCTCCACAAAGGATCAGAGTATCCTTCAGAGCTATGGTAAGGAAAACAAAACGGCCCAAACATCCTCCCCGCCTTGAAAGGCTCTCTTTCAACCTAGCTGTAGAAGCACATGAAATAAAAGATAGCTCTAGCTAAAGCGATGCGAAAATAACGAGAACCAGTTAGAGCTTATCCTTAAAGCATTGCGATTTCAAAACTTGAAATAACGAGAGACAAATTCTTAAGTCACTTACTTAAGAGCGTAATAATAAATAACGAAATTAACAACTTATTTTCTAATGCAAATAGTAATTATTTAAGCACTGTATCCAAAAAATAATTATTTAACTAACAACTAAAATTAAATGTGTAGTTAGAACTACTCTAGTTTAGGTAACGGACAAAGTCGAATAATGGGACGTTTTAACGTACCATTTTTAGTTCTTACCAAGGCAACTCTAACACGACCATCAGTTCCTTGATAAATCTCTTTAATTATGCCTAAGGGCCAATGAAGCGGCGGTGAATTATCCTTCATTATTAAAACTATCTCACCTACTCGAACCGGATGTGAGTCAGTGTTCCATTTTTCACGAGTCTGCAATGTATTTAAATACTCATCTCGCCATCTTCTCCAGTTAGAGTGAACGAGTCTATCCAGCAGCATATAGCGCGAAAGTAAATGCTGGCTCGTCTCTGGCACGTCTACAGAAGGTAGCGAGGCTAGAGGTGTTGTATGTAAAAAGTGAGACTGAGTAAGTGGTAGCGGTTCAGATGGATCTTCGCTTAAAATACCTAAAGGCCTTGAATTTAAAATGGCTTCAATTTGGCAGAGTACGGTCAGCAACTCTTCATAGGTCAAAATCTGTGTACCTATGACGCGTGATAAATGTGTTTTGAAGCACTTAACAGCCGCTTCCCATCCTCCACCAAAGTCGGGCGCGTTGGGTGGTATCATAACCCAATCGATGCGTTTAGAGAATAATTCAAATTTAAAACAATTAATGAAAGCTTCCGAAATAAAAAATTGGTGAAGTTCGTCTAGATACGCTTTAGCGCCTATAAAATTCGTTCCGTTGTCCGAATAAAGCTTCTCAACTGGACCTCGTCGGGAAATTAAACGTTTAAATGCGTTTAAAAATGAGTCAGTGCTTAAATCAGGTGCGATTTCTATGTGCACTGCCCTAGTGGTCAAACACACGAAAACACATAAATAAGCCTTATGAGTTCTAATTCCACGTTGACGAGAAAATGTAATAGACAAAGGTCCCGCGTAATCTACTCCGGTGTGTGCGAACGGCTTCGAAATTTGTAACCTACACGAAGGCAGGTCGGACATTACCGGAGGTTGATTTGCCTTAGGGCGCACCTTAAAGCACTGAAAACAAGCATGTATTCTTGCGCGAACTAAGCGGCGGGCTGCTAAAATCCAATATTTATGTCTTAACAGTGCGAGAACTAGTTGGGGTCCTGCGTGGCAAGCGGTGCGATGAACATGATCAATAATAAGATCGACAACTCTATTTTTACCAGGCAGTAGCAAAGGATGTTTGTGATCGTACGATAGATCACTATTTTCCAAGCGCCCACCAACACGAATAAGGTCTTTAAATATAAAGGGCCGCAACTTTTGAATAGAAGTGGGCAATTTCTTACCAGTTTCAATAAATTTAAAAAATGTATCAAAATGTTCTTGCTGAATAGCGCGAACAATTACTGACTCGGCTTCATTCAAGTCAGTAGCGTTTATATCACCACGAGAAATGAGGCGTCTGGTAAAGCGTAAAACATAAACGACAATGCGAAGTAACTTTGTCCAGCGGGAAACGCGAGATGACAATCTAGAGATAAAAGATTCACCTTTATTCTGAGATGTCGTAGACAAAGTAACGGTTTTGAGTTCTGGCAACTCTTCCGAATTAAGAATATTAAAATTCTTGATAGGCCAAGTATCAAACTCTAGAGATGACCATGGAGGGCCATTCATCCACGTGGGATGAGAGATCAGTTGAGCCGGTGTAAGACCTCGCGACAAACAATCACTTGGATTATCTTCTCCAGAAATATGGTAAAAATATTGGGGGTCAATATTCTCTTGAATCTTTGCGACTCTGTTTGCAACGAAAGTCTTAAGCCGATGTGGGCTGGAACGAACCCAGCTCAAAGCGATTGTTGAATCACAAAAAGCAAAAATATTGTCAAATGCGAAACGGTTAGCATAAGTCGAAATGACGATTTTCATTAATTTTGACATAAGATGAACTGCCATGAGTTCCAAGCGAGCGAGACTTATAGTTTGTACGGGAGCTACCTTCGATTTTGCACATAATAATCTCACAGTAACTGCATCTTCTAGCTGTACGCGTACATAGATAACGGCGCCATAGCCTTTTTCCGACGCGTCCGAAAAGGCCATGAGACTAGCACTGCGAGATTGAACCACACCGATATGACGAGGTACTGTGAGTGAGGATAAAAGATGAAGTTCACCTTGAAACTTCGTCCACAGATTAACAATGTGTAAAGGAGGCTGGTCATCCCAATCAATCTTAAGCAACCAAAGCTCCTTAATCAGAAGCTTGGCGAACAAAATAAGTGGAGCAGCAAATCCCATAACGTCCCACAATCTAGCAATTACCGAAAGCATATTGCGCTTCGTGCAAGAAACTTCGTTTAGTGATATAGCAAATTTAAAATTATCATTGGTGGGATCACAAGTAATACCTAATACCTTTTGCGTTGAGTTTGAATCGAAATTTACAATTTGAGGATGTAAATGATCTTGTGGCAATGATTCAAGTAACTCCTGTGAGTTACTAGACCATTTATGGAGTTTGAAAGCTCCAGCGGCGAACATAGAAATTAGCTGTGACGCTATTTCCTTAGCAGAGGACAAAGAATTTACCGAGTAGACAACATCATCCATGAAAAACCAACCATTTTCAATGACATCGGCGGCAAGCGGGTAGTTGCTGCGCTCAAGCTCTGCGAGATGTCGTAGTGTGCGTAGGGCTAAGTATGGACTACAAGATAAGCCAAAACAGACTCGTTTAAACTCAAAAATTTGTAAAGGATCAGAATTATCGAAGCGATATAAAATTCGCTGAAATTTATGAAATTCAGGCAGTAGCTTAATTCTTAAATACATCTGTTCTACATCACTGCAGAAGGCGATGGGAAAGAGCCGAAAATTTAAAAGAACGATAAATAAATCTGATTGCAGGTTCGGTCCTGAATATAACGCCTCATTAAGAGAAATACCAGTATCCGTGCGTGCACTTGCGTCTAGAACGAGTCTAACCTTAGTAGTCACCTTTTCTTCCCGGATAACACCATGGTGAGGTATGATGTAACCGGATGTGCGGTCACCAGATATAACTGGAGACAAATAATCCTTCTCACAATAGTCCACTACGACGGCATCATATGCGCAACGAAATTTAGGAGCGTTTGTAAAACGTTTCTCTAAAGCAAGGAATCTCTTATGAGCTCCCTTGAGCGAATCACCCAAAACTGATGGATCAGTTTTAAATGGTAGTGCGAGAATAAAAGAGCCATCAAGATCACGAGTAGTTGTCGACTTATAAATAAGCTCACAATTTTTCTCATCCTCTGAAAGCAAAGCGTTGCGTGGAGTAGAAACTTCTTGTACCTCCCAAAAGTTTCTCATCAGAGAATCTAGCGGTTGAGCCGTAATGGCGCATAAAGTATGCGAAATCGCACGTGAAGACGCACGAGCGTTACAAATAATCGGAGCGTGTAGTATGGGCGCGGTTCCCATTAAAATAAATCCGATTTTAGTTTGAATCGCTTCAGGCATACCCGGTGGACCCTGAATGTGACTCCTCAAAAGTAAACGAGGAAACAGTTGCGCGCCGATAAGCATCTCCACCTCTCCAGGTTCAGAAAACGTATCATCGGCAAGAGGCGTGCGAGCGAGATAACCTAACATCGACCGATCAATTGGCGATGTCGGTAAGCGATACGTAATGGTATCCACCACGAGTGGGTGCGAGTCAAACGAAGCGTTATTATTAAAACGAGAATAAAATTTTAAGTCTGTGATACCCTTCACAGTCTTGGACGAACCACCAAAACCATTGACAGTTACTTGCTCGGGTAGTGAATTTATTTTTAAAGACAAACGTTTACACAGCTGAGAAGTAACAAAGTCATTCATGGACCCGTTATCAATCAAAGCGCGAACTAAAAATTCCTTGCCTTGAGCGTTCTTAATAATAACACGCGCGGTTGCTAATAACACCGTCGTAGCATTCGGTATAGTAACCGTAAACGAAGTATGCGAGCAAAGTGTCGAGTTATGGTGCACATCACTAGACGGCACAACACTAGTGTGCGCCGGCGGTGGCGTGACGTCACTCGATGACGACGCAGCGTGCGCGGCGGCCGGTATGCAACGCGGGGCAGGCGCGCGAGTCTGAGGTTCGAATCCCGATCGCGAAGCATTATCTGACGGGCGCGCGGGAAATGAAGTAGCGTATGATGAGTCTTGGTACCACAAATATTACAAATTTTATTTGAATTGCAATTGAATGTCCGATGATAAAAGCTTAAACAAGTAAAACAGCCACCTTTAGTTTTTATAACCGAATAACGATCCTTAGGTGTTAATTTTAAAAACTTAGGACAACGGTAAAATTGTTCGTGTCCGGGTTTGTTACACAAAATACATAGATTATTAGTTTGCGCAGTTACGAACGATTTTGTATTCTTAGGTATTGGAGGTTTAAACGATTTATTAATTTGAGTTGAATAGGTAACTTTATTTGTGGGGGCGTTGTTCAAAATGTGAGTATTAGTGCGTTCAAGAATCTTAGTTTGTTCACGTAAAAATTTAACAAAACTATCGTATGTCGGTATTTGTTCGGAGCGAACAGAATTCTCAAACATACGAGCGGCCTCGCGATCTATCTTTTGTAATGCTAAAAACAAAAAAATAAAATCCTTTTCATGTGCAATTTTTAATTGTTCAAAAGCGGATACTGAAGTTGTAAATTTATCGAGAAAATTATTTAAGCCATCAGCTGACTGTACCGTTAAAGGTTTAATATTCAGGATTTGCTGCAAATAGGAAATACCTAATGTTCTGCGATCTTGGTACTTGTTTACTAATGTCTTATAAATAAGATCATAATTATCTCCGGTCGGCGGAATACCAGCAATTGTAGATAAAGCGTTTTTCGAAAGAATACCACACAAATAAAATACCTTTTCAGAATTATTTAACCCTGTGTTATTGTGAACTGCGTTATTAAAACACTCGAAGAACGAAGGCCATGACTTAAATTCACCATCGAAAGTTTGTAAATTGATAGGAGGAAGTTTTAATTTAGGTTTTTGCGAATTTGATTGTTCGGGAACGTTAATCTTTAAATCTTTTAATGTGTTTGATATAGAACAATACATTTCGTCAAAAGAAATAAAAGGATTATAGTCTGGCACATAATTTGGATCTAACTCCAATTTTGCCAAGTTTAAATCATCTATGGACTTCATAAAGTCCGTGCGTAATTGTTCAATGCATGTAGATGAATCTATAAAAAGTTTACGTAATGCGACTGTCGAAATTTCTTGCGATGAATCATAAATACTCTGCAACCTAGCGAAAAATATTTGAATGCGAGCTTCTAATAATTTTATTTGAGGGGAAACAATTTCGCAAGTTTCACCTTTACTTCTAGTTTGAATTGATTTCGACATATTTAAGACGTAAATAATCTAACTTATTTACTTAAAGTAGTTTGAACAATATATCAAATAATATTAAGCAAATGTGGGTGGAATTAAATAAGATGAGCGCGGCAAGCGAAACCAAAAATATCTGTGCTGCGAGCGTGCGTTATTGAAACAATAGGTACCTACAATTCGACAAAATTAAATGGTTATGTTATTTCTATGAAATATGGAACACGGAATCACCATGCGATTTTACGTATTAATATAGTGTAAAGATGTAATTATATCACTATTATTAGATTGATAATGAATCTAATAGCGTTAATATACGCAAAACAAACGAGAAAACGATCGAAAAGAGTGATTTAGTTTTATAATTGTATAAGTTACGTGGTAAAGTCACCTTGCTAGACCTTACAAATATAACAATACTAGTTTTAGACAATTGTAATGCGAAATTTTATATGTTTTTATAAGCGTAAATACTAGATGGATAATACGAAATTATAATGTGAAGTAGGTTATATCTTACTTTCACAGCGAAATATAGGTGGCCACGATGGCAAGTCCTAGCGTAAAATAACAAATAAATATAGGTGATCTAGATATCTCATAGGCTAATCCTATCCTAGGGTCGAAGGACCATCACAAGGGTGTACGCGCCACGTAGATGGGCATACTAAGCCTGGCTTCTCCAGGCTTTTAAGCGGGCGGGTAATACGAGAGGAGGAAGTCCGTATTTGAGTGATTACGAGATGGTAATCATTTATCCTGTAATAGGCCGTTTCGTCATCCCCAGCACAACCCCGAAATCAACCCTTCACCATACACGTGGAAGCACTTACTTGGTTGTAGATCTGCTTCTCCTCGTTTCCGGGGCCCCGGTGACGTACTCCAGGCTGGCTAATCACACAATTACGTCGCGTGTGTGGACTGTAGAATTGCGGAACTTTATATTCTTAAGAGATTACTGACGAGACAGCGCAGTGACGTCACTGACACTTCGCACATTGTAAAAGGCTCGAGCGCGCGTGCTGCGATAAAAAGTGATTTGGTTTATTAGTAATCTCTTAAGAATATAAAGTTCCGCAATTCTACAGTCCACACACGCGACGTAATTGTGTGATTAGCCAGCCTGGAGTACGTCACCGGGGCCCCGGAAACGAGGAGAAGCAGATCTACAACCAAGTAAGTGCTTCCACGTGTATGGTGAAGGGTTGATTTCGGGGTTGTGCTGGGGATGACGAAACGGCCTATTACAGGATAAATGATTACCATCTCGTAATCACTCAAATACGGACTTCCTCCTCTCGTATTACCCGCCCGCTTAAAAGCCTGGAGAAGCCAGGCTTAGTATTGGGCATACTACGTGGCGCGTACATATAGTTAATAATTTGACCAAGAAATGGATGGGTATACGCTATAAAAGGTGTGTTTTATCTATATAGGACGGAGGTGATGGTTTGATACATTAGACCACAGGCGGAGCCATCAATGCTTGATAGTATCGTATTTAAATTTATAGTATTTAAATGTTTGCAAGTATACTTAGTCGCGAAAATTAGCTAGTATTTGGTATTAAGAAAATTTCTTTGAAAGAGAACGCGGTGAGCTTGATGAGCATGATGTCTGCGGCGCACGCAACGTCCGCGGCGCCCGCGGCGACCGCGGCGAACGCAACGAACGAGGCGTCCGCGACCGCGGCGTCCGAGGCGAACGGAAGGATAGGTTTAGTATAAATAAGGGTGGATTCAGGATTGAGGACTCCCTAGTCATTCTCTACACTTGCCGTTGAGCTTTACAGTGTCTTACTACGGGTCATCCGTCAGGATGCCTGATGCGCCGCCCTGGATCCCACGGGGTGGTAGCTCATTACACGATCTAGGAATAGCTCTTGAGTTAGGAATCGGAGAAGGGGGTGTTTAGTGAGTAGAAGTCTCACACTGGCTGGGTATACGGTGGCATTCCGTCGGCGAGCGATTGCCACTGTCGGCGGGGATTTATTCCCGTGCAGGGCCCAGTGCGTACTAGGAGTATTCACCCTCTCCCTATCTGTGGACGCCCTTTGGGGCGCCACAGTAGGGTGTCATTCTTTGGCAGGAAAAAAAAAAGGATTGAAGACAGTTGGATTTTCAGCACCGTTGAGGAGTTTGATTTTCAGTACCGTTGAGATGGATTAGTAAAGGTTTAGCATTCAGTTCAAATTGAACATGCAAACCACAGTAAATGTAAATGTCTTAACAGAATGAATTTAGCATTTTGTTGTTGCTTTGAATTAGGGATTGGCATAGTCCGGGGCGCGAATATACAAAGGCTATACTATTTGAGTCACGAGTCAGACTCTAATAGAGGAGCTTTTGTTTATGCATATTACTTGACAATACCTAATCGAACTCAGTAAAAAAATTGACTGAAATGGATTAGCTTTTGCTCTTGTACTTAATTTTCAAAGAAATGCAAAGACAAAACCTAGTACTGTATAATACATATTCACTCAAATAGATAAGCTTTTGTCAAGATGAAGAGTAGGTATATCTTTGTTTGATATACATTGCGATGAAAGAGATAAGCTACGAGAAGGGCTCCCGCACCGGAAGGCGGAGTCAGTACGGTTAGGTGCGACGACGAGCGCAGCGAGGAGGAGCATGTTAGGTTGCATATAGTTATACACGTGCGCGAGGCGAGCGAGCGAAGCGAGCGGTGCCGCGGCAGCGGCCGGCGAAGCACCATAAACCTGGTCAGCTCTTATAGTCAATCCTGGACAATCCCGACATGGTCAAAAGTCAAACGTTAAGTCATCAAAATAACGATGGTCATAATGCATGCCCATTTTATTTCTATCATTGAAAATCAGAACAATTGCCATTTAAGTATCAAATTGAAGTTAACGATCGGTAAATACCTATCGATATCAAATTGGATAGCTTTTGTTGCTGCAATGTTCAATTGAAGTTATCTCACAATGTCTACACGACTTCGGTCAATTTCTGTACTAGAATAGATTAGGGTTTCGGCAAGTTTTCGTCATACAAAAGCTAAGTCAGTTCAGTTTGCACTTTCACTCTAATGGAGTGAAAGTGCAAACTGAACTGGCTTAGCCTTTGTAAAGACGCGTGCGGGGCCTTAGGAATGGAAACTAACTGTGACAACGAAGTTCCTATTAAAACTCATCCGTTTGAGTTTCCCAAGATGTGGCTCTTTTGGGGCATGGGTGCTATGATTGGTGACCCTTGGGTTATTATGAGTAGCTGCTCGTGAGATCTACCACACGCAGTGGAGTATTGGACATTTGCGGGGTCTAGACAGTGATTCTCTCAAATGTACTTGCTTGCCGTGGTCCCTTTTTATCTATATATCTATTTATTCACACAACATAAGTAGGGAATCCTGTGGCCCCTCTTATCTCCCAACCCTCTCGGTTGCTGTGGGGGCCTAACGCCAAATCAACGGCACAACACCGGGTGATAGTGTTAGGTTTCTTTTAGAGGTAACCCGAACCTCGCATCGTATAGTTTAAATTCAGCTTAGTATTAGGAACTTAACATTGTACTTAATTAAGTTACATCACACATACATAACACGTTTAACAGTAAATGTGAGACAAGATCTCTAGTTTTGCAAACATTGAGCTTATACTTAGGGATTTAGGGAAATATGTGTAGGGTAGGGTGTAGGTTCGTCATTGTTTACTTAAATACGACATTTAAATAATCTATAAAGCTAATAAAGGTAGGTAGTTTACCTCATATTAAGTCTCATCTGGTGAAAAGAATTCTAGTTGAGTCTTGATAATATTAAACTATAATCAAAGTTTTGATTTATTGTTATTCGGTTCGTACGTAAAATGAGTACAAGATTTATCAAGTAGGTACTTACCTATACTTTTAGCAATTGAATGGGTCATACTGGGACGAATGTTCCTTCTCAACCCCTGTCTTGGTCGCTCAAAATCAGACATGTTGATCGACAAAGTCACTGACTGTTCATTTTGTTATCCTATATCGATAACCTGAATCATAATTTATCAAAACTTATTGGAAAATATATCCATAAAGAATGACAAGTGTCTAATTGATTAAGCTAGAAAACTTGAAACTACGGATGTGAATGAATATAAGTATCTGTTGATCTAATTTGACCTTAAACTGTCATTATTGGCTAATAATTACTTAGTTCAATACCAAGTTAATAAATCAAAGTAATTTACTTTGTAGAATGTGTTTCTACTTGAATAGAGAAATATTCTATCTATAATTTATACCTAGGTACCTACTTGAAATAATAAGTTGTAGTGTTACCTGGAGTAAAGGCCTAAGTAACCTACTATTTAAAGGAAGAGAGAAGAGAAAAATGATAAAGTTAAAGTTTATATATTTACAAATAAAGACTTACAAAGATTGTATAGAAAAGCACTATTTTCACTTAAAGTCCACTAGGAATTTGTATAAACACTGAGATTTTTCAAATGTTAAAAAGTAGGTGTCCAGAAGTTTTCAGGTTATCCACAGCTCTAAAAGTTTAACCAGTTATTTGGTACAATATAGCAATATCAGACTTTTAGTATTTTTCGACTTTAGCTCTCCCATACTATTCTGGTCGATGTTTTATTTCCAAAAAAAGACCCCGAGTTCAGCTCGCCACTCCTTATATAGCCTCGATTTCGTTCGTCAGCTCGTAAATTTATTTATGTTTGAGAGGCATCCATTCTTTCATCGGCCAGCGGCTGTCACATCTCGTATCAAGGAGGTTTTAGTCTCTGGAGCAACGGTGGTGGTATGGCAAAAGTGGAGCTGATACTTCTCTTGATTCTAAGTGTGCAAGTCTCAGAATAATTTATATTAAAGTAAAAATATAAAAATTAATTGAAAAGGAAATGAATATAAAACCTAATAACAGTTTATAAATTATCTGTGCCGAAAAGTGACATAAGCTACATGACAATTTTTAGAGTTGACAAGTAAATAAATAGTTTTTCAGATACAAAAATATAAACAACAATAACAATACAAAATATGAGCTAAAATTACACATGCAACGTGAGTATATTACATTTTCCCCAAAAACCCCACAAAATTTTTAGCTTACGAAAAATTTTGAGGTGTTACTTAGGCAGTTACTTTCTACATACATACATCTTAAACAATCAAACCTAACTAACTTTCTTCAACATTCAGGGTAGGGGGTAAGGCTCACAGTCAATGGCGTATACTCCCAAAGTAAACCGCGATAGGGAAACCCTACATAAAGAGTTGTCGTCCGCTCTATCTTAAATCCCATATTAAAGAAGTAAAGTACCTAGGTATAAGTTACCTAAGGTATGGCCTAAGGCTTATTTTTAGTGTAGCCAGCCGCACCATTAAAGAAGTTGGTTTTAGTACCCCAAGTAAAGTATATACGGGTATAGTATATGGCCTAAGGCTTATTTTTAGTGTAGCCAGCCATTAAAGAATTGGGTTTTAGGTCCCCAAGTTATGGCATTAGGCTCTTAGTGTAGCCCGCCATTACTAGATAAAAGAATAATACCTAGTCTTATTATTCCAAATCTCGAAAGGAAATCTCAAAAGAAGTAGCATCAGCTTTCAGAGGTGATTAAAAAGTTGGCTTAAGAGCCATAAATAAAGTTTAATTAACGCAAGACCGAAAGAAAAAAATGATGGGTGTACTCATTTTAAAAATTGTATTAAGGAAAAATAAAAAATAAAAAAAATAGTATTTACAGAAAGTAATAGTTTTATTTACAGTTGGAAAAGAATGAAATTAATTATTTATAGAAGACAAAAGTTTAATATTTTTAAGTAAAGGTAATAGCATTACTAAATTTTAATATCTTTAATATGCCATTTACCTTGGTTGCCATCATCATCCTCAAGAATATATACAAGTGGTGATAATTTACGTACAACTCTGCATTTTTTATATTTACCTAGGTGCTAATTTAGAGTTGTAATAGTATGCAGCGTTGCTCTGGGTAAAGTTTTTACGCCAGACAATATCACCTATAGAAAATTCTTTAAAAGAACGGCGTAGATTATACCGCTCCGAGTTTTTCATATGTGCAGAATAAAGAGCGACCTGGACCTTATCGAATAGAGTTGATAATAATCCAATGTTATTGGCATAAATATCACGGGGTAGAAAGATTAGTTCATCTAAATTGTTAGTGTGTGTGTATATAGAGCCGCAAGGTATAGTCTCGCGACCATAAACGAGAAAAGCTGGCGAGAATCCAGTGACCGAGTTAGTAGTGTTGTCCATAGCATATTGAATTTTGATTAGAAACGTATCCCAGGATCTATGGTCGTTTCCTACCAGAGAGGCTAGTGCATTTATAATAGTTTTATTATATCTCTCCGTGGGATTAACTTGAGGACAGTAATAAGGAGAATAATTTACAAAAGGAATTTTGTATCTATTAAATAAGTGCTGTAATTCGTGGGATTGAAACTGAGGGCCATTGTCCATAATAATAGATTGTGGAACACCGTGGACTAAGAAGACGTGGTTTTCTAAATTAGTCACTATGTTAGCAGCCGTAGCTCGCTTTAGCGGAAACATGAGGCAATATTTAGAGAAGTTACAAGTAACCACGAGAATGTACTGATTTCTTCTTCTCGTCATGGGAAGAGGACCTATTAGATCAAGGGAAATACACTGGAACGGGCGAGAGCAAATTTTAGGTTTACCCATGGGACCGTATGGTGCATGATTAGAATGTTTATAGGCAAGACAGGTTTCACAGTTAGCAATGTACACAACTACAAAACGATAAAGAAGTCGTAATTGCGTACATGAGTAAAGCTTTAAATAAACATGAACAAAACTATTCTACAACTGAAAGAGAAACCTTGGCCGTTATTACAGCACTTGAACACTGGCGCTGTTATCTAGATAATGGTCAACAATTTACAGTTTTCACAGATCAGTCGGCACTCAAATGGTTTCTTAGTCTACCTAACCCTTCAGGTAGATTAGCCCGATGGTCGGTACGTCTGTCTTGCTTTAACTTTGTTCTGAAACACAAAAAAAGTAAAGAGAACGTAGTACCAGATTTACTTTCTTGTTCTAAAAATCCTACCACAATTACCCACCCTACATGCCCGGTCAATGTCGAAAATTCAACATCAAACTCCCCTTTAGATCAATATAATAAACTCTATCTTGGCTGTCAAAATAATCCCGATAATTATCCAAATTATATGATAAATAATAATATATTATTTCGCTATACTCACTCGCCTAATACTTTAACTGAAGATTTTGTCTGGAAAGAAGTCCCTCATCCGCAACAAAGAGAAACGCTTATAAAAAATAATCATTCACCACCACAGGAACCCCACCAAGGCATTTTCAAAACCCATAAGAGACTCTCGTTAAGATACTACTGGCCAGGTATATTTAAAGACGTAGCTAAGTACATTGCTAACTGTGAAACCTGTCTTGCCTATAAACATTCTAATCATGCACCATACGGTCCCATGGGTAAACCTAAAATTTGCTCTCGCCCGTTCCAGTGTATTTCCCTTGATCTAATAGGTCCTCTTCCCATGACGAGAAGAAGAAATCAGTACATTCTCGTGGTTACTTGTAACTTCTCTAAATATTGCCTCATGTTTCCGCTAAAGCGAGCTACGGCTGCTAACATAGTGACTAATTTAGAAAACCACGTCTTCTTAGTCCACGGTGTTCCACAATCTATTATTATGGACAATGGCCCTCAGTTTCAATCCCACGAATTACAGCACTTATTTAATAGATACAAAATTCCTTTTGTAAATTATTCTCCTTATTACTGTCCTCAAGTTAATCCCACGGAGAGATATAATAAAACTATTATAAATGCACTAGCCTCTCTGGTAGGAAACGACCATAGATCCTGGGATACGTTTCTAATCAAAATTCAATATGCTATGGACAACACTACTAACTCGGTCACTGGATTCTCGCCAGCTTTTCTCGTTTATGGTCGCGAGACTATACCTTGCGGCTCTATATACACACACACTAACAATTTAGATGAACTAATCTTTCTACCCCGTGATATTTATGCCAATAACATTGGATTATTATCAACTCTATTCGATAAGGTCCAGGTCGCTCTTTATTCTGCACATATGAAAAACTCGGAGCGGTATAATCTACGCCGTTCTTTTAAAGAATTTTCTATAGGTGATATTGTCTGGCGTAAAAACTTTACCCAGAGCAACGCTGCATACTATTACAACTCTAAATTAGCACCTAAATATAAAAAATGCAGAGTTGTACGTAAATTATCACCACTTGTATATATTCTTGAGGATGATGATGGCAACCAAGGTAAATGGCATATTAAAGATATTAAAATTTAGTTTACTTAAAAATATTAAACTTTTGTCTTCTATAAATAATTAATTTCATTCTTTTCCAACTGTAAATAAAACTATTACTTTCTGTAAATACTATTTATTTATTTTTTTATTTTTCCTTGATACAATTTTTAAAATGAGTACACCCATCATTTTTTTCTTTCGGTCTTGCGTTAATTAAACTTTATTTATGGCTCTTAAGCCAACTTTTTAATCACCTCTGAAAGCTGATGCTACTTCTTTTGAGATTTCCTTTCGAGATTTGGAATAATAAGACTAGGTATTATTCTTTTATCTAGTAATGGCGGGCTACACTAAGAGCCTAATGCCATATCTTGGGGACCTAAAACCCAATTCTTTAATGGCTGGCTACACTAAAAATAAGCCTTAGGCCATATACTATACCCGTATATACTTTACTTGGGGTACTAAAACCCACTTCTTTAATGGTGCGGCTGGCTACACTAAAAATAAGCCTTAGGCCATACCTTAGGTAACTTATACCTAGGTACTTTACTTCTTTAATATGGGATTTAAGATAGAGCGGACGACAACTCTTTAAATAAGCCTCTGTCATGTAGGGTTTCCCTATCGCGGTTTACTTTGGGAGTATACGCCATTGACTGTGAGCCTTACCCCCTACCCTGAATGTTGAAGAAAGTTAGTTAGGTTTGATTGTTTAAGATGTATGTATGTAGAAAGTAACTGCCTAAGTTACACCTCAAAATTTTTCGTAAGCTAAAAATTTTGTGGGGTTTTTGGGGAAAATGTAATATACTCACGTTGCATGTGTAATTTTAGCTCATATTTTGTATTGTTATTGTTGTTTATATTTTTGTATCTGAAAAACTATTTATTTACTTGTCAACTCTAAAAATTGTCATGTAGCTTATGTCACTTTTCGGCACAGATAATTTATAAACTGTTATTAGGTTTTATATTCATTTCCTTTTCAATTAATTTTTATATTTTTACTTTAATATAAATTATTCTGAGACTTGCACACTTAGAATCAAGAGAAGTATCAGCTCCACTTTTGCCATACCACCACCGTTGCTCCAGAGACTAAAACCTCCTTGATACGAGATGTGACAGCCGCTGGCGGATGAAAGAATGGATGCCTCTCAAACATAAATAAATTTACGAGCTGACGAACGAAATCGAGGCTATATAAGGAGTGGCGAGCTGAACTCGGGGTCTTTTTTTGGAAAAAAAAAACATCGACCAGAATAGTATGGGAGAGCTAAAGTCGAAAAATACTAAAAGTCTGATATTGCTATATTGTACCAAATAACTGGTTAAACTTTTAGAGCTGTGGATAACCTGAAAACTTCTGGACACCTACTTTTTAACATTTGAAAAATCTCAGTGTTTATACAAATTCCTAGTGGACTTTAAGTGAAAATAGTGCTTTTCTATACAATCTTTGTAAGTCTTTATTTGTAAATATATAAACTTTAACTTTATCATTTTTCTCTTCTCTCTTCCTTTAAATAGTAGGTTACTTAGGCCTTTACTCCAGGTAACACTACAACTTATTATTTCAAGTAGGTACCTAGGTATAAATTATAGATAGAATATTTCTCTATTCAAGTAGAAACACATTCTACAAAGTAAATTACTTTGATTTATTAACTTGGTATTGAACTAAGTAATTATTAGCCAATAATGACAGTTTAAGGTCAAATTAGATCAACAGATACTTATATTCATTCACATCCGTAGTTTCAAGTTTTCTAGCTTAATCAATTAGACACTTGTCATTCTTTATGGATATATTTTCCAATAAGTTTTGATAAATTATGATTCAGGTTATCGATATAGGATAACAAAATGAACAGTCAGTGACTTTGTCGATCAACATGTCTGATTTTGAGCGACCAAGACAGGGGTTGAGAAGGAGCATTCGTCCCAGTATGACCCATTTAATTGCTAAAAGTATAGGTAAGTACCTACTTGATAAATCTTGTACTCATTTTACGTACGAACCGAATAACAATAAATCAAAACTTTGATTATAGTTTAATATTATCAAGACTCAACTAGAATTCTTTTCACCAGATGAGACTTAATATGAGGTAAACTACCTTTATTAGCTTTATAGATTATTTAAATGTCGTATTTAAGTAAACAATGACGAACCTACACCCTACCCTACACATATTTCCCTAAATCCCTAAGTATAAGCTCAATGTTTGCAAAACTAGAGATCTTGTCTCACATTTACTGTTAAACGTGTTATGTATGTGTGATGTAACTTAATTAAGTACAATGTTAAGTTCCTAATACTAAGCTGAATTTAAACTATACGATGCGAGGTTCGGGTTACCTCTAAAAGAAACCTAACACTATCACCCGGTGTTGTGCCGTTGATTTGGCGTTAGGCCCCCACAGCAACCGAGAGGGTTGGGAGATAAGAGGGGCCACAGGATTCCCTACTTATGTTGTGTGAATAAATAGATATATAGATAAAAAGGGACCACGGCAAGCAAGTACATTTGAGAGAATCACTGTCTAGACCCCGCAAATGTCCAATACTCCACTGCGTGTGGTAGATCTCACGAGCAGCTACTCATAATAACCCAAGGGTCACCAATCATAGCACCCATGCCCCAAAAGAGCCACATCTTGGGAAACTCAAACGGATGAGTTTTAATAGGAACTTCGTTGTCACAGTTAGTTTCCATTCCTAAGGCCCCGGACGCGTATTTACAAAGGCTAAGCCAGTTCAGTTTGCACTTTCACTCCATTAGAGTGAAAGTGCAAACTGAACTGACTTAGCTTTTGTATGACGAAAACTTGCCGAAACCCTAATCTATTCTAGTACAGAAATTGACCGAAGTCGTGTAGACTTTGTGAGATAACTTCAATTGAACATTGCAGCAACAAAAGCTATCCAATTTGATATCGATAGGTATTTACCGATCGTTAACTTCAATTTGATACTTAAATGGCAATTGTTCTGATTTTCAATGATAGAAATAAAATGGGCATGCATTATGACCATCGTTATTTTGATGACTTAACGTTTGACTTTTGACCATGTCGGGATTGTCCAGGGTTGACTATAAGAGCTGACCAGGTTTATGGTGCTTCGCCGGCCGCTGCCGCGGCACCGCTCGCTTCGCTCGCTCGCCTCGCGCACGTGTATAACTATATGCAACTAAGGTAAAAGAGAAAACGAGTAAAACAACGAAAAATAAATTAGGGGAGTGTAATATGAGAGGTGTAACGTGGGGTTGCTTACGTGCTGAGGTACGTCGTCGGATACTCTCCTTCGATACCCTCCGTAAGTCAGTAATCAGCAACCAACCGTGTGACTCAGAAGAGTTTTCAACACGCGGAATGGTCACTGATTTTGTGAGATATTCACGTGGGAATACCGTAAGTGTCTATTGTCTGATTATATGGGATGAGTGGTGAATATGTAAAGAGTACTGTAAGAGTACCTAACGGAGTAGTGTTTAAAGCAAAGTGGACTAGATAAATAAAAGTAGAAAACAAGTAGAATGACAAAAAAAAAGTTTATAGCCAAATGAAGCCGAAAAAAAAGGTACCTATCTAAAGTGGTATTTTGGAATTTAGGGGAACACGACTAAGGGAATTTACGTTGGGCGCCAAACTGTAGTGTTACCTGGAGTAAAGGCCTAAGTAACCTACTATTTAAAGGAAGAGAGAAGAGAAAAATGATAAAGTTAAAGTTTATATATTTACAAATAAAGACTTACAAAGATTGTATAGAAAAGCACTATTTTCACTTAAAGTCCACTAGGAATTTGTATAAACACTGAGATTTTTCAAATGTTAAAAAGTAGGTGTCCAGAAGTTTTCAGGTTATCCACAGCTCTAAAAGTTTAACCAGTTATTTGGTACAATATAGCAATATCAGACTTTTAGTATTTTTCGACTTTAGCTCTCCCATACTATTCTGGTCGATGTTTTATTTCCAAAAAAAGACCCCGAGTTCAGCTCGCCACTCCTTATATAGCCTCGATTTCGTTCGACAGCTCGTAAATTTATTTATGTTTGAGAGGCATCCATTCTTTCATCGGCCAGCGGCTGTCACATCTCGTATCAAGGAGGTTTTAGTCTCTGGAGCAACGGTGGTGTTATGGCAAAAGTGGAGCTGATACTTCTCTTGATTCTAAGTGTGCAAGTCTCAGAATAATTTATATTAAAGTAATAATATAAAAATTAATTGAAAAGGAAATGAATATAAAACCTAATAACAGTTTATAAATTATCTGTGCCGAAAAGTGACATAAGCTACATGACAATTTTTAGAGTTGACAAGTAAATAAATAGTTTTTCAGATACAAAAATATAAACAACAATAACAATACAAAATATGAGCTAAAATTACACATGCAACGTGAGTATATTACAAAGTAGAGTTTAACCTAACAGAAGTCTATTAAGACTGATTATTTATATGAGTTCAAAATGGCTCAAGTTTAAATTAATTAGCTGGTCAGACCCCATCCAAGCAAGGATTGATTTGGAGATGCTTTTATAAAGTCGTATGACAAGAAAGCCTTAAAACTCTTAGTAATCTATTTATAAATTATGATATCATTATCCAAATGAATCAGTGTTAGGGTAGGGGATTAGGTAGGTATATATTTTAAATCAATAAGCGGATTAACTAATAACTCAGTGAAATTAGGTAGATTCTTAAGAATAAAGTAATATTCATATTTTAGTGAAATATATAACTTGTTAATAGGGAATATACTTATACCATTTCAATCCACGTTAAAAGTTCTTGAGTTATTTTCGGTTCATAACAGAGGATCCTTGAAACTACTAGACGATTACGTACGATCACGATCACAAATCAATGGCCAAAATATTAAGATTAAGTTTTAAAGTTAAATTAGTTAGTTTAGTAAAGACCATGATCCGTTTGTGGAGATATATGCAAGGTATTAGGGAAGATGTAGAAATGGGGAGAGAAGTTACAATAGGTAGAGAGAGACGGAAATAGTTATAAGATGATAAGAAGGGGGATAAGAAATAAGATGTTACAATTTGGTGCCGTGACCAGGATTTTATATAAAAAATAAAAAACCGTACATAGTAAACCAAGATTTCTTAATTTGATATCGTAGTGATCAAAATTTCATAGTTACAACATAAATTATATTAAGATAAGAATAATAATAATGAAATTTTGGTTTATTACGCAGTAGACTGATTAAAATGAAATCTTGGTGAATTGACAAAAGTGATATTAAGCAAGCAGGTAAACAAAACAATAGTTCTTTTCTTCACAACGGTTCTTTGGGTTTATTACAGACCGTTCACTATAAGATGTCCCCTGCCTGCTGATGTTGGCAGCATTGTGGCAGCAGTGTTACCAATAATATGTGTCCATTTTAACCCCGTAATCTAACTTTGTTTATACCTACCACGAATAAATATATGTTTAATTTTCTGATTTGTAAATAATAAACAACTATAAGACTAGGAAGGTTTTGAATGACGACACAATTTATATTATACGAGGGCGAATCAAAAAATTCTTAGAATGAATCCAAAAAAAAAAAATTTAAACAACAATATTTTATTTTTCTACGTAATCTCCTTCTAATCTAATACACTTAGAATACCGCATCTCCAACTTTCTTATTCCTTCCGCAAAAAAATAATTTTCTCGACTATTAAAAAACTCCTCTGCGGCAGTCATAACCGCGTCATCATCGTCAAATTTAGTTCCACGAATATGCTCCTTTAATTTTGGAAATAAGTGGAAATCACTCGGGGCTAAGTCAGGAGAATATGGTGCGTGATCAAGGACTTCGAAGCCAGCACTGCGGATTGCGGTGAGCGCAACTTCCGAACGATGAGGTGGAGCGTTATCCTGGAGAAACAACACGCCCAATGACATTTTCCCACGAAGTTTTTCTTTAATCGCTTCACTTAATTTCGGGATTAAGTTTGCATAATAGGATCCAGTTATCGTTTGCCCTTTTGGCAAGTAATCAATAAAAAGGATTAATTCACTATCCCAGATAACGAAAACAGCTTGACAAGCAATAGTGCCAACATAACGTCAGGGGACATCTTACGATGAACAGACAATAGGTTAGAAGTGACATTTATTTTGTCACAATTTGCTGTCCGTGAAATGAGAGGCGTGAAGTTGAAATGGTATATTATGGTTATGAATAGGTATAAGGATAACTAAAACAATAGGTATAAAATATTACTCTTTTAATAAAAAAAATATACCTATATATATATATATATATATATATATATATATATATATATATATAAAATATATATATATATATAAAATTGTTTCTGCGTTTAAGTTGTAGTTGGTGATTATCTGAAAAAAATAATAATAATAATAAATAAAAATGAATAAGTCTCAAAGAGGTTGTAAGCGAGGACAAACAGATAAATCAGTTGAAGTAGAAGATGGAACTGATTGTCAAGATAGTCTTATTGAAGTTTCTGATGTTCTTGAATGCTGGGGTTCGATGTTCGAGAATTTTAATTTTAATTCGGTGTAATTATTTAGATCCGGAACTTTGTACCAGTTAAATGAAAAAGGAGATAAAAAAATATTAGGGTTTTATAGTAAAGCATCAAAAGGAGCTCAGTTAAATTGGATGGTGACAGAATAAGAATTTTATCTAGCTGTTGCCCGCGACTTCGTCCGCGTGAATACCGGTTATGGGAGTTGGATAAATAATATTATAATATCGTCCTTGAAGTTCAAAGTCAAAATCGATTCAGTTGTTTAGCTGTGAAAGCGTTACTGATAGATAAACAGAAAGAGTTATTTCAAAAACTGTTACAACAAAGCTGTCATTCGCAATTTCACCTAGGTTTTGTGAAAAAGACCTAAAAAAATAAAATAGAAAAAGTAACCTACAAAAAGTATATACCAAACAGGAATACCCTACGAAAGGCACACTGGGTAAAAGTACGGCTGCAAACTGGACGGCAGCGACAGCGGCGCGGGCAGCGACGCCAAGCGGGGAATCTGCGGGGCTAGCACGCTACCGTCGACAATGATAAATCGGGCCTCTTATCGATATTTTCTTAGAATATGGTATTTAGAGTTAGTAATTTATTAAGACTATGACATATTTGGTTCTGTAGTCTTAATCATGGTATCAAATCGAGTAATTCTATCTGTTATGGTGCGCATATTAGCTTACTCTAGCCACCGCGCGCGGTTTTACCCGCGTATCTTTTGATCCCGTGGGAATTTCGGGATAAAATTATAACCTTCCTCAAGAGTTGGGCTATCAAATGCAAAAATAGTTTTTCAAATCCCACTTGTAGTTTCTGAGATTAGCGCGTTCAAACAAACAATAAAACAAACTCTTCAGCTTTATATATTAGTATAGATAATGAGATAAAATAACAAAATAATATTGATCTTGTCGATTCGACTATTTATCGATGGTTGCTAGCCCTGCTAGGCCGTTCTCGACGCCAGCGGGCGCTGGAGCGATTTGTCGCGGATTCATACAAACTCAATACTTTCTATCGTGTCGCGGAAATCGCTGCTCGCGTCGCTGCCCGCGCCGCTGTCGCTGTCGCTCTCGCTGTCGCTGTCGCTGCCGTCCAGTTTGCAGCCTTTGTATATATGTATAAGATTATTATAGTACGTATAAGAGTTTGTTTATATGCAGGTAGGTTTATTACATAGATGGTGCCCGCGACTTCGTCTGCATTGAATTAGTATTTCGAATACTTAGGTTATTTTCTTCTCCAAGGCCTATCTAAAAAAATAAACATGAAGAATCTTCCCCCATATAATATGTAGGTATAACTCCTAACCAATACATTACAAAGGCACATTCTAGGTAAAGCTATATTACTGTAAAGTTTCATAAAAATCCATTCGGTAGTTTTTGCGTGAAAGAGTAGCAAAAATCCATCCGTCTAGCCATTATCAGTGTATAATATGTTTAGTAACCTATATGTTTGGCTGTTTTTCACGGTCAAACGGCTTAGCCAATTTTAATGTAATTTGGTATGGTAGTTCATAAAGTCCTGTGTTGAGTTTTGACACTTACACCACTTTTTATCCTGAAGAATTCTACGGGTTCTGACTGCCAAGAGGCAAAAACGATCAATAAAGAAAACCTAAACGATATTGAGTTCTATTATTTTACGTTTAACTTTTTTACAATATATCTCTGTATGTACACTACCTAGGTACATTAAATCTAGCAAGAAGCTTTATTTATTAATGATTTAGCCCTATGAACATAGTAAACTTTTATACTACATACCAACTATCTTTCGGATTTATTATAATATTAATGTCAGCCACAGATGTCAGCAGAATAGAACAACAAACAGACAGACACAAAAAGACATTTTATTCTTTCAAATTCTTACTTTTTTTTTTCATTTCTTAATAACCTTAGCCTACATTTTTTTTTTGTAAATAATTTCATGTTCACACGTTATTCTTTACTGTTTTATATATACATATGTATGTAAAGATAGATGCATGGTAAAGATTGATACAAAATAAAAAAATATATAATAAAAAAAATTACGCGAGCAGGATCGAACCCACGACCTTAGACTCATGGTCGGTACGCGCAACTGAGCTATGAGTACTTCTGATCTGTATGCCGAACATCTCCCTCCACTATATTCTAGTAAGTTTTAGGCATAACTTTTAAAAATCTATTACAATTTTTTTAGATCCTAGATTTTTTTTATGTCTGCAGAATCTGCTCATCATCCTGGACAACTTTTGTTAAGGCATCATATCTATATTTCTTACGGTTTTGATGATCCCTTAAGGGTTCTGCATCAGGTGTTCCAGTAACCGAAATAAAATATACCCTATATGTTGCCCCGGCTTCACAGCTATACATCAAAAAAAGTTTCATTCAAATCCGTCCAGCGGTTCCAGAGATTAGCGTGTGCAAACAGACAAACTTACAAACAAACAAACAGACAAATTTTTTTTTTCAGATTCTTACTCATTTTTCATTTCTTTATAACCCTAGATAATTTTTTTTGTAAAAATATTAAATGTACAGACACGTTTTTTTTACTGTTTTATTATATGTATTGATTTGTTTTTTTGAGAAGTTTTTGAAACGACAGGATAAGGAAATTATACCTATTTTGAATAGATTATTTTATGAGCTTAGGAAGGCTATGTCTAATTCTGTTTTAGGGAAAACTAAAAGGTTCTTTGATTAAGCCAAAAGTGATATTGTCAGATAATGGATCTCAGTTTGCTAGTAAACTATGGAAAGAAAGTATGAAACAGGCTAATGTAAAAGTTATATATACCACTGTAAGAAATCCATGTCCTAATACAACAGAACGAGTGAATAAGGAATTGGGTCGATTGTTTATAACATATTGCAGAACAAACTACAAAGGATAGGTTTCAATTTCGCCAAAGTTAGAATGTCTTTATAACAATGCTTTCACGAGAGTAGAGGTTTTACGCCTTGTGAAATTATGTATGGAGAGTCAATGCGACTATCATTTGATACAGAGTTAAACAATGAAAGGGAGTTTTTAGACATAGAGGAAATTAGATTGAGTGCAAGGAAAAATTTACAAAATGCAAGCGAAATGCGTCAGTTAAGATTTAATCAAAGGTACAGATTAACTCAGTTTCAAGTGGGAGATTCAGTTAAAATAAGGCGATTGAAATTTTCATTACAATTGATAATGATAAGGTATATTCCTCCATGTATACTACAGGTGTGTGGCGGCCTTTCAAAAAAAAAATTGAATGTATAATAATCTAATAACTGTTAAGAAACAAATTTTCATATTTACCAAAAAGAACTCCTTTTTGTGCATCAAAATAAAGAAACAGGAAATACTTGAAGAATAGAAAATTTGAGGAAAAGAGTAGCAAAGACTTTTTAAATTTCCACTAAACTTATATACAGATTATATAAATAAAAAAAAAAGAAAATTAAAGGATGATTACTTACAAGAGGAAGAAGTTTGCTTTAAAAGGAAATCTTAAAAATAAAAACATAACACATAAATGTTACTTTTACTTTTTATTTACATAGATGTAATCGATAGGTACATGAAATTGAATATTATATAAATTAAGGACTTACATTCAGGAGATCAGGAAAAGGAATTAAATCCTCTTCGGAATTAAAAAAAAGATCCATTGATGGATCCCCACTAAAAAAAAAGAAATAAATATAAAAATACATTAATTTTATGAACAAAAGGAAATGAGTTTAATTTTTATACTCTAGTTTATAAAAGGAATATACTTACGGTGGTGGAGCAGCAGTGCTAGCACGGATCTTTTCACGATCGTGTATTTGACATAAACGACGGTTATTTTCGTGATAGCTGTTAACGGTAGCATAGACAACACGATTCCTCACGATTGGTAATGTATCTCGAATCTATCACGAAATTACCGAGTAAACCGAATTCAGTAGCATGGAACTCATAGAAGACGACCTGGTGGCGACTGTCAAAAAGTTTGTAGAGTGAAAATCGTGAAGCCGCCATTTGACTCGCGCTCATATTTTAGTGAAATAATGGATTTTGGATTCGTATTAATTGCCGAGGAAGAGAGGAGGAGATACATTAATTCACAAATGATGTCCAGAAGATTAATACGGGACGCTAACAATCCCTTTGAGCTTGCCGACCATGTCTTTTGTAAGGACTTTGGATTCGCATTAATTGCCGAGGAAGAGAGGCGGAGATATATTACTATGCAAATGATATCCAGAAGATTGATACGGGACGCCAATAATCCAAATAATAAGCTATTTCGCATTAATGAAGACATCGCCACTGTCCTTGTTTTAAATTTACAACAAGATTTGCAGCGGAGACGATCTAATGGATTGCCTGTTCATATAATGGTAAGTTCCTACGTGTATTTTAACTAATATCATTTGAAGAGTTTTGCAGCACCAATACTAAGGGAAAAACGACGGACATTGAAAATTTTTTTGTTGCTTAAAAATCGTGTGTGAGAACTATTTTAGGCAAGGCTACCTTACGAACCCTGCAAACCACTATTTATCTCTGAGTTTATTGACACTGCCTTCAAATTACATATTGGAAGCTAAAGCTAGGAATGAACAAGAGTTACTGGACATGCAGAAAGATTGATTTATAAAGATTTCCCATATCTGTAGCTATATCGCAGGCTATGTTAAACAATCTCTGTTAAACTCCACAATGCTATTCCTAAATCATATAAAATTTTATCATCTATAGGTTACCTACTATAAAAAAATTAAGGTTTAGTAAAAAGTTAACAATTGACCAATACACTTTAATAAGTATATGACACATAATACAAATCCTAATCATTTTGTTTTGTTTTGTTTCAGATATAAGGAGAAACTTTAAAACTGAAGAGAAATGCCTATTACAAATATAAATAAGAAAATAAAGAAACTAGCATACTTAATGGAATAAACATAATATCTTACAAGGATAAGAATGAAGTTTAAAATGTGAGAGAAATAAGTGTGAACAGTGATTTTAGTGTACACAATAATTCTTTTAAAGCTAATACAAAGTGAATTAGGACTTGTGATGTTGCGATTTTGAAAAAAATAATAAATACTTTGATCATTGCATGTTTTCATTATGCCGCAATAAGCAAACTTTAAAATTTAAGTGAACCAAAGAGTTTGCTGGGTTTGGAAACATCATATAACATATATGCAAGCTTTAATTTGCAATCCCCATACCAATCACATATTGAGTTGAGAGGGTTTGTTTCATATTGTGTGCCAGGACCGTACTTTGTCATAACTTGTTTACTAAAAGTTTGTGCCCAACTGTATATCACTCAGTCCAGTCTTACTTTTATTGTTCCAATTTGCATAGCTAGAGTATTTTACAAATATTAAGGTTTCAAAAACCATTCAATGCTCCGTAAACTAGACTACTGCCATACAGAATCTATCATGTACTCCGGACAGTATGAAACTAAATAAATTAATGTATAAATAATAATACCGTTATATAAAGCAATAAGTTAAGACCTCTTAAGGCTATGTTTTGTCTTATGTATACTTGTGTATTTTATCATGTATTGTTTACTAAACTTATTGTATTACTATTAGGTAGCATATTTCAAATTACCTTAATAATTGAACAACTATGCAATGCTCTCGTATTAATAAAGATTATAGATTATTATCGAAAATGTTTTTTATTTGTACAATACACTCATGGAGACCCAGGTCTAAACTTATAGTAAACATGTTTTATGTTCAACCATACACCCAAACCTGCCTTATAAATGTTATTATTTGTTTGGAACCTACTTGCATCAGGAATTTCAAATACTAACCATTCAATTATAAAGTGACCAGGTTTATTTAAGTGTGAAGTAATCCTATAAATTGTTTACTAAGATTTTACCTCACTGAAATGTAACGGTCTGTATTGTCGAAGGTTTTAATTTTAGCATAGAGTTTTATAGCATTTTCAGACAGATTTAAAAGTAAATTAATATGTGAAGTAAGTTGAAATGTGAATGACAATGCCTTTTTATATGATTTCAAGTTGTTTTTCGCAGTTCAGTCATTGAGAAGCTAAGTGTATTTTATTTTTTAGATATCTTGTAAAATATTAAAATAAAAAAACTATTAAAATTGAAAATCTTGCACCCATTTAATTTATCACTAAATTCCCCTCAAAGTGGCCAGACCTTACTTACAGAAAAGTAATACTGAACATGTATATCACTAAGTTCAGTATTATTTTATTGTTCCATTCAGAATAACAAACACAACATACCTCAATCCCCATACCAATCGCATATTGAGTTCAGAGGGTTTGTTTCATATGGTGTGCAAGGACCGTACTATGTCATAACTTGTTTACTAAAAGATTGTGCCCAACTGTATATCACTCAGTCCAGTCTTACTTTTATTGTTCCCATTGGCATAGCTCGAGTATTTTACAAATATTAAGGTTTCAAAAACCATTCAATGCTCCGTAAACTAGACTACTACCATACAGAATCTATCATGTACTCCGGACAGTATGAAACCAAATAAATTAATGTTTAAATAATAATACTGTTATATAAATCAATATCTCATTTTAAATTTCAATCAGTTAAGACCTCTTAAGGCTATAGGTATTTTGTCTTATGTATACTTGTGTATTTTATCATGTATTGTTTACTAAACTTATTGTATGACTATAGGTGTCATATTTCAAATTACCTTAATAATTGAACAACTATGCAATGCTCTCGTATTAATAAAGATTATAGATTATAATCGAAAATGTTTTTTATTTGTAGAATACACTCATGGAGACCCAGGTCTAAACTTATAGTAAACATGTTTTATGTTCAACCATACAACCAAACCTGCCTTATAAATGTTATTATTTGTTTATTAAGATTTTACCTCACTGAAATGTAACGGTCTGTATTGTCGAAGGTTTTGATTTTAGCATAGAGTTTTATAGCATTGTCAGACAGATTTAAAAGTAAATTAATATGTTAAGTAAGTTGAAATGTAAATGACAATGCCTTTTTATATGATTTCAAGTTGTTTTTCGCAGTTAAGTCATTGAGAAGCTTTTTTATAAGTGTATTTTATATTTCAGATATCTTGTAGAATATTAAAATAAAAAACTATTAAAATTGAAAACCTTGTACCCGTTTAATTTATCACAATAAATTCCCCTCAAAGTGGCCAGACCTTACTTACAGAAAAGTAATACTGTACATGTATATCACTTAGTTCAGTATTACTTTTATCGTTCCATTCAGAAAAACACAACATACCTAGTGTATTTCAGATACATTTAATTTTCATAAATATTCACTGCTCCTTATAAGGCTTTAACACTATAAGGTTACTAAACTTAACCATGCTTGTTTTGTTTATAATACTGTATGTATATCTGCGAAAACCTTGAAGTGGCTTTTGACCCATACAATACATCATATTTTAGTTAAGTTTTTCAAAAACAAATAAATAGGATTTGCAGTAATGACAAAACTTCATAAAAGTGGGTATCAGATTTTATTAATATAAACAAAATACAGTTTAAATAAAATGTTAAAACTATAGACATAAAGCTGCTTTATTTATATTATTCATTGGTCCTTTTCAATCGGCTCGATCCAGTAATTATGCCCCGAAAGTATAGTATCTAGTTTAAAGCATAAGCATCTAGTCTTATTGATACCGAGTAGGATTTTTATTGAATGGTGTCTTCTTCAAAAACGAAACTTTCTATTACATTCGTATCGCAGAAGAAGTACTATAAATCACATATTTCTTGTGTTGGAAGAACCGTGTTATGCGCTTTAATGTTTTCTCTTGAACAAGTGGATCGAAGTCAATATTCTTTTCCTCATTTGGAAGAAAAGCAAGTTGCAGTATATTTATCGCTTCCTGTATAAATTGGATCTTCACATATATTACGCATATTATTTATTTGATATTATTCATTTTTAATAAATAATTCCCTTCTTCTTCTTCTTTTGGTTAATTGGCAACCAACCAGCCGTTTACATATTTCCCAAATTAACAAACAACAACAATGGAGGCAACATGACATTTAAGTTTTTAATTTAGTCCCTAATTCAGTTTTTTGTTGCTAGGATACTCGTGAATTAGATTGAAAACCATCATTGATAATTGAAAAACCGTATGGCAACATTGAAATTATGTTTTTATGAAACCGGACCTTTGTTTACTTAAATACACGACATCACGATCGTGATGGAGAACTGTGCTACCGATCATAGACAATAATCGCTTAATTCGGAAGCGTAAACACGATCGTGATAGAAGAACCGTGCTCGCACTGCAGCAGTGCTAGCACGGATCTTTTCACGATCGTGTATTTGACATAAACGACGGTTATTTATCGTGATAGCTGTTAACTGTAGCATAGACAACACGATTCCTCACGATTGGTAATGTATCTCGAATCTATCACGAAATTACCGAGTAAACCGAATTCAGTAGCATGGAACTCATAGAAGACGACTGGTGGCGACTGTCAAAAAGTTTGTAAAGTAAAAATCGTGAAGCCGCCATTTGACTCGCGCTCATATTTTAGTGAAATAATGGATTTTGGATTCGTAGTAATTGCCGAGGAAGAGAGGAGGAGATACATTAATTCACAAATGATGTCCAGAAGATTAATACGGGACGCTAACAATCCCTTTGAGCTTGCCGACCATGTCTTTTGTAAGGACTTTGGATTCGCATTAATTGCCGAGGAAGAGAGGCGGAGATATATTACTATGCAAATGATATCCAGAAGATTGATACGGGACGCCAATAATCCAAATAATAAGCTATTTCGCATTAATGAAGACATCGCCACTGTCCTTGTTTTAAATTTACAACAAGATTTGCAGCGGAGACGATCTAATGGATTGCCTGTTCATATAATGGTAAGTTCCTACGTGTATTTTAACTAATATCATTTGAAGAGTTTTGCAGCACCAATACTAAGGTGTGGTTTATTAATTTGGGGAAAAACGACGGACATTGAAAATTTTTTTGTTGCTTAAAAATCGTGTGTGAGAACTATTTTAGGCAAGGCTACCTTACGAACCCTGCAAACCACTATTTATCTCTGAGTTTATTGACACTGCCTTCAAATTACATATTGGAAGCTAAAGCTAGGAATGAACAAGAGTTACTGGACATGCAGAAAGATTGATTTATAAAGATTTCCCATATCTGTAGCTATATCGCAGGCTATGTTAAACAATCTCTGTTAAACTCCACAATGCTATTCCTAAATCATATAAAATTTTATCATCTATAGGTTACCTACTATAAAAAAATTAAGGTTTAGTAAAAAGTTAACAATTGACCAATACACTTTAATAAGTATATGACACATAATACAAATCCTAATCATTTTGTTATGTTTTGTTTCAGATATAAGGAGAAACTTTAAAACTTAAGAGAAATGCCTATTACAAATATAAATAAGAAAATAAAGAAACTAGCATAATGGAATAAACATAATATCTTACAAGGATAAGAATGAAGTTTAAAATGTGAGAGAAATAAGTGTGAACAGTGATTTTAGTGTACACAATAATTCTTTTAAAGCTAATACAAAGTGAATTAGGACTTGTGATGTTGCGATTTTGAAAAAAATAATAAATACTTTGATCATTGCATGTTTTCATTATGCCGCAATAAGCAAACTTTTAAATTTAAGTGAACCAAAGAGTTTGCTGGGTTTGGAAACATCATATAACATATATGCAAGCTTTAATTTGCAATCCCCATACCAATCACATATTGAGTTGAGAGGGTTTGTTTCATATTGTGTGCCAGGACCGTACTTTGTCATAACTTGTTTACTAAAAGTTTGTGCCCAACTGTATATCACTCAGTCCAGTCTTACTTTTATTGTTCCAATTTGCATAGCTAGAGTATTTTACAAATATTAAGGTTTCAAAAACCATTCAATGCTCCGTAAACTAGACTACTGCCATACAGAATCTATCATGTACTCCGGACAGTATGAAACTAAATAAATTAATGTATAAATAATAATACTGTTATATAAAGCAATAAGTTAAGACCTCTTAAGGCTATATTTTGTCTTATGTATACTTGTGTATTTTATCATGTATTGTTTACTAAACTTATTGTATGACTATAGGTGTCATATTTCAAATTACCTTAATAATTGAACAACTATGCAATGCTCTCGTATTAATAAAGATTATATATTATAATCGAAAATGTTTTTTATTTGTAGAATACACTCATGGAGACCCAGGTCTAAACTTATAGTAAACATGTTTTATGTTCAACCATACACCCAAACCTGCCTTATAAATGTTATTATTTGTTTGGAACCTACTTGCATCAGGAATTTCAAATACTAACCATTCAATTATAAAGTGACCAGGTTTATTTAAGTGTGAAGTAATCCTATAAATTGTTTACTAAGATTTTACCTCACTGAAATGTAACGGTCTGTATTGTCGAAGGTTTTAATTTTAGCATAGAGTTTTATAGCATTTTCAGACAGATTTAAAAGTAAATTAATATGTGAAGTAAGTTGAAATGTGAATGACAATGCCTTTTTATATGATTTCAAGTTGTTTTTCGCAGTTCAGTCATTGAGAAGCTAAGTGTATTTTATTTTTTAGATATCTTGTAAAATATTAAAATAAAAAAACTATTAAAATTTAAAATCTTGCACCCATTTAATTTATCACTAAATTCCCCTCAAAGTGGCCAGACCTTACTTACAGAAAAGTAATACTGAACATGTATATCACTAAGTTCAGTATTATTTTATTGTTCCATTCAGAATAACAAACACAACATACCTCAATCCCCATACCAATCGCATATTGAGTTCAGAGGGTTTGTTTCATATGGTGTGCAAGGACCGTACTATGTCATAACTTGTTTACTAAAAGATTGTGTTCAACTGTATATCACTCAGTCCAGTCTTACTTTTATTGTTCCCATTGGCATAGCTCGAGTATTTTACAAATATTAAGGTTTCAAAAACCATTCAATGCTCCGTAAACTAGACTACTACCATACAGAATCTATCATGTACTCCGGACAGTATGAAACCAAATAAATTAATGTTTAAATAATAATACTGTTATATAAATCAATATCTCCTTTTATTTTCAATCAGTTAAGACCTCTTAAGGCTATATTTTGTCTTATGTATACTTGTGTATTTTATCATGTATTGTTTACTAAACTTATTGTATGACTATAGGTGTCATATTTCAAATTACCTTAATAATTGAACAACTATGCAATGCTCTCGTATTAATAAAGATTATAGATTATAATCGAAAATGTTTTTTATTTGTAGAATACACTCATGGAGACCCAGGTCTAAACTTATAGTAAACATGTTTTATGTTCAACCATACAACCAAACCTGCCTTATAAATGTTATTATTTGTTTATTAAGATTTTACCTCACTGAAATGTAACGGTCTGTATTGTCAAAGGTTTTGATTTTCGCATAGAGTTTTATAGCATTGTCAGACAGATTTAAAAGTAAATTAATATGTTAAGTAAGTTGAAATGTGAATGACAATGCCTTTTTATATGATTTCAAGTTGTTTTTCGCAGTTAAGTCATTGAGAAGCTTTTTTATAAGTGTATTTTATATTTCAGATATCTTGTAGAATATTAAAATAAAAAACTATTAAAATTGAAAACCTTGTACCCGTTTAATTTATCACAATAAATTCCCCTCAAAGTGGCCAGACCTTACTTACAGAAAAGTAATACTGTACATGTATATCACTTAGTTCAGTATTACTTTTATCGTTCCATTCAGAAAAACACAACATACCTAGTGTATTTCAGATACATTTAATTTTCATAAATATTCACTGCTCCTTAAAAGGCTTTAACACTATAAGGTTATTAAACTTAACCATGCTTGTTTTGTTTATAATACTGTATGTATATCTGCGAAAACCTTGAAGTGGCTTTTGACCCATACAATACATCATATTTTAGTTAAGTTTTTCAAAAACAAATAAATAGGATTTGCAGTAATGACAAAACTTCATAAAAGTGGGTATCAGATTTTATTAATATAAACAAAATACAGTTTAAATAAAATGTTCAAACTATAGACATAAAGCTGCTTTATTTATATTATTCATTGGTCCTTTACAATCGGCTCGATCCAGTAATTATGCCCCGAAAGTATAGTATCTAGTTTAAAGCATAAGCATCTAGTCTTATTGATACCGAGTAGGATTTTTATTGAATGGTGTCTTCTTCAAAAACGAAACTTTCTATTACATTCGTATCGCAGAAGAAGTACTATAAATCACATATTTCTTGTGTTGGAAGAACCGTGTTATGCGCTTTAATGTTTTCTCTTGAACAAGTGGATCGAAGTCAATATTCTTTTCCTCATTTGGAAGAAAAGCAAGTTGCAGTATATTTATCGCTTCCTGTATAAATTGGATCTTCACATATATTACGCATATTATTTATTTGATATTATTCATTTTTAATAAATAATTCCCTTCTTCTTCTTCTTTTGGTTAATTGGCAACCAACCAGCCGTTTACATATTTTATTTCCCAAATTAACAAACAACAACAATGGAGGCAACATGACATTTAAGTTTTTAATTTAGTCCCTAATTCAGTTTTTTGTTGCTAGGATACTCGTGAATTAGATTGAAAACCATCATTGATAATTGAAAAACCGTATGGCAACATTGAAATTATGTTTTTATGAAACCGGACCTTTGTTTACTTAAATACACGACATCACGATCGTGATGGAGAACCGTGCTACCGATCATAGACAATAATCGCTTAATTCGGAAGCGTAAACACGATCGTGATAGAAGAACCGTGCTCGCACTGCTGGTTATATTGGAGACATTGTTAGGGGGGATTGAAGATGGATTGCGTTTCTAAGGAAAGAAGGAAGAGTTAAAACATAGATAAAGTATTAAAACAGTTATTGGTAGTTTGGCGGTTTTAGCTGATGTTTTCTCTTGTAAAAGGAAGGATCTTGGAATCATGCTTAGTTTCACTCATAGGAGACTTGAACTTAGGAGCGGAATAGCGTTTAGAATGTATTGCGGAATTTTGAAAAAAATAAATCAATAATGGGCAGAAACCATCTTTTTATAATGGGTCTGGTATATTTTGATATAGTTTAAAAAATTAACTAAAATATAAACTAAAATTGTTTATAAAGGTGCAATGAAGAAGGAATATCGTTAATATATTAATTATCTTAACTTACTGCGGATTTACGTCTTCTTTTTGCTATTAATTTTAGGTTATTTTTTAATTGTAACTTCAGCTCTTCTTCTGTTATGGTGGTTTGGTTTGGTTGGTATGTCGGTGATCATACATTTTCTGCATTTTGCTTTACACAAGACAGACTTAAAAAAATTAGAATCATTGTGATCCCATGTTATTGTTTTAATATAATATACATAAATTGCTCTTGGGAAAGAGGCATGTTGACAATTTGGCAACCAGCCGTATAATAAATAAATAATGGTTGGTTATTAGCTAGCATGTTATTAGAATACCACATTGACATATATCTATCTATAGAATAGAACTTACTTAATGGAATCAGGCCTGGCTCACTCCGCGCGGTACATCCGTTATTTACCTACAGCGAAGCGCTCCGCCGCGCCGGCGCAACTCGAATGGGTCGTGCGTGTATCACGCGCGCGCCCGTCGGGACGTTGTAGATACCTACGTACCTAATAGCACTCACAGTAATTCTATGATCGAGGTCGCAAATAGTATTTAAAAATGGACATAAAAAGAAACAAATATTCAATTAGATTAGTTATGTTTAGATTTGATTATGTTCAATTTAGCAAACAAAACATATGTACTAATTATTCGTCGTAACTTTTTTTTCATTTTGTACTTTAGGTAAGTTTAAACAATATTTTTTACAAAGGTAGAATAACAGTAATACCTACATCGGTAGATACTTAATTACAAATAAGGAGATTAATTATTCTTCACTAGGCAGCAACCCTAACAGCGTAAGAAAAGATAAGAGGCATGCGATAGAAAGAGACAAAACTTCTAGGTATATAAATTTGCAGGTACGTAATGCTGTGCGAGCTGAATTCCACCGTATCGCGTCGTAACAAGACTCGAATTTATTTAGATCTTCTTGCGGAGTAATTCTTCTGTACCAACTATTACTTATTCTGTGATGGAATTATGGAATACCATTTGACTGACTTCAGACTTGCTTGACAGATATAAATTAAAAAGAAAAACAAATTTTTTTTTAGTGGCCAGTTAAAAAAAGATCGGAGCAGTTTTATTCAGGGAAATATCTGTATAGTTTTGTATGTAGTTATATAAATTGCTTAGGTTAAATGCGTCAAAGTAGTTATTAAATCTAAACTAAGATGTAGGTGAATTAAAAAAAAGAAATATATTTACATAAAAATTTAATTGATTTTAGTGGTCACTAGTTTTGATCTTGGATTATCAAAACATTATATTCTCAGAACTTCGCTTGGAAAATTATGAATTTATAAGTACTTACACATTATTTAAATGTGTTATTTGATTTTAAAGGTTATATAATACTAAATTATTTATATTTGTGATGTTTTTGAAATTTTAATAGTTTAATAAATTGGGGGTTGGGTATTAAACAATATATATGAAAAAGCTGGGAACATCTAAAGGAAAAGGTAAAAAAAAATATAGATTTATCTAATTTTGTTTCTTTTTAGTTTCTATAAAATTATTTAAGATTCCTTTTCACTGGGTTGCTGACTTGTTTTGGGAGTATGATAGAGAGTTTGAGGAGGGAAGATAGAGTGATGAATGTAAGTTTTAAAAAATTAATCTGGTTAAGTATTTTGAAAGGAAGGGTACCTACTATGAAAAGTGAGTGTCAGATAGTAAAAATCTTTAAATTTAAAGTGGGCCCTTGCAAATTAGCAGCTTTTATGAATAAGGAACCCAGGTAGTTGACATTCATTTCTTGTGAAATTACAGACAAAAATGAATTCTCTGTGAGGATGCGTTAGGTTAAGTCAGATTGACAATATCAGTGTTTATACTGACCACAGAGAATTCAATACTCTACTTGCAGCGCACACTTAATTTCGGCAACTTTACATACTCCAAATGAGTAATCTTCTAAAATCTTTGTTTTGGATAAAGTTTTTGAGCTGGATATTTGGTTTATGATTGGATATCATTGGAGATATGAAAGTTTTGGAGACCTAAAAAGGAATATGATGCTCGTCCATGTATTGCGATTGGAAAGAAAAAAATTCGTGGGAGGGCATTGTTTTACGATTAGCGTAGAAATGGTTTTTCCTTATTGGATTTTCAAATCCTTGTGAAGATTATATTTGTTCATGACCAAAATATTTAAAGGTTGGATTCTGAGTTCAGGCTGGGTTCATTGTTTATTTGGTATAAAAACATACCACATTTAAAAAAATTATCAAGAAAAAAATGTTAAATAGCTGTTGTTTGAGTTATATTTGTGATTAAAAGGGTGTTTGAAATAATTTCCTTCAGTTAAATTTTGCGTAAATTATTTGGGGTTGACTGTAACAAAACAGACTTCGTTTAAGCTGATTGTTGCATCACATATATATGTAATACCTATCATAAGAAATTAATTAAAGACTCTGAACCATTATTCCTTTATTAGTAGCTTAATATGTCTAGTTAAAACTTAGTTTATCTTCAGGAAAGGTTAAAAAACAGCATTAATATAGTTAATAATTTGACCAAGAAATGGATGGGTATACGCTATAAAAGGTGTGTTTTATCTATATAGGACGGAGGTGATGGTTTGATACATTAGACCACAGGCGGAGCCATCACTGCTTGATAGTATCATATTTAAATTTATAGTATTTAAATGTTTGCAAGTATACTTAGTCGCGAAAATTAGCTAGTATTTGGTATTAAGAAAATTTCTTTGAAAGAGAACGTGGTGAGCTTGATGAGCATGATGTCCGCGGCGCACACAACCACAGACTACATAGAGATACTACGTCACACAACGTCCGAGGCGCCCGCGGTGACCGCGGCGAACGAAGGGATAGGTTTAGTATAAATAAGGGTGGATTCAGGATTGAGGACAGTTGGATTTTCAGCACCGTTGAGGAGTTTGATTTTCAGCACCGTTGAGATGGATGGATGAGAAGGATTAGATGGATTAGTAGGTAGCATTCAGTTCAAATTGAACATGCAAACCAAGTAAATGTAAATGTCGTAACAGAATGAATTTAGCATTTTGTTGTTGCTTTAACCGAGGCCTCAGGAATGGAAACTAACTGTGACAACGAAGTTCCTATTAAAACTCATCCGTTTGAGTTCCCCAAGATGTGGCTCTTTTGGGGCATGGGTGCTATGATTGTTGACCCTTGGGTTATTATGAGTAGCTGCTCGTGACATTTGCGGGGTCTAGACAGTGATTCTCTCAAATGTACTTGCTTGCCGTAGTCCCTTTTTATCTATATATGTATTTATTCACACAACATAAGTAGGGAATCCTGTCTCTTATCTCCCAACCCTCTCGGTTGCTGTGGGGGCCTAACGCCAAATCAACGGCACAAAACCGGGTGATAGTGTTAGGTTTCTTTTAGAGGTAACCCGAACCTCGCATCGTATAGTTTAAATTCAGATTAGTATTATATTATAGTAGGAACTTAACATTGTACTTAGTTAAGTTACATCACACATAACACCTTTAATAGTAAATGTGAGACAAGATCTCTAGTTTTGCAAACATTGAGCTTATACTTAGGGATTTAGGGAAATATATGTAGGGTAGGGTGTAGGTTCGTCATTGTTTACTTAAATACGACATTTAAATAATCTATAAAGCTAATAAAGGTAGTTTACCTCATATAAAGTCTCATCTGGTGAAAAGAATTCTAGTTGAGTCTTGATAATATTAAACTATAATCAAAGTTTTGATTTATTGTTATTTGGTTCGTACGTAAAATGAGTACAAGATTTATCAAGTAGGTACCTATACTTTTAGCAATTGAATGGGTCATACTGGGACGAATGATCCTTCTCAACCCCTGTCTTCGTCGCTCGAAATCAGACATGTTGATCGACAGAGTCACTGACTGTTCATTTTGTTATCCTATATTGATTTCTTTAAAATCCGCCGCGCAAAAGGAACCGGAAAAATCTCAGACTCTACCCTTAAACTCATGGAAGAAAGACGCACAATGATCCTGCAGTCCCCGGAAGATGCTTCTCAGTCTCCAAGTCCCTAAAACGCGACCTACGCCGGTTCAATACAGACCGTATTGAAACGTCTATCGAGAAAAACAAGGGCTCAAAGATCTTCGCAAGAGATTTGTCTATAGGCCAGAACCAACTGATGAAGTTGAAAACGGAAGACGGCAGGGTTGTTTCGTCTAAACCCGAACTTTTGAGGGAAGTTGAGAAGTTCTACGGGCAGTTATACACGACGACACGGGCACCTGTTCAAGACATGGCAAAAGACCCACGAGCCAAATTAACCCGACACTATACCGAAGATATCCCAGACGTCAGCCTGTACGAGATTAGTATGGCCCTTAAACAGCTTAAAAACAACAAGGCGCCGGGTGATGATGGAAATACAGCCGAGCTTCTGAAAGCTGGTGGCAAACCTGTGCTTAAGACCCTTCAGAAGCTGTTCAATTCCATCATTCTCGAGGGCAAAACGCCCAAAGCTTGGCTCCAAGGCATAGTGGTCTTGTTCTACAAAAAAGGTGATAAAGCCCTTATGAAGAACTTCAGACCCATTACTTTGTTGAGCCATGTATACAAGCTGTTTTCAAGAGTCATTACGAACCGTCTCGCGCGCAGGTTTGACGACTTCCAGCCTCCCGAACAAGCCAGTTTCCGAAAAGGCTTTAGCACCATAGACCACATCCATACGCTGCGGGAGGTTATAGAAAAGATGGAAGAGTATAATCAGCCACTTTGCTTGGCGTTTGTGGACTATGAGAAAGCCTTCGATTCGATCGAGACCTGGGATGTACTGCAGTCTTTGCAGCGGTGCCAAATTGACTATCGATACATCGAAGCGTTGAAGTTTTTATACAAAAACGCCACTATGTCAGTCCGTCTTCAGGATCAGAATTCGAAGCCTATCCAACTGCAGCGGGGCGTCAGGCAAAGCGACGTTATATAACGACTGTTTACCGCAGCGTCGGAAGATGTCTTCAAGCTTCTGGACTGGGATGGGCTCGGCATCAACATCAACGGCGAGTACATCACACACCTTCGATTCGCGGATGACATCGTAGTCATGGCTGAGACCCTGCAGGACCTGAGTAAAATGCTCGATGACCTCAGTGGAGCCTCGCAGCGAGTGAGCCTTAAAATGAACATGGATAAGATGAAGATCATGTCGAACGTCCATGTTGCACCTGCTCCTGTGGTAGTTGGAGGCACCACGCTCGAAGTTGTTGACGATTATCTATACCTAGGGCATAAAATCCAGTTAGGTAGGTCCAACTTTGAGAAAGAGGTCAATCGTTGGATCCGACTCGGCTGGGCAGCGTTTGGGAAGCTCCTTAAAATCTTCTCGTCGCAAATACCGCAGTGTCTGAAGACAAAGGTTTTTGACCAGTGTGTGTTGCCAGTGAAGACATACGGCACTGAGACGTGGTCGCTAACTATGGGCCTTATAAATAAGCTTAGAGTCGCTCAGCGGAAAGGGCCATGCTCGGAGTTTCCCTGCGGGATCGAATCGGGAATGAGGAGATTCGCAGGCAAACCAACGTCACCGAACCATAGCCAGAAGGATTGCAGAGCTGAAGTGGCAATGGGCAGGGCACATAGCTCGCAGAACAGATGGCCGGTGGGGCAGAAAAGTTCTCGAGTGGCGGCCACGTACTGGGAGACGCAGCATAGGCAGGCCCCCCGCACGATGGACCGACGAGCTGGTCAAAGTCGCTGGTAAACGCTGGATGAGGGTGGCGCGGGACCGAGCGACGTGGAAGACCTTGGGGGAGGCCTATGTCCAGCTGTGGACGTCTACAGGCTGTGGATGATGTTGATGATATTGATAACCTGAATCATAATTTATCAAAACTTATTGGAAAATATATCCATAAAGAATGACAAGTGTCTAATTGATTAAGCTAGAAAACTTGAAACTACAGATGTGAATGAATATATCTGTTGATCTAATTTGACCTTAAACTGTCATTATTGGCTAATAATTACTTAGTTCAATACCAAGTTAATAAATCAAAGTAATTTTCTTTGTAGAATGTGTTTCTACTTGAATAGAGAAATATTCTATCTATAATTTATACCTACCTACTTGAAATAATAAGTAGAGTTTAACCTAACAGAAGTCTATAAAGACTGATTATTTATATGAGTTCAAAATGGCTCAAGTTTAATTAGCTGGTCAGACCCCATCCAAGCAAGGATTGATTTGGAGATGCTTTTATAAAGTCGTATGACAAGAAAGCCTTAAAACTCTTAGTAATCTATTTACAAATTATGATATCATTATCCAAATGAATCAGTGTCGTATCAGACCTCCCGGTAGGGGATTAGGTAGGAAAACTGTTAACTAGATAGGAAAACTATTACCTACTTATTTTATAAAATTAGGTATATATTTTAAATCAATAAGCGGATTAACTAATATCTCAGTGAAATTAGGTAGATTCTTAAGAATAAAGTAATATTCATATTTTACTTAAATATATAACTTGTTCATAGGAAATACTTATACCATTTCAATTCACGTTCAAAGTTCTTGAGTTATTTTCGGTTCATAACAGAGGATCCTTGAAACTACTAGACGATTACGATCACGATCATAAATCAATGGCCAAAATATTAAGATTACGTTTTAAAGTTAAATTAGTTAGTTTAGTAAAGACCATGATCCGTTTGTGGAGATATATGCAACGTTAGGGAAGATGTAGAAATGGGGAGAGAAGTTACAATAGGTAGAGACGGAAATAGTTATAATAAGATAATAAGAAGGGGTGGGGTTGTTACACCGTGTTGTCGCGTATACTGAGCGATAAGATGAAATTTCGAATAATCTCTCTGGGTTAATAACGCTCGGCTCGCGGACGTGTGGACCATATACAAACTATCTGCTCCATCTCGCTACGCTCATCGTTGCACCGAAACATACGATCTTTTTCACCGCAATTTTATTAGTATATCTGTGTATTGTCTTAAAAAAATTTTTAAATAACTGAAAAAAATGTGTTAAATAAAAATCACCCGACCAGGACTCGAACCTGGGACCTCTCGTTTGCCGGACAAGTGCTCTTCCACTGAGCAACCATGCCTAGCGGTACGCCTCGAACATTTTTTGTTTTCACGTTATATTTCTAACGTAGTTCCATCTAATGGTGGAGCTAAGACCACCCGAGACCAATTTCTTTTCAGACATTTTGAATCTTAAAGTGAAGCATTGCAATGTTTAATAATGTTTTAAAACTTTTGCATTTAAAATGCTGTTACTCTTAAATAACTGAAAAACTGGTCTTGTTGAAGACTCTCTTGAAGCCCGAAGACTCGAACTGAAGCCTGAAGTCAACAGAAAAATAGAAGACGGAAGGCAAGAATTTACAGCACAGAAGAGCGCGGTAAATGAGAAGCCTAGAACACAGAAAATAGTGCGTGGCGTCTTTCTTGAGTGAAGTGAAGTGTTATGAAATCGGGGCGCGTGGCTTGACTCTCACGACCGTTGTAACGGGTGAATTCGTTACAACGGTCCACGATTCGACGATTCCAGCTTACAGCAGATACAATTTTAATCGTTTCATATACTATACAGTCCACTCGAGCTATCCCCCACAAAGAAGCTCGGTCAATTAGAGTCTGACCATTGAAAGCTGTCCAAGAAAAGAGGAGGTAATTTTAAAAATCAAGATGCGCCTCCTGGCTTCACGCTGCTTAAACGAAGTTAATACCTACTATTGCACATACATCGAATAAATGTCGTCCTCCTTTATTGAAGTCGATAAATAAATAGTATCAACTTCATTTGGGCAGGGTCAAACCAGCATTGCCTGATCTTGACTTTTTAAAATTCGTGCTTTTTTTCGTGGACAGCTTTCATTGGTCAGACTCTATGTCCTGTCAACTAAGTGACAGGAAGTTGAAGTGATTGATGGCAAGTTTAATTTTAAATGTTTTAAATCGATTAAATTAATCAGAAACCTTATTCCTCGAAACGGTTCTTCATATTAAGAAAATAAAAAATGAGCAATGCTCATTTGAATGGCAGTACTAGCTTAAAGCAAAAAAGTCGTTTTTCTGGTGTCACTTTTGTCAATCGACAGTTGTTGGTGGTTTTTCTAATTAAGTTTTTGCAATTTTCGTATTTAAAAATGAAAAAAAATATATGGATAGTTTCATAATCAATGTAGGAAACAGCGATATAAGTAACTCTGACGATTCATTCCATATAGAAATGCTGGATTCAGATTTTGATTACAATAAATAAAAATAATTACATAGTATTTTGTTGTTTTATTTTAAACCTGATTGATACAAGTTGCCTATCGTTTTAATAATATACTTCTCTTCAAAAAGTAGGAAAGTACCATTATAGTATTATTACGATAATTTTATTAAAAAAAATAGTATCAAGTTTGTTTAATCCATATATTTCGTACTATTGTCGGGGCTACCATGATGATATATTTTTAAAGCCGCGGTTTTTCAGTCGCTACTTTCATTAGCCAGACTCTATTAATGGGTACGGTAATAAAACCATATATGATATCATATTTATTTGGGAAGGTACTTTTATTGAAAATGAGCGGCCTTCTTTATAAAATAACGTTATGTGACGATACTTACGGTGTTAATTTGGCATCGTTCCTTACCAAGTCCGGCTTAAAACACTTTTTATTTTTATTATCTATGGCCTCATCACATCCATTGATACATACAAACTGACATTTGAAAAAAATAAATATGTCTATTCCTATTGTTGTGTTTACGATTTTCTTTCGCTGCATTGTATAATTCTCTTAAAAACTAAGTTTATGCAGCCATCTTTACATTTTACAATGTTTTTCTTGTGAAATCTGTTAAATTACCCAACAATATGTCGGGGTACTTAGAAGTTAAATACCCCATAAAGTCGAATCTTGGATTGAATCCTTTCAAGGTAATTTCGTCCGTTATATTCCTTTATTTACTGTATTTGTTTTCGTGTTACTATAAATATTTTTTTGCAAGTTCTAACAACATTCGTCAACATTTGTTAATGTTTGTTTTGGGTACCAGTCATGGAAAAGGCAGTGGTGCATCGTAAGACCCAGTGCAACAACTGGTGGTGGGAGTCTCGCAGTTTACTGTAGCGAGGGTGGAAATTCTGCAGGAGCTATAGCGCTACCCATCGGAGGCATGGTGCGGCGTGCAACCTCACGTTCACGTCCTCACGCATTTGCAGTTTTTGCGCCTCGCGAAACTAGCAAACCATGCGTTCTTCTAGCCTCATCCACAGCTGCAGATGCTCAACTGTGGATGGATAAAATCCGAACTGTGCTCAGTGGAGAAAATTTATTAGGTAAATTATTTAAAATGCATTTTTTATCTGCTAAATAAGCTAATTTTGTAACCAGAAATTTAATCTATAGTCAAACACCTGGTTATTTAAAATTTTGTTGCATTTGACAATAAATATTTCGTTTTCTTTTTCTGCCTCTCAAGAGTTCGATTCATAGAGCTCATAATTAATTTTTCCCTACAAGGATATGTTTCATGACTTATTTATGCATTACATAGTTTTAACTTATTTAGGGCCTAACATTATTTTCATTTTAAATTTTCTTTGTAACAAATATCATTTATGTTTATGTGTTTGTAGTAAAACGGTTTTCTATTCTTGCATGTCTCATTCTGCATTGTTCATGAACCTTGGGTTAGCTAAAAACATAATTTTAAAATCTCTTCAATAGACTTTTTGTATGCTAATGAATGTGGGTTTTGCATTGTTCAATCTGTGCCATAATTGTATGCAAAATAATTTAAAAATGCAATTTAGACAATAAATGAAGATGTAGTATATTATGTTCACTACATAGATGTTGAATTTTTTGTATCTTTGTAGATTTTCTGTGTTTTTATGGTGATGAAAATCATCATAAAAACCAACATTTATTAAATTTTTGAACAATAATTTACAGTCATAGTAACTCTAAAACATTTTGAATTTTATGTTATATAAAACTTTCTAGCCTAACTGTAAAAATTTTTAATCAAAAATATAGTTATTACTGATGGGCCGAATGTGTTTTGAACTGAATATGAACTTCAGCCGAACATCTGTTGAAAACTAAAAATCTTTTTTATAGCTACCGATTTGTACGATCGGTATACTAGAAGAAAAATACCAATTAGTAATAGGCCAAAATAATAAATGATTCTTAAATGTTATGAAAAAGAAAAAGTAAAATATGTGATTTAGAGTAAAATATGTGATCACAACCAAAAACTCAATAACCTAAATGTATGGTACATTTTACGCAATAAAGGAATTTTGAATTCTTGAATTTTACATTCCTTTTAGACTAATGAGGAGACTTATTTTATTTAATATTTAATTAAATAGTTATAGATATTATGTCATTTTAATTTATTTCTATGATGTATGATAATATTTTAGTAATAAAAAAAAAAGAGTATATATTGCACCGAATGTTTGGCATTTAAACCAAATTTCGGGTGAATGACGGAGTGCGGCGCAAGCTACCGAAGTTTGGTTAAAACGAATTTCGGCCCATCCGTAATAATTATATAATTTGTCTTAAAACCACATTTCAATCAGTCATTTTCATAATAACCTACCATTAAGTTGTACTAAGTTCAACCTGTATTTGAACTTACTTTACTATAAGATATTTTCAGGTGATATTAGATGTATGTTTCCTCAGTCATTTTAAACACTCTTTTTCATCATTATGCTTCATCATTCATTATCATATTTCCAGGCACTGAAACATTGCTTAAAGATTCATATACCATAAATGTTGTTACTACTGATCTGTCCCGCAAATGTGGACTCAGCAGCGGCGCGTGTGCACTAACACTGTCATCCTCCGGGGTTTATCTGTCCCAGCAATCTGACACCACCACTTGCATAGAGTGGAAGTACATTTGTGATGTTGCATTAATCAGTGAGAGTAGCATCAAGAACAGAATATGTGTACTGTCTGTCATTAGGTTTGTCCATTTCTTTTTGTTTTAATTTTGAGTTTGAGTTTCTGTATCTTTTGTGGCTTCATCATCAAAAGGGTTTGCTTTGTTTTATGTCATGAATTTATTAATTTTTCATTAATTCATATCTTAAAACATACAGTGCAATTTACATTGTAGACCAGAATTTAGTAGTAAGTTAAATAACATAGACTGCAATAAATGGATTAATAATAATACACAATAATAATAACCAGCCCTGTGCCAACTTGGTGGTTTAAGGTCCTACTTCTTGTCATTTTGGGGAGAAAACCACCGTCTTGTAAAAATAAAGATTGTGTGATATTGCTACAATTAATTTTAAATCCATAGCTTTGCATTTGCTAATGAAATCAATATGTTATCATTATCATGTTTATTTATGTGGTCATTGTGTCTTTGAAAAAAATATGTCAAGTAGATTAAAAAGAGGCAATTGACTGTAAACATAATGATTAATGAATAAATATAATGTTCTTATTTTTAATCATACAATTAATTTATCACATATGTTTATTGGTGTCTAAAATTTCCATTTCAATGGTGAGTGATGTCCAAATTGTAAATCTTGGACATTCTATTTCGAAGTACACATCATCACTTTGCATGCTACTTACAAATAAAATACAAATACATTGTTCTCTGAATTTCAGTGGATTCGTCCAGGGGTCCGGAGAGATGAAAATGTCAAGTGTACAAGTATCTGACCTCGTCCAGATCTTGAAGCAGACTCTGAAGGTGCAACCCATCAGTAAAAAGATGCTCAGCAAGAGTGACGGGGAGCTTTGCACCAAGACTGCGCATAATGATGGTATAGCCCTTGTTTGTAATATAAATTTATAAGTATCTAATTAACTTTTCACATGATATTTGCTTTAACTAATTGTTTTATATGTTTAAAAGCATTTAAAAAAGTTAGTTATCTAATTTAAGAAATTAAATATTCCATTCATTGAGCATAAACCCACTTTTAATTTTTTGGTCTGTATAATAGTATGTATGTTATATTAGCAGCAAATTTTTTCTTTGGTTATGGAACCTACATTTAATGACAAAAATGGCATATAGAGCAATTAACGAAAAATTTCTACCTTATGATTAGTATCTTACAACATTTGCCGTCGAAAATATAAGAATTTCTAATTAATCATATAACTATGGAATGCAGCAAATATCAAAACACAAATAACAATAGCACTTAGTTTAGACTCGAAATAATTGTCTATTGTATACTGAATGTTTCTCTTTATGGAAGTTGTAAACAATATATGTTTTTAAAAGATCTTAAATTGATGTAAAATGTTTGTTCATGAATAAAGGAGACCGCAGCAGCTGGTACAGGGATCTATCCGACCCACCCCCGGTACACCAATACACAACAAAAGTAAGTTCTCTTTATGTTTTATGTTTTGCTTATTAAGTTAAATGTTTGTAGTTTCAATATAAAAACGAACTGGAGGCGGATCGGCCTCCTTATTTAGGATGTAGAAAGCAGTAATATTATTTCCGGACCGAAAAATAAAACCTTAACTAAGTACTAACTTAATAAGTTTTATAATGACATCCTGTTATTTTTCCTATAGAAAACTCGATTTATCAAAATAATATATTTTATAATTATTTTATCTATTGTGTAGTGCAGCTGTTTTACCTTATTGTTATTTTTTTTTTATAAATAGGAAATATCCTGTTTCCCTTGTTGATTATGTCAATCGTCAGTGGGGAATCCAGGATTCTATTATCTAAAGTTTTATCACTTGTAATAATTTAAACATTGAAAATTGGCCTATTTTGGTATATTTTCCTGTTGCCACTGTTCGTTCAATAAATGAATGATTTATCCTGCTTTGACTCAAGATTCTATTTTAATTCATATACTGAAACAATTGTTTTATCTTCCACGGCTTATACTCTGTTTTTGTTTAGAGCTGCACATTATTCTTCTCTCATCTGTTATTCAATTTAATAACAAACCAATCAAAATGATTTTTCTGATAAAACGTGGTTATCGTGCTTTGATGAAACCATCGTTGTTGCAGGAGTGCGAGGGAGAAAGTTGCGACGTTGTGGATTTCGTTCGCATGAGTCCGGCGCGGCCCCGCGCGCAAACCACTACCGCTTTGGATGACGCGTAAGTCCTCATTTAACCCATTCGCTTTCCCCGTAAAAAAGTGACTACAAAACCCGTATGCCGCCATACAAAGATACTTTGGCCTCCCATAGGCGCTAGATTTCGATTATTTATCATTTTTTTGTATGAAATAACTGTAATAATATAAAAACAAACATATTTAAAAGCCTTCTTGAATAATTTGTTTTTATAAATAACTTGAACGACTGGCTGGTGTAGTGGTAACATACATTGCCTTCTATAACAGAGGTCCTGGGTTCGAATCCCGGCGGCGGCGGATATCGGTGTGATGAACACAGATATTAGCCGTCAAGTCATGGATGTTTATATGTTTATTTAAGTTTATTCCAATAAAAAATATGTGTTTATTTAATACGTATGTTTATATATTTCTTAAGTATACTTATTAATTATCTAGTATCCATAACACAAGTTCTTTAAGAAACTTAATTTGGGCTAGATAATGCTATGTGAGTGTCAAAAAAAAAAAAAAAACTGGTGTCGGAAACATTTATAACTTCACATATTTTTTAATTCAAAATGACAACCCCCTAAACATAACAGTTTTTGTGTGTTATAGTAAAACGAAACAGCCCGAGTTTATTTAATCACGAAAAAAAAAACACGACACCACTTGAGACTTTTTATCTTGCTTCAAAGTTACTGACACATCTATATTGTCGTATTTTTGGAATTCACTGCATCATGCAATGTTTAAGGCCTAGAATATGAAAGCTTGACTCATGATTAAATTCGATGTATAATCTCCATAGACAACTATAAAATATCTATAGGTAGGTACTTCAAATCATAAAGAGTTAAAAATCTGAGTAAGCTTTCAACGAACAGCAGACTACCGTCACATGATTGTGATTGAAGAATCACATGTTCTTAAAGAACATGTGATTTTTCATCATCTTTACGTAATTTAAATTTAATTTCCAGAATGTCCGACCGTCGCTCACTTCTGTCCGTAGCATCAGGCATTTACGAAGAGATAGCCGAAGTTATTCCAAACGACACCTACTGTCCGATGTCGGGACCTAAGCCAAATCTTCGTCCTACTTGCTCCTGTCCCATAGATATTATTGGTCGCGAAGTGACTTTAGAAGGGAGTGAGGGGACGCGTGAGAGCGGGACAGATACAGTTGACGCGTACTGTCCTATGGCAGCGGATCTGGGTGACGCGGGGTATTTGTCTATGAGTCGCGAGGCGGAGTACTTGTCTATGAGTAGAGAGAGATCAGACGGTGCGTTGCGGGCGCTGGCAGGGCAGGAGCCGACGTATGAGTCGGTGGCGGAGTGCGTGTATGCGACTGTGAGGAGACCGGGGAAGCGCGTGCCGCCGCCGCCGCTGCCGCCTAGACTGCCTTTCGGGTAAGAATTGTATAGAAGTTAGATTTTTGTGTTATGTGAATATACAGGGTGACTGGTGACAAATTTTAGATACTGAAGGAGAGCACTCAGTACTCGATTCTGGTCATAATTATGTAATATAAGTGAGTACTTCATTTTTCACTAGAAATGCCTATAAATAAATAAAGTTTTGTTACTATTGACTTTACTTACGCCTGAGTCAATTGCGGCACGTGACCTGGCACGTGGATCGCTGCCAACGCTAGTCGCTGCCTTCCAGAACGCTACATACAAACAAACTCAATACTTTCTATCGTGTCGCGGAATCCGCGCCCGCGCCGCTGTCGCTCTCGCTGTCGCTGCCGTGCAGTATGCAGCCATAAGGCTGCCTAAATTGTCATTCCTTTTTTTGCTGTCGTGAACATCATTATTTTAAGTTTCATGGCAATAAAGAGTATTTATTATTATTATCTTGCTAACATTCTAAACGTGAAATTTTTTTTCACGTTTCAAATGTTTTTGATAATGGATAATAGACATCCTGTGATCACGTCGTGCCATTGATTTGATTTGATTTGATTCTCAGCCCGTGAGCTACATATTTAACCTAACCAACACTTACCCTCAGTTTCTGTTACGAAAGTCTCTCAATATGTCTTCTTATACTTGTTATTCATACATACATACATAACTTCAAGCCTATATCCTTTGATATGGGGTAGGCAGAACACAAGAGGTTTTTGAGGTAGGCAGACCCCATCTGATGTCACGTTTGACACGTTTGATGGAGAGAGACTATTTCAGTGACAGGGGTTCAGCCTATCGCCCACAAAAACGCCAATAAAACCTCTGTCCCTTAACTGACTTTTACAGTATGCGGAATAGAAGAGCTGGTACATTCTATGTTTTTCTTTCGCTCCCAATCCAGCATGGAAATTTGTTATTCACTTATTTTTGTTATTCGCAGCACTTGCTATTCTTTTTAACTTTTTTTAAATGTCATATCTGGACTTGCAGTCCATCCAAGTCCGGTTCGTCGTGGAACACGCGTCACGGGTCGCTGGGCTCGCTGGCGGCGCCGCACGCGGCGGGCGGGCTGCCTCGCTGCTGCAGCGTGGGCGCGCGAGACAAGCAAGCCAATACACTGCCCAAGCAGGACAAGAAACAAGCCTTCAGTGTCTTCCGGTGAGCTCACCACGAATCAGCTGGAATACATACGTCCAGATCGGGCAATAGCCAAATCGTAAACTATTGATTTAAGTTGTTTTGTATATTGCGTGTTATTAGGACTGAGTATCTTTTCAGAGTTGGCATTAAAGTTCGACAGTTAAAAGTATAGTTTGGCCCATTCAGTGTATCATAAAGGTTATGAATTTTAATTTATTTTGTTTCAATATTTGTGTACCTACACAACAGTGTTAACTAAAATTGAATGTTTTTCTGTTTATTTTGCAGAAAATATCTCTACTACAAAAATAAAATAAGACTCCATGATGTCTAAGTGAAATTAATTTGTATAAAAACTATGAAAACGTTGAATTGGGCATGTAATTAAAAATTACTTTCCATATTTTTGTGCCATCCAACCTTAAAACGATGTTCAGTGTTAACATTAACACGCTGTATATTACTATCATATTTTATATTTAACTAGCCACCACGCGCGGTTTTACCCGCGTAACTTTTGATCCCGTGGGAATTTCGGGATAAAATATAGCCTATAACCTTCCTCAAGAGTTGGGCTATCAAAAACTTTTCAAATCCCACTTGTAGTTTCTGAGATTGGCGCGTTTAAACAAACAAACAAAGAAACAAACTCTTCAGCTATATATATTAGTATAGATTTCATGAATTAATTAGGTGTACAAAAATACTGTTTTTACTTAATACCAAGTAAATACAGTATTTTTATCGAGATATCAAGATATAAAGCACATTAAGTGGTCCGAGTGACGACGGTTATAGGAATTTGTTACTTATACAATGTTCAAAATATCTGTCAATCTAACCAGTGCAACTTTAAATTCCAGAAAAAGACTGAAGAGCGACTCCCGCATAATAAACTCCCCGAAATCAGAAATCGCTAAAGAGAACAAAGACATCGAGAGCAAGAAGAAGCGATTCGACTTCACGCCGACGCGCGATATCTTCAAAAACTTCCGCGTCAGTCGTAAAGTTAAGAAGCTTAGTAAAGAAGAGACGAAAAGCTGCGAGTTCTTAGACGAGCCGGAGCAAGTATCATCGCAGCGGTCGTCCAAATCCGTGGAATACCTCGAAAAAGACGACTTGCTAGACTACGACGCAAACTTGTCTATAGAATTCAATGATGATGTGGTTGCGGATTTGGCGCTGCCGCAGGAAATAGTGGAGTTGATACTTCGCAGTCGCGAGCAGATGCACAAGATGTGTGTGACAGAGAGCGAAGACAGTGAGCAATTCGTTCCTCCCGCTCTTCCCGCCCCGCCCGGAGAGCACTACGTCGTCATGTCGCCGAAAACAAACCTCGCTTGATTCTAGTCTCTTGTAAGTTAGCGGTTACTATGCCAAAAGTTTAACGTATGCGTCGGCTTATGCGATAAAATATCTGTTGACAATGTCTTGATGAACTTCCAAATTTGAAAGACTGATGTATTCGTACATCGTGTTCGCTATGCTTGATTTTTTTCGTAGGGCGAAAGTATTTTCTGTAAGTTGCCAATTTACTCTGCGCGTTAATAAAAGGCGTCTAGCGACTAACCTAATATCGTATATGTATTTTAATAGTATCCCTTGGTGACGTGTCGCTCATGAAAAGTAAAAAAAATGTGTTATTTCTTAGTTTCATTTCATTGTGATCTGACTGTCAATGAGCATTTAAAGTAATCCTAGTTATTTGGCAGGTATCTAGCGGGGCGGAATACCCAGACATTGTCAATGGTTTATTTTATCAGTAGTTTTGTAAGTTTGCGTCGATTTGTGATATTTTTGTTTCTCTCTAAAAGTTTAATTTGCGTTTTCACGTAGTTATTAGGTAAGTATAATAACTTGACATTATTTTACAATAATGCCGCAATTTTCGTTACTTTTTTCCGATTTTAATATCGATAATTATGTTTAATAAACGTTAGGTATACATATCGGCCTAAGCAACTTGTTGAAAAATAATATTTTTCACGAAAAGTTATGCATGGCACTAAAAATGCAGTATTTTTGATAAAATTTTATTGCGAGGTTTATCAAACTTATACAAAAGATTATTTTTGTAGAAATTTCAAGGCTCTAAAATACAATAAAGAACAACAATAAACTCCCGTCATTGATTTGATTTGTTAATTATTTATTTACGCCGAGTTAGAGGACTAGAACATCAATATAATACAGATTGAAAGTGTGACTAACATTATTAAGCATAATTTTTAGTTTTTATTTTAGTTTTATAATGTTACTCAAAGACTTTGTTTTAATATTATTTAAGTCTATTGGGCTGTCCACTGTTTAGCTAAGTAGCTTGATTTTAATCGACTCTTTAACCGAATTTTTTAGCAGTTAATGTAGCTTTTATATGTATATATCGAACGGAAGAGGTCTATTGCCAAAAATAGGTAATTGTAGATGTGTTCAGTCAGAACTGATAAGACTGAGGATAAAGACTAGCAAATGGGAAAGGTATGGTGTGTTGTCGGTTGGCAAGCTTACTTGCAAGATTAAGTTATGTTAAGTGAGAGAGAAATGCTATTTAACAGTATCTAAAGTATACTCTGGCAAATAATTCAATGCAGTAAACTGACAGTTCGAAATGTCATCACTATTTATTTTCTTCCCTAAAGTGGGCACACTAGAACTGTCATTTTACTGCATTGATTTATTTGCCAGGGTAAAGTCTTCGAGCCCTTACAGTGTCTACTACATTAATGTTTTTCAAATAACTATTCTTCATTTAAAACAGTTATTGTGTTTTAAATAACGAAAAATTTTATAAGGAAACTGTAGGTAACGGAATCTTATAGAATTTGGTTCTGTATCTATGCCTCCGTGGATTTCGATTATTTTTTAAATAATGAACATACAAAAATGTTAGCTTTAAATTATCGGCCATATTTTTCAAGTGACTCGCTTGCACTTGCGCTTTTGATCTCTTGAGCCAATCCCACCCGAGCAGCCTTGCTTTTGTTGTATTCTTCGCTTTCTGAGCTGTGTGCTATACAAAGACATAGTGCAAGCTACAGCCCTTAGCTAGCCCAGCGAGAAGAGGAATAATGTAAACAAATAATCTTTAGCAATAAATAAATATTAAATTACTTACGAAATAGGCGTCTGTCGTCTGTCTGTTGCAAGCAATAATATCTTGTATGTAACTCAACTGCAAAAAAGTCAGGAAAACTTGGGACACTATTTTTTTTATCACTTGAAAATGAAGTGCAGTGTTGCAACTTTTTTGAGCGATTCGATAAAATGTAAGTAATATTCAAGCTATTTTGTTTTTGGGTCATTCGTCATACAATCTAGTTTGTTTACATTTCTCTCGTCTCGTTGGCCTGTTTTAAGTCATCTGGCCAGCTTTAGACAAAAATTGGCGATCTGTGTATACGATATTGTTTGCGCGTTGTGATATTTAAAAAGTATTATTAATAAAGCTTGTTGAAATAAATTGAAAAAAAAAGAAAAAAAAAATAAGTAGGTAGTTTACTACGCAAAAGCGTATTGTAGTAAGCCATGTTTTATAAGAGAATTTGTGCTTTCTTGCGTAGGGTAATTGGGATGGTTGTATATTTATGTCTATTTATATAAAAGACCAATTTAAAATATACTGTTTTTAAGACTTTAGCACTGTATTTTACGCAGTTAACACTTAGTATTTACTTAACTACTTCTTATTATGTCACTTAACACAAATCTCAAAGTTATTTTATTATGTTTTACAAAGTTTTGTTACAACTTTGACGATATAGTGAAATAATCTAAATTTTTCAATTATATTTAAGTATTAAGACAAAAAAAAATAACAAAATATAAATCTAAAAAATTCCAATACTCAAAAAAGATACTAAATCAAGAAGGTCGTTTTTGAAGGACTAACATGAGAATATCGATATATTGATGATATTAGTATATCGATACTTTGTTGTCGATACTTGACTTCATGGCATTTTAACGAAGTTAGCAAGCGCGCATACGCCTGTGATGGCGTGACAATACAATATTATTGTCGCCCACAACTAAGCGCTTCTTTGATATAAAACTGATAGTCTTAGCTTGTCACTTCATTACTTAGCATTTATAATTATATTATTATCCATTAAAATAAAGTGTAAACATGTTTTCAACTGGACAATGGAACAAATTGTCAATGAAAAATAAACTGTCTATCTATTGACATGTATCAAGATAAAACGAGGTCAAAATATAAAGAACCAATATAATTTAATAAGTCCAAAATCGGAAATAGCATAGAACTAACTTATTAATAAATTGTGTTTAGTCCGAATTTTAGTTTCTAAAATAAATATATTTGGAGTCATTGCAATTGTATTATATTTATTATTAGCTTGTTTCAATAGCTGTTCACTCTATGTATTGTTATTTTTATAAGTCAATGATTGTAACAAAGAGTTAATACAAAATTAAGACCATTTTATATAACAACCCCATTATAATTATTTAAGTATTCTACTCGGATCTCATTTGTATTGGCGATGTGGTTTTATTTATTTCTTACATTTATAAAAGTAAAGTCAAAGCACTAATTTTGTTCTAATTTATACAATTGATTTTAGAGGCTATGTTCTCAGTTTCATTTTATAAGCAAGTTTATCAGCATATTTAATATTTGTTTGAAAATTGATTTGCAGAAATTCAATTACCTATAAATTATCTCATTAATTATTAATACCTTTTAATTACGGATTTAAGAAGTTAACGTTATTTATTATACTCTTATAAAATTTGTATTATCATTTGCACATATCTTAAGGTTGTAAGTATGTAGGTATTCAATGACTTCTTAGTTATAAAGTATATTTACATTACATTATTTATTATTTTGCATATCGCAATATTAGCTCAAAAATAATAGGTAATACAGTGCTTGTATAGAGTCCTATTTTGTTACTTTGATTTGATTTTTTCCACTTATACACGCGAATGAAATATCGCACTTTCGTTTTGCTTTATTTACATTTGATTGAATATTTTAATAAAAATTGTAGCTCTACTAAGATAAAATAAAATGTAATACACCAATGTGTTCGAACATGTTGAACTGCAGTCCGTCTATTCATATTTCTAAGAAACTCGATTTGTTACAAAATAAATTTGTAATTAAGTACTTAATAAAAAATCACTTTAAACCAATTCTTACCTATTTGATTCTGTTACAACTAAGAATTTGGCTAAGATGTTGTGTGCAATCCATGTTAGTGAAACACAGGGAAGATTGGTTGTATTTTTGTTTCTGGAAATGTTATTTTTAGGTTAAGTGTCCTCCAGCCTCCTTGATGTGTTAAAAAAAGCAAATAAAGTTTGTATGTGTAAATAATATGGTTTTATTTCTGCATCAACACTTATTTATGCCATCGCAAACAAAGTTGTGTATAGATCCCGTCTAACGTATAGTCCCTTCTGAAGGCTTCTCTAACAAAAAGGGTGTACGAAAACAATATTAAGGTGTTTCCACATCAATCGATCGACGGACGAATGGATCAGTGGACGTGGATCGACAGTTTTTAAAAGGCCAAAACACCGATCAACGCCCTCGGTCGACCGTCAATCGTGGACCATTTTTTTTACCTTAAGGACAACTTATCTAAATGTATTAGGTAATCATTGATATTGTTTCACATTTCCCCTTTTCCCAAATAACAATACTACAGTTTAAGGGCAGTTACAGGACTGTAACTGCCCTTCAGAACCTTTTCAATTATAAATTCTAGTGATGCTCCAGGCATACTAGTAGAACAAACATAAAAAACCTCATAATTTTGACTGGGTGAACCGATTTTGATGATTCTTGGTCCCATATAAATTTCATCGTAAGTAATCGATTGAGTATTGAGTAGGTACTTACCTACTTCATGAAAATTTTAATTTTTTTTTTCAAATATGTATGAATTCGGAGATTGTTTACCTTGACGACCTTATACTTCAGCCAAAGTTTTGATGTGAAGTCAGTTTTTTAATGCTCTGCATTCGTTGATTATAATCGTATGCCGGATTCGAACCCAGGACCTCTGGCATATCAGGCAATGTATGTTACCACTAAACCAGCCGGTCGTCAAAGTTTGACATCGGTGTACTCAGTGAATAAGTCTTTCATACAAATTAAAAGTCATTTGTTTTCCGTTCCCGTGGGAATTTCGGGTTACTTGCCTTGGTGCACCCCAACATCTCCCTAGGAATGTATCTTTAAGTTTCAGCTCTCTACGCCTAGTAGTTATGGCTGTACGTTGTCTATCAGTCACTCAAGAGAGTTTTAATATAGGTATGATACTGATGAAGCTCTGATAAAAATTAGAGCAGGGATGAGGTCTTCCGACTCTATATCCTGTGTGATCTATTAATTTTGTGAAGTTTCGCGGAGAGAGGTATTATGAAATGCAGAGCATTAAAAAACCAACTTCACTAACATTTTTAAATCCTTGTCAAAACTTTGGCTGAAGTGAAATGTCACCTACGTAGGAATATATCCTCCGCTTTCGTACATATTTTTTAAGTAGGTACTGAATCGATTTCCGTAAAATTTCAATGGGTCACCTCTGACTTATTGTGATCTATCAAATGACACAAGAATCATCCAAACTGATTCATTATTGACCAATTAATCAAGTAACAAACATACACACGATTTGATAACCTCTTCCTTTTTGGAGGTCGGTTGAAAAGAACGTGTTCGGCGGCGACGGACCGTGCTCGCGACGAAATACGAAAAAGATCTTACTCAGGATGCCCGTATTGAATGCTTTCGTGCGCAATACACGTCCAAATACAGCGAGCGCAGGCATCGGACGCTGGATATTACATTACTAGTTCCATTACAGCAATTTAAACGCACCCTAAGACTTAGCCCAGAAAGTAGGCTTTAAATACTTACAAAAAATCCCATCTACACGCTCTGCCCCTATGGCGGTTCATGTGCCAGTCACCCTGTATATTTAATTTTTTATTCTTATTTTAAAATAGAATAAGAACATAAAACGTGTAAGTTTCACTTTCACGTTTTAAGTTCGAATTTTATAATTGTCTGAGATCATAAATACCTACATGAAAAAAAAAATTAAGTATATTAATTACTAGCTTTATCCCGCAACTTCGTATGCGTTTAACTACCCTTCTCGTGGAAATGTCAGAAACTATACAACCAGACACCCACTGAAAGAACCTTTATACCAAGTATCACACCCATGCACTCAAGGAATAGGTTTTTTTCATAAAAACTAAAAATCATATATTTCCCGTGCCCGTGGGAATTTTGGGATTTTTTTTCGTAGCACAACCAGTCACTCTTTGAAGAACCTTCATGCCAAGTATCACATCCGTACACTCAAGGAATAAGATTTTTCATACAAACTAAAAAGTCCAACCCCTTCCCGTGGGAATTTCGGGAATTACTTCCATAATACAAACAGACACTTATTGAGGAACCTTTATATCAAGTATCACATCCGTGCACTTAAGGGATGGGATTTTTTCATACAAACTAAAACATCATATATTTCTCGTTCCCGTGGGAATTTCGGGAATTCCTTTCATAACACAACCAGACACACATTGAAAAACCTTCACACCAAGTTTCACATCGGTGCACTCAAGGAATAAGATTTTTCATACAAACTAAAAAGTCCTATATTTCCCGTTCCCGTGGGAATTTCGGGAATTCCTTCCTTAGTGCACCCCTACATCTCCTAAAGAATGTATGTTCCAAACAGCTCTCTACGCCTAGTAGTTACGGCTGTACGTTGTCTGTCAGTCACTCAGTCACTCAGTACCTCAGTACCTCAGTCACTCAGTCAGTAACGGAACAGTTTTATTGATTAAAAGTACCTATTTACTGAGTAAACTTTACTGAAAATTGAAGAATTAATTACGCAACGCATGGTTACAGTAGTAATAGAAGGCAGCAGATCAAGCGTTACAAATCTGTCAAATTTCCCAAACCGGAAATAACTTGGTAAAGCTTACGTAAACAAGTAATAGATGTATCGTGCAGCCCGACTGTACCTACCACGGGTAAGTAGTCTTCGTCTCCTTATTTTTAACAAAACTTTATAATGTCGTCTCCGGTTTTATAGAGTCTTAGCGTTGTTCAAAGACTTTCATCAGACATTGTCAATCACCTTCAACTTGACATTGCTTATAAAGGCTTTCAACTGTCAGGCAAGTTGTCAATGCATCTGTTCGTCTTGCTTGTTGTGTTATGTCAGTCAAGTGTCAGACAGAAGATCATGCATTTTATGTTTGTTGGTTTTACAGAAAATATTTTCATCATAAACCAATTTTAAATTTAGCGTGCTTAACAGAACATTTGCTTTGTATCGATTTACTGCGAAGTTTTTCAAAATGCGTGTATATTTATGTTTGACGATTGTAGTGTCATTATTGGACAGGATATATGGTGCAACAAATTCTGTGGAAGAAGATGTTGGAAGTGGACGGTATCCAATCGAAGGAAAAGTGTTTCCACCAGAAAATGAAGAACTAGGAAAGAACTGGCAACGCGATATGAGAGTTCACGTAAATGGTGGCGAGTTCATTGGATTTGTGAGAGCTGACGGAATTTTCGTTATTCATAATGTGCCTTCAGGTTCTTACGTTGTTGAGATAGTACACCCAGATTATATGTATGAACCAGTGAGAGTGGAAATAAACTCAAAGGGTAAATACAGAGCTAGAAAAGTTAACTTCATCCAGACTTCATTGGTCATCCAGGTGCCTTACCCATTAAGAATGAAACCTTTTTCAAAATTCCGATATTTCCAAGAACGTGAACAGTGGCGACTCACAGACTTCCTGTTTAATCCCATGGTGATAATGATGGTACTACCATTGTTGCTCATTATGGTTTTGCCTAAAATGATGAATGATCCTGAGACAAAAGAAGACCTTAAGCAAATCAGCAATTTAGCGAAGATGACTGAGCTGCCAGATATGTCAGAACTAATTACATCTTTCTCTAGTGGAGATTTCTTAAAATCATCTTCAGCTAAAACAAAACAAGCAAAGAAGCGGCAGTAATATTTGTTAAGAATTTATGTTAAGCTTTTACCATTAATAAGTATTTATTATGTACTTGGGTTAAATAATAGCAGTGTGTTAATAACAGTTATTCTTTCATTTCAACTTACACACACATGTAAAAAAATCTCTCATTATGATTTTTTACAAACTTATATGGCATCAGTATGAACCTCCAGTTTCAAAGTGTTTCATTTTGTAAACTGTAAACTGTAATAAAGGGAATTGGAATAGATACTGAGCATTCTTATTGAAATTTATTTCTTTTGAAATATAAAACTTAAGTTACCATAACAGCAACTCGGTATGTGTCCTGTTATTTCAATAACACATAGACTTGAGGCCTAGTAATGGAATAGATACTGAGCATTCTTATTGAAATTTATTTCTTTTGAAATATAAAACTTAAGTTACCATAACAGCAACTCGGTATGTGTCCTGTTATTTCAATAACACATAGACTTGAGGCCTAGTAAAGATCATGCCACTCAGAATAACAGAAGCTGATGGATGGAGATCACTCCCAGTAGAAAAGTCAATATGTACATAACTTCACGCCTGTATTCCTTAAGGGGTAGGCAGAACACCAGAGGCTTTAAAACCATCTGATGTCACTTTTGACAAATTTTGAGGTATTAAAATGATGGAGAGACTGTTGCAGTGACGGGTCAGCCTATCGCCCGCAAAAATGCCAATAACACCTCTGTCCCTTAACTGACTTTTACAGTATGCCTGGGAAGAGAAGCAGCTGGCACACTATGTTTTTCTTTCGCTCCCAGTCCACCATGGAAGAAGAATCTACATGTGCTAGCAGCATTTACATTTACCTTGTAGACCAGACATACAAAGTGTTATTAATATTGGAATAATTATGTACAAAATTATCAAAACAATTTCAGTTTTATTTAATCATAATTCCAAATTAAAAAAACCTAGATTCTCATCAAAGGAAGTTTTAAGTTATAAAATTATATCAGGATACAGTGTGAATTTGGAAACTTCAGGAGTTGACAACCTTTGATTAATACAAACTAATTTATTTTCTGTATTACGGATAATGGCCGAGCGGCTTCATCAATAAGTCCAGTATAATGAATTACTTAGATATTGTGCAAAGTTTTTTGTATTTATTTTATTTAAGCCACAATCAATATGCGCGAAAGCCTTTTATAAATGAAGAACGCAAAATTAGTAGCTTTTGTTTATAATATTGGAAATAGGACAAGTATAATAAATGGTTCAAAGTATGAACAGAAATATTAGGCGCCATGGTCTCTATATTCTTTGTCATTTCATTGTATGGTCCATAAAGTAACTTTTTATGTATGGTCGGTGATTTAAAAAAGTCTGCTTTATCTTAAGACTATTAAGACTTCAAAAAATTGTCTTTGGTTACTTAGGTCATAGAGCATCTTAATCTGCATGTTAGAAACAAATAATAACAACAAAAAAGCGCACCAATTTCAACATAATTTAATGGCAAAAAAATCGGCAATTTTTATTTAAAAAAATTAAAGTCGAAAACGGTTAGGTTTGGGGTAGGGTAGGGTGTTTCACAGTGAAATCAGTTACAAAAATCGGGTTCTGCACGTCCTTAACGGATCTAGGTCGACTTAACCAGTAACCCTGTATATATAATAAACACCTAATAATGAAATCTTAATACTATAATAGTACCAATTCATTAAATTAGGTAACTTTAAAAAGCCTTTGAAGAAGTTGCAAGGATTTCATTTTACCACTTTTCTGGATGCACTTGAATAGTTTAAAACAATAACCAGGAAGGAATAATAGAAGAGATTAGCCATCATAGGGATTACAGTGACTTTGCAGGTACCGCAGATGTGCCTTCAATCCCTTTGTATGTTTGTGCAAATACACTTAACAATAGAAATTGTAATTACCAATAGTTTTTTTTTGCGGCACTCATAACTCTGTAAGCCACCGCATCAAAAGTAGTAAGCCGCGCGCCGCAGCAAATGTTGTATGTGCACTAGTGTAACCATGAGTTGCGTGATGAATTCTTTAACTTTCGGTTAAGTTTACTCAGTAAATAATTAATATTCGTTTTTTTCTTCATGTAAGATTTCAAAATATCACTTCCTTGAATTTTGAAAGTAACCAACCAGTCAACCTTTATAATTAACATAATAATATTGACACCTTACCACTATAATAGTACCTATTCATTCAATTAGGTAACTTTAAAAAGCTTTTGAAGAAGCCGCAAGGATTTCGTTTTGCCAGTTTTCTGGAAATGCACCTGAATAGTTCAAAACAATAACAGGGAGGGGATAATAGAAGAAATTAGCCATCATAAGGATTACGGTGGCTTTATGGATACCGCAGATATGCCTTCAATCCCTTTGTTTATTTGCGCAATATACTTAACAATAAAAATAGTAATTACCATAACGTGAAACCGTAGTTTGTTTCGAGGGTTAAGTCTTCTAATTTTACATTTTGGGCTTTATTTCATTAGCTTTCACCAATTTGAGCTGCATAGTGCTAAATGCGACGGAATACTTTTGTAATATCGAGCTTGACTGTTCATTACAGAAGCTAATATTCTGTGCAATGAGCTTAAAACTTGCAAGTTTTTAGTCTTACTTGTCTTTTCTTTGAACTAATATATAAACACGTAATATTGAAATCTTACAACTATAATAGTACCAATTCATTCACTAAGTTAACTTACAAAAGGCCGCAAGGATTTCGTTTTGCCAGTTTTCTGGAAATGTACCGAATAGTTAAAAACAATAACTGGGAGGGAATAATAGAAGAGAATAGAGATACCGCAGATGTGCCTTTAACCCCTTTATTTTTTAACTACACTTAACAATAAAAATAGTACCTTTCTTGGTGGTAGGATCCCTTCTGGGTCCGCCTGGCTAGCGACCACCCTTAATATAAAGTCTGCCGCCAAATGTTACCGCTCCGGCGGTAATGTGTTCCGGCAATATTGTATAAAGAGCCAGTTCCTTCCTAAACCCGTGTGCTTTCATCTTCGACCTCATCGTCACTTACCATCAGGTGAGATTGAGGTCAAACGCGGGTTTAGTCACTTATAAAAAAAAACCTATTTAAGTATGTACCTACTACCTTTCATGATTATTACAGAGTGGCCATGTGCATAGTTGTTTTATGATAACTATTGTTTTGATCAAATTTCACTTGTTTAAAATTAATTTTTCCACTTCCATTGATTGATTTATTTTAATTTTTAATGATACAATTTTGTTTGTGTTCCTTCGTAATTCATGAACCTCTCACTCCCGAGGACTTGCATATTTCATATGAAAGTAATATTTGCAACTTCTTTCGGTTTTACAAAAAGGTTTACACTAACTGACAGAGGCGAGGATAAACAAATCAGCTATTTCAGTATATCCCCTCTTGCAATTCCCCCTTTGGGGTTGTCCCAACTGGGACATGATCATAAAAAGTATCCCAGTTGCTAGAGGGACCACCATATCGATTTTAATTTTAAGACATTTTCTTGAGAAGCTGTTGTTAAATTTTGCTAGAAATGACAAATAATTGTTTGGATATCGTATAGGGAGATTGTATCATATGGGCTTATCGCAAATGTAGGTATAGTTTTAGTATTTTGTATACAAGAAAACAATGTAGCAATATTTCTTATGAAATAAATAAATATTTCTGTTACTCACACAACAGATATATTTATTTAGCCCAAATTAAGTTTCTTAAAGAACTTGTGTTATGGATACTACGTAACTGATATACCTAGTTAAGAAATATTTTATTTTATTTATTTAAAAATATATAAACTATTGAATAAATACATATTTCTTAATTAGAATATAAACTTAAATAAACATCCATGACTTCACGACTAATATTTGTGTTCATCTCACAAATATCCGCCGCCACCGGGATTCGAACCCAGGACCTCCGGCATAGGAGGCAATGTATGATACCACTATACCAGTCGGTCGTTATATGTTAAAAAAAATTATTCAGAAATAAAAAAAAACTCCTGTGTTTAGTGCTTACTATAAATAAAACTTACACCTGTAAAATTAAATTCCAAAAAATCTGTCACATTATTCGTAAGATTTATGTACAGAAGGCAGCAGATTAAGCGTTACAAACCTGTCAAATTTACCCAACTAATTTTTAACTTAATGTCCAGGGCATAGAGTTCAGAGTCAATTACAATTTTTGACAGGTTTGGAACGCTTGATCTGTTGACTTCTGTACCTACTAAGGGCACACATTTAGTAGCAATTATTGCGAAATTAGGGCGACTGAGACATTAAATAAAAGATGTATGTACCAGTTGCCTGTCTTTACACCCAGAAGGGGCAACTAGGATACGTTTTATGATCATGCCCCAGGTTGGGAATTGCTAGAGGACATATCGCGCTATTTCTTACCCTAGACGTATTTTTGCAAAAAAAAAAATTCACCCCAGTGGACGATGGTAGAGGGGACTACTGGGAACCATCGAAAAAATGTGAGCCTGCCGTGCGAGCACAGAACTTTATCGAGTCGTATGTTTACGAATGTTCGTATAGTATGGAGTCGGTTGCAAGTTTTTAGTAACATTGTAATTTTTTATTTAACAACAATTAAGATGAGTACATGTTTATAAACATTCAAAATTAACAAAGCACACATTTATTAAAGCTGGTCGTGCGTCAATGGATAGATTTCAATTATTGCTAACAAACCGTCTCCATACTATACAAACATTCGTAACAATACGAGTCGATAAAGTTCTATGCTCGCACTGCTGTGCAGGGTCTATCCTACACTGTTATTTACTATTTTTTTTTTAAAGAAATAAAAATATAGGAGCAGATACTTTAAAATTTTTGTCCTTTGCTTTAATACGGAGGTCATAAAAAATTGCTGCATCCATTGAGAGATATATTAGGCATCTATAAGATATAAGTAAAACAAGGTCTTATGATATTCATTATTTTATTTTAGAATAAACATGAAAAGATATTCCGCAATCTTATTAATAAATCTACAAACAACACAAAATACATATAAAAATAAAAAAATAAAAATCAGTCATAAGTTAATTTTGGACGGAAACTACTTAAGTATCATGAGATTCATTTTATGGATTTATTTTATTTGCACATTATACTTAACCTAGTTATGTGATCTGGCACTGATATATCAATGTTATTCTAATACTTATTTTACTAACACTTTTCAAGCCAATGATTTACAAAAATATGGATAGCTATTTTTCATCCAATATGCAACCATATTAACTAATAAGGCAATAATATTATTGACATTGTTATATTTTATTGCATAGATTTTTAAGACACACATCTTTAGTATTCTACCTTAAACAACACTGGTTGCGGATGTTTCTTTGTTATCCAGTTTGACTTATTAAAAATATATTTTAGCTACAACACACCATATTAAATTTGTAAAAAAATGTAAAGGCAAGTCTGCATACTTTTACGTACAATACATAGTTGCCTTGTCTAAGTCCAATAATAAATTCAAAGTAAATAAAGATATAAATGCGTTTGATTGCACCAAATAAAGAAAAGGTTGCAAAAATAAGGATAGGAAGATTTATGTTGAGGTAATTGCTACTAACTATGAACACACTAATAATTAAATATATGTAGATCATTTCGGAATGAAGAAAAAGTATTGATAATCCTAGAAGATCACACTTAACTTGCATATTATACTTTAATTTAAATGCTTGTAAATAGTTAAAGAGCATGTAAATAACACTGAAATCCTTTTTTTTTAATTTGTGGATATATTTATTTTAAAATATTTCATGTATAAATTTCAGGACGGAAAATATCAGGTTATATTTTAAAACCATCTTTCTTTCTCTCTTTATTTTGATAAAATCTGATTCTACTTGTAAATATTTTTATTTTTGATAAAATTCATTTGATATGCTCTAAATATTGAGTAATTGATAAAGAGTTACACTTATATTTACACGATTTTAAGAAAAGTTCTAAAAATACTAAACGGTGGTATAAAATAAAATATCTTTTAATCAAAAGTTTGGTAGACAGAACTTTTCTTCATAATATTTTACACAACGTAGTAGCTAAAAGCTAAAAAGAACAAAATACTTTTTTATGTACATAGTTACAAGGGTTGTAGCATAGATAATGTAAAGTTGCTATGAAAGATGAGTGCAGGATTTTACATAAAAACGAATATTAAACTATAAGATAGCAACACATTATTACCTAAGTTGAATTAGAGAGCCCCTGTACTACGTAATGACCCGCAATCCGGCTATGGGTCGGTAATAGTTGACGAGCGACAGGACGATCGCTAGAACGATGGTCGGCAGAGCGACCGTGGTACGGAGGGCGGCGTTGTAGATCGAACAGTACGGGCACTGCGAAGAGCCACACACTTCGCAAATGTTGAGGAGGTAGGTCGGCAAGGCGTCGAATATTGTTTCATTGTAACGCTCTGAAAAAAATAAACAGACGTTAATACTAAGGTTAATTTATTAGAAAAATTCTAACGCACGAAGTAGAATCAAGTTTAATCTATTATTATAAATATGTTATTTAATACAAAAAAAATACATTCAAATCTTTTAATACGCTTAAAATTTAGGATGAGGCTTAAAAGATTTTCCAGGAAAAGATAGGAAAGGTACTTTTTAAACTTAAGCTATTGCATAGCTTCTATTGCGGGCCTTGAGCGTGGGGACCGAATCCAGAAATTCCGTAACGAAAAAAACCTAACACCCCCACTCCGACAATCAAAGTATCAAAGTATCACAGCGGTGATACTTTGATTTCATAACTTTACATGCGGGCTTTAATAAAAAAATCAGCGCCATCTACTAGGAACTTGTGGAACTTCATATTAGATCAAACATTACTGCATTAATAAAATAAATATATCGTCAGTATAATGGAAGAACTGAATAACTCGATATTTCAAGTTTCGAGATAATCGCGATTTACTGTTTTTTTGGCACTTTTTTTCACATCATTAACAAATGGGGAACAATTTTACTGTAGACAATTTTATATGTTTTAGGCATATTTGCCCTCGATTGTATGCTAAATCAAACTAATTTCCTTCATGAACCAAAAAAATTATAAAAATCAAAAACCAAGTTATCCAATTTTGCCACACCAAGATATTGCAAACATACTGTAGTTAGCTAATTCTTTATGGTAGTTATTCAGTTTTCCCACACATTAGATGGACATGAATATACGAATTTGGGTCTACTAAGTACACTTATTGAGTTATGAACCTAAAGAAATATTTAAACACCCAAGTCAGGCATTTTTAGTAAAAGTTAATTTGTGTAATAAATTTTATCACTGATAATTGATTTCACATGAAATAAAAAAAAGACGTGTGGCACTCGGAGACTGCCGCGGTAAAGCTATTGCATAGCATTTTTATCAACTTATGCAATTATAATTATTTATTTATTTTATTAATGCAGTAATGTTTGATCTAATATGAAGTTCCACAAGTTCCTATTAGATGGCGCTGATTGTTTATTAAAGCCCGCATGTAAAGTTATGAAATCAAAGTATCACCGTTGTGCCGGTCGGAGTGGGGGGTGTTAGGTTTTTTTCGTTACGGAATTTCTGGATTCGGTCCCCACGCTCAAGGCTCGCGATAGAAGCTATGCAATAGCTTAAAAACATGGGTTGGAAGAAGAAACATCGTTTATTAAAAAAAATTTCAATATCATTGTCAAAATTAACATAATTAGGTATGGCTACAAAAACAATAATAATGTAATAGAATCAAATAAATTACTTATTGTAAATCTTCTTAAATCAACTTTAAATTTATCAAAGAAATGAAACTTGTTGTATTGTATATAAAATAAAACGAATTGTAAGAACTTGTTTATAAAAAGAAAAATAAGTAATGTTTGTATGATTCGACTTATTGTTGATATAAGTAAGTATTAGGTACCTACGAGTAGATATACTTGAACTCATACAGTAAATTGTTGATACTTTTGCATGTTAATAATAATAATCAAGCCATTATGTAAAGGAAAACACCTATATAAATACAAAAATAATTATTCAAATATTGTACATCATCATCTTCCACAGCCTGTAGACGTCCACTGCTGGATATAGGCCTCCCCCAAGGTTTTCCACGTCGCTCGGTCCCGCGCCGCCCTCATCCAGCGTTTACCGGCGACTTTGTCCAGGTCGTCGGTCCATCGTGCGGGGGGCCTACGCTGCGTCTCCCAGTACGTGGCCGCCACTCGAGAACTTTTCTGCCCCATTGCCACTTCAGCTCTGCAATCCTTCTGTCTATGTTTGTGACTTCGGTTCGTCTGTGAATCTCCTCATTCCTGATTAGATCCCGCAGGGAAACTCCGAGCATAGCACTTTCCATTGCCCGCTGAGCGACTCTAAGCTTATTTATAAGGCCCATAGTTAACGTCTCAGTGCCGTATGTCATCACTGGCAACACATACTGGTCAAAAACCTTTGTTTTCAGACACTGCGGTATTTGTGACGAGAAGATTTTACGGAGCTTCCCGAACGCTGCCCAGCCGAGTTGGATTCGACGATTGACCTCTTTCTCAAAGTTGGGCCTACCTAACTGGATTTTATGTCCTAGGTATAGATAATCGTCAACAACTTCGCTAACAGCTTGTTCGGGAAGCTGGAAGTCGTCAAACCTGCGTGCAAGACGGTTCGTTCTTGAAAACAGCTTGTATACATGGCTCAACAAAGTAATGGGTCTGAAGTTCTTCAAAAGGGTTTTATCACCTTTTTTGTAGAACAAGACCACTATGCCTTGGAGACTCGCTTTGGGCGTTTTGCCCTCGAGGATGATAGAATTGAACAGCTTCTGAAGGGTCTTAAGCACTGGTTTGCCACCAGCTTTCAGAAGCTCGGCTGTAATTCCATCATCACCCGGCGCCTTATTGTTTTTAAGCTGTTTAAGGGCCATACTTATCTCGTACAGGCTGACGTCAGGGATATCTTCGGTATAGTGTCGGGTTAATTTGGCTCGTGGGTTTTCTGCCATGTCTTGAACAGGTGCCCGTGTTGTCGTGTATAACTGCCCATAGAACTTCTCAACTTCCCTCAAAAGTTCGGGTTTAGACGAAACAACCCTGCCGTCGTCCGTTTTCAACTTCGTCAGTTGGTTCTGGCCTATAGACAAATCTCTCGCGAAGACCTTAGAGCCCTTGTTTTGCTCGATAGCTGTTTCAATACGGTCTGTATTAAACCGGCGTAGGTCGCGTTTTAGGGACTTGGACATTTGTCTATGTAGCCGCCGCTGATAGAAGCATCTTCCGGGGACTGCAGGATCATTGTGCGTCTTTTTTCCATGAGTTTGAGGGTACAGTCTGAGATTTTTCCAGTTCTTTTTGCACGGCGGGTTTTAACCCAGCCGCGGAGGCAGTTTCCACAAACCTGTTATTGAAGTCGTCCATATCGTCGCACTCGCCGAGGCATTCAAAGCGGTTCTGCAAGTCGAGCTGAAAGCTTTCGGGGTTTTGGATCCGGATGGGTGCAGGACCAAGTACAGACTTTATCAGTAGAGATCGCTCTAGTTTTGGATTCAGACTCAATGTGCCTCTTACTATGCGGTGATCGAAACCGATTTTCACGGCATTGATCACAGAGACATCATTGAAAATCTGTTTTCTCGTTGACATGACAAAGTCTATCTCGTTTTTTGTGTGTCCATATCGGGGCTTATCCAAGTCCATTTGCAGTGTTCCGGTTTCTTGAAGAATGAGTTCATCATAAAGAGGCCCTCCTTCTCCAAGAAGTCGGCCAGCATCTGGCCTCGGACGTTCCGGACTCCAACTCCATTGCTCCACTTTCTGCTCATCGCCGCTTTGTTTGCCTAATTTTGCGTTAAAATCCCCCATGACCACGTTGAAATGAGTTTTGGAGCTAAGTATGGCTTTGGAGATGTCCTCATACATAGCCTCCACCTCATCATCGGAGTGTGTCGAGGTCGAGCCATAGACCTGTATGACCTTCAACGAATACCGTTTGGTAGTTCTGAGTATCAGGTACGCTACCATATTCGACACGCAATCGATTTTGTAATATTGGTCACGAGGGTTTTGTGGATGAGAAACCCGACACCACCTTGGGACAGTTGGTCGCCCTCCCGGAAGTAGAGAAGACTGCCGGATTTTAGGATTATCGATTCCTTTCCCTGTCTATGGACTTCAGATAACCCCAGGATATCCCAATGCAATCCACTGAATACTTCCTCCAGCTCAACAATCTTTTCGTCTGTCCGCAGTGTCCTAACACCGGGACTAGGGGCCGGGGCCTTTGTTTGTGGTTCATGTTTTGGGGGGGGGGGGAAATACCGTAATCGCCACGCTTGTGGTGTTAATATACACAAAAGGACGCTGCTGCCCGTCCTCTGGTTTTTTGTCCCTTAGTCGACTCTTATGACAACCACGGGAAGAGATGGGGTAGCGCTATTCTTAAGGCGACGCCACACGCCAATATTATATAATATTGTACATCACTTAACTCAAACAAATAACCTTCCTGCTGACACATTTTTACCAAAAATCTACCCCTTGAATCCATGTTAAATAGTTATCGTCTTTCACATTAAATAATATCTAAACAATGGATGCACGAATACGTTTGGCACGCAAGACAACACGGCACGTGTTCACCCTCTCCCGGGCCCCTCACTTCACCTTCCCGATAGCTCATTATTTCGCGCCAATTTGCACTTTTCAGTTGCACGATAACTTAGCTAAAGTGCGTATACTATTTAAAGAAATATTAAATAATTTCACTTATTAATATATTTTAGTTGATTGGAATCTCTTATAAATGTATATTTTCTCGTAGAAGAAATAAATAAAACTAATTATTTAAAAACGAATGAACGCGCATAAATACCTGAATTAAATAACTCAAGTTGTTTAGTTTTCCTTCAATTCGACTAGTTCCTTTACAATACTTTGGTTCGTGGAAGAACTAAATAACTCATTTTAGCTAATTCATTTCATACTCAAGAGATCAGAAGTCGCAGTTGTTTATTTATTTATAGAGCTATTCATTTTTTCTATTAATAATTAGTGTTGTTTTTAACATATCCATTCCTACAATTGAAACACAAAAATTGCTTTATTTTTAGATTGGATTAAGATATGGGAATGATTGTTAGACCAAAAGATGCGGCACAATTTGGGGTTCACAAAAATGGAAAAAGGTCAATTTGGCCAAAATCTGAATTATTTAGTTCTTCCATTATACTGACGATATTTATAATTGCATAAGTTGATAAAAAATGCTATGCAATAGCTTTATCGCGGCAGTCTTCGAGTGCCACACGTCTTTTTTTTATATTGGGTTACAGGTTCAAAAAAATGTCACTCAGTTTTATTGTACAAAAATGAATTGTGTTAAAATTCTTTTTCATTTTGATCTCAACCTCAGTAGTAAGTGAAGATAGGGTCAAAGTTGACAGCACACAGGCCATCACAGAAACCATCACCGTCGGCGCGATGGAATCATATCTGGCGGCAGATTTTATGTGAAGGGTGGTGGCTAGCCAGGCGAACCCAGGACTTCTACCATCTCGCGCCACTCGGATAAAAACGCTCTTTTTTCACTGGAGGTATATGTCATACATTTAATGAACGACCAAATTACAACTTTTATTATATAGGGTGACTGGTGACAAATTTTAGATATTAAAGGTGAGAACTCGGTACCAGAATACCGTATAAATAAATAAAGAGTACTACACTTTTCCCGACGCAACGCCTCAATCAACACGCACACAGTATTGTTCACGCCAAACGCACATCACCACTCGCTATGTATGTATTGTTTTACGCTTATTTAACCATGCGTTGCGTAATGAATTTTTTAACTTTCAGTTAAGTTTACTCAGTAAATAATTAATACTTTTATTTTTTCTCTTCATGTATGATCTCAAACTATCATCACGTCCTCGAATTTCGAAAGTGACCCACCAGTCACCCTGTATAAAACGATTGGTCCTTTTACGACATGACCTAGGGCGATAGAAATTAAAATCTGTAAACCTTTGGCTCGATATTAGAAGTTGTTTTCGGATTACTTCTCAAAAATTTTTTCAGCTAAGTTTAATAAAGATTTCATGGACATTTTTGTAAGAAATTCTATTTTTGTCTAGGATAAGATTGGATCTTGTTGTAGACAAAAATAAGATAGGATCTTGCCTTTGCCTACGACAAGATTGGATTGGATCTTTTAAGATCTTGCGAAGACGGGATAAGATAGGATCTTGCGGCTAACGGTTAGTTAGCTATAGTTCCGTGTGTACTCACCAGGTGCGTAATAGTCGTAGACCCGCATGGGCAGGTACCGCGACATGTTCGCCACGGGGAACCAGCGCTCCACCGTGAAGTTCACGCACGTTTCTTCCTGCTCCAGCTGAGGATAGACAAAAAAATTAGTAAGTAGCTATAAATTAGTAAAAATTTAGCTTTAGAAAAAAATGTTTTAGATAACATTCCTAGTAATAGTTACTGTTTGTACGTTTTATGAATCATTGGAAAAAGTGAATATGTGTTATCAGTATACAATTATTATTTAAAATTAATTTAATAAATAAAATAAAATCCCCAGACAATCACTCCAACTACATAGCCCCAAACTAAGCAGAGCTTGTGATATTAGATACCATGTAGCTAACTAGGGGAGAAACTAGAATATAAATACATAGACAGGGTTGGTTTTTAGTTAACAGCCAAATCTAATAATATTTATTTTAGTATCGCTCAGTACAAAAAATAACTATTTTGCAAATTGTCGGTCTTAAAAAAAGAGGATAAAGTTTTTTGATCGCACTGCAGAAACGATTATGTAGAATTGTAGAACAATAGATTGACTTCTATGCCAACATATATTTACCGGTTGCGGAACACACTTGTGTTCATTCCCACTTACAAGAAAAGGAACGGCAGGCTACGGCCGTTGCGTGCGACTAAACTGTTGTTGTTGAGAAGTTCTACATACAGTTAGTTGCTGTAAAATGTCGTTATCATCGCTTTGATGTTGCCATGTATTGTCGCTAGATGTCTTCATGTCTCAACTGTGACTGCCGCGGTTTACCTAAATTAACTAAAGCTGGCGCGTTCAACACATTTACACATTACTCTTGTGTGTTGTCTGTGAATAAGCACGCGTCGTGACGTCGTACTGTATGCGCATCATGAAAAGTCTGCCCGTCTCTCTCGCGCGCGGTTTAGCTTGTGAGTGTGAAGGGGACAAATATTGTTTTACTTTTTGTACTGTTTATAAATACAGCATGATCTTGTGATTATTTATTTGCTCTGTTTGTAGCGTCCAGCTGTAATGGGTGTCGTGTAGGTACTCACGTAGTGGAACCACAGCTGCACGCGGCCGGCGCTGTACTTGGCGCGGTACAGGCGCGGCACTCGGCGCGCGAGCACGTACGCGTCCAGTGCTTGTTGCTGCACGAGGTACCCGGTGGGCACAGCCACGTCCAGCACTGCGAGCCCAGAGCGCGGGGACTCTGTTTGTAGCGTCCAGCTGTAATGGGTGTCGTGTAGGTACTCACGTAGTGGAACCACAGCTGCACGCGGCCGGCGCTGTACTTGGCGCGGTACAGGCGCGGCACTCGGCGCGCGAGCACGTACGCGTCCAGTGCTTGTTGCTGCACGAGGTACCCGGTGGGCACAGCCACGTCCAGCACTGCGAGCCCAGAGCGCGGGGACTCTGTTTGTAGCGTCCAGCTGTAATGGGTGTCGTGTAGGTACTCACGTAGTGGAACCACAGCTGCACGCGGCCGGCGCTGTACTTGGCGCGGTACAGGCGCGGCACTCGGCGCGCGAGCACGTACGCGTCCAGTGCTTGTTGCTGCACGAGGTACCCGGTGGGCACAGCCACGTCCAGCACTGCGAGCCCAGAGCGCGGGGACTCTGTTTGTAGCGTCCAGCTGTAATGGGTGTCGTGTAGGTACTCACGTAGTGGAACCACAGCTGCACGCGGCCGGCGCTGTACTTGGCGCGGTACAGGCGCGGCACTCGGCGCGCGAGCACGTACGCGTCCAGTGCTTGTTGCTGCACGAGGTACCCGGTGGGCACAGCCACGTCCAGCACTGCGAGCCCAGAGCGCGGGGACTCTGTTTGTAGCGTCCAGCTGTAATGGGTGTCGTGTAGGTACTCACGTAGTGGAACCACAGCTGCACGCGGCCGGCGCTGTACTTGGCGCGGTACAGGCGCGGCACTCGGCGCGCGAGCACGTACGCGTCCAGTGCTTGTTGCTGCACGAGGTACCCGGTGGGCACAGCCACGTCCAGCACTGCGAGCCCAGAGCGCGGGGACTCTGTTTGTAGCGTCCAGCTGTAATGGGTGTCGTGTAGGTACTCACGTAGTGGAACCACAGCTGCACGCGGCCGGCGCTGTACTTGGCGCGGTACAGGCGCGGCACTCGGCGCGCGAGCACGTACGCGTCCAGTGCTTGTTGCTGCACGAGGTACCCGGTGGGCACAGCCACGTCCAGCACTGCGAGCCCAGAGCGCGGGGACTCTGTTTGTAGCGTCCAGCTGTAATGGGTGTCGTGTAGGTACTCACGTAGTGGAACCACAGCTGCACGCGGCCGGCGCTGTACTTGGCGCGGTACAGGCGCGGCACTCGGCGCGCGAGCACGTACGCGTCCAGTGCTTGTTGCTGCACGAGGTACCCGGTGGGCACAGCCACGTCCAGCACTGCGAGCCCAGAGCGCGGGGACTCTGTTTGTAGCGTCCAGCTGTAATGGGTGTCGTGTAGGTACTCACGTAGTGGAACCACAGCTGCACGCGGCCGGCGCTGTACTTGGCGCGGTACAGGCGCGGCACTCGGCGCGCGAGCACGTACGCGTCCAGTGCTTGTTGCTGCACGAGGTACCCGGTGGGCACAGCCACGTCCAGCACTGCGAGCCCAGAGCGCGGGGACTCTGTTTGTAGCGTCCAGCTGTAATGGGTGTCGTGTAGGTACTCACGTAGTGGAACCACAGCTGCACGCGGCCGGCGCTGTACTTGGCGCGGTACAGGCGCGGCACTCGGCGCGCGAGCACGTACGCGTCCAGTGCTTGTTGCTGCACGAGGTACCCGGTGGGCACAGCCACGTCCAGCACTGCGAGCCCAGAGCGCGGGGACTCTGTTTGTAGCGTCCAGCTGGGGACAAACAACTCAAGCGTTAGCTTTATATACATTGTAAGGGCAAGCAAGTACAGTTTGTAGCGTCAGCTCATAGTCAATACATTCAGTAGTATCAACCGATCATCAACCTAATTTAAATTATTTGGCTCGCGTCCGCACTATATTATTTAATATCAAATAGTTTCAAGTTCTTTATATCCATATATCAATCAGTTTTCTAATATCAAATATATTTCATTCTATATCAAAAATAATCAAAAAGGGTGTGCAAACCGTTCATAAATCAAATACTAAAGTAAACAAGCGACGTAATACGTCGACGTCAATTGGAAACTATCAGCTTGTATGTCATCTTTTACATGTCTTTGTCAAACGATACTACAGCAACTTTAACAAAGAACCATTTAAAGTTATTATTTATAAGACTGTCAATTTGACGACGGCAGGCGGGGGCGCGACACAATACAAATATTAAGTTTGCATGAACCGTTCTGGACGGCCGCGCGTCCTAGCGTCTAGCGGCGAGAACGCGATCGAGCGGTTCTAGTGTTGTCTGCTGCCCACCGATATCGACAAATAGCCTCGTGAAATGTCGTTGGAAGAAATTATTTTAACTGTTTGTAAAATACCACAGCTATAGAACAGTAAATAATTAAAAACAAAACAACAAAAATATCAACCGTCAAATGATTTACAAACTGAACTGAATCTACCACCACTTCGGAAAGACGATCTGCTGAGAAAAAGTTCCATGCCATCATTGCAATTCTGGTCAGCTAAACCGTTGGAGTAATTAACTTCGTGTGCCTAAATTGAAATGGCCAACTTAAAAGGATAACCTTGAACTACCTACTATATGAAAAGGATTATTGTTTAATGGTAAATTTAGGTGTTTTTTAATAATAAAAAAATAATATAAATAATAACATCCTCAGACAACTACATGGCCGCAAAGTAAGCTGAGCTTGTATTATGAGATAACATGCATCGAACTAGGAGGGGGACCTAGAATACAAATATAACGCTCAGACCCGGAACATTTTCTTTTCTTGTTCCTTGCGGGAATCGAACTCGCAACCACTGGCGTCTGAGGCAGATAAGTTTACCCCATCGCCAAAGTGGTCGTCAAATTGTATATACAAAATATATCTTTAATACAAAATAGAGAGCATTTATTTACACTAACCCATTTACCCATTTACGCTCCGTGTCTACGTTATATTGTGCGATAGTTGTAGAATAAACAGTGACTCACCCGGCACAGGCCTGGTACTGTATGTGCGACTGATTGCGGCCGTGCGCGTGCGCGTGCGTGCGCAGCGAGAACGCGCGTTCGGGCGGCGGCGTGAGGAAGCGCTCCGTGTCCACGTTGTACTGCACTGATAGTTGCAAGATGGCGTACCCCGCGCCCCGAGCGGTCACCTTCACTGTACCCCATGCCTGCGGGATCTGCCGGAAACAACCATTTATAGTAAATAGTAAAGAAGAAAATAAAAAGGATTAATTTGGTAATATTTCACTGTGACTTAATAGTTTTTCTCTCGAAATTATAATTATACAACGTTATTTTTTGTTTACACAAAATATGGAAAAAAGTTTGTTCATGATCGGCAACAGTATCGATTGCTGTACCTAGTTCTTATATTATGTAATAAAATATTACACTCAAAAATCTCTACAGAACCTGAAATAATGTACACAGTCCCAGAATGCAAGTCAGTACCTACGTCGCATGAAGCGGTAGCGAGCGAGCGCCGCGCGCCCAGTGTCCTTTCCACATTCGCAAGACAAAACCAAGCGCTTGAGGGATGACGTCAGGGGGGGGCGGCGTGAGGGTGAAATTAGGGCTACCATTCAGTAAAATCTTCCTACTCTCAGGGAAAATCTTAAAGCATAAGGCATGTATGTTAAACTTTCGGAATATTGAGATGAACTCTATTTACTACATCACGATCCTAACCTACATTAGTTTAATAAAGAAATGAAATGAATCAAACTAAAATGCCGCCTATACCGCCCCAAAGTAAGGTTCAATCAGCTTGTGTTATGGAGACCGCAATGCAGAACTAGAGGGTAGCTTGTTATGTACCCCGTTCTGAGTCAGTATAAAAGTTTATTTTCGAAGCCAGGGCCTAGCAGAAGCTGGGACTCAAATCGACCTCTTTCACAACAGCTCACTAGACTCATAAATATCTACTGATTTTACTTTACTTTTAATTGTCTTTACGGCAGTGGCTAATCTGAAATCGTAGTTTCAGTAATTGGAATTTTTAAGAAATATAAAAAATATTTTTCTAAATATAACTTTCAAAGTATGGCAATATGTAAACATTGCAGCGGCGACTTGCTTGTTTACGCTTTTTATGATTAATTAGGGACTTCTTGTTTCTTAAAAAAAACCTCGTCACTTTTACTACCGATCATTTTATTTTATTTTTCATACGCATTCAAAGCCAAAGTCTGTATTTTTAGATTTCGAAACTTCGTGGGAAAATGAAACAAAAACTAGTTAACTAATGATATTTTTTGAATGTCAAAAGAAGCCTAAAAGCCCACACATTTAAACGAGATCAAAATTAGCTGCCTACACTGAATACATTCTTTTATTTTTACATTTTTATGTTGATTTTGAGGTGATAAACAAAAAAGTTTAAAAATGTTATTAAAATAAAACCACATGGCTTTTGAATTTTTAATGGCCATAGCAGGTAACTTTTTCTACAGGCCATATCATTTTGGTTGGCGATGGACCAAACAACCCTGTATATACCAGCGGCGGTAGTGGGATCGAATAACTATTCATCTTAGCATCATCTATAAGAGTTAGTCAATCAGCGCCATCTATATTATGTAATTTCCGCTACCATCAAGTCATACGAGCATCTTAATATCGCTAATCTATAGTTAGCTAGCGCTGACATACATATATTTAAAAGCAAAATAACTCTTTTGTAAAGTTTCCGTTGAAGCGTTTGTAAAGGACCAATGACTTCATCATAATTACTTATTTTGTTAATTCAGAAGGATTAATAATTTTACAAAATTAAAGGATTTGCTGAAAATGCCAAAAATTACAATGGGAGGGTAGTGTGTGGAATCATTTTTAAAGTATTAAAGTTATGTTAATGTTAAAAATTAAGGTAAAATGTTTAGTAACTTCCTTTCTATTGTGTATTTCTTTTTAAAAGAATTTGATTTTCAAGTTAGCAAGTAGCTTTGAGTAAATACCTTAATACTGAAACCTTTCAAAACTATTTTTTAATGGAAATCAAAAAAACAGGAAAATCCCGGTTTATTTGGTTAACCGGTACTTTTTTCCAAAAACCGAAAATAAAATCCGGTTTTTTAAATTGTCCGTCACTAGTTGTCCGTCACTAGTTCCAATTTTCCAATAAATCCTTGTTGGACTATACTATTATATTTTTTACTATACCGTTTCTTCGACCGAAAATTTGCGTCCCGTGTATTAGGTTTCAAATAAACAAAAAAATAACGTCAGAAATCAAATTCCGCATTCTTAAGCTTCAGCTCTTTAAACCCGCTTGGCATCTCCTAAAATACTACTTATAAAAAATAAACAACTTAAAAAATAGCTATTTAACTATCTACTGCATTCAACCAAACAAACTCTTGAGCTTTATATATTAGTATAGATTATGAATCGTGAAAAGTTAAAACAATATGAAAATGAAATACTTACATCCACATACTGCATGGTAGCGAGGCGGTCGTTGCGTACGGTAAGCAGGCGAGTGCCGCCGCTAAGAGCGACGGCGTCAACAGTGAGCGACAGAGCGCTTACATCTCGAAGACGCTTGCGGTTCGTGTATTCGATTAGGGCGCGCATTGCTATGTAGGTATCCTGTAACGAGATTGCGAAATGAGGAAAATGGTACGGAAAAATTATAAGTTTATCCTAGACCTAGATAGAAAATAGTATTAGTCTCCCACGTTTTGCCACGGTATCTTTAGAAACACATTAACAATACACGATCGCTCTTTCCTTTAAATGATTGGATTTTATATGGAAAACCTAAAAGTCCAAATATAAAACGGTTTTTCGTATTCTAATGGGGAAAAGTAGAAGATCTGGGATATTTTTCACCAATATACTTTTTTGAACATCCTGTATATTTTTTACATTATAAGAATTGTTTGCTGCCCTCTATGCCACCTGGTAGAAAGTGAATATGAAGACTAAGGTGGTACACTTAGATCCATGAGTAACCTAGCCACTCAAATTATGAGTGCCAGAACTGCAGTGGCCAGGAAAAGCAGACGCCGGCAGTGCATACCTTGGCGAACCATAGGTACCAGAAAGAGACTGGCAATGTGTTTTGTACGACTTTTTTGTATGCCCACTAAGGATCGGTTTACGTGGTTTTTGACCCTTGACGAAACCCTTCGTCTCACCAGACAGTAGGTTGACAACACATTGGTTCAGGAAGGGCAGGAAGGATTCTTCATAACACAGTGTAGTATATTGTTGAATAAGCTTCATGTTCAAGAATCTGCATTTTATTCATAAGTTCGTCGTTGTTAAGTTAATGAGTTTAAGGGCTCTTCGGTCAACGGAGTCCAACGTTTTAATTGATACCTACTTGGCGTAACCATGTGCAATCGAATTTGGGCTGTATTTTAGCAGCGGCTCAGAGCTAAAGTACTGCGTTTAATTTGCAAATTGTTGTGATTTGTTTTTCAAATAAAAAGTGCATCTGTACTATAAAATTACTCCGTTTTAAACATCTCTTGAAATTAGACTATAAAATTCAGTTTGCTTCGATTATCTGTGACACGCTTAATTGACAGGGCCATCAAAACGCGAATCACTGTCATGAAATTAAACTGCGATGCAATCGAGACTATAATGACTTTATGTAGAATGTCAAATATTGTTCAATTAAAATCGCATCTTCATAGTCTCAAGTTTCCTCCTAATCGTTGTCAAAAAGTTACGTGAACTGCCTTGCAGGTTTGGAACTGACTATACAAAAAAAAATGTATTTCAAACGATTATTAAAAAAATAAATAACAGATGTCTATCTCCCTTAAGAAGACCGCGCTCATTAATAATGACGAGTAAATTTAGCACAGGTTTTTAAAGACACATAAGAGTTCTTTAATTTGTTTTCTAATTTTATTTTACGCTTGAATGCAAAAGGCATATTTCAGCAGTATACAGGATGACTACACTTTGACGACACTTTTGAAATTCGAGGACGTGATAGTTTGAGATCATACATGAAGAGAAAAAATAAATACTAATTATTTACTTCGTAAACTTAATCGAAAGTTAAAGAATTGATTACGCAACGCTTGGTTACACGTGCCAGGATTGCCACGATTGACTCAAGCATAAGAAAAATAGATAGTAACAAAACTTTATTTATTTATAGGCAATTCTAGTGAACCTACTTTTAATACATAATTATGTCCAGAATCGAGTACAGAGTGCTCCCCTTCAGTATTTAAATTTTGTCACCAGTCACCCTGTATTTGACTTTTAAAAAATAACTTCATCATCCATGTATAAGAAAGCAAAATGCCAAGGAACCTGCGTGGAAGCCCAGCCGCCGTCGTGCAGGCGCTGCGAGTTGAGCCACATGACGATGGGCTCGTTGTTGTCCTGGTGGTCCATCAGCGCCAGCAGCGCGTAGGCCGTAGCTGCTACGTTGTTGCTGTCGTAGCGGTACGGCAGCCGCGGCAGGAGGAAGGGTTTTTGGTTCTCCATTTTGTAGGGAGGCGGAGGGACGGCTTCGATGCCCCAGTATACGAGTCCGCCTGAAATGGGGGGATTGTTTTAGTTTGTGCTATGACTAATAATAACTAGTTTTCATTTTAAGCTCAAAATTGACGACGTACCTATTAATTTTTTTATTCGTGATTAAATCTGCGTTTGACTTTCATAGCACACGGAAACAAGGAACTAGCTTTTTATAAAATATTGCCTGAACAGAGTACCACCTGGGTGATAAAATATGGCGCCAGCGCCATGGACAGCGGCGACCCGAAGTCCTGCAGCAGCCGCAGGTGCCGCTGCAGCCACAGCACGCGAGGGACACTCACCGGAGGCTCGCTGCATGCGGCGCAGCAGCCTGGCGGCGCGCTCGGCGGCCGGCGCGCGCGCCGCGCCCAGCGCCGCCGCCACCAGCGCCATGGACAGCGGCGACCCGAAGTCCTGCAGCAGCCGCAGGTGCCGCTCCAGCCACAGAATCGCACGCTGCTGCGCCGCGGCCACGCGCGCGCTCAGACCCTGTTGCCAATCGAACTCCTCGTTATATTTATTTCTTTTTATTAATTACTTGTCCAAAGCTTGAAGAGGCTGGTAATCTGTCATACAGGTCTCTCACATAGAATCACCATAGAATAAGACTTAGATTTAATATAAAACTGTTTAGGTCTTAGTTAAATTGTAAATATTATTTTCTATGTGAGACAAATCAATAAAGCATTTTAAAATGTTTAATTTAAATTAACTTTACATATCTCCTGCTCTGTAAGTAGTCACTTACTTCGCTGAATGCCGGGATGTATGGATATCATTACAGCATAGGTTTTGGAATTTGAAAAAAGAACTGTCATACTGCAAGAAGTATACTTTTAAAAAGTTTTTTTTTTCTCGGTATCGATTATTTATTCAAATCGAAATCGAGACAATTTATATTAGAATTTATGAAGATTATATTTTTAATATCGAGCTATTTGTTTCGCAGTCATATCGTATGTTAGTTGAAATCGATTTAAAAATCAAACTGGCCAGCACGATAGCTAGGCGCAAAAGTAAATTTTTTTCGTGTTTTGGAGTTCTTTCTCAAAAGCTTTGAAAAATGTCAAGTGTCGAAAACATGGATCTAACCCATCTAACCCGATTTTATAAAAGAAGAAGCCAAAACAGGTTTAGAAAATCTGTAACCGCCGAACTCGAAAGAAAGATATGTGAAGACATACGACGAATTTATGAAGTGGCGGTCAGAAAAAAAAGTTAAATCTCTTTCTGAAAGTGTTTTTATCTCATATTTTAATGAATTATTTAAGAAGCTACAACCTTCCAGTTTATGTTGCTTTTATTCCATGCTAAAAACTACAATGATGATAAAACATGACGTGAATTTGAAAGATTTTTCTAAACTAACTGCTTTCTTGAAAAGGCACTAAAACCTTGGAAAGGCAACGGCTTTAAAACCAGAAATCGAAGGTATTTACTGCAGAAGTACAAAAAATTTTAAACGAAGCTGCGGATGTAATTTAATTTGTAATAAAGTTACGTATTTACTTGCCCTTTTTAATAAGTTACCAAAATATTTCATAAAAATACTATGATCATTTGATGCATATAATAGAACTTATGTCTTTTTTTACAGGTTGTTCTAATTTTTGGGATATCGGGTGCGTGCAGAACAGTGGAATTGACAAACTTGACAGTAGAAAATGTGGAAAAACATAACAAATTACTACTCATAAAACTGCCTAACACGAAAACTAAAATTGACCGGTCATTTGTTGTGCATGAACAATTTGTGAATTATGTTGAAAAATATCAAGCATGGATACAAATCGTTTTTTTTCTTAATCACAGTAAAGGAAAATTCCACAGACAAGTAATAGGAAAAAACAAATTTACAAGCATGCCAAAGCAAATAGCCACATATTTAAAAATGAGTAACGTATAGTTATACACCGGGCATAGCTTTCGCAGAACATCTGCGACTCTATTGGCTGATTCTGGCGCCAACCTCAGTCTGTTAAAAAGGCACGGCGGCTGAAAGTCCAGCAAAGTGGCCGAAGGTAATATCGAAGATTCGGTAGAAAACAAAAGGAAAATTGTTTCTAAAATAATAGAAAATATAAACTCGAAATCGCCTTGCAAAGCACATCATCTGAGCCATGTTTATGGAAGAAAATAGTACCAGTCAACTGCCGCCATTTACGATGCAAGAGCCTCAAGTTTGACAGCTATCTTTATCAGACTACCCAGTAATTTGAGGAAATATGGAAAAAAGTGAATTTCGTGTGCTTATTAAGCCAAAAATAATAATTCACTTTTATTATTTTTTGCGAAAAAAACCATTACATAGACCAAGGCTAAGCTTGATAAATACTATGGGGACTTTGCACCATCGATGTCAATGGTAAAAAAGTGGTTTATTGAATTTCGTTGTGGCCGTACAAGCACTGAAGATGCCGAACGTCCTGGACGCCAAGATGAGGTCTCTACACCCGAAACAATCGAAAAAAATCACTATATGGTGTTGGCCGACCGAAGATTGAAAGTGCGAGAGATTTTTGAAGCTCGCATGGCTCAGTGGTTTCAATTTTGAAGGATCACTTGGGCATGAGAAAGCTTTCCGCAAAATGGGTGCCGCGTTTGTTCACATTCGACCAAAAACGCGATCGTGTAACAATTTCACAGGAAGGTTTGGCGTTGTTTAATCGCAATATGGAGGAGTTTTTGCGCCGTTTTGTAACCGTGGACGAAACATGGATCCATCACAACACACCACAGATCAAACAACAGTTAAAACAGTGGGTTTCTAAGGGTGAATCGGCGGCAAAGTAGACCAAGGTGGGTTTGTCAGCCAATAAAGTTATGGCGACTGTTTTTTGGGATGCACGCGGGATAATCCACATTGACTAACTTCAAAAGGTAAGAACAATTAATGAGGAATATTATGCCAACTTATTGGACCGATTCAATGACGATTTGAAAAAAACCGACCTCATTTGGCTAAAAAAAGTTCTTTTCCACCAAGACAATGCAAGGGTGCACACATGTGCAGTTTCCATGGCAAAAATCCATGAATTGGGCTATGAATTACTCCCTCATCCGCCCTATTCTCCAGATTTGGCTCCTAGTGACTACTTGTTGTTCCCAAACCTGAAGTAATGGTTTGGTGGAAAAAGATTTGAGCTAAAGGGTGACTACGTTGAAAAATTAAATGATTTATTTGTCAAAAAGTCTGTGTTTTATTCCAAAAGTCACGGACTTATTGACCCGCCCTCGTACCACGGAATTTATACTTATAAATGGATTGCATTCTTCAATAACCAGTCAACCAACAAAAAGTAGTTTTGGAGAAAAACGCAAAAATAACTTTCATCTACATTTAGGCCAATAAATCTTTTTCCCAAGTATAGGTATATCTACCCTGCATGTTTGTAGTTATAGGCATGGGTGATGGCTTTTTCGATAGGTTTAAATAAAAAAAAAAACACTTAAATTAATGCTTATATATTGAAAATTTTATAATAAACAAAAATATGATTATCTGGACGCATTTCGCTCAAATGAATTGTTTCCATGTGCCAGACATGGAATTCATCACCTCAAATGGGAAGAAAAAAGAAGGCTTTTGCCTAATTTTGGGACACCTAGAGCTAGTTAGTATATTTACTGTTCAACAGCACGGGAAACTACTATTTCGATTAAAATGAAACTTTGTGTAGTTCTATTACAACATCATGAGCAACACACTGGGTACTTTTTATCTCGGAACAGTGACGCGAACGAAGCCACGGGAACAAACTAATAATAAATGTAAATATTTGCAATAACAAACGAAGTCACATAAAATAAATTCCAACTTATGGTTTGTTGTTTCCTAAATATGCTTAATTTTTCAACAACAGATTATTGCTCGTATTACAGAACGAGACTAAATACTCGTTTCACGTAAGCGTTGTTCACCAGCTGATTCTTGACTTGAGCTTTAGTCTTATTACAAAACAATTATCAAAACCAGATTACCTGAAACTAGTTTCAAATATCTGACTCAGTTGATACTGGGTTTTCTTTGAAAAAAATTTGTTTCCCATTACATTTAATAACAAAAACTAATGGTCTGTTACGTTATCCGCAACGTTTAGATTATAATGTCTTATAAATTGCGTTAAATTCTATATGATATATGAAAAAATTGCCAATGTTTTGAATTATTTATCTGTTTTTCGATAGAAGCAGTACGGTTAAATTATAACTGTCGCTTATTTTTACTATGAAAATATATTTATATTTATCACTCAAAAATAATACGAAACGTAAAAGCTAAATGTAATGTTGCCAACTACTAAGTAAAGTCACTTAAAATTATAAATTCCAATATAGTTTTTATTTACAAAAAAGCAACTTCACACTTGTTTAAAAAAGTTCAAAGTTGTTATCAAAATATTATCGTAATGGTCAATATCACTGAAGTGTAGTTAATACAGATCACTATTAAAGAAGGCACGAATCGCGTACCTATCTAGTTTTTCTCTAAGCCACAGTTCACAACATCAAAAACTTATTTTGAAGTACGCTCAAGTATGGTAGACAGCACACTCAAGTGAATACAGTTGTGAAACTAGTTTCAATCATTGGCATATGCATAAGTAAAGTTCTATAATAAGCGTGAACACAGTTCAAATCATTTAGTACTCAAGTGATATCTGGTCATTGAATCTAGTATTAGGCAACGTTTTGTAATAAAGAAAGTCGTTGATTCTAGTTTCAAAACTAGTATCAATACATGAGTACTGTTCTGTAATACGACCATATGTCTTTTAACACGTGACCAAATATAAAGGAACAGCAAGTAATGTAATTTTTTAAAAAAGATTAAGTGACCTAACGCATGATCAAAATTAAACGAATTTTCTATAAAGTATTTCACAATAAAGTTTCAAGTACAAAATAAATGAAAAAACGCCTAAAATAGACTTGTTGCAATAGTATTGTAAAATGACTGATTTGTTTTCTAACTTTTATATTTGTTTCAAGTGCCTTAAATGATAATTGAATAACATAGTATAGAACCATTTATTTAAAACAAAACTTTTAACACGTTTTTTAAATGTAAATAAGCTTCTAATGTTTTAATGTGATATTGAAAAATGACGGAAATGCTCTTAAGAAAGCGTTAAGCTGATAATCTCATTTTTGAATTTTTGTTGGTTGACATGTTATTGAAAAATGCAGTCCAAATATCAAATAGGTTGTAAATTATGTTCTATATGTATTTTATTGGTCCCTTATAACATAAACGTTACTGCTAGTATGGTTTATGATATAAAGAGAACTACCATGTATTTCGAACTACCCATATTTTTCCACCTTTGTTTACTTTCACCTTTCTTTCTTTAATCGTGAAACGGGGTATAGACCTACAACTTAAGTACTAGTTTAAAATGTATCAAAATATTATGTTACCTCTCTGATGCCGATGTCCTTCAAATTCTTGACAGTTTCTAGCGTCATGACCACGTGCGCTGTCAATGACAAGTTTCTTTGCAGGATCATAGAGTTGTTCACCTGAAATATACAGTTTTGTCAAGTATATGGATTCACTTGTTTAAGCTTTTTTGTTTAATGTGACTAAAGTTGCGCTGCACGTCAATCTCATCCAATGGAATGTGATGGTGAGGTAGAAAAGCACACAAGAATAGGAATTGTCTTGTCATTAAACAATTACAGATCATTTTACGGTTTTCATATAAACAACGAGTTGCAGTAACAGTATAAAAATATTAAATACCCAGATTAATAACTGGGTATTTAATCATAATAATAATCTCGGTGAGGAATATTTCTTTCGGTAACCTAGTAATATTAATTTTGATCGAAAATATTTGAAGATTGATAAATGGATTGCTACAATTTCATTTTATAACGGAAAGAGCAGTAATCTTACGCTTTGAGACCTGGACTAACACATATCACTAGATATAGCATATTTCTTTCATTTCTAGTCCCAGCGGATAGGCATTCATATGAGCCAAGTCTGGAGTGAAATCTAGTTTTAAATAAAAGTATGCTTACTGTGGTATCGATATCACATATTAAATATATATACATTAATATACATATTAAACGATATCACAGGTTAAGCGCGCTCGGCGCGGCCGGTATAAGGATGGGTGACCGCCGATCATTTATTTCTCAAGACGACTTCCGTGCTTCGGAGGGCACGTTAAGAAGTCGGTCCCCGGCGCTGTATACTTGTACACAGTAGTCGTTAGGGCTTGTCAGAAGCCATTTCGGCACCCTGAAAATTCTGACATCCACCACCCACCACTGTGCCAGCTTGGTGGATTTCGGCCTAAACCTCCTCATCGCCCAGAGGAGAGACTCATAGCGCTGCAGTGGGCTCCTCACACGGAGTTGTGATGATGATGTTTTAAATTACATCTTACCTCTATAAAAGAGCCAGGCTTGCTCTGCAACAACTGCGAGGCCACTTCCTTATACAGCTGGCTATCCTTATTGACGACAACACTGCTATTGTCATTGCGGTTGGGCGACCACGTCACTTCGTAGAACGCTCCTTCGGGGGTCTGATGCTCTAGTACCCAGGAAACTGCGCTTGAGATTACCTGATGGTAGATGATTGTGATAAGAATAAATAAAATGTATTAAACATAAGGATAACATCATCACAAAGTATTGAATAGAGGAGGTGTTTTCGGATTACGTCATAAGTTTTGTGTCATGTGACAGCAGTTAACAATAAATCAATTTTCAGGAAGGATCTTTAAGTAAATAAATATATTGAAAATAATAATATATTAAACTTAGGAAACTAAATAAATAACGGTTTGTGAACTCATAATCTATGATAAAAATATTTTTTCAATGTAAAGTAGCATATTATGGACATTGCTAATTATCTCCGATTGTTGTTGTGTAGCCTGATAATGATGCAAAAAATATTTGGTTTCATTTAAAGCTAATACTCACTTCGGGATCGATATAAATGAAATTCTCCCATTCGTTGAAAGACGCGTCCTGGAAGATCTTAGCACAGAACGATGTTAGCCATACGCTGGGAGCTGACTGGTTCCTGGACAAATAAAAATAAATTTTAAATTACCTAACGGAAAACATAGTTGCATTGGTAATGCAATTTGGTATGTATATTGTAGTTTTGAGCTAATAAGCTATAAGAATACCGGTATCTTTAAAATATAAAAGTAAATTAGACATTTTAACTTATATCTTTAAATTAAATGTTCAATGTATCATCTACTAATTAAAAGTATTGATTGAAATATGGTTAATCTCGATACCAGAGTAAAAAATCAGTTTCTCAATTTAATAATTTTAGTATCTTTTTTATAGTAAAAACGATAAATGGTTTTACAGCTAAATCATTTTCTAATATTGCTCTTGTCTCATTAAGTTATTTTGTTAACATAAAGTAGTAATTAAAAATAAAAATACATCGTTTCATTTAAATTCTTCCTTTTTCTTTTCTTGTAATTGGCATTAATTTTCTTATCTTTAACCAGTAACGTAAAAAAGTAGCAGTAGCCGGCATCATGTATGAAAATGAAAACTTTTTATTCACAGTAGGTATACTTATACACTTTGGAAAGTCAAACGTCATCTAGACTGTGGATCGGGTCCGGGCGACATGAAGAATCATGGGGAGACCTCCGTCCAGCAGTGTGCGTATCTTGGCTCATGGAGATAATGATCGCCCATAATCCATTATCCTACTTCAGCTTTAAAAAAACGAAATGAAAGTAGAACCCTAGGTAGACCGAGAGGAAAAGAGCCGGCGGAAAAAAAAACTCTCGACACTCTTTTGTAAAAAGTGCTCATTATAGGTACAATTTGGCAGAAAATCAGCACAAATAATACATGAATAAACAAACAGAAGACAGCTTGAATTCGTACTTGCCAAAATCAACGAAACGATTAATGAAAGTGATGGAAGCGAAAGAGGTAGCAATTGGTGGCGTTTCCTTGACTCTGCCTACCCCAAAGGACAGGCGTGAAATTATGTATACGGGGTGACTGGTGACAAATTTAATTACTGAAGGAGAACACTCTGTGCTCCATTCGGGTCATAATTATGTAATAAAAGTAGGTATTTCTTAGTAGAATTTCGTATAAATAAATTATACGAAGCACAAAGTAAGTACAGTTGTTTTATTGCCTACCTTTTTTGGAGGGTAGGCAATAAAACAACTGTACTTACTTTGTGCTTCTGCAATATTTTTAATTCAAATAAATAGGAAAATATAATTAAAAGTGTTGAATTCTTAAATATAATGCACTGTTAGATAGTCTACACCTGCCAGCATTACTTTCATTAACTATTATCACTGATATTCACAAGTTCACAAATAAAGAAACAATGGAAAATATGAAAAAATCTATTAACAACATGCAGGAGCTTTTTGCTTCCAGAATGGCTAATTTTGAGCAGAAATTGAATACATCCTCTTCACCTGGTAACATAGCGCAAGATTTCGCTGATTTTAAAAAGTTTATACATGCAGCTATGTTAAACCTGCAAATGCAAGTTGATTTCTTAGCTAAAGAATGCGACCGCTTGGAAATGTATAACCGTCGCAAAGTCCTGTTACTGCATGGTGTTCCTGAAGCTGAACATGAAGATCCTGTTTCTGTGGTGAGTCAAATATTCTTGGACAAAATAAAAGTTGCTAATTTTCCTCTTCAAAACATCACACGAGCCCAAAGACTTGGAATCAATATGGATGGTAAACCAAGACCTTTTATTATTAAATTCATCAACCAAGAGTCACGTAACCAGATATGGTTTGCAAAAACATCACTAAAGGGGTCCGGAATCACTATCTCGGAATTCCTAACTAAAGTTCGACATCAGACGTTTATGGCCGCTCGACAGCGTTTTGGTATAACAAAATGTTGGACGCGCGATGGCAACGTCTTTGTGCTTGGCTCCGATGGCACCCGCCACCGCGTGATCACAGCTGAAGACCTGGATCGTATAATGAGTGCAGCTCCACCAAGTCCGCCGATAGCTGGTCCATCAATTTCTCCGATAGCCGCTATTCCAAAGCCAGTAGTCAAAGCCGCAGTGAAGACTCGCCGTTTAGTTAAAAAATAGCATCTTCCCTAGTGTCTTAAATATTATGACGTCACTTTTTTGTTGAGTTCTTTTTTTCCTACATTCAATTAATTACTTTATATCCAAACTTTCTTTCTTCACCCTCATATTTTCAATTCAATTCAATTCAATGTTTAAGGTTGGGTTCTGTAGCTTGACTCTTTCAATTTGTGTTTTGGAACCTAAGATCATGACTTTTGATTTGCTGGGATTCAACACTAAGCTATTACGTTTTGACCAGATTGCTACTTTATCTAAATCATGGTTAATTTTAAGCACAGCATCATTCATATTCTCAGGTCTAAACGAGGTATACATTTGGGTATCATCTGCGTAAAGGTGGTAATTGCAGCAATTTATTTGGATAGTAATATCAGCAGTGTAAGTAATAAAAAGCAGAGGTCCGAGAATTGATCCCTGCGGTACTCCTCTTTGCAGTGGAAGAATAGCTGACACGAATTCTTCTCCAATCTCTGAACGCAATTTAACACACTGGGAGCGCTGACTAAGATAGCTATTAAACCAGTTGATGGTCTTAATGTCTAAACCATAATAGGCTAGCTTAGAGAGCAAGAGTGGAATAGAAATACTATCAAATGCGCGCGAAAAATCCAAAAGAGCAAGTAGGGTTGCCTGACCTTCTTCCTGCCCAGCAAGAATATCATCAGTAATATCCAAAATAGCAGTAGTTGTACTAAGACCACTTCTAAACCCAGATTGCCTTAAGGGTAAGATATTATTCATTTCAAGAAACTGCCTTAATTGTATGTAAACAACCCTTTCTAAAATTTTAGATAAAAATGTCAGGATACTTATTGGCCTAAGATCTTTATAGCTCATGGGTGAAGAATTTTTAGGTATGGGACAAATTAGTGCTGTCTTCCACTGTTCTGGAAATGTTGACGTCGAAATGGATAAGTTAATAATATGTGTTATTATGCCTAATGTATGAGGAAGTGTTAGCATCACCATGTCTCTTGTTATCCCATCGTACCCCTGACTATTAGATTTAATAGAAATAATTATATTTGTAATTTGTGTCAAGGCTTTTGCTGAGTTGTAGCCTTTTGATGCAGCAGTGCATGCAATGACAATCTTACTTAATTTGTTTTTTGTTTTCTATCTTTATTTTGTTTCTGTTTTGTCATGTTTTATTATTATTACTATGTACCTACCTCAATGTTTTTATGCACTGTATGTTTCAATAAATGTATCATTCATTCATTCATTCATTCATTCATTCTTGGCAATTTGGCAACCAGCCGTCGATATGAGGCGACAAGCTATTACTGCCAGTATCATGTGATGGGATAGACACGGTATTAAGATTAAAGGTCCAAATGGAATTAACACTACAAGTGGTGCGCGACGTAGACCGGACGTTGAGTTACCTAAAACAATAAGACCACATGTTTAGAACCAACACTGACAAAAACAAACAAGGACACAGAAATATTATACTGACTGACAAATTTACAAAGGATTTTAAGGATAGGAGGGTGGTTGGAGGAGAGGAGGGTTTTCATGCTGGAAGGTCTGGGAACTTGGGGGGGAAGGATATCATAGAGGGATACAGGAAGAAGGGGGCAACTAAAAAAAATGTGGTCCACTGTACCAGGCTCTACTCCACAATCGCAGAGTGGAGAGTCGCGGATTCCAATCCTGTGCAGGAATACGGGAGAGCAACAGTGACCCAGCCGTAGTCTACTTATTACTGAGGTAACCTTTTTGCTGTGCTTTTTCTGTTTGTAAAACCACGGTTGGCTTGGTACTGTGGGTTGGATATCGCCATAGTATTTGCCTACTATAGTACGGGACTTCTCCCATTCATTCTTCCAGTCTACGCACAATCTGGACTTAGCCAGAAGGCTAAGATCCTGAGAGAAGCACCTGTAGTGCTCCAGTGAACCGGTCTCGATAGCATCCTTAGCAAAACAGTCAGAAGTTGAGTTACCGGTTATTCCTCATATTTTTGTTTTTGTGTAACTTTTTATATTGACTTGACAGGTGACAGATTGGCTGAAGCTGACACTTGATAATTGATATTTGGTATTGAGTTTTCTATCGTTGCCTACTTCAGTCAGCTGCGTTCGAAAACAATAATCTAATTATTTCTTTGTATATTTTTTGTCTTTTTTTTTGTTCCGTTTTAAATCAGTTTTTTTTTTAGTTTTATATTTGCGAATGCTGACAGGTTGGATAATCGTACTTGAATTGTTTAACTTTCGTAACATTTATTAATTCTCATACTCTGTTTTAATCCTACGATTGTAATACATTACAGTAACTTTTATTTTGTAAACCACCAGCTGGCAGGTAGTTGAAAAGTTGGTCTACTTTAATTATCTCAGTTTATTATTATTTTACTCGGGTTTATTTAATTATTATCTTGTTAACATTGTATTTAAGTATATATTTAATTACCAGCTTAATTATTTTTTTAAATATTTATCTTGTTTATTTATGTACTTACTTTGTTTCTGAAAGAACTTCACTCGGGCATTTAGGTACTGTTTAGTCAGATATAATGGATGAAGACTCTTTTTATTCCTCGCGCTCTTCCATAAGCACATCTTCTGATGATTGTTTCACACTGGCTGAAAGCCTAAAGCATGTTTTTGACGCTCATAAAAACAATTTTAATGCCTGTCACATTAATGCTCAGAGCATACCTTCGCATCACAATGAGCTGTTAGAAACATTTAGGGGCAGTAATTGTCAGGCGATACTTGTTTCTGAATCTTGGCTAAAACCTAGTCTTTCTTCTACATCTTTTTCAATTCCTGGCTACAATTTGATAAGAAACGATCGTACTAACGTAAGGGGGGGAGGTGTCGCTATCTACCTTAAAAAAGGCCTTACATATAAAATAATCTCTCAATCCCCTTCTGTATACAACGTGTAACAAAATGGAGAGATAAAACTTTAGGGTTAGCTTCTATACCATACGTAGAATGTACAGTAAAAGAATAAGCATGATCAGTGCTGGTATAGACTTTCATACAATTTTTTTAAATTATTTTACAATAATATATTTTGACAACCCTAGTCAACCTAACAAGCTAAAAATAAACTTGCGCCGCAATCAGTGACCTTATGACCTTTCCCGCACCGGCTGAATAGCGAGCGATACGTCGCCGCGGCCGACCACTGCGAGTAGCGCGGATATCAGCGCAGCTGATTGTTACTTACCTATCGTTTGGCACATTGAATGACACATTTTTTATCACACTACCTAGCTAATGAAAACAAATAAAACAACATGTTAGTACAACTTTCAAGTTTCTATTTATTAATAATAAACGGGTTGCCCGGAAGAAATCGGGTTGCCTGAAAGAAATCGCTTAAATATTGTGTACATAATTATTTCTTTCTACGTTTAATGACAATAAAGAGAGTTTGTTATAATTATTACAACTTAAATTTGTAATATCTGACAAACTCTTATGGCAAGTATCGCACTTATTTCAATCGACATTCAGTTCACTTTGCGTAAAAACACTCACAACACAACTGTATCTAGGGTTTCCCTTACACTTGGCCAGAATTACAAAAACGGCTCACAATTTCTGCCTTCTTTTTCAATACACACACATCCACATGACGTTTGTGCCACCGACAAAAGCCTAACCGAGGAGGTCACAAATCCGCTGGTATCAGCTCTTGCGTCCATCGGGAATGATAAGGATGTTGGCCATCATCACTAAGCGTGCGCCATATCACCATGTGATTGACATCCAAAAGAGCGCTGACTCGTCGAGTGCTGCTCCTCGGATCCTCCTCGAAATGATCCAAGACTTGCTCTTCTAAGTTCTCGGAACGCGAAGGTGGCCGCGCTGGGTTTCGCTTGAAAAGAACCGGCGCGCTGAGCCGCAGACTCATGCTTCGAAACACGCCATAGCCGGTAACATTTATTGTTTGAATACACATGTTGTCGTGCATTACCTCCAATACTTTCAAGTCGAAAAATTTTAAGAAAACTTCGAATAAAATAGCGATAGCAACTGACGTGCACACTTCAGAACGGACATGAAAGAACTGAAATAAATTTCTATTAATTTTACTAATAACCGAACCAAACAGTTCTCTAGTACCTAAGTTTTTTAGGGTTTTTCCGTATAGCGATATGATAAACAAAATCTTAGTACCCAATTTATTTCATAATACAGTGAAATGACTTCATTATACTATGTTTTTGTATTGTTAAGTTAATCTGTTACAAATAAATAGTTTTCAATTGTGAAATCACTTAAATAGTTTTTAAGTTGTTTGTTCAATATCAAAATATTAAAAACTGTTATTTGTTAATTTGCGTAACTTATTTTTACGCTTCACACATTTTAAATAAAGAAATTAATCCATTTTGTTTCTCAAGAAAGAGAATAATAATAAAAGATAAAGATTCCTCATAAAAAAATAAAGTTTTAGGACAAGTATACTTAGGATATTTTTCCCTATAGCGTTTGAAAATAATTTCAGCTGCCTGAACTGAAACAAACGCAACTAAAAACAATAATTAGTTAGTCATCAGTAATTTAACTTTTTTAAATAAAAAATTTAGTTGAGTTGAGAATTTGTTCATAATAAATATTGAACGGAACAACCTTTAGTTTGGCTTGGAAGCGGCGCGGCGCGGCGGCGGCGGTAAATCTCAAAGGGTATAATTCCGAAAGGCGCAAGTTCGCGACGAGACGCCGAAAGAAGTTCCGCGATTTGAGCGATAATACACCTTGTGTGTTTGTTATAAGAGCTATGCACGGGTTATCTTTTATGAAAACGACTTTACTTAGTTGCTAATTTTATTAATTTAAAGCTTTGTTGTCGTATGTATTGATAGTTATAAGTATGTGAGAATACAAGAAGTACAAGAAGCTGTAAGTATTGTATCATAGTTTGAGGTTTACAAAATCATAGGTAGGTATTTACCGAATATGTTTCCTATTATAATTCTTAGAAAGTTTGAATGCAAGAGAGAGAGGATATTTCTTCGTTTTTTATTAGAATTATAGGTAAGTTTGATTGTCTATTTGAGTCTCTCTTCATTAGGTATAAGTTGCGATTTGACGCCGTGCGAAAGAATTTCCACGTAATACCTACCGATAGATTTGTAATAATTTCATATTAGTTTCTTGCAATGCGTATTTCTAAAGAAATGTGATAGTTTTTTGTATGACAAGTTTGATATCATAGTTTATTGAGAGTACCTAAATTAATGTTTTGTTTTACGTTTCTCTTAAATTGATGATTACTTATGCTTAATTTGATAACATTTTTGATTTTAGTCGTAAATGTATTTCGATCATGTATGTTGTTAAGTATTAGAAATAGAAGGCTACCGAGCCTCAGCATCCGTTCATAACCTCAAACAGTGCGACTAAGAAAAAGTATTAAACGTTTTTAAAATACGTAACACTTAAACGTGAGAGCCCGGGAGTAGCGAGCGAGCGATCCGCGGCAGACAAAGGGCATCGAACTTGCTATTTCATAGACTATAAAAATTATGCACAATGCTGGATTACTTAAAATTTATTTCAAGCTTTATTGTATGGTGATGATAGTTGTAAGTGTGTGAGAATAAACAAGAAGTTAAATATCCTTGTCAGTGATGCATCATAGTTTAAGGTTAAGAAAATATATTTTCACGGATAGTTAAAATTAACGTGTTGTCGGTTCGAACGTGCAAATCTATTATTTCAGTAGAGTTTTAAATTGGTAAACCGCGTGATAAACGCACATATTGGTGAAAAGGTAGTTTTAAAAATATTCTGCACTTAGATACTACCGAAAAAAACATTCCCGAGACGTTGTTGTCGTCTAATTTAGTAGGCACAAAATAACTCTTTGTAGTATCTCTCTTGGTTACTTATTGCTTTATTTTAACGCCATCTGTTATCGAATAGATTCTATCAAAAGGTAACAGCTGTTTTTAGGGTTGACACTTAGATATTTTGATCTAAACTTTGAACTTGTTTTCCGAACCAACCGTAAGGATTACAAGTTTATGTTACTGTTACTTATAAACTACACCACCAAACATACAATCCCCTTAAGTATTATCTCTTCATTATGTTACACGTTGTATAGCGCAGCAGCCGAGTATCTCTTCCTTGAACTTGATATAAACAGGGTAAAACTTATCTTAGGTGTTGTATATTGTCCACCGCTAATAAATTATTTCTCCGATTTAGAAACAGCATTAGAGAATATATCACTTGAAACTACTCACAGGATTATTATGGGAGATTTCAACACCTGTATCCTTGAAGATAACTCCCGCTCACTTAGACTGCGAAACATTATTAAATCAAATTGCCTGACAATTCTGCCAACGACAGCAACTCATCATACACAAAACTCCTCGACTTTCTTAGATCTCATGATGGTGTATTTTGAAAGCAAAGTCTTACAGTTTGGTCAGTTTTCAGCCCCGGGGTTTTCGAAGCATGATCTAATTTTTCTTGTTTATAAATTAAAGCCCCCGCGTCAGAAGCCTCAGGTCATTCCAATGCGTAATTTCAAAAATATTAATATCGAGAATTGAAATAGTGATGCCGCTTCTATAGACTGGAACCCACTGTACGATGCACCGTCAATAGATGACAAACTAAAAATATTTAACGTAAATATCATATCCTTATATGACAAGCATGCACCTCTTCGACCAGTAAAAATCAAAAGTACACCGGCAAACTGGATTACTAGTACTGTTCGAGACGCCATGAAAATCAGAGACCTATCAGAAATATTGTAGGGTACGTTCTGATGATAATTGGAGTAAATTTAAAATTGCAAGAAATAAATGTAACCAGATCTGTCGGTCTTCAAAACGCAAATTTATCTTTGATAACCTTTGTAATGGTTCTCCTGCTCAGATGTGGAAGTTTATCAATTCACTTGGAATTGGTAAGGGTCAAAATGATGTGAATACCACTTTTTTCACACCCAATGAGTTAAACAAACATTTTTCCTCAACCACTTTATTAAATAACTCCACCAGAATCAATACAATTCGTCAACTATCGGACTTGCCTAAACCAACAAACTCTTTTATTTTCTCTCCTGTTACCCAAGCCGAAGTTCAGAAACTAATTAATTCTATCGACTCCAATGCTGTTGGATGTGATGGTGTTAGCATGATTATGCTTCTCCTCGAACATCTTCTACCCGTCATTACATTTATTTTAAACTTTTCGTTGGAATCTGGGGAGTTTCCATCTATTTGGCGAAAAGCCTTTGTTCGACCAATTCCAAAAAAATTGAACTCTACTAATCTCAATGATATCCGGCCTATTTCGATTCTACCCTTTTTGTCTAAAATTCCAGAGGCTGTGGTTCACAAACAGGTTCTGAAGTTCTTCAGCACTAACAGGTTACTAAATCCATTTCAATCAGGATTCAGGTCAGGTCACAGTACATCGACTGCTTTACTAAAGGTTACTGATGATATGCGCAAAGCAATAGAAGAAACTTAAGTATCCATTCTTGTCCTTATAGACTTCTCTAATGCTTTTAACTGTGTCGACTTAGAAATACTTCTAACATGTTTGTCCTCTCTAAATTTTTCTTCTCATTCCTTAGGATGGTTTTCATCGTATCTCCATGGACGTCAGCAGGCGGTTCGTATCGGTCAGACTACGTCTGATTGGTGTGACCTCTTTGCTGGTGTACCACAGGGTGGTATCCTTTCTCCTATACTTTTCTCGGTTTTTATAAATCACATTACTACAACATTATCCTGTGCATTTCATCTTTATGCCGATGATCTCCAAATTTATGCGTCAACTAATACTATAAATTTGGATTCGACAATAGCGCTTATTAATCGAGACCTTGACGCAATAAATGAGTGGTCGAACAACTTTGGTGTGAAGGTCAATCCGCTAAAATGCCAGGCCATCCTGATTGGTAGCTCACGGGTTTTATCCCGCACTAACATTTCAGCTCTACCTTCTATAATTCTCGACAAAACAATTATTAATCCATCCTCTGAAGTCAATGACCTGGGCCTATTGATTGACTCACATCTTTGCTGGACTCCCCATGTTACTGAAGTATGTCGAAAGGTTAACTTTTCACTACATTCACTTAACCATCTAAAAAACTTTCTCCCTGTTTCAGTAAAAACTATGTTAGTGCAATCATTAGTTATACCAATTATTGATTACGCTGATTCATGTTATCTAGATATTAATGAAGAACATCTAAATAGACTTGATCGTATGCTGAACAACTGCATTAGGTTTGTGTTCAACCGTCGTAAATTCGACCACATCACTGCTGACCGACAGTCCCTGAAGTGGCTTCCTATTCGCGGACGAAGAGACACTCGCTTACTTTGTCATCTATACTCCGTGCTATTTGATCCCAATTATCCTGATTACTTAAAAAGTAAATTTTCATTCCTCTACGAAACTCATGACAGACCATTGCGATCATTCGAATCCCTGTTGCTCAGCACTCCTGTATACAAAACGACAGCTTACTCTCATTCCTTTGCTGTTAGAGCGGTGCATCTTTGGAATTCCCTCCCTCTAGAGATCAAAAAATCACCTAGTAAGATTTCTTTTAAAAAACGAGTTAAGAGGTTTTTCCTAGAAAAATTGTGATTATATTTATACCTATTCCCATATTCTAAAACATAACTTATTTTTAAAAACTTACCTAGACCCTTGCTTTATATTTATGTACCTATAATAAAACTTACCTATTTATATATTTAACCTAATTTTATTTAATATACAAATTTACTTTGCCCACCAACTCAATCTTCAACCCTAAGGTTGGCTGGTAGATAATGCCATGTGGCATTAAGCCCACCTGTACAATGGAATGTGTACGAATAAATAAATAAAATAAATAAAGTTTTGTTACTATTTACTTTACTTACACGTGAGTCAATCGCCGCACGTGACCTGGCACGCGGGTCGCTGCCAACCCTAGCGTAACCATGCGTTAAGTAATTAATTTATTAACTTTCGTTTAAGTTTACTCAGTAAATAGTTGATATTTATTTTTTATTATATTCTTTCTCTTCATGTGACCCACCAGTCACCACGTATTTGATGTGTCTTATCTTTCTTTGTAATACTACAGCTATAATTTTTCTGAAAAAAAAAAACCGAACTCACCAGTCACTTCTAAACATGCTAAACGATCCATCCGGGTTCATATAGCTGAGTTGTCTCTGGTACAGCACATTCATGTGCTCGAAGGCTTCCTTCTCCAGGGTCCGGTTCCGCTGGTTGATGAGACGCATGTACAGAGTCATGTACATGTTCGCCGCGAAACTGAACATGTTCTGTTCTGCTGATTCCTGGGTGGAGGAAGCAAAATGTTAGTACATACATACATAACTTCACGCCTAGTTCCTTAAAGGGTAGGCAGAACACCAGAGGCTATAAAACCATCTGATGTTACGTTTGACAAAATTTGAGGTACCTAAGTATTATAATGATGGAGAGAGACTATTGCAGTAACAGGGGGTCAGCCTATCGCCCGCAAAAACGCCAACATAACCTCTGTCCCTTAACTGACTTTTACAGTATACACGGGAATAGAAGCAGCTGGCACATTCTAGGTGTTTCTTTCACTCCCAGACCATATTGTATACTATTATACTGAAAATTTTAAATTATATGTATAAAAAATAAATCGCCGCAGTTGGCTATGAGTATCTTCTCTGGGTGACGAGAAGGTTAACCAATCAATCAATCATTTATTTGCACAAAATATGATACAGATATTAGGTCTTACAATTAAATAAATGGGTCATTTTTATTTTATTTATTTTATGCAAAAATTATTACTTCCTAACCAACAAATTTATAATTAAGTATAAAAATTTTCTATTGAAATTAAATGATCTATTATTAACATTAAGGGAAACATTTTTTTTTTCAAGTAAAGACCGTAAAGCAGCCAACTGGCCTGTCATGGTTAACGCATGTCAGAATCTTCTAGGCGTTAAAATGGTTTCTGACGTTCTACTACTATATTTACAATGGTAAGTGACGATGACGTCGAGGATAAAAGCACACGGGCTTCGGAGAGAACTGGCTGTTCATAAAATATTGCTGGAACACATCACCGCCGGAGCGGTAATTTTTGGCGACAGATTTTATATGAAGTGGTTGCTAGCCAGTCGGACGCTGACAGGATCCTACCACCAAGCGGGGCTCACTCGGATTAGCGCCTTTTACGATTATATTAGACTCACCATCGGTAAATCCAGCAGTGAACTTGCATTAACCGGCATAGTCGGAAACAGCGCGCCAACCACATCTCCAACTATACTCAACCGCGCACGATTGCTTCCATACACATAGTAGCGATCCACTTCGTAGGGAATCACAGGTGTCTCGGTGACGTTGACGTGCATGTATTGGAAGACATAGGCTCGTGTTGACAGATCTAGGAGTACGGACTGGTGGCGGTACTGTGGCAGACCGTCGGACTGAAAAGAAATGGGTTTGGTTAGTTGTGAAATACAAAGGAATTTTCTTTAAAAATTAAAGTTCTGTCTTAGTATTCTTATAATACGAATTGTATATCAAAAGTAAGCTATGACATAAAGTTTGATTATAAATTTAAATTCACTTAATTTACATTTTCTTGTGAAGTGGATAGGCTATAGATAACATTTGGATACAGTATTTCATATGTGTATAAATAGTATATTATGTAACAAGTGAGCGAAGTTGCTAATTACAGTCGAGGCTGTGATTTGAGCCCGAGCCGCAGGCGAGAGCTTAATAATGAGCCGAGACTGTAATTAGCAACGCTCACGAGTTACATACGACGTTTTTCAACACACTTGTGAGTAAAAGACAGTCATACGTGGTCATAAAATAACAAACACATTTGATAACAAAGATGTGAATTGTGATTAAAAAATGGCGCCGAACCTCGCGCATGCGCGTAGGTTTTTTTTTCCGCCAAATGTGTCAATGTCTGTATAGCATATACAGCCTATTTTAAGTGAATATGTTTAATTTGGAGTGGTAAATGCAAATATTTTAATATTTTATAACAAATTATTGTAAATTGTGAATAATTTGTTTGATATACAAATTTGTTTTACTAATATAAGGCGCAAACTTTTAAAATTGTATATGGATTTGAAGTGGTATAAAACCTCTCTGTTTCTGAAAATATTTAATGTATAACCCGGACCAATAAAATATGCTCTGTTTACTCGCATGTAATTTGCACAAAGGTACAATTCAACTTTGTAGGATTCATTATATTATGCACTAGGGTATAATATATTATCCACGCGTGACTTATAGCCCAGTTTATAGTTCTAAATTCAATAGAATAACGCTCACTTTACGAGCAAGTGTGTTGAAAATATTATTATTAAATACTTCCTTTGAATTTCAAATCAATATATTATTATGATTTATGAAATCAATTTACGTATTCATATTAAAAAAAATGTTTTAGATTCATTTATTACTGTTAAAAATTTATTGTTATCTCAAATTAGATTTAAAAGTGAGACTATAATTATAGTGGAATTTAAGATGATATGCGTATCCATTTTTAAAAGGTGCTGTTGAGTTTCTTGCCGCTTTTTTACAACAGATCGACTTTCCGAAGTGGTGGTAGATTCAGTTCAATTTGTAAATAGTTTGACTTATTTCATATTGTACCATTATTGTATTGTGTATTTAAATACCTACGAAATAAATACCTTTTTGACTTTGATTCGAAATTGACTAAATCGCGTAGTATATTAGTATAAATACCTACGAAATAAAGACCTTTTTGACTTTGATTCGAAATTGACTAAATCGCGTAGTATATTAGTATCCTGCGAATGCCGTGAGCGGTTGCCGCGCAATGTTTGGACGCACCATAATGAAATAGTTTGACCTTCGATTGGATTATTTACAAACATGAGTGCTCAACTACCACCTCGTGTATGACGGTGTGTCTCGTGTAACAGCCCGTTCACACATGGTCCGTTTTACTGGATACGTTTTACCGGATTCGTTTTTTTAGCATTGTAACATTATTCTGACATGTATTTTTTTAGAAAATTTGCACGGGGATTGGAGTTATTAGATTTGACTTATGTTTATTTTGGTGTGATGCTTGGAGTTGATATGTTTTTTGTAAGGTATTTGTGATACTGTGGGAACTTAAATTTATACTTTATACGCATATTCACAAAAAGAAGGAAGCTGGAGCTGAAAAACAACAATACAAGAAAGATCACAAATTCGTTTTCTCTGACGACCTCCATTTTTTATGATCTACAGCAACTTCAGTCATAAATAAATGAAAAATGTGATAAATAAAAATTACCCGACCAGGATTCGAACCTGGGACCTCTCGTTTTCCGGACGAGTGCTCTTCCAACTGAGCTATCGGGGCCTGGCGCTACGCCTCGAAATTACTTACCACATTTTTGTTTTTACGTTATATTGCTAACGTAGCTCCATCTAATGGTATATAAGCTTTGCAGCTAAGACCACCCGAGATCAATTTCTTTACAGAAATTGTAAATCCCAGTTAAAGTGAAGCATTGCAATGTTTTAATAATGTTTTTAAGGTTTTTGCATTTAAAATGCTCAATTATTCTTAAATAAATGAAAAATGTGATAAATAAAAATTACCCGACCAGGATTCGAACCTGGTACCTCTCGTTTGCCGGCCGAGTGCTCTTCCAACTGAGCTATCGGGGCCTGGCGCTACGCGTGTACTACGTCACTACATACTACACTCACCTCCACCAACACCTCGTGCGTGTGGCTGTGCGTGCCGTGCAGCGCCTGCGCGTGCAGCGTGACGCGGCGGCCACTACGACACACACGCTACTGCGACCACACCGCGTGTACTACGTCACTACATACTACACTCACCTCCACCAACACCTCGTGCGTGTGGCTGTGCGTGCCGTGCAGCGCCTGCGCGTGCAGCGTGACGCGGCGGCCACTACGACACACACGCTACTGCGAGCACACCGCGTGTACTACGTCACTACATACTACACTCACCTCCACCAACACCTCGTGCGTGTGGCTGTGCGTGCCGTACAGCGCCTGCGCGTGCAGCGTGACGCGGCGGCCACTACGACACACACGCTACTGCGAGCACACCGCGTGTACTACGTCACTACATACTACACTCACCTCCACCAACACCTCGTGCGTGTGGCTGTGCGTGCCGTGCAGCGCCTGCGCGTGCAGCGTGACGCGGCGGCCACTACGACACACACGCTACTGCGACCACACCGCGTGTACTACGTCACTACATACTACACTCACCTCCACCAACACCTCGTGAGTGTGGCTGTGCGTGCCGTGCAGCGCCTGCGCGTGCAGCGTGACGCGGCGGCCACTACGACACACACGCTACTGCGACCACACCGCGTGTACTACGTCACTACATACTACACTCACCTCCACCAACACCTCGTGCGTGTGGCTGTGCGTGCCGTGCAGCGCCTGCGCGTGCAGCGTGACGCGGCGGCCACTACGACACACACGCTACTGCGACCACACCGCGTGTACTACGTCACTACATACTACACTCACCTCCACCAACACCTCGTGCGTGTGGCTGTGCGTGCCGTGCAGCGCCTGCGCGTGCAGCGTGACGCGGCGGCCACTACGACACACACGCTACTGCGACCACACCGCGTGTACTACGTCACTACATACTACACTCACCTCCACCAACACCTCGTGCGTGTGGCTGTGCGTGCCGTGCAGCGCCTGCGCGTGCAGCGTGACGCGGCGGCCACTACGACACACACGCTACTGCGACCACACCGCGTGTACTACGTCACTACATACTACACTCACCTCCACCAACACCTCGTGCGTGTGGCTGTGCGTGCCGTGCAGCGCCTGCGCGTGCAGCGTGACGCGGCGGCGGCCGAGGCGCGTGAACACGACGGGCACGTACACGGTGGCGGCCTGCCCCGCCTCCAGGTACACGAAGAACTGGTGCTCGCCGTACGATGTGCGCGGGTTGTATGAACGGACCTGTGGAAGAAAAATCACACTAAACTTGTGTTGATACTTAAATTGGTTTTCAACAGACTTGCTCGTAAAGTGAGCCTTATTCTATTGAATTTAGAACTATAAACTGGCTATAAGTCACGCGTGCATAATATATTATACCCTAGTGCATAATATAATGAATCCTACAAAGTTGAATTGTACCTTAGTGCAAATTACATGCGAGTAAATAGAGCATATTTTATTGATCCGGGTTATACATTAAATATTTGCTGTGCGGGCTGCTGCAGGCGCGCCGCCTGGACGCGCGCACCTGCAGCAGCAGCAGCGGCCCGCACAGCGCCTCCAAGCAACAACAGCGTGTGTACGTGTAATGGGACAGGGTTACTGACGCGCAGCAGCTAACAGCTGCTTAAAATAAATTTTATGACCACGTATGTCTGTCTTTTACTCACAAGTGTGTTGAAAAACGTCGTATGTAACTCGTGAGCGTTGCTAATTACAGTCTCGGCTCATTATTAAGCCCTCGCCTGCGGCTCGGGCTCAAATCACAGCCTCGACTGTAATTAGCAATTTAGCTCATTTGTTACATAATATACTATTATATCATTTTATTATTTTCGGAAAACTTGCAGCTAGTTAAAATATTGTTACGAGCTAGGGTTCGGGGATAAATTAAATACACCGTTTTTACCGTTAGACGATTTTTAATCGCGAAGAACACACAGTCACAGACAGTCAAAACTCTAAATTATCACAGATCACTTATTACGCACTTAAACAATTCACTCGTTAACTTAGAGAGCACTTTAGTTTAGTTTCTTCAGTTCTTTTTCTTCTCAAGTCAAAACTTAGAATCCCTCCGGCGGCCTAATCCTCGCCCCATACATCCCCGAGAAGACCCCTCCAAAGTTCCAGAAATAACGCGACTAAAAATAAACAATGTCAACATGTCGTAAACAAGTCGCGGTCCCAGAGAAACATGAACCTTAGGCGCGCGGTATAAGGTACAAATTCGTCCGCGCGCGCCTTGAAGTTATGACCTTGGGTTCCCTTCCCGAACAAACAAGCGCGTGCGTGCATAGAAATATGAACTCTATACTCCAGCGCTACACTGCCCGGACCCGCCCGCGCGCGCCGTAACACTGCCCCCTCCTTAAGAGATGCTCGTCCCGAGCATCGCTCGTCCCGCAGTACCGCGCCAAACGATCCACATGCACAACCCCAGGCGCACCCCGCGGCTCCCTCCGAATCCGATAGGTGACGTCATTGATCTTGGTCACCACGCGGTATGGTCCATCCCACTCTGGCTGTAGTTTGGGTGACTTTCCTTTGCTGCGCGTTGGATTATGTAGCCACACTAGCGAACCTTCAGCAAATCCAGGATCGTTGATCCTCCGGTCGTAGCGTGTCTTCATCTTCTCAGACATTTGCTGTCCCGACTGCCTGACATGGTCGTGTATGTCGTTCATCTTCTGACGTAGGTCATTCGCGTAATCTGTTATGCTGCTCGGTGCATCCGGTGGAAATCAAATCAGCAGGCAATTTCAACTCCCGTCCAAAGTTTGCGAAGGCAGGAGTGACGGAGGTGCTTTCATGAACTGCACTTCGGTAAGACAGCAGAAAAGGCTGGATGTGCTTGTCCCAATCTCTTTGCCTGTTTTCTACTACTTTTGCCAGGTATCTCTCCAATGTCTGGTTGAATCGCTCTACCATCCCGTCAGACTGGGGGTGGTAAGAGGTGGTTCTGGTCTTATGGATACCCAATACCCGACACGTCTCCTGAAATACCTGTGACTCAAAATTCCTTCCTTGATCACTGTGAATTTCCAAGGGCACCCCAAAACGACAGAAGACTTCATGGACTAATTTATCCGCTACCGTGACTGCCTCTTGATTTGGAATAGCGAAGACTTTCGGCCACTTCGTAAAGTAATCCATGACAACCATGAAGTACTTGTTTCCACTTTCAGTCTCGGGAAATGGCCCAGCCACATCTAACGCTATACGTTCCCAAGGCGCTCCAACATTGTACAGCTTTAATGCACCTCGGCTACGCGTTTGCGGCCCTTTTACAGCTGAGCAGCTTGTGCATTTACGGCACCAATCTTCCACGTCGTCGCGACAGTTTAGCCAATAAAATCTTTCACGGATCTTCAAAAGGGTCCTCTTTACTCCTAAATGTCCCCCTGAAGTTCCATTATGATAAAGTTGCAGAACTTCTGAAATCTTGACCTTCGGAACAACCATTTGAAGATGACATTGGTCTCCTCGTGCGTTCTCCCATTTCCTGCACAGTACTCCATCTTTGACAATAAAGCTGTCCCACTGTGCCCAATAGCTCTTCGTAACTGCGCTTCTCCCGGCTATATCACTCCATCCGGGCTTAGGGGCACCCAATTGAATCCACTCAAGTATTGGCCTTATATCATGGTCTTCCTGCTGCGCACGAAGTAATGTCTCCTTCCATTCATTGTCAACTTCCATCCTCAGCGTCCGAACTTGTACAATCTCCTTGGACTCTTGTCTCACACAATGTTTGCAAGTCTCGGAGCACGGTCTTCTGGAAAGTGCATCTGCATTCCCATGAGATTTCCCGCTGCGATGTTCTATCTTGAAGTCGAATTCTTGTAGCTGCTCAATCCATCTTGCCACTTGTCCTTCTGGATTCTTGAACTGCAATAGCCATTTCAATGCAGCATGATCTGTCCGCAGGTGAAATTTGCGTCCCAACAGATATTTATTAAAATGCTGCAGTGTTTTGATTATTGCCAATAGTTCACGCCTCGTGACGCAATAGTTCCTCTCTGGTTTGGACAACGATTTGCTGAAGTAAGCTATCGCGACTTCTCGATCTCCCCTCCGCTGGGATAACACGCCGCCAATACCCGTGTTACTTGCGTCTGTATCCACAATGAACTCGTTCTCGGCGTCAGGAAAACCAAGAACAGGCGTGTTGCAAAGACGCTTTTTCAGTTCCTGGAACGCGACGTCACAGTCCTCATCCCAGCAGAATACTCGCTTTTCTTCCGTGAGCTTATGCAAAGGTTTGGCAATGTCTGCAAAGTTCAAAACAAATCGCCGGTAATAAGAGCATAATCCCAAAAATGCTCTGACCTGTGTTTTGTCTTTTGGAACCGGCCAATCCTTGACAGCTTCAATTTTCTCGGGATCAGTTTGTACTCCCTCTTGTGAAACATTGTGTCCCAAAACTTCACTTGTCGTCTGAAGAACGAGCACTTCTTTGGACTCAGCTTCAAGTTGGCCGCACGAATCTTCATCAATACTCGTTCCAGGTTCTGAAGATGGTCTTCAAACGTGCGTCCCACGATTATTATGTCATCCAAGTAGACAAGACAGGCATCCCCAATCAGTCCGGAGAGAACCAGTTCCATCAGCCTTTCGAAAGTCGCAGGGGCATTACACAATCCAAATGGCATCACATTGAAATGCCACAATCCTTTCCCAGTCGAAAAGGCTGTTTTCTCCTTGTCCTTAGGGTCTAATTCCACCTGCCAGTAGCCACTCTTCAGATCTAAGGTGGTAAACCATTTCATCCCCGTCAGTGTATCCAATGTGTCGTCAATCCGTGGCAGTGGATAGCTGTCCTTCTTTGTCACGTCGTTCAGCCGACGGTAATCAACGCAGAAACGCATACTGCCATCCTTCTTCTTAACTAACACTACAGGAGAACACCATGGACTCGATGAGGGTTCTATAATCCCGTCCCTCATCATCCCTTCGATTGCAGCTTCCACCTCTTTTTCTCTTGCGACCGGCACCCGTCTTGGTCGCTGACGAATAGGTAGTTCATTCCCAGTGTTTATCGAATGCTTTACTAGTCCAGTTTTCCCAATATCGGCGTCATTCTTGGAGAAAACATCACCGTACCGGAGCAACATCTTCTTGGCTTTTACAATTTCTTCTCCAGATAGATCCTTGTGGCAATCGTCGAGAAGTGAACCGACATCGTATCTGCCAACTTGGTTGCACTTGGTCAATGTTTGACATTCCCGCATCCAATCCACTTCTTCGCAGGTTCCAATTAAAGTCCCCTTTTTAAGGACATACTCCTCATTACTAAGATTGAGTAAGCGCACGGCTGAAGCGTTCGTAGTACTCACCAAGGTTCTTGCCATCACCCACGGTTGATCCTTGTTGCCTCCTTCCAGTAACACGCATCGATGATGTTGGCCAGCATTCCGTGATAGTAGAACAGGTACCATGGTTTCTGATCTGGGTGGTAGTACCGTTCTCTTTAAACAGTACACCTTTCCTGATGAACCACCCTCCATGAAGATTTCTTCAGTACCACATTTCAAAATGCCTTGCTTGACGTCAATCTCACATCGATGTTTACGCAAGAAGTCTAAGCCCAGGATGCAATCATCCACTATATCTGCGATGATGACTCGATGGCAAAATGTCCTTTCCGCAAGCTTCATCTCCACCAGCTTCTCGCCCCGGACGGGTATGTGCTGACCGGTCGCTGTTAAAAGTTGTATTCCCTCTTTGTCCCGGTAGATGTCCCCAAGGAAGCGTTGAGCAATTTGGGAACTGACCACGGTACGAGAAGCTCCCGTATCTAACGTCAGCCTGCACGGTGTTCCGTTAATCTCGCCTCGGATGATCAGGCTGTTCCCGTCGTGCGCTTGAGAGATGTTGATTCTTGGGGCCTTCCTTAGACCAGCCAGCACCCGCCCCGCAGTCCTGGCGTTTACTCGTTTCCCTGCTGCGGCTGGTGAGTGGTAACATTATCCACTCGTGCATCCTTTTGCTTCGGGCAGTTGGACTTGATATGGCCCCTTTCACCACAGCCATAACATCTTGGGCTGAATCTAGGACGTCGTTCTTGTGGAGTTTCAATCACCTCCCTAATGCGAAGGGACCGCGGATCCTGTCGAACGGCTTCCACCTCTAAGGCGTGGGCTAACGCGTCCTTAAGTGATGCATGGTGTCCTAGTCCCACGGCTGCTCTTACTTCCAGGTTCCGAATGCCGTCGACGAAGTGCTGCACCAGAACTTCCCCAATAATTGTAGGGCTCGATTGGTATGCCTTCCGTACCAATTTCTCTACTTCTAGGGCCCACTGTTGCAGGTTCTCTGTGCTTCGCTGAATCCGGTCCTTCAACTGAGCCCGAAACACACGTTCTAGGTGTGCGTCTCCGTAGCGGGCCTCTAACGCCTCTAGGAGCTGCTCGTAAGAGGCGTCTGTTCCGAGGGCCTCCAAAATTGTAAGGGCCTGATCACGAAGGCCCAAAGTCAGCGCCGTCATTGCCTGCTCCTTGGTCCACCCGTTTGCCTTAACTACGGCCTCAAATTGGATCCTGTAGGCCGACCATGATGAGCTTCCGTCGAAAGGTGGCACTTTAAAGCCTCGACCCAATGTTGTGCTTACTGCAGGTGCCACTACTCCTTCCGCCATCTTCAAAACACCGAGAGCCTTTTTCACATCGGCGAGCTCATTTTCCGTTGCCGAAATGCGACTATGGTGGCACTCAATCTGAGCCTCCGCCTTCGAGACACGACTCTCGTGGCATTGGAGCTGTTCCTGGACCTCAGTGATTTTTCCACCGATAGCACTGAGTAGTTTCTTCTGTTCTTCTTTAACACTCCGGACTTCATCCTTGAGGTCTTTCATAAACGCTAATAATGCTGTCATATCCAGGGCGGCAGCGATAGGTTGTTCCACGGGAAGCGGCAGAACCTCCGCAGATCCGTCCGTGACCTCCATAGCCAGTCGACGTTGGTCCGTTTCCTGTTGGCGTTGTTGACTCCTCGTGCGGACCCTTTCTTCTCTTGGAGAAAGTCCGTCGCCTTTTGGTAGCACTGGCATAATTTATCCCACTTCTGACACCAAATGTTACGAGCTAGGGTTCGGGGATAAATTAGATACACCGTTTTTACCGTTAGACGATTTTTAATCGCGAAGAACACACAGTCACAGACAGTCAAAACTCTAAATTATCACAGATCACTTATTACGCACTTAAACAATTCACTCGTTAACTTAGAGAGCACTTTAGTTTAGTTTCTTCAGTTCTTTTTCTTCTCAAGTCAAAACTTAGAATCCCTCCGGCGGCCTAATCCTCGCCCCATACATCCCCGAGAAGACCCCTCCAAAGTTCCAGAAATAACGCGACTAAAAATAAACAATGTCAACATGTCGTAAACAAGTCGCGGTCCCAGAGAAACATGAACCTTAGGCGCGCGGTATAAGGTACAAATTCGTCCGCGCGCGTCTTGAAGTTATGACCTTGGGTTCCCTTCCCGAACAAACAAGCGCGTGCGTGCATAGAAATATGAACTCTATACTCCAGCGCTACACTGCCCGGACCCGCCCGCGCGCGCCGTAACAATATATACAAAAAACTATAGTATAAAAACGGCCAATTAAAAGTTTTCACAAATAGCTACTTGTACAGCAATCGCGTCACATCGATAGATTCGCTGATATAGCAATCAATAGCGTATTATGTAAAGGTCGTACGCATCTTAACTTACATTTTTCTTCCTAGCTTTACATTCCTAATTTAAGATAGAAGATCCAACAATTACAATGTAGTCTTTCAACAGTTTACTTGTTTTTCTTTACATTTGACATCTTAGTTTAAGTTGACGTAGTTTTAATTCTATATGTAGGATAGATTAAGGAATGACATGTTATTTTTGTATAAATCTTTGAATGAGGCCACCACGTGCGCTGAACTTATCTCTAGCTTAAATATAAACGTTCCACGTCTAATCGAAAACCTATAACGCAAACTTTCTACATACCTCGTTGCAAAACCAATGTAGGGACTAATAGTCCCATATCTCGCGCAGGTTCTACATATAATTTATTTGTTAAGACAGCTGATTATCCAAAGCCTGATATCTTCCACGACTCTTTTTCAGTATTATGCAATAAGATCACGAATTGTTATAAATAACTATTACCTGTCTTGTTATAGCTCAAATATTATTTTATGTTCACTTGTTTTTATTTTATTTTGCTTTATTTTTTAATTTAATTTTTTATTTAGCCATTCATATTTTAATTCAATTTTCATGTAATGTAATTCAATATTTTAAATGCTTGTATTGTTTAATAGTGCAAATGCTGTACATACCTAAAATGACATATGTATCAGAATAATAATTTCACAGAAATGTAATTTCATAACGATGTATTTAATATACATGTTACTGGTGTGTCTAATGTAATAAATAAACTCCCAACAGTATAAAAAGACATAAAATATACTAATTAGTTTCAACAATTAAAACAATCGGCTTAAAACATCAAGCATGATATAAAATACTAAACACTAAAGTTACAAACAACAAATTAAAAAAATATTCACAAAAATAACCAGAAAGCTTACTTCAAGAGGAAAGAAAAAGAAAACATATTCTTATAAAGTTCATAGGGAGTTGAATACCTATGTTATTGCGACATCTACATCTTCGATAACCGAATAGGTAAGCGTAGGGAAGTGCTATGAAAACGAATAGTATGTTGTTCATAATATGGCCGACTCTGTGAGAGATCGAGTGAACTTTTAAAAAAGCTTTTCACGTTAATTATCTCTCGTTACATAAATCATTTCAGTCGGGGGATTTTAAATTATTTTATTCTTTTTCAATTACTTTTTAAACGTAGCGTCGTGGGTTTTTCAAAATTTTTATTTTGTTTTTTATTTCAAACTTTTAAAAGAGCATAATATAGGTACCATACATTACATTACACAACAACTCGTTCCTCATCAGCCCTCTAAAGTCCCCACCACCGCTGGAAAACCCATGTAGTTTATTCAAATACATAGTGAAGTATTATAATAAGTATTTACAACTCAACTTTGCTGGCGGCTCAACTTTGCTGGGGCTTTGTTGTAACGTAACTCGATATCATATAACATTATACCAATCAAATCCAAAGCGATAATTGAAAACGGCATTCAAATCGGACCAATGGTTTGCAAACAAATATTTACTGCAGCGCCCCCTGGTGAGTTTTTACCGTAACACCTATCTCAAAACATGCGCTAATCAAATCCAAAGCGATCACTGAAAACAGCATTTAAATCGGACCAATGGTTTTGCAGATAAACGGTAACATTGGCATTTACAAACACATGTTTACTGCAGCGCCCCCTGGTGAGTTATTACCGCTACACCTATCTAAGAACATGCACCAATCAAATCCGAAGCGATTACTGAAAACCGCATTAAATTCGGACCGGTGGTTCTGGAGATAAATGGTAACATTGGTTTGCACAAACACCCTCTCACCCCAAACGCATATACCGTCTCCGTTCCGTCGTGGGTAAAAAAGATGACACAAACAAAAAACCCAAAAAAAAAACATTATAATACAATTGTTTTCAAAGGATATGCGTGACAAAATTGGAAATCTTATTGACGTAACTGTAATGTAATTGTGCGCTCTTTGATTCAAATCTACCAAATTATTTAAAAATATCGAATCAGTTTAAAAAAAAACATGTATTCAAAATAACGATAGCAACAGGGCCGCTGATAGTCATCGATTCAACGTTGATTCAGTAGTGTTTCAAATCAAATATATTTATTGCCATCTATCAACTTGATAGAAATATATTCTTCTATTTCTTTTATTTATTCTATTTCTTTGCATCTATCAACTTTAAATAAATATTTTTATAACATTCACTTAATTTTCTTACATTTTATTATAACATTCGATTAAAGGTTTTAATTATAATTTTAAAATAAACGCTGAATACTTGGTTGTAAAAGCTTGCCGTAAAAGGCGAGTTATCCGAGTGGCCATGCTTAGAGGAAGGACTGAGAAAAAAAATCTTACTCGTGGCTCTGTACACAAGCCATATTGCTGTACTATGCAGTAAAAAGACTGCTATCCATGCCAAGAAAATGCCTACCATAAAAAATATTATAACTGACGAACTGACAGTTTGTCATTTTGTTGTTTATTTATTTCCTTCTGCTGATTATTTGCATGTGGTTTGCATCGAATGGAGGTACCTATTGATTGTTGCGTTATTTATTTCACATTATATTCAATAAATTAACGGAATAACAACATTATTTGAATGACAAACGGAGGTAAGCCATCCTGTCATTATAGAAATGTTCCGACATATGACAAAAAATTATGATCTTATGTTCCGAAACGGCTATTTTTTAAAACTTCATTTTTTTGACAGCATTCAATCAAGAATAGGTAAATATATCCTATATTTTACAGTTCCTCGGTTTATGCCCTACAATGAGAGGTTTTCAAACTGACATTTAAAACTATAAAAAAAATAGTAACCATATTTCATTTTAGATGGCGCCACATGCTTTCCTTACAAAAGTGCAATGTCAAATGTCTTTTCGTATAGAATTTTGATAGCTAGCTCTTTACCAACGCCATCTTTTGAGAGAAAAAGATATGATTTTTTCTTTTTAAAATCAATTAGAAAACTCCTCATTGCAATTTTGCATTTACATCGCGGTACACGTATGGGCCAAAATGTATGAAGTAAAAACTTGTCCTTTCATGAAGAGTCCGGTACTTCCTAACCCGTGTGCTTTGATATTTCATCTCATTTTCACTTACCATCAGGTGAGATTGAGGTCAAACGCGGTATTACTCATCAATAAAAAAGGACTTTAGAAAATCTATCAATATACTCACAATGCCATTCTCCTCGACATGCACGAATTTATAATCATTCGAAGCGTGCAACACCACGACCGCTTCTAACGCCGCTGCTTGGTAGTTGAACACGACCGCACGTAGCCCGAGCTGCTCGCCCTGTTTGCAACTAGATGGCGCTTCTACCTTCAGGAAGAAAGGCACTACGCCGCTGTACTGGAAACGAAAAATATAAATTTTGGTGTCTATACATTTGAAAGGATGAGAATCGAAGTTGGTTGTATGAAAGTTTGTAAGATGTAGTAGGCTGCTATTTGTAAGCAAGACTCTTATTGATTACTCTAGATTACACTTTAAAGTTCCAAATAGTGTATGTACCTCAGTTGGATATCCAAACAACTTTATTTTGAATAATCAACGAATGCAGAGCATTCAAAAAACCGGCTTCACGTCAAAACTTGCTGTGTTGAGAATTTTATTAACGTAAACATTCTCCGAAATCATACATATTTTTTCAAAAGTTTGAAATTTTCAATGAAGTATTCAACCGATTTTGATGAAATTTAAATGGGGCCAACTATGAGGTGTCCTCTGTCATATGATTTCAAAATCACATGACAAAAGTTTTCAAAATCAATTCATAATTGTACGAAATATCATGTAACAAAGACACAAAAAAACATACAGACAGCGTATTTCTTGTCGCGCGTTCTTTTCTTTTATAATATTCATTCTTTTCCAACAGTGTTTCGGGAATAGCTGGCTGAGCAGACATCTGTTATTGTATACTGGGTCCGTCTATAATAGTCAATTATATTTTAATAGTAGATTAAGAAGGATAAGTGGATCTGAATTAGGAAAAAAAAAATTTTTCAATCATTTTTCATAAATTTAAATTTCAAAATTCTTCTTTTTGAGTACAATTTAAGTCTTATCTTCATTTTATAACTACATAAAATAAGATGGAAACGTTTTAATTACTTGCTGTGTAGTCATAAACAACAGATTAAACTTAAATTTTGATTAAGTACTTAGAAGCATTTTGAAATTTTAATTAATGAAAATTCTTAAAAAAAAAGTCTCGTAATTTAAACCCACTCATCATTATTAATCTGCTATAAAAATATTATTGACTATTATAGACGGATCTTAGATACAAGACGATGCCTTGTAAGCCTGTAAGTGTTTCAGCTGGCTATACCAAAGCTGAACATATAACTATAGTTGAATTGTTTTCGAATGATTTTTATGACAGTTCTCATTTTCCATTACGCGCAAACTATTTACAAATAATAAAATATAAATTGGCGCGTTAAGAAAATAAAAACTATGTCAATAAAATTGTTTATTTTAAAAGTATAAATTGAACTATTAATAAAGTGTAATTGTTATTATTAACTGTAAATAAATTAAGTAAATGTCATAAAAATATTCATCTTAAATAGACAGATTCAAAGAAACGGAACGTTCAGTTGATAGTGATTGACACTACTCAATCGACATTGAATCGATGAATATGAGCAGCCATCGCGTAATCGAAAGTTTGTATACATTTTTTTAAACTGATTCGATACGTCAAAGCCATCGAATGGAAGATCGAACAATTTCATTACGGCAACGTCACAAAGATTGTCAATTTTGAACTGTCACAAAAGCCACTTGAAAACAATTCAAGTATAGTGCAGCAACTCACGTAAAGCGGCGGCAGCACTCCGGCGCCGCGCTCGGCGACACTGAAGGCGGACACGCTCCAGTGCGCCGGAGTCATCGGCACGTCCGTTGTGAACACTGCGCGCCCGTGCGGCCCTGACAAACAAAAGAATTATATTTATATGATCTAAGGAAGGTATTGAAATGAAATGAAAATGAAATGAAATGAAAATTTTTGAAATGAATTTGTTTTTATTCATCATAAAGACCATTGAAGGGCCGCTTAATGACGTCACAATTTTGTACTTCGGCTTTAACAAGGTGTTTATAGTTATTGAATGAGATATTACAGTAGTCCAAGAGACAAAAAAGGCCGGCGATAAAAAACTCTTGGCACTCTTTTTCAGTCAGGATTATCAAATTAATACAAATAGGTACATACAGTAAAATTGATCATGACATGAAAAAAAAAGGAAAAAAGTGCAGCAGCAATAAAACCTATAATTCAAAAACCTATAATGTTCCAACAATATCATTGTGTGGACTTCCTCTTCAAACAGTAAAAAAATTTAAATATTTGGGACACTGGGTCACAGACAGCCTATCAGACGATCTTGATTTGGAGAGGGAACGCAGAGCGCTGGCGGTGAGGGGTAATATGCTGTCACGTAGGTTTGCACGTTGTTCTCCCGAGGTCAAAATTACACTTTTTAAATCGTTTTGTCAAACTTTGTACACGTGCAACCTATGGAGCAACTACACCAAGAAAGCCCCAAGTGCTCTGCGGGTCCAATATAATAATGTCTTTAGGAGGATGTTGGGGCTGCCTTGGCGCTGCAGCGCCTCGGGTATGTTTGCTGTGTGGCAAACGGATGGCTTTCAAGCCATTATTCGAAAGAGAGCTGCTTCGCTATGGGCGCGGGTGCGGGGCAGCACCAACACTCTCTTGAAGGTAATAGCGGCAAGGACGGACAGTCCTTTAACTGAACATTGGAGGTCAGTACATGTGCAGTCCAATGAACATTTTAAATTTTACTAACATAGTTGTTTAAGTTGTGTTTTTTACTAATATCAAGTGTAAGTGTATGGATAATTTTTGTCTGAAATAAACATTTTCATTTCATTTCATTTCATTTCATAAATCTAGATCAACGGCTGAGCAAACGCTAACAGGTACAACATGTAGGGCCGCACAAAGACGTATTCATTACTTCATTTAGAGGGGAAGCAGAAGTTTGGAATTTCCTTAAATCGTTATATATTATCAAAAATGTAATATAGATCTACCTCACAAATGAGTTCTTAAATGACCATAACCATCATTATCCCTTAATTGAAGCCGCAACAAAACATTGTACCTACAGTGAATCGACTTTCTGGACTTATGGAAAGAAGATAATTCTATTTCTTTAAAAACTGCGCAATTTTCATACAGACCATTTTTTTAAACAATCAATGAGCAATGTCATATTAAACGTTTGTATCATTTGCCCTCTAGGAGCACTCTGATGTTCTTCATCATGATCACAATTCTGTGTAATGAGCCCACTGCAGAGCGCTCTAACCCGGGTGACGAGGAGATTTTAAGCCATAATCCAACAAGCTGGCCCGACTGCTTAACAGCCTGTTCACACATGGTCCGTTTTACTGGATACGTTTTACCGGATATGTTTTTTTTTTCATCGATGGCGGATGGAGTTGTATGAGCGACTTCACATATGGCACAGTATTCAGTATACGTATTTACGATACAAAAAAGGTATCCAGTAAAACGGATCATGTATGGACGGGCTGTAACGTGCCCTGCGAAGCACGGAAGTCGAGGTGAGAAATTGATAATCGGCGCTCACCTATCCTAATACCGACCGATCGTTATAAAGATCCAAAACATTTTTTTTTTGGTATTTTTTTATTAATACCATATGCATCAAGGTAACAAAATCAAAAACTTCGTTCGTTGATATAAGACGAAAATAATTTTAGTGACTGAGTTAAGTTAACAAACAAGCGTACCTATAGTGAGGTCCCGCCACAGCCACGTGTTCTCATACAACCGCTGAACTCGGTTAAAGCGGAACTTGCGGAAGTGCTCCAGCTCGAACGACGGGTCGTGCTCGCCTGGGAAAAAATAAATTATTGTTCACAGTGCATTGCAATAATAAACATGATAATAAACTGTTTGATAGTGGGAAGAATAAAGTTTTAGATAGATAGATAAATAATTTATTCACAAACCTCAAAAAGATGTTACACAATTATTATACAAGGTCCGCCTATAATAATCAATTATATAAAACTACTTTTTAACCGGAAAAATCGTGGTCAGTCGCTCGTGACCACGGGGTCTGCAAAGACACCGAAACGTCGAGTTAAAATGTAAAATATAAATTATACGCGATTAATCCGGTTAAAAAGTGTTTTATTTAAATTATGAATCGTGAAAACTTAAGACAATACTAATCAATTATATTTTAAAGGCAGATTAAGAATGATGAGTGGTTGTGAATTTGGTTTTTTTATATATAATCTTCATTTTATGACTACACTCAATAAGATGGAAACGTTTTTATTACTTGCTGTGTAGTCATAAGCTACAGATTAAACTTAATTCTTGATTAATTAGAAATTTGAAAATTTAATTTATAAAAAATGTTTAAAACAATTTTTTTTTTAATTCAGACCCACTCATCATTCTTAATTTGCTATTAAAATATTATTTTAATAGACCGAAAGAAAAACATAGAATGTGCCAGCTGCTTCTCTTCCCGGTCTTCACTCGCCCCCCCTAGGGGGGAATGGTGAGGTCCTTTGTAAAGTGAGTGAAGGGAAAATGGTTTTATTGGAGGTTTCTTGTGGGCGATAGGCTGGTTCCCTGTCTCTCTGTCTGCTTCAGTCTCTCTCCACCATTATATTGCCTCAAAATTTGTCAAATGTGACATCAGATGGGTTTATAACCTTTGGTGATCTTCCTACTCCATAAGGGATACAGGCGTGAAGTAATATATCTTATCTTACTAATATTTACTGTGAAAGTTTGGATGTATGGATGTTTGTTCCTCAATCAAGGCAGAACGGCTCGACGGATTTGGATGAAATTTGACATAGTGATAGTGTACAGTCTGGAATAGCACATAGGCTACATTTATCCCGATATTTCCCGGGAGTCGAAATTGCACGGGTAATACCGCGCGAAACAGCTAATGTACACATAAACTTCAGAACAAAAATTTCCTTTCCAGTTTCGGGTCCTCTACGAAAAAATTATGACCTTACAGGTCTCAAAAAAAATATGACTTTATATGTTTATCTAAGATCACTATTATAGGGAACCGATTACAAAAGTGTGAACAAAGTCATAAATCATTGTCTTTTATCTCTTTTCACAACAATAGAACAGCTCCATAAGCCCTGTAACTGCGAGCGAGAGATTTTTTATCTACTCTCATATCATAATATTCAAAATATAAAACTCAGAACGAATTTATATTGACATACTTTTTAAAATAATATAACGAAATGAAATTAAAAAATTAAATTATAACACACTACCTCGAACAATACAATGTTATAATAAAAATTTTTTTCATTTCGATACAGATAACAGACCATAGATTTCATTTTTTTATCTGTGTCCTGCGAGCGCCGCGCTACGTTACATTCTGTGGCCGCGCGGCGCGTTTTGGCGCATGCGCGATAATGGCGGGAATAAATATCTTCAGTGTATGAGATTAGATAAAGTAGTGTATGAAACTGCACATAACTAGGTATTATGTAACAGTTTCATAAACTACTATTATGACTCAGTTCGCAAGTTTATGGTTCAGAGTGCCTAGTGCGAGTTTTTTAACTTTACCATCGCGTTAACGTTAACTTCGTTTTGTATGGGATCGAAGCAGCGCCAACTAGTGACAAAATTGGAAAACTGAATTTGTAAGAACGTGATTGGTTGTTTCAAGTGGTTTGTTCGATTAACGCGATTGTAAAGTCATTCGAATAAGCTCGCACTAGGCTCACAGGTATAATACTCACAGTTAAGCTCATCAGAAGTATCACTACAGTCATAAACGCCATCGCATCGCTTGTTAGTTGGATAACAACCCGAGTCCAGACACTCGCTCATCCCGAGCGAGGCATTGCATACGCTGTACCGACGGGTCACTGCCACGTCGCTGAATACCACTAGACCCGCGTATCTGCAAACAATTGCTCATGAAGACTAGGAAAAGTGAAATGACGGAAATACCCTGGCAAATAAGTCAATGCCGTAAAATGACTGTTCCAGTGTGCCTAATTTAGGGAAGAAACAAAAAGAGAGGCGGCTTAGGTGAACGAATGAATTTTTTAACAACAAGACGTCAAATTGAGGAAAAAAATAATATTTTGAAACACAAAATATTTTTTACTTTCATTTTCTCATTGCTAGAGTGGGGGAGTGGGGATGCTTCACGCCACATACTTTATAGTTGATTTTAAAAAATAGCCGAAAACTTATTTCAATTCTACTGTAAACGTTTTAAAACATGAGGTATGTTCGGTAATTATTTATTTTCATTAAAGTTACTGTAGAAATAAACTACACACCTCAAAGAGTAATGTTCATAGCTGACCTGACAGAATTTTGACAACTCATGAAATGTATTAAAACAACATGTAAACGAATGAAAAATTGCCATTCAATTTCAGTCAGTCTCATTCAATACCTAACACAACGAAGATTTTAACTTTAGTATCATTATTTTTCTATTTGACATTTCGAACTGTCAGTTTACTGCATTGAATTATTTGTCAGGGTATATAAGCGAAGATAGTAGTTTAAACCGGAATTTAAAAAATATATGTGTATGTTCTAAACTAAGAAGGTTTTAGGTTGTCTGGTAGAGATCGCTCTAGAGCGATAAGACCGCCTTTTGTACATTGTTATCCTTTTATGTTTATCTGTATTTTTTTTTAATAAACAATAAAGAGTAAATAAATAAATAAGAAGTACAAAAAGGATGTAAGTAAGTTAACGCGTAACACATTTGGTGCATAATAAAGTTACAACGGCGGAAAACAATCTCTCAGTTTACTATCGTTTAAAAGAGATTTCTCCGTTTTATAAACGGAAAGTAGGTAAGTAAAATTTAAAAAAAATGTTATTTCTCAATAAAGACAGTAAAGCAAAAAGTATTGGTGTGGCAAAAAACAAAGCTATAAATAAAGTACATGTATGTTTGTCCAAAATATGAATTATATGAGAAAATTTAAATTTTGAACTGTGATTTAGGTTTTGATACTACTATAATTGAGAAGAGACCACAGGTTGACTAGAGATCAATCTGGAAAATTACTATATGGATTGTGTATTATACTATACTGTGGATACTCTTTAATCATCCACAAGCTTATCAAAGCATAGAAGAGCCGTGGATACTCACTCAAAAGTCCTGTTAGCATCGATGCCGTGACTGGGAGACGGGAAGTAGACAAGGTCGTCGGGTTCGCCGAAGTGTGAGCGGAAGGTAAACTCGTAGGTGCCGTTCGTAGCTTCGTCGAAGTGCGCCATCTTTGATATTAGCTGTTAAATAAATGTAAATAGATTAATTTTTACCTTTGAAGACGATGAAATGTAATTAAAACCACGTTTAATGTTAATTTTAGAATGAAGTAATTGAGGGTTAATTTGAGACATTCTCACAAAATCAATCTTGAGCTTAAAATAAATATAAACAATGAATAATGTCTCGCTCACATTTCGTAAGATGACTCTTTCCGTATCTCTCACACTAGAATTAAAGTTACTGCTTACAGGATAGTCTACAATGCAAACGCTGTAATGATGTACACTAGAAAAATTCAACCCGAGTTTCTTTACATAAGTATAAGATTCAGTGAGATTTGTAAATAATTTGACTCATTTCAAGTGTATTTATTTACCTAGGAAATGAAGAATTAGACTCACCCTGGCCTTAGTAAGATCCGTCGCGGCCTGCATATGAGCAAGGCCGCTGTCCACCGCCGCTAGTCCCACGTAAGCCCCCGGGGAACCGAACACCGACACCTCCACGCGCAGACCCGTGCGGTGCTTGCGGTTGTTTACCACCACTGTGAACTGTACAGGAAAAACATTAATACTCAACGAATGCAGAGCATTAAAAACACCCAAACATTTTTAAATCCTAGTCAAAGCTTTGGCTGAAGTATTAGGTCATCAACATACAATTCACTGCATTCTACCGTATTTTTTTCGAAAGTTTAAAATTTTTCAAAAAGTAATAAATCGACCGGACGAGTGCTCTTCCACTGAGCTACCGGGGCCTGGCGGTACGCCTCGAAATTACTTACCACATTTTTGTTTTTACGTTATTTTGCTAACGTAGCTCCATCTTATGGTATAGCTTTGCAGCTAAGACCACCCGTGACCAATTCCTTTACAGAAATTGTGAATCCCAGTTAAAGTGAAGCATTGCAATGTTTTAATAATGTTTTTAAGTTTTTGCATTTAAAATCCAGGATCCTGGTCGGGTAATTTTTATTTATCACATTTTTCATTTCTTTAAGAATAATTGAGAATTTTAAATGCAAAAACATAAAAAACATTAGTAATAAATCGATTTTGATGAAATTTATACGGGACCACCTCTGAAGTATCCTGTTTCATATGAAACAAGAATATTCAAAATCGATTCATAATTGTTCGTAAAATCGTGTAACAAAGACACAAAAAATACATAAATACGAATTGAGAATCTCCTCCTTTTGGTCGGTTGAAAAGAAATGGTAAACAAGACGTTAAAAGAATCATTATAATATTATTGCCCTTACAATGTAGACAATAAAATGATGTTTGCTTGGTGGATCCCATCTGGGTCCGCCTGGCTAGCGACCACCCTTTATATATAAAGTCTGCCGCCAAATGTTACCGCTCCTGCGGTAATGTGTTCCGGCAATATCTTATAAAGAGCCAGTTCCTTCCTAAACACGGGTTTAGTCACTTATAAGAAATTAAAAAAAAAATTTTAAATATAAAGTAACTAACAGTCGGTCTCAATACCGAAAGTAAACATGTTAATTTCTTCTACCATCTTGTGTCAAATCTGCCGTGTGGTCACAGAACTTTATCGACTTGTATGTTCGTACAGTATGGCATTGATTAAAAGTTGTAAGCAACATTGTAATTTATTAATATTACAATTAAATACCTAATGTTCAAGGACATTTCAAATTAGCAAGGCACACATTTATTCAAACTTGTCTTGCCGCAGTGGGTAGTTTTCTATTGTTGCTCAAAAACCGACTCCATACTACATATACGAACTTTCGTGAAATTTCTGTGATCACACTGCTGTCTCTTGAGTCACTATTAAAATGTTATTTAATGGTCAGTCAAAAATAGTTAGGTTATTAAGATCGACCGTTAGTAGATAATAATTATAATTATCAACTCTATTGAAATTGATTACGTTCTACGCTCTAGTATAATAATAATTGTATTTATTAATTTCAAATAACAAGTTAGTAAAAACTACTTATGTTAGTAAAAATTTTACTTACACTTTGTAAGTCATTTATATATTAGGACTACTTTTATGTTAGTCAATTAAGTTAATTAATGCGAGGAATCTACAAAAAAAAAAAATAACCAACAGAAAATCAAATTTTGAGACATCAATCAAAAGCCACGAATTTCTAAACAAGTTGACACTATTTAAGGCAGATTTCAGTCCATAAACATTACTCTATAAATATACTTACATTATTAAGCGACACGCCGTTAACGGGGAAAGTGAGCGAGTCAGCCAACACGCGTCCCTTTCTCTCCGTGGACCAAACTACCACAGTAGACACCGGCGCCATCTCAGCAGACACTGACACCGCGAATGTACGGACGCCCTCCTGTGGGATACAAGACATTGTTTTTTCTGTAAAACCATAAATGGCTGTAAGAATTTCCCCTCATGTATTATCTAAGTAGTATTAAGAGCTGTGGATTTTGTTGTAAAGTAAATAAATAAACTTCAAAGACTATACAGGCCGATTTTCCTCAATCGTCCTATTTTGTAAGCATTATTTTGTAATCAATTATTTACATTTCATTTAAATATTGGTTAATCAACTGGAAAACACCAATTTGTTGTAAAAGTTTATTGCTTTAGATCTAATTTTTGTTGAAGACATAAATAGTTTTTTTATGATTTAGGACAATTAAGAAAAATGTAGTCTGTAAAAAGAAAAACATTTAAAGAACACATGCAAGTATTTTCTTTAGAAAATAAAAATTTCCACTCCTGAACAAGTTTTTTCTTAAGAGCTTCTTCCGTTAATTTCTCTAAATGGAGACCAATGAAAAATAACAATACATATGTTTTGATCAATTGTGAATTGTACTAAAGGTTTATTTAATATTATGTACTACTGTAGATGTACAGTCAGCATCAAAAGTTGATGAACATACAAATTTTCAAAGTAGTTTTTCACCATATTGTGCCTGAATAACAACCAATATTGACTAACTTCTATGTTTCATTATTACAATTATACATAGAAGTTATTAAATATTTATTTTATATTTAAATGTGAAAGTTTGGATGGATGGATGTATGCATGTCTGGTTATTTGTTTCACTATCACGGCAAAACGGCTTAATGGATTTGGATGAAATTTGGCATAGTGATAGTTTACAGTCTGGAAATAGCAAACATACTACTTTTTATCTCGATATTCCCGCGGGATTTAAAATTGCAAGGGTAAAACCGTGCGAAACAACTAGTTATATGTACTATAAGTGTCATTGTTATATGTTACCTGCATAATTTCCTGGGCTGTAGTCAGGATAGTTCCCTTCGACATCACCACATAGTTGAAAGCCTCCAAGTAGACATTGCTGTTCACGTGGAAGATTATATATTCGCCAACCTGGGGAATAAATCATTACTTTAATAAGATTCTTCATCGTCAAGATTACTACTAAAAAATCTTTACAAGCTCTCAGAAAGTTTCTAAATTAAATAGTGGTCCGAAGAGATGTATACTTTGATTTCAATTGGAAATCAAAAATCATGTAAGAATGAGAACAATATTTTGATAGGTATCAGATTAAAAGGGGTGGTTTAAAGTATTAATCGTAAGAATTGAAATCGAAGATTGTTTCATTAAAAATCCAGTAAACGATAATATGTATTTCTAATACAGTGAAATATACTACATTCTATTCTTGATTACTTTTTATGAACCTTTTTCAGGCAAAACCATTTTTTTTTTAATTAAAATTGCATTTGTACAATTTACAACAAACAGAAATATTTAAAAAAAACTGATAAAGTCAGAGAGATGACTCATACTTTTAAAGGGTAAAAACTAAAAGACCTCACTCCTTAGCGTGAGAAGTCCAGGGTAGTCTCAGCTTGGCTAGCTTAGGAAACAACCTTTTTAATACAGTTGCTCAAAAAGTGGCGTATTGCAGGCACGTAAAGCGTTCGGAAAGTGGACTATTACGCACTCGTGCGTTCTCTTTCCCATGTGTCAAAATAATGTCTATTAAAAATAAAAAAAAACCAACCACGAAGGTTTTACTAAAAAAAAATAATAGAAGTTTTTAAGATTCATGCAAATATTTCTGAAACGAAGCTACTAATTTATTTCAATATCAGATTTAATGATTTGATTCAATGTTAGGTTTCATGTCATGTTATCTCATTAAATTTCATTTTCATTACATGTCAATACAAAAAATCTATTGAAGACTTGGCTGTATGGGCATAGTTCCCTTTGCCTACCCAGAACGTGTGAAGAAAAAAAAAACTGTTTATATTCTTTTTACGGCTGGCGCCGTAAAAAGAATATAAACAGTTTTTTTTTTCTATTTTGTATATTTTATTAAATTGTTTAATTTTTTCGCAACTGTATTAAAAATAGTCGTTCAGTACACGTACGGAACCGTCATTGCAACTCGTCGACAGACATTCCGTACTAGTAATGAAATATACTATTTTTTTTAAATGGCTCATATCTGGGTGTACAGTGTAGAATACCCTCTTCTTCCTCTGTGTGGCCTCCATAACACAAGCTTACTTTGGGGCCACATATTTGGTGTTTCAGTATGAGTCATTCATTATTTCAGCTGGCGTTAGATTTTACCGAGTATCTTATACGGGGTTATTGGTTAAGTCGACCTAGATCCGTTAAGGGCGTATAGTACCCGTCTTTTCTGAATTATTTCACTATGAAACACCCTACCCTAAACCTAACCATTTTCGAGATGATCGACTTTTTTTTTATAAAAAATGCCGATTTTCTGCTATTTCGAAATCGGTGCGCTTTTTATGTTCTTTAGATATTCTTAAAAGAAAAGTAAACTGTAAAAAAGTTTTTTGATTATTTCAACTTTCAATCGCTCAGAACTATGTATTTAGTAATCTTACGTAGGATTTTGGTTACTAAGATCATAGAACATCTAAATCTGCATGTAAAAAATAAATAATAATAATAAAAAAGCGCACTGATTTCGAGATAGGGTACTTAAGGGCAAAAAATGGGCAATTTTTATAAAAAAAAAAGTAGATGATCTCGAAAATGGTTAGGTTTGGGGTAGGGAGTTTCATAGTGAAAGAAGTTAGAAAAGACAGGTACAACACGCCCTTAACGGATCTAGGTCGACTTACCCAGTAATCCTGTATCAGAGAAATTATTAAACAACGAACTGTTAGTTAATTTTGTTAATGATAAATAAATAAATAGCTCACCTTAGCATCCGTAGTACTAGTAGAGATATGTATATGTTGTTGTTCCGGGCTGTGATGCGCTATAAGACGCAAATCCGCCGACGCGCGGTTACCGAGCGCATCTACCAACTGTGCGGATATGCGCACCCCAGTGATCGAGGCTAGCACTTCGCGATAATTTGGGTCGTTTTCTAGACCTGGTGGGGAAGGAGATAGGGAAATTATTAAGCTGATATGGTTTTGAAAGATTAGTATGTAGATTTTTATGGATGATAGATACAACTATGACTGTTTTATTCCATTCTTGTTCAAATACTCTGGTCCCAGTTTGTCATGTTCGTATTGTGCATCCATACCTCATTGCACCTACTATGTAAGCAATTTGGTTGTGGCATGACATTGGCTCTCACAATTAGCTGTCCTGTGTTTGTTTTTTTTTTCATGTCACGGTCAATTTGTACTGTACCTATTTGTATAAATTTGATAATTCTGACTGATAAAAAGTGCCAAGAGTTTTTTTCCGCCGGCTTTTTTTGTCTCTTGGTCTACTGTAATATCTTATTTAACAACTATCAACAACTAGTTAAGCCGAAGTATGTGATGACTGACTTCATCAAGTGTTCTGTGAAATTCCTAAGATGAATAAAACTTTTTGAATTTGAATTTTTGAATTTTGAACAACAGTATACATGTAATGAGTCATAAATGAGAATGTGATTTTATGAAGGTTATTGATTGTAAAATAAAATAATAAGTTAAGACTAGTATTCTGACTCATAACCGTGTTTATTCGCGCTCAGCCTTCATCCTCCCTCCAGTGTTTACCGACGGCTTTAACTAGATCGTTGGCCTACTTTGCGGGGGTTTACCTATGTTGCGTCTCCCAGCCTAAGATCTTTACTGCTCCAACGATCATCCGTGCGAGCTATGTGCCCAGCCCAATGGAGCTTCAGCTTTTTACTTTTCTGAAATATAACCCTTTGAATTGCACTTTGAGCTTGTTTATAAAAACGATTTCAGATCGGAGCCTTGGTCACCTGCAGTCACAGATAGACATGGCACTTGCACACAGCAATCAGGCAACAGGTTGCAGAGGTTTAACTAGCTGGTCATAATAGAAGACTTCACTAAGTCACTAAATCGTTTATGAGTCACGTCGTCATGTGTAGGCTTTTATAATAAACTTCCAAAAAATATTTAAGATTAACCCTTCGAAAGATTTAAGAATACAGTAAAACGAGAGTTGTGTAGGAAGATGAGATTCCCTGGCTGTAAACTGTTATTGTATGTTTTCAAAAGATGATTGCTGTTAAGTTTCTTGCCACTTTTAAGCACATCGACTTTTCGAAGTGGTAGTAGATTGAGTAGGTTTGTGATTTATTTGACTTATTTCAAGTGTATTTTATGTACAGAAGGCACCAGATGAAGTGTTACAAACCTTAAAAATTTCCCTAGCCAAGTTTTAACTTAATGTCGAGGGTATAGAGTACAGATTCATTTACAATTTTTTGACAGGTTTTGAACGCTTGATCTGCGGCCTTTTGTACCTAACAAGTTTTTTTTTTTTAATTTGACTCACGCAGCAGGTTATAAAGGTCACATCGCAAATGCCACACATCACGACGCGAAGTGGGTGTAGGTTGCTGGTTCTCTATAGTACCGCCGCGGCCCTCTATCTGTATAGAGACTTGCAGCGATACGCCGCCAGCTTGCCAGTCCGGGAGCGGGGATGAGTCGTGGTAGGATACCACCATCTGTTGAAGAAAGAGTAAGTAAGCGGAAGCTAGCACAATGTTATGTAACAGTAGACGAACTGGCACTAAATGTCATGTTATTGAAGTCATCCCTTAAAGGTATTATTTGAGTCTAAGCTTTGAATCAAAAATTCTTGAAAGATAAGGAATGGAATTTAAGGCAGAATGACATATTTTGTAACATTTTTTAAAATATTTAATTAGAAAGCTATATACGTGTACAAGTTTAACTCAGCTATATTTTGAAAGTACAACAAATAATCCGGAGCTTTGATATAAAACTATATGTATAAGCAAAATAGGGAGTAAAAAGTTAGCATTAAAATTAAACTCTTATGTACGATATGCCGATGTGTTTGATCACTAAAAATCATTACTTTCCCACAAAAACTAATGTATTTTCAGATCCAAAAACCACATAAAATACTCACATAAATATCAAAAGGCATCGAAGGTTTGAAGACCTGCGGCGAACCACCCAAAAACGTGACAGCCAGGCTGGAGTTAAATATCCTGGATATGGAGAATCCTTCGATGATCTCGTCGAGGAAGGGATCTCCGACGGACGCGGTGATGATGACTTCGACGCCGTCCAGTGATGGCACCAGCTGAGCTAGCTCCGACATCGGGTATTTGAAGTCGTAGGTGCCGTTGAACTGGGGAACGAGAAGTTGCTTTTGTATTGTCTGTCATGTCTTAAGATATACGTTTTTATTATACATGCGGTTTGATTTATGTTTCTAGATATTTTTAAAAAGTTTTTTACGAACTAATAATTTGCCACAATTGAAAAAGACAATTTGCACAAATTATAAAATCTAAATGTAATAGATGTGTTTTCAAATCTAACATTGCATTCTTTATGCAGCTTTTGTTTTTATACATTAAATATAACAACACCTTAGCCCATGACCTCATACTTAACTCATGCAACAAGAATTGAAGCCTCATTAGTGACTGTACTGAATCTTAAGTTCCTTACATATCTGAGATACGGCAGCTTGTTATAATCCGCTGTCTGGTAGTACGTGTTATATGTCGGCATAGTGTTGTACTGGTTCGGGTAGTTGGGATCGTTCTGACTTTGATGTATGGCGTACTGCGTCGCATCCGGTTTTTGCATCCAGAACGGATATTTTTCATCCTATGAAAGATACAATATAAAAATTAATCATAAGAAAATACAATAAAGGTGAGATTCTAATAAACATACAGACTTTGCATAACATGCATTGTAATGATAATTTTTAATACAGTTGCTCAAATAGTGGCGTATTGCAGGGACGTTTAGCTTTCGGGATGTGGGCTATTACACACGCGTGCTTTTTCTTTACCTTTTCCGCACTCGTGCGTTCTCTTTCCCAAATGTCAAAATAATGTCTATTAAAAAGAAAAAATCAACCACGAAGTTTTTACTAAAAAAAAAATCATAGAAGTTTTTACGATTCATGCAAATATTTCTGAAAAGAAGCTACTAATTTGTTTCAATATCAGATATAATGATTTGATGCAATGAGTTAGGTTAGGTTTCATTTCATTTTATCTCATTAAATTCATTTTTATTTCATGTCAATACAAAAAATCGACTTGGCTGTATGGGCATAGTTCCCTTTGCCTACCCAGAATGGGTAAACAAACAAAAAAATCTCTGTTTATAATCTTTCACGGCTGGCGCCATTTTGTTTATTTTATAAAATTGCTTAATTTTTTCGCAACTGTATTAAAAATAGTCGTTCAGTACACGTGCGGAACCGTCATTGCAACTCGTTCCGACTGCCAACCCTCGCCTTCGGCTGCGCCTCGGCTCGTGTAGACATTTGTCAGAACTCTTTGCAATGACAGGCTTTCCGCACTCGTAATGAAATATACTATTAAATATCTGCTTATAACACCCTCCATATTTAGAGGTAAAGTATGGAAGAAATGTTTGTCTGGACCATTGTTCAAGTCACTGGAGATAAATCTGTTGAGAAATTGAGTGGATGGAGATTTTTACTAAGAATGTCTTTTTATTTTTATCATTTAAGTAAATAAGCGCTTATGAGGGTTGTGCGGTAATAATAAAAATAAAAATATTTCCTCTAAAACATATCAAAATGAAATAGCACCATAATACACAAACAAAACAATGTTCGATTTTGCAGAGGCTGGAGCCTAACCTACAATATCCTATTTCTTAGGATTCCAGACCTTCTGAAAACAAGTTCATAAATAATCCTAATAAATAAGTTCATAATATTTTAAAAGAATAGATAAGGAAGATTTTGGTTGGTTTAACAATAATATCTAACATCGACAACACTGTTAGTAGTGAATGTGGTTTATTGTTATGAGTCATGTTTACAGTAATATACTCACAAAGTTAAACATTCTCGTATACACCTTCTGCGGGTCATACCACCAATCCGGTTGATCAATCTGGTTGGGTTGTCCAGGGCGGTTCTGCACATTGTGATTGAACTCCTCTTGATTATACTCGTATGGGTAGCTTTCGTTGTACAGATATGGGTTGAAGTTAGGTCGCACTGTGGGTAGATAATTAACTAATTAGTAATATAAAAAAGAGTTTGTTTGTTTGAAAACGCTAATCTTGGAAACAACCAATAGGATTTGAAATTATTATTTGCATCCTGGTAAGATAAGTAGATCTTGATAAAATACAGGGTGTTTGATTTTTTTTCTCTTGAGTTATTGCATCAAATACCCATTAAGTTACCTACAATAAGGTTGTATCGAAAACACAAATAAAATTTATTTTGAGAAGATACACATACAAAAAAAAGTGTTTTACATTAGAACATGAAAATTTGGGTTTTCTTTTGAAAATTATGAAAAACAGACATATTTAATAAACTAATAGACAAAGACTAGTAGTTCTTAAAGCAAGTATGTTCAGAATAGGCCCATCTTCCCCCCTTCCAATTTGGCCTGTGTAATAAAACAAAACCGATACAATATTAAAAGGATATAAGAGAATTAATGGACAATTCTTTATAGATACTTATGTATTTTTTTTTATTTATATTGAACAGGTCAATATCAATATTGGTCCTTATTATTAAGTATACTTACATCGTGTATACTGATTATTCAGGAACGTCGGTGATATGCCAAAATGTCCTCTATTGTTGTACTGTCCTTGGTTGTAGTACCGCGGTCGGTACTGCGGGATGGGCCTCACTGTGGCCTTAAGGGTGAGATTCCCGCGAACGGGCGCGCCAGATGTGTAGTTGGCCATGATTTTCCCGTGGATGTACGGATCAGTGTTGAAGAAGAAGGCTGGCATTGTTACGTTCACCTGGTGAAGGGATTTGATGTTGTAATTTTTTTAATTATGTTTAAAAAACTTATTGAACACTAGCTGTGACCCGCGACTTCGTCCGCGTGGATACCGTTTATTTATTAGAGTTGAATAAATACTATTATTCCTTGAAGTTAAAACTTACCTTATTCTAAATTTCGTCAAAATCGACTCAGTAGTTTAGCTGTAAAAGCGTTACTGATAGATAAACAGACAGAATTACTTCAAAAACTGTTACAACAAAGCAGTGATCCGCAGTTTCACCTAGGTTTTGTGAAAAAGTATAGGTAGGTAGGTATATTACATAGATGATGACCGCGACTTCGTCTGTATTGAATTAGTATTTCGAGTAGGTTATTTTCTTCTCCAAGGTCCTAACTATCTTTAATAACAAAAAAAAATGAAGAATCTTCGCCCATATAATATGTATAAATCCTAACCACAAACATAGGTAGGTAACTATCTATTAGGTACATTACAAAGGCACATAGCGTTATAAACAAATCGGGTGCCAAAGTGCCTTAAATTTTAATATTGTCTTAAGTTTTCGCGATGACTATTATGTATGACTATTTAATAAAACACTTTTTAACCGGATTTATCGCGTATATTTACATTTTAAATTTTAACAGCCGCTCGTGACCACGGGGTCTGCAAAGACACCGAAACGTCGAGTTAAAATGTAAAATATAAATTATACGCCAATAATCCGGTTAAAAAGTGTTTTATTTATGTTGTAATACTTACTCCTTTGATTTAGTTTTTTATATTTCGTGTTCTAATCTGTATCTCAAATTCTAACAATTAGGCATGTCAAACTTACTTCAAAATAAACAATTAAAACTGTAAGACGTATATTTTTTACAACATTCGTTATCAGCACGAAAATAGCTGAATTTGCTTAATTTACTATTTCCTATACATATTTTTTAAGTTTGTAAAGTCTTTATATCGGGTATTTATTTTGGGTGCATAATATAAACAGTATGCAGGACAATCCACCCGAAGGGTTCACCAGGACATCGCGAAACTTTAGCGCAAGTTCTTCATTGGGTTTTAATTCCATAACGCCTCTACGAAATAGAGATGGCTACAGTATATGGAAATTTAAAATGCGTATGTACTTGTTACATGAAGACCTATGGCAGGCGATCATTGGGTACCCACTACAAGACGACACAAGTGCTGCAGTAAAAGCTATTATTGATACAAAAGCGTTATCCAAGATTTGTCTTACATTGGACGGAAGTGCAATCACCCATGTAAGACGTGCAGAAACAGCAAAACAAGCGTGGGATGCGCTCGCCGCCGCTTTTGAGGACAAAGGTATGGGACGAAGATTATCTCTAGAAAAGAAATTGTATCGATACACGCTAGACGAATTTGACAGTGATATTGAAAAATATATTAATATTATCATGTGCACTGCGCAAGATTTGGCAGACATAGGAAAAGTAATAGAAGATGCTAGTATAGCTGCCATAATGCTTGGTGGTCTAGGTCCTAAATTTGACCCCTTAGTAATGGCGTTGGAAAATTCGAACGTTGAGATCACCAGCGAGCTAGTGAAAGGGAAACTCTTAAGCAAGTTTAGATGGGACGAAGAGCCCACATCGTCAGCTCTGAAGTCAACTTCCAAAAATAGACAACCTCAGAGAAATTATACCAGGCAAAGGAAGCAGTATTCCTGCGAAGACTACTGCACGAGGTAATAGGTGTTTCTGATTCAGTAGTTATTTACAATGATAGTCAAGGAGCACAAAAATTAGCCCAAAATCCTATCCATCATAACAGAACCAAACATATCGACACAAAGTTTCATTTTATTAGGGACGTAGTTAATAGAAACATAGTTAAGTTAGAATATCTTCCTACTACTGAAATGTCGGCCGATGTTATGACTAAACCATTAGGTCGTATAGCACATGACAAATGTGTTAAACTGTTAGGACTTACTTAATACTATATCTGTTGTTGTATTTTATTTTATTTTGTGTTATGCTGTTATGTGTTTATATTGTTAAGGTTATTTGAGATTATAGATTAAGTGGGGGTGTTGTAATACTTACTCCTTTGATTTAGTTTTTTATATTTCGTGTTCTAATCTGTATCTCAAATTCTAACAATTAGGCATGTCAAACTTACTTCAAAATAAACAATTAAAACTGTAAGACGTATATTTTTTACAACAATTTAATGCCTTCAATTTTACTTAATTCATGCAATATCTTCATTTATTATACTTAGCTTACTGTTATTCTAAGTAAATCTAAGTAGTTTTTGCGTGAAAGAATAGCAAAAATCCATCCATCCAGCCATTATCAGTGTACATACAATACTACCTATAGTTATGTATGGCTGATTTTCACTGCCAAACGGCTAAGCCAATATTAATGTAATTTGGTATAGTAGTTAACACATACGTTACTTTTTATTCCGAAGAAATCTACGGTTTCTGACTTCCAAGAGGCAGACTCTCATTTTATCTCTGTATGTACAGAAGGCAGTACATCAAGCGTTACAAATCTGTCAAAATTTTTTACTTGAATTTGAACTCTATGCCCTCGTAATAAGTTAAAATTGGTTGGGGAAATTTGACAGGTAATGTAACGCTTGATCCTTCTGTACCTACCTATATTAAATCGCGCAAAAGCTTGCGCTCGCCTCCCGCCTTTTTATACCCTACCGCCGCGAGCCGCGTCGAGCGCGGCAACCGTTACGCAAAAACAATCCTTATATCATTCAGTATTCACGCGCGATGGGTTATTAGGGTATTTCATGTATAAGTTTGGTGTTTCTATACCGATTTCTATGATTCTTTTGTTGTTGAATAGGTAATAATGTACATTTTTTTTAATTAGGGATGAGTGAGAGTATTATATACGTAAGGTAAACAAATATAATAGGAAAGCTCCGAACTGCTAAGCTATCGTGATTTACACGTGTTATTGTGAGTCAACCATAAAATATAGACATATACTGTTGTGGGATATTTTATATATAACTTTATGAAGAATATTTCTGTCATACATGATTTCTATTTAGCTTTAACCATTAAGGCTGCACACTCGACGGAAGCTTAAAAAATGAAGTAACTTCTCCCGTGTTTCCAACATTTCCCTTCACTGCTCTGCTCCTATTAATTGTAGCGTGATAATAAGTATACTATAACCTGCCCAGGAGTATGAGGAATAATTTTTCCAAGTTTCGTTAAAATCCGTCGAGTAGTTTTTGTTTCTATAAGGAACATACAGACAGACAGACAGACAAAAATTTTACTGATTGCATTTTTGGCATCAGTATCGATCACTAATCACCCCCTGATAGTTATTTTAAAAAAATATTTCATGTACAGAATTGACCTCTCTACAGATTTATTATAAGTATAGATAGATAGATAGAAAACAAGACCTATTGTTTTGTTTCTTTACTTTATAACCCTTTGTAATAATTGAAAATAAAGTGCTTAATGTTAAACTGATTTTATTTATAATAAGGTAGTGATGAAGATAAACAAACTTACATAAAATTGTTATCTGAGAAATGATAATAAATATATTAATACTTAAACATTTGAAATAGTGTACTTAAGACTTTTCGTTTTTGTTTACAGTAGCTAGTAGCATCATTCGTGTGCGTTTTTACTATAGACTAAGCCCGCGTTTAGCCTCAATCTCACCTGATGGTCAGTGTAGACGAGGTGGAAGATGAAAGCACTCGCCCTAAGAAAATCGTTACTGGTACGCATCACCGAAGAAGCGTTGATAGTTCGCAGTAAATTTATATGAATGGTCGTAGCTAGCCGGTCGGACCTTGACCACCACGCGAGGCTCACTCGGATTACGACCCTACACGGTATAATATTTACATCAGAATTCAGCCTCTTCAGCTTGATATGTAATATAAAGCTTGCCACATACCAATATTGCAATAAAATAATAAAAAACTTAGCGATCCACCATAACATAGTTAATTTCCATCCTCCACTGACCTCAAACCTGGTCTGGTAATATTCCTCCACCAGGAACTGGGACTCTTCCACCTGCCCCAGCGCCTCTACTCGGATGAACCACTCGCCGAATACTGGCTGGTCAGACAGCTGATATTTCAGGCTGACTGTGCCGTAGTTACTCTGAGAATGGAAAAGACAAGATATTTTATTAATAACTAATTATATAAAGAACATCTTAAAATGAAAAGGTCGAAGGGAAAAGACGTAGAGATACACCAAGACGCACTTTACTCAAATAAAAGAGAAAGTCAAAATAGTGTTGTACCAGGAAGCCAAGCACAAAAGAGAGAAGAATGGAAATTACTCCAGCAACTAAAGCTTAGCTCTTAAAGGCTTAACTCCATAGTGTTTGAGCCTACGGCCGATGATATTTCAGCATATAATACGGTCATTATTATTATTAATAGATTGACTATATAGTCACGTAAGGTGCAGCGGGGCAATTTCGACTGCGGGAAATTTAAACTAATGTTAATAACTCCTGTTTTTTAACTAACTAACTAGCTAAAGTAAGATCTATGTTCGGAACACGAAAGGAATTTTACATAATTAACACCATAGGTACATACTTTTAGATTGACACAGGCATTTTGTTTTCGACAAAATTCCGAGTGTTCACGTGACAATTAACTGGTTAAACTTTTGGCCAAAAAGTGTTTTTAACGTGATTTTTTAAACGGTAAGTCGTATATTTATATTCTATTTCATGGTATTAGCTTAAACATTTTGCTGTAGCTTATTGTTTAATAATAACATTTTGATCATAGTTTAAATTACACCACTAAATTTGTCGTGTCCGCTAATTTGTACTATTTTTCAGTTGAAATTACCCCTCTCGATTTTTTATGTAAATTGATGTTCAAGTTTCGATATTTTATCTATCTAACCCAAAACTATTGATTTTCTTTTTCTATAGATGTTGAACCTTGTACATCGAGAGAAAACCCAGCTCACTGCTCACCCTCTAACGTGACATCAGATGATTTAAAAACCTCTGGTGTTCTGCCTACCCCATAAGGGATACGTGCAGTTATGTTATGTATGAAATAATGAATATCTTCCCAATCCTAAAGTAAGAGGCGTTGAATATTTTTACACGATTTTAACGTTCAAGAATTTCGTTAAAATGAACGTAAAATAATAATTATTTTTATTTAAATTAAAATTTATTTTGGTCCTAAATAGTTAAGTCTGAGAAGTAAGAAAGTATTTAAAGAAAATTACTTGCTTGTAGATCAACTACTCCATCTAAAAATATTACAGAAGAAGAAGAAAAAAATATTACAGGTCTCAAAAATTTGTTAATCATGTGCATTCAGTAGTATTGAACCATGCTCCAAATTCCTAAATATCTAAGTAGTGGTGTGTCTTACAGTGTGCTTTTTAAGGCCATGGTATTTTTACACAATATTGTTCTTAAATTTTTATGAATAATTTTATTACATAAAAAACCACAGGGTCTGTAGACACCGAAATGGAGAGATAAAACTGGTTCACCAATTGACCAAGAGAGCAGAAAGATGAATATCAATAATTTATGCTTTTTACAACATGTGTAGAAATATTACATTAGTGCTAATTTAGAAAAAAAAAATATATACAATGTTGATACAAGCGAGAGGCATTAAATGATACCACATCATTATCATGCTACACAACAAAAATCATATCAATGTAAGCAATAGTTTAGTCACAGGAATGTTTTTTAGTTTTTTGTAAGTTTAATTTAAACACCTTGTATTGCTCTGATCATCTGATAGTAAGTATGTACTATAGACGTAATTGTCATTCACTGCAAAACATCTAAAATGTCAGTCCAAATCTTAACAAAGGATGATTACATTTTAACTTTATTATTAATTTATTTAAGTTCTTTATAAACATTGTTTTCATATACTTCTCGTAAACTCTTCTTTAATAGTTTTGGATTAACAGTAGGCACTTGTAGTATATGTGGTTTCATTTAATGCCTCTCTCTTGTATCAACATTGTATATTGTTTTTACAAGTACTCATAAATCTATATTTAACAGTTCAGTACCTTTTAAAATAAAGTAATAAACATTCAAAATACGAAACCAGATATTTTTTATTTAAAAGTTAATGTAAAACCTTTAATGAAAGTATAGAAAATTTAGTGACGAATAATAAATATTCGACACAAACCCATGAATCTGCATTAAAAACATGTAAACATTAACAAAAGGTTAAACAATACAAGAAGAGGTACAGAGTTAATTGATATTCAGTTCCGATTACACAAAGGGCCATCAGCATGCATGAATACAAATATGTAATGAAACATGACAAGTCCAAGTGTGGTGCATACAATGTACCTACTATAGTATATAGATCAGCACACTAGAGGATTACATACTCTGATCACTTCCCTAGGCCCTATTTCACAATTTATCAGGCTCTATTTGACATAACATTCGCTAATTTTAAGTCTCTATTATGTCAGATTAGGAGTTGTCAAATTCAAAAGTTGCTAACAAAATCTGGTTCTGAAGCTTCTAAGTTTGACATTAAAGAAACTTAAAATTTGAGATTGTAACGTCTACCATGGCCCACTATGTACATGTTTCTGTCTGTTTCCTATACACCATGGCCTTTGAAAACTTTTTTTTATTCGTAGTAGGTAATTTTATACACTTTACGAACGTCAAATGCTGGATGAGGGCGGCGCGAGTCCGGACGACATGACGAATCCTGGGGAAGGCCTCCGTCGAGAAGTGTGCGTCTCTCGGCTTATAAAGATAATGATCGCCCATTATCCACGCATGTCTTGGTGATGTCTACTACTACTTCTTCTTCGGCTTTAAAAAACGAAATGAAAGTAGAACCCTAGGTAGACCGAGAGGAAAAAAGCCGGCGGAAAAAAAACTCTCGGCACTCTTTTGTAAACAGTGCTTATTATAGGTACAATTTGGCAGAAATCAATTTGGCTTTATCCATGCTACAACACAAAACCACTTAAAAAAATGATTGAAAGAGAATTACCAATTTATGTAATTTGGAGACAGTTTATAAATGTATACATCATCTTAATCATCATCAAAACTTTATCCCTTAATTAAGGGGTGTTCAGAACTCCAGAGGCTATGAAACCATGTGATGTCACATTTGACAAATGTTTTATTAATGCCTAATGTTCGAGTTCCATACCTGTCTAGACAGCCATCTCTTCATGATGCGTCGGTTCGGATCCAGAATGAACACGTCAATCGCGTGCCCGAATGGACGCAGCTCCGTATTGATAGGAATGGCTCGGAAACGAACTGAAATTTACACAAAATCATTAACTTGGAAACTGAAAACATATACAATATTTAAATTAACTGAAGTAAGCAGTTCCATTTGTCATATAAGCCAAAGTTGTAACATTATTTTAGATTTGGAAAATGTCAATGTGTCTCTCTGCCTCATTGAGTTAAACAAAAAACCAATCAATTAAGAACTGTGGAGCTAAAAAAATTACTCCAACTTATGGCTTTAGTCTAAGGCGGTAAAAACCAGTCATAGCCATTTATTTTATTTGCTATGCTACTTATGCTATATGAGTTGCTTTCTATTACGCACATGAATAGCAAATAACAAATAACAAAAATAAATCAAATAGAAACAACTTCTTCTCATGTAACAATATTTTAAAAATATATATACAGGGTCCGCATATAATAGTCAATTATATTTTAATAGCAGATTAAGAAAGAAGAGTGGGTGTCAATTTCGAAAAAAAAATTTTTTTTAATTTATTCTTCATAAATTAAAGTTAGGGATGCAACGATATGGCTATTACGATACCGATACGAATGACGAATGTATCGTAATAGCGAATACGATAACGAATGCGATTACGAATGCATTACGATTATTTAATTTACATCTAATAAAACAAGTCAATTGAGTAAAATCAACTTTACTTAAGTTTTAAGGACAATTTACCACCTAAATGTCGTAATTTAAATCAATTTCTTATAAATTCTTGTTAAGAAAACATAAAAAATTTAAATTATCTGGTTTGAGTCTGTTTCTTATATCCGTATGGATTAAACCGGCTGTGGAAAACAATCTTTCTGAATCCACTGTTGCTGGTTTGATGGACAAATACTTATGGGCCATTTTTTTCAAATTAGGAAATACAGTATTTTTTCTCCAATAACTTGAATGGCTTGTATCCATCTCTGCACTGGCTGCATATAAATAAGCATTAATTTTAGCCGTATAGTTTTGATATGAAACAACAAATAAATAAATAATAAAATAAATTAGTATCAATATTATGTAGGCACATTATTTCATATTAGAGTCTACTTCATATCAGATTGTTTTTGTTTCATTTCAGTTTTAAAAAAATCAATTCTGTATGTAAAAATTTCACTGATTTATTAATTAGTTATAGGTAGTACTAGTATCTAAAATTTATTTATATTTATGTATGTACCAGCTTTTATCTTTTTTATTAGGTAGGTAGTGTAGTATCTAGTTTAAGAATCGTTATAAATCGTAATACTTTTTACGATATCGATGATCGTCAAAAATAACGATAACCTGCGGTTTACGATTATCGGCATCGGTATTGTTGCATCCCTAATTAAAATAAAAAAATACTTCTCAGTGAGTAAAATTTAAGTTTATGCTTCATTTTATGACTACATACAATCAGATGGAAACGTTTTTATTACTTGCTGTGTAGTCATAAGCTACAGATTAAACTTAAATTTAGATCATTAGAAGAATTTTAAAATTTTAATTTATGAAAAATGTTCAAAACAAATCTTTTTTATTACGAAATTCAAACCCACTCATCATTCTTAATCTGCTATTAAAATATTATTGACTATTATGTGGCGACCCCTATATTTAATAGCAATATAAAATAAACTTCTTATACTTCATGCATTATAAAGGGTGACTGGTGACAAATTTTAGATATTGAAGGAGAGCACTCTGTACTCAATTCTGATTATAATTATGTAATGAAAATAGGTCTATTGTATTACGCCTATGTAACCATGCATTGAGTAATGAATTCTTTAACTTTGGGTTAAGTGTACTCAGTAAATAATTGATATACATACATACATGTCACGCCTGTATCCCTTATGGGGTAGGCAGAACATCAGAGGTTACAAGACCATCTGTTGTCACGTTTGACAAATTTGGTGGTATTATAAAGATGGAGAGAGACTATTAATAATTGATATTTATTTTCTCTTCTCTTCATGTATGATCCCAAACTATCACATCCTCGAATTTCGAAAATGAACCACCAGTCACCCTTTATAAACATAACAAAATAAGCTATATGTGAAGAGATATAAATAAAAATAAGTATGTAAAAGAACTTACCAGTTTGACCTTGCATATAAACTGGCTTGTCCAACTGTATGAATATGGTCATAAACCTCTGGGAGAATGTTAATTGCGTCTCATTGACAAAAGCTCTGCCCCCAAATGGATCATCCAGATACAAACCCTCAACACGGAGCTTGTAGTCACCCGGAACAGTTGTTGAAGGTATCTGAGAATGTAACATGGTTATTAAAGTTCATAGGTCCTTTATACTTACTTTATATTACATCTTGTTATAAAAATTTATTTAAGCACAAAATTAAGTATTTTTATAAAAAACTGTAAATTTTCCATGGTTTCTATGTTGTGAATAAAATATCTCTTCTCATACTAAAAGCTAAAAAGGCAAGCCTATACAAAAAAAAATGTTAAGTGACTGTAGGTCTCAGTAGAGTTTCTAGCGATCAAGTAAACAACATTAATTCTTGGCTCAATACAAAAAATCGTGTAATGTGTGTTGTTTACACTCTGGGACCATGAGATGGTGTTTTTAAAGGTTCATAATTTTTATAATATCAAGTTCTTTTTTGATATATATAATGAGTTGTAAAGCATTTTAGGTTTTTTTTTTAGTCGAAAAACTTAAAATATTGCTATTATACCATAATTAAATAAAAACATTTTAAATTGCTCACCCTAATATTAAGAATTTCAGGCACACCCTCTTTAACCCTCTCAGTAGCATCAGCAATCTCGACTCCATTACAAGATATGGAAGCTCTTATTGTCATTTGAAGTCTGGCTCGTATAATATTAGCAGATATTTTATAGATCTGACCAGGTCGAACCATCTTGGAGGCTACTATAAAGTAAGTTCTGGAACATTTGTAAAAATATTTCTTTATAAATATTTGAACTTAATGATAAATGTAAATCTAAGTTTGTTACAACTGATTTGTTTTCATAATTTATATTTCTTGATAAGATAATTGTCGTAAATTTAAAGTCGAACTGCATGGTTATACACCAATCTATACCATAATGTATTTAGTTTTTTGCAATATAAGATTAATCATATACTACACTTATATTACATTATTAAAGCTTAGTACACTTACGCTTCATTAATAATAACACTTTCATGGTCTAAATTGTAATTCTTATTAGAATATGTTTGCCGAGTCTCCCATGCTGGCCTTGCTGAACTTTCAGGATTATAAGGATTTTGCACAGTATTTATATCATTTCTGTTGTCAAATTGTTTAAACCTTTGATCTGGATCATACGGGTTGTCTTTACCATCATATTGTTTTTGGTTTGTGTTGTAAGGGTTTTGGTTTGGATTGTAAGGATTATTTCTATTTATGTCAAATTGGTTTCTTGAGTTAGCTCTTCGACTAGGATCATATGGATTATCATATCTTGGATCAAAAGCATTCCCAGGTGTGTATGAATTTGTAGGATTTGGTTGATTAACATCTGTGTAAGTTGTATAATCTTGTGCTACTGCTAATTGTAATATTAAAGCAGCAGTAATTGTAAAACTAAAGAGATTCATATTTCAGTCTTTAAGTAACAACCTCCTGAAAAAAGTAAAAACTGTTTATTAAATATTTCAGTAATAACATGCAAAGTTCGCTAGATACTGAATTTAATAATAACGGCGAAACACGGAGTTAGGTTGCAAATACTATCCTTACTCATGTTTCAACTAACAGTATATAAAAGTTATCATAATAAACTTATGAAAGTCTGTGAGAATGTATCTGTGAAAACACAGTTTAATTAATTATTAATTGATTAAATAAATAACAATTTAAATTCAAATTAACCTGTAGTAACCGCCCATGGAAACGCCTGCTTTTATGGAATTACACTTTTTATATTATTATCTGATCACAATTATTACTAAGTATCTACACAATAATACTTTTTCATTGAGAATCATCTAATTTAATTTGATAAACAAGAAACACTTCTCTAACCGTTCCGCTACCAACTCCTAACAAAAAACACTAATGTCGCGCAATCGCACCACGCCCGGCTAGTGGTGTACCTTCTATCCACAGATTACTAAATAGTACTAAAGCTTTTATCAGTCAGTTGAAAAGAAACGATATTTCAAAAATGGATCTGTATTTTGTTATTATATAATAGTATATTATGTAACAAGTGAGCTAAGTTGCTAATTACAGTCGAGGTATCGTCACTCCCCATACTAAAAATACTAAAATTTGTATAGTGCTTCTTTTTAGTTTAATAGATACATTAAATTATAGGTAATCAAAGAAAAATCATACATTATCATATTTCCTGTTTTATAATAAGTTATTTCACAGTGAAATTATTAAAATATGGTATCACCAACAACTTCAACAAAGAAGATTGAACTTGTTTAAAAAAAAGTACACTTGACAGGTGACTGACAGCTAGATGGTCGCCATGTTTTTGATATATGATAGTATCATTCGCTCTTTTCGGTTTTCATAATTCTCTTCGCAGTTTTATGCAATTTAGGTGTAGCTCAGTGACAATATCAGCTTTCCGATACAATCAGTATTTTATTTGCCCAAAAGAATACTTATAAGTAATTAAGTTTTTCATATTTTTCACAAAAAAAACAGTATCGTCATTAAATGACGATTCCTCAATGGTTATCTACCGATAAAATTCAGTTACTTTTTCTTAATAACCGATTTCAAAAAAGAAGGCTATTACCGTATAGGCCTACCGTATGTATGTAAAATTTCCAGAATTGCCCAGTTTTCGTATATGCAGTCTATATGCTAGTCTATATCTGCGTCTGAACAAATGTGCCAAATTTCAATAGTGTATGTATGTTTTTATGTTTATATTCGCATATCTCCGGAACTACAAGTCCAATTTAAGTCATTCTTCTTTCTTTGTACTATGTATTGTTCAACTTAGGGTATACTAAAAGTTTTATCAAAATCGGTGCAGTAGTTTTGAGATAGGGAATTTCAACCAAATTTTTTTGCCAGTCTAATCTTCGCGCAATTTGCGATACACATTTCAATCCGTTAGCGACATCTGGCGGTGATATTTAACCGTAACAAGTATGTAATGCGGTTAATTAACCGTTAACAACGAAAAATGCATATTTAACCGCTTGGTTAAAATCGTTAATAACCTGCTTCGCATCTATAGTATTACTTCTCTCCAGTTAAAGGTTAAGAATTTTCCTGAGAGCTGAAAAATATTTCTTACGTACCTACTCGAAGAGATAAAACGAAACGATAACGCTAAACGTAACCCGCTTAGTACAACACTTAAGTATCTTTGGTTCTTTATATTTCGGATAAGACTTATGAAGAAGTCTCCGTGCAACGGCTTTAACCTCCTGAGGCCCAGAATTTTTTAAAGATATAATTTGAAAAATAAAATATACCAATAGTCTTGTATTCAAGCCAGGATATCAGAAAAAATAATGAAAATCCTTAGTGGAAAACTGGGGTTTTCTCAGTGTCGTATAAAAACAACATCAGTTCTTTAAATACTACTATTACTGAGATATGAGGAAAAAACAAAGTGGCTCAGCCAGAAACGTGGCTGGCCACTTGTTTTTCGTGTTAACTCGAAAATTATGGCGTTTTACTCGATAAAACCACTTTAGTTGCTGTCACATATCGCGTCACATATCTTTATATACCAGCTGGATCCTCAAAACCCTCTGGGGGCTGAGATCTGGAATGCTGGAAAATTCGAAATTCTAGCTGGCTGGCCATAGTTTTTTCGATTTTTTGAGGAAACTATAGCGTCACAAACGATGAAACCTTTACAGATCGTCGTCACAAACGATGACTTAGCCACCTAACGCTCTGCGAGAAAATGTCCAGACAGCCGGACGCACGCGATTTTCACCTAATTTAGTTAGAATCATAGATATTATATTGAGATATTAAAATTATATTATAGATCAATGTCTAAGCATTTAAAATAAAGTTTCCACAAATATTCAAGATTTACCGCCTGATAAATTCAAAGATTTTACTATAAAACAAAACTTGAGTAATAAAAATTGTTATGAAATATGTGAATTTATGAATGACAAAGGTCTTTGTTTGTAAAATTGTTTTTGAAAAGATGGTAGGTAACCATCAAGTTTCGTGCTTCTTAACAAATCAACATCCGAAATGGTAGTATAATATACAGATCACTTTGTAAATTTGTCATATTTCTAGTGTATGTATGTATGTAAGTACGTGGTAATTGCTTATCTTATGGAGAAAATGTACTAATTCAGTTATTTCGATCTTATTGTGCTATGTGACTGTGGATACTCGTCTAATACTGACTGATCGTCTGAAAGGTATAGCTAGGTCCTCTTGTTCTAACTCTACAATGTTACATTTTACCGATTCATTGCGGATGGCACGTTTTAGTGCCATCAAATTTTTTTGCGTGTGGCGTTAGGCACGAATGTATGTCATTTTGAAATCGGTGGTAGGTAACTCCTTCTAATATTAGGGTTTTTTTTACCCAGAACCAAACTATTCTTATTTTTCACGTATATTTAGCTCGTAGCCGCCGTTTCTGGATTAGGTAAGATTTTTTTTAAAATAGGGGTCACCAATCTTTTTGATAGTTGCGTTATTTGATATTAAATCATCATAATATAAGCATGCTGGATTCACATTCAGTAGGTAATAATTAAGAATTGATGTTTATTTATACTGTATAGAATTAAGTTTCAATTGTTACCAGTTTTGTGGGTAAAAAAATAATAATATTATTATTATGATAAAAAAGACGTGTGGCACTCGGAGACTGCCGCGGTAAAGCTATTGCATAGCATTTTTTATCAACTTATGCAATTATAATTATTTAGGTATTTATTTTATTAATGCAGTAATGTTTGATCTAATATGAAGTTCAAAAAGTTCCTAGTAGATGGCGCTGATTGTTTATTAAAGCCCGCATGTAAAGTTATGAAATCAAAGTATCACCGCCGTGCCGGTCGGAGTGGGGGTGTTAGGTTTTTTTCGTTACGGAATTTCTGGATTCGGTCCCCACGGCCCGAATCCAGAATCCCGAATCCAGCTATGCAATAGCTTAATAAATTATAAATTTATTACATACAGAGTAAACTTTACATAACGTCACTTGATTAAACGACTAACTCCCTAAAGCGAAATCGCTCTGACTATGTTGGTTTAGCTTATCTCCAATAAAATTATTATACACCCATTCTTTTTATCAAAATTATTCATGTAAGAAAATACGTTTGCGTCAACGTTATAGGTAAGTAGGTAATTAATCAATAACCTAGCTTAAATCGCAAAACAACAAAGCATCATTTGATTTATGGCCAGTTACAACAAGTTGAACCTTATTGTTAATTGAGCCAATAATAATCTTTACGTTCGTAGTGTGTTCTTCTCTGGCCGGACCACAATTTAGTACTCAGATGCAAGTACCTTTAGTTAAGGAGTTATTGGTCGTAGTGTGTGGTCCGGCTGGAAGGTACACTCTGCAGCTACTCAATTTCACAATACTTAAAATTAACTATCCGTAAATACATTTAAATAAGAATACCTTTTCTCTACTCTTCATTGATACTTTTTTCTCTCCAGAAAATATTCATTTTTAATAATTAACCTTAAAAGTATGTGGTGCGGCTAGGGAGGATTACTTTCAGCAAATATAATGAAATATGGTTAATTTCTTTATGACAGTCAAAAGTGCATAAAAAGTACCTACTTTAATAAAAGACCTGGGCTTCATTTGTAAACTTTTATTATGCAGTAGAAACTTCTGATAATGGCCTCAATCTGTATCAGAATCCAAAACTGACGACCACTATGGCGTTGGGGTAAACCTATCTGCCTCAGACGCCAGGGGATCAGACGGGTTAGATCCCCGCACGGAACCAGAAAAAAAAAAATGTGCCGTGTCTGGGTGTTTATCTATTTATATTCTAGGTTCCCCCCTAGTTCGCTGCATGGTATCCCATATCACAAGCTATGCTTACTTTGGGGCCATGTAGTTGGTGTGATTGTCTGGGGATTTTATTATTATTTATTTAAAAGAAAATCAGAGTAAGTGTCACTTGGACTATATTCTCTCTCAGGAAGTGCCTCTTGAATTTTCTATGGTTTACTTTCATAAAATTCAAATATTGTTCACCACCTCTTAGCTCTTGTCCTTCCATTGTTCACAATAATTAGCCAAATATTAAATCAAATTTCGATTTGAAGTATATGGAACGGTCAAATATAGTAAAGCAATTTATTATGTATGATATAATACTAAAATTTTAAGTATAATTCATAAGATGTCGGTGTAATAATTTTTTATAGTCTATGTTGTATCTATACTACTGCAGGCCTCAAGAGGTTAATTGAGAACAGTCAAGTAATAAAAATTTATACTTACAAAAATGCAGCTGCTTAGTCACGTTCTCCCCTTTTTACTTTAAGTCATTTGATGTAGATAATCTGTTGTGTACTTTTTTTAAATATTTTATTTACAGCATGGATACAAGTCCTTAAGCCTGATGTGTTACAGAAGTTAATGCCATTAGTAGTCAGCATTCAGACACACAGATCTGTATCATCGAATATATGGGTATATTGTCAGCTACTTTAGTTTTAACTGTATAATCTCTAAAGGTTATTTCCCTCCAAGTTAGTTATTTTTGTAAGCACAGATCAATTTGCTGGGCATACAAAAGAATGTGCAAGTGTAGTACTGCAACATGAATTACTTTGCTGTTTTTGTAAATGGTTCATTTGATAAGCAAGTCACACTTCAGTAATCAGCAGAGATATGTTTATAAATTGCTAAACAGGTAGTATGGAGGAATAAATATATGCTATTTCTTTTCATCACAATAAAGGGGAAAATATGGAAATTAAAGTATAAAACTCTGAAGCATAATAAAAGATTATAATTTAAAATGAAAAGAGAAAAAGGTAAAGGTGGAATTTGGTAAAAACAAAAATGTCGGAAAATGTAATTTAATTAGATCATAGTAACTTAGGAGAAACTTCAGGGATAACAAAATAAAAAATATTGTGATTTATGAACTTCTAATTAACCACCAATTTCTCCACAAATATTAAGCAGGATCTTATAAACAAAGGAATTGATAAAAATAATTATTAGAGATATGAGAGGATTCATAAGATTAGTCGACAAATAGCAACTATTCTCGTATTCATCATGTGTTGAAAAAAAAAAACTAAATCCATTAGGGTCAGGTCTTCTGGGGCCTCCACTCTTCCATTGAAAACTCATTGTACGCCAGCATCCAATTTATCTTTTGAAAAAATCTGTACAAAATATATTAAATATATACTCTGTAATGCTAAAAACTGTAACACTACCTCTTCAATAGTTCGATCGTGATAATTAAATGATTTAAAAACACAACTTGTTCACGTGCAAGAACAAACATTAACGTATCGCACCGCATGACACGGCGTCGGAGACCTAGCTATATACAAGTCAACATTTAAAAACTCCTCAGTCTAAACACGAGAATACAGTTTCTGCTGCTTCAGGTTTAATAAATTCCTTTGCGTATATCGTACAGTCGGCGTTGTGTAGTCGCAAGATCGCGTCCTTTGCTTATCGTCCGTGAGTGGGTAAGATGAGGCGGCGCGGTTAGTTGCGCTCGGCGGATTCGTCACACTCTCGAGAGATGTGGCCGGGTTTGCCGCACACGTAGCAAGTCTTGGTGCCGTCGGGGCAGTTGCGCGAGATGTGGCCGGCTTTGTTGCAGTTGTAGCAAGTCTGGCCGGAGGAGTCGCGCCCACCTTCTGGGCAGTTGCGGGCAATGTGACCCGTCTTATTGCAGTTGTAGCACGACGGCTCGTCAGGGCTTTGCGCACATTCTCGCGCTATGTGCCCTGTTCCGTTACATCTGTAAGAAACTTTTTATTAGCAGATTCTATAAGTAAACAATTATTTTTACAATGGGATGGCTTTGAAGATTTAGAACTTTAAAAATGAAAAAAGAATACAATCTCAAAGTACACCAATAATAAAATTTGACACGGAAAAGTCCTCTGAGCAGCGTAACTGTGAAAAATCTTTTAAATAAGGAGCGCTCCCATGCTAACACGTCGCTATCGTTAATTCAGGGTCATAATATCTCAAAATTTAAAGCATCCAACAAAAATATACCTTATCTCCTACACCTTCATCTCTAAATAGAAAATGTGTCATTCATATCTCCAGTTGTTAATTAATATGTTATATGGTCCGTGACCTTGATACTCAAAGAGTTTTATACTTTCATGGTAGTTATCTATACTATTAATCAATTTAAGATTCTTATTGAAAGCCTAATTAAATTAATGAGAATCCTGTTTGTTAAAATAATCTACCTACCTACCTTTAATTTTATTTTGTATCCTTTTGTAAATATTTTTATTGGTTTTTGACAAATGGCTTTCTATTCTGCTTAAAATAATAAAATGAAACATAACATATAAATTTTGTCCTTTGGTTACCTAATTTTTTTATTGCCAAACACATGTTTCAATGAACTTAAGGTCTGTAAAGCCATTTAAAACAGTTCCTTCCATGTTTACGATAATTTTGTAAGGTTTCCTTAATATATATATATTTTCATGCAAAAAAAATTACATTTTACAAAGAACTTACAAAATCTTGTATTTGTATTGGTTTGTAAACATGAATACTTATGTTTTATTATGACACCAAAGCAAGACCTGAAAAATGCAGGAGATTTGAGATATCATTCTCTTTCAAAAGAAAATGAAAACACACCTGTAACAACGGTCGGCTTCTTCCTTGCAGTCTCTTGCGAAGTGTCCAGTGCGGTTGCACTTGTAGCACTTGTCACGTTGGCGGTTGAAGCCAGTGTCTCTAGCTACACCGCCGCCGCCACCACCTCCGCCTTGCGTGCACTCACGCGCAAAGTGCCCTGTTCGGTTGCATTTGTAGCACACACTTGAACTCATTTCTATAAAAAAAAGTACTCAATTTATGTTTCATAACTGTCAATATTTGAATGGAAGAAGTGGTCTTGATTGTATGGACTCAATAAAAACAACTTGAAAAAAATATATTTACACTCAATTTAAAAAAAAATCACAACTGTACATGTCTCAGTATTTAATTTAAATGTGATGTAAGTGTTTACATTTAACTTCCGGTCCTCTATTTGACCCTACTGATAAGGCAATAAATAAGCCCTGGAAAGCATCAATCAGTTGGTATAAATCAAAAGATCAAGCAATTGTTGTAATACTATTATATATCAATGGATGGTATTAATTAGTTAAGTGTTAATAAGAATTCCAATATGATAAACTAAGCACATCTTTTAAATATTTATTTTAAAACTGGACTATATGAGATGTAGAAAATAAAAGTATTTTACCTTTTGAACCTTATTTGGAATAAATATGAAATTTATAATTGAAATATATTATTTTCTTTTAAAAGGGCTTTCAAAAAATATAAATTATCAAGATGGTTATGAAATATCTTTGCACTTATAACATTTGATTTTTAACTTGAGTAAGGAACATTGCCCAATTTTCTATGAGTTTTAAAATTGGAGTTTGGAATTGGAAAAAATACTAATTCATTACATTAAACTATATACTAAAACTCTAGAACTAGTGAAAACTAAAGATATACAAATAAGGTTAAAAAGATGAGGATTACACATGTAAGAGGAAATGTTAGGACACAAATTGCAAGATCAGTATTCCAGTCGAGATTGTTTAAAAAGTTATCTGTTAACTAATTTAATACAATTCAATAACTACGTGTCAATGAAGTGCCTACGCTGTTCTGTAAAAAGTTATACGAAGTGAAGCCAGCTCACACCCTCAACGTTTAGAAATCGTTCTAAGGAAATCCATTTTTTTATGTTACCGTGAATTATCATCATAAATACATATTAAATCCTAACAAAGACAACTTGTCAGAATTAAATTATCATCATTGAATTATGTATGTCATACTGTACAGCACTATATAAGTACTCTAGTCGATGTCGAGCAACCACGTTCAACAAACAACCTAGACATAATTTTAAACTACAAACTAAAGGAATTACACTGCACAGCCGACGATAATAAACCGAGTTTGACATAAATCACAAATATATTGTTTCAAACACAGTTGATATGTACGTATGTAGTAGGAATACCTCACCACGTGTGGATGCACCGGTCATCAGGGCTGTAAAATCAAAGGGGCACTGTGCGCTTACCGATTTAGTGTTTAATTCCTTGAGCACTTATTACACTATTATTTTGATCGATTATAGATCAAATCAAACACGAATTATTACAAATTAACTTCAAATTACGACGCCTCGTTTGCAAGGAAACCAGCCACCATCGCTACAAATTTGTAAAAGACATTTTTTTCATAGACTACAGATGAGACTGTCATAGATGTTTGCTATTATGCACCATTTCGAATACGGCGTAACTAGGATTAAAATATTGTATTTAATTATTTTTTTATAGTATTGCTGTGTTTTATAAATGTTTCATGTTTAAGAATATTTACAGGTAGAATAATAAGTATTTATGCAAAACTTTCCAATTCAAAAATCTGAACCAATAATGGTTATTATTTGTCAATGCTCAATACGGATTGCTTCTGACGCACTGCACGGAAGCATCATTTTTCGTAATTAGTCTGTGGGCGAATTCTTCCATTTCTTTCTTGTTTATGTATTGTACATGACGTACTTTTCGTAAAGTCAACGTGAGTCAACGTATAGGTCACAGAGTATAGGTACGCAAATCGAAAAGGGATTAGTACGCGAGATCAATATTCATTAGGTCAACATTTACTAGATCAACACCGTTATGTCAACAGTTTACTATGTCAATAAATAACGAGATCAATAGTTCATTAGATCAACAGATCACTACATCAATAATTCGTTACATCAACGGTTCACGCCTACCTACAGTGTGTAACCTGTAAAGGCGGAAATAAGTAGTCAATGCATGTTACAGAAAATTTTACCCCTTGATGTACCCAACGCAGTTTGTGCTGGGTATGGTTGGGTACAACCAGTTGGAGGCTAGGAGGGATCTAGCGGTTGTCACTTACTTGCTACAGGTCATACGAGGCAAGGTACACCACCCAGACTTGTTACAGAGCGTGAATTTCTGTGTGCCGGACAATTACGTCCATCGCCGGCGCCGGCCACGCTTGTTAGTTGTGCCGCGAGGCAGGACTAACTTGATGCAAAAAGCACCCCTCACTCGCGCACTGCAAACTTTAAATATAGTCGCGGATCGACTAGACTTGTTTACATGTTCTTTGAACGAATTCACAAATAGCACTATGCATGTTATATGTTATGAGTAGGTAGTTGTAGTTTTAACATTGTAATTTAATTATTTGACATGGAAAATCAGGGACATTATTGAATTATTATTAGGGTTATTTGTTAGCATAAGGTATTTTAATTTAATCTATTTTAATGTTATTGACATATTCTGAGACGATATATTGAGTATTTATTAGATATTCATTGAATTTAATTGTATTTTTATTTGTAAATAATTTGGTATTTTTCTATGTTTAGTTTGAATAGAATTAGAAAAGTTAATTTCATATAAATGTTGACAGCTCCATCGCATTATTGGAATCATTCTGTAAAGGTGGATGCTATGATTTTGTAATAAATATAATATACGCATACATGAGAATGAAATCTAATTTAAGTTGGACTGTTACGATAGAGGCTTCTATTTTTTTATGGTTTTTATTTTTATTCAAATAATAAGATGCAGTAAATAATTATTTGCCGCCATTTGATATCGTCCAATCGCGTCTTCCATGTTTTCTTGTTAAATTTGCGAGGGATTTGATCGAGCTCATCTTTATATCGATAAAATGCCTGCCCTCAAAACAGTAATAATGATCTAAAAACGTGAATATCATATATGCTGATGTAAATATCATTGTTTATAGTGTCGAATTCTATCAAGCGAAACACGATTTGGGGGATATTTGGCATCTTTTTAGTGGCTTATTCTGAGTTATATTTGGGAACACTTAGATTTGTTTATCATGGAATCATCAATCGTTTGCTTTACAAAATAACTAACAAATCTGACCTTTCAGAGTATAAGTGTTTAATGAGATACATTGCTTTTTATCAAATAAAATGTCTGCTGATAAGAGAGCACATACTGATGATACAGAAGATGCAGAAGAAGGTGATGATGGTTGGATTGGGCCTATGCCATCTGAGGCTGCTAAACCTAAATCTAAAAGAAAAAGAGGTTAGTTCTTTCGCTTACTCAGACATTTTTTAATCTATTTCAATATTGATGACTTGTTATAGTGAAAAGAATAAGTTATACTCGTATACTAAAACAATATAATATTTGATTTCTTATGTTTCAGTGCTGGAATTTGAATCTATGTTTTTAGAAAATTTACCGTCATCAGAGACTTACGAGCGTAGCTACATGCACCGAGATGTTGTTACTCATGTTGTGGTCACCAAGACTGATTTTGTAATTACAGCAAGTCAAGATGGTCATTTAAAATTTTGGAAGAAACAGGTATAAAATATGATATGTAAATATTAAAATTTTGTAATCAACCTTATTGTTATATCCTCATCTGACCTTATTTTTACAATTAGTTGGTAGTGGTTTAGTGGTCAGTTATCTATCTTAAATATGCAATTATATTATATCCCATTTTAAACAGATGATACCTATGTGTAGAGTATTAAATAATTGAAGATATGACTGCCAATGGTGAGACCCCAAAGAGACTTTTAATATTATTAATCTATGGGATATCTTAGTAAACATTCACAGTAAAGCCACTATACATCCTGAACTAGCTTCTTTTAAAACTAATTTGTTAAATTTTAGGATGAAGGAATAGAATTTGTCAAGCATTTCCGCAGTCATTTGTCAGCTATTACACATGTTTCTGCTAACCACACTGGGACTCTGCTCAGCACAGCGTCTGTTGAAAAAACTATTAAAGTTTTTGATGTTGTTAACTTTGGTAAGTTTTAATTTATGTGCTTTGTTTAGTTGTAACTGAATATTGTCTTCAGTACTCATAATTTATAATAAATAAAAATATAAAAAAGTATTAATTATAAATACAATTAATTATTATGTGTTGCTCAAAACATGAAAGGAAACCTAAACTTATCTTGAAATACAACATTTGATAAACTTAGAACCAAACATAAAAATCAGATCTGGGTTTTCTTTATAGATTTAGATATAGAGTTTGATCAGCCATTTTAGTCAACATAATTTTCTCACTCTTAACCGCAGAACTTAAAAGTTAATCAAATGCAATAATATCCAATCAAAAATACTTTTATTTGTTTGTGACTTATTTTATTCTTATTTATCACTTTTTATTTGTTTTTAGATATGATTAATATGATAACTATAGATTTTGAACCATATTGCACCGAATGGGTCCATTCTGCTGGAGATCCAATATCTGCTCTAGCTGTGTAAGTAACCGTATTATAATTTTTCCTAATATTGTGTTTAAATATGTTTAATATAGTTGAATACACAAAAAAAAATTCTTATCTTTTAGGTCTGAAAAGGCGAGTAACAAAATTCATATCTTTGATGGCACACAGTCATCTGGTACACCTATACATACTTTTGATAAACTGCACCAAGCAACAGTCACCACAATAAAATACAATGCTGCGTTTGATGTAGCAGTGTCTGTTGACAAAGCGGGCATTATTGAATATTGGACAGGCCCAAAAAATGAATATGAATTTCCAAAAAATGTGAAATTTGACTCAAAGCTGGACACAGATTTGTTTGAGTTCCTGAAGAATAAAACATATCCCTCTGCCCTGGCTTTTTCACCAGATGGGAAGAAAATGGCTGCGATTTGTCTAGACAGAAAGGTATAGTGTATATATATATATATAATATTTTTTTTATATTGAAGAGGTAAACATTACATTTACAATTATTAGCCTTTTCTTCAGTGTAAGACTAGTTGGATTCTAATTTGAATACCTTATTAGTAGTTATATCAATCATAATACCACATATTGTTTAAAAATAGAATCTTAAAAGGCAAAAATTAATTCATTTTATTTGTTAAGTTTAAAATTTTTATTTGTGTTTAAAATTGCTATGTTACGTTGAATCTACTATACAACTTATGTTAATTTTTAATATTTTTATTCTTATTCTTTGGATATAATGGCAACCAGCTGTCTATACTAAGCTACATGCTATTACTGCCAGTAGCATGTGATGAGACAGACACTGTATTATAATGGAAGGTCAAGAGTGTGTAACTTAATAAGTGATGCGCGACGAAGACTAGACATTGATTTACCTAAAACAATAAGACATCACAGTTAGTACCACCACCAATACCACAAAGTAACATAAAGATATAATACAACATTTAACTAACAACTTTTTTACAAAGAAATATTACACTGTAGGATATATTTACATAGGATTTTTAGGAGCAGGGAGTCACTAGAGGAGAGGAGGACTTTCATGCTGGTCGGCTTTGGGAGCTGGAGGGGGGAGAATGTCATAGAGGGAGACAAGGAGGAGGGGGCATTTAAAAAATATGTGGTCAACCGATCCAGGATCCAACCGACAATTGCATATAGGGCAATCATGGCCCGCTATCCTGTATAAAAATGCAGGAGAGCAGTAGTGACCCAACCATAGTCTGCCTATAATAGAGGTGACCGTTTTTGAGATTTTCTTGTAGGTGCAGAACCACCGCTTACATGGGATTGTGGTCTGTATATCCCTATAATGTTTTCCTACAATTCCACGAGTCCTATCCCATTCTTTGCTCCAATTTTCATTTAGTCTTTACTTAGCCCACAGGCTGAGATTGTGGGAAAAGCTTATATAGTGGTCTAGTGAGCCAGTCTCGATGGCATCCCTGGCAAAGCAGTCAACTGTAGAGTTCCCAGTTATTCCTGCGTGGCCAGGTATCCAAGCCAGATTGATATTAATTTTATGCAGTTAGCAGAGAAACATTAGGTGCCTTATTTGGAGAATGGATGGGAATTTGGATCTGAGGTGAAAAGGATTACTCAATGACACTTCTCACTAGGGCATTGTACAAGAGTTTTTGGGTGTATGGGTGTGACCTCCACCAAACGATAGATAGGCACCTGAGTAAATTAATGTAATTAATTTCCTGGCAATATGATTGAGGTGTCCAGACCCTGACAGTCTTGAGTCTAGAATAACTCCAAGGAACTTGGTTTCATTGACAATAGGGATTGTTTGGCCAAGGAAAGAAATAGAAGGAGTATTGTCTTTTTCTAGTGAAGACTAAGACACTACTCTTGGAGGAGGAGAGGGTGAGGTTATGGGAATGGAACCAGTTGCCGAGGTAGGATAAGGCAGTGTTGAGGGGGTTGGATGCAGCTTCAATTACCCTTACCCGGAGTAACCAACCTGTCCAGCTCCGACTTGTATATGCTATACAGCAGTGCGATCACAGAACTTTATCGAATCGTAAGTTAACGAATGTTTACGAATGCTCTTATAGTATGGAGTCGGTTGCAAGTTTTGAGTAACATTGTAATTTTATATTTTACAGATATTTATGAGTACAACATGTTAACAAACATTCAAAATTAACAAGGCACTCATTTATTTAAGCTGGCCGTGCGGTAATGGATAGATTTCAATTTTTTCTTAAAAACCGTCTCCATACTAAACGAACATTCGTAAACATTCGTTAACTTACGATTCGATAAAGTTCTGTGATCGCACTGCTGAAGAGGACTAAGGACAGAGCCCTGAGAGAGGACCTGCCAGACTGTACGAGCTGGAAAGTGAGCATGTTCATGACGAATGTGGACGTGACGGCTAGCTAGGAGGTTGTATGTAAAGTATGTCAATCTCTCCGGGATACTCAGCTCTAGCATTTTCAAAATAACACTAGTTAGGAATATAGTGTTAATGATGTTAAGGAGGACCTCCTGAAACTCGGAACCAGCATTACCTATGAAGTAATAAGGGATACCATCAAGGCCAGGACTGGAGTCTTTGAGGTTCTTAAGGATGAGGGTGAGTTCCTGAATAGTAAAGGGACTAGCCAGGTGATTGGATGAGGTAAGAGATAGGTAGGGGGCTGGGAACTGCTCACGCAGTGGAACAAAGGGAGGGTTTAAATATTGTTAATATGAAGTAAATAATAAATGAATGATTAAATAATCTATTAAAAGGGGTAAATATCGATTTTTCTTACAAGTATGCTTTGATTTTTAAATTCTTATATATACTTTTCCCCCATAAATATCTGTCACTCGAAACTTTATATAACTGTGATAATAACTTTCTTTCAGGTCCGTGTTTTTCACTTCTTGACGGGGCGTTTGCACAAAGTTCTGGATGAAAGCTTACAGAGGTTTCAGGAGCTACAGCATCAGACCCAGCAGCTCCCGAACATGGAGTTTGGTCGAAGGTACTGTTATAACTAAATAATCATTTAATATGTAGACTTCTCAATATTCTCCATACCACTGGGTCCTACTCTGCCTCAATGTAATGTTTACTGAAAACCACATTAACATTTCCACTTGTGGAATATTAAGACCTTGTTCCATCTTCCAGTGGATGTTACTTAGAACTGGATATCTTGCTGAATTTGAATTGTATGCAAATAAATGTCTTCATTAAAGTTCAAATAAATATGCTAAATAAAATCACCCAAAGAGCTGATTTAGCATATTTTTTCAGCTATGAATAATTGAGCATTATTAAATGCAAAATCTTAAAAGTATTATTAAATCCCTTCATTTCTTTTTTTTTTATATTGTAAGGATAGGACGTTTGAAAAACAGACGCAGGCAGATTGTTCCACACCTTGGCAATCCGTACCAAAAAAGAACTATCAAAGCGTTTTGTTCGACTTCTTGGTAAATCCACTATATAGGGATGGAAGTTCTGCCTGCGTCTGGTAGTCCGGTGGTAAAAAGGGGTGGGTTCAATTTGGTCAAAAAGAGCACTCGCACACTTATTTTGATCGTAAATCAAAATGAAAGCAAGCTAACAAATTCCTAAAATAATATTTTGTACTATTTTTTATAACAGAATGGCATCTGAACGGGACCTTGAAAAGTCGGACTATGTTCACCTGGCCAATATTTTGTTTGATGCAAGTGGTCATTTCATTCTGTACTCCACGATGCTCGGGGTGAAGATCATCAATTTGGTGACCAACCGCTGTGTGGCCATGTTGGCGAAGCAGGAGAACCTGCGGCCACTGAACTTGGCGCTGTTCCAGGTAAATATTGCACTATCATCATCGTCACCATCATTATCATTGCTTCCATTCGTGCACAGTTTAACCTGTTATCAAGTTTACGCCCAGGGGGGTAACTTTTGGGAATTTTACTTTTTCTAATCTGGATCCAGTCTAGGTGTTTACTCTTACTCTAAGCCTTATTTAAACAATGTAGACCTTGTTGGTGTTATTATATTAATCATTAATTAATTAATTATTTAATTTAATCAATCATAATTAATCATTTATTAAGTCTGGAATAATAATTTTATTAATTTTGTTATCTCAGAATATCATTGTTATGTTTTCCATTCCTGCAGGGTCGAACGAATCAGTCCAAAGTGGCGACTACCCTTGAAATGGAGGGCTCAGAAAATCCAGCCCTCATGAACATCAAGATTGATCCTACGCTATTTTGTACAGCGTACAAGAAGAACAGGTAATGAGTATGTTAAAGAACTACTTACGTCTTTTCTTTATTTTTTACTCCACATTAATTTTAAAGCTGATTCCAATTTAATTTATCTATTAAAGTTTGAAAACCACTCATAATTTATAGAATACTACTGAAACTGACCCCGTTGTGCAAAGCATCCTATTCACTAAGTTTACCAAATTAAATACTTTAATAAAAGCTTTTTAAAGCTTTTATCGTATATGTCAACGGATTTACTCGTGTAAAAACACGGAAACGTCTAGTCCTTTTATTCGCCAATCCTATTAATTTAATTACTTTCACATTGCATTACAGATTCTACATGTTCTCAAGCCGCAGCCCCGACGACATAAAGAGCCCGGACGCGGAGCGCGACATCTTCAACGAAAAACCCTCCAAGGAA